>JALIGW010000001.1:256999480-258241980 GCA_023053685.1 Diadophis punctatus similis | reverse complement strand
ACTGAGCTCGGAAGACTCTTTCCGCTGGCAGAGCACTCGGGCCACCACAGGCACCCCCAACATGAGTGATGTTGAGCTGGCCACGCCCACCCTAGCCACACCCACCCTGGCCCGCCAAGGTCAAATACAGCCCTGATGCAGCCGTCAATGAAATTGAGTTTGACACCCCGGGTATAGGGTCTCCTGCTTGAGAAGGGGGTTGGATTAGACTGATTGATTTCTGATTGATTTTGATTGAAATATACAACTTTGGAGAGACTAAGGATCTGGATCAATACACCAAACGGCATATAGGCAAGGAACAAAGAAATAAGTCAAAAACTAAATTGTACATTAAATTCAATACAATTAATAGGACCTTTCAAACATAGTCATTTTCTCCTTCTGTCACATGATATAAATACAATTTGGTGGCAACTTCTGGAGGAATTCTGAGGCCACACCCAAGGCTTCTGAGGGCTACAAAGTGATCGTAAAGCCCCTGCCGTTCACTTCTGAACTAGAATAAGCAATTCTGGGTAAAGTCCAGAAATTTCTGCAAAAAAAAAAAACCAGTTGTAAAGAAAATTGAATTCTCAAAATGACTGATTTAGCTGGCTAGTTTGGGAGAAGGATGTTTTGGAAGCATACATAAAATATAAAGTGTGTTTTATTCCATATATAAAATAAGCACATTGTCACTCAAAGTTTGGTTGAATCATTCCAGACAGATTATAGTTCAGTTCAACTGAAACCTGAAAAATCTTTCTTGCTCCAAGTTTGGGAAGAGAACATTTTTAGAAGAGTCTTGTGAAGTAAGTAGAGCAAATTTGGCATCACACTCTCCCCTTCTCTTCTCTTCCACTAATGGTGGAAATGCTCACTTCCTAACATCCTCCTTACCACTTCACTTGAAACAAACCCATTTCTCATTCTGATAATCTCATTTCCTCTAGCTGTAACTCTTGAATTCAAATGGCCCATAGCCTGTTTTCCTTAATCTTTGCAATGTCTTCCTTTTTCTTCTATATTTTTTAGCTGTCTCTGTGCCTTACAGATGTTTGCTTTTTCCTCTTATCTGGAACATCTGTGCACAGACACCTCTTTGAATCGATCAATGTCCAAACCAAATGCATGTATATGGTCTATGCTATGACTGTCCAAACATGTTTCCAACTTTCTTCCAGTGTGGAATACCTACAGGTAGAATATTTTTTTCCATCTCTTTGGTTTTTAGGACTAAGACTTAATGAAAAAAAAACAAGTTGATTTTTACTCTACCCATCTGCAATTAGGAAGTGTCCATGCTAACTCCAAGGCAGGTTTCAAAGATGGGCACTCACATGCTGACACATGAGGGAGAATACATCTGACTTCTGTACCATATTGCCAATGCCAGAGTCTTAATGCAACCACCTCAACCATGTCTTCTGGACTGTAAAGTGGCAGAAGACACTCAACAATTTACTTTTTTTAAAAAATGAAGGCTGATTGTATACCCAGCTGAAGTTTACTTATTAATGGACAACATAAATTTTCATATTGAAATTCCATGACATGCTTCTGCTATCAAATGAGGAAAATATTTTAATGCCTCATTTCATGGAAGTGAATCGGTCAGTCAGATATACCCAGGATAATACGATGGCTTCAATTACAAGGCCTATATCAGAATTCTTTAAGAAAAGTAACAACAACTTGATTGGAACATCCTTTCGTCCATTTGGATGCCTTGATGTGACATATCGTACATAGACTTCTTCACTAGGAAGTTTTTCCTTTCCCTTCTGTACAACGAAATACAGAAGATTATCATGTTATTAAATGTGATGTGCAAAAGTCAAAAGTAATTAATTTAGAACAAGGTTGTCAAACTCACATCATCACGTTGTTGTCACATGATGTCACGTGGCGTTTTCCCCTTCGCTAAAATGGGGGGTGGGCGTGGCCAGCATGTGACGCATCTGGCCTGCGGGCCGTGAGTTTGACACCCCTGATTTAGAACCTAAATAAAAAGCAATTAATATATATCGGAATGAGAGGTATTCAGGCCCCTTCTCAAGTATCAACTACCAGGCAAAGCAGATGCTTTAGCTGAGAGTTCATTGCCAGATACTAGCAACTATTCCTGGCATCAATGTGGGATTTTCTTCCATAGCTAATGCAAGTTCAAAAATATTTTTTTAAAAGGAGCAAATAGAAGTATAGTCTCTTCCATGTGGTACTCTAATGCAATTACATTTATAAAATTAGCATTTTTGCAAGCTGTGAGTTAAGGGCACATTTAATACTGTGAGTGTTGCCAATCATAGGAACAATTCTGCATCTGCTTTTGGAAAACAGTTGAGAGAGAGAGAGAGAGAGAGAGAGAGAGAGAGAGAGAGAGAGAGAGAGAGAGAGAGAGAGAGAGAGAGAGAGAGAGAGACTGACTCCTTTGTCTTGGAGTAACAACTTTTCCCATGAGGCCATTAGGCTAAAAAACTAGGGACAGATTATATTTGAATTTATTCAATCGCATGGATGATGACTTTATAAATATCATCTATTATAAACAGGAAACATGCCACCTCGATCCCAAATCTGGCTGTGATACGAGTAAAATTCAAAGCAGTTCTGTCTCTCTCCCCCACTTACCCATTATCCCTATTTGTTTCTTTGATCCCGGCATTTCCTAATTATTGAAAAATAACGAAATTCACAAAAAAGGCTTAAGATAACCACAGTACCAAGTCTAGTTTATGTCAACTGAGGGCCCGAGGGCTGGCCTATTAACTTATTAGCCAACATGAATTAGCTTCAACCAGAGCTACACCATGTTAATAATTGTATTTGTGCCTTTGTGTAAATTAGCATTTAGGCAGTACCCACTTTGGCATCTGTTAGCAAAGAGCTGACCGCAAATGCTTCATTTGTAAGAAGTGCCAGTTTAGCTGGCAGGATGTGGCTTTGTAACAGTGCTGAAGAATTTTGCAAGTGGGTCCATTACTGGAACAAGGAAAAATAATATGGCCTTTAGATTAACTGTGGTCAAGAATGTCTGGTAAAAGGTCTGGGGGTAAAAAATTCATCATTGGCATGACAGACGTGGAATGCTTAACTGATTAAGTACACCCCACCATGCATGTTAAGGATGTTAGCCTAAACCGCACATGCCTTCAATAAATCAGAGACAAGTGATGAAACATTATGGTTTGTATGATGAAACAATGAAATGATGAAACATTTCTGATGTGTATATGTGGTTTTATGGTATAAAAACAGCTTGTTGAATAGAAGCAGACATGCTTGATTTGGCGTAAGATCCCAAATGGGCGTCTTTACTTCTGCCCAAAAATAAAATATTGGATTCCAATTTCACTACTCAATGTAATCTTGCTGGCTCAAATTGCATAGGGTAAAACAAACCCAGTGTTGGATTTGTTCTGACCTAGGCTTCCTGATAAATAATAAAGCACAAACGGTGTCTGTCCCAAAACCTCTTTTTATTTTATTTTATTTTATTTTATTTTATTTGATTTGATTTTTTCTCTCCACATTATCCATACACATATCAATACATATACCTTACAGAATATCAATAACATGCATAATTACACAAATCTATCTGATCAATTCTATAATTCAATATCTTATTTATGTACCCGTATCATGCTAATTATGTATCAGTTGTATTTCTATTATACCTTTTCACTCCCCCCCCACTATCTCCATCTCTTTCACCAACCTTCTTACCCTTCTCTCCCCCTTACCTTCCTCTCTCCACCCCTTCTCCTCTAATGGCTGTGAATTATGTTCATTCCCAGCCGTAATAAGTCCCAAACAATATTAACTAGTCTGACAGAAGCACGAACCTTTATCTTTCTTGACACACTGCCAAATTAGCAGGAGCTTTGCTAATTAGCAAGGAGCTTTGCAAGGCCAAACAGAAACATGGAGTGAGAACTGAAAATGCCACATGAAGTGAACCAAGTTGCTTCCTGCAACGAGCACATCCATTTGCTCCACTTTTATAGCCTATGGGAGGGGCCAATCATCTCCAAGCCTTACTCCTGAGTAGTCCTTTTCCTCTGTAACTGTTCTTGACTTCTGGCAGCTCTGCGCATACACACATTGGTAACAGGCTCCCCCTGTTCCTCTGCCTCGCTCATGTCAGCCTCTGGAGGCTCTGGAATCAGCACAGACCTCCCAGATTGCCCTGGCTGGATCTCTGCCTCTGGCACTGAGCCTTCTCCAGACTCCAGGCCTGGCCCATGTTCTTCCCCAGTCTCCTCACTGTCCGACTCTGCTGCCAGCTCCGCAGGCTGCTGACGGACCACAACAGGATTGGATCAACACAACTAAAAACTAAAAGCAAGAATTAAGTCAGCATTCATTAAAGCGGGGATCATAATCCAAGTGTCATTAATGTTTCCTCCCATTCGAATTTTCCAGTATTGTGTAATCCAATTTGTGATCTCTGGGGAGGAAACAAAGAAATTAAAAATAAGTTGAAGTGAAAGAAGTAGTCAGTGATTGACAGCCTCCGAGAGAAGAGGTGAAAGATAAACAATCTTTCATAAAATTGTATACGTTGTTGTATATTAAACTTAGAGACAATGGAATTTCAGTCACTCTCCCTCCCTTTCTCATATCAGCTGGGAGAGATATCTAAAATTTAATTCATTTCTTCATTGTTCTAGGCATTTCCCATCCTATTTTCTACGTTCTGCCAATAAACATTAAACAATTAATAAAGTTTTGACATGGCATATGAAATCGTCACATCTTGGGTTGTGGTACACATGCAATAGATCATTACTGGACTCTGTCAATTTAGATTTATACTCCAGCATGCCAAAGAAATGGAATATGGCTAGTGCTGAGTAGATAGGACCATTGTCCTTATCCAATAAGTCTTATAGAATTTCAATTAATGACATTGCTGCTAAAGCATTAAACAAGATTTCTTTTATTTGGCATGATGCATATTAAATAAGTGATTGTCTAAAGAAATGTTCTAATATGTCCCTCAACGTTGACTCATAATTTGTGCTATGGAGACAGACAACATGATCAGATGAGAGCACCAGTCCACTTATGGAACAGGTTCGGCCCTATGATAATCAATCAAAGCTGTTGCTGTACCTTCCCCATTCATTCGGTTCTATCTTTCTGTTGCCGCAAATAACTTTTTTAAAAATGGGAAACTACCTTTTGCAGCAGTGAGTGGAACTGCCGAAAGAGTCGTCATTTGTTCTGCTTTGTGTGGAATTGTGTCTCAGCCAAAAGGGCAGACGTCAGTAACAATAGCAATAGCACTTAGACTTATATACCGCTTCATAGTGCTTTACAGACCTCTCTAAGCAGTTTACAGAGTTCAACATATTGCCCCCAACAATCTGGATCCTCATTTTACCGACCTCAGAAGGATGGAAGGCTGAGTCAACCTTGAGCCGGTGAGGTTTGAACAGCTGAACTGCAGCTAGCAGTCAGCTGAAGTAGCCTGCAGTGTTGCACTCTAACCACTGTGCCACCCAGTAGAGAAAGGAGCTGGTTCTCTCTTACATGGCTCAGTTCAGGTAGCATGTACAATGTGGCTCCTTGTGGAGAATGGCATACAACTGACAATAAACCACACATTGTATCAGGGCTGCTAAACTTTCATTGGCTATGTTTAGGGCAATATCCCAACAGTGGGCAAAATTTCCAAAAAATAAAAAGTTCACAGTTGTTGTACTTTGGAAGAGCTGTACTAGGTGGTCTTTAATAGTGGCATCTTTGCGACAAATATAGTTGTTGGGAAACCCCCAGGTAGGGGACTCAAATCAGGGATTTGCCTTGAATCGTTGATCAGCCACAAGATATCTAGAATTAATAACCACCTTATCTAGCTGTTTCCAAGAGAAGGTAAGCAGTCTTGGGAGATTTCTGTATGATAGGCAGAATACAATAAAATAGTTAGCTTGAATGTTGCATGGGTAGATCTGGTTGTTTGTGCCTGACAATTATACCCTGGCATTTTGTATGATCAGCTAGCAAATGCAAATTTGATAATGCCATTGAAGACACACATACCCTCCCCAAAAGTACAACAGGTGTACTGTTTATCTGGTGTATAATATCTAGTAAATCTTTAGTACTTTCCAACAGTACTTTCAGAAGATTCAGTTTGAAGACCAGGCTCTGCCAGCTCATAAACACACAACTTTGGGGTTGGTAACATATTGAAGACTCTCCCCTTCCTTTTCAACTTATTGTAACCTATTCAAGTTATTGTATCCTTGTTTTAATTGCCTCCTTTTACTGAGATATTTTATATGATTTTTGTTAATTGTACACAAGAGTTGCTCTGTGAGTGAGATGAGAAGTTTCTAAATCTGATAAATACATAAAAAACATCAGTCTTCTAACCATTTAATTGGGCTAAAATTATTTTTCCAATGTTATGAATCAAGGTTGTCAGTGTACGGCTGAATTTTTGAAGATAGAAAATTGAGATGTTCAGGATTAGTGGAAGGGAGGCTGTTCATGGGAAACATTTCCTTCTTAATCTCCCTGCTATATCTTTTGGATTAAGGAAAATCTGAAGTTGGTGTCTGTTGCTGTTGATCAGAATGCATCCTTAATTAAGGGTTTACAAGATAATTGCATTTGATTAAAACATAGTGAGCTTGGTTTCACTTGATTGGTAATTAAAGATTTTTTTTTCCTGGCTGTTTCACTATCCATTAGCCTTAAATAGTTAATCGCCCTGTAACTTTCTGGAACCATGAAATTTAAATATACAAATGAAGGTAAATAAGCTAAATAAAATCACATAGTTTCTACCAAGTGAGTGGAATCTATAATGTATACCCATTATCTATTGTATCTATTTATATACAATATGTAATAGATATAGAGTCTGTTTGGTCTAGTGATTAAGGCACTTGGCTAAAAATCAGGACACTGTGAGTTCAAATCTCAATTTAGCCACGAAAGCCAACTGGGTGATCTTGAGCCAGTTACTCTCTCTCAACTTTTTTGTTTTTGTCCTAGGAAAAATAGGAGGAATGTATATTGGATATGTTTGTTGCCTTGAGTTATTTGTAAAAATAATAAAGGAAGAATACAAATAAATAAAATAATATGGAAAAGATAAGTGAAGGATCTGCTGAGGATTAAAACGATAGGATAAAAGAACATGTCAATTTAACAAAACAAATGCAATTGAAATATGAATTTCTCATAATTCGTTACATAGATAAAACTGTATTTTTTAAAAAACCTGAAGATATGCTGTAAATTATTTTGGACATGGGGATATCTGGTATATTTAGGATATTAGTAGAGGGGATAGGTTTACAGGAGAGGATGAGGAAGATGATGTTGCTCCAAATTCATTGTAGGTCACTCAGAGGACATCCTGAGCAGAAGATTTTTCATGCTGGTTATACTCCTATGCATTTTAATTTAAAGTAAGCCCCGCTAAATTGAGCTAGGCTCAGATAAAATAGCATATATGCATAGGATTGCATTGGCTACCTAATATGTGATGTTGCTCAGTGGTGGATTGCTCCCGATTCGGACTGGTTCTTAGAATCGGTAACACCAGTAGCGAGAGGCTGCGCCCATCCACCTGGCACGCTTCTGCGCATGCACAGAAGTTTCTGCTCATGCGCAGAAGTGTTGTGCACATGCGCGACTGCGCATGAACCAGTGGCAAAGTTATTTAGAACCCACCACTGATGCTGATGCTTCTAAGGTAGATTTGACCAACAGTATCCAGATGATATACAATTCTCAGGGATATTTGAAGGTCTCAGTCCTCCAGAGTTATCAATCAGTACTACAATCAACATGCAGCAGGTTGGAGCCATTGGAAAACAAATTCAGACATCCTTCTTATGACTATACTTACACTTACATTTTATCCCATCTTTTTATATATAACTCAAGGGAGTGAACATACCTAATACTCCTGCCTATTTTCAACATAACAATCTCCCTATGAGGTGGGTAGGCCTCAGAGAAAGTAACTGTACCAAGCCGGTTTTCATGCCTAAGGGAGGACAGTTTCTTGGTTTCTTGGCCAGCACTTTTAGTACCATACCAAACAAATACTCTAAAACTTAATCCTAACACCAAAGAAAGTTCAAATTGGAATAGCTGTAGTTTTTTTTTTTTTGCTTTATATTATCCAGGTTCCTAACAGCTGCTTACCTGTTGTAACTGCACCTTTATTTAGACCACTATGTGATCTAAGGATATATCTCGGTTAAGAATCCGCTGATGAGGAGGAATTTGTATCTCCCCAGCAAGAGGCATCACAAGAGATAGGAATTAGAGTCATTACCAGTACACAGCTCAAAGCAATTTTTCTCCAGAAGTGGAAATAGCTAGAAATGAGGAGCAAAAACAAAGCTAAGATGTAGGACTACCCCGACTGATTAAGCAGCACGTCTCAGGATATTTGAGAAGGCTCAGGGTCCATTCCCATTATTTGGGACAGAAAACTATTCACTTGTTTCTGCTAAAATTCATTGTCTGTGAATTTCTATCAGATGTTGAATTTTATTTCCATCTTCTCGAATATTGGAAATTTCTTCTAGTGTTGTATCATGTGAAAATATGAAAAGCATTTCCTCCTCTTTTTTGTCCAACTTAGTGATGACAATATTAAAGAGTTCCCGTTCCAGAAAACTTTACATTTCGTTGTCATTTGATGAGATACTGCTGCTGAGTAATCTTTCAGCAGCTTTCAAGCCAATGGTAGATTCACTGAATAATTTGCCTTTTAACACACTTCACTTAATTAGAATTTTAGGGGTACTTAGTGAAATCTTTTGATGAAACAAAGATATATCATACCTGTAATATTCTTACAGTCTACTAAGCAAGTTAGATTTTAAATGAGATAATGTTAGGCTGTCTTAGTCGTCACAGAATTCTTCTGGTGTAGGTTTGCATGGGCAGGGTCAAGTCAACCAACTAGCTGTTAGGACACTACAAAATTAGACCACTTCCATTCACTCCAAAAGCTGATCTCTGCTATATCTTCACAGTCCTAGTACCCATTTTCCAAGAAGTTGTGAAAAAAAATTAATAGATATTCACATCAACAACTAGCAAGCCTCTTCATTATCCTAAGTTTAAATTCCTGAGTATTTAAATTCATCTAAGGTCAGTAGATTTTCTGTTTTTCTATCAGACATGTAGAAAACATGGAAAGGGTTGCTTATATCTTCTTTAGAAACACAGTATTGATATCATTCTGGTAGTTTTTACAGAGAGATAAAAGGTAACCAAAACGTAAACGCAATAAAATCAGTGAAATTTACTTTGAAATGCTGTTCTTTCCAAGGCATGCACCTGCTTTGAAGATTGATTATGTTATTTATTGTGCAAGCTTGTTAAATGGAAAGTGATTAGATGTACACGTACTGCTTAATCCCATCTATGTCACTCTCTTAGCAACAGTTCTAGAGCCTTGAATTTACTTGTGCAGTAAGGTCACATTTAGCCATCAGCCCTGAAAAACAATATTGAAGGGCAACTTGACTGCATTATAATGATGGTGGGAGCACCTTACAACACTGAACTTCAACAAAATGCAGAAACTTTTCTTTAGAAAGAAAATCAATATATTAGCAGTAGCATTTTTCAGGTCTCCTAATGTAACAAAGTAAACCAGGATTTCTACTCATCATGAAAGTGTTTGTCCACCATGAAAGCCAGTCTGGATTTTTGCAGGCATAAATACTGTAGATATGGTGGCAAGGGAATTTTTTTTTTTGCCAGTTCAACCTTCCCAGTCTTTTGGATTGCAGATTAAGGCTATCATCGTATCATCTCTTCAGCCCCATGAAAGATGGTTTGAGAGGCAAACATTATTCCAGTGATGAGGAAGTGAAAACTGCAGTGAAGAAGTGGCTCAAAGAACAGTCAACAGAATTTTACGAGACAGGGATACATGCTCTCATTCGAAGGTGGAACATTGCTATTGAGAGAAATGGTGACTATGTTGAGAAATAGGGATGTGATCCACAGAGGACCAGCTTCATTTTGATGTATGCTACATATTCCTGTGTTGGTAATTATACTTGTCCTAAAGAAAATGGCATTACGTTTTGACTCACCACCTATTTTTCAAAGCACAGAAAGCAAGACAAGAAACAATGAATGGAAACTAAGCAAGGAGAGAAGCAACCTAGAGTTAAGGAGACATTTTCTAATGGTGAGAACACTTAACCAATGAAATGATTTGCCTTCAGAAGTTGTAGGTGCTCCATCACTGGAGCTTTTAAGAAGAGACTGGACAGCCATTTGTCTCAAATGGTATAAGGTCTCCTGCTCAAGTAGGGGTTTGGACTAAAATACCTCCAAAGTCCCTTCCAACTCTATTATTCTATGTTCTATGTTCTAAGTTAAAATCCCCACTGAATCTAACTTAAACTTATTTCTAAGCTAAACAGACACCTATTTTATTATCCATCCACAGCATTGGGTTGCATTGCGAATTGTTAAACATACTCAGAAACAACTCTAAATGTGCCGTTTAATGTCCTCAAGTATGCATATATGTGTATACATTGCTTGAGCATTGATTTCAAGAGATACTATTTTAAACACCACAGTTTGTAATCCTTTTAAGTTCAGAGAGATAGGGAATTCATCAATTAACTTAATCTAAATAATGATGGTGATGCCTGACAATTAATAAAGCAATCAATAATCGCTGAAAAGTACAGGTTGCAAGAAATGTAAATTTTATATTATGAAAATTTTCAAAAGCAAATAAAAATATTTGAACTTCAACAATGTGGGTATATTTTCCCCTTAAGATGTGGTAAATATAAAGTTTCTAAGTGATGAGTTGATAAGCAGACTGTCCAACAGGAATTATTTAGTTGGAAAATTGGTAAACGTATGAGGAGAACTTAATATTTTGCAAAAAAATAGAATGGTAATTAGCAATTATGACAATGTGATTTATACTAATTAAAATTAAGTCAGACAAAATGACAACATTAGTAATCATTTGAAGTACTATATTACCCATTAAACTATGCTTTGTAAACATCTCTCTTGAAATTAAAAAAATAATTAGTAGCATTTTAGTCTTTTAATTCACTATAATTAGTATTCTAAAGAAACCACGATACATCCTGTCTGCTGGAAGCTTTATTGTTTGGTTTGAGGAATGATTTTGCTTGTAGCTGACGTTTAAAACTTTGAGCAATAGTTCATTTTATATTGATACATTCTTCACAAAGCCAAAAAGCAATTGTATAATTAAAGTATTATTTATTTATTTATTTATTTATTCATTCATTCATTCATTTATTTATTTATTTTGTCAAGTACGTGTTTGGTAATATACATAGGTATAACATTATTTATATACATAAGAAGGGTACAAGGAGCCGAGGTGGCGCAGTGGTTAAATGAAACTACTGCAGGCTACTCCAACTGACTGCTAGTTCAGCAGTTCAGCTGTTCAAATCTCACCAGGCTCAAGGTTGACTCAGCCTTCCATCCTTCTGAGGTCGGTAAAATGAGAACCCAGATTGTTGGGGGCAATATGCTGAACTCTGTAAACCACTTAGAGAGGGCTGTAAAGCATTATGAAGCGGTATATAAGTCTAAGTGCTATTGCTATTGCTATACAAGTAAAAGGGAATGTTTGGACAGTGACGGTAGGCACGCTGGTGGGCTTATGCATGCCCCTGCATAATTATGCAGTTATTGGAAATGATCAGAGATTGACAGCCCAATCTATCTTAATGCATTAATGAGTTTTGACTTGCTCCAAGAAATTGAGCCCTTTCCTGAGTTACTATTTCAGAGTCTAATGAGAGAAAGATCAACGAGTTGTACCTTTGATGATTACTTAGATAAATATGTAGTTTGCTCATCACTAGACTGATTATCAGCACCCAGGGAGAATTCAGCAATAATATACAAATAAATATATCAGTTTCATTTTTTCTCAATTTCTCATTTTTGCCACAACCCAAGTTTAGTTGATGAACTTGTCAAGAGATATTTTTTACAAAGATATGTTTATAAAGTTTGCATAAAAATGTCTAGGTGTTATATTCATTTCACTTGTTTATTTGTATGCCACAAATTATTTATTTATTTATTTATTTATTTATTTATTTATTTATTTATTTATTTATTTATTTATTTATTTATTTATCTATTTATCTATTTATTTATTCATTATTTATTCATTATTTATTTATTTATTTATTTATTTATTTATTTATTTATTTATTTATTTATTATTTATCTTACTTGTTTTTTTTTACACACCATACATTTCCAAGGGCTCTAAGCAAATAACAGTCCAACAACCTCATTAAAAATTCTTATAACATAAAATAAAATTCTAAAAAAAAACCCCATCTCACAATCCCCACAACGTCATAAGGGACAAAGGGAAACATTCAAAGCCATGTGTCCACTAGTACATGCTAACATTTACAACATACTTTCCTCTTGGGGAAGATGGAGAACCTTAAATCTGGTCTTCTGAAATCCAGGATGCAAGTGGTAAAGTAGATCACCATATGAGTTCCAAACCATAGGAGTGGCAATAATGTTTACTTTCTAGGTCCCATCAAACAGCATTATTCAAATAGATGGAATCTGGAGGGCATTGATTCTGTTTTTGATTTGATTAAGTAGGCAAGCTGAAGTGGTGCAGTGGTTAAAGGCTGCAACTGCAGGCTGACTGCTAGTTCAGCAGTTCAGCTGTTCAAATCTCACCAGGCTCAAGGTTGACTCAGCCTTCCATCCTTCTGAGGTCGGTAAAATGAGGACCCAGATTGTTGGGGGCAATATGCTGAACTCTGTAAACCACTTAGAGAGGGCTGTAAAGCACTATGAAGCGGTATATAAGTAAAGTGCTATTGCTATTGCTATACAAGTAAAAGGGAATGTTTGGACAGTGACGGTAGGCACGCTGGTGGGCTTATGCATGCCCCTGCATAATTATGCAGTTATTGGAAATGATCAGAGATTGACAGCCCAATCTATCTTAATGCATTAATGAGTTTTGACTTGCTCCAAGAAATTGAGCCCTTTCCTGAGTTACTATTTCAGAGTCTAATGAGAGAAAGATCAACGAGTTGTACCTTTGATGATTACTTAGATAAATATGTAGTTTGCTCATCACTAGACTGATTATCAGCACCCAGGGAGAATTCAGCAATAATATACAAATAAATATATCAGTTTCATTTTTTCTCAATTTCTCATTTTTGCCACAACCCAAGTTTAGTTGATGAACTTGTCAAGAGATATTTTTTACAAAGATATGTTTATAAAGTTTGCATAAAAATGTCTAGGTGTTATATTCATTTCACTTGTTTATTTGTATGCCACAAATTATTTATTTATTTATTTATTTATTTATTTATTTATTTATTTATTTATTTATTTATTTATTTTTCATTATTTATTTATTTATTTATTTATTTATTTATTTATTTATTTATTTATTTATTTATTTATTTATTTATTTATTTATTTATTTATTTATTTATTTATTTATTTATTATTTATTTATCTTACTTGTTTTTTTTACACACCATACATTTCCAAGGGCTCTAAGCAAATAACAGTCCAACAACCTCATTAAAAATTCTTATAACATAAAATAAAATTCTAAAAAAAAACCCCATCTCACAATCCCCACAACGTCATAAGGGACAAAGGGAAACATTCAAAGCCATGTGTCCACTAGTACATGCTAACATTTACAACATACTTTCCTCTTGGGGAAGATGGAGAACCTTAAATCTGGTCTTCTGAAATCCAGGATGCAAGTGGTAAAGTAGATCACCATATGAGTTCCAAACCATAGGAGTGGCAATAATGTTTACTTTCTAGGTCCCATCAAACAGCATTATTCAAATAGATGGAATCTGGAGGGCATTGATTCTGTTTTTGATTTGATTAAGTAGGCAAGCTGAAGTGGTGCAGTGGTTAAAGGCTGCAACTGCAGGCTGACTGCTAGTTCAGCAGTTCAGCTGTTCAAATCTCACCAGGCTCAAGGTTGACTCAGCCTTCCATCCTTCTGAGGTCGGTAAAATGAGGACCCAGATTGTTGGGGGCAATATGCTGAACTCTGTAAACCACTTAGAGAGGGCTGTAAAGCACTATGAAGCGGTATATAAGTAAAGTGCTATTGCTATTGCTATACAAGTAAAAGGGAATGTTTGGACAGTGACGGTAGGCACGCTGGTGGGCTTATGCATGCCCCTGCATAATTATGCAGTTATTGGAAATGATCAGAGATTGACAGCCCAATCTATCTTAATGCATTAATGAGTTTTGACTTGCTCCAAGAAATTGAGCCCTTTCCTGAGTTACTATTTCAGAGTCTAATGAGAGAAAGATCAACGAGTTGTACCTTTGATGATTACTTAGATAAATATGGAGTTTGCTCATCACTAGACTGATTATCAGCACCCAGGGAGAATTCAGCAATAATATACAAATAAATATATCAGTTTCATTTTTTCTCAATTTCTCATTTTTGCCACAACCCAAGTTTAGTTGATGAACTTGTCAAGAGATATTTTTTACAAAGATATGTTTATAAAGTTTGCATAAAAATGTCTAGGTGTTATATTCATTTCACTTGTTTATTTGTATGCCACAAATTATTTATTTATTTATTTATTTATTTATTTATTTATTTATTTATTTATTTATTTATTTATTTTTCATTATTTATTTATTTATTTATTTATTTATTATTTATCTTACTTGTTTTTTTTACACACCATACATTTCCAAGGGCTCTAAGCAAATAACAGTCCAACAACCTCATTAAAAATTCTTATAACATAAAATAAAATACAAAAAAAAAAACCCATCTCACAATCCCCACAACGTCATAAGGGACAAAGGGAAACATTCAAAGCCATGTGTCCACTAGTACATGCTAACATTTACAACATACTTTCCTCTTGGGGAAGATGGAGAACCTTAAATCTGGTCTTCTGAAATCCAGGATGCAAGTGGTAAAGTAGATCACCATATGAGTTCCAAACCATAGGAGTGGCAATAATGTTTACTTTCTAGGTCCCATCAAACAGCATTATTCAAATAGATGGAATCTGGAGGGCATTGATTCTGTTTTTGATTTGATTAAGTAGGCAAGCTGAAGTGGTGCAGTGGTTAAAGGCTGCAACTGCAGGCTGACTGCTAGTTCAGCAGTTCAGCTGTTCAAATCTCACCAGGCTCAAGGTTGACTCAGCCTTCCATCCTTCTGAGGTCGGTAAAATGAGGACCCAGATTGTTGGGGGCAATATGCTGAACTCTGTAAACCACTTAGAGAGGGCTGTAAAGCACTATGAAGCGGTATATAAGTAAAGTGCTATTGCTATTGCTATACAAGTAAAAGGGAATGTTTGGACAGTGACGGTAGGCACGCTGGTGGGCTTATGCATGCCCCTGCATAATTATGCAGTTATTGGAAATGATCAGAGATTGACAGCCCAATCTATCTTAATGCATTAATGAGTTTTGACTTGCTCCAAGAAATTGAGCCCTTTCCTGAGTTACTATTTCAGAGTCTAATGATAGAAAGATCAACGAGTTGTACCTTTGATGATTACTTAGATAAATATGTAGTTTGCTCATCACTAGACTGATTATCAGCACCCAGGGAGAATTCAGCAATAATATACAAATAAATATATCAGTTTCATTTTTTCTCAATTTCTCATTTTTGCCACAACCCAAGTTTAGTTGATGAACTTGTCAAGAGATATTTTTTACAAAGATATGTTTATAAAGTTTGCATAAAAATGTCTAGGTGTTATATTCATTTCACTTGTTTATTTGTATGCCACAAATTATTTATTTATTTATTTATTTATTTATTTATTTATTTATTTATTCATTATTTATTTATTTATTTATTTATTTATTTATTTATTTATTTATTTATTTATTTATTAATTATTTATCTTACTTGTTTTTTTTACACACCATACATTTCCAAGGGCTCTAAGCAAATAACAGTCCAACAACCTCATTAAAAATTCTTATAACATAAAATAAAATTCTAAAAAAAAAACCCATCTCACAATCCCCACAACGTCATAAGGGACAAAGGGAAACATTCAAAGCCATGTGTCCACTAGTACATGCTAACATTTACAACATACTTTCCTCTTGGGGAAGATGGAGAACCTTAAATCTGGTCTTCTGAAATCCAGGATGCAAGTGGTAAAGTAGATCACCATATGAGTTCCAAACCATAGGAGTGGCAATAATGTTTACTTTCTAGGTCCCATCAAACAGCATTATTCAAATAGATGGAATCTGGAGGGCATTGATTCTGTTTTTGATTTGATTAAGTAGGCAAGCTGAAGTGGTGCAGTGGTTAAAGGCTGCAACTGCAGGCTGACTGCTAGTTCAGCAGTTCAGCTGTTCAAATCTCACCAGGCTCAAGGTTGACTCAGCCTTCCATCCTTCTGAGGTCGGTAAAATGAGGACCCAGATTGTTGGGGGCAATATGCTGAACTCTGTAAACCACTTAGAGAGGGCTGTAAAGCACTATGAAGCGGTATATAAGTAAAGTGCTATTGCTATTGCTATACAAGTAAAAGGGAATGTTTGGACAGTGACGGTAGGCACGCTGGTGGGCTTATGCATGCCCCTGCATAATTATGCAGTTATTGGAAATGATCAGAGATTGACAGCCCAATCTATCTTAATGCATTAATGAGTTTTGACTTGCTCCAAGAAATTGAGCCCTTTCCTGAGTTACTATTTCAGAGTCTAATGAGAGAAAGATCAACGAGTTGTACCTTTGATGATTACTTAGATAAATATGGAGTTTGCTCATCACTAGACTGATTATCAGCACCCAGGGAGAATTCAGCAATAATATACAAATAAATATATCAGTTTCATTTTTTCTCAATTTCTCATTTTTGCCACAACCCAAGTTTAGTTGATGAACTTGTCAAGAGATATTTTTTACAAAGATATGTTTATAAAGTTTGCATAAAAATGTCTAGGTGTTATATTCATTTCACTTGTTTATTTGTATGCCACAAATTATTTATTTATTTATTTATTTATTTATTT
This sequence comes from Diadophis punctatus similis, assembly GCA_023053685.1. Classification (NCBI taxonomy): domain Eukaryota; kingdom Metazoa; phylum Chordata; class Lepidosauria; order Squamata; family Dipsadidae; genus Diadophis; species Diadophis punctatus. Next base: position 258,224,922 of record JALIGW010000001.1, on the reverse strand, counting down.
ATTTATTTATTTATTTATTTATTTATTTATTTATTTATTTATTTTTCATTATTTATTTATTTATTTATTTATTTATTATTTATCTTACTTGTTTTTTTTACACACCATACATTTCCAAGGGCTCTAAGCAAATAACAGTCCAACAACCTCATTAAAAATTCTTATAACATAAAATAAAATACAAAAAAAAAAACCCATCTCACAATCCCCACAACGTCATAAGGGACAAAGGGAAACATTCAAAGCCATGTGTCCACTAGTACATGCTAACATTTACAACATACTTTCCTCTTGGGGAAGATGGAGAACCTTAAATCTGGTCTTCTGAAATCCAGGATGCAAGTGGTAAAGTAGATCACCATATGAGTTCCAAACCATAGGAGTGGCAATAATGTTTACTTTCTAGGTCCCATCAAACAGCATTATTCAAATAGATGGAATCTGGAGGGCATTGATTCTGTTTTTGATTTGATTAAGTAGGCAAGCTGAAGTGGTGCAGTGGTTAAAGGCTGCAACTGCAGGCTGACTGCTAGTTCAGCAGTTCAGCTGTTCAAATCTCACCAGGCTCAAGGTTGACTCAGCCTTCCATCCTTCTGAGGTCGGTAAAATGAGGACCCAGATTGTTGGGGGCAATATGCTGAACTCTGTAAACCACTTAGAGAGGGCTGTAAAGCACTATGAAGCGGTATATAAGTAAAGTGCTATTGCTATTGCTATACAAGTAAAAGGGAATGTTTGGACAGTGACGGTAGGCACGCTGGTGGGCTTATGCATGCCCCTGCATAATTATGCAGTTATTGGAAATGATCAGAGATTGACAGCCCAATCTATCTTAATGCATTAATGAGTTTTGACTTGCTCCAAGAAATTGAGCCCTTTCCTGAGTTACTATTTCAGAGTCTAATGATAGAAAGATCAACGAGTTGTACCTTTGATGATTACTTAGATAAATATGTAGTTTGCTCATCACTAGACTGATTATCAGCACCCAGGGAGAATTCAGCAATAATATACAAATAAATATATCAGTTTCATTTTTTCTCAATTTCTCATTTTTGCCACAACCCAAGTTTAGTTGATGAACTTGTCAAGAGATATTTTTTACAAAGATATGTTTATAAAGTTTGCATAAAAATGTCTAGGTGTTATATTCATTTCACTTGTTTATTTGTATGCCACAAATTATTTATTTATTTATTTATTTATTTATTTATTTATTTATTCATTATTTATTTATTTATTTATTTATTTATTTATTTATTTATTTATTTATTTATTTATTTATTAATTATTTATCTTACTTGTTTTTTTTACACACCATACATTTCCAAGGGCTCTAAGCAAATAACAGTCCAACAACCTCATTAAAAATTCTTATAACATAAAATAAAATTCTAAAAAAAAAACCCATCTCACAATCCCCACAACGTCATAAGGGACAAAGGGAAACATTCAAAGCCATGTGTCCACTAGTACATGCTAACATTTACAACATACTTTCCTCTTGGGGAAGATGGAGAACCTTAAATCTGGTCTTCTGAAATCCAGGATGCAAGTGGTAAAGTAGATCACCATATGAGTTCCAAACCATAGGAGTGGCAATAATGTTTACTTTCTAGGTCCCATCAAACAGCATTATTCAAATAGATGGAATCTGGAGGGCATTGATTCTGTTTTTGATTTGATTAAGTAGGCAAGCTGAAGTGGTGCAGTGGTTAAAGGCTGCAACTGCAGGCTGACTGCTAGTTCAGCAGTTCAGCTGTTCAAATCTCACCAGGCTCAAGGTTGACTCAGCCTTCCATCCTTCTGAGGTCGGTAAAATGAGGACCCAGATTGTTGGGGGCAATATGCTGAACTCTGTAAACCACTTAGAGAGGGCTGTAAAGCACTATGAAGCGGTATATAAGTAAAGTGCTATTGCTATTGCTATACAAGTAAAAGGGAATGTTTGGACAGTGACGGTAGGCACGCTGGTGGGCTTATGCATGCCCCTGCATAATTATGCAGTTATTGGAAATGATCAGAGATTGACAGCCCAATCTATCTTAATGCATTAATGAGTTTTGACTTGCTCCAAGAAATTGAGCCCTTTCCTGAGTTACTATTTCAGAGTCTAATGAGAGAAAGATCAACGAGTTGTACCTTTGATGATTACTTAGATAAATATGGAGTTTGCTCATCACTAGACTGATTATCAGCACCCAGGGAGAATTCAGCAATAATATACAAATAAATATATCAGTTTCATTTTTTCTCAATTTCTCATTTTTGCCACAACCCAAGTTTAGTTGATGAACTTGTCAAGAGATATTTTTTACAAAGATATGTTTATAAAGTTTGCATAAAAATGTCTAGGTGTTATATTCATTTCACTTGTTTATTTGTATGCCACAAATTATTTATTTATTTATTTATTTATTTATTTATTTATTTATTTATTTATTTATTTATTTATTTATTTATTTATTTATTTATTTATTTTTCATTATTTATTTATTTATTTATTTATTTATTTATTTATTTATTATTTATCTTACTTGTTTTTTTTACACACCATACATTTCCAAGGGCTCTAAGCAAATAACAGTCCAACAACCTCATTAAAAATTCTTATAACATAAAATAAAATACAAAAAAAAAAAACCCATCTCACAATCCCCACAACGTCATAAGGGACAAAGGGAAACATTCAAAGCCATGTGTCCACTAGTACATGCTAACATTTACAACATACTTTCCTCTTGGGGAAGATGGAGAACCTTAAATCTGGTCTTCTGAAATCCAGGATGCAAGTGGTAAAGTAGATCACCATATGAGTTCCAAACCATAGGAGTGGCAATAATGTTTACTTTCTAGGTCCCATCAAACAGCATTATTCAAATAGATGGAATCTGGAGGGCATTGATTCTGTTTTTGATTTGATTAAGTAGGCAAGCTGAAGTGGTGCAGTGGTTAAAGGCTGCAACTGCAGGCTGACTGCTAGTTCAGCAGTTCAGCTGTTCAAATCTCACCAGGCTCAAGGTTGACTCAGCCTTCCATCCTTCTGAGGTCGGTAAAATGAGGACCCAGATTGTTGGGGGCAATATGCTGAACTCTGTAAACCACTTAGAGAGGGCTGTAAAGCACTATGAAGCGGTATATAAGTAAAGTGCTATTGCTATTGCTATACAAGTAAAAGGGAATGTTTGGACAGTGACGGTAGGCACGCTGGTGGGCTTATGCATGCCCCTGCATAATTATGCAGTTATTGGAAATGATCAGAGATTGACAGCCCAATCTATCTTAATGCATTAATGAGTTTTGACTTGCTCCAAGAAATTGAGCCCTTTCCTGAGTTACTATTTCAGAGTCTAATGAGAGAAAGATCAACGAGTTGTACCTTTGATGATTACTTAGATAAATATGTAGTTTGCTCATCACTAGACTGATTATCAGCACCCAGGGAGAATTCAGCAATAATATACAAATAAATATATCAGTTTCATTTTTTCTCAATTTCTCATTTTTGCCACAACCCAAGTTTAGTTGATGAACTTGTCAAGAGATATTTTTTACAAAGATATGTTTATAAAGTTTGCATAAAAATGTCTAGGTGTTATATTCATTTCACTTGTTTATTTGTATGCCACAAATTATTTATTTATTTATTTATTTATTTATTTATTTATTTATTTATTTATTCATTATTTATTTATTTATTTATTTATTTATTTATTTATTTATTTATTTATTTATTAATTATTTATCTTACTTGTTTTTTTTACACACCATACATTTCCAAGGGCTCTAAGCAAATAACAGTCCAACAACCTCATTAAAAATTCTTATAACATAAAATAAAATTCTAAAAAAAAAACCCATCTCACAATCCCCACAACGTCATAAGGGACAAAGGGAAACATTCAAAGCCATGTGTCCACTAGTACATGCTAACATTTACAACATACTTTCCTCTTGGGGAAGATGGAGAACCTTAAATCTGGTCTTCTGAAATCCAGGATGCAAGTGGTAAAGTAGATCACCATATGAGTTCCAAACCATAGGAGTGGCAATAATGTTTACTTTCTAGGTCCCATCAAACAGCATTATTCAAATAGATGGAATCTGGAGGGCATTGATTCTGTTTTTGATTTGATTAAGTAGGCAAGCTGAAGTGGTGCAGTGGTTAAAGGCTGCAACTGCAGGCTGACTGCTAGTTCAGCAGTTCAGCTGTTCAAATCTCACCAGGCTCAAGGTTGACTCAGCCTTCCATCCTTCTGAGGTCGGTAAAATGAGGACCCAGATTGTTGGGGGCAATATGCTGAACTCTGTAAACCACTTAGAGAGGGCTGTAAAGCACTATGAAGCGGTATATAAGTAAAGTGCTATTGCTATTGCTATACAAGTAAAAGGGAATGTTTGGACAGTGACGGTAGGCACGCTGGTGGGCTTATGCATGCCCCTGCATAATTATGCAGTTATTGGAAATGATCAGAGATTGACAGCCCAATCTATCTTAATGCATTAATGAGTTTTGACTTGCTCCAAGAAATTGAGCCCTTTCCTGAGTTACTATTTCAGAGTCTAATGAGAGAAAGATCAACGAGTTGTACCTTTGATGATTACTTAGATAAATATGGAGTTTGCTCATCACTAGACTGATTATCAGCACCCAGGGAGAATTCAGCAATAATATACAAATAAATATATCAGTTTCATTTTTTCTCAATTTCTCATTTTTGCCACAACCCAAGTTTAGTTGATGAACTTGTCAAGAGATATTTTTTACAAAGATATGTTTATAAAGTTTGCATAAAAATGTCTAGGTGTTATATTCATTTCACTTGTTTATTTGTATGCCACAAATTATTTATTTATTTATTTATTTATTTATTTATTTATTTATTTATTTATTTATTTATTTATTTATTTTTCATTATTTATTTATTTATTTATTTATTTATTTATTTATTTATTATTTATCTTACTTGTTTTTTTTACACACCATACATTTCCAAGGGCTCTAAGCAAATAACAGTCCAACAACCTCATTAAAAATTCTTATAACATAAAATAAAATACAAAAAAAAAAAACCCATCTCACAATCCCCACAACGTCATAAGGGACAAAGGGAAACATTCAAAGCCATGTGTCCACTAGTACATGCTAACATTTACAACATACTTTCCTCTTGGGGAAGATGGAGAACCTTAAATCTGGTCTTCTGAAATCCAGGATGCAAGTGGTAAAGTAGATCACCATATGAGTTCCAAACCATAGGAGTGGCAATAATGTTTACTTTCTAGGTCCCATCAAACAGCATTATTCAAATAGATGGAATCTGGAGGGCATTGATTCTGTTTTTGATTTGATTAAGTAGGCAAGCTGAAGTGGTGCAGTGGTTAAAGGCTGCAACTGCAGGCTGACTGCTAGTTCAGCAGTTCAGCTGTTCAAATCTCACCAGGCTCAAGGTTGACTCAGCCTTCCATCCTTCTGAGGTCGGTAAAATGAGGACCCAGATTGTTGGGGGCAATATGCTGAACTCTGTAAACCACTTAGAGAGGGCTGTAAAGCACTATGAAGCGGTATATAAGTAAAGTGCTATTGCTATTGCTATACAAGTAAAAGGGAATGTTTGGACAGTGACGGTAGGCACGCTGGTGGGCTTATGCATGCCCCTGCATAATTATGCAGTTATTGGAAATGATCAGAGATTGACAGCCCAATCTATCTTAATGCATTAATGAGTTTTGACTTGCTCCAAGAAATTGAGCCCTTTCCTGAGTTACTATTTCAGAGTCTAATGAGAGAAAGATCAACGAGTTGTACCTTTGATGATTACTTAGATAAATATGTAGTTTGCTCATCACTAGACTGATTATCAGCACCCAGGGAGAATTCAGCAATAATATACAAATAAATATATCAGTTTCATTTTTTCTCAATTTCTCATTTTTGCCACAACCCAAGTTTAGTTGATGAACTTGTCAAGAGATATTTTTTACAAAGATATGTTTATAAAGTTTGCATAAAAATGTCTAGGTGTTATATTCATTTCACTTGTTTATTTGTATGCCACAAATTATTTATTTATTTATTTATTTATTTATTTATTTATTTATTTATTTATTTATTTATTTATTCATTATTTATTTATTTATTTATTTATTTATTTATTTATTTATTTATTTATTTATTTATTTATTTATTTATTTATTTATTTATTATTTATCTTACTTGTTTTTTTTACACACCATACATTTCCAAGGGCTCTAAGCAAATAACAGTCCAACAACCTCATTAAAAATTCTTATAACATAAAATAAAATACAAAAAAAAAAAAACCCATCTCACAATCCCCACAACGTCATAAGGGACAAAGGGAAACATTCAAAGCCATGTGTCCACTAGTACATGCTAACATTTACAACATACTTTCCTCTTGGGGAAGATGGAGAACCTTAAATCTGGTCTTCTGAAATCCAGGATGCAAGTGGTAAAGTAGATCACCATATGAGTTCCAAACCATAGGAGTGGCAATAATGTTTACTTTCTAGGTCCCATCAAACAGCATTATTCAAATAGATGGAATCTGGAGGGCATTGATTCTGTTTTTGATTTGATTAAGTAGGCAAGCTGAAGTGGTGCAGTGGTTAAAGGCTGCAACTGCAGGCTGACTGCTAGTTCAGCAGTTCAGCTGTTCAAATCTCACCAGGCTCAAGGTTGACTCAGCCTTCCATCCTTCTGAGGTCGGTAAAATGAGGACCCAGATTGTTGGGGGCAATATGCTGAACTCTGTAAACCACTTAGAGAGGGCTGTAAAGCACTATGAAGCGGTATATAAGTAAAGTGCTATTGCTATTGCTATACAAGTAAAAGGGAATGTTTGGACAGTGACGGTAGGCACGCTGGTGGGCTTATGCATGCCCCTGCATAATTATGCAGTTATTGGAAATGATCAGAGATTGACAGCCCAATCTATCTTAATGCATTAATGAGTTTTGACTTGCTCCAAGAAATTGAGCCCTTTCCTGAGTTACTATTTCAGAGTCTAATGAGAGAAAGATCAACGAGTTGTACCTTTGATGATTACTTAGATAAATATGTAGTTTGCTCATCACTAGACTGATTATCAGCACCCAGGGAGAATTCAGCAATAATATACAAATAAATATATCAGTTTCATTTTTTCTCAATTTCTCATTTTTGCCACAACCCAAGTTTAGTTGATGAACTTGTCAAGAGATATTTTTTACAAAGATATGTTTATAAAGTTTGCATAAAAATGTCTAGGTGTTATATTCATTTCACTTGTTTATTTGTATGCCACAAATTATTTATTTATTTATTTATTTATTTATTTATTTATTTATTTATTTATTTATTTATTTATTTATTTATTTATTTTTCATTATTTATTTATTTATTTATTTATTTATTTATTTATTTATTTATTTATTTATTTATTTATTTATTTATTTATTTATTTATTATTTATCTTACTTGTTTTTTTTACACACCATACATTTCCAAGGGCTCTAAGCAAATAACAGTCCAACAACCTCATTAAAAATTCTTATAACATAAAATAAAATACAAAAAAAAAAAAACCCATCTCACAATCCCCACAACGTCATAAGGGACAAAGGGAAACATTCAAAGCCATGTGTCCACTAGTACATGCTAACATTTACAACATACTTTCCTCTTGGGGAAGATGGAGAACCTTAAATCTGGTCTTCTGAAATCCAGGATGCAAGTGGTAAAGTAGATCACCATATGAGTTCCAAACCATAGGAGTGGCAATAATGTTTACTTTCTAGGTCCCATCAAACAGCATTATTCAAATAGATGGAATCTGGAGGGCATTGATTCTGTTTTTGATTTGATTAAGTAGGCAAGCTGAAGTGGTGCAGTGGTTAAAGGCTGCAACTGCAGGCTGACTGCTAGTTCAGCAGTTCAGCTGTTCAAATCTCACCAGGCTCAAGGTTGACTCAGCCTTCCATCCTTCTGAGGTCGGTAAAATGAGGACCCAGATTGTTGGGGGCAATATGCTGAACTCTGTAAACCACTTAGAGAGGGCTGTAAAGCACTATGAAGCGGTATATAAGTAAAGTGCTATTGCTATTGCTATACAAGTAAAAGGGAATGTTTGGACAGTGACGGTAGGCACGCTGGTGGGCTTATGCATGCCCCTGCATAATTATGCAGTTATTGGAAATGATCAGAGATTGACAGCCCAATCTATCTTAATGCATTAATGAGTTTTGACTTGCTCCAAGAAATTGAGCCCTTTCCTGAGTTACTATTTCAGAGTCTAATGAGAGAAAGATCAACGAGTTGTACCTTTGATGATTACTTAGATAAATATGTAGTTTGCTCATCACTAGACTGATTATCAGCACCCAGGGAGAATTCAGCAATAATATACAAATAAATATATCAGTTTCATTTTTTCTCAATTTCTCATTTTTGCCACAACCCAAGTTTAGTTGATGAACTTGTCAAGAGATATTTTTTACAAAGATATGTTTATAAAGTTTGCATAAAAATGTCTAGGTGTTATATTCATTTCACTTGTTTATTTGTATGCCACAAATTATTTATTTATTTATTTATTTATTTATTTATTTATTTATTTATTTATTTATTTATTTATTTATTTATTCATTATTTATTTATTTATTTATTTATTTATTTATTTATTTATTTATTTATTTATTTATTATTTATCTTACTTGTTTTTTTTACACACCATACATTTCCAAGGGCTCTAAGCAAATAACAGTCCAACAACCTCATTAAAAATTCTTATAACATAAAATAAAATTCTAAAAAAAAAACCCATCTCACAATCCCCACAACGTCATAAGGGACAAAGGGAAACATTCAAAGCCATGTGTCCACTAGTACATGCTAACATTTACAACATACTTTCCTCTTGGGGAAGATGGAGAACCTTAAATCTGGTCTTCTGAAATCCAGGATGCAAGTGGTAAAGTAGATCACCATATGAGTTCCAAACCATAGGAGTGGCAATAATGTTTACTTTCTAGGTCCCATCAAACAGCATTATTCAAATAGATGGAATCTGGAGGGCATTGATTCTGTTTTTGATTTGATTAAGTAGGCAAGCTGAAGTGGTGCAGTGGTTAAAGGCTGCAACTGCAGGCTGACTGCTAGTTCAGCAGTTCAGCTGTTCAAATCTCACCAGGCTCAAGGTTGACTCAGCCTTCCATCCTTCTGAGGTCGGTAAAATGAGGACCCAGATTGTTGGGGGCAATATGCTGAACTCTGTAAACCGCTTAGAGAGGGCTGTAAAGCACTATGAAGCGGTATATAAGTAAAGTGCTATTGCTATTGCTATTGCAAATGAATACTGGAAAAGCCAATCCCTCAGATCATCAGGTCTGCAGCCATCTACAGCCTTAAAGGTGACAACCAGTTCCTTCAATAGCAACTAGAAGTCAATTGCCAACCTGTGCTGATCCCAGTGGGGAGGAGGTGAAACCCAAATTGATGATCTTATTCAAATCCTGTCATAGAACTGAAAACAAAGCAAGAATAACAGAGGCGATGCTCAGACAGGCCATAGCTGATCAAAAGTTTCATTTTGAATTATGAAAGTAATTTTGGAGGAGATTTCTTGCTTATTGACTGAGCTAGTTATCTTTAATAAAAGCCTGGCTATGAAAGACACAGACATAACTATATGAAGAACAAAATCTATTGTACCAATTCTAAAATGGCATTTGGTATTAGCTTAATGTGATCTATCTTGCATGTTTAGTACCATAATGTTGATTCAAGAAGTGATAGCTTGGGCAACTGATTCATTAAGAATTATTATCTGAATAGTATAAAAGGTAGTGATTGTGGCTCTTCCCTTCAACTCAGCTTAGGGATCTTATCAGTGAGCCTAGCAGCAGTCAATTTCACATTCCTCTTAGATTTGCAGCTCACTGGGGAAGAGAAAATAATACTTTAATGAATGAAATTCATCTTGCTTTCCATCTGAATCAGATCCTTTAATGAGAACTTATACTGGTTCATCTGTAAGGTTCTTTTACATAAAAATTGGAAGAAAAAAATAATTCAGATTCAGCCTGAATAATGTATTTGATACTTAGCATACTGTTCATGCATTGCAATTAATGCAGCTTGACAAGTCACTTTAATTGACATAATTTGTTTTGCAATAACCAAGAATCCAACTGTCAAAGTTCTTGTGTGTCCCCTTTTACACTGATTTAAACCAGGAACTGCATTAAATATTTCAACATTTTGGTTTTCATCAGGGAGCCCACATAATCCCCTAAATTTCAGAGAGGGTTGGGGTTTTTTCGTGGGATGGGGTTCATTTCTATTTGTCTTTATAGGTCCCTCCAATGCTGCCACTTAGACACTGCTAATAAGTTTTGCTTGTGGTTACTGCATTCCTTTTAGGAATGGTTGCCCAAAATAAAGTGAAATCTCTCTTAAAAGAGCCTTCCGCTCTCATAATTGCAGTAGGCATTTGCTTAGGTGTAAAAAAAAGATGATGATCCTTGTCCATGCCATCTTTTTAATAAACAAAATTGAATGCCTATGTATTCCGTCCTAGATTTTCTTTTCAGCCCTTATTCTCAGTGGGTTTTATTCTGCAATAGATTAGCTGGAAATAAAACATCCAGATTTGCTCTCAGGAGAATTTACAGTAAAGTCCTTTATAATCTCATCACTCTGCCCACCCAACGTTAATGGGTGATTTCTAGCTATTGGTAGTTCCCTGAGGTAGGGAATATAATGAAATCATAGTTGATTTGACTGTATATCATTATAAGTGAGACACCGACATACAGCAATGTTTATAATCATCTGATTTTGGAACAACCAAAATCAGATGATCTTGGCTCCAGCACATGTAGAAAATTGCATGGATGTGCCTATATAGTCAGGAATCAAGCAAGAATGATGGGTAATGAAGATGTCTTTCCGAAGGCCTATCGTGGTCCGGATGAAATCTGCCAGTGTTTGCATCAGCTCTTGGCCAACTCGGAGGACCCAGAGACCCCAGGGCGGGCAATTTAAGAGCTGCGACTCCTGAACTCGGGGGCAGCACAAACCCTCGTTTCCAGAGTTGCCAAGTTGGACCCCCACCCCCGTTTTCCAGGATGGCTGATCCTCTACTCCTCATTTGAAGGTGCTGCCCTCCCTCCAAAGTGGGCTCTCCCCACAGCATCAGGAAGACAAGTATTGAAGCCCCTTGACTCTTGCTTTTGTACGTATTTCTTTTTTCTAATGTTTGTAGATTCAAGTTCTGCCTGAATAAAAGGATTTTTCTAAAAAAAAAAGATGTCTTTCCTTTTTACTATCCTGGAATAGCTCATAGAATGTCCCATGTTTTCCTGCTAGGAGACTTACTTTTCTCAAAGCTTCTCTAGCTTAAGCTAGATAAACAACACCACATTTTTTCTTTTTTTCTTAATTCCATCACATCCTCATCTGTTTCTATGTGGAAGATAAGTCAGTGACAATGTAATAATGAAAGAATAAATGCTATAGCAGTGAAGGTGGTGGAGGGCAGATTCATACAGGATTTAAATGGTCCTTTACATCAACCTGTTCCTTTGCCTCAAAGAAGCTACGTTTGGTTGCAATTGTCAACACCTTCATTATCCAAAAGTTCATTTTTTCTTCCGTGTGTCTAGGCAAAAGTGCAACTCCATTTAGCACCTGCCAGGCATGCATAAATGGGCTCCTAAAAAATAAACGCTCATGACTTTGGAACTTAGCAACTCAACCGAGATGCTGAAGATAAATAATATAAACCACTGAGGTTGGGGTTCGGTGTCTTTGGAGCAATATGTTTGTAACAAAAATATTGGTCTGCTTCATTAAGTGCAATGGAAACAAGCAAGTGATTTCCACTTAAAATGCAGAAGAATTCTAGTGTTAATGATACCCTGCAGCAGCATATTGCAGATGGGGCCCCTTTTGGCACTTTACAAATTGAAGTTAACATCGTTGTCAGGAGGCAAATTTCTGCTAGGTTTGCTGGTTGTCCAGTATAAATGCAATACCCTCCTTGTTTACCTTCTCCCCCCCCCCCAATTGGCTGCAATCTTTAACACCCTTTCCTTTCTGAATTTAAGATGTTTGCTTTTGTTTCATTTGTCCCTCCAGTTAAGAGACAGTGGGTCCACTCCTTTTTCCCCCCTGAGATCAGAATGCAATCAATGTATTTTATTTATTTTTTCATCAAAATTCTCTCTACTTGGAGACTGTAGTTTATAGCATTCTTCTAGATTGCTTCTGTCTGGAGACAAGGTTTCTTGACTTTGATCCCTGGGTTTTTCATCTTTTCAAAACATATTATTACTATTCTGATAAAGATTATATATCATGCTATGGTTGTCATATGAAATTTTCATTAGAAACATTTTGTCAGTAAGAACATTTCAAACTATATTATTATTATTCCAATAAGTATTATATATTATGCTATGGTGGTCATATGATATTTTCATCAGAAATATTTTTACCAATAAGAGCTATAAGACCATCAACATTGTGGTTTAGGTTAATAGATTACATAAAACAATGAACTCAACGGTAGATGAGTTATTTGATTTTTAGCCTGTCTTTATTTTTCTGAAAGTTAAGCATTAAGTTAATTCGTCCTATTTTCCCACAACAACAACTGGAAAGGTACATTGGGCAGCGAGAGAGAGAGTGACTTGCCCAAAGTGACCCAGCTGACTCTCATACCTCAGGGAGGAACAGAACTTAAATAGCAATAGCAATAGCACTTAGACTTATATACCGCTTCATCGTGCTTTACAGCCCTCTCTAAGCGGTTTACAGAGTTCAGCATATTTCCCCCAACAATCTGGGTCCTCAAATCTCCTGCTTCTAGTCCAGCACTTTCACCACTACATCAAACTGGCCAAGATGGTGATTGATAATTGATGATATTAATTAATTACTTTATTATTGTCATTGTACGTATATACACAGTATACCCATACAATGAAATTCACAAAGCACCCAAAGACCAGGCCCAACACACATAACAATCCCAAAAACACGCCCCCACCTGCCACAAATTCCCCACCCTGAACGACCCAAACATCCACACAACGGACCAAGTAATACTGTCCAACAGCTCACTGATGGTGACCCTTTAGTTCATTGTTAAGTGGAATTATAGCTCTGGGATAAAAGCTATTCAGAAAATGTGTGGTCTGAGTTTTAATTGTTCCGTATCTTCTGCCAGAAGGCAACAGTCCAAAAAGATTGTAAGCAGGATGAGAAGAGTCTCTGAGAATGTTGTCCTAAAACAGTGAGATGCGAAGATATCGTCCAGGGCTGGTAGCTGGAGCCCAATGATATTCTGGGCAGTTTTAATGATTCTCTATAGAGCTTTTTTGTCTGCTGCAGAGTTGTTCCCATGCCATGCAAGAATGCCATATGTCAGGACACTGCCATAGTGCTGCCATAGTAGGTCAGCAGTAGATGCTGAGATAGATTTATCTTCCTGAGCATGATGTTGATGATGAGAGAAACTTGATCATAGTCCAAGAAGATAAACCAAAATCTCAGACTGGATTAGAGTTGTAAGTGTTGACTGTAAAGTTCTACAAACTGAGAGCTCTTTGTAAATCACCATTCTCAAATGTATGGTAGATTTCCAGAGAAGGGAGCTGAAATTAGCAATTTTATTTATATTGTGTGTATTTTTGTTTCCTCTCTGTAATTGCCACTAATTCATTAAACTAGAAGGTTAACAAAATGAAAGAATCATTTATAATTATCTTAGTAGTGTCATACTTAATACATTAGCTTGTAATTATCCTGAATTGGTACATGTACGTATAACTTTTGCAAAATCCTAACAGAAGGTTAATTCTATGAATTGCACTTTCAGATGATCTCATAACTGTAATTTAACTACAGTGTAATTGCAATCCTTACACTGTGAAGTAGCTATTTTATATTGACAAGCAGTAACAAATAATAATGGGAGAGAAAAAAGTTTCTTATATTCCAGCCCATTGAGAAAAATATAGGTGAGACAGATGATATCTAAAAGCAAAAGTGAATACGATAGCAGGTTAGAAAATAGGAGAAGTGAGTTCAAGGCCCGTCTTAGCCATGAAAGCCAGCTGGGTGACTTTGACCTAGTTTTTCTCTCTCAGCCCAACAATTTCACAGGGTTGCTGTTATGGAGAAAATAGGAGGAGGAAGGTGTGTTAGATATGTTCACTCCCTTGAGTTATTTGCAAAAATAATAAACCTGGGAATGAATGAATGAATGAATGAATGAATGAATGAATGAATGAATGAATGAATGAATATATAAATAAATGTATGTATGTAAATGTTTGGCTACAGACTGTCAAGTCTACCCAGTTCTTTATCAATGATAGGCTTAAGATACAGAAGGATCTTGATTTAAACATTGGGCATTACCTAACAAAATGAAATTCAATGGTGAAAAAAGTAAGGTTCTACATTTAGGCAAGAAAAACAAAATGTACAGGTACAGTATATGTGGTACCTTGCTCAATAGTGGTGACTGTGAGAGGGATTGTCCTAGTGGACAATCACTTAAATATGTGCCAGCAGTATGCTGCAGCTGCCAAAAAAGCCAACACCGTTCTAGGCTGCATAAACAGAGGGATAGAATCAAGATCACCTTAATACCACTTTATAATGCCTTGGTAAGGCCACACTTGGAATACTGCATCCAATTTTCATCGCCACAATGTAAAAAAGATGTTGAGACTCTAGAAAGAGTGAAGAGAAGAGCAACAAAGATGATTAGGGGACTCGATGCTAAAACATATAAAGAACGGTTGCTGGAACTGGATATGTCTAGTTTTATGAAAAGAAGGACTAGGGAAGACATGATAGCAGTGTTCTGATTGCCACAAAGAAGAGGTAGTCAAACTATTCTCCAAAGCACCTGAGGGTAGAACAAGAAGCAATGGGTGGAAACTAATCAAGGAGAGAAGCAACTTAGAACTAAGGAGAAATTTCCTGACAGTTAGAACAATTAATCAGTGGAACAACTTGCCTCCAGAAGTTGTGGGTGCTCCAACACTGGAAGTTTTTAAGAAGAGATTAGATAACCATTTGTCTGAAGAGGTGTCTGCCTAAGCAGGGGGTTGGACTAGAACAGTGATGGAGAACCTTTTTTTGCTCGGGTGCCAAAAGGGTGTGCGCGTGCGAGATAGCGTGTGCGCATGTGCCCACACCCATAATGCAATGCCCTCCCCCCTGTGCATGTGTGCTGCCCCCCGCATGCACACAATCCCCCCATGCTCCCCCCTGAGCATGCACACAGGCCTCACTGAAGCCTCTGGACTTCCGGTAGGCCCATTGGGCTGTTTTTCGCTCTCTCCACGGTTCAGGAAAGCCTCCTGAAGCCTGGGGAGAGTGAAAAATGGCCAAACGGGCCAACCAGAAGTTTGGAAACGAACTTCCGGTTGGGCTGTTAGGCCGTTTTTCACTGTCCCCAGGCTTCAGGAGGCTTTCCTGAACCCTGGGGATGGTGAAATACGGCTGAAAAGAAGGCCGAAAATCAGCTGGCCAGCACGCACATGTGCGCTGGAGCTGACATAGGGCAACTCCTCGCATGCCCTCAGATATGGCTCCGCATGCCATAGGTTTGCCATCACTGCCTACCGCTTTATAGTGCTTTACAGTCCTCTCTAAGCGGTTTACAGAGTCAGCATATTGCCCCCAACAATTTTGGGTCTTCATTTTATGCATCACAGAAGGATGGAAGGCGGAGTCAAACTTGAGCCTGGTGAGATCAGAATTGCCAAATTTCAGGCAGCCAGCAGTCAGCAGAAGTACTGCACTCTAACCACTGCGCCACCGTAGCTCCTACATTGCAGGTTCTCAAGATATTTGTATAATAAAAAAGGAATTTGATACAATTTATGTGATTTGGAATGTATACCAAAGACCTAATTCTTAGTCACCTTATCAGTGTGATGGGCTGCATATAAACTTAATAAATAAATAAAAATAATTCTCATCTCAGCATTCCTGGGATCTTCAGCCCCACTAAGTGGTCCTTTCCACGAGACTTCTATTCAAATATATGCAGGTATTAATTGTGGAGGCCAAAATGTATAATACATGGATCAAGCTTTGGAGATTGGAAATGTTAATCCCATTGAAGAGTAGTAGCCAGAGAGGACTGTATAAATGTAAATGGATACTTGTATTAGAACAGGACCATCAATAGAGAAATAGTATAGAGGCTGGCAGGAGAATTAGAATATAACATTGTTTTCCCTTCCTTTTCCAGTTCAGAATAAATCCCAAGGTTTTCCCTTTCTCTAGCTTCTCTTTCTTCCCAATCACCTTTTTACAAGTAGCTCCTCTTGCTATATGAAGGGCATAAAATACTAACAGATACATCTTCATGCAGTATGTAGTTTGATCTTTCTTTCTGAAGCATAAATCTTCCTAATAGCCACAGATTTTAAATAAGTTAGTATTCCTAACTATAATTCCATCAGCCTCTGTGTTGGGAAAGGATATCTGTATGAGTGTATGCTTTTGAATGACATTTTCCAAATGATTTGGACATGTCATATTTAATTTGTTTAACAAGATGATGGTGATAAATTACCAAAAAATGTGATTAGGTTTTTCATAGAATTACCATCAAAGATTTACAGCTCTCTCAGTGTTTTTAAAAGCCTCATAAAATGTAATCTGTATAAAATAGAGTAGGCTTTGTATAAAGAATTTTATAAAAATTAAATACACTTGTCATTATAAAAAAAATACTGTTATTAGGTTAATATTTTTTGTTTTGAATAATGCAGTAATATCCTTAGGAGATGTCAAGGTTTCTTTAATAATAATGGATTCTGATGCAAAAAAATAATAATAAAATACTATTGAAAGTCCAATAAAGTTTTGTGGACTTCACTGGCTTTGAAAGACCCAATCCAAATGTGAATATATTTTAAATAGATGGCTTAATTTGGAGAATTTAGAACTTATGTTTTTGTTATAGACTATTTGACAGTGATATTAGTCAATGCAAATCATGTCTTTTGTAAAAGAATATATATAAATATGCAGCTATACAGTATATGCCTAAATCAGGAAGACCATGGCAATATGGCTACATAATGGCAGAAAAGGGGAAAACACTATTAAATGCTAATTTGCTATGTAAATAATTGAACAATATAAGTCAGGCTGACCATCCTTTAGAAACTTTCTGTTTCATCTGTACCTTTCATCTTAGAGGTGGCATCTGTATCTCTGCTTTCTAGTTCTTGAAAGAAAGAAAAAACACCGCCTCTATCAACATTTCCTCCTCTAGTGTCTACCAGAGAGTTCATCTACTGATCCATTTTACCTATGAAAAGCTGCAAAAGAGGTTAAGGTATTCTTGAACATGGCTAATAACTCTAAGGTTAAAGATTGGGAGGCAAAGGACTTTGTTGGAAGGGATAAATCTTAGTCTTAAGTTTAATAAAGTAAGTGTGTTTAGAAAGAATACTAATAATCACTATAGTAGTGATGGCTAATCTTTTCTGGAGCGAGTGCCCAAAGCGTGTGCGTCCACAAATGCGTGTGTGCCCATACTCCCAAAATGCAATGCGTACGCAGCCCCTTGCACGTGTCCGCCCCCCCGCACATATGTGCACATCCCCCCATACATGCTCCCCCCAAACATGCATGTGCATGCCCCTGCATGCACCCTGCCCCCCGCATGCACATGCGCCTCCACATGCGCCCCCACACATGCACAAGTAGCCCTCCACACATGCCCCACCCCCATACATGCGCGTGGCCCACACACCCCTTGCACATGCACAGCGGAGACCTGATGACCAGCTGGCACAGTGGAGCTGAACTAGGCCAACGGCTCGCGTGCCCACAGAGAGGGCGCTGCATGCCACCTGTGGCATGTGTGCCATAGGTTCGCCATCATGGCACTATAGCAAGTAAAAATATTCCAAATATAAGTAGCAGAAATAAAATTAGCAAGATTACCAAATTAATACTCTGGTACCCAGATCACCATAGAAAACTACAACCTTCATTTCCCATAAAATTTCAAAGAGTGAACCATTGAGATCATAATCAAAACAATTCTGAGTTGTTTGAGTTACAATTTATGGCAGATGAGGGGAGCACTCAGAGAAAGAAGGTCAAGACAATCATTACCTAACACAACAATATGTCTTATATGATTGGCACTTATTATTATTATTATTAGTGCTACTTACAAAGAAAAGACAATTCTGTGTATCATTCCAATGCAGCTTCACCCCTTACACCTTCAAGCTGTTCTTAAAATCGGTATGTCATTTTGATACATTATCCCCATCCACCATATTGTTTCTTTAGAGGAGAGGTCACCTGGTGTCATACTCTCCATATCTATTCTGCTGCTATTATGTATATTAAAGAGTTAAAGTTGAACTAAGTGAAGGTCACTCTGTTTGGATTGTCTGTGCTTATTTCCACATGTTGCTTCTGGTGTCTCTTAAAAATTCAGTGCCTTTGATATAGGTATTTATCTATAAAGATAAATGTAAATTCTTGTTCACATTTTTCTGTGCCTTGCTTTTACTTGCCCTTTGTTCCATTTTGCCAGTTAACTTTTTTTTATGTTTGCTGATGTTTAATCAATAAATGTCAAGCTATATTTTACTAGCCTAGAGATAGGGACTGACAGGAAGTGTGCTAAAAGTTACCCACAATAGTTTTCCATCAGCCTCTCAAAGAAATCAGGTACAAGCTTACTTGAAGACAGCAAAGGAACTGAAATTTACCCTTAATTTCCTATTCAGAAGATATCCATCACATGATGATAATTACTATTTTGAAACATTTCCCTTCTAAGAGAGTGCATGCTTTTGAAAGAACTATTTTTATCATTTGAAGTAATACTGTATTTAGTGGCACATTTTCCAAATATACAGAAAATACAGTATATGCTAGATCCCCAAATTTCCCTTTTATAAAGCCCTTGTGATCCTCATCTGGATTCATCACAAGATTTATCTGCAAAATATTCTACAAGAACAACAACAACAACAACAACAACAACAACAACAACAACAACATTTAAATGCAGTGAATTCAGAAGCCTCCGATAAGTCATTAATGATTATTTATGCAATATGCTTGCTAGCCAAGCACTTCATTGGTAAGGTACATCATAAATGGTTAGCAATAAATCTCAATGAATATTTCATGACTCTCTCTGGAAATTAAAGTTTAAATGACATCTCCCATGTATAGGCTATAAAAACAGAATCCAAAGACTAAGTAATATGAAATTGCATGATGTCATTCAAAATTCCCAGTAGATTCAATAAGGCCTGGAGTTTAGAACACCTTTCATAAACAGGCAGACATGGATCTCCACTCTTATTATTATTCTCTGGCTCTCCATCTATGAGCGCTGCTAATCCATTTCTGAGGATCAGTTTTGTCAGTTGCAAGTAAAAGCAATAAGCTCTGTGAGGTTTCTAAACAATCACAGTAAATCATCTCAATTCCACTAAGTTAGTCTATGTTTTCTGGACTCTGGCAAAAGAGCTAAACTACAGTGTCACTTGGGGGTGATTGGCAGTATATTGTTAACTTGACTCTACAGCTGCACACAGTTAGAAAGTTGCCAGGCCTAAATGCAAGGACTCTAGATGACATATTAAGAATTCTATCATCCCATTAAACTAAATGAATCTCCAAACTTTATCTGGAGCTTGTTTTTGTTTGCTTGTTACAAATCAATCACAAAAGCACCCTGTCCAGGGGTCCACGCTACAGGAATGTGTACTTCAATTAGTATACAATACAAGGGAGATGATCAGACTCAGATATAAATAGACTAGGATTCGGGGTGACTGTCCTTGGGTATATTGAACTCATACACTAAAAAATGGACAATATTCCTATGAAATTTTTACATAAACAAGTAAGATAACTGAGCATGTCTGTTCAGGCTCACTCAATAATGGTCCTGATAACTTGAGTGAAAGGCCAAGCAGCTAGCAGGAATTTACAACTAAGTGACAATCAGCAGAAAGTCACTTAAAGAATCAAAGTGACTCTCACTGCAAGAGTTCCAGGTGTTGAGTTGGGTCATTCATTGTTTGCCATTCTGGTAAAGTCTCATGGTTCTTTACTTGTGACCCATGACTCCTGAAGCAATAAAACAAAACAGAGGGCACCAGTTGTTGTTTTTTTAAATCCAGGAATGTGTCAAAATGATAATGATCTGTCACTATTGTTGTATTTACACTGAGATCTTATGCACTGGAGACAAATTCCTTGTGTGTCTAATCAGACTAGGCCAATAAAGAATTCTAATTCTAATAAATTGTTTGTAATGGATTATGCTACTAAAAAGAAATAAAAACCTAGTCCAATTAGTTTGGGATGTATGTACCGGTATTTTAGTGAAAGATTCTAGAGTCAAGGATTGGAGGGCAGCCCTTAGCCGAGTTTATCTTATCTGGAATGCTAAGTAGAATCAAGTTCCATTAATAGTTGGATGTGGGCACATTGACAAATCTAGCATTCTAACCTATACTGAAGAGGAGAGAGACAGAGGGAGGGAGGGAGGGAGGGAGGGAGAGAGAGAGAGAGAGAGAGAGAGAGAGAGAGAGAGAGAGAGAGAGAGAGAGAGAGAGAGAGAGAGAGAGAGAGAGATCATTTCTGCACCAAGAAAATTGCATGGTTGCATTCATATAAATCATTAGGAGATCAGCTCGACTTGAGGGTGACTTTACTTCACAGCATCAAAGCATTATCTTCTAAACTCATTAATGAGACAGAAACATTCCTTTTCCCTTTTCCTCCTTCTTACAGAGAATCCTGAGAAATGGCAAAGGAATACACTGCAGTTCTCATAAACCAGGTCTCTAATCTTTATAGTTTTGTTTCAGGGGGCTAGTGACACACACTGATAAAGGTAATGCATGGTTATGTATCTTGGAAGCACCGGAGAGAAATACTACACAATGATTTCCCCTTACTTTTTCATGCATTACTACAACCTAGTGTGAGCACAAGAAATCTCTTTTGAAATCAGGTAGGGCCCAGTGTTGTTTTCGTTTTAACCTTGAAGTGGCCTAGGACTGTATAGCTCTGTAATGCCAGGCGATAAATGATCTAACAATGGCAATGGTATCATTGCTGATTTTCAAGTAGAAGCAATTTTATTCATCTACGCAGGCAGCAAATATTAAAGTTTACAACTCCCCACACACATACAAATACATACAGACACAGACACAGACACACACAGAGACACAGACACAGACACACACACACACACTCACATTCTTAACTAACCCTGATTCTGCTCTGGAATGCTCTTGCCACAGTACCATGTATTGCATGCTCAGTTAGCATTACAAGGACATCTTTAAATAGGTTGCCCTGAGTTCTCACTTCTTTGTAGGGAAAACTGCATTACACAGTATTAAATCAATGCTAACATTTCCTTTAATAATTGATTGTACAACTAGTAGTTCTCCAAAAGCAGAAAATCATCTCTGATCCATAATGCTGCTCTAAATCTAATTTCCTGCTAATAGATTATTCAGGATTCTGGTTTGTGTCTCTTAAAATTAATTCACAAGATAAATCAATGATTTTTCCTTTTATAAGAAAAATGAATGATTGAACTATCTGTAGTTTGTTATCAGACATATTTTTTGAATGCACATTTGTTTTCTTCCAGGTTCTTCAGATGAGAATCTGCCATATAAACTTATCCTATCCATATTTCTGGTCATTGTCTGGAGATTCATTTCTACACATACAGTATGTACTGTTCCAAAATAATCAGCCATCACTTTTCTAGCACTGATACTAACCCCCACAAAATTCTGTTGATTTTTATTTCATGATAGCAATCAGAGAGATTCGATTTTGAACTGAACCAGGGTGAAATTTTCCTAGCTTCTTTGCAAAACAACTTAGTAATGAGATAAACTATGCAGAATACACTTGAATGCCGGCTACATCTGCATTTTAGGGAGTCCTTTTCCTGCGTTTAGGCTGCTGATTTTTAAAAACTCATTTGGCTATTATTTATTAGAACAAAGCAGTTAAAAGACAAACAGCAGTAGAAGCATTCTTGCATCTACCACTGTTCATATTTTAACTGCTTTGTTCAAATTGTTAAAGAGAACTAACTATGATTTATTTCACAATGCATGAAATAGGGTTTGTTTCTCAAACACGATGCTGCCTAGAGTTCTGTTAATTATACCCTTTACTTAGTTTTGGTTGAATGCACCTAGAGTTAGGTTCAGGGTTAAGCTAATCACACACCCAAAGGTTGACTGTCACATTTTTCTTGATGGGGTTAGGTTCAACACATCATATCCATTTAGTGTAATGTCCTTGTGGGTGTTGCATCATGTAAGGGAAGAGGGTTATGCAGGTTATCTCCAGGAAAGTCATTGTGGTGCCCACATACAGGTACTGAGTGTAAAATAGTAAGTTATTGTATAAAGTTATAATGTTGTTAAAAGGAACTGTTTAAGCAAGTAAGTATAGAGCCAGACAGCTTTTAAATGTATGGTAAGTAGAAAGGGGGAGGTGTTTATCCCAGTGCTCCAGAAGGGAGGGGGGATAGATGACATCATAAGAGACAGCCAATTGGAGCATAGATAGCAGGGCCAGGAAATATAAAAGGCCTGGCTGAGAGAGATGTGGAGCTCTTTGTTAAGTTATGAGGTAATTGCCAAAGGAAGAAAGCTCTCTGTCTGTATTAGTGAGAAGAGCTGAAGAGCTCTCTATGTTATGTTATGAGGTGAACTTCCATAGAAGGAAGGTTTAGTGTGGAGAGCTGAGGAGCTCTGTGTGTGACTTCCAAAGAGGGAAGTAGGCCTTAGGTAGTTCTGTGGAAAGCAGGAGCCAGGGTCAGGGAACAAGATTGATTGATATATATTGAGTAATCTGTAGATAGAGATAAACGGTGAAACGTGCTCTTATCTATAGGCCTAGAAACAAAGAAGAATTAGATTTGCTTAGGTTTAGTCAGGAAAGCAAAGAGAGTCTCAGAGAGTGAAGAAAAGTAAAAGAAAGAATTGAAGAGCTGGTGTCTGTAACAAATTCACTTGACAATTACTGAGAAGTTGTATTTAAATAAACTGTTTAATAGTTTGTTCAAGAAACGTGTCAACGTCTGTCTATTCCTCACATAAAGCAAATCTTAAACAATCCTGCAGAGCTTAGAGATATTCTAAAAGAAGAAGCAAGCCTCTAAAGAGAGAGAAAAGTGAAACAGGGGGTGCAACCCTTGGTCAGGGAGATATAAAAGGAAAATTAAACAAAAATCGCTACCAAGACATATTGAAAGAGTAAACCTGTGACAGGGAGGGGGCCGGAGCAGTACCCCCCCCCCACAGTCATGCACCTCATACATTTGGGAGGAGGGTTATGCATGCCATATCCAGGGGGAGGTGGATTAGGCACATCATTTCTGGTGTGACCTGAAGATGTCACTGATTAAACAAACAGATAAGGTGCCATTTTAAAAAGTACACTATCTTATTACTCTGGAGTTTAAAGCAGATGTGATTGCAATAAAAGACAAGCTGGGAGAAAACCCATCAACAGAAGTGAAAAATTGCTTTTGCAGCACCTTTAAGTTTCAAAACTCTTCAGAGCACTGTAATAGTTGTAAACAGGGCAAAAGAGGCCTCCATTTGATCTTGCAAGAAATGCCCTGTTACCAAGGTTACCTGACATCTCAAGGACACATAAAACTCCTAACATATTCTTTTATAATAGCTCCTACCCTTAGATGAAGTTAGATGAACAAACCTTGCTGTACTGTCATTAAAAACACAGAGGTCTCACCAAATTTCTTATCTTTGCCTTTGTTGCTAAGTAACTGCTGTGCAGTTGCTTCTAAAGTGTACCGTGTATGTATTCAAATTTAAAACATGTGTAATTTATAAATACTCCTGAAACATTTTCTCTGGACTCTTGGACCCTAATGTTTAGGGTATGGTGATTGGTAAATAAAGCAAAACTGCCATTTTGATCCCTTCCAATTGTTTAGATAAGATTGTTGAATGCCACAAGATTCAGCTAGTAAAAAAATATACCTTGATGTGTATTTATTAAACATCAACAAAGATCAGACAGGTTAAATGACAGAAATGGATTAAAAAGCAGTTAAAAGCAGAGCAAGAGAAGCATAACAACAGACAAGAATTAACTCATCTCATTCAACACTTTCTCATCCAAATGGCACAGAACTTTCAGAGCCACTGAAAACAAGATTGTGGGAAATTAGCCTCGATGGTCCTGAAGGGAGTGTCTTTGGTTCTTCCAGCTTTATTCTTTTTATGTATATAGCAGCAGGAGAATTATAGCTAGCAGAACTCCAGGTGATCCTTCCTGTACTCTCTCTCTTTCTCTCCCACTAAAGAAACACTCCGGTGAATGGGCCTGATGTGTCCAGCAAAATACTGTAGATACGTGATCACATTAAGTACAGCAACTTTCTTGAAAATAAAACACATCTCATTGTTAGATTTACAACCTGCCTTTCCTTTGAGATATACAAAGAAATGTACATTTTCCCCTATAGCAGTGTTTCCCAACCTTGACAACTTGAAGATGTCTGGACTTCAACTCCCAGAATTCCCCAGCCAGCATTCGCTGGCTGGGGAATTCTGGGAGTTGAAGTCCAGACATCTTCAAGTTGCCAAGGTTGGGAAACACTGCCCTATAGTAAACCTGTGAGATAGGCTGGGTTAAGAGAAAGCAATGAGTCCAATGTAATTCAGTGGGTTTTGGCAGAGAGTAGACTTGATTCTGGATCTCTGTGATCCTAATCCAAGACCTGAATTTTACATTAGACTGATCTTCTCTAAAAAGCAGAAGTGTAAAGTAGCAATTAAGTGTAATCCATAATTCCAGTTGCTATGCATTTTTCAGAGAAAGAAAATACTAACTGTCCATGTTGCAGTATGGATCTTGCTTGGATCCACTGTCAAAATATTCAGATTCAGTGGCTCTATGGTGGAACTTTTTTAATTCCTAGTTCTCACCATCCAAAGTTAGTAAAATCACCAAACATGCTTATGTACTTATATACTAAAAATAGTAGTTCTGTATGAAATAAAATTGGCTTGAGTGTTTCCTTCATAAATATACATTTTCTGGAATACTTCTGCGCAAAAGGAGAATAGGAGAAAGAGACACTTTTTATTGGAAGATGGATATTCATCAGCTCACTTGCATGCCTTCTGAGTATTTGCATAAATTATTTGGTAATTAGTAGCTTTAATTGCTTTTTGATACTAAAATTATTCTGGCTGTCCTGCTATGCGTTCTCAGTCAGCACCATTATCATTAATGTTATTGGAGTTTATATCAACATTATGTTTATCATCTGGTTCCTCTTTCAGTAAATGAGGTCAACTGATATGCAAACCAATAAGTTGGTTCTGTGTTCTTACTCCATGACAATTTCATCAACAAGAAAGGCAATCATTTGTACAGATTTCATGCAGACCTTTGCCTATCTATGTTGTTGCTATTTCGCAGATTTTAGTATAGTTTTGCAGTGTGTTAAAACCAAAAGTTCATTCTCCTTTCAAAAGGAAATAATGCAGCTTACATGGCATGGTCTTCCAAAATGTGAATTTTACAAACATATAATGATGATCACCAAATTCTAAACAGATTACAGTGCCAAAATATTCAATTGGCTAATAGTATAAAAACCAGTATATTAATGGTGTTCATGTAACTGGTGTTAGATATTAGGATTTTCCAACCTAGAAGGCTTATACTGTAGAAATTGCCAGTTTTCAGTGTTCTTGTAAAATGACAAAAAAGTGGGTATTAACTGGTCTCAGTGGGCAGATTGTTCCTCAGTGAAGGGGATAGTCCTCTGGACCACTCCCTGATTTCCCAGGGGTATGGAAGCATACTCCCTAAATATATTCCTCTAAATCAAGAACAGTTTATCCCATCTGGTGGATGAAAACTTGAAGGAAATGCCTATAAATCCATTAATCCAATTTTGGATTCTGTAGCTAGATACTTCGGGAATCAAAATTAGATTAACCAATTTCCATTACTTTTACTTGCCTAAGCTCCAGAGTCCATTGACATAAAACATGAAACATATTTAACTAACTCGGTTAAGTATTTAGACATGTAATTTATCTTAAGTGTGCTCAGGTAACTTTATTTAATTAACTGATCATGCCATTGCACTTTCTAAAGGAATTGTTTGATTTTCTTTTTTTAAGGAAACAAAATGCCATTACCAAAGCTACAGGATAGAATGGAAAGAAGTATGTGAAGAAAAGGACTTTTTTTTCTCCTTGACATACTCTTTTAACTGTCAACTTCTCTCATAGCATGTAGCTTTCCTATATCTTATATCAGTGGCTGCCAACCTTTTTGGCACCAGGGACCAATTCCACGGAGAGAGGTTTTTCATGGACCAGAGAGTACATTGTTTCATGTGCTGCCTGCATCCCCTGATGGGGCTTCATTTGTTTGCATGGCCCAGTTTCTGGCATGCCACAGATTAGTGCCAGCCCATGGATTGGGGGTTGGGGACCCCTGTTAGATTCACACTTAAATGATGAGATGAGTCATAGCAACAGTTCAGCACTTTTATTCTATCCTAGCTGTAGTGAATACTGAATGCCGGCGGACTCCAGGCAAACTGCTTTTAAGGGCTTGCCTGAAGTCGGCCAACCACTGACAGCCATTTAAAACTCCCGCTGCTTGCTTATCCAATCAGCTGCCAGTATGCAAATTATCCTACGTACGTCCATATGTAACAATCCCTGTCTTACATGGTAAATTTCCAGTTAATTACTGTAAAAAAGATGGAAGGGTTGATTGGAATATTTATTTATTTATTTATTTATTTATTTATTTATTTATTTATTTATTTATTTATTTATTTATTTATTTATTTATTTATTTATTTATTTATTTATTTATTTATTTATTTATTTATTTATTTATTTATTTATTTATTATTGGTTCTTCTATGCCACCCTACTCCTGAGGGACTCAGGGCGGCGTACAGCATTATACAAGAACACTAAATAATAAACAACAGTTAAAAACAGAATTAAAAAATTTAAAAAGTTAAAAAATATTCATCACCAGACATACCGGGGGAGAGCTCAGGTGGAACTAGTCTCACCCCCTGCCTGCAGGAAGAGCCATGTCTTAACGGCTTTTCAGAAGGCCAGCAGGGTGGGGATAGTTCTGGTCTCTGGGGGAAGTTGGTTCCAGAGCACGGGGCCCCCCACAGAGAAGGCCCTCCCCCTAGGGCCCGCCAGCCGGCATTGTTTGGCTGACGGGACCTGGAGGAGGCCCACTCTGTGGGCCCTAACCAGTCAAAGGGTTAGGGCCCACCCAGGGCCCATACCCAGAATATTCTGGATATGATGCATAATTCATAATCACCTATAAAAATAAGCATTTTACATATTATCCACTGGATTACATACAGATAGTCCTTGCTTAATAATGGTTTATTTGACAACTGTCAAAGATACAAGAAGTTATGATGGCCATAGTACCCCAGGCCATTGTAAATGGTGGTGCAGTATTCCTCCACCTCCCTGCTTGTCAGGCAAGTCAGTTTTACAACCTATTTCAATAATCTGTGGTCAAATGACTGTTATTCACAATGTTTTTAATGACTTCTGGCAAAAACATCCATTCAAATGAATGAGTTCACTTAATGACCACCATGTTAACTTAATGACTGCTGCAAATAAGGCCAGAAAACTACTTTAGGTTATGTGGAATAGCCTTTTCCCAGGAGTACAGAAGTCCCCAGGTGTTTTTACAATGTGTTTCCTAGATGTTTATAAAGAAGTATGATTACATGGTTGCTTTAACTGTCTTTCTAGATATTATTGGTCCTGCTCGGTACCGTAGGTCATCCCAAGTCCATTAGGATGGGGACAGGTTATACAATCTGTCAAACAAATCAAAACATGATTGGATCTCTTAAATACAATTTTTATTGTCAAAATTCCAAACTGAACATTTCATCTTCTTCCTCTTCCTTCTCTTTATTCACATTTGATTACCTTCTTCACCCTGAGCTACATTACTGTGCACATTTCAGTGAAATCAGTGAGGAACATTTTTCCCCATGCTACTTCAAACAACTATTGCTGCAAAGAACAAATAACATATAGACAATGTGATTAAAGAGATTAGTATGGTAAGAAGGGAACATATCCTATATTGGGAATCTGCAAAGTCATTTTTGAAATGAGAATGGACTGAGGGGGAAAAAAGCTCTTTATTGAATGATGGTAACCTGAGTTAAAGTTGCTTTCAACGTAATTAGCTGAGGCCTTTTTCCTGATAATGATTCCAATCTTCAGATTTAATTAGAACATAATTACCATTTTAAATTATCTCTGTTTGCTGTTTCAGCATACTTCCAATCCCTCATTGAATTCCTATATCATATCCTCTACAAAATTATAAAATGATTGTTGAAGTATGTGTCAGTACAATCCTAGTATTTTGTGTTATATTAAATATTTAAATTTTGGGTGTGCTTCTTTGCTGTTCTTTTTCCTCAAGATGAATATATCAGTGTAAAATCATTGGCAATTTTGTTTATAGGATCAGGAGAGCCATTTCAATAGAATTTTGAGCATTTCTGGTTGTTCACATTCAAGCATTCTGTGATCCCCCTAGGCAACAATTTACACTAAATATAACCAGGACACCTTTTTAAAAAACTTGTAATATTGAAGGCTGAGTTGGAGTTAGCTCAGTTGTTTTGGTAGTTGTTTTGTTCATTTGTATTTTAAATATCTAAGTATTTATTACAAGTATTAAGATAGTAAACAGGTTGTATTTTAAGAATCTGTTATTTGGACTCTTTGGTTTATGTTGATAATGATAAATGAGAAATTAATGATAAATTAGGCAATAGGTTTTATTCGTATTTGTGGAACATTGAAAGATGAATTTTATATTTTTGTACTCTGGGTAAATAATCTACCATAATAAACTCTTCTCCATAGCATGATTTGACTCCAACACTACCTTGCTAAAGAGATTTGCAGACTGGATTTAAAAAAAAGGTAATTTATTTTAAATTCCAGAATAAGGAGATATATAGCATAGGCATCTCTCTCTTTAACTTTCTGTACCCTCATCATCACAGCATACTGAGACAATTTTTTAATATACCGTATTTTTCGGAGTATAATACGCACCGGAGTATAAGACACACCTTAGTTTTGGGGGAGGAAAATAGGGAAAAAATTCTACCTACCACGTATTCATCTTGCTAGCGTCCTTAGTCTGTTCAGCTTCAGCACATTATTTTATCCCCTGGTTAGGGCTGAAAAAAAATATTCTTCGAAGGGAGTAGGAATGAAAACAAGCCTGCAAAGACTTAGGGCTGGTAAAAAACTACTTGGAGGGAGTAGGAATAAAAAAATGCTGCAAGCCGGTAAGATCATTAGCACTTCGTTAGGGCTGAAAAACCTTTTTCAGAGGGAGTAGGAATGAAAACAAGCCTGCAAAGACTTAGGGCTGGAAAAAAACTTCTTCAGACTGAGTAGGAAGCCGGGAAGATCATTAGCACCTCGTTAGGGCTGGAAAAAAAAGCTTCAAAAAAAAAAGCTACATTCGGAGTATAAGACGCACCCAAATTTTCAGCCTCTTTTAGGAAGGAAAAAGGTGCGTCTTATACTCCGAAAAATTCGGTATTTCTTTTACATAGGTAAACTTTAAATAAGTGGGATAATGCAAACAAGCTGAGGGCATCCTAAAAGCAATGACAGAGGGATCATCTTGGTGAAAGTTTTGCAGTCAGAAGGTTGTGCTATTAGTAGCAGTTAAGCACAGAATTAGATCATTCCCAGTAATTGAGCTATTTAACGAAAGTCATGAGGATTGTAAACAGGAAGGTTTTTAAATAATGTTTATTTGTGGTCAGGTAAGGACAATCTTAGGTCTTTAGTGATGAGAGAAAGATCCAATGTTGAGGACATGTTGGAATAACATTGGACAAGCAGTGAGGAATATTCAAGAGTAGAAGACCAACAATGAAGAAAATGTATTCTTTTCTAAAAACCCAAGAGGGCCAAGAGTACATTCTCAAATTAAATGAGAAGTGACTTTTTTCCCCCTTAAAGCTATAGTAGCATAAAAGTAGCAAAATGAACAGAGAAAAGGTACAAGAATATAAAATTTCCATAACAAGTTATATCTCACGTCGAGATCATCAGCATCCATTGTTAATGAATCAGACACTCAAGGAAATAGATGGATTTTTTTTCATCCACCAGAGAATAAGCAAGAAGGTTGAGTGGGTATAGGATTAGAGAATTTTGTATCTCTAAGCAGAGTTTCAACACAGTGATTATTGTGTCCTTGTGTGGCAGAACAAAATGCTTCTGTTTTTTAAATACTTAATTCCACAAACAAGAGTGTTTGTGTTGCACCTGTATCATTTTGAATCACTGGACTATAAGAATGTTTCCCCCTCATTTGTGGCCTATGGTTTTTGCTTCTTATGGAATTTGTTTTTCTGCTGTTCATGGCACAAGCACCATCTGTGCAGATCAGGGGTCCTCAAATTCTTCAGCACATTGACCCCTTCATGATGCTTCACATTGTTCATCAACCCCCCCCAAAATTATTATATGTCAATAATTTAATAAGCACTACTTCAACTAATAGTAGCCATGATGATGATGATGATGATGGTGGTGGTGGTGATGATGATGATGATGATGATGATGATGATGATGATGATGATGATGATGGTGATGATGATGATGATGGTGGTGGTGGTGATGATGATAATAATAATAATAATAATAATAATAATAATAATAATAATAATAATAATAATAATAATGGGTTTTGGAAGAATATCTGAAGGACAATGAAGAAGATGCACTGAAGTTAGTATGCAAGGAAGGCTTGCTGACTACTGGAGAGATCAAACTGGCCTACAAGAAAGACCAAATGAAGAACAGAATGGAGGCATGGGAAGACAAAGCACTACATGGCCAGTACATTTAAAAAATAGTAGGGAAAGCAGATAATAACAAGACCTGTCAAATGCAAAGAGCAGGAAAGTTAAAGATAGAGACCAAGGGATTAATTCTGGCTGCACAAGACCAAGCCTTAAGGACAAATGTATACAAAGCCAGAATTGAGAAGACAGCAACAGACAGTAAGTGCCACCTATGCAAAGAAGCTGAAGAAACAGTGGACCACCTGGTAAGTTACTACAAGAAGATTGCCCAGACTGATTACAAGCAGTGGCATGACAAAGTAGCAACAATAGTGCATTGGAAGATCTGCAAGAAATATCATTGCCTGTAAGCAAGAACTGGTGGACCATAAAATAGAGAAAGTCATAGAAAATGAAGAAGTTAAATTGCTCTGGGTCTTCAGAATCCAGACAGACAGGCATCTGCACATAAAACACCCTGGACTTAACAGTTGTTGATAAGAAAGACAAAAAAAGTCTGGATAGTGGATGTGGCAGTGCATGGAGACAGCAGAATAGAAGAGAAAGAATTGGAAATACAAAGACCTACAAATAGAAATAGAACGATTATGGCAAAGGCAAGCAAGTAGTACCAATAGTAATAGGTGCCTTGGGTACAGTCCCAAAACAACTGGAGCACCACTTGAACACCATAGGCCCATGATGGCGAACCTATGGTATGCATGCCACAGGTGGCACACAGATCCCTCTCTGCGGGCATGTGAGCTGTCACCCCAGCTCAGCTCCACCACGCATGTGCGCATGCCTCCCACCGGCCAGCTGGTATTTGGGTCTCTGTCACACATGCGCGGGGAGCAGAGTGCATGCAGGGGATGTGCACACGTGCAGGGGGTGGGTCGCATGCGGGGGATCACGTGTGCACATGGGGGTCACACATGCATGCATGGCGGCACATGCATGAGGGGGGTCACACATGCATGCATGGGGAGGCAGGGCACACGTGGGGGTGTCACGCGCGCATTGCATTATGGGTGTATGCGTGCGCTTTCTGCACTTGGCGCCGAAAATGTTAGCCATCACTGCCATAGGCATTGACAAATTTGCCATCAGTCAATTGCAGAAGGCGGCTTTACTTGAAACTGCTTCCATCCTGCAACGATATCTGTAACACCATCAAACATCCAGATTTTCCTATCCCAGGTCCTTGGTAAGGATTTGATAGATAGACAAAAATTCCAAACCCAATCTGAACATCTGGCTGACTGTGTGAATAATAATAATAATAATAATAATAATAATAATAATAATAATAATAATAATAATAATAATAATAATAATAATAATAATAATAATAATAATAATAATAATGCCAAATCCGGTGAAACAACTGGCCGCTGTGATATAATTGTGGATAATAATAATAACAACAACCCGTGGATGTGCCTGTACGGCTATCGGGTGTGGTCCCTATGGTTATGGGACTGGTCGTCTTCAGATCAGTAGTGGCTTAGCCACCGTGAACCAACCCAGGCACTTACCATCACCAATGATGAGAAGAAATCAACAAAATTCTGTACTGCATCGGTCGTCGCCCGGATCAACAAGGACCACATCAGATGCTATGACTCCTGACGTCTGTCAAAAAAAAAAAGGCTACAGGGCTTAGTTGATACTGCTGGAGAACCAGATTGTGCAACTTTAAAGCGACTGGGACAAAAGCGCAAAACTTGGAGAACCGAAGAAAATCGAGAAATCATCAAATGTTACTCCCCATTGTCATCAGGGCACTTGGTACCAAGTCCAAGAATTTTACAAAGCATATCAAGAAATTGCAGCTTCCTGCAATAACACCAGTGGAACTTCAAAATACTGCGCTACTCGGAACATCATATATTTTAAGAAGATACTTGGTTGATACCTAGGACGCTGTCAGCAACCTGTATCAACCATCAGCACCAGTCAATGGTATTTGTGACTCATTTTTAAATGTTCAGTTGACTGAGTTTCATGTTTAATGAATAAAAGAGATAATAATAATAGTAATAATAATATCCCTTGAGGTTGATGTTGACCATCTTGAGGAGCCCTAGCATAGATTAATCACATCTAGAGCCTGGATGGGCAGTATTACTTGACAGCATGTTATTTAAGAGCAAATATAAAAGCTGTAGTTTGATCCAGGTTGACAACTTTTGACTACCTAATGTCTGGATTTGGTCTTTTTTCACCTAAAAGTGAAAGGTACAAAGATAGTAGGTAGAAGTCATTATATAAGGACTACCATTATTTGCTGTTCTTCTATGCTGCTGCTGCTTATTACCTATTGCTATGCTATAATTTATTGTTTGGTCAGTTTACCACCAAATTATAGTGTATTCAACAAACACAATGAGAAGATTCTTACTATTGCATAACATTAGCAGAATGGAGAGTTATGTACAGTATATGATGGTCAATGTTTTTGCAGACTGTACTGTTATTTTCAGACCTGCTCCTAACAAATATTTTAATTATTATATTTGGCAGCCACAGTATGTCTCTAAATAAGTGATATTTAACAAGGCAATTTAATAAGATGAAGGCATACAGAGTGAATTGAAGGATTTTTTTTAGCTGTGTTGATCTGAATCCATTATTGGCTGTTCACCTAAAAACCATTTATTAATTCAGAGACAATTAGATTTGGTTAACATTAAAAAAAAAACCCAACAAACACCATTAGTTAATTTCCATGGAAGGAGGTCCATTCCATCTTCTATGTAGCACTTTCTCTTCAAATTCTTTCCAGGCTGTATAGGATTGAGAGTGCAATCCAGAGATGATGTTTATTTCCTACTTGCATTCATACATTATTGTTTCTGAAGGAAAAATAATTTTGTTTTGTTTTGTTTTTAATAGCCCTTGGAAAATGAGGCAAGATTCTGTCACATTTTGATTTATAGAGTGCCTTTTGACTAAGTAATCAAAAAGAACGAGAGATGTGTATCATGGGATAACAAGATTGATGAAACATGAAATCCATATGCCCGTTTTGTGGATGGTGTCAGAATGAGAACTCAGGTGAGAAAAGAGACAGAAGGGCTGGAGGTAGGAAATAAAACTGGGACATGATTTACAACTCAGGACTGAATACAGATGTATGAATGCACAACTCTTTCGCTCGTAATATTTGAGGCCGATGTGAAAGCCTTCTGGGAAAAACAGTAATTACCAGCTGGGATTCTGACATTCAGCTGAGCTCTAGTGACATGCGCTAGGGACAGATGTAATGTTCAAAACAATTAAATATTAAAGGGGAATGAAGGACAGCGGAGGAGGAGAAGCCTGGAGCTATTTTCTTTTACCCAATGGTTTTTAATAAAAAAGGTAGATATTTAAAATGGAGAAGTCCCACAGGGTCCCATTGCTCTATAAGAAGTTTGGAGGGAAAAGAATCAGTGCTACAAAATGCAGTCTGACATGTTTGTTTCCAGTTTCCATACTCTGAATTTCAATATTTTTTTAATGCTGGTGTGGGAAACTTCTATTGCTATTGGATGCAACATTTCTGTCACCTCAGTGGCAACACATTCCATTATAAAATGATGTAAACAATTCTCCTGAAGTGTTAACAATGCTAAAGCTATATAGTACCCTACTACAAATAGGACCCTTCTGTTTTGAGTATGAGAAAGCTTCCCTTTTCAATTGCAGTTTCATATGGGTTCTAAACTAGGAATGATGAGCTGGCTGGAAGTCATACAACATACGGAACAGATAATAGTGGCTTAGAAAAGTAAAGATAAAACTGTCATCTAAAAAGCTATTGTATGAAAAAGAAGATTTCTTCACTTTTACTCAGAGGGGAGGGTTACTATCGATGTGTGATAGCTGCTGGAAACAGATTTGATATAAACAATGTTCTCTATGGCACCAGAAAGCCAAACAAGGAATAACGGATGGAAGCTGACCAAGGAGAGATTCAACCTGGAAGTGAGGAGAAACTTTCTGACAGTGAGAGCGATCAACCAGTGGAACAGCTTGCCAGCAGAGGTCGTGAGAGCCCCAACACTTGCAACCTTCAAGGGGAGACTGGACTGCCATCTGTCTCAAATGGTGTAGGAACTCCTGCTTGAGCAAGGGGTTGGACTAGATGACCTACAAGGTCCCTTCCAATTCTAATAATAAATTTAAATCTAAATAGGAGAGACATGTATGTCTACAGCTACTTACCCTGGTACTCTGATGGAACCTTTTCACCCATGATTCTCTATAGAAGTAAGCCTAATTAATGATCTGCACTTGATAATGCAGCTATAGTCAGAGTCCTCCAGTGACAAAAACAACATTTTAACTATCTTCCAAGTGAGATGACATTACAGTTAGTTTTGTCTCCTGCACAACGGGTGAGATGGGATGAGGCTTCTTTTCTGTCCAGATCGAAAGAAAAAATTGACACACTTGGCCTTGTGACTAAATTGAAAAAACTTAGATTTCCTCAATTCCTCGATGTGAGTTGAGCGATAGGTGGGGATTTCCATTGAGTTGACAGTGTCACGTAGACCAAATTTATGAACCCTAGAAATGATGTCCTTTATTTCTAAATCACTTTTTGGATCTATTTATCTTTGCCATTAAAGAGAGACTTTCTTTGGAACAGGTAAGTTCTCTTGGATGATTTTCTTTATTTCTGGGGCTACATTTCATTTGCAATGTTGGAGATTTCTACTGTATTTGCTTGACTTACAAAAGATTGGAATTTAAAGGATTAAACATATTCAAATTGAAAGTATTATTTTTAACAGAAATAACAGAACAACAGAGTTGGAAGGGACCTGGAGATCTTCTAAGGACCTGGAGATCTTCTAAGGCAAAAACCCTGCTCAAGTAGAGAACTCTATACCATTTCAGGTGAATGGTTGTCTAATCTTAGGGTTAGGGCCCACAGAGTTGGCCTCCTCCAGGTCCCGTCGGCCAAGCAATGCCGGCTGGCGGGCCCTAGGGGGAGAGCCTTCTCTGTGGCCGGCCCCGCGCTCTGGAACCAACTTCCCCCAGAGACCCAAACTATCCCCACTCTGCTGGCCTTCCGAAAAGCCGTTAAGACATGGCTTTTCCTGCAGGCTGGGGGTAGAGCTTAATCCACTCGAGCTCACCCCCAAGTATGTATGGTTGTTGAATGGTTGTCGATGTTTTTTATATTGTGTTTTTAAATTTTGTATTTGCTTTTAACTAATATTTAATATTTGGTTTATTCTTATATTTTTCTCTGTTGTATGCCGCCCTGAGTCCTTCGGGAGTTGGGCGGCATATAAGAATACCAAAATAAATAAATAAATAAATCTGTTCTTAAGAACCACCTGTGATGGAGCATCCACAACTTCTGGAGGCAAGCTGTTCCACTGATTTTTTCCAATTTATTTTTGAAGCATTGAAAATTTGAAATGTACTTTTTAATGAATCTGACACGTCAAACTAGGATTGCTTGTTTTTTTAATCTATCTTTTGACTGTTTGTTGGATTTATTAAAAAAAGATTTCCTTTTTTTTTTGAAGGAAAAGTTCTATTATGTTTTATTTTACCAGCAGGGTATGCTACAGACCATAACTGCATGGAAAGGTACCAGAGGCTCTGGTGATGAACATATTCCACTGAAACTTTAGAAAGCAGTGTTTAATGACTTAGATGCCAAGTTTATTTAATCTTTAGAAGCCAAGTTTGAGATTCTGGAAAAAATGGGTGGTATTGTTACCAAAGGAAGAACATGATTTAACTTCTACCATAAATTATAGACCAATATCTTTATCAAACAATGATTATAAAGTGTTTTTATCAATTCTGGCAGATAGGCTTTACAGGAGTTTATTTATGAAGATCAGTGTAGATTTTCACCTAAAAAGATAATTAAAAGATAATGTGAGGACTGTATTGGATGGAATAAAATATTTACAACAATAGAATGGAAAAGAAGCTGCCCTAATCTTCTTAAAATGCCAAGAAAGCTTTTGACAATTTGAACTGGCAATTTCTGTTTAAAATTTTAGAAGATATGGACCTTGATGGGAAGCAAGTCAATATATATATATTTCAAAAGGTCTGAATTATGGTTATGGTGATGTGACTAAACCATGTGATAGCCAATAGAGGACAAGTCCCAGTTATCCTCTGTCTCCTTTGTAGTTTGTTTTGACAGTTGAAGTGTTGAATAGAGAGATTCGACAAGATGAGAAGACAATGAGTCTAAAAATTAAAAATAAGACCTTCAAATGTGTGAAAGGAGAAATTTCCTGACAGTTAGAACAATTAATCAGTGGAACAGCTTGCCTCCAGAAGTTGTGAATGCTCCAACAGTGGAAGTTTTTAAGAAGATGTTGGATAACCATTTGTCTGAAGTAGTGTAGGGTTTCCTGCCTAAGCAGGGGGTTGGACTAGAAGACCTCCAAGGCAGAGGTGGGTTCCTGCTGGAGCTGTCCAGTGTGTAGCTCCGGTAGGGAGTGGCTGATTGTGCAATTTGCGTGCAACCACTCCGGAACCCTCTCCGCCAGTCCGTCGCACACGTTACCATCTTTTCCTGAGAATTTTTGGGCAATTTTGCTTCTGCGCATGCGCAGAAGCAAAATTGCGCAAGGAGGGCGCACACGCGTAGCAAGTGCACACGCACCTGAAACGTGGAGATGCACGTACAGCGCACCGGCATTGGTAAGCTAGCAACCCGCCCCTGCTCCAAGGTCCCTTCCAACTGTGTTGTTGTTGTTGTTGTTGTTGTTGTTGTTGTTGTTGTTGTTGTTGTTGTTGTTATTATTATTATTATTATTATTATTATTATTATTATTATTATTATTATTATTATTATTATTATTATTATTATTATTATTATTATTATTATTAAATTGAGAGTTTTTGCTAAGGATTTGGTTTTGATTTTATAAAACTCTCTGAAATGATTGAGTTTTTGATGAAAACAATTTAAAGATTTTGGTGCAGGTCTAAGATTAATAAACAACAAAATAGATGTCATTAGAAATATGACTATACAAGATCTAGACAATCTGATAAAGAATCTGGTTTTAAACTTGAATAAAAGATTAAATATTTGGGTGTTACATTGACATATGAATTGTGTGTTGTTTCAAAATAACTATTGTAAGTTATGGAGTGAAGTTAAAAAAGATATGTTGAGATTGGAAAAATTGCAAATGTCATTGTTGCATTCATCTTAATCTATAATGTTTTGCCTCTTACCTGCATTTTACCTATAAAGTTATCTTTATTCCGGAGAATATCTTTATTGATGACTTTCAATTTAATAATGACAACAAGATATCTCCAAATTTCTTTGGCAAGGCAAGAAACTGAAAATTAGATATAAACTGTTCCATAATGCGAAAGAAGGTTTAGGACTATCAGATTTGAAATTGTATTTTGCAGCTTCTTGTTTAGTATGGATGAAAAAGTGGGTGACTTTAAGAAGTAGACGGTTGTTGGAATTAGAAGGATGCAATTTAAGGTTTGGCTGGCATGGCTATTTGTAGTACAGTACAGTAAAAGTTAATGTGGATTTTAAAAATCATTTTGTTAGATGGACCATATTGAGAATTTGGAGTAGGTGTAAGGCAAAATTGTCTCCTAAAATCCCTTTATGATTGCCATCCCAAGAAGACTTCATAGAAGGGGAATTACATATAAACAAAAATGATTTACTTATGCTGTTATGCTGAATTTTTATCAAGAAGAATTTAAGTTAAAAACAAGGAAAAAACCCTAGATTTGAAAGGCTTTACATGCCTTTACTTATATTCAATTAACAGAAAGACTTAAGCTTGATAAGAAAAATACGAATTTGAAAAGACTGAATTTCATGTGGAATTGGGTACAAATGATGATTATATGATTGCTAAGATGTACAAAATTTTATTGGAAATGGAAACAGAGGATGAACAAGTTAAAGACTGTTTGATGACATGGGCAAAATTTTTGCATATAATATACAGTAAGACCAATGGGAGAATATGTGGAAGAAAGGGTTGAAATTGCATAAAATTTTATTAAATGCAGAGCAAAAGCATACCAGAATCTTAACAAGCCAATGAATAATGTAAGATATTGTACATTTATTGATTTATGATAAAGCATATGATAAATTGCCTAGAATTATGAGATACTGTATTAAAGTTGCATTGGTTCACGATGTGAATGTTGTGTATGTTTATATGCAGACAGTGTCGAGAATCTGCATGCTAGAGAGCCAGTTTGGGATACAGGTATTCTTCACTTAATGACCCTAATTGGGACTGGAATTTCCGCCATGAAGCAAATGTCTGTTAGGCAAAACATCAAGTAATCATACTGCTTAGCTATATAAGTTCCAATAATGGGCGCATGGCAAGCATGACAGCAAGAAGCTTGTTTGCTGAAGGAATCTTGCCAGACCTGGCCAAGGACGACACAGGTCAGTGGTGCAGACAGCACATGGTGACTATTGGTGCTGTACACCATAATTAATTTTTTACAAATGTAAACTCAAACACACACACACACACACACACACACACACACACACACACACACACAGTGCATATTAAAGAAATCTCTTTTTTATGTGTGCATTATATTAGGGAGAATAATAAAAGCATAGCCATTAGGTAACATAAAAACCAAAGTCTCCATTATATAGATAATGCCTATGATTATGCATGCAAATTTCCATGTATCCTGTTGGGGGGGGGGTCAGTTTACAAACTACGCAGAAATAAACTGAAATTAACATGTTGGAGAAAACTGAGAAATTGCTTGGACAGATTTGCCCACTCCTAAGACATTGAGTTCAATATTCTTTTTCAACTGTGTCCAACTAGGGAATTCTTAAACCGTGGAAATTCACTGATATAACGAATTTTTCCTATGATGACTAGCAGAAGAAAAAAGTCAAGGAAAAGAAAAATATAAATTAGGGTTGCACATCACATTGGATTTGAAGTTTAAAAGGAGTTTTGGATCATAAGGACAAAAAAAGGTAGCAATTTTACGCAGCTCTTTAAACCAAATGCATTCCTCCAGGGATCATCTGGGGGGCAATTTATAGGTATAGGGATTTATTAATATTTTGTTTTTAATAGTTTTTCTGGGATTTCCAAGCGAAAGAGGAAAGTACAGCTGGTAAATATGGAATTTGACAGTATGGCTAAGTCTATATGTAAGTAAAGAGGTTTATCTGAGGGCATATACCATACAAAAAATACAATCCATAATTTATATGCATCTATTTTAGATATTATTTATTTCTTATATTTTTTCATGATCCTCAAAGTTTATTTTTTGTTGTTATTTGTCTTTTTAAAAATTACAAAAAAGAGAAACTGACAGAGCTAATTGAGCAGAGAACTAATATTTCCTTGATTCTTGCTCATCTTAGTTATTACATTCAAGTGGCAGCTAAAGGCTTTTTAGCTTAGGGGTAATATCAACCAACAATAAAGGAGAATATTTGTAGCCTCAGGGTTGAAATGAGGGGTCCTTGGTGCTCTCTGAGCTTCCTTGTTTTCTTGCAGGCGTTTCATTACCCAAACTAGGTAACATCATCAGTGCTAGTAAGGAGTGCTGTTTGCTGTCAGTTTATATTCTGGTGGTTTGCCTGTTAGTGTTGGTGGGAGTGGTCTTAGAGATTCTGGTGGTTTGCCTGTTAGTGTTGGTGGGAGTGGTCTTAGAGATTCTTGATTGAGCTGTTTAGTGCTGGCTTTTTGGCAGTTTCTTGATGGGTTTTTTCCCCCTTGATTGTTGGTCTGAAGCTAACCTTGGAGTTAATCTATGCTGATCTGGGTGCTGATTGCTGGTGGAGAGGTGCTTAGGTCTTTTTGTTTCCTTTGGGGCTAACTGTTTGTCTCTTTTGCATAGTCTATAGGTGTTGTTAATGTCTATGTGTCTATTGTGAGCTGCAGTAGTGCAGTGGTTAGAATGCAATACTGCAGGCTACTTCTGCTGATCACCGGCTGCCAGCAGTTTGGCAGTTCAGGTCTCACCGGCTCAAGGTTGACTCAACCTTCCCTCCTTCCAAGGTTGGTAAAATGAGGACCCAGATTGTTGGGGGCAATATGCTGACTTAGTAAACCACTTAGAGAGGGCTGTAAAGCACTGTGAAGTGGTATATAAGTCTAAGTGCTATTGCTATTGATGGCTAATTTGCCAGAGTGCTAGGTTTCTAGAAATTCTCTGGCATTTTTGGATTTGGCCTAGGTCTAGGATTGTCATATTTTCCCAATTGAAACTATAGTTAAATCTGTCTATACTGTATGTTGTTAAAGAATTTTTATCATGTCTTCTGACTGCTACTTGGTGTTCATGGATGCTTTCTGCCAGTCCTCTGCCTGTTTGTCCTACATAGTGGTTGTTGCAGTTCTTACACTGTATATTGTAGATGACTGAGATATTTTGCATCTTAAAGCTGTGCCAAAACTGAACATACTTCCATTTTGATCTTCTGAGTTCTAATATTGAGTTAATATTTTCTTCCATCTTGAGGGCTCAGGGAAGAAAGGATAGGAAGTGCTATCCATTCAGGTCTCAGAGGGGAAGTACCTTAATGGATTGCCTATGTCAGGACAGAAAAGGGAAGTCTCTTCATGTGGATTTTCGGTTAGTGCTGGTTCTTCAAAGCAGTCCAAACAAGAAGCAAAATCATGATAGCAATAGCACTTGGACTTTACAGCCCTCTCTAAGTGGTTTACAGAGTCAGCCTATTGCCCCCAACAATTTGGGTCCTCATTTTACCCACCTCGAAAGAATTTAATTTAATTTAATTTAATTTAATGGATTTCTATGCCGCCCACTCCCTGGGGACTCTGGGCGGCTCACAGCATGTTAGATTCCATTACAAGTAAAATGCAATAATTAAAATATAAACAATATCAATACAATAATTAAAAAATACAACAAATACAAAAGTTAAAAGAGTATCTCATTACCATCAAGGGGGGAGACCCTTATTTCATCTAATTGTTCCCACTTTCACCC
This sequence comes from Diadophis punctatus similis, assembly GCA_023053685.1. Lineage (NCBI taxonomy): Eukaryota > Metazoa > Chordata > Lepidosauria > Squamata > Dipsadidae > Diadophis > Diadophis punctatus. The sequence continues at coordinate 258,182,959 of JALIGW010000001.1, read as the reverse complement.
CGCCTGCCGGAAGAGCCAAGTTTTTATTGCTTTCCGGAAGGCCAGTAGGGTGGGAATGGTCCTGATCTCCGGGGGAAGCTGGTTCCACAGGGAGGGAGCTCCCACAGAGAAGGTCCTCCCCCTCGGCCCCGCCAGCCAACATTGTTTGGTCGACGGGACCTGGAGGAGGCCGACTCTGTGGGCCCTAACCGGTCGTATGGAGGTATGCGGCAGGATGCGGTCCCGAAGATAACCTGGCCCTGAGCCATGTAGGGCTTTAAAGGTAACGACCAACACCTTGGTCGTTACCAAGAATGGAAGGCCGAATCAACCTTGAGCCTGGTGAGAGGCGAACTGCCAAACTGCAGTCAGCCAGTAGTCAGCAGAAGTAGCTGGCAGTACTGCACTCTAACCACTGCGCCACCACAACTCTGACTTTATCTTTATTCTAACAATACATTAATAGAATCTTGCAGGTTTGGAACCACCACTTCTGTCCCTTACTTTTACTCTTCTGAAAACTAGGGAGGGTCCCTTCTGAAACACTTTCTTTCTCCTTCTTCCTTTGGACTCAGTTTTTGTTTGTCAAACAATTGACAAGGAGGTGGTTCTTCCTCCTGTCTCTCAAGGTCATTTCCAGGTACCATTATATTAAGCACCACATTTGGATTTATTTGAATGAGCCTAGCAAAGAACTACAGTATTTGCAGGACTCTTTTCTTAAACCAGCATTCAAAACACAAAGAACAGATTGTTGCAGTACTTTGTGAGCTATCTTCCACCCTAAAAAGGGATTAGGGCTAATATTATCATATTTTTGGTTAAAATCTACTTACTAAGCATCTTAAACTGGATGTGCAGTTTTAATATTTCTTACATTTTAACACCCTTGGTAACACAGTTGCATTCAGAAAGTCAAAAGCTAATGCTAAAGATGAGTATGATTGCCAGTTTAGTTTGTTTAAAATTAAAAATCTACTTCAGGCTCATGTCTTAATACCCTCTAGGTGCTGGAACTTCAGACCTACTTAATACCTTGCATCGCCGCGGGACACAAGCACACACAAACACAAATCCTGACAAAAATGCCTGCTATAAATGTTGCTGAGCTATCCTGATCCTCACTTGCCTGGAGGCTGCAGTTGACAATAATCGGCTGGATGTTACGCATTAATGTCTACACTCTATAATCTGCCACTGAAAGTGTTGAAAGTCTTTGGGATCTGTATTATATCACAGAAGGCCGTAATGACTGTGTCAGAGAATCTGGCTCCTCAAGTGTCATTTCAAATAAATTTGACTCTATTACTGCTGGCTTAAGATCCAGACAGAAATGCAGTTGCCTTTGAGCGATCAGGCTGTGAATCATAAGGATTATCCTATCTGGGATGCCTATAGATGTTGTTCTTGTGATTTCAAATAATTTCACCAGAAAGGCTTGGAGACATTCCCTTCCATCTCTGTGTATACTACTAAAACTCTAGTTTTGGGACCTTTGATTGAGTGAAACGGTGCATTGTAGGACAACAATTTTGAACAAAAGGACTTCAAAGGAGCTAATTTATGGAATGTTTCTAAAATCTAGGACACATGACTCCCAAAGAATGAAATTTGGGAAATTTGTGGCTGTTTGAGTGCTACTGGGTACTACTGGGTAGCACAGGATCATGTGATCTTAATTTTCAACTATTGTGATGGTTTCCCAGCTAGTCTCACAATCCCTTGCTCCATCCCCCATCCAGCAGCAGCCATTTACCTGTCTCCTAGAAAAGGAAAGGGAGGGAGGGAGGGAGGGAGAAATCCATCCCAATCCTTCTTGCCCATGTCACCCACCTGCACACTCACCATGCACCTTCTTGAGCTCAACAGTACCGCTTGTGCACCCTGTACACTTCCATATACTCTTCCTGCTCCATCCTGCTCCCATGCACACTTTCTCTGACCCATATGGTACCTCTTATGCACCCCTATGATTCCCCCCTTGATCTGTGATGTTCCAACATGCATTTCCCTGATCTGCACGGCACCTCTTGGGCACCACAATATATCTTCCTGGCCACATCACTTTCTTGTGCACCATCCCTGACCTGCAAGGCAACTCTTGTGCACTTCCACGCAAACACAGGCATACTTCCTAAACTGTGCTACCCCTTGTATGCTATCCCAGCCAGCACATCTCATGCATCTCTGTGATCCCCATGCATTCCTATTTACATTGCCCCTGGACACTCTACTTGAACTTTGGGGCATCTCTTGCACATCCCCATGCTTTCCATGCACCTTTGAATTGCACTACACCTCCATACATCCCACCCAATCCCCACAGCATTTCTTACTCCCTCAAGGTACCTTTCCCAACCTACCTCACCCATCCCCACATGCTCCTTATGTCACATCTTAGATGCACACCATTTCAACCCACATGGCACTTCTCATGCACCCCCCCTGTACCATTCCTGACCCACACCCCTTGGCTCCCTCTCCCACTCAGCAGCAGTCACTTAACTACCTGCTGGCCTTGGACTTGAAGCTTCCTCCTGGCTTCTCTTGACTTTGTCCTCACAAGCTTCCAATAATAAGTAAAATAACTCAGGAAGCTGGAAGAAATTTGAGAGGGACAGGAAGGCAGGAAGGTGAGAAGGCAGGCAGGCAGGCAGGCAGGCAGGCAGGCAGGCAGGCAGGCAGGCAGGCAGGCAGGCAGGAAGGAAGGAAGGAAGGAAGGAAGGAAGGAAGGAAGGAAGGAAGGAAGGAAGGAAGGAAGGAAGGAAGGAAAATTTCTTCTGCTCCATGCCAGCTTCCCACAAGAAACTTACAGATGAAGCTGGCAGAAACTCGGTAGTCTCTGCTTTTTTGTCAATCCATGGTCATTCTGTGTCTCTGCTTAGGTAGGGAAATAAATAAATATATAACTTCTTCCAACAAAATGGATAACTGCACAACTTCATCAAAAAGTTCCAACGCACTACAGCACAACTAACACAATGAAGGAAAGCGAATATTTGCAGTTAAGTGTTGAACTGTGGAGTCCTTGGTGCCCTCTGAGCTTGGTTGCTTTCTTCCAGACATTTCATTATCAAAATAGCTAATGGGAGTGGGATTTACTCTCAACCATCATTTCAACTGAGATACAGTGAGCATCCTAGATCAAACTAAATGCAAACACCTAAATCTACATCCTTTCTAGCAGTCAATACTCTGGTAAGCAGGAATTAACACCAGATAAACAATAAAGCAGAAAACAAATCTAACAATCTAACCAAGGAGAAAACTACACCCTGCCAACACTGTCTGGGCAAGCAAATGTATATAAATAGGAAACGAACTCCAACATTCCCTTGCATTGATGATATTACCTAGTTGAATAATGAAATGTCTGCAAGCAAACCAAGCTCCGAGAACACTATGGGTTTCACAGATCAACCCTGACTACATATATTACGTTCTGTTGGAAATAAACTGAATGACCATTATGAATTACTGATTAACTTTGTCTAAAGCACAGATATATACAATGATCAAAAATCATAGGGCTCAAGACAATGAAATCATGAAGTAAGCAAAGATAGCTTATAAGCAGCATGACTTTAAAAGCCTGTATCTTGGGAAATGTATATAACACAGAATAGAATCATGGAAAGGTTTAAAAAAAAGGCTTCTTGGGGAATTTTCTTAGCACGATACATTAGGAAAATTACACGCTGCAAAGGAGAACACAAGTCTCAAGCATAACCTTATTTTGAACAATGCCTCTGGGCCTCCCAAAGAACCCACAGGAATACTTATAATGTAATATGGTGAATGATAAGAGACAAGTGCTTTGTGTGCCAAGCAATATGTGATTGGCTTCACCTACCCTGGCGACTATTTTGTAAGAATGTGCATCACTTTCTCTAAGAATATCAATTGTGCATATAGTAACGTGAAAAAGGGAATAAATTCAATAAAGGATTTTCCCCCCCTCTTAAACAATTGAAGTAATACAACTGTATATCTTTAATATGCAATACATATGGGAAAGCAGATGTTGATTGTAGATCAATTAGCTAACAGAGCTTTTAGTTTTATCCTAAATTGTGTTACTTTCCTATGTCATCATCAAATAATGTGATTGATTTTTTTTTAACAGAATTTGAGAATCACACAGTTTTTAGAGAAAGGAATCCTGGTTACTGGTTTTCTTTTCTTTTCAAGAAGTAGTAAATATTGTTAAATCTAATACACATAGACAATTTTATTGGAATTAAATTATGAAGACTTATCTAGCAAATCTCCCCTGCCCCCATTAATGAGGCTTATACTGCAGTTATTCCCAAGCTATGTATAAGAAACTTTTTGTGATTTTAACAATTTAACTCAAATATTACATTTAAACATCCGATCACAATGTAAATGGATTTAAACCAGGGGTGGGTTCTAACTTACCTTGCTGCCGGTTCGCTTCCTTCTGTGCTGTGCTGAAAACCCAGCTTCTGTGCATGCGCAGAAGCAAAAAACAAGAGGTGCCACCGAGAGAGCCAGTTTGGGGGTGTGGCCAGCTGGCGATCGCTGCCAGTTCGGCGAGCGGGGGAAAATTCCTGCTACCAGTTCTATAGAACCGGTCTGAACCAGCAGGAACCCACCTCTGATTTAAACAGCAGAGAAAAGTTTTGATTCTATTTGTTTGCTGATTGACATCATAATTTTAATTCAAATCAGAATCTAATATAATTTCCTGGAATGCTGAGAAAACATTGATATGGTTCCCTGGGGATTTCTGAAGTAGGTTTTGATTTTTTATAAGTTCACTTAAAGTTTTTCATTGTAGAGTGATATACTTCATTCAATAATTACTGTATTTTTCGGAGTATAAGACGCACCGGAATATAAGATGCACCTTAGTTTTTGGGGAGGAAAATAGGGGAAAAAAATCTGCCTACCAGGTATTCATCTGGCTAGCGTCCTTAGTCTGGTCAGCTTCAGCACATTATTTTATCCCCTGGTTAGGACTTAAAAAAAACTTCTTCAGAGAGAGTAACAATGGGGCTGCCCTTGAAGAGTATTCGGAGACTTCAACTGGTGCAAAATGCAACTGCACGTGCTGTGGTGGGTGTTTCAAGGTACATCCATGTGACACCTATACTCCGCCAGCTGCATTGGTTGCCCATTAGTCTCCGGGTACAATTCATCATCTTTAAAGCCCTACATGGCTTAGGACCAGGCTATCTCCGGGACCGCATTCTGCCTCATTCTTCCCTTCGACCGGTTAGGTCCCACAGAGTGGGTCTCCTCCAGGTCCCGTCAGCCAAACAGTGCCAACTGGCGGGGCCTAGGGGGAGGGCCTTCTCTGTAGGGGCCCCTGCTCTCTGGAACCAACTTTCCCCAGAGATCCGAACCATCCCCACCTTGCTGGCCTTTCGAAAAGCCATCAAAACATGGCTCTTCCAGCAGGCGGGGTGAGTTTGAGATGACTTTATATCTGATGTCTCCCCCATGTATGTATGTTGTTTATATGTTTTTTAAATTGTTTTTAAATTGCCTTTTTAATGATCTGTTTGGAGTTTTTATAAAATGTTGTACGCCGCCCTGAGTCCTGAGGGAGTAGGGCAGCATAGAAAAACTGCCAAACAAACAAACAAACAAACAAACAAACAAACAAACAAACAAACAAACAAACAAACAAACAAATAAATAAATAAATGAATGAATGAATGAATGAATGAATGAAAGAGCCTGCAAGCAAGTAAGAGGTGGGAAGATCATTAGCATCTGGTTAGGGCTAGAAAAAAATTTATTCAGAACAAGTAGAGCAATGAAAAAAAACCTGCAAAGACTTAGGGCTGGAAAAACATTCTTCCGAGAGAGTAACAATGAAAGAGCCTGCAAGATAAGAGCTTGGAAGATCGTTACCACCTAGTTAGGGCTGGAAAAAAAGCTTCGAAAAGCTACATTCAGAGTATAAGACGCACCCAAATTTTCAGCCACTTTTAGGGAGGAAAAAGGTGCATCTTATACTCCAAAAATATGGTAGGTTAGGAATAATTTCCAGTGGAATGACCTTTATATTAAAATTCACTGGAAATTCTGAAAGCATCAAAGGTACCATAGTAAGTGACACTTACTGCCAAATACAGATGATATCTTAGGTTTGATAAATATGCCAGCAACTTGTATCCCTGATCTTATTTTATTGATGCAAAAGTATAATCTAACTCAAATGGAGTCTTAGAAACAATACCAACATTTTAGGGCTTGAAGTTTTAACTTGTTTTCTGATGTTTGTGTTTATATTGCTATAGTCATTTTAGAAAGTTTTCTCAATCAATACATTAAACATTTGCTTCTGTTTTGGCACAGATTAAAAAATATTTCCTATTTCTGTTCCCTTATTCAGTTATGATATCTACAAACCATTACGTAATATTTTTAGGCAGATCAACTTTAGAGATTTTAATTGCCTCCTGGTAAAGTTATATCTAATTACCATTGAGCATTTATTTTGACTCTGATTCTAGGCTCTATGCAATTTTCTATGTTTTCAAAAAGACTAAAGAATATGAAACATTATTACTCCTGCACAATGGATGACTGAGAAAGTCAAAAGAATGTCACACAGAAATCATGATAATTCAGTGATAATAATAAATAATCCAATTGTATTGAACATGTCAAGCTGTAGAATTGCTTAGTAAAGTGAGAATCCTCAAATCCAATTTTCCTAATAAGAAACATATACACAAGAAACATATACACTGTCCACAGTGTGGACAGAACATGGTAAAACAGATCACCTCCAGGCTGACAAAGGAGTGAGAGAAGGCTACACTATCTTTATTCAGATTTAATTAATTCAGTTTATATACTGAATATACATATTGAGGGAGACTGTATTGGAAGATGAATGTGGTGTTAAATGCCTACATCATGCTGATGACATTACTCTGATGGATGAAATTGCAAATGACCTGCAAGCTCTAGTTATGAAAATCAGAGGCATGTTGAAAAAGAATGGGAGGATTAAACATAAAGACAACCAAACTAATGGCAATATGTATAGCAATCAACCTTTCAATTCACAACTGAGATGAAGTGGTAGATAGATTCTGCCTAGTATCAATTACTGACAATAAAGGAACAAGCAATTAATAGCTATACTACAGATTACCAACTTGACAGATTAACAATTAAGGCTTTGGAAAAAATATTTAGATACTACAGTATAACAAGTCTATAACAACAAAGATCAGAATGGTGGAAAGAATGGGTTTCATTCCATGGTGACACTCCATGGATAGGAAATTTGGACTTTGAAGAAGGAAGACATAAAGTACATTAATTCTTTTGAACTTTGGCATTGGAGAAGACTCCTGAAACAGAAACAAACTAATGAATCATAGAACGAATAAATCTAAAATTTCCACATCAGGCACATGTAAAGATCTGAAGGCCTAGGTTTGGGACAGGTCATCTTACAAGAGGCCTAGCTATGTGATTATTAAGAATGGACATATACTGGATGACACATAACCTATCAATCAATCAATCAATCAATCAATCAATCAATCAATCAATCAATCTACATTTTAGAATTCAGCTCTTCTCTAGGATCAGTTTGAGAATATATTTGACTCTAATGAAACATGACAGAGCTGAAATCCTTGTTTATCTTGTTATTCAATACATAAGCATAATTTATGGATTTTGGAATCCTAATAGCCAGAAATGCAAATGATCTTCAAGCTCTAGTAATAAAAGTCAAGGAGTACAGTAAACAAATGGGACTAAAATTAAATATAAAGCAGATCAAACCAATGACAACAGGTAGAAAAACCTGCCTCAGAGCTAGATAATGAATATATCAAAGCTTCTGTCTTTTAGAATAAACAATCAACAGTAAAGGAATGAACAGTCAATAAATATGCCGCAATTAGTGCTGAGTAAAGTATCATGAAGGCCTCAGAAAAGTTATTGAAATGCTGTGATGTGACTATACCTATCAAATTTCTGCAAGCTATGATATTGCCAGAGATATTTTATTGAAGGGAAAGTTGGACTTTGAAGAAATAAGATAGGAGGAGTATTTGAATTTTTGAATTTTGGTGTGAGAGAACACTTCTAAGAATACCAAAGAGAGAAAAGAAAGCAAACGGATCATTGAACAAATTAACCCCAAGTTCTCACTCAAGGCACAGATGACCAGACTCAAATTATCCTACTTCAGGCAAAGATCTAATTCTATGGAGAAGGCTACAATGGTGGGAAAGGTGGAAGGAAAGAAAAGAAATGGATGCACAGCAGCACAGTAGATGGATTCAGTTACAGTAGCAATAACAAAACCATTGGAAGATCTGAGCGACCAGGTTAGGGAGAAATCATTATGGAGTAACTCCATCTATGTGGTCATTAAGAGTCAACAATGATTTGACGGCACATCATCAATTTAAAAATGGTATTGTATTTTTAAATTCAGCAAAGTGTTAATATATCAGTCTGAATTCTGCTGCTATTGTTATTCAGTCGCTAAATCATCTCCAATTCTTATGTCTTTCTAGAAAGAATATGTTATGGCTACATGCTAGCAACTTCATACAATAACCCCTCCCATTTTCCCACAATAGAAAATGCATAGTAGAATAGCATAAGGTGGCAGGCCTAAGATCCCAAATAAAATGGCTTCGGCCTGACATCTTTGCAATGCCATGGACCATTATTTTACCATAAATGCTAGAAAAATAATGCAAAACAAGGATTAGGACTCTGAAAACAAAGGTGAAAACAGATGAGATCTCCTAGAGCAATGTTTCCCAACCTTGGCAACTTGAAGATGTCTGGACTTCAACTCCCAGAATTCCCCAGCTTTGCTGGCTGGGGAATTCTGGGAGTTGAAGTCCAGACATCTTCAAGTTGCCAAGGTTGGGAAACACTGTCCTAGGGAATCTGAGTCAAAGTACTCATTCAAGAAATATACAAAATGTCTCATATGATTTTTCCTTCAGAGACAAGAGCTATATACAAAATATGTGTCCAATAAACCATTCTCTATAGTTATTCCTCAAGTATCAAGCAAGTTTTGATATATGGTTGCTATATCATTTTTAGTCTAATGGTCAGAAGTTTTACCCAACTATTGTAGAAGCAAAAGAGCCTTGATATTATAAATGTGAACATGTATTTAAAAGAAACTGTGGAGATAATTGACTGCTTCACAGTCCAAATACTATTAGCTAGTTCTGGATTTTAGCAATTTCAGGTAGAAGTCAAAGAAAATTGTAGAGATTTTGCTGAGGGGCAGAATAGGTCTGATCAGGGATAATAGGTAGAATGATACATAACCTTTCTAAAATAATATATTTTGTGGATTTATAATTTGATGCTAACCTACAAAGAAGGTTAGTTCCTTATTTCCTTTGAATGTTATGGAAGAATAATATAATAGGAAAAGCCTTCCTTACACCATACCCATGAACATTATTTGAATTTTTCTTCATTTTCCAATTGCTCTTACTTTTGAAAAATATGTTAAATGCTTGATCTGTTTTGAACACACTGTCTATCCCAGTGATGGTGAACCTTTTTGTGCTCGGGTGCCAAAAGGGCGCGGGCACGCGCGATAGCGCGTGTGCATGTGCCCACACCCATAATGCAATGCCCTTCCCCCTGTGCATACGTGCACAACCCCCCATGCTGCCCCTCAGCACATGCGTGCAGGTCTCACTGAAACCTCTGGGAGGGAAAAAAATGGCTCAACGAGCCTACCAGAAGTTCGTTTCCAAACTTTCTGTAGGCCCGTTGGGCCCATTTTTCGCCATCCACAGGCTCCAGGGGCTTTCCTAAAGCCTGGGGAGGGTAAAATGGCCTCCCCCTCAGCCCTCCGGAAGGCCAAAAATCAGCTGGCCAGCACGCACATGCGTGCTGGAGCTGACATAAGGCATCGCCTCGCATGCTCTTAGATATGGCTCTGCGTGCCACCTGTGGCATACGTGCCATAGGTTTGCCATCATGGGTCTAGCCTTTTCAATAAATAATTTTCCCTACGTTCATCATGTGGTAGAGGACAGTATATGTAGTCCTCATTTACTGATCACAGTTGGGCTTGCAACTCAGTCATTAACCAAAGCCCATTGCCAAGTATAACCATGCTTGTACTTAAGATCTTATTTCAGCTTTACTTTGCTTTACTCACATGCAAAAGTCATACATGCAAAACTTAGTCCATAAAGTTACTTTTTTCATCACCATCATAATTGCAATAGTCATTAAATAAGGCAGTTGCTAAATAAGCACTACATACTGGTATTGTATTCAATATATTGATTTCTTATCAAAGGAATAATTAGGACATTAGTAGCACTACATTTGCTCAGGAATAATTCTGTGATTTCAGATGATTATATTAACAGCATTTGTATGGATGACTGTAGCTCAATGTCCTGTAAAGCTTTGTTTTCTCTGGCTATGTTAGAATAACAAGAAATAAAGTTCTAAATATGTAAATTCAAGCATGTTTAAACAGAAGACATCTGAGGTTGATAGATTGTCTGATCTAAAAATTGCTTTTAGAGCCATTTGTTTAGTCCTTTATTTGGAACACTATTATACACATGATTAGTAGTTCTTTCATTTTATTCAGTTTTTAGTTAGCCTCATTCATATAATCTCATGTAATTTACTATAGATTAAACTGTTTTTTAAATCCCTTTGAAATAAAAAAAGACAACAACTTCCCTTGCTGTTTTTGCTACTTCTAAATCAATATTATAAATGGAATTGTAGTACCTTCTGTGGAGTTCTTATCTGCAGTTCTTCTGCAGGACCTTCTGAGGAGTTCTTATCTACATTAAAAATGTACTTGATTTTGCATGTTTTGCATTTAAAGCATATAGCATGTAGGAATAATATGGAATTTTCACATCTATCTTATCCAAAAGACTTTAAAAAGTTTTATAGGAGCACATATATGAACACCAGTATGGTTCCACTGACCCCTATCTCCACAATCTCCATCTCAGACACACCAACAACAGCCAAGCCTCCTACAACTGACCCCATCCCATTGAGCCCACCACATCTGGTGATTACAGAGAATGAGGTGCAAGGTCTATTTCACAGAAAAAAGCCAGGAAAAGCACCAGGTCCAGACAAAATAACTCCTTCTTGCTTAAAAGCTTGTGCTGATTTACCTGAATCTTTAATAAATCACTAGAGATGTGCTATGTTCCTTCTTGCGTTTAGCTCTACTATCATCCCAGTGCCGAAGAAGCCCTCCATCAAGGAACTGAATGACTTCAGACCAGTTGCTCTAACATCTGCAGTTATGAAAACCTTTGAAAGGCTAGTGCTGGCCCATCTGAAAACCATCACGGATCAGCAGTTAGACCCCTTACAATTTGCCTACCGACCAAATAGATCGACAGATGATGCGGTTAATATGACTCTGCACTACATCCTACAACATCTTGAATCTCCAAAGATTCAAGGGTCCTCTTTGTAGACTTTAGTTCAGCATTCAATACCATCATTCCAGATATTCTTCTAACTAAACTAAATCAACTAGCTGTACCTGACCACACTTGTAAATGGATAATAAGTTTCCTAATAGACAGGAAGCAGCAGGTGAAGCTAGACAAAATCACATCAGATACCTGTACAATTAGCACAGGAGCCCCCAGGGCTGTGTGCTCTCTCCACTTCTCTTCTCTCTATACACCAATGACTGCATCTCAAAAGATCCCTCTGTTAAAGTACTGAAGTTTGCAGATGATACAAGGAGTGATTGGTCTCATTCGAGACAATGACAAATCTGCATAGAGACAGGAGGTTGAACAAGTAGCCATGTGGTGCAACCAGAACAATCTTGAACTAAACACACTCAAAACCATAGAAATGGTGGTAGATTTTAGGAGAAACCCTCCTATATTACCACATCTTACAATACTAGACAACACAATATCAACAGTAGAGACCTTCAAGTTTCTATCTCAAGACTCAAAATGGACACCTAACATCAAAAACATCATCAAAAAAGCACAACAAAGAACGTTCTTTCTGCACCAACTCAGAAAGCTCAAACTGCCCAAGGAGCTGCTGATTCAGTTCTACAAAGGAATTATTGAGTCTGTCATCTGCACCTCTATAACTGTCTGGTTTGGTTCTGCAACCCAACAAGACAGACACAGACTTCAGAGGATAATTAGAACTGCAGAAAAAAATGGCTACCGACCTGCCTTCCATTGAGGACCTGTACACTGCATGAGTCAAAAAGAGGGCTGTGAAAATATCTATAGACCCCTCACATCCTGGACATAAATTGTTTCAACTTCTACCCTCAAAACGACGCTACATGGCACTGCACACCAGAACAACTAGACACAAGGATAGCTTTTTCCCGAATGCCATCACTCTGCTAAACAACTAATACCCACAACACTGTCAAACTATTTACTAAGACTGTATTACTATTATTCTTCTCATCATTCCTGTTACCTATCTTCTCCCACTTATGACTATAACCTTGTTGTTTGTATCTCTACAATTTATATTGTTTTATTAGAGAAAGGAAGGCCTTGAGGAACGTTGTCCATGGGGTCGCGATGGATCGGACATGATTTCGCAACTAACAACAACAAAATTTGTTTCCTAGTATGATTTGATTGCTTATTTAGTAACCTATGACTATCACTAAGTGTTGTATCTTATGATTCTTGATTAATGTATTTTTTCTTTTTATGTACACTGAGAGCATATGCACCAACGACAAATTCCTTGTGTGTCCAATCACACTTAGTCAATAAAGAAATCTATTCTATTCTTTTAATGAAAAGACAACTAAAAGACAACTTAAGAGTAATCTTGGATATAATTGAATATTTGCAACAATGTAGTGACAAACAGGTCACATTAATTTTTCTAGATGCAGAAAAAGCATTTGATAATTTGAACTGAAACTTTATGTTTAAATTAGTGGAAAAATAGATTTTGGATTGGGCTTTATACAGAGTTTGAAGTCCATTTATACATTCAAGAAAGTTTGGATTATGCTGAATGGAGACTTAAAATACAGAAAGGAACAAGACAGGGGTGTCCTTATTCCCTTTATTATTTATTCAGGTGTTGGAATTATTAAATAAAAATATAAGCTGAAACTTTATAATGCAAATGAATTTACTTTGATTGTCTTATTTTATTTGTACAACCCATCTATAAACTAGTAATCCCCTGGTTTCCTCATTTCTGAGAAATTTTGTTGTATATCTTTTAAAAATATATATCAAAAATGCACAAATGAGAGAAACTGCATGAAAATCTCTATAAACAAAAATAATTTGCCCCCATTTATATACTGTATATTAGGAAGAGCTGCACACAAACAAATATCAGTTTCTACAAAAACTGAACATAATAAATGTGACCAAGGACTCACCAGTAAGAGGTGGGAAGGAAACATAAATGTCCCAGAGATGATAGGGTTCTCATTTCTCTCTCTCTCCTCCCTCCATCTCTGAAGTCCATTTTTGAACAGGGAAACCCAACCTATTTTGCCTCCTTAATGAGGATGGAGAAAAGGCCTAGAGCTGTTGACTATTTAGATTCATTGTTAGAGAACTCCAAAAGTTCTCAGATAAAGTATGCTAGCAGCATTCAATTAAAGGTTATGGGGCCACCACATCACTCTTCCGATTTCAGCTCATGATCTACCTCTATTATCCATTTTTCTTAATCAAGCATCACTTCACATTCTGTGACTACTGACAAACTGAGTTCCCATTGAGCTAATGCTGATGCTTGCTTATGAAAGCTTCTGTCTTTCCTTAAACATATTAATACTGCCTTTTCTTATCTAGGCAGTCCCACTTTGGATAAATCTTGGGGCCACTCACATGACCAATATACAGTTTATGTTACTAGGTCTTTTCATCCAGAGTGTCTCATTTCTATAAATCAAAGAACATTTCCATTTGGGGCTAGAGGCCCAGCACCATCTGCTACCTCTGAATCTATTCTAAATTAAATGAAGAATATTGTCTCTGCCAATAATTGTTAGCTGTGAAGGTAAATGTATTACCTCAGGGCCATCTCCAAATGACTTTGAGTGTTAGAAAGATGGGAGTTCAGACACAGTTGTTACAATAATAAAATTTGATAACATTAACATGAAGCCAATAACACACTGTCACTGGAACTCTGTTAAAGAAAATAATTGATAGAGGATTGCCACTGCCTCAAAGCAACGTGTAAATATTTCAGAATGCTATTTCACTGGCTTATAATGAGAGCCCTCCAAATTTAAAAGTGTGCCAGAAAATAATGTGGGAAAATATATCTTTCTCAACAAGGACAAATATCCTAGGGGAAGGTATCTTTGCTTTAGGGTGTAATTAAAAGAAATGGGAATGAGAACAAAAATAACTGGAATAGAAATGAATTCCAAATCTAGGGGAAAGAAAACTCTAAAACTATGCCAGACATTTCAAATGTATCAAGCAAATGAATTAAGCTGCTAAATAAATCTGTATTTAAAGATGAAATAAACATAGTACAAATGCTTGCACCTCACTCCATTTTTTACAAAAGCTTTTGTAACATGGAGAAACAGCAATTGTTACAGTTTCCTGTCATTTTCATGCAAATTGCAAAAGGAAAAATTATATTACTCCAAACACTAAAAAACTAAAAAAATTCCAATCCTCTCATTTCCCGTCCCTTTTTCTTGAAATATGGAAAATTGAGCCCATCTTACTTATGTTGCACTGCTGTTTGTACCATTTTGACCATTAACCCCTAAAATACACAGAGTATTTTGCACCCCTAAAATACACAGAGTATTGCTATCCCACGCTGGGAGATGTACTTCCTCTGGGGAAGTGCACATTAAATCCAGGGTAGGATGTGAGCAACATTTCAGTTCTCCATTGTTACAATAAATCAATCTTTCCTCCAAGTATTAGATTCAAGTATGAAACATGGGGTGGCGGAGTAAACTTTACTTTTTACTTTTTATGTCTTTATTCAAAGTAAAGTTTCATTGCATTGTTTTCATGGTTTGTTTGTGTTCATTTTGGTATTTGGAATTTTAGGGGAGGTGTGTACATTAAGACTATATTAAAGGCAGTGGTGGATTGCTACCAGTTCACTCCGGATCAGGCAAACCAGTAGCGGTGGCGGCGGGAGGCTCCGCCCACCCACCTGGATGTTATCAAAAATGCTCTGCGCATGTGCAGAAGGTTCTGCGCATGTGCAGAAGCATTGCACATGTGCAAAGCATGCACGCGCCCACGCGCTCCTGTTTCTGAACTGGTGGCAAAGGTAAGTAAAACCCACCACTGATTAAAGGGAGTTGTGATGTTGTAAATGTTTTAAACAAACAAACAAATATCAAAGGCACAGTATTCTCGGAAATTTAAGAAAAATTGACTTGAGTGGGTTTTTAAGGGAAGAAGAAAAATAGTGCCCTGCAGGTTTTCTCTTCATACATTGCTTTAGACCTTTGCCTTGCAAATCATTATTTACTGAAAGTAGTGAGTTTTTCTATCTTTTACAATCTTGGATACTCTTTGTTTGTGGGACATTTAGATATCCACGGTAAGGTTAAATGGATGGAGGAAGAGAAGCATCAGTTGTGCCATCTCTCTCACGAGAAAGAGGGGAAAAGTCACTGAGGCATTAACCCAGCAGTTGTGAAGAATTAAGTCTGACGTGCCGCCAAACTTATGTGTATTAATAAGTTTCTTTAACTGATCCCCAATGGCATTCAGATAGATTCATCTGTGGATTGTGGTGTACATGTAAATGTCTGGGCTGGACAAGTTGAGATGAGCTGTCATAAATTATTAGCTCAGCTGAGAGAACCATGCCAGCTACTATCTGGCTGATGACTTAAGAGGCACCTAGTAAGAAAAGAAACAACAGTGACAACCATCAAAGCCTTGCTTGCTTGGCAAATCTTGGAATAAAGTCTCCGAGCCAATGTATCCACTCTGCTGCAGTTGGGGGTTAGAAGCTATTTGCCATAAATTGCTTCAGTTTAAAACCTGGAAGCTAATATACTTCCAAATTGCACATTGCACGTATTTCCTTGCAGGCAAATGCATGTGTGGGATGTGTGTGGGAGAGAGAACCACTTAAAGATAATTGGCAGAGCTGATTAATTTCTGGTGACCATGAGAAAGTGCTCCTGACTTTGGCTCACCGTGTCTCTCTCATTTGCAAAAGTCTATTCATTTAGAAGCAGGGTGGGCAATCTTTTTTGGTTAGTGCATTTTTCTTTTCTGACTGAGAGATGCATTTTTCAATTAAAGCAATTTTGTAAAAAAAAAAGCTGGCCAAGTGCAATGTTATTGTGGTAGATAATTGTCAGGACAAGGAACTATACTGGTGTACGACAATTTTTCTCTGGGCATAAAATCTTTCTTAGACCTCAGATACCTTTAAATATGCTAAAGCATGTTCTCCATTTCCTCATTTGCTGGTTGCCCTGCACAAATTCATGCCAGACATGCTTTAAGGCCAACTACCTGGAAGGAAGATCAAAGGTGTCCATTTGCAGATTGGCATTGTTCTGAGAAGCATTTTTTACATAAGTAAGCAAAAGAAATGCCTAATTAAAATAATAACAAAGTATCCCATCAAAAGTTTTAGTGGTTTTTCAGAGATGTGAAATCTTAGCTCAGACTAAATCCAAGAACCAATGCTGCCTATCAGCTGGCCTTATGAGAATCCATCTGTTGCTTGGTAACATTTTCCTGTAATATACTGCTTTTTAATATTTCTATTATATGTCTGGGCTTATTGAATAAATCATTTTTCCTTTCATGCCATTTCTATGATCATTACCCCCAAATCCCAGAACTAGCTTCCCACAAGTTGCTATGGCTAAACAGTTAGCAAAACAAAGGGCCATAGGTAGTGGTGGGTTCCTACTGGTGCCGTGTGGAGCACAGCTCCGGTAGGAGCCTGGCGATGACATCATTTTCTGGCACTTCTCCATGTCCTGAGCTGTCGGGAAAAAGCTCCCCACCCGCCCTTGTTGCAATACTGACCTTTATTCTTCATCCGAAGCACAGCTGAGAAGCTCCTCAGCTGTGTTTCAACTTGTAATGTCATCCTACGCATGCGCGGAAGTGAAATCGCCCGATGGAACGCGAGTTCACTTCTGCGCATGCTCGCGATGCATACCAGTAGCTAAAATAACCGGAACCCTCCACTGGCCATAGGATATAGAATCACGGTCATAATAAGGGTATTGAGAAAATGGATGGAAAGTTACCACAGAGTCCCTTTCTAACACTCTTTTCAGAACTGGCTTACTAGTTTGATGTAAAAGTATGCAGAATACAAAGTAATGTGGCAATTCTACAGCCCAAAATGACACCCAAGAGGAAACAGTTATGCCAGGAGGCACTGACTGGATGTCTATGCAAAGCTTTGATCATCTGACCTGATATTCACTCTGTAAAAGTGGCCATTATGATGGAGAGGAAAGGAGGAAGGAAGAAGAGGTTACAGCAAGGAAGACCTCTAAGGAGCAGAGAGAGAAAATGTCAGGTGTGCTTCCATTCAAAGTCCAGGAAATAAAAACCCCAACTCCATGTTTATAGAGATGAGTACTTTTACTAGACAAGAAGTGATAGGAACAAAAGGAAAGCAAGTTCTGAAGCAAAAAGTGCGCAAAAATGCATATACAAAGCATTCCCAAACCCTCCCTCATAACCTCCCTGGGCAACCCAGCCAATCCTCATGTGCCGAGGTGTCATATGGGTGCACGGCCCGCCTGGCCATCATCTGGTACGACAAAGCCGTTGACCTTGAGCAGGTAATAAACATGTCTCTGAAGCCTGGTAGAACTGATGAGAACTTTCCTCCCCAGAGCACTATCAGAGACAAACCAGGACATCTCCAGCAACTTCCCAACCCCCCCCCAATACCTATCCTCCCAACCCCCCTCCCACCGTTTCTTATGACAGCCAAAGTAAGCAGAACTTTCAGAGGCTGACAGACCCATGAACTAGATTGCAAAGGAAAGAGAATATTGGATATGACTCATTTCAATGTGACTGTTCTGGGGGAAAAAGAGGACCATAAGCAACTTACAGCCTGCCAATGTTTTACAAGCTATAACATATTAAGAGATACTTGGAAAACCACTTGGCATCATGGTGAGAACAACTGAAAATAGCAGAGCTCTGCCAAGCTCCATGATAAACAGTTGGTATCTGCTGACTGGGAGACCCTATGGGGTCAAAGCTGCCTTGGAGGGGTGGTGAAAAAAGGAGAGGTGCTTCATCGACCACGAGGAATTTGCAATTTTCTCATTAGGTCCGAAGAAAGCTCTCCTGAACAGCAGCAGGGACGACTGCCATTTTTGGCAAGTCACAAAAGCTGTGACAACTGGGACATTAAGATTTGTGCTGGAGCGGTTTGTGGACAGAGCATTGAAACTGGGTGAGATAACTTCCAACTTTTATTCTAGAGACTTAACCCAAGTAAAAGAATTTCAAAAATAATCTCCAAGACATAAGAAAGCGGCGATTAGATACATGGAGAAAGACTAAAGATTAAGAGGCAAAAAAAATGCCCAATGGAAGCTTTAAAATATAGAAAGCCTGGAAAAGAGCTAAAAACAATTCAAAATGTGATTATTGGGAGAAACTGACTTTCTTATTTTTATTTTTAAACCTCCTGGATTTATTTGACAATCAGCTGTTTGATGAACACTGTTTAAGGCGGGAATTTGGAGCAAGGGAACCATCTACTGGAAGAAGAAGAGCACTACGGCATGGGGAACTCTAGTGAAAGTGAGAATTGTTTAATACACATAAACGAAGGAGAGAGACTAAACAACATCTGGAAGGCGGCTTGACCTTGACTCCATTCCAGAAGGTGTTTTGGATGTTTGGAAATACTTAGTGAGCTTTTTGAAGATCCTTAAGACAAATTAAATTACAAAGAACTAAAATTCTATTGAAACTGTTTAATGGATGGTGGATTTGAAAGATCTGAGGAAATTTGGTGGACCATTTTGGACTTGGATTATTAAGGTTATTTGACAGAACATTATACGAGGCAAAGGAAGAAAGGTGATAGAAGAAAAGAAAAAAGAAAAAAAGCTAAATAAGACTTTAAAATTTGGACAATTGGGAAGGTGAACAACTGGAAAATGATAAAGACTGTAAATTACCAAAAAGCTCCAAGGGCTATAAATTTAAGGGATTTGGAGGTACAATCATAGGATTGATTAAATTTTATTAATAATTGGCTTTGTTGGAGTTTTTAGATATTGGGACATTGGAATATCAGAGGTATATTGAGTAATTTTTAATATATAAAATAATTATAAAATGACTCAACAGGGGATAATAGAAGCGTATGAAGAAATGTTATTGATGCTTAAAAGTATACATGAAACAATAAAGAGCAATAAGGAGATAAGGGGACTGTCCAAAAATAATGAAGTGTGTATAGAAGGTCTTCAACAAACAGGGGAAAAAGAAAAAAATGAACATAATTTAATTTAATTTAATTTAATAAACGTTCTTATAAGCCGCCCAATCCCATAGGATTCAGGGCGGCGTACAGCATAAATAAGAACAATAATATAAAAACATCATAGTTTAAAAACAATACATTGCTTTAAGAAAAAAAAAACCACTCATTCATGGGGGAATCTGATCTTCTTTTCCACCCTGCCTGCCGGAAGAGCCATGTTTTTATGGCTTTACGGAAGGCCAGTAGAGTGGGGATAGTCCGGATCTCTGGTGGGAGTTGGTTTCAGAGGGATGGGGCTCCCACAGGGAAGGCTCTCCCCCGTGGGCCCATTGTTTGGCCGATGGGACCTGGAGGAGGCCCACTTTGTGGGACCTAACTGGTCGTAGGGAGGTGTGTGGTAGGATGTGGTCCCAAAGGTAGCCTGGTCCTGAGCCATGTAGGGCTTTAAAGGTCAACACCAACACCTTAAATTGCAACCGGAGACTAATAGGCAGCCAATGCAGCTGGCAGAGAATGGGTGTTACGTGGGTGTATCTTGGCACACCCACCACAGATCACGCAGCTGCATTCTGTACCAATTGCAGTCTCCAGATGCTCTTTGAGGGTAGCCCCATGTAGAGTGCGTTACAGTAGTCTAGCCGTGAGGTGACAAGGGCATGAGTGACTGTGAGCAAAGCCTCCCTCTCCAAGTAGGGTCGCAATTGGTGCACAAGACGGATCTGTGCAAAGGTCCCCCTAGCCACAGCTGAAAGATGTTGCTCCAATTTTAGCTGTGGGTCTAGGAGAACACCCAAATTGCGAACCCGTTCTGAGGGAGTCAATTTTTCTCCCCCGAGAACCAAGGAGGGGATGTTGACATAATCCCTGGGAGGCAATATCCACAGCCACTCAGTCTTGTCAGGGTTGAGTCTGAGTCTATTCACTCCCATCCAGACCCTCACATCGTCCAGGCAGCGGCACATTACATCAACTTTATCTTATTCAGAATATTTATCTATATTCATAATATTCAGAAAATAGATGAGAAACCAGAAGAAGTGGAGGAGGAGACAAAGCAAAAGAAGATGAAATAAGATAAACATAATGAAGACAATGAAGAGAAAGGAATAAGTATGAATCAAATAGACAATCCCTTAAGAGTTTACAATAGAACAGAGAGAGAGAGAAAAGAAAAATCTCCAAAAAAAAGACAGGACTATGGGTGGGTGCTCAAAGGATGCAGCAGAGGGAGAGAAAGGGTAAACCGAATATTTAGTGGGTATAAAAATGCTAGAAAGAGATATAAGATTTCAAGATAAAGAAATAAAAGAGTGACCAAAAAGTCACTAAATGATGGAACTTCAAAAAGAGTAAGAGATGATGGATAGAGATAAAAGATAAAAAGTAGAAACCACAAAGTGGAAAGTAGTAGTATACATATCAATAGATAATAGAATTTATTATAATCATAAACAAATTAAGGTTAGAAGTTGGAAGTCTAGGATTAGGCAACCTAATTGTATTGTTTTTATTAATAGTGTGTAAAAACTATATTGGAAACTATAATTTTTAGGGACTAGAAATTTTCGGGACTTTGAGATATAATCCCGGGATGATTAAATTTTGTTAATAATTGGCCTTATTAGTGTTTCTAGATATTTGGGGTATTGGAATTATGATGGAATTGAGTAATTCTTAAAATATTAAAATATTAAAGATTCAGCAGGGGACAACAAACATATTGTATAAAAATGGTATTGATGTTTAAATGAATGTATGAAAAAAGTGATAAAGAATCATAAAGAGAGAATGGTACTGCTGAAGTTGGAAGATTAGGATTATGTATATTTAATTGCATTATTACTGTTAGCATTTTGTAAAAAGGATATTGACCCAGTCAATACACTATATGTATGTGGTAAAATATGTATGGTGTTAAAGGAAAACTACAAATAAAACATATATGGGGAAAAACATATTAAAAGATACTAATTTAAGAGTAGGAAAGAGCCTTCTCTTTTGCGCTCTCTCTCTCTCTCTCTCTCTCTCTCTCCCTCCCTCCCTCCCTCCCTCCCTCTCCCTCCCTCCCTCCCTCCCTCCCTCTCTCTCTCTCTCTCTCTCTCTCTCTCTCTCTCTCTCTCTCCTTCCCTTCCTTTTTTTCCATGACCATGGTGAATGAGGATGAGAATAGTTTCCATCAAAATTCCAGATTATAGGAATTTTGCAAAAGTAATACCTACTTTGTCCTTCCATTGCCCTTCTCTTGGTAAGACCACACTTGGAATATTGCATCCAGTTTTGGTCACCACAATATATATAAGAAATGCTGAGAAAGAGTGCAGAGAAGAGCAACAAAGATGATTAGGGGACTGTAGGCTAAAACATACAAAGAACAGTTGCAAGAATTGACTATGTCTTGTTTAATGAAAATAAGGACTAGGGGTGACATGATAGCAGTGTTCCAATAGCTACCACAAAGAAGAGGGAGTAAAGCTATTCTCCAAAGCACTTAGAGGCAGGACAAGAAGCAATGGATGGAAACTAAACATGGAGAAAATGAACCTAGGACTAATGAGAAATTTTCTGACAAAACAATTATTCAGTGGAATGGCTTGCCTCCAGAAGTTGTGGGTGCTCCAGTGCTGGAGTTTTTAAAGAAGAGATTGGATGATGATTTATCTGAAATGGTCTAAGGTGTCCTGCTTGAGCGGGGTGGGGTGGGGTGGTTGGAATAGAAGACCTTTAAGGTCCCTTTCAACTCTGTTATTCTATTACTCTGTTATTCACAGTAAATGTGTTCTTAAGTGTTATTATGAATGTCATTGGGAGAAAGATCTTGATTGCTTTTTCACAAAATGGATTTATTTTATAAAGCTGTAAGACTCATCTTTTTATTTCAGATATAGATTAAAGAACACATTTGTCTCACATAAAGAACATATATTGTCTCACAACAGACCATCTCTGTCAGTTTTCTCCTATTAAGCTATTTATTACCCTAGAAACTGGGGATGAACTTCGGCTTCAGTATCCATGGGGAGAGGAGAAATGTGAAATGGGGAAGTGATAAAATTGTGTTGAAATGTTGTAATGGAATCTCCGCTCTGTATATATGTGTGTTGTAGTACATCAGAGATGGGTTCCTCCCAGTTCAGACCGGTTTGCCCGAACTGGTAGCAAACCGCTGGTGATGTCACGATGATGTCACAGAACCGGTTCGGTTGGTCCCGGTCCGTGGAGGCCGCCATCTTTTTTTCTGAATTTTTTCCCCGGTTTTTTTTTTCTGAGCATGCGCAGAAGTTGAGTTTCCAGCACTGTGCATGTGTTGACATCTTGTTTTTGGCTTTTTTGGAGGGGGGGGATTTTTTTGGATTTTTTGCCACTGTGCATGGACACGCCCATGAGGCGTGGCCACGCGGCGCAGGAGGAAGTGAACCAGCAGCGAAATAAGTTAGAATCCACCCCTGTAGTACATGTACAAAAGAGGGTAACAACACAATACACATTGTTCTTGTTTGGGGCATCATGATGATTAGAAAAGATAGATTTGGGAAAAGGAAGGTTAAGAAACACTGCACTTTCTCTTTGTTTACACACACGTACACCTCTTCAATTTCAACTTCTATTAAAAAAAATTATGTTCAACTTACACCCACACTTTCAGAATGTTCTTACTTTATTATTCCTTTTTTTAAAATTCTCCATTATTTCTAATACACTGTTGTGTACAGTATACACTCTTTGCAAATTTCTTATTTGCTCTCCCCTCCAAATAAATAATTAAAGGAACAGCAGTGTTATCAGAATGCTGCCGGTTGATGTTTCTTCATCCAGTTATGACATAATACTCACATTTTTCCAATCCAGCTTAATATATATCTAACTTGTAAATTGTATAAATAAGAGGGGAATATACAGCCTTGTCTCATTCCTTCCCAACCTGAAGTTAAGTTTATTTTGCCTTGTTTTGCCCATACTGTGGCTTCCTGTCATGTTGTAAGTTTCTCATGAGGTCAATGAGATGTTCTGAGGTTTTCATTTCTAAGCGTATACGGTACCACAGCTTGACATGATCAACATAATGAAAGTTTTCTATAATCAGTGAGGCACATACTAACATCTTTATTCTTTAGCTTTCCCAATTATCCAGAAAACATCAACAATCATGTCTCATGTCCCTCGGCCTTTTCTAAAGCCAGCTCTATATTTTATTACACAACCCTGTGACCCAGTGGGTCATTCTTTGAGAGAAAGGAAGTGCAGTCTGATGTGACCAGAATGAACATTAAATTTTAAGGTGACTATATCTTTTTACCCCAATTCTGGATAGTTCTGTGATCATCTAAGAAGATTATATGGGTGGTTGTTGACTTATGACCATAATTGAGCCCAAAATTTCTGTTGCTAAGTGACTCATTTGTTAAGTGAATTTTGCCCCATTTTACGACCTTTCTTGCCACAGTTGTTAAGTGAATCACTGCAGTTGCAAATAAGCGACACAGTTGTTAAGCAAATCTGGCTTTCCCATCAACTTTGCTTGTCAGAAGGTTGCAAAAGGTGATCATATGACCCTGGGATACTGCAACCAATATATATAGGTTTTCACGGGTATAGTTATACAGATCTTGGTATATTTGGGTCTTTTCAAGTGTAAGATTGAGAGTATCTTGGTGACGTTTCGACGAGGTCCCACTTGTCATCTTCAGGCTGGTGTTTTCAGCTTTGTGCTTGTGTGGACAAAGCATGGTCGGAGCTGCCTTCTTTCTATAAATATTGGTGGGGGTGTATGGAGTGCTGGCTTAGTTGCTGTAAGCGGGTTGGTTGGCTGTGTTGTAACATCTTGATTAGTTGATGGAGTTGTTTTTATGCAAACATCTTGATATATATGAATCAGTTGCCAAGTATCTGAATTTTGATCACATGACTATGGGGATGCTGTAACAATGACTTGTTGAAGAACAAAAACAAAAAAACAAACCAAAAACACACACCAACACCCCCCCCACCAACTTCTTTGCCCATTTCCATTACTGTGATTCCCAAATTTTGTTCATTATCCTCTCTCATACCCTTTCGAGTGAAATTCTTCTAAACTTTTTCAGACATACTTCATTCTCTTTTCATCCACTTCCAAAGTAGTTTTGTGTTTCCCTCAAAACCATTCTGCATTTTCCCTGCCTGTTGGAATCTGAAACATTCCTTGCTTTCTTTGGCTACATTTTGTGTATTTATCTTTTTCTCTCTGTACATATTATACAATAGTTTTCTTCTATCATCATTTTTGCAATATGTAATCTGTCAGATACATTTTTGTCATCTATAGCCAATTCATTATTTCAAGCATCTTTTCAGTACTTGTGACAATCTATCTTTGCTTACATCTACTTTCTAATCGTTATATTTAGTGTTGAATCCCTTTTTTAATATTTTTTCATTAAATGAGAACTTTTTACAGCCCTTCTGTGTCACTCTTATGTATTTCACTTATGCGTTTTCCTTCCTTCCTTCCTTCCTTCCTTCCTTCCTTCCTTCCTTCCTTCCTTCCTTCCTTCCTTCCTTCCTCCCTCCCTCCCTCCCTCTCTCCCTCCCTCCCTTTGTTTTGTATTTCACAATGCAACCAGTCCTGCTTTCTGATTCTAAACAAGACTTCTAAGTCAGATTTTAGGAATGGATAATACAAACACTCATACTGTACCCTTTACCTGAAGAGAGTTCCCAGAATAGAAAATTTGAAAAGTAAACAGGAGTTATTCATTCTATGCTTCCAAAATCTTATTAGTTCTGGCCAGGACTATTCTAGATAAATAATGTGAATATTTCCAGTTTCTTCTCAGTGAGAAGATTTTGAAAGTGGCCAATAGCAATTTACCATAACCCTAGAAATTAAACAACTATGTAATTATATAAATATTGTTAACAGGAGCATATATACCAGTGATGGCGAACCTATGGCACCCGTGCCACAGGTGGCACGCGGAGCCATATCTGCCGGCATGCGAGCCGTTGCCCCAGCTCAGCTCCAGCGCGCATGTGCACGCCAGCCAGCTGATTTTCGGCTCACGTGGAGGCTCTGGGAGGGCATTTTAGGTTTCCGGAGGGTCTCTGGGGAGGCAGGGGGCCATTTTCGCCCTCCCCAGGCTCCAGGGAAGCCTCTGGAGCCTGGGGAGGGCGAAAAACGGGCCTACCGGGCCCACCGGAAGTCAGGAAATGGGTCATTTCTGGCCTCCAGAGGGCCTCTGCGGGGGCGGGGGAGGCTGTTTTCGCCCTCCCCAGGCATTGAATTATGGGTGTGGGCACTCGCACATGCGTGATAGCATGTGTGCACGTGCTTTCGGCACCCGAGGGAAAAAAGGTTCGCCATCACTGATATATACAGTATATACTGGTACATACACCAGATTCTCATCTTCCAGCTTAAGCTGTTTTAAGGCCGGGCACGTGTGTGCATTTGAAACTAGACCTTTTCAGCTAGCTGTTAAGCCAAATTGTCCTGAACTGCCTAAGTGATTTTGTGAAGCCACTGGAGAATTCCATTTGAAGTCAGCCACACTAGAGTTTCTAGATGTAATGAGGAATACTGAATCTATTACCAAATATGCAACCTACTACATAATTGTAGCACTACAGTATGTTGCTTGGTTTTGTTGACCAAAGGCTCAATGGTTTGCAGGAGAACATCAATAGCAGCATAAAGGTTTGATCACCCCAACTGGCATGCATTTAATCAAGGCATTGATCCATTCAATATAGGAAAGTCTGTCTATTACTGTGAGATATTGAATTCCTGTCAGCTATCAGCTTCCTGAACTAAATTGCTGGAACATAAATGCAAAAAGTCATTTAAAGCAACTAGCTAAGGCATATTTTCTGCACAAGGGTTTAGAGTCTTTTGCTTTTCTCTGTGTGTATTTTTTTCATGGATGGTGAATTATATTATTTATTTGTTATGCTTATAGTTAATTATTTTTCTTCTGAGGAATTCTTTATTATGAAAAATAAATAAACAAATGCTGAAAGATTATGGGAACTACTTATGTCTAGCCCAAGGAAGAAACAGATTAGCTCTGATATGATAGCTGTCTTCCATATTTGAAGGGCTGTCATAGAGAAGAAGGAGTCGACTTATTTTCCAAAGCATCTGAGGACAGGACAAGAAGCAATGACTGGAAACTTGTTAAAGAGACATCCGATCTGGAACTAAGGAGGAATTTCCTGATAGTGAGAACAATCAATGGAACAGCTTGCCTCCCAGAATTGTGGGTACTCCATCGCTGGAGTTCTTAAAGAAAAGATTGGGCAACCATTTGGGATGGAATATGGTCTCCTGCCTTGAGGGAGGGGTTGAATTGGACTAGAACAACTCCAAAGTCCCTTCCAGCCCTATGATTCTATGACTCAAATGATGCGTATGTGACAGATTTTGCCCCATTCTCCTCTCATATACTGAACCGGATGTACAGAGTACTAGTTTTGTACAGGAGATTTCTACTATTTAAATCTGAGGTTTTAATGAAGTATTTAGGCATAAATTCATTAACTCACATAGAAGAGATTTGTGTATATATGCACATATTTGAAAATATATGGAAATGACAAACCCTTGGTTTTTCTGTCTCTTTTCCTAGCAACATTCACACCAAATGTACATACGTACGTACGTACGTATGTAAATATATACAGTATGTCACAGAAGTGAGTTCACCCCCCACATTTTGTAAATATTTAAGTATATCTTTTCATGTGACAACACTGAAGAAACAACACTTAGCTACAATGTAAAGTAGTGAATATACAGCTTGTATAACAGTGTAAATGTGCTGTCCCCTCAAAACAACGCAACACATAGCCATTAATGTCTAAACTGCTGGCAACAAAAGTGAGTACACACCTAAGTGATAATGTCCAAATGGGGCCCAAGTAGCCATTTTCCCTCCCTGGTGTCATGTGACTCATTAGTGGTGCAAGGTCTCAGGTGTGAAGGGGGAGCAGGTGTGTTAAATTTGGTGTTATTGCTCTCACTCTCTCATTCTGGTCAGTGGAAGTTCAACATGGCACCTCATGGCAATGAACTCTCTGAGGATCTGAGAAAAATGAATTGTTGTTCTACATAAATATGGCCTAGGCTATAAGAAGATTGCCAAGACCCTGAAACTGAGCTGCAGCATGGTGTCCAAGACCATACAGCGATTTAACAGGACAGGTTCCACTCAGAACAGACCTTGCCATGGTCAACCAAAGAAGTTAAGTGTCTGTGCTCAGCATCATATCCAGAAGTTGGCTTTGGGAAATAGACATATGAGTGTTGCCAGCATTGCTGCAGAGGTTGAAGGGGGGGGTCAGCCTGTCAGTGCTCAGACCATACGTCACACGCTGCATCAAATTGGTCTGCAGGGCTGTTGTCCCAGAAGGAAGACTCTTCTAAAGATGATACACAAGAAAGCCCTCTAACCATTTGCTGCAGACAAGCAGACTAAGGACATGGCTTTCTGGAACCATGTCCTGTGGTGGGATGAGACCAAGATAAACTTATTTGGTTCAGATGGTGTCAAGCGTGTGTGGCAGCAACCAGGTGAAGAGTACAAAGACAAGTGTGTCTTGCCAACAGTCAAGCATGGTGGTGGGAATGTCATGGTCTGGGGCTGCATGAGTGCTGCCAGCACTGGGGAGCTACAGTTCATTGAGGGAACCATGAATGCCAACATATACTGTGACATAATGAAGCAGAGCATGATCCACTCCCTTCAGAGACTGGGCCGCAGGGCAGTATTCCAACATGATAACTACCCAAACACACCTCCAAAATGACCACTGCCTTGCTAAAGAAGCTGAGGGTAAAGGTGATGGACTGGCCAAGCATGTCTCCAGACCTAAACCCTATTGAGCATCTGTGGGGCATCCTGAAATGGAAGGTGGAGGTGTGCAAGGTCTCTAACATCCACCAGCTCCATGATGTCGTCATGGAGGAGTGGAAGAGGACTCCAGTGGCAACCTGTGAAGCTCTGGTGAACTCTATGCCCAAGAGGGTTAAAAGGCAGTGCTGGAAAATAATATTGACACTTTGGGCCCCATTTGGACATTATCAATTAAGGGTGTACTCAATTTTGTTGCCAGCAGGTTAGACCTTAATGGCTGTGTGTTGCATTGTTTTGAGGGGACAGCACATTTACACTGTTACACAAGCTGTATACTCACTACTTTACATTATATCCAAGTGTCATTTCTTCATTGTTGTCACATGAAAAGATATACTTAAATATTTACAAAATGTGAGGGGGTGTACTCACTTCTGTGACATACTGTATATGTATATTTGTGTTGTGTCCTGTACTAATTTTATAACCACACAATATTGTACTACATAGTCTTTTTAAGAAGTGCTGCAATGAGGGGGGAAATTTCTGCAATTGTTTTGTTTTTGTTTTTGATGAAGAAATGTTCACATATTTTCAAAAGTTGATTTAAATATTTTTGCAAGATGAATTGGTAGCTGGACTTCATTCTGGCTTGACATATTCCACCCTAGTTCACCTCAAATCCACTCCCAATACAATTCATGGTGAAATTCTTATACATCCTCAATAAAGATCATGTGCCTCTATACAGAATAGAATAGAATAGAATAGAATAGAATAGAATAGAATAGAATAGAATAGAATAGAATAGAATAACAGAGTTGGAAGGGACCTTGGAGGTCTTCTAGTCCAACCCCCTGCTTAGGCAGGAAACCCTAAACCTCTTCAGACAAATGGTTATCCAACATCATCTTAAAAACTTCCAGTGTTGGAGCATTCACAACTTCTAGAGGCAAGTTGTTCCACTCATTAATTGTTCTGTCAGGAAATTTATCCTTAGTTCTAAGTTGCTTCTTTCCTTGATTAGTTTCCCCCCATTGCTTCTTGTCCTACCATCAGGTGCTTTGGAGAATAGCTTGACTCCCTCTTCTTTGTGGCAGCCCCTGAGATATTGGAACTCTGCTAATATGTCTCCCCTAGTCCTTCTTTTCATTAAACTAGACATACCCAGTTCCTGCAACCGTTCTTCATATGTTTTAGCCTCCAGTCCTCTAAACATCTTTTTTGCTCTTCTCTGCGCTCTTTCTAGAGTCTCCACATCTTTTTTACATCGTGACGACCAAAACTGAATACAGTATTCCAAGTGTGGCCTTGCAAAGGCATTATAAAGTGGTATTAACACTTCACGTGATCTTGATTCTATCCCTCTGTTTATGCAGCCTAGAACTGTGTTGGCTTTTTTGGCAGCTGCAGCACAGTGCTGGCTCATATTTAAATGGTTGTCCACTAGGACTCCAAGATCCCTCTCACAATTAGCAATAGCAATAGCAATAGCACTTAGACTTATATACCGCTTCATAGTGCTTTACAGCCCTCTCTAAGCGGTTTACAGAGTTCAGCATATTGCCCCCAACAATCTGGGTCCTCATTTTACCCACCTCGGAAGGATGGAAGGCTGAGTCAACCTTGAACCGGTGAGATTTGAACAGCTGAACTGCTGAACTGCAGTGCTGCATTTTGACAATTGCGCCACCTCGCTCAATTACTACTATTGAGCGAGGTACCACATATACTGTACCTGTGCATTTCATTTTCCTTGCCTAAATGTAGAACCTTACTTTTTTCACCATTGAATTTCATTTTGTTAGATAGCGCCCAATGTTCAAGTCTGTCAAAATCCTTCTGTATCTTAAGCCCATCTTCTGGAGTGTTGGCTATTCCTGCTAGCTTCTAGGTGCTCACTGATTGGTTGCTTGATAATCTTTTCCAGAATCTTCCCTGGTATTGAGGTCAGGCTGATAGGTTTGTAGTTTCCTGGATCTATTTTTTCCCTTTTTTGAAGATGGGAACTACATCAGCTCTTGTATGCAGTGGGTACAAGGCTCAGTCCTAAGAATTCCATTTCTAGGAATATTAGATAATATTAAATAGAGGGACAATTAGCCTCTTTTTTTGTGTTGCATCCTGCAGAATACTACAACTGTTAAGCATGAAACCTCCAATCTATTTTCTTTCACATGTATACCCTTTTTATTGTTAAAATGAGAGAATACAAAAGAAAGAAATAGCAGAATGAAATGAGATAAAGATAGATTTTTTAGAAAGCATAATGAAAAAAAATTCTTATAACACATCCTCCCCCATCTCTTCCAATTGTATTCCTGACTGTAAACCACAATTTAAATATGTGGAACATTAATGAATGTTATTAGTTTCTACTTAAGACCTAAAAACCATATTCCAAATGTCTAGATCTGCCTTGTGTAATTTGTTGCATTTAAGGGAGCCATTTCCTGCTTGTTAAACCTCTATTTTAAGCATGAGCATGATGCCTTAAACAACTCCTTCAATTTTACCAGACCTCAAAGTTTCTATGAACATCAGGAAAGCTGTTCTCCATAATATGGCTTGGGTTTTTCCCTTCTCTGAAGTCATGGCATTGAAATAAGCTTTCTTGGCCATGATACTTTCCTGCCAAGGAGTGACCTCTCATCTGCTATAGGATATAAGGCTAATAAGCCCCTATGCTAATAGGCCCAATAGCCAATTTTTTAATATTGCCTTTTCTGAGCTAACTTCTCCTAATATTCTTTTAATACATAAATCTTGGGACTCTGTTTATGTCTTATTATAAATCACTTTGGGAGTTTTATAGTTGGGAGGGAGTCTTATGTTTTTATAATAAATAATAGGTAAATGAATAAAATGAATAATATCAAAAGTGTGCTCCCTTCTAGAGTAGAATTGATCGGTATCTTTGGAAAAAGCCCTATAAGACTGGGTATTTTGCTGATCTAGATATTTATTTAGGGCGTAAAGTACTTGACCCATACATTGTAAGAGCAATCTTATAAGAGTGGATAATAAATATTTCCAAGAAGAAGGGATGCATCATTTACCAGCCACTATTTTTATCAACATTGTTCAACTATCTACACAAACATTATAATCCTACAAGCATGCAGCTATGGTTAAAATCCCTGAAAGGCCCAGAGGCTGTTCATTTACAGCCTTCACTCATTCTCACTGTACTGGATCTCAGTTCCATTGTTTTTTTCAGCTGAGGGGAAAAGCTATGTTTCCACACAATCCTTTTAAAAGCCATCTATATTTAAAACCTGGAATGGCTGGTTACTTGCCAATGGCAGTATGGGAACTATCTTCAAAATGCAATAAAATAATTCTGTCATGCTCTTTGGCTGGCCTATTCAACCAGATAAATCCCACAATAGCTCTTATCTCAGCTACCATTTTGTCAACTCTCAAACCCAGGCTAAATGCAGACAAAGGGGTGGCCATCCTTGGCTGCTTGCCTTCAACTGTTCTGCAGTTCAAGTCATAAAAGCAACTGCCACAAGCGGACCATGACAAATCTAAACAGAAGGAGAGTCAGTAAGAAATCCTTTATGCCAGAACCAATTTGGAATGATCTCATTCAGATTATCCAGCATAGACTCAGATTTTCCAGCATAGAGCACATCCAAACTGCAGCACCAAAGTGCTTTTGTATAGTCCATGAGCAGGCAGAAAAATATGCCATCTTAAAAGGCACTGTTTCATCTCTGACCCCTGTTCTGCCTTTGCAATGAGGCAGACCCCTGTTCTGTCTGAGGTGGACAAATACAGATTCTATCTGCAAGGAAAATGGTGGAAAAAAGGAAGACAGAGTGGGAAGTGATTTCTTTGGAATAAATTACTGACAACAGACCTGCTTCACTCCTTCACTCTCTTACTTCACTTGCTTGTGGCCAAGAGTGCTATCTCCCCACTTAATCTGCCTCCAATGAGAAGAGAAGGGATGGGTCTCCTGTTGTCAGTGATCTGATCCTGGTGAAGTAGAGGCAGAAAAGTAGCAACACTCTGCACTCCACGTTAAACCATAGAGAGGTGGCGGCCAAAGAACCACCTCCATTGTCCAAGGAAAGAGAAATATGTTGTTAGTCTTCCCTCGTAGATAAAGCAGCTCAGTCCTTTGGGGATTAGGCCTTGAGCAGTCTTAGGTAGCCAATTGGGGCAGAAGAGGTCTCCATCACATATTGCAGTCACTCCAAATGTCATGGTTTGTATGGTAGCTGATGGAAAATGCATTTTTAAAACTGAGACAGAAAAAGATGAATGCAGGCTGGTGTGAGGTAAATTGGGGAGAACTGGAAATCATTCATTAATGTCTTTCCGAAATAATTTATGAGGCATTTTCTTGCTGTGGTTAGCAAGCCATGTGGAAGATCTCATAGGCAGGAGGGAGAATGATGGATGGGTGCAGAGAAAGCAAGAAGGGGAACCATTTGTGATTTTTGATCATGTAACAATAGCTGATATTGTTGAGAGTCCAAAAATATTTCACAAGAAGAGTCCTCCACTCCTCCACTAGCAACAGAATACCTTATTCCACCAGACTTGAAATCTTGGCTTAGACAATGTAGAACTATGTCACCTTCGAACTGATCTAAATGTAGTTCATAAAATTATCTGCCACAATGTCCTACCTGTCAATGACTACTTCAGCTTCAACCATAACAATAGACGAGCACACAAAAGATACAAACTTAATGTAAACCACTCCAAACTCAATTGCAGAAAATACGACTTCAGCAACAGAGTGATCAATGCCTGGAATTCACTATCTGACTCTGTGGCTTCTTCCCTAAACCCTAAAAACTTTAACCTTAGACTGTCTACTGTCAACCTCACCCCATTCCTAAGAGGTCTGTAAGGGGCGTGCATAAGCGCACCAGCGTGCCTACCGTCCCCGTCCTACTGTCCTATTGTCCTCATTTATCTGTATTTACTTTGTTTATGTTTATGTTTATGTTTATACCTATACCTGCTATCGTGTACGTTTGACAAACAAACAAACAAATAAACAAATAAACAAATAAACAAACAAATAAATAAATAAATAAATAAATATTTCCATTTATGAAATATTGAATCAACCACTCTCATACATTTTCCAACCATCTTTAACTGATACTTTCAAGAAAATCTTTAATCAATTCTCAGAAAAATATTACTGTCTCATAATAAAAATTATTTTGAAATATTCCCCATTACCATCAGTTTAGCAGAATTCTGAAGAAAAAAGGAGACCACCAACTGGCATCTCCCCTGTGCAAGGTGAGACATTTAAAAAAGGCATTGAGGGGGGAGCCCTGAATATGATAATCTACTCATATTTTCAGAAATATGAAATATGAAATATCTGACATCTGGCTTTCACAGTATTTAAAATTGCACTACCACTGTCGAAGTGATCATGAAGGTCAATGCACTGGAAAGAATAACATCATGCTGGTCTAATTTTTCTACCACTTTCAATAGAAAAAAAAAGTCCTTTAACTGGAGGAAAAAGGCGCTTTCAGTCTGAAGAAGGAAACCTCTGGCTTTTCCACCCTGATATAATAAAAATAGCACAAACACACAGCCTGTGAGATATACACTTACAATCTTTGAAGTACATCCTCCTTTCGAAATATTTACCATATCCTAAAGTTGTTGGAATCCATAATTCATGGGTTAAAGCTACAAAGATCTTAATTTGTATATAGCAGCTTTATGCCTCCAACTACAGAGAAAGCTAATGGTCCATGAAATATTGAAGTGCCTCATACACGTCTACTGAGATTTCAGTTTTTAAAAAGGAAACTGTCATGCATGCACAAGCTCAAAACATAAACAGTAGGAAAAGAAGAAATTATCTTTTCTGTGTCATGCATAATTACCCTTTTGGGTCTATAATGCTGCTTTTCATGTATACAATTCCTTTTGACTCCTCTTTCAGAACTTTGTAATTTCTGGCCTGGAAGAAGCAAATATTTATTCCAGGTTGATACCTTATAGGTTTTTTTAAAAAGATAAAACCCTTTTGCAAAATTGGTGTTACTGGGATGCCTCACCATCTTTCAGCATGTTCCTATGTGATAACAAGATCCAGACACCTCCTAGAACATACTTTTTTTAAATTGATTTTATTTTAAAACTACAAAACAATACAAACAAACAAAAACACACATCCACATATAAACATAAATTCACTTTTTACAATAGTTTTGTCTCGGTATATATTATATTATTTACATTTTCCCCCTTTATTCTTTCTCTAATTATTTTTGTATTCGTTGACCTATGTACACATTTCTATGTTTGTTTCTTCACATTAATTACTTATAACATCCTTCTGTTTTACCCACATTGTTTCTTATTTCACCTTTCATCCTTAAATCTTAATCTCTATTTGTAATCTCTAACCAGTTGCATAGTTTATCCCAAACCAAATAGTAATCTGTGTCTTCTTTTTCTTTTATCTCTTTTGTTAATTTGTCCATCTCCGGGCAATCCAGTATTTTCCTTATCAATTCTTCTTCCGATGGTGTTTTATCGTTTTCCCATTTTTGGGCATATGTTATTCTTGCGGCTGTAATTATGTGTAATAGTAGATTTTTTGTTTCCTTAGTATATTTTCTGTTCAGTAGTCCCAATAAAAATACCTCCGGCCTTCTTGATAATTTGCTAGAAAGTTGTAGCAGATAAGGTATTTCCAGCATGCTGGTGTAAGTCGTATTTAGCTAACAATGACTCCTGTCTCTAAAACAAATGTTGATTTGAAAGAAGTTTTGAAAAAAAAGGAAGAGGCATATTTCAAAATACTCCAAGGTTCTCACCAACTTTTTGTTTATCATGACTCTCTGAGGATAAATTGTTTCTCTTATTTTATATTTTGTTTAATAACAAAATACATTGGAATCCTTTGCATTTATTATTATTAATTTTATATTGACAAAATATACAAAAAGCTTAGCTTCTAGCCAAATTTGCATGTTGATTGTATACCTGGTTATCTATTCAAATAAAAATTAAAAGCTGTCAATTGCTCTAGAATATTTATTATAATTTATCTGCCAGTTATTCTGTCACTAGTTTCTGCCTATGTGTGAATTTTAACATACCTTTTAATATCAAACCTAAGATACTTTTATAAATACGATTTTCCTACTATCTCTGCCTGTTAGTATATTTTAAATTAATTATTTCTTAAAGTTAGATGTTATAGCTTCATTAGCATTATGCTGATTCCATAGCAGTTATAAAGAATTTAAATAAAAAATATAGATCAACCCAGGTATTTTTTAAATGTTGAGACATACTTTTAGCACTTTTAGGTTTTTGCTTTTAAATGTTTTTACTGTGTATTAATCTATTTATTTTGGATCCATTCCTGATACTAATCCTGCTATAACATACAATGTTACTATGTTCTGTGCAGCAGTGATCAAATCCATCAGATGATGACCTGTGCCTCAAACTTGCCATAATAAATATTAAACTTGTTAGACTGTTTTGTATTCTGATTTACTTAGTTAGCTATATATTAACTTTTATGTTTTTTATATTTACCTAATGTTTTATCACTTTTTATTATTTTTAAAAATTATTTATGCTACCTTTTATACCTGTTTTTTTAAACTGTGTGTTTTATATTTTCTAGCTTTTACAGTTCTTGTTTGTATTCCACCTTTATGCTGTTCTATGACCATAATAAAGATTTGATTGACAGATATTGAAGTTGTGGGTAGTTTGCATCTTTTAGGATATTTTATCAACAGTGAAAGAACTATCAATCAGTATCCTGCAGGCAATGGTGTTCTTTATGGACACAAAAATTGGAGTTTGGAAAAAAAAAGGTAGGACCAGAATACTCCTGGAGATATCATGGCTAGCCAAGGAAACAAACAAATGAATCAATGAGCAAATCAACCCAGAGTTCTCACGATTAGAAATGATTAGGATGAAATTATCATACTTTGTACATATAATGTGAAAATTTAACTCTCTGGAGATGTCTATAATGCTGGGAAAGGTGGAAGGAAAGACAAGAGGAAAACTAGTAGCAAGAGTAATGGGTGCACTGGTGGAAGATTTGAAGGACCAGGTTGGGGACAGAACATCCTAGAGGAAATTAGTCTATCTACCTGATTGCTAAGAGTTGACACTACTAGAGTAGAGTAGAGTAGAGTAGAGTAGAGTAGAGTAGAGTAGAGTAGAATAGAATAGAAAAGAATAGAACAGAACAGAACAGAACAGAACAGAACAGAATAGAATAGAATAGCAGAGTTGGAAGGGACCTTGAAGGTCTTCTAGTCCAACCCCCTGCTTAGGCAGGAAACCCTACACCACTTCAGACAAATGGTTATCCAACATCTTCTTAAAAACTTCCAGTGTTGGAGCATTTACAACTTCTGGACACAAGGTGTTCCACTTATTAATTGCTCTAACTGTCAATAAATGTATCCTTAGTTCTAAGTTGCTTCTCTCCTTGATTAGTTTCCATCCATTGTTTCTTGTTCTTCCGTCAGGTACTTTGGAGAATAGCTTGACTCCCTCTTCTTTGTGGCAACCCCTGAAATATCAGAACACTGCTATCATGTCACCCCTAGTCCTTCTTTTCATTAAACTAGACATACCCAATTCCAGCACCCATTCTTTATATGTTTTAGCCTCCAGTCCCCTGATGGCTCAAAATCAATCACATCCACTACTATTTCCCAATAGCATCAAAAGCATGGAACAGAATAGAATAGAATGACTCCAGGCACAATAGCATTCTCCATAGTGGGTGGAGCTAACCTCCAAGATTGGGTTAAACCTGCCCTCTAGCCAATCAGGACTGAGTCTGAATACAAAAGCCTTCGTTATGCATCTATACCCCCTCTTTTTACTCAGTCCTTAGCCATAAAGGACACGTGCCTTATGCTCCCATCATTGAAGATTTTCCAGTCATCCAACTTTCCTGAGGTGAATTCTTCGCTTGGATGAAGACTACTTGCAGTGAGTTCCTATCCAGTGACACCGGTCTCAACTCCTGGGTAGAGGGCAGCTAAGGGCCTTGACCTAGCCGCCTGCCAGCTCTCCAGCCAATTAAATTATCATTTATGGGCCTCGCTCTCCAATTTTGGCTGTTGAGATTTATTACTATGGCCCCTTGCCTTACCTTGGCACTGGTAAACTGCTGGGCCCAATAGAATCCACTACCACTAACCGCTTGCAGGGAGAGTTAATCCTGGTCGTGAGGACATCAAGCCGCAGAAGTCTAGCGCTTGCGCGGCCGGCGAACTCTCCCTCCGGCTGGGCATTGCGCCATGATAGCCGGACTGGCATTAAAACTCCTGCAGAAGAAAAGAAAAAAAGGCTGAATATAAGCGGTTCCGGATGTCCAACATCTCTCAAGACTCCGATCGGCAGGCTGCTCCATTGTGCTGGGCACGAAGGCCCGTTGCCGCCCTCTGAGGTATTTGACAGTTCACCGACGCCATCTTGCCGAAGTTCTACCGCAAGGCTCTAACGTGCACCGACAGCAGCGGCCGTTTATATTGCACACGTGGCTGTTCATTTCTTGAGCATGCATTCGGGCCGTTTGCTCTCTCCAGTGGCACTTCGGTCGCTCCCCTCCCCGGGAGAGCTGGTCAGGGCGGCGCGTTGGTAAGTAGCGCCAGGGCGAGAAGCCGCTGGGAGTAAGAAACTACGCTACGGGCCTCCCGATCGACCTACAAGCTGCTTCTTCACGACTGCGAGCTCTTATGGGGTTTCGCCTACCGCCCCCCCCACACACATAATTGCTTCAGGTCGGGATCCCCTCCCTGCCTTCCAACCGGCACAAGCCTGCAGTGCTTCCGTGACCCGCAAAGGGCCTACAGCACGCTCTTTAATAAGTCCTCACTGGTCACTGCGCAGGGGGCGAGAAGTGACAGGCCACCCTGCAGGGCTGAGGGGGCTCAGGACCTTCAGGCCATGACCACCAGCTCATCTCTGGCCAAGAAAGGGCGGGGCAATCCTTCTAACGGCGATTACCCTTAACGGGCTACAATTAAGTGAACAAGGAACGCTGCGCATGCTCCCTGCGCCCTCTCCAGCTCAAGCCGTTCCCTTGGGGGAATCAAGCTGGGTCGGACGTTCGCCAGCGGCTCTTCGGCACTCTGTGTTCTTCCTGGCCGCATCGCAGCTGAGACAACTTCTGACTCCCTTCCGTGCCGTGTACGGCCGCATTTCTCTTTCGCTGGCCACCAGCTCTCATGGTCCATGGCGGCAGCGTTATGGCGAGAAACGGGCCTGTTTTGTTCGCTGCTCCACCCGCGCACACCCGAATCTGGGGGTCTCGGGGCAAGGGCGGCGCGTTGGTAAGTCGCGCCAGGGCGAGAAACTGGGCTGTTTCTCACCGCCACGCGCAGCCGCACTTCACTTTCTCTGGCCTCAGACACTCGAAGCCCATGGCGGCGCTTTGGTGAACAGCGCTACAGCAAGAAGTTAGTCTATTTCGCACTACGTCAGTTTAACAAGGGCTTCGGGGGTTTGCCTGACTGCCGCCATCTGCTCTGCTGTCAGTTGGGAGGGCATGCGCATGCGCACTCGCCTCCCCGGTCGCCCCACCCTTCCCAGGTGGCTATCAGAAGACAGAGGATCCCGGGGGCAGCGGCGGAGCTCAACCAAATCATATACCTACCGCGACCTCCCCTCGGATCTCCAGGTGAAGTCAGGCAAGTCCTTGTAGAGGCGAGACTAACACGGACACCTGTAGGTAGCTTTGCTCACCGCGGGGTGTGTGGGCGTGAGTTAGACAGCGTGCTTCAACTATCCTTTGAGACTATTGGCAATCAGCTGTCTGTCGGCCTTGGCAAGATTTTGCTCTCTTCTGGCCCGGTGGCGCGCCTTACCGGTCATTCCCAATTAGCTGTTGGTCAGCTAGTAAACGATCGTGCCCCTCTCTAGCGCTTGGCGGCACGGCCTCAATGCTCAAAATCACTGCCCAGCGCCAGTCAAGCAACCCCCCACAGCGACTGAACCGCTCCTCCACACTTGGGTGGCAGTTGCTAAAAGCGGTTGGCGGGGGCAGGTAGAGGACTCGAGTGCCGGGGCTCTACGATTAATCTAAGGGAATTGGACTGGGACTGAGCCCCAGATAATCACCCTCACTCTCGCCGGGATTGGAGCTGGGCCAAGGCCACTATTGCTCCGACTGCACATTCAAGGTCCACATTGGCATTATCAGGGCCAGGGCGCCACAGAAGAAGCAGGCTCAGGCTTATTACCATTAGTGACAACTTCCAATGACACCCAGGGCGCATTCACTCAAAACGTATTGCTTCACTCGACTCTCCCTCTCAGTTTCAGGCAGTGGTCAATCCCACAGTGCGCCTGTTGGAGGGGATATTCACTCCTTCGTGTTTTTCTACCTGGGGCATCGTAGCCCTCTATGCCACCATTCTGACGTCACCGGATGCAGCGCATCCTCACTCTAACATTAACACCATTTCCGGAGTCCTGCCAGCAGCTCCCTGGGGATCCGGGGTCAGGCTAGTTCAAGGCCCCTCCCTGCTCTACGATCATAGACCCAAGGGGTCGGGAGGCTACAGCTACTGTGGCCTAGAGGAAAGGGCTCTTACCTCGCAGTCTGGAGGTTGTGAGTTCTATCCCAGGTAGAGGCAGATTCGGCTATGGTGGCTTACAACATAACTGCATTGCCTGACCTAGCAAATCGGACCACTTCGCATACCCTCTGATGAGATTTGCTGCAGGAGGCAAAAGGGCCCAACAGGACATGTCGGCCCAACTCAGAGTGTGGCTCGCGGCGGCAAACTCAATAGCTTCAATGACCCTTCACTGGGTCACCTTTCTGGCAGTCCGGCCTCGGCTCGCAAAGGGCGACTTCCGGCCAGGGGTTCACGGGGTCGGCACGCGCTCCTTGTTCACGTTTTTCTCTATTCCACATCTCGTTACCCTAGACAGATCTAGAGCCCGCCCGGGCTCCCACAACCTCCGAACCATTCAGCCCTCCTCCACTCCAGTGG
The DNA here is from genome assembly GCA_023053685.1 of Diadophis punctatus similis. NCBI lineage: Eukaryota > Metazoa > Chordata > Lepidosauria > Squamata > Dipsadidae > Diadophis > Diadophis punctatus. The sequence continues at coordinate 258,142,692 of JALIGW010000001.1, read as the reverse complement.
CTACTGCGACGTATCCCACAGAGTAAGCTACGCATCAGTTGGCACGCACCATTAGGCGGCTCCGGGACAAGGGTCCCTGACATCATTGGCAGGAAAGCGGTCCTTCCATCCTGCTTCCGTTCTAGGCACATCGAACCAGACCCTGACTGCTGCCTCGTCGGTACGGCCACTGCGGGATAAATCCGCCTTGCCTGGCGGTCCGGTGGCCACGGGAGGAAAGGAGATCCCCGGTCACAGAGCATTGCCTCTGTCTTGACCGGTCGGGCTCCCAGGATCCATAGCCTAAAGCAAGGCCCTTCCAACCTCTCCGTGTGACCTGGCCTCAAGATCATCCCCTTGGCTTGCCCCGACACTTCGGCGTGAGCATGGGTTGGTCCCTTATAGGCAAACGCTTGCTCAAGTGAACACGCTGTCATTCGCCCCTCCAGTTGGTGTATTCCTGGGCCCCCCATAGGGGAGCCAGCTGGCCCTGTTCAGAGGTTATTGGTATTCCTGGGATATTACTGGACTGTGCCAGTTCCCTCTTCTTCTTATGTTCTCCCAGGCTTTATTGGATTGGTTGAGTGTATCACGGTAAAAGTATCTGGATCAAGGTAAGGGGCTCACCCCAGCTCCTTGAACACGAGGGTCAGCTCTGCCTCGCTCTGAAGCTCCACTCCACATCCCAGTGGTCTCACCTACGGTATTTGGCTCCCCCACCCCAGCCATAGGAATCCAGGGGGCCGGCTGACCCATTCTTCTGTTTATTCTTACTGGGCGGGGTGGTACCTGAGGCAAGGATTCCACCCTTATTCGTAGTTCCCGCTACTCCGAGAGCAACGAGGGGCAGCGTTGGTACTTCACTGACTGGCCCGTTAGTTCCTTTATCGCCTCCTTCGGACGCCCTACCCGCACTCCCCTTGGTTTGTCGGGAAGGGTACGTTCCTCCCATTGTTTATCTTTACTGATGTTGGTCGCTGCCTCATCAGCCAGCATCGAAGGCAGTATTTCACTTTCCCTCCCCTAGGACCTCGCTCCACTACGGAACCACGTTCCTTAATAGGTTGTATATTCCCGCTGTCAACGCTCCAGATTGGTCAGCCCCACGGGTACCCTACGGACCTTCCCCATTCGGCTACAGGTACTACCTGGATTGATTCCTCATAGTCCTATCCTTAGACCCGTAGGTACCTGGGGACTTCTCTTGTACCTAGAGCTTGCTGTGTTTTCCCCTATGCTAGGGGAAAGGTAGCCTGAACGGTCCACAGACAGACTACATTCAAGAGCCACTATTGGATGGTCCATGGGGGGATAGGCCGCTGGGTACTCCCCGGCGGCCTTGTCCAGCTCCGATTTATCCCGCTTGCGATGCTACGGGAGGGCTGGGCGCCTTTCTTCCACCACGCTCCGCCACAGTATAGCGGTCCCTTTGACGTGGATGTCATAGCGCTCATTGGTACTCTGTCTGATCATCCCATGCTACGCAGGTGCCTGGTCGGTCTCTCTTCCCATGTGTTTCTAGAAGGGTTGTCCTATTCACCTTCTGATATGGTCCATGGGTCTCCCGCCTGGCGTCGTCCACTGTGCTTCTTTCACTCTCGGGGGAGGGGCACTCCACGAAACGGGTTTCCACCTTAGATCCCCCAGGGTACTTACTTCGCTCTTGGGGGTGCGCCAGGATCATGTCATTATGCACTTCTCTGCAGTCGGCCAATAGAGTGCCATTCTTGGTGGTGATTTACTATCAGTGAACATCTGACCTGCCGGCCTTTCCTTTACTCCTAGTTTCACGGTTTGTTCGGCCTGGCGGAGTGGATCTGCATGGTACCTACACCTCTGTTCCGGTTGCACGGCATAGTATCCATATCTCCACTCCACGGTGGCTTCTGTTGGCCCTAGCATGCACAGCCTGGTTGGTCCATTTCCAGGGTGGCTCACGCAGGCCAACTTGAGGACCACTGTCACAGCATCTCCGTCACACAGACCCTGCGGGTTTACTGGCATCGTGCTTCTCCTTCCCCAGAATGGGGACGCCATTGGTTTCATTTTAGCCCTTCCAGGGGTCATAGGTCTCCTCTTCATGAGGAGTCAAGGGGTTATGAGTATCCTCCTTCACGATAGACCTCTGTATTTGTTCAGGTTCGCAGCTCTTTGATCACACCACCCGTCTGCACTTTGGGCTGCAAGGCTGACTCCTCTGAACCTGGTCCGTCAGAGCAGCACGGAGGGAGGTCTACTGTACTGACATCTACTCCTATCTGACACAGGACACCTGTCCCCGCACATGAATTTTCGCATCAGCGACGTGGTTCACTATGTCGGGTGTTGCATTTGAGAGGGCGCGTGGTCGGGGGCACCGGCCTGACTTTGTTGCCCACCCAACGGACAGACTGCTTTGGTATGTCCCAATCTTGGAGGTTAGCTCCACCCACTATGGAGAAAGGGCGTTGTATACTTACCTGAACGCCCCTTCTCGTAGGGTGGAGCTAACCTCCAAGTCCCTCCCTAAGTCAGGTGGCATAAGCGACTTGAGGGACACTTACTCGTACACTTCTATGGCATGGTTTGGGAGTGGCACGCGGAGTCTGGCTTCGTCCCTCGTCAAAAGAGGGGGTATAGATGCACAACGAAGGCTTTTGTATTCAGACTCAGTCCTGATTGGCTAGAGGGCAGGTTTAACCCAATCTTGGAGGTTAGCTCCACCCTACGAGAAGGGGCGTTCAGGTAAGTATACAACGCCCTTTTTCCTCACTGAATGCACTTCATCAAGTTTATTTTAATTTTTCTTTGACATAAGGAAAGGAAACAATAATTTGCTCTTTGCTCCAAAATTTTCCAATGCACTTCCTAGTTTCAACAAAATATAAAAAATAAATGTTATGTCAAATACAAAAATAAGAATATACCTCTAAATTTTGAAGCAATTATTCTGTTATGTAATGCTAATGCAACCAAACTACATTCTCAATATTTGCATTTTACTGCAAAGATAAGCTTTTTACAGCAAATATAAGCTAAAGACAAGTCAGCCATCAATAGACACATAAACATAAATCACATTTACACACCATTTAAAAGAAACAATAAAAAAAGCTAAGGTGGAGACAAAAAGATAAGAACACATCCTCTCTGGCAGAATACACCCTGATAATCAGGGATTACCACCAGACAGACAGACAGACAGACAGACAGACAGACAGACAGACAGACAGACAAAAAACAAAAAAACAATCAGAAAAAACCTTGAACTTAGAAAGAAAGTTTCCCTGCCATCACACAGGCAGGGAAAGCTACCATATATAAACAGGAGCAAACCCCACATTGATAATATTATCTAGTTGGATAATAAAATATCTGCAAGCAAAAAAGCTCAGAGAGCACCAAGGACTCCACAAATATAATTTGGCACCGTAACAATTACTAAACTGATAAATCTTTGCTGATTCTACTGCCAAAAATTAATAAGGCTCTCAGTCAAAAATATGCACAGCTTCCATGTCTCTCTCTATAAATTTCATTATTGATTTCTGTCCAATTTACATTCAAATATCTTCAGGAAATTTGGATTACATTCAGAATCTCCACATCAGGCTGCATTTCAGATTATTTTAAGAATTGTTATTGTAGAGAGTTTTTTTTTTAAAAAAAATCACTCCTCTTTAAGTAAAGAAATATGGATGTGCTCTGCAATTGTCCTTCACATTCTTGCAGATGTTTTAGATCAAATCAAAAATAGCCAGCCACGAAGGGCAAAGTATAAAAGGAGCCAGTGACATTTGTAACATGCAGTGATGATTAGTGAGGGTGGCAGAGGGCATGTTAACTTGAGCTAAATGCTGAATGAGTTTGTCAGTCCCAGAGAAATGAAAATAAAAGAAGATTCCAGAGAATCTGCAGTAAAGGCTATAAAGAATCTCATTCATCATGTAAATATTCAATAACGTTTATAAGCAATACAGTTAGGTTCAGGGGTTTATAAAGATTCCCATTACAAAAAAGAGTGATCTCAGCCCAGCAGTGAAATCTATTTACCTACCTTACTGGTTCGGAAGTGTGCGCTTTGTGTGCGCAAGCTCTCTCAGCTTGTGCACACGCCAGAGTCAGGCACACTTTTTCACCCTCTGTGCAGAAGGCTTTGCGCATGCGCAGAGTGTAAAAACCAAGGAAATGGTGATGTCCAGGAGAGTGGGAGGAGCCTCGTGCTACTGCCGCCACCAGTTCTCCAAACTACTGGCGGCCGCTGCTACCAATATGCCAGAATCGGGGTGTACTAGTAGCATGTCGCCACTGTCTCAGCCCCACTGAAAGATGAAATAAGTGGATTCAGAAGATCTTAATAAATATAAACCATTTATCAGCATCATTTTTGGACAAGGTGCTCCAGAAAGTGGTGGCTAATCAGATTCAGAAACTCTTAGATGAAATGATTATTCTAGATCCACCTATGATGTTCTTTGAAAAGAAATAGAGAGAATGCAACTATTTCATTTTCCTGATCCTGCCAAAAGACTATGACAGAATAGTTAGATTAAATGTGGTTATGTTTATGTTCAGAAGATGTTGCTGGTAGATCTATGCTTAGACATGTGGCATTTATCTCAGGAAATTCTGTAGGATCATATATTATTCTCCCTACAATTCCAAGTCAGTGTGCAGAGGTGTCCAAGGCTGGGAGGTGGCAAGGGGGGAAATATATAACTGGCACTGCAGTATCAGAATGCATACCATATTTATTTTGCACATTCATTATAATGCTACAGCTATGTGTGAAAGGAATAGAATTCATATCACTGACAGTTTGCCAAGTTAACCAGCACATGGTAATGACATGCTGAGCAAATCAATCAATCAGAATAGAGCTGGAAGGGACCTTGGAGGTCTTTTAGTCCAACACCTGCTCAAGCAGGAGACCCTATACAATTTGAGATAAGTAGCTGTCCAGTCTCTTCTTATCCAGCGATGAAGTATCCACAACCGCTGAAGGCAAGCTGTTCCACCTGTTAATTGTTCTCACTGTTAGGACGTTTCTCCTTAATTCCAGGTTGCTTCTCTCTTTGATTAGTTCCTTAGTTCACGTATTACATTATGTACCCTTCCTTATCCATACTGGAATACCTTAATTATATTGTGTATTCTGAAATAATACAATGTTGTATCACTTTTCTAAATGGTTCATTATTCAGACTCAAAAAGGGTGTGGCCTACAGCAAATGGAGGAAGAAAATGGGAGAAGTAGCTCAGTTCTAACCATGAAGGGTAGGTGTGCTGACACAGCTGACACCAGGCAAAAGCTAGGATTGTCTTATAAATGTCTATTGTAAATACTTGTTGTTTACTGTAAATAGTACCTCCACTGTTTTTAATCACTTGTCATGGTTCTCTGTACCATTTGTCAACATTGTCAAATAAAACACACATCCAGTTCAGGGGCGGGTTGCTCTCGAAGTTGCTACCGGTGCGCTGGGCGTGCATCTTAATGTTTCATGCGCACGTGCGCATGCTACATGCTATCTTGCAAGGGGATGCATGCACATGCACTATTTTGGTGATTTTTTGCTTCTGCGCATGCGCAGAAGCAAAAAATCACAGAAATCTCACGCGCACATCCCCTCGTGAGATTTTGCTTCCACGCATGCGCAGGAACCAAAAGAAGCAAAAAATTCTGAAAAAAAGATGGCAACACGCGACAGACCGGTGAAGACGACAGACCGGTGTCGTGCACAAATTACGTCATCGGCCAGCCGCTACCGGTGTGGTAGAGTGGACCGCACCGGTAGGAACCCACCACTGATCCAGTTCTATAAGAACCCAGCCACACTGTGTCAAAGGACATTTACATTTTTATCCTAATTTCATGTTAAGAGAATATTCTCAGAAGGGATTTTTTGTCTTTCACTGTGAGTTGTATTGTGTTGGGGGGTGGTGCACGAAGGGAGGCTTAGCCAAGCTCATAGTACACATGTTGTACTCTGACAATAAAGGTTTGAATTTGAATATATTTTTCCTGAACTCTTCAAATATTGAAACCTGCCCTAATCTGTCCAAAGTGGTTTTAATAAAAGCTCGATATAACATTTTCAAATCACTACCCATTATCCAGGTGGGCAAAAAAATGCGGGGATATGTACTATTCAAGATCATTAGCATAAAATCAATAACTTCAGAAATAATTACAGTTTTTTTCTCCCCTGTGCTTCTACATCCTCTGAGGTTATTTAATTAAGGCCCAAAATGAATGGTTTTGATCAGTGATTCTGCTTAAAACTGAAGAGACATAGAGAAAATGGTTTTAGATTCATCAGATAAATTTATGAACATAGACACATTTATCCTTAAATGTTGTTAGATTTGTTTCAACCTGTGGAAAACTATGGGTTTTTTTCCCTGTATACTTGCTTTTGCAGAAAAAAAATATAATTTATAAAAATCAAAGCTGAACCTAGTTCTCAAACATCAAAGTATAAAATTATTAAATATATCACTTCAGTTTAATCATATTAAATGTATTTCATTTTATTTACAGTAAATTGGACTTACTTAAGATGAAATACAAAAATGAGCCTTTATCCTTAGTCAGTAAAAAGCACTTAGCTCTGATATTAGTTTTCATTCATTTCATTTGATCTATGACATGCTGTATATGAATAAATCATATTCATTTTTAGAGGTTGGTCTGCCCATTACTTGATCATCAGAATCCCATCTAACATTTCTAAAGAAATATTTTGGTTGACTTCAAAGAGTCAGGAGAAGTGAAATAAGGAACAGAGAGTAGACTCTTAAAAATTAGATTTTTGATTTTGAAAAATCAAATTCTTAATCTTCAGATCCATAAATCAATATGTGATGTTTCTATTTGGCAACATCATCAGGTTTAGAAGGGAACAGGTTTTGTTGTCTAGTTATATACTAATGGGGGTATGTATGGGGTGTTCAGAGAGGGGTAGCACCTCTGGTATAGGGGCATGTCGTGTCCTTTTAAGGGCAGCTCGTCCACCTTTGGTCCACACCTGTCATTCAGCTCTCACCTGTGGCTCAAAGTAGCTGTAGCATGTGCAGCAGCCACACTCCAGACAACAGCTTTGACAGCCTGGCCAAACCAGATTGAGGGTAGCCATCAGGTCATTGACCTTCGGTGAGATAGGGACTTGTCTATCCCAAGCATGTGAAGACAGATTTCGGCAGATTGAACATATGAAACTTACTAGAATAGGACAACGGTCATGAAGGCGGTTTCTGCAAGTGACATGGTATGCTAAGAGCACGGCAAAACACAAAAGATGCCCTGGTCAACCACTGCGCCCAGCCCATCTCCAACAGTCTTGACTCTTGTCCTGCCATTGGAGCAAGATGGAATCTGGGAAGAGAGAGTGAGGCTGACTATGCGCATTTTTCCCTCATTTTAATCCAATTCACATGCAAGTCTTGACATCCCCCCAAATGTCGTAAACCTCCGAAGTCCTGTGGCGATGGTCGACTGACAAAGCAGCTGGTGTGGTTACACTGGGAGCTGTAGCTGTGGACCTGCACAGATGCGGCTCAGGTCTAATGGTCGTCTCCTTGCTGACCTAATAGAAAAGCTCTTGTGAGATCAGTACCTATCAAAAAAATGGGTTAAAATTAGGAATGTTGTCACCAGACTAATTGTTTCTTCCTCACCTGTTTAGCATACATCCATTTCTACATGATCTGTCATCCTAATAGTCTTATTCAAAAGACTAGAATTTAAGTAAAATCAATAGTAATTTAATTTTTGGCATCATGTGGGACAGCAAATATAATTTTGGGTGGCTGGAGGTGGTCTTTTTAGGTGGGATTTAGACCATCAAATGCAGTCAGTAAGAGCTTTAGATTATTATTAAAAAAATAATAATCCAGAGGTTAACTTGGACCTGAAGCTACAAACTGTTCACACTGTGATAGAATCATGTTACCAGTAAGAGAAGAAATGTTATATTGAAGCTAACAACAAATAAAGTGGTTAAGAAGGGGGCGGGAAAAAGATAGCATATGGAAATGTGTATAATAAAATAGACAATGTGATACCCAGAGATATGCCAGGAGAAGAAATTCAGTTGGTGGAACTGATCTGTGAATAATTGGAGCTGTTGGAAGACTTCATGTTAAAACATTTAGCATAGAATGACTGGATTTTTATATGATTTTTATACTCTTGTTATTGTTCTTAAATTATATTGTTTTGATGTTGTATATTGCTTTTTTAATTGTTGTGAGTCGCCCTGAGTCATATATTTGAGATGAGTACCTATATAAATTGGAATAATAAATCTTGGGATGTTACACATGATCACATGCAAGACTCTGCATGCACTGTTGACTAGCATATATCTTGCCAAAGGCAGATATTCTCACAGGGCTTTCTATAAGCAAACATCTTGAGATCGTATCTAATTATCTGATGCAAGGAGCAGTACAACATGCATCTCAGACAGTTATGCAAGACTTAGTGCAAAAGTTTGTGCAATGACATATGCGAACCAAAGAGCGTGACTGCATTTAATTTCTTTTCTCATGCAAAACCTTAGCACCTCTTATGTACATACAGCCCCACTAGCCTTATCCTGAATATTCAAGTATGTGAATAGTAATTTAGCTACAATTTAACCAAAGCCATGAGCAATAAAATGATAAATCACATACTTTGTGCGAATGGCTACAACGTTCTCAGTACAATCTGTCATCAGAAAGCCTAATTTCCCCATGCTCTTCTGCCTTGGCAGTGAGGCTTAATAAATACTGACAGTGAGTATGTGGAATTAAGATTTCATACTGGAGTGATTTAGTTTGTGGAATAGATAATAGTCTAATAAATATGCTGCAATTATTACGGGCTGGTTTTGGAAAATAGCCTGCTTAAAATGAAGCACAATAGAAAGCCAAGTATTCAGAATTATCAGAACTGTGCTACTTATCACATTCAATATCACTTTAGGAGTGCATTGGGGAACTGCCTCACATTCCTTTCCACATGACTTGGGGAAGAGGAAGGAAGCACAAGGCTAGATACAAAGATGTAAGGAAAGGAGGAAAGGGAGCTTCTGAAGAATGTCAGAAATCCAATAGTTTAAAAACCCCTAGAACTCTCAATCCCATGATGGGGGTGGGGAAGCCAGCATTTGACAATGATGTGAAATATCGGTGTCTGCTAAGCCCTTGCAGGAACATCACAACCCCCTTCCCAAAGATTTAAAGTCCTCCGATTGATAGATTGTAAGATGGGCTGCTAGATTGCAGGAAAGGCTTACTCAGGGAAATTGCATCTATTTGTCAGTGAATCCCTCATACATCTGGCCAGTCATTTTATAAGGATTCAGTGCTGAGCTAGTGTGGAACTCAGAAGGCAGGAGTGTATCAAATTTAGCCTTCACATTTGCCATCCCATTTTCATTGCACATACCAACAGCTGTGCAGTGCATCTCCTCCAAATGAATATTGCCTATCAATTAAAAAGTGGCAGTTCTTGGATCGCAGTTTGGAGATGCAGGACAAATGATGCTTTAAGAAATTGCAAAAGAATAGATTGGGGCAGGCTTTGCTTTAAGAAATACAAAGACTGATGATCTGAATTTAGATTGATTTATCCATATCAGAGAATTTTAATTCTCTGTTGAAGAAAATAAATCAGAAGCTCTCACAGTCCACTGCATTTAGCTGATTCAAATAACTTCTTTATAATCATATCAAAATATTTACAGTACCATACATTCTTCTTTACAGCAAGTAGAAAGCATACTTCTTACAGACATCATAGCACAATGAAGACTTTACACAGAGAGAGACAGACCGAGACTGGAGAACATGTCCAGCTCCTAGCTTAAATTCTTTGCACATGCTCAGTAGCACTTTACTCTCATTGGCTGACTGAGTTACCACATGACTCTTCCAGCTCATGAATATTCCAACAGTCCAGCTCTGCCTTTATGATCTGCTTGTTGACAGAAGCAAGCATCTGGTTAGCCAAAGAAAAACTGGATTGCATTGGTATAGTTGGGAGGTTCTTTGTATCACCTTGTCCACATGCATATGTACTCATTTAATCAATGGAGAGAATGGTTCAGTGTGTGTTTTCACTATTTCCACATGGTTCAGCCTCACTTTACATTTCCATAGAATGCCTTTTTAAAAGCTCCCTTGAGTAGAGTGATGAGTATTGCTTACATGTGGGATCAGTTCTTTACTCAGCAATTGACCTCTTAGAATAGTGCTGGCTTTCTCATTTTCCCTCAGCTCAAAATAGATTTGCTATGGAAATAAAATATGGGCTAACCATATATATATGCCACTTGGGTTTATTAGAGGTGGACAAGGTGCAAACATAACAAATCAATATATTTAGTGTAGAACTTTATTGCTGAATCAAGATAACAGTGGGCAAGCTGTCTTGCCATTGATTGTGCCATTGATTTCAAAAGGATGCAGCTCTCTGTTGATATATCAAGATATAAGAGTTTTATGACATGCACCTGCTCAGGTATCAGCCTCTTCAGAACTGCCTGAATGGTCATGTTAAATGCAATGCTATCCCAAGAGCATATCAAGTGCTCCCATAATAGAAGATTATGAGAGTAATGGACCATTTTCACTTGTAATTATATGATCAATTTATTTTCAGTCACTGAGCATTCAAATTAAGCATAAAATAAGGCACTCAGAGTTCCGAGGAACATATTCTTTTCGTATATTTTATTGGAGAGAAATAAGAGCTCTCTTAGAGTTTGACTTTAATGTTGAGTTACTTTGAAGAGCAAAATGAAGATCATTTGCTGCAGAAGGTAATCCTTGCTGGAGTAGATGGAAAAAATAATCAAAAGACAGAAATGGAGGTTTTCTGACTCTCACTCTGCAGATAATAATTCTCATATATTGATATAAAGTCTATTAACAAAAGTGGCAGTTAGCCTGCAATGTAAGATAAGAACACAGAACTGGTGCACCATACTCCCATACCAGAAGTCCACCTGCTGTTGACTTTTTCTTTAAAGGAAGACACAAACTCATAATTAGCTATGTACATATAAAAATCATGCTACTGATATAGGTAATTGTATTGTATGGAGCTACCTGAAGAGCAGCAATTTAAATTAATTGTGGAAATGTCTTCTGTGGCATCAATGAGAAGATCAAACAACTTATTCCATCCAGCATTTTTCTGACTTATTAAGCATGCATCCTCTACACTGCAGTGGAATACAGGGACACACTTTTTCTTTCTCTTAATTCTGGGATATTATCCTTACCCTTAATTGATTGCCATTCCTTTTTCCATCTTATCTTTCTAGATATATAGATATGGGTTTGTGAATGCTATCTATTTAAGTCTGCTGAAGCCAGGCGCTGATCAACACACGTGCTCTAGGTAACATAATGCATCAAAGTATGAGATTTGTTTTTTCATAATAGTTGGTGTCAGGTGTGCTTCCATTCAAAGTCCAGGAAAGAAAGACCCCCAACTCCATGTTGATAGAGAAGAGTACTTTTACTAGACAAGAACTGATAGCGACAAAATGAAAGCAAGATCTGAGGCAAAAGGTGCGCAAATGCATATACAAAAAATCCCAAAACCCTCCCCTCATAACCCCCCTAGGCAAATCATACAATCCCAATGTCCCAAGAGTCAGGTGGGTATACCGGCCGTTTGGGCTTCCACATCTGGTCCGTCAAAGCTGTTGACCTTGAGCAGACTGTAAACATGTCCATGTAACCTGGCAGTACATGATGGGAACTTTCCTCCCTAGGGCCCTATAATCAAACACAAGCAGAGACATCTCCAGCACATCTTCCCCCACCCCCTCCCAAACACCTAACCTTCCCTCCACCCCCACCCCACCCCGTTTCCATGGCAGCCGAAGCAAGCAGGCAGTGTGGAGGCTGACAGTTGGGTTCATACAGCATGCTAAGCCTACAGGCAAAACATTTGTTGGCCTATAATGATGTGCAAGCCAGCTCTTTATTTATTCTTTCTGATTTATAAAGGACATAGAACTATCTCAAAAGATGGGAGGGATATGTTAATTTCTGTTATGGCTCTAAAGAGCACTTCATACAAGTCAAATGCTTGTCTCAGCACCAAGGCTAGTTGCTCTCCTTGGCAAGGCTTCATTCAAATGTTTATTGTTTCTGCATTGCCTAAGGGGCTATATTAAGTATAGCCTTTGAAATTTTTCATGGCAAGGTTAAGAGAATAGCCTTGAACTTAAAGAAGAATTCTTTAGTATAAAATGATGATGGGCTATCATGTCTCACTTTCTTTTCAGACTGTATTCAATAATACCTTGTACTATTTAGTCGGAATTCACTAGCTGCAAAACTAGTATAAAAAGAAAAAAAAGGGAGGGGTAAGGAGGAGGGGGAAATCTCCTTCAGTATGACTTTGAAAAACCTCTAGCAAGCCTATAACAACTTTATTATTCCATACACAGTCTTATAATTTGTCTAGCTTTTTAAAACTCAATCTCTTTTGCTCTCTTGCTCTCTCTCTCTCTCACTCACTCTCTTTGTATGATATAGATTTAGGGATTTGGGACTTATTATATCTGAGAAATGAAGAGAAATGGGAAAATGCTTAGAAATTAAGAATAGGAATACATTCAAGGATTTAAATGAAATAATGCATGTCATTTCCTCTGTTTATATGCCTGACACTTGGCCAGGTCATCATCCAAATTGCAGAGAGGTGAAGCACTTCTCCTGTCTATCCACCACTGCCATCCCAGAGTGTTTTATTAAAGGAGAGAGAGAGAGAGAGAGAGAGAGAGAGAGAGAGAGAGGGAGGGAAGGAGAGAGAGGGGGGGGGAGAGGGAGAGAGAGAGAGATGTAGCTGCTTTATGTTGCTTGGAAAAACAAATCTCAATTATTATTTATACATTTCAGCAAGATATACTGTACACATTGCAGGGCTTGGGGAAAGATATAAGCTCCCATTTCTGTGCAATTTTCTTTGCAATATCATTTCAATATATTTGTACCATTCAGAAGAAATATCAGAGTACATTTCTTCTGAATTGTTATCCAAGTATGTACACACACGCACACGCACAGACACACAGACACACACACACACACACAATACACTAAAGGTGAAAACATGCCTATGAGTTGCTTGCAATCCGAACAAAAAAAACCCGATCAGTGCTATTATCCCATGGGATAATAGGTATAGGATTTAAAAAGAATAAGCAGATCTAGCAGGGATGTTTGAATAAGAAACAGGAAGTAAGGAAACATGATAAACATTTCTTAGTTTCACAACACATGAACAGACTCAACCATGGTTTCAATTGGGAAACTATGAGCATCCTAGATCAGTGATGGCAAACCTTTTTTCCCTCGGGTGCCGAAAGCGTGCATGTGCGTGCTATCACATGCACACACGTGCCCACACCCATAATTCAATGCCTCCCACATGCCCTGCCCCCCCTGCGCATGCACACGTGACCCCCTGTGATGCCCCGTCCCCCGTGCATGACCCCCCGCTGCCCCATTTCCTGATTTCTGGTGGGCCCGGTAGGCCCATTTTTTGCCCTCCCCAGGCTCCAGAGGCTTTCTTGGAGCCTGGGAAGGGCGAAAATGCCCTCCCCCACCCCTCCAGAGGCTGAAAACGTGGTCCCAAAGCCTCTGTGTGAGCTGAAAATCAACTGACCAGTGCACACATGCACGCTGGAGCTGAGCTAGGGCAACTGCTCACGTGCCATAGGTTCGCCATCACGGTCATAGATCAAGCCAAGTTCAAATATGCTAGAGAATTCCTGGAGGCCTGGTGCTAGACAAATTAGCCATCAACAGGCACATAGAGATAAACAACATCTATACCACTCAAAATAGACAATCAAAAAGCCAAAAAGGAAACAAAAAGACCAAAGCCCTTCACCAGCAACACTGACAGGACAACCCATTAGTACAGAAAAATCAGAGCAGACCTCATTCTCTCCTAGCACTGATGATGTTACCTAGTTTGGAAATGAAATGTCTGCAACAAAATCACCAAGAACACCACAGTTCAACCCAGCACTCCAAATATTCTCTTCTGTCAGTAAGAAAACAAGGTGGCAAAGCAGAATGTTACAGACAGGAGGAAAGAGTAAACTTGGTCTGTTTACCTAAACCTGTGATGGCGAACCTATGGCATGCTTGCCATAGGTGGCACGCAGAGCCCTCACTGCAGGCACGCCAGCTGTCACCCCAGCCCAGCACCACCACACATGCATGTGTGCCTCCCGCCGGCCACCTGGTCTTCGGGTCTCTGCCATGCATGCATGGGGACCAGGGCCTTCCCTGATCTCCACTGGTCCCCCCCTCCAGTGCACCCTACCTTTCTCCTCCATTTCTGCCACCCACACCAACCTTGAAGCCAAAATGGGGTACGGGGGGTGCATGCACAGGGGAAGCGCATGCATGGGGGGTGCTCACATTGCATTTTGAGGATTGGGGCATGCACATGTGCATTTGCGTGTGCACGCACTTTGGGCACTCGGCACAGAAAAGGTTAACCATCACTGACCTAAACCTTCCAAATGGCTGAACACTGTCTGGATCTCTCAGGCTGAACACTGTCTGGATCAAACCAGCACCTTTAATTTGGAGGTTGCATGGGTTGCAATCCTAGCTTTATTTTGTGTTTCTTCTGAAGCACAAACTTTGCCTTACACTCTGCATGGCCTTTAATTTATCTCACTCAATATACTTCACATATTAATAGTAATTCTTCAAACTTCCAAGGTATTTTTTCAGTTTAACCAGCAGAGGCCTGGAGCCTCTAATATGCCATTTACCATTGGGCTACATTTTCTAATATACATTGCTTTTGATTTTATGAAGTACAATCTTGATATGTAATAACTATATAATTATCTTGTCTTAGGTCTACCACATTTGAGTTGCAGAAATCCAGTTAGCACTAGATGATAGCAAAGAAATACAGAACACTGCAAAATGTTGTTCCCATCAAGTAATTGTCTGGATTTTTACAGTGAGGTTATAACAGGTACCGTATTTTTTGGAGTATAAAACGCACCTTTTTCCTCCCTAAAAGAGGCAGAAAATTTGGGTGCGTCTTATACTCTGAATGTAGCTTTTCCGAAGCTTTTTTTCCAGCCCTAACGAGGTGCTAACGATCTTCCCAGCTCTTACCTTGCAGGCTTTTTCATTGTTACTCTCTCTGAAGAATGCTTTTCCAGCCCTAAGTCTTTGCAGGGTTTTTTTCATTGCTTTACTTGCTCCAAATAAGTTTTTTTCTAGCCCTAACAGGTGCTAACGGTCTTCCCAGCTCTTTCATTGTTGCTCTCTCGGAAGAAGGTTTTTTAAGCCCTAACCAGGGGATAAAATAATGTGCTGAAGCTGACCAGACTAAGGATGCTAGCCAGATGAATACCTGATAGGCAAGATTTTTTCCCCTATTTTCCTCCCCAAAAACTAAGGTGCGTCTTATACTCCAGTATAAGGATGCGGTATATCCTTTCCAATCTACTGTACTTTTAGGAGATCTGGAGTGAGCTACAGTTATATAATTTTCTGTTCCCAATGCTCCTTTTGAATGTGAATCTACTTTCCCATCTACTCTTGATGCCTACAAAATATTAATTCTAATGTTAATGCATTTTCGTTCAATCTAGTTTGCAAACTATGGATATAAATAATTTCAGACTTGCAGTTAATCATGATAGTATTAAGACTTTATGTTATTTTTCAACACCTCAGCCATAATAACTTTCAGCAGAGACCATTCATTCATTCATTCAGCTGAAAGTTATATGATAAGCTGATGACTAATAATAGGATATTGAATCAAGGACATTCATGCATGAATCATCCTTATGATCTTGATAATCAAATCTTCCAATCTTCACACCAAGAGATATCCTTAAGGTTCAGATGCAATCAATCCATTAAGAGAAAAATATATATTCATAAATGGTAGGATATTTTGCACCTTCTATAAAGTACTTGCACTTGAGATATGTTTGTTACATTTGAACTTTGCATGCATATTTCAACATTTGTTATTTTATTTCTAGACTTACCACTTGGAACTCATTTGTAATTTATGCCATGATAAAAATATGGGGGTGTCCACCCGCCGGGACACCGCCATTTGAGTTCTTTTACCTTCTGTGCATGCACAAAGCGTTCTGTTAGAAAATATCATGTTAATTCTTGTGCATTAACACAAGACATTCAAAAAATGTCCAATTCATTGAATACTGTGTAAATATATACAAGCAAGCAAAGAATTCCAGGAGTGTATTGCAAGACTATATATTCTCAGCAGGGTCACCCTAGTCATGAAAGTCAACCCAGCTGCCCAGCTAAAGCAAGCAGGCATCTATATTGGGCAGTAGTGATATAGGAAGATGCTGGAAGATAAAGATCACTTTAATGGCAATGGCAAAGGCAACAATTGGGCTCTGTGGAGAGAAGGCAGTAGTAAATTGCTCCTTAAAAAACAACAACCCAAGAAAACAACATAGATAGAAAATATAACATTATTGATGATATAGTGCTGGATGATTTGCCTTTCAGGTTAGATGGCCAAACTACATAGGAAGAGCTGAGGGTCTTTTTGATAAATCCAAATCTGTGAAAAATGAACTGAAACAATTATGAATTAATATTTTGGGCATCAGTGAAATAGATTAGGATTGTTTCAAAGATCAAAGATGGAAGTAGTATACTGAAATTATATTAGGAGAGATGTTATAGTTTAAAAGATAGTCCCTATTTACAAGAACTTCTAGTATTAGAAGAAGTTAGACTTAGAGCAACATTCCTGTTATTTCCAAGTTGGAAAGTTTGTGGGGATGAAATACCCACAAAATCAACAGAAGAAAAATCTGTAAAGGTTCTGAGAAAGTTACGTCAGCAAATCTGGAGTAGCCAATGATTGGAAGAGATCAGTCTACATACCAATACCAAGGAAGCAGACTTATCAGAGTATGCAAACTGTTGTCAATTATCCTTAATTTTACGTGCCAGCAAAATAATACTTTATTTATTTATTTATTTATTTATTTATTTATTTATTTATTTATTTATTTATTTATTTATTTATTTATTTATTTATTTATTTATTTATTTATTTATTTATTTATTTATTGGTATTTCTTATATGCCGCCCAACTCCCGAAGGACTCCGGGCGGCGTACAACAGTAAAAATACAAGAAACCAATATAAGCATTTAAAACAAATATAAAAATTAAAAAACCATAATCTTAAAAACATTGAATCAATTCGACTTCATACATACTTGGGGGTGAGCTCAGATGGATTACGCTCCACCCCCTGCCTGCAGGAAAAGCCATGTCTTAACAGCTTTCCGGAAGGCCAGTAGGGTGGGGATAGTTCGGGTCTCTGGGGGAAGTTGGTTCCAGAGCACGGGGCCTGCCACAGAGAAGGCTTTCCCCCTAGGGCCCGCCAGGCGACATTGCTTAGCCGATGGGACCTGGAGGAGGCCAACTCTGTGGGCCCTAACCGGTCGAAGGGAAGTGTGAGGCAGAATGCGGTCCCAGAGATAACCTGGTCCTAAGCCATGAAGGGCTTTAAAGATGGTGATCAACACCTTGAATTGGACCCGGAGACCGATGGGCAACCAGTGCAGCTGGCGGAGTACAGGTGTCACGTGGGTGTACCTTGGCACACCCACCACAGCACGCGCAGCCGCATTTTGCACCAGCTGAAGTCTCCGGATACTCTTCAAGGGTAGCCCCATGTAGAGCGCGTTGCAGTAGTCCAGGCGCGAGGTGACAAGGGCATGAGTGACCGTGAGTAGAGCCTCCTTCTCCAAGTATGGCCGCAACTGGTGCACCAGGCGAACCTGTGCAAAGGCCCCCCTAGCCACAGCGGAGAGATGGTGATCCAATTTTAGCTGTGGATCTAGGAGGACCCCCAAGTTGCGAGCCTGATCCGAGGGGGTCAGTTTTGCTCCCTCGAACGTCAAGGAGGGACAATTGTCATGGTCCTTAGGAGGCAATATCCAAAGCCACTCAGTCTTGTCGGGATTAAGTCTGAGTCTGTTCTTCCCCATCCAGATCCTAACGTCGTCCAGGCACCGGCACATTACATCAACTGCCTCTCTGAAATCAGATGGGGTGGTGATGTACAGCTGGGTGTCGTCAGCGTACTGGTGGAAACACACCCCATGCCTGCGGATGATCTCACCCAGCGGTTTCATGTAAATGTTAAACAGGATGGGCGAGAGAACCGACCCCTGAGGCACCCCACATGATAGGGGCCTAGGGGACGATCTCTGCCCTCCTGTTAACACCGACTGCATCCTGTCGGTGAGATAAGAGGAGAACCACCGTAAAACAGTGCCTCCCACCCCCAACTCACCGAGATGATGCAGAAGGATACCATGGTCGATGGTATCGAACGCCGCTGAGAGGTCAAGTAGCACCAGGATGGAGGAATTACCCCCATCCCGGGCCCGCCAGAGATCATCCATCAGAGCGACCAAGGCAGTTTCTGTACTGTAGCCGCGCCTGAAGCCCGACTGATAAGGATCTAGATGATCTGTTTCATCCAGAAGTTGCAGAAGCTGAGTAACCACCACCTTCTCCACAACTTTCCCCAGAAAGGGCAAGTTGGAGACAGGACGATAGTTCTTCAAATCAGCTGGATCCAGGGAAGGCTTCTTCAGGAGGGGTCTCACCACCGCAGCTTTTAACGACTGCGGTACGGATCCCTCCCTCAAAGAAGCGGTGACAACCGCCTGGATCCAGCCGCATGCCACCTCTCTGCTGGCCGAGACCAACCAGGAGGGACACGGGTCCAATAAACAGGTGGAGGTACCCATCGCCCCCACAGCTCTGTCCACATCTTCAGGAGAAACAGGCCCAAACTCTTCCCATAATGGTGGACTAAGACTAGCCCCTGTCAACTCTATGGACTCTGCCCAGCTAGAGTCCAGGTTCGACCGAATCTGAGTGACTTTATCCGACAGAAACTCAGCGAATTCCTCAGCTCTGCCTTGTAAGTGTTCCTTGCTCCCCCCTTTAGCAAGGAGGGAGCGAGTCACCCTAAACAAGGCGGCTGGGCGAGAATCTGCGGACACAATAAGAGCGGAAAAATAAGATCATTTTGCCGCCCTTATCGCCACTAAATAAGATCTGATGTAAATTCTTAATAGTGTTCGGTCAGACTCGGTTTTACTGGCTCTCCAGCGGCGCTCTAGACGTCTCTTCTGGCGTTTCATCTCCCGGAGCTCCTCGGTAAACCAGGGAGCTTTCCGGGATCCACTGCCACGGAGAGGTCGCTTAGGCGCAATTCGGTCTAACGCCCCTGATGCTGCAGTGTTCCAAGCAGCCACCAGGGAGTCAGCCGAGTTGTGTACCAGGGTTTCAGGTATTTCCCCAAGCTCCCTCTGGAATCCTTCTGGTTCCATTAGGCGCCTGGGGCGGAACCACCTAGTCGGTCCCGCCTCCCTGCGGGGGAGGAGTGGGGCTGCAAAATCCAACCTCAGTAGGAAATGATCTGACCATGACAGTGGGGTGATGACTATGTCCCTGATCTTCAGATCATCTCTCCACTGCCCCGAAAGAAACACTAAGTCGAGCGTGTGACCGCCCTCATGAGTCGGACCCTGGATTACTTGTGTCAGGTCCATGGTTGTCATGGAATCCATGAACTCCTGAGCCACCCCAGAGGTTTCGCCAGCCGATGGCAAGTTGAAGTCCCCCAGGACCATAAGCCTAGGGAACTCAACTGCCAAGCCGGCTACTGCCTCAAGTAGCTCAGGCAGGGCCTTACTAACGCAGCTGGGAGGTAGGTACGTTAAGAAAAGGCCCACCTGTACCCCTAAGTCCAACTACTTAGCATCATCTTATACATGCTAGAGCCCTTCGTGGAAAAAGAGATTCCAGATGTTCAAACTGCCTTTAGAAAAGGCTGAGGAACATCAGCAACATTATTGCTGCTGATCTACAACCAAAAAAAATCAAACAATACCCCGTCAGTATGTGCTTCATTGATTCTAAAAAAGTCTTGGATTATGTTGATCATGTCAAACTGTGGAATGTGCTTAGAAAAATGAGAATCCAAGAACAACTAATTGACCTATACACAGGTCAGGAAGACACAGTATAGACAGAACATGGCAAAAAGTCTGGTTCTAAGTTGGCAAAGGAATGAGACAAGGCTGTTTACT
Organism: Diadophis punctatus similis; assembly: GCA_023053685.1. NCBI lineage: Eukaryota > Metazoa > Chordata > Lepidosauria > Squamata > Dipsadidae > Diadophis > Diadophis punctatus. Next base: position 258,122,554 of record JALIGW010000001.1, on the reverse strand, counting down.
GCCTCCTTATTTATTCAACTGATACTCTGAATATATATTAAAGGAAGCTTGTTTGGAGGAAGCTGAGAGTGATTTTAAAATTGGAAGAAGACACATTAATAATCTGCACTAGGGAACAATAACAGCAGCAGCAGCAGCAACAAAATCTTTGAGGTTATTTATCATATGCAAATTTGATACTTGCAGAATTGATTTTGGAAATCTGAACCAGAACAGTAGCAAGCAATTATTGAACTGAAGCAGAAATATTAATGTACATTGCAAAATAAAATGACTTAGTTGTTCCAAAAGACTAATTTCTAATCATACCGAAGACTTACACACACTCAAGTGATAAATGAATCATTATGTGCTTTAGTCCAAAAGAATTCCATTGAAGTTCACAAGGCTAATGTGAAGTAAGCAAATAAAGGGTAATAGTGTTATTATTTGTATTACTATGTTTGTAAATGTCTTTTTACTCACTAGTAAATTAAAGATGTCCCATTTTGATTTTTTTTTTAACATGGCAGTGGAAAGAAGATAGAGCTAGATGGATTTTAAAGGAGAGAATTGTGAAGAGCTGGTATGTTTGTGATCTGAAGTCTTTCTAAAAGAGAAGGAGGAAGGAAGGTGCCTGAAGCAGTTTCTCAGATAAGTTCAGATAAAATAAGTTGAAGAAAACAAGGTCATCTTCAGAGTTTGGAGATAATTTTCCAGCTAATCCTAAGTAGGTGATAGCTTCTTAATGACTACAATTCTGACTGCCATGTTAATTTATATAACAAGTATTATTAAATCCTTATAGTCCTCTCTAAGAAGGTATTAAAGTCTGCCTTTTCCCACATGTATCGTTTAATCACAATATGTAAATCTGTTATTATGGGGAGGTAGATTTAATTTTTCCTTCCTGGTGTGGTGTTTTTTTTTTACTGTTTATTAATTTTTTTTAAAAAAAGAGCCTGTTCTTTCCTGTTTTTAATCCTTGTTAGTTTCCCAAAGTCACTGCTGAGTGTGTGGCCTTTAAAGTAATTAAACAAATCCACATAATATACCTTTTCATATAATTTTATATAATTTTTTATTTTTATAATTTTCAAATAATGCCCATCCTGTTTAACATTTACATGAAACCACTGGGTGAGATCATCCGATGACACGGGGTGAGGTATCAGCAGTATGCTGATGATACCCAGTTGTACATCTCCACCCCGTGTCAGTTCAGGGAAGCAGTCGATGTAATGTGCCTCTGCCTGGACGATGTGAGGGTCTGGATGGGAGTGAATAGGCTCAAGCTCAATCCCGACAAGACTGAATGGCTGTGGATATTGCCCCCTAGGGATTATGTCGACTTCCCCTCCTTGGTTCTCGGGGGAGAAAAATTGACTCCTTTGGAACGGGTTCGCAATTTGGGTGTTCTCCTAGACCCACAGCTAAAATTGGAGCAACATCTGTCAGCTATGGCTAGGGGGACCTTTGCACAGGTTCGTCTCGTGCACCAATTGCGACCCTACTTGGAGAGGGAGGCTTTGCTCACAGTCACTCATGCCCTTGTCACCTCATGGCTGGACTACTGTAACGCGCTCTACATGGGGCTACCCTCAAAATCCGGAGACTGCAATTGGTACAGAATGCAGCTGCGTGAGCTGTGTTGGGTGTTTCAAGATACACCCACGTAACACCTATTCTCCACCAGCTGCATTGGTTGCCTATTGTTCTCCGGTCACAATTTAAGGTGTTGATTTTGACCTTTAAAGCATGGCTACATGGCTCAGGGCCAGGTTACCTCTGGGACCGCATCCTACCACATACCTCCCTACGACCAGTTAGGTCCCACAGAGTTGGCCTCCCCCAGGTCCCATCATTCATAAACCAAGGGGGGAGACCCAAATATAATCTAATTGGTCTCACTTTCTGGATTAAATAATGTAAATATTGATTACATTTATTATTTTCGCGATTGCCATTTGATGATAGCACACACCTATCTATATAAAACTGTCATTCTGACATGATTGCAGTTTTCTAGGGACACCCTGGAGTAGTTCAGAAATATAACAATAAATTGAAGTTTGGTATGACAGCAAGCTCTAAAGTTGTGTGGAGATGAGGCAGTCCACTATAATAATGGTTGGTGGGCATCACCTGAAACCTATCTGCTTGTCCAGAAGTCACACTTACTGGATAAAACCAAGCAGATCTTTCATCACTCCCTGACCTTTAAAAATAGGAAAGTGTTTAGTTTTGTCACTTTACTTTGAAGGTAAACGTTGAAATTTAATTAAGTGAAATGACTTTCTGAATTTTTTTTTACAGTTCTAGTATGCAAACTGTCTGGGGAGATTCTCAATCATCCAAGTCATAGTTGTCTCAAAGGTGTTTTTTCCTAAAGGTAACTGGACTGTTTTTTCCTTGAGGAAGAACAACAAAACATTTTGGATGAGAAATGAAACTTTCTCCATAGTGGGTGGCGCTAGCCTCCAAGATTGGGATGACCTCATCCATCAGCCAATCAGGACTGAGTCTGACCTCATATAAAAGCTGTCACCGTGCCATAATCCCCCTCTTTCGACTCAGTCCTAGGCCTAGGATTGTTTCTCCCCAGTCTTCGCAGTCTCTATCACCTTCTACTGAATCTAGAATTGATCACCTATCAACTTCATTACTATCTGTGAGTGAGTCCCCACCTATCCTATCCATCGGGGGTGTTGGGACGACCAGGACAGGCTGCGGCCTAGTCCACGGCCTACCTCCACCTTTGTGGCTGGTGGCCATCCTCACAGTGCGGCCTGGCATTCCAGTTTACCATCTCGTCACAGAAGCCTAGCGCTTGGGTGACCAGCAGCCAGGGTGGCCCTTTTGCCACTTTCCGCTGAGAGAGCCCCTTCCTTGGTTACCTGCAGAAGCCCTGCGCTTGGGCAGTCAGGGTCTCTCTCCGTCTCCGCTCCCCTTAATTGGCCCCCAGTTTTGTCTGCCTGCCTGTTGGGGAGCGTGGCCTCGTGAGGGCGAGCGTTGGCGGTCCAGTCGGCGGCTCATCGGCCTGCGCGACCGCCCCTCCTCACTGAGGCCTGCCATCGCTGCCAGACTCCTCCGTGGCCATTCGCCCAGTGTATATTGGCTTCGGCCTGCTTTGGGTGTGTTCGGGAGGCTCGGTGGCCTAGTCGGCAGCAACATCGGCTGCAGGCCGCGCCTCCCTCTTTGCTACATTTGCCGCCTGGAGGAGCCGCGCTCCCGCCCTCAGCTGTTTCTCGGGCCGTTGGACAGCGCGCGCAGCCGCAGATCGTCGGAGCCGACTTCCGGCTTTCCCGGCCGTGCCGAAGCTCCCTCGCATCCCGCGCAGCCGCAATAAGGTTTCCGGACGTCACAGGGGATTCCCCTGTGAAGTACTCCCTACAGCTGACTGTCGGCTCTTGGAGTGAAGCGGACACCGGCCGCGGCTTCTTTCTTCGCCGCCGCTGCGGCGAGAGGCCACCCAGAGTGCTTGGCCCTGTGCGGGGCAGCTCCTCCAGCCTCACCTGCAGCGCTGACCGGGACTGGGCCATCTGAAGCACCCGGACTTCGCTTTTGCCCAGCAGATCAGCACCGGGCCGTAAAAGCGCCCCGTGCTGCTTTCAATCCCCGCTGAAGTCTCCACGATGTCGGAGAAGGCCACCTCGGGCAGGAATAAGCCCAGGCCGGCCAAGGACAGGAAAGGTGGGTCTGGGCAATCCCCCCCAACATCTGGGCACCGGGACCGCTCCCCCATTCGGCAGAGCGCTGACAAGGCCACTACGTCCTCCAAGGGTTCGGGTTCAGCCAAGGCCCCACCCAAGGACTCCCATTCCAGCAAGGACAAGAGCCCCAAGGTTGCTGAACACTCCATGCTGCCACCTGCTGTCCTTGCATCTCCAGCGCACCATGAGCCCTCTCAGAGGGACCGGCGCTCTTCAGGCACCCTTTCGCTGGACAATCCAGACTTGTGCTTGGGGGAGGACGATATCTGGGAGGACCCCAGTCCGGGGACCAGCACAACCATGCCCCGCCTGCCCACGGCCTCACAGCAATTCTACACCCCCGAGGTGCAGGCCATGATCCAGGCTGCTATCGCGCAAGGCATTGAGGCAGGCATGAAGCATGTGGCTGCCTCAGCTCCGCCTCCTTCCGTGGCTCCCCTGTTACCTGTGCCCCGTCCAGCGGTCACTCCGTCCACGGAGCTGACCCCAGCTGCCGACGCTGACCAGGGCTCGCCCTTGTCGCTCCATGGACAGGACGATCAGGTACAAGATTTGGAACTGTCAGAGGATGAGGACCTCGCCCCTGAGGCTCCAGTGGTCACCGGGTTGTTCAATCCAGCCTTATTTAAGTCACTGCTCCACAAAGCCCGGGCGACGGCCAAATTTGCCGCCAAGCACCAGGTGCCCGCCGCGGACGAGCCTGAGGACCCGCTTTTCGAGGAAACCACCTCGCAAGTGGAGGAGGTACTGGCCCCCAAACTATTTGTGGACTCGGTGCTTAAGCAGTGGATGTCCCCGACGGCCGGCGTCGCTCCCTCTGCAGTGGACAAGCACTTCTTTAATGTTTCCACCGCACTGGCACAACATCTGCCGGTACCCTCTGTGGAACCGGCCATTAAAGCTCTGTACTCTCCGGCACAGATGCCCGGTGACTCGGAGGAGTTGCTCCATCCGGAGGACAGACGCACGGAACAAGCGTTGCAGAAGACCCACCAGGCTGCCGCTTGGGCCGTTAAGGCTTCGGCTACGGCGTCCTTCTTTTGCCGAACATCCATTCGCTGGCTGAAGGCACTGCAGGAGCACCTGCCACCATCTGACGTCCGAGCGAAGCAGGACATCAACAAGTTGATTGCGGCCTCGCAGTTCACCTCGGACGCAATGCTCCAGGCCACCCGATTCGCTGCCAGAGCCATGGGTACATCGGTGGTGGCGCGCAGAATGAATTGGCTGAGGAGCTGGCCCGCTGACTGTCGCCACAAGTGGCGCCTGGCTGGAGCTCCGGTGACAAACAAATCCCTCTTCGGTGAGGCCCTTGACCCCTACCTCATCGAGACTAAGGACAAACGCAAGGTCTTGCCGAACTCCACTAGGAAGGCACAGGCCAAGCCCCAGAACCCTGCCCCGGCGTTCCCCAGACGCCAATATAGGGCGCCTTCCTATAACCAGAATAGATCGCGGGCCTTGCCCCGTCAGACTCAGGGCCAGGATAGGGGCAATTCCAACCAGCAGTCCAAGCGCCCTTTTCGGAAGCAGGTGGTCGCCCCTTCCGCCGCTACAAGTAGTGGATCCAACTTCTCCCATTGGGGGTCACCTGCATCTTTTCGCTAGGCGGTGGGAGGAGATTACTATGGACTCTTGGGTTCGCGAGACCCTAACACTCGGACTCGCCTTAGACCTCCTCTCCACCCCCCCTGACTCCTTCATGAGGTGCTCCCAGTCCTCCAACCCGCAGAAAAGGGCCCTGATGCTTGAAGCCATCCAGCATCTGCTGGAGATTGAGGCCATCCAGCGGGTCCCGGAGGACCAGCGGGGGCAAGGATTCTATTCCAATTTGTTCCTCGTGGAGAAGTCGTCGGGTGGGTGGAGAGCGGTCTTGGACCTGAAGCGCCTGAATAAGTTCTTGGTGTACAAGAAATTTAAGATGCATACTCTACAGTCCATATTGGACGGCATTCGTAAGGGTGACTTTATGTGCTCTATCGACCTTACTGAGGCATATTTGCATGTCCCGATTCGGCCTTCCCACCAAAAGTTCCTTCGGTTCTCATATGACAACTAACACTATCAGTATTCGGCCCTGCCATTCGGCCTCTCCTCGGCACCCAGGGTCTTCACAAAGATCCTGGCCGCCCTTGCAGCTCACTTGAGGGCGGTGCCGATTCGAATACAGTGTTACCTCGACGGCATCTTAATTCAGTCGTCTTCCCTGGCTCGGGCAGAGCTGGACCTGCAGACCACCATGGACATTCTGCAATACCATGGCTTCTCCCTCAATCTGGAGAAGAGCCACTTGACTCCCTCCACTCGCATCACTCACTTGGGGGCCATTGTGGACTCTCTGGAGTGCAGGGTGTATCTGTCGGAAGAAAGACAACTCAGTCTTTCTTCTCTGACCCAACAGGTTCTTGGACAGGGACGGGTCCCGCTGAACCTCCTGTCCTCCCTGTTGGGAAAGATGATATCCGCTATACATATAACACCTTGGGCACAACTGCACTCCAGAGACCTACAATGGTTTCTTTTGCCGTTTCAGCGGGCGAACAGGTCCAACTCATTGGCCAAGGTCCAGCTCCCGACGGCGGTCCGGCGGTCCCTGCATTGGTGGCGGTCCCCGGCGATCAGCAAGGGTTCCAGCTTCCTCGAGCCTCGCCGGGTGACGGTGACATCGGATGCCAGCCTCTACGGGTGGGGCGCCCACACATCATCTCACGTGGCACAGGGCACCTGGACCGCAGCGGAGTCAACGGCCAGCATCAACCTCCTGGAGCTACAGGCGGCGTCCCTGGGCCTCCGGCAATTCCAGCATCTCCTGTCTGGGCAACACGTCCTCCTGTTGACGGACAATGTGACCACCAAAGCCCATGTCAACAGGCAGGGTGGGACGGTCTCGCGCCGCCTGCTCTCCGAGGCCAAGGAGTTGGGCCTCTGGGCGGAATGGCACCTCCTCTTGCTCAGGGCGGAGCACATCTCGGGGGTGTCGAACCGCACAGCGGACTGGCTCAGCTGACACGACGTCGACACGGCAGAGTGGGCCCTGCACCCGGACATTTTTCGGGAGCTGACTACCCGGTTTGGCAACCCGGTGGTCGACCTTTTTGCGGCCCTGCTGAATGCCAAGCTCCCGCGCTTCATCACGCGCTATCGGACACCCGGCGTGATGGACACGGATGCCCTCCGTTGCCCGTGGCCCACGGGCCTGCTCTACGCCTTTCCGCCCCTCCCACTCATTCCCCGAGTTATCAGGAAGATGCTAGACGAGCAGGCGGAACTGATCCTATTGGCCCCCCATTGGCCGTGACGGGCGTGGTTCGCGGATCTCAAGTCACTCTCGACCGGCCCATCCTGGAGGATCCCGCAGACCGCATCGTCGCTCTCCCAGGGGTCAGTTCAACACCCGGATCCGCAGTGGCTCCAACTGACCGCCTGGCGCTTGAGCGGTGCACCCTAACTCTTCGCGGGGTCCCCGAGTGCATTATCCATACTTTGCTTTCCTCACGCCGGGCCTCCACCATACGCATCTACAACTCCACCTGGAGGACGTTTCACGACTGGTGTGTCGCCGCTGGCTTTAACCCGATCGACCTTTCGGTCATACAGGTCCTCCAATTTTTGCAAGCGGGCCTCAACAAGGGTCTCTCGCCCAGCACCTTACGGCGGCAGGTGGCGGCGCTTTCAACGGTCCTTTCCTGCCACTCTTCTGCGCCTTTGTCAATGCATCCCTTGATAGCTCGCTTCTTGAAGGCGGCGGTCATTATCTCGCCTCCGGTGGTGCATAGGTACCCCACCTGGGACCTGCAGAAGGTTCTTCTGGCACTGACCGAGGCCCCCTACAAGCCCCTCTGGACAGTCTCGCTGCAGCACCTTACGCATAAGGTTGCCTTTTTGGTAGCGATTACTTCAGCCCGGAGAATATCCGAACTGGCAGCCCTATCCTTCCGGGACGATCTCTGTATCTTTCATCCGGACCGGGTGGTGCTTCGCCTTGACCCCACATTCCTACCCAAGGTCAATACCTACTTCCACAGAGCGCAGGAAGTGGTCCTTCCTTCCTTCTGCTCTCCACCTACAACGCCGACCGAGCGTAAATGGCACGCTGTCGATGTCCGGCGGGCAATAAAAATCTACAATGTCCGCACGGCGGCATTCCGCCACTCAGAATCCTTGTTCGTGGGATTCCACGCCTCGTCCATGGGTCGCAAGGCTTCAGCGGCGATGGTCGGTCGCTGGATACGTGCAATCATCGCGGACGTTTACCGACAACAGGACCTGCCTCGTCCGCCACGTCTGACGGCGCACTCGACGCGCAGTGCCGCCACCACAGCAGCTTGGACTACCAATGCCTCCTTGGAGGAACTCTGCCGAGCGGCGACGTGGTCTTCCCCGTTGCCCTTTATCAGACATTATAAAGTAGACTCCTTTGCCTCGGCTGAGGCGGACTTTGGGCGCAGGGTCTTGCAGACCATAGGGTCACCTGACGGGGTCTCAGACTATGGTGACAACCCTCCCTAGGGGACGATACAGCTTTGGTATGTCCCAATCTTGGAGGCTAGCGCCACCCACTATGGAGAAAGGGCGTTGTTACTTACCTGAACGCCCATTCTCGTAGGGTGGCGCTAGCCTCCAAGTCCCTCCCTCTTTGGGTGTTGTACATACTGAAGGTGTGCGTGGGGAATAAACTATGTGTCTGACCTACTCCTTCGTCTCAAGAGGGGAATTATGGCACGGTGACAGCTTTTATATGAGGTCAGACTCAGTCCTGATTGGCTGATGGATGAGGTCATCCCAATCTTGGAGGCTAGCGCCACCCTACGAGAATGGGCGTTCAGGTAAGTAACAACGCCCTTTTTGTTCTTCTTCCTCAAGAAAAAAACAGTCCAGTTGCCTTTGAGACTCTAGTATGCAACTTCATTTTTTCCTTTGCTTGTTTATAATGTTCATACGTACAGTATCTCCAATCCATGTGAAAACTGAATGGAGAACAACAATCCCAGAATCCAATAAGTTAAAAGCAATTGATAAGAGTAAATAATTCTGTTTTAATAGAATGGAAGAACAATCTGCCTACAGTTAGTACAATGTTCTTGTATGATGCAATTTCATAACTCTCAGCAATTTATTTGAAAAAAAACTTCTAGTATGGTAAGTAAATTGTTAATGCATTTCTCTGATAACAATTCCCTTAACTACTAGCACCAGAGTTTATGCCTGCTTCTCTTACTGATTATTTCTTTCATATTCTTTAATATTGCCAATTCAGGCAGAATTAACATTAGCATACAGTGTTTTAAGACTATGCAACAGTTTTTTTGGGGGGGGACATACAAAAATGATATATATATATATATATATATATATATATATATATATATATATATATATATATATATATATATATATATATATATATATATATATATATATATATATATATATATATTTGTAATAGCAAAAGTAAGTCTCTTTTTTTCATAATAATATAATGGCATAGTTAACCATAGTTCTTTTTAAGCTGCACTAGTCAGTGGAGTATGTTCCTCTGTAAGGACGAACTATAGCCAAAAATAATGGAAATAGCTTTTTAACTGCCCAATAGTAACCATTTAAAAAATATGTCAACCCAATCAAATATGTTACTGCCATTTATTTCAACTGAATGAATTTAAAATAAAGCAAATATTCGAGGACTTAAAGTTCATTTTATGAGAATAGCAGAAAAATATTCTCCTATACTGTTTGCATCTCGATAGCTATAGGGGTTGCACCCAGTTATTTCATTTTAATACAATTAATTAACTTCATTACACATTTTTCAGCTATAACTGAAAGCTGTAAAGGCAAGATCGCCACAGATTAAACTGCCACAGGCACATGCTTCTGTTTATATCGTTGTTGGCAATTTGTCAAAGGGATCTTTCTTTTTCATAAAAAATAAATAAATAAAAACAGCTGAGCATCTCACTGAAGACTTTTACTTTTCTCTTTTTTTTCATATTGGATGGAAGGTTTTTCAACTGACAAAATCTAAGAGGTTCCTTATGGTTTGGAGGCCAAATGGTTTAATCACTGTGTGTGACCACAGGTCTAAGGGAACAGAGTCAACTTATTTTGTACAACATTTTTTATAATGCCATAGCTCTTGGCAACAAATGGCTCTGACAGAGCAGGTCAAGTCTATGAATCTTGTGAAACCTGCTCTTGGGCACTGGAAAGCAAAAATAGAGAAGTCACATACTTGACATAGAGACATTTTAGTTCCCAATTCCTATAGTGTATAACTTGTTAACTTTGTCAAATGATAAGCTGCTAACTGAGGAGTGTACAAATATTTCTATAGTGATACATGTCAAAAACAGCTTTGTACCCTAGGGGGGGGAAAGGTAATATATGGTTTTATCCAGCCCACTTACTTGAAATATTTAATTAACAGAGGAAGGACACTGCATCATTGTTACAGAAATATATCATTACAAAAATGTAGACATTCTTTTGTCTTTCAATGTGACCTACACAGGACGCATACCAATTAAGAAAAACTTCAGCAATTATCCTTCTTCTGTTGAATATATAGATTATTTCAAGATAATCCTGTCTTAAAGGGTTTAATGGCACCAAAATGTCTGTTATGGTTTCATAACTTACTAAATATATACCCAATCATTTTAGAGATGATTCCGGCAGATAACATTGCCAAAAGGTGCCATGATTATCATTATCACACTTGGTTTATTTTGAACTATTGATTTATCTGTACCTATTGATCAGGAACCCCTTTTTGGAAGTAGTGTATTTTTCCTTTGTGATTTGAGGAATAAATAGAATTGGGAAGAATTGGGAACTTCAATTTTATTTCATCAGTACTTTGATTTGCAGTTTAAGTCACTGTTTCCCAGTCTGGTAACTTCCAGATGCATAGACTTAAACTTAACACAATTCTCAGGAATGTTCATACTGGCTGAGAATTTTGGGGAGTTCACCCACATATCTAGAAATTGCCAGGACTGGGAAACATTGCTCTAAATTCTATTTAAATAAGAGTTCAATAGAAATAGAAACTATAACAAGTTAAGGTAGAAGGAAATGGGGGTAAGTTTGAGTAGTTTAAATTCAATTCTGAACATCACAGACTGTAACAGAGTGAGTTGGAGAAGGCTAAAGCAAGAGAAGGTAGCACAGCACACCAGCACATTATGTAGAAATTGTTTCTTTTATCTTTTATTAACTTACAGAATTGCCCTGGTTGGCCATATTCTGTAAACAAAGATAATAATTTACATTCCAAATGTGTTTTAAGTTTACATGTATGTGGGTATACATGTATGACACACATATGTCAGAAGAACCTCATTCCAGTTGTCAAAGAAAAGGAAGAAAATAAATGAAAAACATATCAGTAGTTTATTTTTGTGTTTGATAAGGTATATTTTCAAGCACTATGTCTCTGAGCATTTGGGAAAAAAATGCTACCACTATCAAGAGCCAGTTTCTCAAGAACAATTTTTAACAACTAAATAATATTAATCTTATAAGAAATAATTAATCTTATTTCTGGAATGTTGTGGATGTAGAATAATCCCAATAAATCACAATTTTGCAGATAATACCAAGTAGGGTGACCAAATCACAATTCAAAAGGATTGCAGCATGTTGCAACATTGGGCTAAAATAGTGGGAGCAGGAGCAACTGACATCCTGCCGGTTTCCCCATTGAGTTTCCTTGTGGGAAGTTGATAGGAAATGTCAAAAACCAATCCTTCCTTCCTTCCTTCCTTCCTTCCTTCCTTCCTTCCTTCCTTCCTTCCTTCCTTCCTTCCTTCCTTCCTTCTCTCCCTCCCTCCCTCCCGCCCTCCCTCCCTCTCCTGCTGGCTTCCTCATTTATTTTGCTTGTGGATATTTTGCATAGAGAAAATCAATGGGGAAGCCAGCAGGAAGTTGCAAGTCCAAGGCCAGCAGGCAGGTAAGTGAGTGCTCCTGGGTCGGGGAGGGAGGGAAAGGGTGTACAAGGATGCTGGCAATAAAGGGAGGTGGAGGTGAGAGGGAGTGACTGTATGGGATGGGAAGAAAATGTGGGTGTGTGCACAAGATGCTGTATGAGTTTGGAGTGTACAAGAGATGGGGTTATGTGGGAAAGCATGAATCAGGGAGGACACATGGGTGGGTTTATGGGTTGAGAAGGGTGTACAGGCATGTGCAAGAGGTGCCATGTGGATTAAGTAAGGCACGAGAGACCCTGAATTGAGACAGGTATATGGAGGTCACAGGAGCATACAAGAGGTGCTGCATGATTCAGGGAGGGTGCCCAGACCCAATTCTCATAAGGCATATAAAATGGCATTGAGAAAGTGGAATGAATGAAAATTATTCTCTCTGAAAATAATAGTCTCAATCTTGGAAGATTTTAAAAGAAAATTAGATATGTTCTTAGTAGAGAATTTATCCAATATGGATTTATTTTACTTCAAAAATGAGAATTTAATGTCTCCATATTAGCTGTTTAAAAGAAAAAAAAACCAGACACAATCTGTCTCCTACAGGAAACATTCCAGGTGATTTCTGAGATAACATGTTGGACATGTTGGACTAAGATTACCCGTGAGGCTGCTCTTATGTTCTTATCTTTTCATTCATGTTCTTATCTTTTCCCATAAACTTGCGATTGCCTTTATATGCCCCATTTTAATAGACTTCAGTGGACTTGCCTATTTAGAACCATCACATTCTTAATTATAGAATTCAGAATTAGTTTTATCTTCCTGGGGTTAAGGGCATCGTGGCAATAGATGCCACAGTATGGCTGACAGGTCTATAATCCTCCAAATCTTACTAAACCATCACTCACAGCCAGCATGGTCAATAGTGAAGAATGTTATGAGGTTTTTTTTTAAAATAAAAATAAGTGGAAGTTTACAGATTCCTTTTTCTCATCAACATAATTTTGATTCAGTAGAATGAAGTTGCTGAGGTGTTAAGGCCATTACTTAAATTCTCAATTCCTGGAGAAATCTCATTTTGTAGTCGACCTTTGAAAGCATGCATTATAACCAAGATCATGGCTAAATTAGATTGCTTTTCTGACAAATGGTCAATGTGGCAGAGAGTTACTAAAACATTTCTGCTTTTTTCAAGAGGCATGAAATGATGTCCTTAATATTTATGTCATACTACCTGATGCCGGATTCTGGTCTGTCAATAATTACATAAAATAGCTGTCGCTGAGACTTAATAATTTAAAAGTAGAAAACTAAAGTGTGCTTAGCTATCTAATCTGTTTTAATGGTGTTTATCAAGCTGGAATACAGACTAGCTATTATAAAGAGGGAAAAAATAGACTATCTAAAGATCTGAACTCAAAGTCTACAGAAATATGTCCAGAAATTAAGGGGAAAAACAGCATGTAAGCAAATATGTGATCAAACCCCCCAAAAATCTCTGTAAATGGAATTTTATATTGGTGAATTCTTCCTTTAGATAGCAGATAGTTAAATCAACTATCCAACAAACCATAGCTGGACATGACCACATTAGTCAACTGTTCTTCTATATCCATCCTTCCCTTTTCTGAAAAGTTTGATGAAAAATGATGGCACTGCAGCTTTAGAGAACTAACTAACTAACTAACTAACTAAACAAATAAACAAACAAACAAACTCTGGAGTATGCAAATTATCTGACCTGCTTCAATCATATTTCAGATACAGGTTCAAAGCCACATTGATCGTGTTTGTGGATGACCTCTGACATGAGTGCGAAGGGGATGGTCCATCCTTGCTCTCTTTGACTTTCAGAAATTACAATTACAATTATTTATGTTATCCTTCTGGGCTACTTTCAGAATTTAGGAGTGGGGGTGATTGTTCTGTTCTTCTGGAGTCAGTTCTGCTTGGTGTTGATGGGTGTGTGTGTGTGTGTGTGTGTGTGTGTGTGTGTGTGTGTGTGTGTGTGTATGGGTGGCTGGGTAGGTGGGTGGATGGGAGAAAAATCTACCTCTGCTTTGTTGGATGCTCTCCCAATCCCTGAAATTTCAAATTGACTTGAAATTTCAGGATGAAGTCACCTGATTGTATGAGGTGTGAAACCATCAGTATAGTGATGATATCCAGGTTTACTCTCCAACATTGCCCAATCATGCAGTGCAGTGGAGGCTTTGTCTTGATGTCTGGAGGCTGTGAAGTCTAGATGCTCAAGTAGGTGCTTTTTAGGGCTGCCTGGATTGAAGGATTTCCATCTCTTGTTCTGGATGGGATTGTACTATCTTAACATGTAATTTGAGGGTTCTTCTGGACTTTCAGTTCCTCTTCAAATAGTAGGTGGCAAGTGTGCTCAGGAAAGCTACAACTTTGTCTTGTGTACCAGTTGCACCCTTTCCAAGACCAGGCGGTAACACAGTCACTCATGTCTTAGTCACCTTCTGGGTCGATTACTGCAATTTGCTCTATATGGGGCTGCACTTGAAGAGCAATTAGAATCTGCAGCTAGTGCACAATGTGGCAGTGGGTCCAGTTATGAATGTGCATTGGTCTGCACATATTACACTTCTGTTTCATGAACTTCATTTGTTTCTAGTGTGCTTCCAGATGCAATTCAAGATGCTAGTTGCCACCTATAAAATTCTTCATGGTATAGGACTTGGTTATTTTGGTATTGTTTCCCCCTAGTTGTTTCTGCCAATTCAAACATATTCAAAAGAAGAGGCATGCTGTGGATTCCATCAGTCAAATAATATTATCTTGCAGGGCCCAAGTGGCCCTATCTGCCCTTTGAAATCCTGTTCCTTCTGAGACTGGTCCTTGCTGATTTCCTGGAAGACTGCTAAGACATGGGTGTTCCCAGGAATAGCTGTCAGAGTGTTAACTGGAGTCCATGATATGTCTGTTATTTATTTAGCTTGTCCTCAGGTATTGTGTATGTTTTATATATAAGCTTGCTTTATTGTTTTTCAATGTGGTAAGAGTATTATGAGATGGATGGCTATATAAATCAAAGAAATAAAACAAACAAACAAAATAAGAACCTTGTATACTGAGCTTGGAAAGATTGTAATACTGTAGTAATATATAAACTCCTTAATTCCATGATTTCAGATTATAAACAATCTGAATATCTATATACAGTATAGTTGAAATGCATACACATTTCAGCTGTTTTCTACCTCTGCTCACAATATTTCAAGAACATAAGAATTTACAGGAACATTTATATACAAGGGTTTCATTGAACAATATTAATAAATGTATAAAATGTCTGCTTATTATTAGTATATTAGTGAGAGAGGCCAGGGTAATGCATAGAAAAGTTTGCAATAAAAACAATTAAGCTATAGAAAATAGCAACTAAATAAGCTGTAAAGCCATGTCTCTTTCAAGTCAAGATTGACTATGGAGGAAGGGGACTTCCGGTTTGGAGCGCCATCGCGGACATCCCTTTGTCGGACGCCTTTCCAATCCTCGTAAAAAGCCGCCAGAACAGCTGTCTGGCGGCTTTGAAATCTCTTCCCCGGGCAAAGGGGAGAGATGAGAGCCTGACAGGTGGGGTAGAGCCCCCCCAGCGCCATAGGAGCCATCTAGGGGCGCGAAGGGAGAGCTCCCCATGCAGCCTGTCTCCAGCTCCGAGGATCAGGAAACCTCCGCTTTTGCGGAGCTAGATGTCGTGACCAGCCGCTGCTTCCAGAATGGGATTTACAATTACTTTTGAACTATAGAAGCAGACAGAGAGAAACAGGCGTGAGATGGGCAAGTACTGAAACCTCTTTTTTCTTTTTTTTCAACTCCTGGGTAAGCTTTCACTTCGGCAAGGAAACAAAGGAAACAAAGTAACAATATGGCGATTGAGAAGTGAAAGTGACTTTTGTTTTCCCAGAGGCTTTTTTTTTCTCTTATGGAAACTTTTAACTTGGAAAAATGGCTTTTTCTTTCTCTGTCTCCTAACCCTGGATTAAAGTTATAATTGAAAGATTTTTAATAATAAAAGACTACCTGGTTTTGAAACTGGAAAGAACTTTAATCAGGCACCTGGCTTTTTTTTTCTCCTTTTTCTTTTTTCTTTGTACTCTTTTGAAACACCATAATGGCTTCAAAATCTGGAAAGATTGTTTTGACTAAAAGAAATAACTATCCCTCTGGATATATTTCTAAAACGCAACTTAATACTGAGTTAACACCTCCACAACCTTTGACACCTGAAAATTTATTAAATAATTTAAAGATTATGAAATATGAACTGACTTTGGAATTTAATCAGAAAATTAGTGAGATAGACAAAAAAAATGCAGGCTGCTTTGAAGAATATGAATCAACAACTCAGATTGGATGTGTTAGAGGTTTGCAAAGGTTTAGCAACAAATATTGAAGTTTTGGCAGAACGTATTGAAACAAATAAACAAGCTTTGGCAACCTCGGTGAAATACATAGATAAAATCCAAAATGACATTGCAAATTTTGAAACAGAGGTGTTGATGACACAGTTTAGATCCATGGAAGTTGCTATAAGGGTCAGAGGTTTGAAAGAGGGATTATATGAAGATTTAAAAGGAAGGATGGTTGATGCATTGGATCAGGTGTCTGGAATTTCTAAAGTGGAATTGGCTACACAAATCGACAAAATATACAGAATCAATTCGTGGTATGCTAAACAAAAACATTTACCAAGGGACATTGTCATATATTTTACCACAAGAGCTCTACGGAATAGAATTATACAGGCAACGTTCAACAATAATCTCAAGGTGAATGGTCAGGAATTAAAGATTTGGAAAGAAATCCCCTCTAAAATGCTTAAAGCCAGAAAAAGCTACACTTTTTTGATTGATGAATTCAAAAGATTAAATTTACAATATAAATGGGAAGCGCCAGTCAGAGTAGCAGTGAAATTTTCTGGAAAAAGATACCGGCTTAATACGATAAAAAAAGCTACTGAATTTTATGTCAATGTTTTAAAGGCTGATATATCAAAAATTCCAGAGGAAGGATGTATGAAAATAAAAGAGGAGGAGGAGGGGAAGCCATCTTTGCTGGATCAAAGGGAAATAGATTTAAAAAATCAAAAGGAGTGCCAGAACCAGACAGTCGGGGAAAAGGAGATGGAGGTTTGGGACCAGATGGGAGACGAGTTGATAAATTTGAAATTATCGAGTTATTAAAATATGCGACTATCAAGATACAAAAAGATGTGGTGTTGAAATATATTGGACGGATAGAGACTAATATGATTGTACTTTTCCTTTTCCCTATTTAATGATTACCTATGCAATATTTAGCTAAGTTTTATATAACTTTGAGGCTATTTTTAATGTTAATAATATTAGATATATACAACTTGTTGAAGATTTGTTTTTTTTCTTTTTTTTTAAGACTTTAAAGATTTTTTGTTTTTTGAAGTTAATAAGTTAATCTAGAATAATATTATGTTATTAATATTATGATGAAATTAATATTTAATGATTACTTACGTTACATTTAGCTAAGTTTTATTTATCTTTGAGGTTATTCTTAATGTTAATAATATTAGTTTAAGATTTTTGTATTTTATAGTTAGTTATTATTTATATAATATTTACTTTGTATAAGGTAGAGGATTGAAGGGAGGAGGAAGGAGGTTTGTTTGTTTATATTTTTTTCTCTCTTTTTTATTTTCTCTCTATTTTATTTTAGTTATGTTTTTCTTGTATTGTTAAAGAGATTTCTCTTTCTTTCCTTTCTTTTCTTTTTTGTATCTTTACTATTGTATACATAGACAATATATTATTAGTGTATAATTTGGAGTTGAAGTTTTTAAAAAATAATGTTCTTCTTTTCTTTTTTTTTCTTTTTATTAACAATTTAAATTTATTATTATGCCCTGTATTATCTCTGGGAAGTCCGGGGGGAGGCGGGGAGGGAAGGGGGTGGGCTAGGGGGGAGAAAAAATAAAAAAATGCTTGTACTTTATATTTAATATTTAGCTACTATCTATGTAATTTTGTACTAATAAAACTTTTTGAACAACAACAACAACAAAAAAAGTCAAGATTGACTATGGAGTCCTGGTGAGTTCATGGATAACTATATAAAGTTTTATTGACTGTGAAATGGCTTATCTTCCAGAATGTAGTTTTATTTTTTGCTTATTTTGACTTCCCATTCTGGACTAAAACCTTGGAATATCCTGGAGGTCTCCCAGGCCAATTCTAAACAAACCAAACTCTACATCTGAGCCCAAAAAATTCAGAATGCAAGTGAAACAAAATGAATGATATTCTTACCATGGGCATTCATGTGAAAGCAGTTGAGCTCTCTGACCATTTTGACCCTGCAAATGCCCAGGTAAACAAGCTATTAGTTGGCTGTAGAAAGCCTGGAGGGCAGGCCTATTTCTTTAAGGAAGCAGCTCCATAATTACTACCTTCCTCTGTTCTCTTCCAACTAAAATCTAGGGGAGCTAAAGAGGTCTGCAAAATTGCCTCTTTCAATGAGAGAAAAGGATGTACAGGTTATGATCAATGCAGTGGGGTACCAGGGAAATGCTACAGAGGGAAGTAAGAGAAGAGAAGTCAGGAGATCAGTGTTCATATTGACTGAATTCTATTTAAAGAAAGGCCCATACAAAATTCACCTAATAGTCCATTTAGGAAACATTTGGCAGACTTTGCCATAACTGCAGGATTATATACTGTTTTCTTAGATGTTTTCACTGCACAGTTGCTTCCAATTTTCCCTGGGCTAATCTCACACGCTGCCTGCTTAGTTCTTCTACTGTACTAATAGCATTTTCCTTGAAAAGGCGAAGATAAAGGATCGAGGCTAGGAATAAAAGCAGTTATTGTCACCTTGATGGAATTGTTGCTAGAGTCACAAAAATGATATGATTGATGAAGAAAGCTACGATCCTTAGTAGATAGGAGAGTCTGCAAACAGGCTTTTAAATCCAATAATCAGTTTCATTGTTAAATAGGTGAAATAATATAAGGCACAGAGACCCTGAAAAGGGCATCCAGATAGAAGATTAAAGAGAGATTAAATATGGAAGAAAGTTCAATGTGACAATGAATCAATTCAGAAAGAAATTTCCCTCCATCTAAGATTGGAAGTCTTTCAGGTGCCTTCCAGCATCTTCATATTAAGAATCAGATAAAAGGCATACATTTTAATTTGTTGTGAAACTGAAGTAGTTACTCTTCATGGCCCCCAGAGGAGGCCTTGCAAGTTTTGCTGTAAATTTCCCAAAGCTTTGCTAAATAGCAAATGAGTTTAAAATTTAAACAGTTTCCCCCTAATAGCCGTATCATAATCTAAAACTGAAAATCTTTCATCAGACATTATTGTATCTCTTGGGAGATTCATTTATAGGAAGTTAATATTGAAATGGTCTAAAACTGACCTCAGAAATCAACTCTTAAAAACTTAAAGCTGCCAGTAAAAATGGATCTAACACATCATAACAGGAGAGGTTAACATAAATATTAGAGGCAGAGTATAGAAAACTTTGGGTGGCAAAGGTAATTACATATATAGGCACAAACTCAAAAGTGGAAAGTGAAGAATGATCAAAACTAGTACAGACTTGGACAACTCCTTAACCATTTTTTAATTTATTCAACAGTGCACTAGTTCGCAATTGCAAAAGCCAGTAGAGTTCTAATCCTCCACTATATGTATCTTAATATAGTGTGCTGTTGGCAAGGCAGAACTTGAGCTGATGAGAGAGAGAAAATCACTGAGAAAATATACACTGGTTTTGAGGTTATTAAATCAAGAATTTGATAATTTAAAGAATATTATTATTATTTAATATTAAAGAATTTAATAACTCTGAACAGACCCAGTGAATAATCTGGAGGTTCTCCTGTTGTCACAACTCTTGCTCAAAGAGCAGGTGGCAGATATGGCCAGTAGGGCCTTTGTGCATCTGCAGGTTGTGTACCAGTTACACCCTTTTCTGACCAACAATCCCTGTTCACAGTCACTCATGCCCTAGTCCAGTGATGGCTAACTTTTTCTGGACCGAGTGCCCAAAGTGCATGCATGCACGCAAGAATGCACATGTGTGCCCAAACCCCCAAGATGCAATGTGCATGTGGCCCCCCTGCATGCGCCCCACCCCACACATGTGCACATGTCCCCCCCACATGACCCCTGTGCATGTGCGGCAGAGAACCAAAAACCAGCTGGCCGGAGGGAGGCATGTGTGCATGCGCGGTGGAGCTGAACTGGGGAAATGGCTCACGTGCCCACAGAGAGGGCACTGAGTGCCACCTCTGGCACGCATGTCATAGGTTCGCCATCACGGCCCTAGTCATTTCCCATCTAGACAATTACAGTATTCTTAGGTCCTTGGTTAGGACTTGAACTGGTAAGTTTTTACCAGTCCTAGACTGTGAATCGAATTGAAGATATAAATTATCGTCATCATCATCATCATCATCATCATCATCATCATCATCACCAATCTCCTATTCACTAATCAATTTCTGCCAAAGGAAGAACTCTAGCAGGTGAATTTCTAGGACACAGCTGTAAAAAACATAAACATTGTAGCTTATCATCTTGTGCAGGAATTATAGACTCCTGTATGGAGCTATAAATCCTGAGCTACTTCTCTCCATTTAATCTTCAGCAAGGACCTTTGTCTGACAACACAAAGAAAATTGAGTTGTCTAAGCATGCGTTGGTCAATAATTTCCCACTAAAAAGCTCATACTTCCCATTAGCAGATTCATTAAGCTGCAGTAGCAAAATGTTGGCCATCAATTTTCATTGGGACAAATCAAGGAAATGAATGTGGTATAGCTTGTGTTCTGCAGGAATAGAAGGTTATGTTTTCTTTTTTCCAAAATACAATAAAAAAAATCAATTCAAAGAAAATGTACTCTGGGTCACCACACAACCAGGAATTGCACACTTTGCTGTCTCTCTGACATTGCAAACTGGGAGAAAGATTCTCGTTATCTGTGATATCACTTTCTTTCCAGTTTAGTTTATATGATAAAACAACTTCTTACTTCAAACAAGTCCATTTTAAAAACTTAATTAATGGTATACCAAAACTGGCACCACACTTTCAAAAAATTCTTTTTCTCCTTTTGAAAGAAGGAATATTTTTTCCTGCCACTCATTAAGAATAATTTATTGAAAAATTCACAAGAGGCTGTGCATAAACTTTCAAATATATGAGGGTTACTTTATTGCTATGTTCTGCAAAAGTATTTCACACACTTATCTATTCTACTGGCATTACCTGAACCAATAAGGTGACGATAGAATAACATGTGGTCATGAATCATCCCAGAAAGTTCAAATTTGTAATTTTTGTTTGATGAATAATTCTATAAGTTCTGTAAATGGTTGTGAACATCTAGTGTTCATATCCAGGCTTCATTCCTTCCTTGCATAAACTCAATTACAGGCAATATAGGAGCCCATTTAGAAAAGAGATTGCTTTGTGGATATAATGATGGTTTGACAGTCAGTAAACTAGAATACTTCTATTCATAAAAGGCACCAAAAGACCTTGACAATTACCTTCAATTGAATGAAACTTGAATTGCTTGTATAAAAAATACATCAAGGCACTAAGAAATTGAAGAGTATATTTGTTAAGCTCCCAAGACAATAGCATAAAAGACTCAAGATCATTTCAGTGAGTCTAAAAACTTAACAAGATTCCAACATCTGGAAAGCATTAAAATAATTCTTGTGAGCAAAGTTGTTAAATAAACCAGATATAGTGAATTGGAAGAAGGCTAGTCACATTTGCGGTGGTAAATAAATAAAAATAATTAAATAGAATGTGTAAGGAAATCTTTGATGGGAACCCTACCTCTACTTCTAGGTAATTAGCTTCTGCTCAGTAGGAACAGATTTTTTTAAAAAAATGTTTATTCGTCAAGCAAAAATTACAGATTTGAACGAACAAAATGAGAAAACCTAAAATGTGACAGGGACGATAGGCACATTAATACATTTATGCAATCCCTCTTAGGAACCTCTTAAATATTGGAAGAGGTCCATAGAAGTTACGTTAGAATTAAAACTGTGAAAGTTAGTAGCTGAGACAACTAAATTGGGTAAGATATTCCAGATTCAATCAAGCTTTCACAATGCTTTTTTCTTAAAATCATCTCTTAAAGCTAATTAAATCACATGTGAAAAGGAAAAATGGGTTCTACCTACCTACCTACCTAATTCAGTGCATTAATGAAAGAAAAATAGCACAATAGAGTGGGCTTATTTCAAGCTTTTTATGAAAAAAAATAACTATCCATTTTTCTCAGCTATTTACAGGTTCTCACAAATATGTCACAAATTGTGGTAATTCCTGGCAAAACTATGGCACCTGGGACATTCTGATGTCATGGATACTCATTCAGTATGGCCCTTTTGTATATTCATAACTATTGATTCTGCAAACAAAATGTGAAGAAAGGGAAGGATGTAGATCAGGGATGTCAAACTTGATTTCATTGAGGACTGCATCAGGGTTGTGTTTCACCTCAGGGGGCCAGGGTGGGCATCAATGTTCCCTCTAATTTTTTTTCGGTGTGAGCAGAAAAGTATAGGGTCTGAGTGGCACATTTTTCATGCCTGAGCACCTGAATTTTTTTCACAGATGTCACCCAAGAGGACAACGAAATCAGTGTTTTCTGACTTAAAGGAATATTATACGTGAAGGAATATTCAGTTATGCAAACTTTCACTCTGGTCTAAAACAGACATCCAGATCTTCATCTTTCTGGTTTTCTTAGAATATATTACTGTAACAATAAAGGAGAATATTTGTAGCTCAGAGTTGAAATGAGGAGTCCTTGGTGCTCCCTGAGCTCGGTTGTTTTCTTGCAGACGTTTCATTACCCAAACTAGATAATATTATATCATCACTCCCACTAGCACTGATGATGTTACCTAGTTTGGATAATGAAAAGTCTGTAAGAAAACAACCAAGTTCAGAGAGCACCAAGGATCCCGCACTATTGTGATGTTCAATATGTTAGAGAAAAAGCTTCTTTCCTTTCCTTTTCCTTTCCTCCCTCCCTCCCTTTCTTCCTTCCCTTCCCTTCCCCTTCCTTCCTTTCTCTTTCCTTCCCCTTTCCTCCCTCCCTCCTCCCTTCCCTTTCCCTTTCCTCCTCCCTCCCTCCTCCCTTCCTTCCCTTTCCTTTCCCTTTCCTCCTCCCTTCTTGCTGCCTTCCCTTCCCTTTCCCTTTCCTCTTCCCTCCCTCCCTCCTCCCTTCCTTCCCTTTCCCTTTCCTCCTCCCTTCTTGCTGCCTTCCCTGTCCTTTCCCTTTCCTCCTCCCTCCCCCCTTCCTCCTCCCTTCCCTTTCCTTCCCTTCCCTTTACTCCTCCCTCCCTCCTCCCTTCTTGCTTCTTCCCTTCCCCTTTCCTCCCTCCCTCCCTTTCTTCCTTCCCTTCCCTTCCCCTATAACAATAAAATCAGTTTGGTGTAGAGGTTTAAAGCACCAGGCTAAAAACTGGAATGTGCAAAGAGGTCTTATTTTCTGTGGGCCATGATGGCTCTTTATTGTTTTTCCGTTTGTCCATATGAACATAGGAAGGTAAAGGGTCCTTGTAGAACTGGATCAAAAACTGACCAACAGTGGTATAAGGATATAAGGAATGTGGGAAAAGGCAGATTTAGGGCCTTTTTCAGAGCACAAACTCCAATTTCACCTGCTGGAATTTACAAATTTGCCTTGCCTAAGTTAATGAATGAAATGTTAAACAAGCTTTCAAGTTTTAATATTGTTTGTGACAGACTGCCATAGCAAAATTAAAAAATGAACAAAAGAATCAAGTAAAGCCATGAAGCAGCTCCTATTTATTATTCCAATTCCAATTCCATTCCTAAATGATAACTCTACTTTGCAAGATTATTGACATTACTATTTTAAAAGTTGCATTCCAGCAGACAGAAGTTCATTTGTTAAAATTCTGTATCAGGGATGGGAAACAATGGTCCTCCAGAAATGCTAAATGATTCCCAACAGCTACATTCAGCATAATTAGTGTCTTCTAATATTAGCACGGCTGTATTTCTAGATCTAGATCAGACAGATCCTATTGTAATGGGATTGTTTATTAAAAGATTAGCACTATCTCCTGCAGTTGGTGGAAAAAAATCTTTTATCACTGAGTTATTTGCAGTTGCAAGGCTGGGTGTTTGAGGGGGAGGGGGTGAGGACAGAGACACTGGGGAGACCGGAGTAAGGAAGCCGGGGGTGGGGCCAGACCGGGTTGAATGGGAAGGGGAAGGAGGGGGTGGTCACCCAGACTCCAGGAGAAAGAAAGCACCGTGAGTCGTGAGTCGTGACCTGACAATAGGCAAGAATTTCTGTCTGCATAATTTGCAGTCTGTTGCCTGTTGGTAACGTCTTCTTCCTTGCCTTCTTCTTCTTCCTCTTCTTCTCCTCCTCCCCCTCCCCTTCAATTTTTGACTAGTCCCAGAGAGGGAGATACAGGCGCCCCAGACACTTAACTACTGTTTGGAGGTGTGAAGGTTGGAGATTTACGAGGAGTAGCCACAACATTTGGGCGGGGAGTGGGGGTGCGAAGGCTAGCTGAGGGGAGGGAGGCAGCCCGTTTGCAGGGCGCCCGGGGGCAAAGGAGGCACAGGGGACGGCTCCGTGCTGGATTAGAAGCTTCATGCCGGAAGTTTTTAAAATCTCCCCCCACCACCCGAGCATGCACGCGCGCATACACACACCCTCCTCCTCCCTCCCTCTTTCTCTCATACTCCCCCCCTACACACACACACACACATACACATTAGGAGACCGCCCACCACAGAACTAAGACCCCATTCGATTTAAAGCCAGACAGCATTCAGAGATCATAAGCAGGCTGGGTGACGGGCGTGCTCGCAGGGTGGTGCGCTGCACTTGAAAAGTGCTGCGCTGAAGTTTGTTGTTGCCTGCGTGCCCGCGCACCAGCGCAGCTTAGAGGGAACAGTGGTGGGCATGGGCAGGGTGGGTGTGGCCAGCTTGACATTACTGATGTTGGGGGTACCTGTGATGGCCCAAGCACTCTGTTAGCAAAAATGGGCTCCTGAGCTCCGTATTCGGATGCCACGGCCTCCTACAACCCTCTATGTAGAGTGAAAACGGAGCTCAGAAGGGCCGTGTGTGGCCTTTCCAAGCTCTATTTTCACTGGCAGAAGCACCACGGGTCAGTCCTTTGCTGTTTCCAGGGTGGCCTCACAGGTCAGATCTAAATACCCTGCAGGCGGGATCCGGCCCCCGGGTTTTGAGTTTGACACCCCTGATGTAGATGAACCTTGGATGGGGATGGCACTTAATTACCAACTGATATAAAGTAACTATATGAGAAACATTATACATGAAATAATGTGCATTAAAATATTTTCTGCCAATTTAACCAAGAAATGTAAATTCCTTGGCTAATCTTTGGATCTACATGGAATAAACAACTGGGGGTAAAATACACACTGAATTTTTAGAAACACAATAAATAACAACAGGGAGAATCTTGTCAGATTGTGTTTTACAAATGCATTCTAGTGAGTTACACTTTAACAACTAGAGTGCGGTATGTAGCAATATCATTGACATTAATGGGTTTTATAAAATGACATTAATATTAGGGTTGTATACTTTTCTAGTGGGTGCCTCAAACAGCAAATTCTATTCATGTAACTGAGCAAGTTGTCTTCATTTCCAATTACTCAATACACTCTCCCTTGTGGTCCTAAAGATATAGCTTGTTAAATGCAACAATATCTGTGAGGAAAACAAATACATATATCTATCTATCTCTTGATAATTCTTCTTGGCAAGGAATCTGAATAAAAAAGGGACAGTTGACTTGGGACTGTAATTTATTCAGGATAAAAGCAAACAACAATCCAGCTGCTGTGGCCTAGAGGTGGAGCTCTTGCCTCACAATCAGGAGGTTGTGAGTTCGATCCTAGGTAGAGGCAGATGTAGGGTCTCCTGCTTGGGCAGGGGGTTGGACTAGATGACATGCAAGGTCCCTTCTAACTCTGGTTATCTGTAAACTGTCACAAATGTAGAGCATGTCTTCCATAGACTGTTACTGATCTTTGTAGGTATAGGCACATCAAGGTATCTAAATACTTTTTCTGTGGGCTTAATTTCTACTATACCAAGTCTTAATCTGTATGTATATATATATGTATATATATATATATATATATATATATATATATATATATATATATATATATATATATATATATATATATATATATATATATATATATATATATATATATATATATATATATATATATATATATATATATATATATATATATATATATTTACAGATAAATCCTTATTGTTGATAGCTAATCCCAAAAGACAGAATTTCCCCACAATTTTAGTATCTGTATTGTCATCTTTAAGGTTGGTTCTTCTACCTGTTGTAATCAGTTTGGTCTTTGTGATATTAACATTTACTCTCATTTTTTTCAATGAGCTCTTTGACTTTTATTGCTAGAGTTTGCAGATCCTTTACGTTTTCAGGTATCGGGATAGTGTCTTCAGCATAGGAAAGTTATTGATGTGCATTCTTCCAGTTTTAAAACAATTCTTCTTCCAATTCAGCTTCCCTCAATATATATTCAGCATATTTATTGAATATATATGGAGAGAGTATACAGCCTTCTCTCACTCCTGGATGGTATACAAAAACCAAAGTGGAAGCAACTAAGTATTCATGTTTAAGTTCTCATTCAAATTTGCATGGAAAAGTGTCAATGCTTCTCCATGCTTACTGAATCTACAGATTTTAACGAGACTCTTCTTGGGAAGGATTGGTGAGGCAAAATGTCCACAGGAGTGGGCACTAGATGAACACAGAGATACAGAAACACAAATAACACAAAGTTGCTCTCATTTGCTTGGGTCTTGACATTAGGATTAGGAGTTCCTCCCAGAATTATGTAGGGTGCCCACATAAACAGCCTATTAGGCTTCCAAGGTACTGCTATCACCCTACACCAGTGATGGTGAACCTATGGCACGTGTGCCACAGGTGGCACGAGGAGCCATATCTGCTAGCACATGAGCCGTTGCCCTAGCTCAGCTCCAGCGCGCATGTGCATGCTGGCCAGCTGATTTTCGGCTCACACAGAGGCTCTGGGACGGCGTTTTCGGCTTCCAAAGGGCCTCCGGGGAGCAGGGGGTGTTTTTGCCCTCCCCAGGCTCCAGGGAAGCCTCTGGAGCCTGGGGAGGGTGAAAAACAGGCCTACCGGGCCCACCAGAAGTTGGGAAATGGGCCATTTCCAGCCTCCAGAGGGCTTCCGGGGGGCAGGGGAGGCCATTTTCGCCCTCCCCAGGCATTGAATTATGGATGTGGGCACTTACGCATGCACGATAGCATGCACACATGCGTTTTTGGCACCTGAGGAAAAAAAGGTTCGCCATCACTGCCCTACATGGTGTAGCACCTAGGACACATCAGGTACCATCTTGTTAAAATTGCCCATCTGGTATGAATACCTTAAAGAAAACCTGTTAAAAATCCCTAATGCCCTAAACATTCACTTACCCTCTTACCTTCTAATATTCCACAAAGCACTTAGACCTTTTGATTTACCATGCTTTTCTTTCTGATAAGTTCTAGATGTCCACTATACTTAGTGCTTCTGGCAGCTGGGCAGCATACTGTATAAACTTAATATGTTATTATTATTAGATTAATTTATTTCTGTATTTTGTTACAGTTTTTGTCTTGTTTTTTAACTGTTGTAAACAGCCCAGTGTCCAGGTGCCAGAGTAATCAACAAATATTGTTAAATAATAAATAAAGCAACATATCAATTGAGTGCAACAGATATAATAAGCTGAGAATGTCAGTTGGTTTCTTGTTTTATATAAGACATTATCAAAATTCATGTGTTATGCTGAACAAAACGTAGCCTATCACTTATTCTGCCCTGTTCAGTGACATGATTCTGCAGGAGAATGAATGAAAAGACTTCATTTCAAGGGATCATTATCAGAATACCAGAATTTGTGATGTGTTCTCTCTCTCTTTCTCACATATGCACCCACACACACCAAGGCTTTTATATATATAAAGTTTTCTGATTACCTGAACTTGCAGACTTTCATTTATTTAGTGGAAGAGGTTCATGATTTAGATTCACAAGTTTTATTCTTGTTACCAAACCCCCAGAGGCTTAATAAAACTTGCTATTATTAAAGGTGAAAAGCTGGAAAATGACCTCCTATTGCATCGTCTTATCACCTTTCTTTCCAAGCCTGCTACAGATGTCAGAAACAACCTTTGCCTAGGTAGGTGTTGTAGCAGCTACTGCCTCTTACATTTAAAAAAAAAGTCTCTAATGATTATATAGCCATATAACAAGATCGTCTTTTTTTTTCTGTAACAACAACAAAAATTATCTTAAGCAAAGTAGCATTTAAGTTTGGATCTCTGTGAGCGTTTCTGATGAGAACTTTACACGTCCACATTCTTATCATAGATACTTCATTGAGACTGTTTGCACACTGCTCACTAAATAAGATAAAAAGTCCACCCTCATTACAAATTCTGCAGAGCAAAAGATGTCTTAATGAATTTACCTTAAAGATCATGGTTGCATCTACAAATCAATCTGAACGTTCAGGACAAAACATCATACAGCAAAGCAATACAGGATAGTCAGTTAGAAAACCAGACCTGTTAGCAATTAATTAAATTACTTAAATTAAATTACACCTAGAATATTGCATACAATTCTAAACACCATCTTTTACAAGGTGCATTGAACACTGAAGTATGTCTCGACAAAATAAAGCAAAATAATCAAGTCCCAAAAGGAAAAGAAAAAAGAGGAATCATTGGAGGCATTGGGTATGTTTAGCCTAGAGAAAATGAGGCTGCAGGGAAACATGATAATTATTTAAGAAACCAAAAGGCTATTATACACAAGATGGGTATTCTTCAGTGTGGTTACGGAAGGCAAGATTAGAAGCAACATTTTCAAATTACAAGGAATCTCTTGTCAATCGATACCAGGAATAATTTCCTAATAATAATACATTTTCAACAATGGAATAAAGTGCTGTGGATGTTGGTAGACTCCAATTTGCTTTTCAAACTTTTTAAAGTCTTTGAGATATATCAGAGAAATTGTACATTTTTATAAATGTAATAACTGTAAATGTATATTATAAGAAGAGAAATGCACCCTAGCAATAACCATCCTGATGGAGTGAGAATTAATCTCACAGAGGTGAAATAGATCTTTCTCCCGGAATTCAAACATTTAGAAATAAAGCCGAAGTTTAAAAGTCTAATTAAAATATTTATTTCGGTACGAAAACAATAAAATCTCATTGTTTACATCTCTGCTATAAAATGTGACTTCCTCAGTCGGAAGCCAAAGCAAGAAGGAAAATCAGGAATGCACATATGCGTACAAGAACATATCAATCATGTGCTCAGGAATGTACCATTATATTAGATAGGGATGCAGCTCCCTGCATATATATACAACTGACAATAAATTACACCGTGACACATACTGGTATATACTGTAGACATATGCTACATCTGTACACACAAACACACACACACACACACACACACACACACACACACACACACACACACACACGAAATGGGAATGATGAGGTGAAATCCTGATCATGCAGAATGTTCTGCATCATTTTAGGCTAGAGATGGGAGATTTCATTCATACTTTTAGTTGTAGCCACATATTAAATAACACTATTACCATTATTCAATTATAACTACTACTAGTCAACCAGACAGGCAATTGAGAACCTACGTTTCCAATTTGAAGGTGTGATTAGTGAACATGTGAAATAGAAAAAATTAGTGAGTAAATTAGGTGGGCAATTTGATGATAGAAGACAGATTATCAATTCTTACTGTGATTAAGAAATTGGCAAAGGAACAAGCCAAACTCTTGTCCCAAAGGTTCTTTTTCTGGAGGCAGCTGGGCTTTCTTGGTTTTTTCTTTGAAGACGTTTCGCTTCTCATCCAAGAAGCTTCTTCAGCTCTGACAGAATAGTGGGGAATGGAAGATAGTGGGAATGGAAGTCTTCAAAAGAAAAAAAACAAGAAAGTCCAGTTGCCTCCAGAAAAAGCACCTTTGGGACAACCATGACCTAGATGACTGAGAATCTTTACAGACTTTTAGCTATACGATTTGGGATGAACACCCTTTGAATGGTGTGGGAGTAGGAATGGATTGCCAGAGAGAGAGAAAATGCAGACTACAGGAACCAGGAGCACTACTGAGGTGACTCTGAGGACACAAATAAACCTCCAAGTGCTTCAATGACCCTCTAAAGGATGCAAATGACCAGCTGTCTGCAAGGAATATAAATCCTTCCATTCCCCACTATCCTGTTAGAGCTGAAGAAACTTCTTGGATGAGAAGTAAAATGTCTTCAGAAAAAAAAACCAAGAAAGTCCAGTTGCCTCCCGAAAAAGCATGGAGGAACTGGGACAGCCATGACCTGGATGACTGAGAATCTCTACAGACTTTAAGCCAAATTCTTGTTCTTGCTTTCTTTCTCCCCCTTTCCCCCCCTTTTTTTGCAAATATATGAGCTTATTTCCATGCTAATCTGACTTTAACCAAGGGGAGTTCACCCATCATTAATTTTAGTCACCAAAAGCATGTAGGTTTACACAAAGAATGTTAGAGTTTGTGTTTTTCCTGTGTGGATCAAGTGATATCTTCAACAGAGTGTAATAACTTGAGCATCTATTAGGAACGGGCCATTGAGTTCTGAATACAAATGAATATTGCTAAAAAGAAGAGCTCTACTATTTCATAAATTCATTTAGTATGTAGTATTAGAATTGTAACCAAGAGTCCAATGATGCCAAAATGGATTGAAATTATAGTGGTATAAGCTGATTTATATTCAAGGGAGGATTGTCTCATTAATGTCTATGACTGAAATTGATGGATTCACCTTTTTCTAGCTAAAATCAAATGAAATTAAAAGTAATTAACTTTTGGCCAAGTTTATTGCATTAAATATTGGGTTAGAAAAATGTTACTTAAATTACCCCAAAATAATCTTTGTAAATCTAATGGGCAAAGAAGCTTTGCACATCCCAAAAATAATCTGATTCAATCTGAACATTTGATTTTGGGACTATTTGCTTTGAATTTTGAATCAGTTTGTAAAAAGCTGTTCCTGCACCTGCACAGTGCACTGTCCAAGCTGTCTGGTTTAATTTGGAAGGATACAAATTGATTTGACAATTTGAATAGTCTTTATGATTAGATTTGGAGTGTTGATTTGATTTGGAGATCCAACTGAATCATCTTTGAATCAAATCTGAAATGAATATTCATACAGACCTATTAGCTACAGCTAAAGGTTATGCAAACTTAATGGAGAAGTGGTTCTACTGAATTTAATTTAACTAAAATATGTACAGAATATTTACCAAGCCTAGGCTTTACTAAGAATTTAGAATGACTTAGCCATTGCAATGAACCCTTGACTCACTGTTGATGTGATGAACAATTTCCCAGATGTAGCTTTGAAAAGTTGTATAACTTCCCAAATCCCATTAGTTATGCATGTAACTACACTTGTGATAGTTTGATTCTGGGTAATGCTGCTGACATTTTTTTAAAAAAACCATGACAATTATAGCAATGAGCAAACCACACATGATATTAATTACATAGTTTGCTTATAAGAGTGCACTAGGGTTCATTTTTAAATATTGCATTAAAATACTCATATATTTTGGGAAATAGCATAATTGGGAAATTAGTGCATCAAAAATATCTAGCTCTAGGAAAGTTACAAAAAAGTTAAAAAGAGCCGAGGTGGCGCAGCGGTTAGAGAGCAGTACTGCAGGCTACTTTAGCTGACTGTGATCATTTGAGTTCAGCTGTTCAAATCTCACCGGCTCAGGGTTGAATCAGCCTTCCATCCTTCCGAGGTAGGTAAAATGAGGACCCAGATTGTTGGGGGCAATGTAAATATATACATTGCTTAATGGTGTAAACCGCTTAGAGAGTGCTTGCACTATGAGGCGGTATATAAATCTCACTAATAAATAATAAATAAATAAAATAGAAAATTTTATATTGAAAAAAAACTGCATAAACATGTATACAGGAAGGAAATGAGATACATTCCTTTCATTGTTTTCATAAACTAAATATATTTAAGGAGTTGAAATAAATAAAATGGAAAAATCTGCATACAACAATGCAGGAATAAGGAGAATATTTGTTTATTATTTATTCATATTTTCTGAGGGTTTTTTTTTTTGGATGAAGCTATCATTTGACTGTTATGTTAAGAAGCCACCTTAAATAACTCATATCTTAGATGGCTAAATTTCTATCTTGATGAGAAACATTATGTACGTTTATTACTGCCTAGAAGCTCTTTTTGCATGAAACAAAAAAATGATACTTATGATTTATAGTTTTCATGATTACAAAAAATAGATAATAAAGAGAGGGTTTTTTTCTGTAACCATAAAGGAAGATGTAATTTTGCATCTATACTTATAATTCATGTAAAGAAATTGGAAGTGACTCCATTCTATTTCATTTTATTTTTCCATTTCACTTTTTCCTTTTTCCTTTTTTCTTCTTTCTTTCTTTCTTTCTTTCTTTTTTCTTTCTTTTTCATATTAGCTCTTATTAGACTTTATCATCTTTAAAATTTCTCAATAAAATTATATGAAGTTATATGAATTATATGAAAAAAGAAACCATCCTTAATAATTTGCCCTGCCTTGACTAGTCTCTAGCTTTTCCTTCAAAAGAAGGGTTATTGAGAAGGTAGTAAGAATTTAATGACAGATGGTCATTGAGAGAAATTAATTTTTTTGGACATTTTCAGTCAGGATTCAGCATTGTCATAAAATGGAAACACCAATGCTGAGTCTAGTTTTAAATGGGGGTGAGTGGGCAGGGGAGATTGCAATTCCCGGATCATATAGTTTCATATTATAATTCTGATTTGTTGACTGATAAAATAACAGATTAACAGAGTGGGAAGGGACCTTGTAGGTTATCTAGTCCAACCCCCCACCAAAGCAGGAGACCCTACACCATTTTGGACAGATGGCAGTTCAGTCTCTTCTTGAAAAATTCCAGTGATGAAGCTCCCACAACTTCTGAAGGCAAGCTGTTCCATTGGTTGATCGTTCTCCCTGTCAGAAAATTTCTCCTTATTTCTAGGTTGAATCTCTTCTTGATCAGTTTCCATCCATTATTCCTTGTATAGCCTTCAGGTGCTAATTTGGTCCTCCCTGTGTCAGCCCTTCAAATATTGGAACATTGCTATCATGTCACTCCTGGTCCTTCTCTTCACTAGACTAGCTATGCCCAGTTCCTGACTGTATTTGGTTTGGTTTTGATCTGACTTATGAAAAAGGAACTGTAGGCTACTTAGAGCAGGAGTGGTTTATAAAGCCTGTAAAATAAATAAATAAAGCAAAGATTACCTTTATCAGCATCTGAATGATGAGAAGTATGTTAATCTCAGCAGTATGCAGTGCCATCAAGCATGGCATTTTTCTGGGCTTCCTACAAGTATTGAGAATTGGAAACAGCATCTTACGATAGATTATTCCATCATGTGGTGATGGGGGAACATCAGTAAAGTCTTTGGGTGTCTTATCTATATGAAACTGCTGGAAGACATCCAATAGTTTGGATGAGATATCATCAGCATGCTGATGGTATTCAGTGTTACCTTGCTACCCAAGGCCAAACTGGAGATATTATAGACATTATGAATTTTGTGACTGTCAGAGTCTGGGTGGGAAGAAACAACCTTGATTTGTAGAAGGTTGTATCTTGAGCAAGATAGTTTTGGTATATCTGGAAACATCAGGATCATCTACTGGTTCTATTGCCCTATTTCAAAATGGGCTTTTAGTCATCCAGAAGAAGCTAGTCCACAACTAGGGGTATCCACCTGGCCTCAGAGTTTCTTCTAGACAAAGGGGACTTTAATCAGTTTTTATATGCTGTAGGGGACAGTTACTCATGCCCTGATGACTTGACAATTGAACTATCAAACATTCTCTCTATAAAACTGCATTTGAAAACTACTGGTACCTTGTACTAGTTGGGAAAATTTATTACTGTAGAAGAAAACTAAAAACTGTGATTGTTGCACTGCCTGATAATAGGCTTCAAAGTGCTACAAATCCTTCTGAGGTACAACACTAGAAAACATCAGAAGATGCCTTGCTAGGCATTAATTAAGGTTTCTTCTGGTTCCTCTCCAAAGAAATGTCAAAAAGGTTATGACTAGGAGTAAGTCCTTTTTGAAAGATGACCCTGATTTGTGGAAGACATTGCTTCCTGGGATGTGATTATCCCAATCTTCCTTTCATTCAAGAAGGCCTTTGAAACAATTTTACTTCCATAGGCCTTCTCAAATGCTGCTGAGGGGTGTGTGTGTGTGTGTGTGTGTGTGTGTGTGTGTATAACATTTTTTGCTGATAAATGAAAATGAAGGGAGACTATTTTATATCTATTTCGAGCTAATTAGCTCTCATCAGATAGCCATACTCTTACTGGGATTTGAACCTGGGCAGTCTGCCTGTAAGGCAGCAGCTTAACCTTCAGGCCACAGGCTCTCTACCCTTATCAGCTCTTCACCAGGAAAGGGTTATATATGTTTTTTTTTTAATCATCCTGGAGTATAGAAGGAAATATATATATCAGTTTGTGATTGTTTTTATCTGATAACTATATTAATGTTGTTGATTTAATGCATAGAGGTATTCATTATTGAGATTGCTGATTTGTGCAACCTAGTATCATTCATATGAGGACAGTCTAGAATTACCATCACATAAATAAATAATCACTCAAAAGCTATGATTGCATTTGTTTTCTAGTTCCAGTTACATAATTCTTCAGTTTGCAGAAAGGAAAAATTTCATCCCAGACCTACAAATGAAAGCCAACTAATCATTTCTGTACCTCTGTATTGTATGTGTTTAATAATAGATAAATAAATAATAAATAAATAAGGTTCCAGATGAATGCCATGCCTCAAGGGAATCTCCTGCCTGCAACATTCAGAATCTTGTCTAGGGCAATATAGAATCTGGAACTAGGATAAAAGAGGGAAGAATTTATAGTATACACTTCCTGTATAAAATGCCCTACAATTAGACTTGCTGACCATATGCCATTTCTCATGAACAAGTATGTGTGATAATTGACTATTTGCAAGAGTGAATTTGCTATTACTCACACATGAAATAAACTAGCATTGGCTTATTATGCATTCAGCCCCTTCACAGATTGCAAGTGTTGAGTAATAATGTGATGCCAAATCAAGTAAAGTGCAATTATATTGTGAATCATCCTTGGTTTTACTATATTACCATTTTCATATTTTTAAGTATCAGCAGTTATTTATCTGTATATCTTCTTCATGCAGTTACTTTGCCTCAGCTACAATTTTCAACAAAATCCCCATCAGTGATAAAAGCCATTAAAAACTGGAATAAGTAATCAAACCTGCAGTTCTAAAGCTATAATTCAGTGAACCTTATTTCTTTATTTAAAAAGAAAAAAAAGTTCCTTTGGAACTTGAAAAGGTCCTCCAAGGGGCTTATGGCAAGATCAGGTACAAAATGTGTATGCTTACAAAATATAAGCACTATAAAGTGAACATTAATTGTAGCCTACTACTTTTTTAAAAAAAGATATTTGTCCTATACAATAACATCTGTTGTTAATCCTTTATTTACTGTCTTATAGCTCCTTGTGGATTATGCTGTAAAATGTGCACAAGAAGCTTCAGAGCTTTCATAGATGTGCCATTTAATTTAAGGGAGATCACAACTGGTGAATGGGCGAAATTCCTGGTGAAATAGCCTTATGTATATCAGAGTGCACAGATTGGTAAAAGAGTCATTAGACTTGAAATGAACTGATCGATATGTGCACACTTAATGTTTTATGGAACTTTGGTCTTTCTCAATCCACTTTGACAAAGGCAGCGGCAATGCTTATACAGCATTATTCTCCCCCTGTAGACACATTTTTGCCCTTCTCAGCAACAAGCATGTGTCACAAAAGTATGCCTGATTGCATTATAAATGTAGCTACAGAATGCCATTTGCTGCATCATTTTTAGGTCATCACTGATGGGAATAGTATGTTGCTTTTAGTTGCAAGGTAAGATTAATTTCTAAATAAAAGGGGGAACTATTTCAATGTCCCTGAATTGCTCATGCTACTGAACTTTGAGACAGAAACGGAAACTTTCCTTTAAAAACACTTTCCAAATGAAATATGTTCCAATATCATTTGTCTATTTTCTTTTATAAGGGTATTAGTACAAGATTGAGAAGAAGAAGCATAATGTCAATTGCATATAATTATTTTTCCTAGTAGCCACATTTGCAAATAAATGTTATTAAAAATTTGTCTACTGATCACCTTTGAACAAGCCACTAAAAGAGTGAATGAAGTATATAGATAGATTAAGGGTATTGATTTGACCATTTAAGGATCTTCATAAACAAGCTATATTTTTAGAAGTGCTACAAAACTGCTGAGTCAGTTTTCCAATAGTCAATGTTTATTTTTATACCTAACATTTTCTACCTAAATAAAAGGAAGAATTGCAAAAAAACCCTAACACACATTAAAACAATATATTTAATAATTTAAAAATGACCTTATAGTAAGAATAGGCTAAAGCAAACATAAGCTCCCGGAGATAAAAAATAGTGAACCACTTTAAGAGAATGAAATATTTAGTACCATGGGTACATCTTAAAATAGGTGGAGGAGTTAACTATACTTGAAAGGACTTCCATCATCTGGTACCAAGAAATCTAGTCCTGTTATGCTTTTAAAAACAGATGCCATGCATTACTGAACTTTTGATTTCAGTTTCAAGTATTACGAAAATATGTACGGGAAGAGCTAATGCTGCAGATATTCTGAGGCTAAGCCATGCAGAGGAGGGATAGATCAGCTTATTGCCAATCACATTTTTAAAGCATTTGCAAGAGGAACTGGAGTTGCTTATATTAGCAAAAAGACAGTCTTTTCAGTTGATTTCATAATTAGCAACAACTCCCAAATTAAGAAAGCCAGCTTGGTGTGCTGGTTAAGGCATCAGGCTAGAAACCAGGTGACCAATGACTTCTAGTCCTTTCTTGGACACAAATCCAGTTGGGTGACCTTGGACCAGTCACTCTGAGCTACAAGAAGAAGGCAATGACAAACTGCTTCTGGAAAATCTTGCCAAGAAAACCTAAGAAACCTTGCAGGGACTCAATCAAATAGTCACCAGGAATCAAAAATTGACTTAAAGGCAGTGGTGGGTTCCTACTGGTGCGGTCCACTCTATAGCATCGGTAGCAGCCCGCTGGTGACATCACAGTACCGGTGCAGTCGGTTGCCGTGCCTGGGCGCCACCATTTTTTAAAAAAAAATTACATTTTTTTTTTAAAAATCTTCTGCGCATGCCCAGAAGCCGAGCTTCTGGCACTGTGCATGCGCTGCCTTCCTACCCCACAGTGAGTCCAAGCAGGGGAGAATGGCTGAGGGAACGCGTGAGACGGTGAAAGAATGGGCGGCAGGAGCTATCTCCATTCCCCTCCCTTCAGCAGTCCGAGAAGCCACGAACGTGCGGTGATGATCCTAAGCATTTTCGCACATTTGAGGCTTCTCGAGCTGCTGAGGGGAGGGGGAATGGGCGGCAGGACCTATCTCAGTTCCCCTCCCTTCAGCAGTCTGAGAAGCCATGCCCACCTGGTCACATGGCCAGCAAGCCATGCCCACCCAGTCACACGGCTGGCAAGCCACACCCACAAAATAAGTCATGCCCATAGAGTGGTAGTAAAAAAATTAGGAACCCACCCCTGCTTAAAGGCATTGTCACACACACACATACATACACACACACACCACCTTCCAAATTATTGTTAGCATTCGAATGTATTTTGAAAGATTCCAAGTCTCTACTTTGTTTAGAGAATGAATTATATGAGGCAGATATTGACCATTTGCAATAATTCTGGAATAATTCATGTTAAGAAATGACTACATTAAACTCCTAAAGGCTATGAAATGTGTTTTTAAGATTTTAAGGTAAGAATGGTTCCATGAAATAAGTTCTTTCAGATCTACTAGACATCCCACAAATTTTTTTAAAAGAGTGGGCTGCCAATCTCACTATGCTATAAATGTAAAATGTGCAAGGGGACACTTATTAATATATTATGGGCTTATCCGCTATTGCCCTATTTTGGTTTAATATCCATAAGCTGATTATTATAAAACTACAATGTTTGATAGGTGAATATATTCTTGAATAATATACGAAAAAATTAGAACTTATCACTTTATCAAAAATTATGCACTGATCAAGCAATGGGTTGGCAGCAAAAAATATTTCTCTTCAGTTTCAGAAAGTGCAACTCTAGATTTATGACTATGGATTGCTAATAAGCATTTTTTTCTTTTGTTTTATTTTTTAGTGGTTTTCTAAAGTGGCACATTATAAATGAAGTTGAAAATGCAATGGATCAAAATTATTCACATTTAATGAAATGTGAAAAACTGAAGCAAATGATTTATTTCAAGTAAAACTATGATTTTGTTTCTTTTTCTGTTTTCTGTTTTATTCTTTGTTCTTGCTTATTTTCCCCCTTTCCTCTTTTTTGTATGTTAAATCACAAATAAATAACATTTAAAGCAGTGGTAGACATTCCACTGATTTCCACATATTTTCAACCCACAACTTTTTTCAGATCCTTAACAGTGTAAACAAATGCGTCCACAGGATTGGAAGCAACATTACTCCATTGTGGCACAAGCCCCACCCCTTCATTTATGCATGCCACATCACAATGTACCTACAAAACTGGAAGACGTTACATTGTGCTCCTGTGCTGCTGTTCTCATTGCCCCCACCGGCAACTACTATTCAGGTACCATCAATAGATACAGATAATTAGAGTCAGAAGTCCAAAATATCTGGAGGGTACCACTTGATTTAGACCTTTTTAAGCTAGAATGGGCAATTTTAGTTGTAATAACTAAATAAAAATGGTAGAGATAGAATAAATCTGGAATTATGTTAAAAGCTGAACATTTATGTGTTTCTATATCTGCTGTGAGCCGCCCAGAGTCCCCCGGGAGTTGGGCGGCATAGAAATTTTAATAAATAATAATAATAATAATAATAATAAAGTCAGCAAAACAGGTTACAAGAGCCAATTTGGCTTCTGCATACTGCTTTATCTGAAATTTGTAGATTTTCTCCCTCCCCCCAAAAAATATATTCCTATGTAAAGTTTGTTATTTATTTTATTTATTTATTTATTAGTTGCATTTGTATGCCACCCACTCCAGAGAGACTCTGGGCGGCTCACAACAGTACATTGTTACATTAAAGTTGGTAGGGTTGTAATATATCAAAGGGTCTTTCATCCAGTAAGAATCTAGAAATATTTTATGATGGAAATCTTTGAGCAGCATTAGCTGTAGAATATTCTTGCATAAATTGCTGCTGTCACCCTATTTATTTGTTTGCTTGATTTGTTTGTTTGACTCACTCCAGTGGTGGTGTACAAAATCAAATACAGTGTACAACATAATCAAAACATTAATGCTGTCTTCATCAGCAGGCAATAAAGAAGGTTTTCTAGCTGCTAATTCACCAGGGACTGTGAGGAAATGTCTCGCTTTAACTATTCTTTGGAAAGATGTAAAAACAGAGGCACGGACAGAATCGGCCACTGAGAATTTCCACCTCCCTGACCTCTCATATCTCCTAATAAGAAGACAGGGAACCTTTAGCAAATGTTCTCTATTCATCTGCTTTTAGAAATAAAAGCATAACGCACCATTTATTAGCTATGAATTTTCAGGCTAGGAGCCAGGGGACTAGATTAATCTCATTCTGAGGTTTTAATCATAAAATGAGAGCTGCTGGATCAGATCAAACACCACTGCATTAATCCAGCATCATGATTCTTTTTTGGGCCACTTACATCCATTTACTATCAAAGATGAACAAAGATGAGAAGGAACCACATTGCCAACTCTGTTTTCTACCCATAGAAATCTGATAGTAGACATTATTTATAGCATGTAATTGCTTGCAATGATTCAACAATCCAGCACATCACTTTAAAAAAAATCATTCATCGACATGGGGTGAGTTTTCAACAGTACGCTGATGACACCCAGCTGTACATCTCCACCCCGTCGCAATTCAGGGAGGCAATGGATGTGATGTGCCGTTGCCTGGATGATGTTAGGATCTGTATGGGAAGGAACAGGCTCAAGCTCAACCCTGACAAGACTGAGTGGCTGTGGATACTGCCTCCTAAGGATTATACTGATTGTCCCTCCTTGGCCTTCGGGGGAGACAAACTATCTCCCTTGGACCGGGTTCACAATTTGGGGGTGCTCCTAGATCCACAGCTAAAATTAGACCAACATCTTACGGCTGTGGCTAGGGGTGCCTTTGCACAGGTTCACCTGGTGTACCAATTGCGACCATATTTGGAGAAGGAGGCTTTACTCATGGTCACTCATGCCCTTGTCACCTCTCGCTTGGACTACTGTAACGCACTCTACATGGAGCTACCCTTGAAAAGTATTCGGAGACTGCAATTGGTGCAAAATGCAGCTGTGCGAGCTGTGGTGGGTGTCTCCAGATACACCCATGTAACACTCATTCTCCGCCAGCTGCATTGGTTGCCCATTGGTCTCTGGGTGCAATTCAAGGTGTTAATTATCATCTTTAAAGCCCTACATGGCTTAGGACCAGGTTATCTCTGGGACCGCATCCTACGTCATACATCCCTATGACCAATTAGGTCCCACAGAGTCAGTCTCCTCCAGGTCCCTTCAACCAAACAATGTCGGTTGGCGGGACCAAGGGGGAGAGCCTTCTCTATGGGGGCTCCGGTTCTCTGGAACCAACT
This sequence comes from Diadophis punctatus similis, assembly GCA_023053685.1. Lineage (NCBI taxonomy): Eukaryota > Metazoa > Chordata > Lepidosauria > Squamata > Dipsadidae > Diadophis > Diadophis punctatus. Next base: position 258,081,960 of record JALIGW010000001.1, on the reverse strand, counting down.
ACCCCCAGAGATCTGATCTATCCCCACCTTGCTGGCTTTCCAGAAAGCTATTAAGACATGGCTCTTCCTGCAGGCAGGGTGATGTGACCGATGAACATCTTAGGTCTCCCCCAGGTATGAATGTGTTGTTTGGCTTTTTAATTTTTTAATCAAGCAAATGTTTTAAATTATTTATTACTTTTGCTACTGTTTTTTATATTGTTCTTATACTCTGTTGTATGCCGCCCTGAGTCCCCAGGGAGTAGGGCGGCATATAAGAACAGCAAAATAAATAAATAAATAAATAATTTATAGCATGTAATTGCTTGCAATGATTCAACAATCCAGCACATCACTTTAAAAAAAATCTGCAGCATTATTTAATCTTTGTACCCATCTCCAGAGAGAAATTGGCTCTTAGAAAACAAATTTTATTCAGTTTAATTGCAAACACACTAAAACATTTCCATCTTTAGCCTGAAGGCAATTTATACATTTCTTTTCATGATCTTATGGAAACCTTTGTGTTTGCAAATGAATGAAAATGTGTTACTCTTTACATTATATTTCTTGCAAAAACAAAACAAAATGGGAAATATAACATGCATAAAGCAAGTTATTAAGTTCCAGAAGAGTCAAGTGGCATTATTCTGGTTCCACAGCAAGGAAAAAAGTCCCACGGTCACGGTCAAAGGTCTCCAGTAGAGAGGGAGCTAGGTTAAAACCCTTTTCTCACTACATAACCTATGGACAGCCAGACTGCAGTTGTTAAGGTCATAGTTATGAGCATGAACTTGCTATAGAATACAACCTTTCAAAACAAAGGTGGAAAATCTATGCCTTTCTATTAGGGAACCAAGGATATTTTTCAATCAATTTTCTGCCATTGAGCATGCACAGAAGCAAAATTTTGCCGAAATTTCTCTCTCGCGCACATCCCCTCATGAGAATTTGGTGCGATTTGCTTCCACGCATGCGCAGAAGCAAAATCGCATGAGGGGGTGTGCACGTGTAGTGAGCGGACACGTGCCCGAAATGGGGAGATACACGCGCAGTGCACCGGCACCGATATGTAAGCAACCCGCCCCTGATTTAGAGATACCATGTTACAAAACTGGCTAAATGGACTAATAATCTGGCTCAGCATGTATTATCTTTTAAAATCTAAGAAAGTTAGCCAAGCTGTGGGTGTGGCTTGGTGGGTGTGGCAGGGGAAAGATACTGCAAAATCTCCATTCCCACCCCACTCTGGGGCCAGCCAGAGGTGGTATTTGCTGGTTCTCTGAACTACTCAAAATTTCCGCTACCGGTTCTCCAGAACCTGCTGAATTTTATCCCTGGTGCAATCATTTGAACTTTATTGTACTCACACAAAACAATACTGTACTAATAGTAGTAATTCTTGAACACCTGTAATTCCTGAACATGAGGGCAGAGGGTAATAGCAAACTAAAGAATTTCACATAATGAAATATACTTGTACTATTATAATAGCCAGTGTAGGAGATGACCAGGATGAGCCCATGGGAAGGGTTAAGCGCGTAATCAGTCTCGAATCCCGTCACCCCCATAAGAAATCTAAGTCCAGTCCACCTTGGATTCCATTTACTCTTATCTACTACCTATTTGCTTTGACTATTAATAGTTCAGATTCTTGTAGAGAGTGTTAGCATGCAATAAACCTATATATTCATTTGAACTGCCTTGACTCCTGATTTCCTACACTTGACTGCCAGATTTAAAAAAACTGAATTAATGAAGTATATTTGCTTAATATCATAAAGGTCCTGAATCAGGCCAATCTTTTTTTTTAATAGTATCAGGATTTTATGATTTCATTCCTTATAGAAATTATACATACATACATATATACATACATACATACATACATACACACACACACACACACACACACACACACACACACACACACACACACACACACACACACACGAATGAATGAATGAATGAATGAATCATTCAGAGTTCTACAAGCAGGCTTTGATTTGTTTCATGAATCTTTCCCACAAGCTCTAAATTTTCTCTGGATGGTTCTCAATAAACCTGAGCAGACAGGTTGCGTTGTCTTTGTGAGTTCAATGGTGGGCAGAGAAGAAGAATTAATGGTTGGTGGATGCTATTCTACAAATCATATGATACTATTTGATACAACTTTAAATCTCAAATATTTTTTCCTCAAAAGGAAAGTGGCAATTACTGCTCCTGAAATGTCTACTTGCTTGGTGAAGTGTAAGTGCACTGTACCAGATTTATATAGGGAACCAGATGTATAAGTAAGATGACTCATATATTATTCAATGAAAAACTTTAAAGTGTAAAGGTGGGCTGATGTCATTTGTCAACGGATTGCTACAAGAATGATATGCTGTGCTTGTGAAATTCTCTAAAACAATGTTTAAAGTTATAAACAGATGCCTGTTAGCTATCTGGAATGCAATTTATTATCTTAGTTAAATCTATGAGTCCATTACATTTATTAGGAAAATGTAGTTGGTGGAACTGTTACCACATATCTGTTTCCTTATTTTTGCCTTCTTCTGATAGATCAAGTGAGACAAACACAGAATACATGCTCAGTGGCAGTTGTTAAATTGTGGATCAGAGCCACTGTGGAGAGAAAGCTTCACCAAAGGCAGCAATGACCATAAGAGTTGGCAAAAAAACCCCATGAGTTGAGTGATCAATGGTATGGCTGCCATTAAAAATGAATTTCTCACCATTTCTACATCAGTTGAATTAGATCTGCTTGAACTTGACTGCCTGTTCTCAGTGTACATAAAAGAAAAGATATGTTCATCAAGAATCACAGCACTTAATGATAGTGCAAATAAGCAATCAAATCATATTAGGAAACAGTCAATATAAATCGTAAGGATACAAGCAACAAAGTTACAGTCATACAGTCATTAGTGGGAGGAGATGGGTGATAGGAACGATGAAAAGATTAATAGTAGTGCAGACTTAGTAAATAGTTTGACAGTGTTGAAGGAATTATTTGTTTAGCAAAGTGATGGCGTTCTGGAAAAAACTGGCACTATTTACAATTGAATTCGAGATACAAAAAAGATATGGAAGGAATTGGCATAGACATAGAAACACAAAAATTGGATAAAATACTAATAGGACCAGAAGAAAAATTGATATCAAAATTATATAACTACTTATTGGAATTTGACAAATTTGAAGACATAGTAAAAAATCCGATTATAGCATGGGCCAAAAATGTAGGTCACAATATACTCTTGGCTGACTGGGAGAGGACCTGGAACATAAATTGCAAAATAACAAAATCAACAGCTTACAAAGAAAATTATTAAAAAATGTTTTATAGGTGGCATTTGGCCCCAGCAAAATTGGCAAAGATACATCTAAATGTGAATTCGGCTTGTTGGAAATGTAAAAAAGACGTAGGTACCTTCTTTCATATGTGGTGGATGTGTCCCGAAGTGAGAGGTTATTGGAATAAAGTACATAAATGGCTAAGCGATATCACAGGAAGAACAGTAGAATACACTCCTGAACTTTTCTTACTTGGAATTATAAAAAAGCAACATCCCAGGAATATACAATATTTGATACTACATATTATTACAGTGGCAAGAATTGCATATGCACAATATTGGAAGAACAGCCAAATACCTTCAGAGAATGTATTATTAGATAAAATTTACAAATGTGCAGAAATGGACAGATTAACCATTGAACTCAAAGATCAAAATAACTCGGACTACTATGAAGTATGGTCAAAATGGTACAAATGGGTCAGGAAAGACAAAGGACTATGAAATAAGGTTGGTTGAAGAAGAAGATGTAAGATTGTAAATATGTGGAAATATTGTATAAGTTTTGTATGAGCAAAAATAATAGATGTGAATAGGTGTAGATCTGTGTTATGATATTATGATGCTTAAAGTTTAAAAACAATAAAAATATTTTAAAAATAGTTTGACAGTGTTGAAGGAATTATTTGTTTAGCAGAGTGATGGCGTTCGGGAAAAAAACTGTTCTTGTGTCTAGTTGTTCTGGTGTGCAGTGCTCTATAGCGTCATTTTGGTGGTAGAAGTTGAAAGTGTGCATAAGTGCACCAGTGTGCCTACCGTCCCTGTCCTAATGTTCCCTCTTATCAGTACTCATCTTATGTATATAAACAATGTTATATCTATGTATATTACCAACACGTACTTGACAAAAATAAACAAATAAATAAAAATAAATAAATAAATGTCCAGGATGTGAGGGGTCTGTAAATATTTTCATAGTCCTCTTTTTAACTTGTGCAGTATACAGGTCCTCAATGGAGGGCAGGTTGATAGCAATTGTTTTTTCCACAGTTCTAATTATCCTCTGAAGTCTGTGTTTGTCTTGTTTGATTGCAGAGCCAAACCAGACAGTTATGGAGGTGCATATGACAGACTCAATAATTCCTCTGTAGAACTGTATCAGCAGCTCCTTGGGTAGTTTGAGCTTCTGAGTTGGCGCAGAAATAACATTCTTTGTTGTGCTTTTTTGATGATGGTTTTGATGTTAGGTGTCCATTTTAGATCTTGTGATATGATAGAACCTAGAAATTTGAAGGTCTCTTCAAATTTGACATTGTTGATACTGTGTTGTCTAGTATTGTAAGAGGTGGAAGTATGGGAGGATTTCTCCTAAAATCTACCACCATTTCTACGGTTTTGAGTGTGTTCAATTCAGGGGTGAAATGCTCCTGGTTCAGGTGGGCCAGTCGGTTGTCGCAGAGCTGACGGAGCTGGTGGCAGTCGCGGCATGGGGCTTCCCCCGCCCGCTTCCCCCGCCCGTCTGGACACCGCCATTTGAGTTCTTTTGCGCATGCACAGAACGCTTTGCGCATGTGCAGAGGGCAAAAGAACTCAAATGGCGGTATCAAGGTGGGCGGGGGAAACCCCGTGCCATGACCGCCACCAGCTCCATCGGCTCTGCGATGACCAACTGGCCCACCCGAACTGGGAGCATTTCACCGCTGGTTCAATTCCAGATTGTTCCGGTCGCTCCACAAGGCTAGTTGTTCAAGCTCCCATCTGTATGCGGATTCATCAATCTCGAATGAGACCGATCACTGTTGTGTCATCTGCGAACTTCAGTAGTTTAACAGATGGATCATTAGAGTAGATTGTAGATTTATAATAGATTGCAGTACTAGAATTTCTCGTGATTGATAAGCATGGATCATGTAACTCAGGGGTGTCAAACTTGCATCATCGTGGTGGCATGACATGATGTACCAGGACTTTTTCCCCCTTTGCTAATCCGGGCATGGCCAGCGCGTGACGCATCTGGCCCGCGGCCCACAAGTTTGACAGCTGTGATGTAACTGGTCAGTAATCAATGTACTTCTATTGGGAATAATGTTGGGAATCATTAGTTCAAGCCTAAAGTTGAAACAATATCACATAGAATGAATCAGTGAAAACATCTCAATGCACCATTATTTATTTATTTTTAGCCTACTTTTATTGTTTTTATAAACAAGGCAGCAAATTTATATAATATTCCTTCCTCCTCCTATTTTCCCCACAGCAACAACCTAGTGACCTGGGTTGGATTGAGTGATTGGTCCAAACTTACCCAACTTTTATGTTTAAGGTGGGACTAATAAAAATATCCCCATGAACTAGTTCTGCATCTATGCATTATTTTTATGTGTAACTAAAATGCTTCAGTCTGACTTATTATAGGTTTAGCAGATGTTTTATTTTGTATTGAAATCATCTTATTTCTGAATATCAATACTACCTGTGCTTTCAGCTGTTTCAGAAAGTTGTGAAGCAGAAAAGTTATTTTCTGCTATGAAAATAGCAGACATCAATTGCATTTCATACTAGCAAGAGTCACAATTTGTTTGGTTAACGTGGAAATTGGCTGACTTGAGATTTCTCAATAAGCTTTCAGAAAATTAACGTATCTATTTTAAGAGTTATATAAAGTATCTCAGATTCAAGCCAAGGACTCTGTAGCCTTCCACATGTGGTGTAGTTAAGCTCCAACTTTCATAACGTCAGCCAATGGCAGAAGATAGAAGTTATATTCCAGTAATATATACAAAGTCACAATTTCTTAACTCTGACCTAAAACTAGAAATACATGGACTGCTAAATAGGTATGGTGAGATCCAGATCCAATTTTACAATCCTCCTGGGTTTTGGCCATTGCTGATTTCTGTTGACCTGTCACCATGAGGTTTGTGTGAAGATAAAATGAAAAGGAAAGACTCTAAATGTCAGCAGACTAGAAAAAGAAGTAAAAGGTGCAAGAAAAGAAAAAAAGGAAGAAAAAACAAGACTCGTGAAATATAATGACTTCTGACCTTCTCTTCAACAGATATCAACAAATCCATCATCTTCCTTCCCTCTTATCTCTTCCAGATTTCCCTTCAACCCCTTATTATATTCTCATCTTTTTCAATCATTAAATCCATAAATCATCATTTCACTTTTTTCTTCTTTTTGCAAAAAGTTCACAAAAGGCTTCCAGTCTTTTTTTTTTAAACACTTGTTCTTGGATAAATGTTTAAACTGATTATATATGTAGCTTTAATTTAAACATTGCTTTAAATTTTAATACCAACCAACAAACAAAAATCACTTTTGGCTGCTTTTAAGGTCAGCTGCATCTACTTTGGAGATGGTGGTCTCAGCACATTGTACAGGATGACCAATATTGTCTACTGCAGCCTATTGGGATGTGGGTGGGTGTCTGTGTACTTGACTTATCTCATTATGACAGGTAACACTTGACTGATGACTGCTTATTTAATGGTTTTGAAAAGGGTGTTTTATGGCCCTTCAAGTACTTTCAGACACTGTAAAGGATGGGTGTCAAACTGGATTGCATCACGACGCATCCGGCTTGTGGGCCGCCAGTTTGACAAACCTCCAAAGTGTCATGTCCCATCCCCCCTCCCGCCTTGGTCATGTAGCCTCATTTTGCATGTTTGGCAACTGGCTTGTATTTATGACACAAGCACCCATGATCATGTAATCACCATTTGCAATCTTCTCTGCCAGCCTCCCCAGAGAATCAGTGGGAAAGGCAGCAGTAAATGTTGTAAGCAGAGGGGATGGAGGATTTCTTCAGGATTTCAACTCCATTCCTGCAGCCTGAAGGATTTCCTTTCATCCTTTGATGGGCTGCAGGAATGTTTGAGAACAAAAGGGCTGCCTACCAGGAGAATTTCAGCTCCTCAAGGAACTTAAACACTTTGGCATGCAGCCCTTTGCTCTCAAAGAGCTGCCTGCTGCGTGGATTTCAGCTTCATCTGGAGCTGAAATCCTTCATCAGGCACTTCTTTTTCTCCATCTGCTTAATGACACAGGAGATTGCTTAACAACCACAGCTAGGAGTGTCAGGAATAAAGTTGTTGAATGAAGCAGTCACATGAACTTCTTGCTTAACTTGCCACTACATTTAACAGAGATTCTGGTTCCAGTTGTGGTTGCAAATCAAGGTCTTCCTGTATATGTGTGCGCACATGTGGTTATGTTTACAAATTTGTACATAAATAAAATTATATCCCAAATCTGATATCCCAAACTCGATTTGAGTAGACAGCCTCTAAGTCTTCCATCCAAGTTGAAGCATGGCATTTTCAAAATTAGCAAACTGAGCTCATTTCACCTTTTTCACTGATGCTTCAATTTAAAAATTAGATTTGGGTTCATATGAAAAATTTAAAAAATATTTGTTTTGTCAATTCATATTATGTTAAAAATGTTCAACAGCATTGTTTTGCACATTCTTTTCTTAAGCTATGTACCTGCACCCATGAACCTAAGTTCAACTTTTTACAAAGGAATATACTCTTCTTTTCTACTGATTTTGTTCCAGCTATGTGCATTTTATAAATATGTGCATTTTGTATGAAATGCTTGAGGTGAGAAATTTTATTTGTTTCACCCTAAACAGACTTGTGACTTACGTGCCTCAATATTTAACTATAAAAATGTTAACTATTCACTCTAAATATTATTGTTGCTGTTGCTGTTCTTCCACTGTTGATGTTACTTAGTTAGGCAAGGAAATATCTGCAAGGAAACAACCAAGAGAGCACCAAGAACTCATTTTTTTTCCACAGCAGCCAATAGAAGTTTCCTAAGAGGTAAGGCAGGATTTGCTTTCCTGTCTAAGTAATAAAAGCTCATGTTTGGTCTTGCATCTTTTCAATTGACAAAACAAGTGTTTTATGGTGCAATTGGAAATAAGTCTTTCTGTACTAGAACTATGTACGGTATATCTTTTTTTTAAAAATGAAGGTGGCAAATTAGGGAAACATGCAATAAATTATTTATTTGCTACATTTCTGTTTTATTTATCTGATTATCGAAAAGGTGATTTCCTCTGTCCCGATCCAGCAAATTGGAAGAGATGAGGCATTGTTTCCTGACTGTTTCTAAATTGAGCTGTGAAAGGCATAGTCTTGAAAACCAGCAAGCTGGTTGTGAGACTGTTTGAATTTGTTGAGTATCTTTTTATGCTTGTTAAGCATGGGTCACCTTACTGCCAACTGACTGTGAAACCGGCTTCATTGCTTAATGTTGTTCTTTTTTTGTCAAAATGAACAGCCCTTGAAAGAGACAGTGGAAACAGAAGCTGAAGACCATGGACTCATTATTTGTTGATCCAAATAATGACTGCAGTGATGGGTGCACAGTGCTTTTAATGAGGATGTCAGGTAAAGTGCAACGAACATGGTAAATAGGAGGGTTGCCTTGTCTTTTCATTTCACCTATTGGTTTTCTCCTCTGGCAAACTCCTAAGTTCCTCTTCAGAAAGAAAGGGGGGGGGAAATGGTTTTCTGTCAACTCTTAGGTGTGAAAATGAACATCTTACAGCTCTGTGTTGATTGTTCTTAGCCCCACAGCCTTGGACATCTGATTCAGAATTAGACAAGTAATGTATACATCTGTGCTGTTTTAATCACAAGACTCTCAGCAGTTTACCTATGTAAAATAACTCTTTAACAACAAGGGAATCCTAGTAATAATAGTTCAATAGAAATGTGCAACGTGACAAACTCCAATAGCTACTGTACTATTAACACATCCCAAGAGGCAGGGTTTATATCTTAACTTCACAATGCATATTTTTGGGGGGGAGGGGTTGTTGTTTTTCTAATCCTCTTGGTTTGTAAATCATAGGGTTTGCATCACTAATTTCCTGTTACAAAATTTACATAGACCTACAGAAGAATAAAGAACGGCCTTTTCTTCTAATTGCTTTGAACTATATCAGCGGAGCAAGAACGCTACAATAATGGAGAAAAGAGAAAAGGGGTCTGCTTTGGTGTTACAGGCAGAGGTGGACTGCTGCCAGTTTGGACTGGGTCACCCGTACTGGTAGTTCTAACCACCAGCTGGTGCCGCCCACCCGCCCCGGTGCTATCCCGTCCTATATATCTCACTCTGGCTCACTCACCGGGCCCACGCAGCCCAGCTGATTTCCACGTTTTGCCTGCTCTACTCACCACGGTTGCCAGAGAAGGTGTGCTGGAAGCCGCGCGCATGAAATTGCTGTGTGTTTGAAGCCGCACACAAGCACAGAAGGCACGTGCGTGTGCGAAGCGCGCATGTATGCGCATGCTCACATTTTCGGTTCTGCACTAGGCAAACCGGTTGTTAAATTATGTGAAGCCCACCTCTGGTTACAGGAGATAATGTGGGAAGGAGTATGAAGGCATCCATGTGTGCAAACCTCAGAGAAAGTGAAGTAAAGATATGGGGACTAGTAAAGATGGAGCAATCACCAAAATATAACGATAGACAATAGTAGACCGGTCTATACAAAAGCCATACAGCTCTCTTTCCCTGTATAGATCGGAAGGGCTTTAAGCAGGAAAATGACCAGTCAGGTCTTGTGGTAGCCATTATAAAGATTGAGCACAAGCCCAGGCTTAATGCCAACCTACTGCAATCCAGATTGGAATTTTGAAGTTGGTTTAAGAAATACCTGGGTGTGGCATGAGAAAGAATCAGTTTAGGTTGCAGTGCAGATTTTCCCTAGTCCATTCATCCCATTTCCACAACATCAGAAGGTAAGGTCTGCAATTGGGAGACGGGGGGAGGGAGGGAAGGAAGAACCCATCTTCTGCCATCTCTTGTGTGAATCTAAATTTTCATGGATCCATTAAACAAATTTGATTCAATAAATATTGTTGCAGCTATGGGTAAGAAAAACTGGCATACAGGTTTGTTTTCATACATGTGCTGAAAAACCAGCATTGTCATTTCATCAGAATGTTATATAGGATACGAGTTTTAGAAATGGAATCAGATCCTGGTGTTAGTTAGGAAAAGCTACAGGTTATACTCAAATTACAAGGAGTAAAATCCACATCATGCCTTGTATTTATACACATGCAATGGAGCTATTTGTTCATTGCTATGGAGATTTGTCCAAATCACTGGAAGCAGAGGTGGGTTCCTACCGGTTCTAACCAGTTCTTTAGAACCGTTAGTAAACCAGTGGTAACGTCACGGAGCCGGTTCTGTCAGTGCCGGTCCGTGGGCTCTGCCACCTTTGATTTTGCTTCTGCGCATGTGCAGAAGCTATTTTTTGATTATTTTCTGTGAAGGGAAGTGCGCGCTGAGAAGCCTCCAGCCTCCGGTCTTTGCCGCCCCGAGAAGCCTCCAGCCACTGGTCTTTGCTGGCGCGAGAACTTCTCCTGGCAGCAAAGACTGGTGGCTGGAGGCTTCTCATGCCAGCAAAGTCCAGTGGCTGGAGAAGCCTCCAGCTGCCGGTCTTTGCTGGCGTGACAAGCCTCCAGCCGCCGGTCTTTTTCGGCATGAGAAGCCTGCAGCCGCCAGTCTTTGCTGCCAGGAGAAGCCTCCAGCCACCGCTGCCGGCTCGGTTCTGGCCGGCAAAGAGGAGGCTGCTGCAGGCCCTTTGAACCAGCAAAGAGCGGCGGCTGCAGGTTTCTCATGCAGAAAAAGACTGGTGGCTGCAGGCTTCCCTCCATTGCCCTTCCTGGCTGAAAAGCTGTGGCCAGCGGGCCATGGAAACAGGGTCAGCCTCTTGACTGGGGGCCTGGGCACATCCTCACTGAAGCTGGTATAGAGGGAAGCCTTTCTCCTGCACTCTCATCTCGCGGACTGGACCCGGCCAGCCTGGCTCAGCGCACCAGCAGGAGCGGGGTGCTCTGGCTGCAACCGTGGGGAAGGCCTGTAAGAGGTAAGAAGGGGCGCCTTTTGGCCAGGAAGGGCAACGGAGGGAAAGCTGAGATGACCACCTGGATATAAGGCCAGAGTGTCCCAAAAAAGTGTCAAAAAGTCCCAAAAATGTTCGCCACCATTTCAGTGGGCGTAGCTTGGTGGTGGGGTCATGTGACTGAGTGTGCGTGAGTGATGTCAAGTTGGCTACACCCACTCAGTCACATGCCCCCCACCTAGCCACACCCACAGAACCGGCAGTAATTATTTTTTAGAACCCACCTCTGACTGGAAGACAAGTTGAATGTTTTATGATGGGTCTGAATAGTGAAGGGGGATCATTATCACCTTTCCCCCTACTCTATTAGAGGGATATATTAATAGTACAGCAGCTAAAACCATCAGTGCTCAGTATTATTGTCAGATTCTCTCCCCTCCACCTCACAAAATAAATGAATAGATGGCTAGGGTTAATGTGCAAGGTTTGGACAGAGTTTAAATTCCATGCCTGCAGAACATTAACTTTAAATAAGTCATGCAAAAAGTCTGTTTAAATGAATGAGTCTCTCACTGGATAGGAGAAGCCAAATGAGAAATGTTGCTTGATTGAAAGAATTAAATGCCCTGGGTGACGAAGAATAGATTAAGACTTCTCATAGTCACTGAGCAGAGATAAGAGGAGTTGATGTGAATGTGGCAATAACAATTTGCGATATGTTCCACTTGTAACGTATGTGTGAACAGGAAGTGTATGGAATAATAATAATTTCCTCTTCTCTTCTTTAACAAAAATTGCATCCTAGATATTTGCTTGAGATTGATAGTCTTATTATATATTGTATAAAATGTGAAAGCTACAGAAAGTTGATAAAGCAAGGCAGGGATCAGGTGTCTCTTCTAATATTGCTATGTTCTAATAATACAGTTAGTACTATAATTATATGATCAAATAATATACTTATTATAAGTAATAATCATGATCATAACAATCTAACCACTATAGAGATTGCCCGACTAGCAGCCCATAAAGTCAACAGGTGGTGTGTGTGTGTGTGTGTGTGTGTGTGTGTGTGTGTGTGTGTGTGTGTGTGTGTGTAACCCCTGACCCACCTTCTCAGAAGAACTTTAGGAGTGACCACACATCTTTAGGACCTTTGTTTCTCCTATGGCACAAGAATTATTTAATATTTCTGCTATTACCACCCATCTTTTTGGAAAGGGAATGTTTTGACCTGACATTCTTCCTCTTAATAGCAATTTGTGAGCTCTCGTATCCTGAATGTATACTTGCCAGTAAACTTGGAATTAACACTGGCAAACCTAAACGTTTTGAAGATTAAAGTCCTTGCTGAAATCCTATATGGAACCCCGGCCAGGAAAACACATTCAACCTCATATAGCTATACTTGTAGGGTCCCTACTTCTGATGCATAGGGGTATTTCTAACACAGTATTCAGACTTGAGAGTTAGATTGATCTGGGACCCTGCAGGTTATCTCCACACATTAATTTTCCCAGGTTGAGAAAGCAATTTTTCAGGGTTGGGCAAATGTGCTAAAATTGGCATTATTACAGGTCAGTTATGTTAACATTCCACAATAGAACACATTAACCTATGTAATTCTGGAGAAATTGAAACAATGAAGTATGTGCTGTTTTACTGAAATTTATATAAGGACCCATTATTTTTTTTCCAGGCCAGGTAGATGAAAATTATGCCAAAGATTATGGCAAAAACATTAGATTCCAGTTGTATTCTCATCTATACTATAAGCAAAAGTTGTACAATTGCAATGAAAATGAGAGAACAACAGACACAAAAAGTAATTTATTTTATTATTATGGATATAGATGATCTTTGATGTTATAAACCCTTGTACAGGAAATGAGTTGGCATAAATTACAGTAAATTTCAAAGATCCACAGTGGGCTGGGACTTAAAGTTTAAGGTTGAACAAAAATGGATAGGAATTGAGTTTGCTATGCATAAATAGAATGCATTCCAGATACAAAAAGTTAATTTGAGATAATTACCAGAAACTATCAAGGAGAAACAGACTGCAGAAAATATAGCTTAAACTCTAATCCTTATGGTACATTCTAGTTACTAATCACTCTGGTTCACTGATTATTTAGAGAAATCATAGAAACGTTGTTTTCCTAGAACAATGTTTGTTTCTCAACTTTGGCAACTTTAAGATATGTGGACTTCAGTTCCCAGAAACCCCAAAAATGAATTCTAAGAGTTGAAGCCCACACATCTTAAAGCTGCCCAGGTTGAAAAACCCCACTGATTCTCAATCCAGCACTCCTTTCTCCACCTCCATTCTCTAGGAAAAAACCACCTGTATTCTTTCTTCCAGAAATCCAAACAAATCTTTAGACATGGAGGATTATTCTTCATTATTTCAAGCATGCCATTATTAACTTCCTAAAGGTTTTAGCCTCTTGATTTAGTGTAGCCAAATATGGCATAAGAAGCTAAGAGATATGAATATGAGGGCTGATTTGCATTGATTGGCCATTAAGGGCACTCATAATTTATAGGTACAGGAACAGATGTCACCATGTTCCTTCCACCTACAAACCATTGCAAATATATCCTTCATCCATGTTTTTCAACTTTGATTCAAAACTGATTAGTCTTAAGCCCCTCGGATCTGGCCATTTCTGCTGTTTCATTCTATTTTAGTTACAGCACCAGATCTAACTCTTGGATTGCCTGGCATCAGTGGTTGTGAGTTGCTGCTGGTTCGGACTGGTTCTTTAGACCAGTAGCGGAAATTTACCGCCGCTCGCCGAACCGCCAGCGATGACCGGCAGTCCACGCTCTCAAACCAGTCCTCTGGTCGCTGCGGCTTGCCAAAAAAAACCCCTCTGTGCATACGCAAAGGCTTCTGCGCATGCGCAGAGGGTCATTTCCGGGTGTTTTGTGCGACGTGACAGGGGCAAAATGCGCACTTCCATCGCGATGCGAACAGGTAGGGAGGGTAAGTGGAACCCACCCCTGCCTGGCATGCTCCCTCTTCTCCAATGGCTGGCTAGTGCACCAGACAGCTATTTAATCCTGAGTAGCAAGATAGTTATGTTGTCTTCTTGGTGCAATTGCAGTTGAGGCAATGAAGTTCTCATCTCCTGCTCTCATCTCCATTTCAAGAAAGATAGCTCCACTCTCTACCACAGATCAAGACAGTTCACCACTTCAGGGACTTGGAATCTGTTAAGTCTCAACAATAACGAGACGTGAGGCGAGGTTGTGACTTCAGCTCTTTAATAGCAGGCAGTAAGCAAACATCAGCAATGCATGGTCTGTGACAGGGATTTAAATAGGGAGCCCGGCAAGCAGGCAGCCAATCAGGTTTCCTCTATTTAAATTCCCTGTCGGACTGGAGTGAAAACTTCTCCAGTCCTTCAATACATTACAGAATCCATCCATCTACCTTTGTTTTCATCTGATATCAGCTCACCATGGGCCTTTTTCCAATTTCCATATTAGCTTATGTCTTCAACAATATCTTTCTAATGTCCTCCATTTTTTTTCTCTCAGTTCCAGTGATCTCTTCTCATATCTCAGGACAAGAATTTTCAAAAAGAAAAGAAGAAGCTTGGTTTTGGTCAGAGAAAAGTTTCAAGACTAGGATTCCACAATTATTAAAATTTTGTTCTCTACCTAAAAGAGAAGGGCTATGGGTCATTTCCCTAATGTTTGTGTTCTCAGTCATGTACACCTCAGTAAGCAAAGAGGTTGACTCTGTGTCTGATAGCTTTGTGTAGTGGATATCTGAGTGTGAGTGTGAGTGAGTGTGAGTGTCTGTATGTAGTGATTCTGGAGTGAATCATCATCATCATCATCATCATCATCATCATCATCATCATCATCATCATCAACAACAACATCATCAACAACAACAACAACATCTATAAATTAGAGGCCAGAGTAAGTAAGAGGAGAAAGGAAATAATTAGATTTTCTTTCTTTTGTTCTACCTTACTTGAATCGAAGACAAGCAAAAGGAAAGGCTGTGATTAAAAGTGAGCAGGTACTTGAAGGAAAGGATCTGCATAGTTTTGGCCATGTCCATACAAAAGGAGAGGCAATTAAGGCAGCTAAGATTTGCAGAACCAGTTTTTGATATACAACTGTGGTTATTCTCTGTTTTATAAGCACCTTTAGTTTCACATTTCCCTGGAACAGATGAAGGTGTGATGGGAAAATAATTTGAATAATAACATCGCTATTTTTTTAATCATAGGAAATGGTTGAGAATTCAATCACAATGCTGTTTTGAGTGTCAGTCCGAAGCCATATTTTATTAGAGACTTTGGCCTGCCATAAGTGATGCTTTTAGAACGTATTCTTGCTGTGGGAATTTGGGAGGGGCTGTTGCATGAGCAATGTAGAGATGTAGCCATAACAAATTCCTTTTAGGCTTTCAAGGTCATCCTTTGTTCAGCACCTGCCCGGAAGCTGTTGGGAGTACCGGACATGTTGGCAGAAGCTGAATGGTCAACGTGATGAACTTGGGAGTGTGGGAACAAGGGAATGAACTTTAAACTGGGTGGGGAAACCCTTGTATCTTTAGATTAGGGTTTCCCACAGATGTGCCAACATGGCTCGGCTAATAAATTGGAACTTTGAGGAATACTTTGCCTCGGACTCTGATTTAGTTTTGGATGCTATTTGTGTTGAGAGATGAGAATAAATCTCATAGAGGCGATTTGGATCTTTACTTGGAATTCAGACAGTTAGAAATAAAGCCGAGATTAAAAGTCTAATAGAAAATATTTATTTCGGTACAAAAACAATAAATCCTGAATAATTACATTTTTGCTAAGAAAACGCGACCGTTCTGGTCAAGAGCCAAGTCAAAAGTGATTAATGGTAGATCAGGAATGTGGACATGCGTACAAGATCATATCACGTGTTCTGCTTGTATTGGGATGTACCATAATATTAGGATAGGGGTGCATCACCCTGCATAGACATACAACTGACAATATTCACTACGTGACAATTTGGAACCCTGATCCACCATTGAGATTCAAATCCTCCAGATGTTAAGTCTGGTATTATTCTTTGCTCTTGATAAATGGTGCTCCATTGTTATGCCATGTTGAACAAACAAATGCTGGAAGAATGAAGCCCACTGTGCATTAAGTTTCAACAGCAGATGACTTCCCTTTATATCTCCTTCTGCACCTATAACTTAAATTACTAGATAATAGCTGAACTGGACTGACATATTTTCTATAAGGAATCTTATAGATTCTACCCCAGGGAGGTAGCATCCCAAATCCATAGTCACAGAAGATATATTTAATCTCTTATCTTTTTTTTAATGAATTCTTGGAAGTATATTTTATTAATGTCTCTATCTAATTTTTCCTTCCTTCTTGTGTATGCTGACTGATGACATGCACCATGGTTACCGCAGCTCTTGGGGAGGGGTGACCACTCACCTCTTTCTGTTAATAATAACTGTTGAAATGCTTTTTTCCCATAGGATTTTATATATTTTAGTTATACTATACAGGGCGTTTCAGAGGAATTTTCCTGATGATTAACATTGTGTTAGTGACTATAAGAAGTGTGCCAATAAAAATGGTTTGCCATATGTTGTCAGGCATTTTTGAAGTCCTTTGTAGAGAAGAACAATTTGTCAAAGAAAATCATCCAGAACTGTCCTTTAATGAGTTACAATGTCCTACTTTTTAAAAAAAAAACTGAGCATGAAATTCTGCTGTTACTGGGTGATCTTTTTCCATTATATTTTCTTTGAAGAACTTTCCATTGGTTTTTTTTAAACCCCAAATTTCATGTGCTAGAATACCAATGCAAGTAATGTAGTTGTCGCAGTAGATGCCCAAATGTTGGTTTGTACTTTTATATGTTGATGTCCCAATCAATTAGTGTGAATGTCTTTCTTCACTTTATATCTGATATTTTCTAGCTCCATTCAAGTCTTTTAAGATAACCCTTATCCACATCTGGCCAATATTTTTCAAGTGATACTGGCTTCATTCAGGCAATCACAGGCTCATTGTGATTGTCTATAGAAAGAAGAGGTGGGTTCCTCCTGGTTCTCACCGGTTCTATAGAACCGGTCAGGGGTGTAATGTGAATTTTTTCCCTACCGGTTCTGTGGGTGTGGCTTGGAGGTCAGGTGGGTGTGGCTTCAAGTGGGCATGGCCATGTGGTCATGTGACTGGGTGGGCATGGCCAAGTTGTCATGTGACTGGATGGGTGCTGCCAATTTAGCAGTCCATTTTGCCTGGGAGCAGGGGGTTGGACTAGATGTCCTCTGAGGTCCCTTCCAGCCTTTGCTGTGCTGTTTCAAAGCATCCTCTAAAGCTGTGTCCAGTGCCAGCCAGGTTTGTGGTCCTCCCTCCCTCCCTCCCTCCCTCCCATCCCCTCCCTTCCACCCCCCTCTCTCTCCTGTGGGAAGCAACCCCTCCAATAAAATATTACTCATAAGAAAAGGCTCACAGAAAAACAAGGAAAAATCAAGCTGCTAATAAGAACCTGCCTGAAGCTCATTTCACATTCCTGCCCAATAGAGATAATGCGATAATGACCATATAGAAAGTGGAAGCCTGACATTTGGCTCCATTCACACAAGCAGGCAAACAGATCCCTAGAAAACCCATTCAAAACGGGATATTTTGAAATTTTCCCATGGCAAGATTTGGCAGCTAACAAAACACAGTAGTAGAATCAGAATAAGCAGCCCCACACTCAAGACCCGACACAGGACGAAAGTCACTTAGCCACAATGGGAATCACCCAAACCCTTTTAGAAACACAAAGCCCATATTGCACAAACCCCAAAACTTCAAAAACATAGAACCAAATAAGAATCCTTCCTTTTAACAAGTTTGTTGTTCAGCTAACCCAGAATGTCACTTCGCTTCTGCAATTAAAAACCTCCTTCCGATCAGCTTCTGAAGGCTTTTCAATTTAAAGCAGGAGTCTCCAAAGTTTGCAACATTAAGACTTGTGGACTTCAACTCCCAGAATTCCTCAGCCAGCCATGCGGCTAAGTTTGGAGATTCCTGATTTAAAGTGACAGCATTTGTTTTTCTTCTTTGCCAAGCAATCTCCCGGCTGGAAAGTGAGTCCTGATTTTTTCCTTCTAACACTTACCTCTTTCTTTCTCTTTCTTTCTCCCTTCCCTTCCTTCCCCCTTCCCCCCTCTCTTTATTTCTTTCAGGGAAACTGGCAGGGAAAAAAGGCTTTGAAAAGTTTTTTAAAAAACCAGGGGTGGGTGAGCGGAGCCTTGTGCTGCCATCGCTACTGGTTCTCTGAACCAGCCGCTGCAACCACTACCTACTTGTCCAAACTGGGCCTAACCAGGAGGATTTCACCCCTGGAACACGTAGCAAACCGCTGGTGATGTCACGGAGCTGGTTCTGTCGGTGCCGGTCCGTGGACACCACCATCTTCTTTTGGGATTATTTTTTTTTGAAAAATAATTGGGGTTTTTTTGCTGATTTTTTCTTCTGTGCATGCGCAGAAGCCGAGTTTCCAGCACTGCGCATGCACCGCCATCTTGTTTTTTGCTTTATTTTTTTGATTTTTTTGTGAATTTTCGGCACTGCGCATGCCATGCGGCCTGGGAGGAAGTGAACAGGCAGCGAGGTAAGTTAGAACCCACCCCTGCTATGCATGTACCGGTAGCACATATTGGCTCCCTTGCATGTCAGGACCTTATATCATCATGTTCCTGCTTTATACAGATATCAATATGCCTTCATCCCTACATACATTCAGGCAGAATGTGGACATGCCTATAAGAAGGCTAGCATAATTGAAGTGATACCAGGAGAAGTTCATCATTTGCCTGAAGCACCCATAAAGTGAAGAAGCACTAAATCTTTATCCCACTTTTCCCACTCCATATGTTCTCTCTGAAGAACTCAAATAATGAACAGATGCAGCATTTACTTATTTAAAATACTTTTGTACCAATTCTTTGTTTTATCAATCAGCTATGTTAATCATGCTCTTCAAGGAATGTTGTCAGGCTTGTCCCGACTTGAGCATTTAGGAAAGAAAAGCCCTCAACTCAATTTGTGAAGTGAAAGGTTTACTTTTACTAAAGTCAAGCAGATACAAGATAAGCAAATCTGGATCTGAATATTACCACACAAAGCCTGCATTTTTCTCCTCTTCCCTGGTCTTTCCTCCCTTGGCCAGTCCATCAGTGTCCAATAATATTTGAATTAAATGTTTGGGGAATGACTCTGAGGTTTGATGCCTCTTTGGTGGAGTTTCACATTCCCTTCTCATGGCTCCATCCTTGATCTGCCGATCTGTTCCATATTGACCTCTCTGGTTCCTGTCACCCTGTAATTCCCCCCCCCTTGTTTCCCCAATCTCTCTCCCCCCCACATTTTATGGCAGGATGACAATGAAGCAGAGTATGCTGAAGATGGCAGACCTGACAAGGTTGTTCAAAAACCACTTGCATGCCTTCCCTTGCAGATATTTTCTGACAGTATAGTTGGGACGTAAGACCACACTATCTAGTTGCTTGACATCTGTACCAACAGCTGAAGTGTTATATCAGTTAACAGTAACAGAGTTGGAAGGGACCTTGGAGGTCATATAGTCTAACCCCCTGCTCACGCAGGAGACCTATACTAGGGATTCGAACCGCCGAAATGCTGATCAACAAGCTCAGTGTCTTAGCCACTGAGCCACCTAGTCAGGTTAAATAGCCTAGTTATTGATAAGGAGCTTTTTTCCATGTTCTGATGATCATGCAGGTATGAAGGAATGGTGAGAAGAAAATGTAAAGAGAAAAGTGTGAAAGGGGCCCAAAGTTCTCTGAAGTTAATCAACTTCCTTTCTAGCAAAAAAAACCCCAAACAAACCTGGATATATTTAATTGAAATTAAATTGTGCATACTTTAATAAAGTGCAAAAAGAAAACGGTTGCAAATGTTTCTTTTGCAGGGAGCCACATGGCTTGTTTGCTTCTAGAAAATCTGGAAAGTTACATCTGATATGCAAAGCTAGTGCAATTACTGCAGAAAATAAGACTCTGCTTCCTGTTTTTTCAGTGTTCTCTTCTTCCCATGTCATTCTTACAGTCCATATTTGGCTCAAGGCCATATATTTAGTCTATTGTATAGGTGCACTTTTTGTGAGCATTTTTTGGAGGCCTAAGGAACTAGAATGCAAAATTCTGAGTAGTGCAAATCTCAAAAATGAATGAATGAATGAATGAATGAATGAATAAATAAATATAAATAAATAAATAAATAAATGTATAACTAACTAACTAACTAACTAACTAACTAACTAACTAACTAACTAACTAACTAAATAAATAAATAAATAAATAAATAAATAAATAAATAAATAAATGTATTATGATTTGCATACTGATTCAGGGAGTATAATTTTCAATACTGTTTTAATTCCCAATGACTCTGGCCAATTTGGCAAATTCTTATCAACATGTGAGCTAACTTTAGATACTCTCTTATTGAAATACTTTTTTTTCCCTTTTAAAAGAGAAGGATACAGAAAATTAAAAAGGAAATGACAAATGCCAGTATTATTAAGATTGAAAACGATTGCATTTGTTTCTTCCTGCTATTATTTCAGCAAGAGATTATCCGAAGTAAAAGAAATCAAGGAAAGTGTAATGTTTTTATTACTGCTGTTTATTTTAGATTTCTTTCATGCTTGTAGAATTTCTCACCATTTGCAACAAACCCTTTTGTGTCTTAGATCTTCAGAGAGAGAGGGGGGGGGGAAACCCTAGATGAATTGGTAGTCAGGTGGTATGCATAGTCCAGCAGAAAATAAACAGGTGCCATGGTTAATAAAATAAAATGCTGCTTTGCTAATAAAAATTCTGTCTAGCAGCAGAAGAAAGCAAACAACTTCTGCTTATCAGTGCCTGAAATGCATCCAAATGTTGTTCTCTTGGCTAAAGCATGCATCACCCTGGGGGAAGGAACAAAAATCCCCCAAATGCATGGAATAGATGTTTCATTCAATGACTTTTTAAAACATTTAATAGTTTGCATGATGATGAATACCAGTGTTCATATGCATACATGTTCCTACGTCTCATACGCATGCATACAACATATATCTAATTTTTTTAAAAAACAGTCCAAGTAGATTAACAAAATATTGGCTGTGAATGTAAATATTTTTAAAAGTGATAATTAATATTGAATGCAGTACCTGCCATAAATTATGGTAAAGTGAAACCTAACGGTCTAGCTATGTGGCTGTTGGGCTAAACAGAAAATTATGCATTCTGAAAATTTAATAGTTGCTGACATTTGAACAAGACTCCGCTAATGAATCATTGAGTAATTGCACCTTGTGATTACCAGTTGTGATCATGATTAATAAGATGTATTGATTAATCTCCCAATAACTCTGGCATGGTTTATGGCTGGAAGAATGAGCCACATTTCATGGGATGCAGGAAGCATGATTAACAAAAGCAATAATAAAAACACTTCACACTCATTACAGAGCTGTCCTTGGGGGGACAAGATTTGTAGAGGTGGGAAACATGGATAGATTCGCTGGAGGTGGAAAGCCAAGGTAAAACAACATTACGCCCAAGATTGCCTTAATAAAAGAGACTTATTGGGAAGGCTAGGTGCATTTTTTATCATGATGAATCACCTCTGGCTTTACATTCATTATGCACACACCCCTCCCCTACTCTTCAAATCAGTTTTCATTACAATAGTGCATTGCTTTCGGTCTAGCCCCGGCTTACTGTTTCCTTCTTAGTCCTTCAGGGAATATTAATAAATGTGTCAGTGCCACATGACAAAGTGTCCGTTATGAGTTCCTTCAGCAGAAAAATCCTGAACATTTGGGAGAACAACATCAGAGGAAAACAATTTTCCTCTCATTTCTGTCACTGGGCATGAAAGAGGCATTTCCAGCTGTCGGTCTCTGCAATGATGGCATATGACACAGCTCCGAATACCCAAATACTGTCAATATCTGTGATGAGATGTGAAAGGGGGGGATTTCTTTTTCTCGCTTAAAAGAGTAAATGTTACTTGACTCACTGAAAACCAGAATAAGAAAAACTTTTATTTAATAGATTTTATTCTATGAGAACCAATGGGTAAGTAGTATGAAAAGGATGTAACCTTTAACAGGTTCATTGCAAATTAGTAATAGCAATAGTAATTGTTACATTATAGATTCCTCTTCTCAAAGGCAGTCGCAAAGTTACAAAGCAGGGCATCATTTCATCAGTGTTTTTTCCAGTTTTCTGAGTAGAAGAGTTTCACTCCAACTCCAAACTGAAATGATAAAAGAAAACACGGTTAGATTTCATTTTAAAATGTACAGAAAAATAGTAGGAAGACCTGGGTAAGAAAAACAATTAAAAAATTCCCCCCAGGGAAAAAGCCAGCAGCCTTTTATTTATAAGGCAAGTGTTATAACCATTAGGTTATTAGAATAACCCTAGTAAAGATCACTATAATCAATAAAGATCACGATAATCAATATCTTACCCTTTAAAGTAAGATCTGCCCCCCTCCCTCCTATCCTTCTGCAAGAGCCTGGTGGCCTGTTTCTGCTGGTTGGCCTGGGGACCAGTTCTATGCTGGAAATGGTTGCTGGAAGCAGACTCTACCTCCCCTGCCCCTAGTTCTCTGCTTTCCACCTGTTCATCTTTTTTGGTTATCATATTGATGCATTCCGTTGTGTCGTTTTTCACTGTTTATTCTATTATTGCATCTTCTATTTACATTCTTTTCATTTTTACACTCTTTTCATATGCAGTACAACAAGTGAGCCATGTGCAGATCTGTACATTGGGGAAACAAAACAACCACTTCATAAGTGCATGGCACAACATAGGAGAACAAACCCATCAGGACTAGATTCAGCAGTCCATCTGCATTTAAAAGACAAAGGCCACTCTTCTGAAGACAGCAAAGTCCACATTTTGGATAGAGAGGACCGCTGGTTTGAAAGAGGGGTCAAAGAGACCATCTATGTCAAAATTGAACAGCCCTCTTTCAACAGAGGGGGAGGGATATGACATCATCTATCTCCAGTCTATAACACAGTCCTTTCAACAGTTCCAAGAAGGCTCCACACCAATTTACACCACTCAGGTGACCCTGATGACACAGATAAACCTCCAGGTGACCTTAATGATCCGCTAAAAGAATGCAAATGACCAGTTGTCTGCAAAGAGTATAAATCTTTCCATTCCCCACCATCCAGTCAGAGCTGAAGAAGCTTCTTGGATGAGAAGTGAAACGTCTTCAAAGAAAAACCAGAAAGTCCAGTTGACTCGTGAAAAAGCACCTTTGGAACTCTTTTCATTTCTTCCTTTTTATTGGTGTTAAGCCACCTACAGTAGCCCCATGGTGAGATAGGCAGCAAATAAAATCAACACATTATAAAATAAATAAATAATAAAGCTTATGATAAGCATCTCTTCGGCTGAAAGGGCATTTCTGCCTTTGCAAAGTAGTCAAAACCAGAGTTAACCTGCAACAAAGTGAAGTACATATTCTAAACAAGCAGAAGTGTTCAGGCTAGAATATAGGAAAGTCTACTTCAAAAGTAGAGTAGACAAGTAGACAAATGTATCATGAAATCAATTTGATGGTGACTGGAGGATTATTAGAGGACAAGGATGTCTATTTCTGTTTTCTGGCAATGTGTATAAACTCTAAATTTGCATTTCCTATCACTATAATGAGCTGCAAGAGGCAATTTGGTGTAGTGGTTAAGCATTAGGCTAGAAACCAGGAGACGGTGGGCTTAATCCCCCTTTAGATATGAAGCCAGCTGGATGGCCTTGGACCACTCATTCTTTCTCAGCTCTAGGAAGCAGGCAATGACAAACCATTTTCAAAATCTTGCCAAGAAAACTGCAGGGATAAGTCCAAGCAGCCACCAAGAGTTAACACTAATACCAAGGCTTCCCCCCCCCCCCACACACAAAAATCCTGCAACTGATATAAGGAATGTTGATATAAGGAAGAGGAAGTGCAGCTACCAAAGTAACAGTTAGATAAAATGAGATTGAATCTGGGCCAAGAAACTAATTTTAGAAAATATCTCAGGCAAACCCCTTGGACTTTGGTTGTCAAGTCTTTTGCCAAGTCTATTTCAAATATATTAAATTGCTGTTCCATGTAAGAGTAAGAGATACATACTAAAGCGATAGAAAATAATAAATAAGGGAAAAAAGAATATCATGATAAACCAAACAAAGACATTTGCAGCATGGGGCAGAAATGGCTTATAAACTATGATTTAAAAATGCAATCAGTCAATTTTCACTCTTGTCATAGCCCTAGGAAAATAAAATGGTGCTAGTATAAACTTACCTGATGCAAAGGGAATATTCAAAACGTGGATATCACTGTTATATGCAACTTTATTTTACAGGCCTTCTACCATGTAAAGATGAATTTCAACTGATGATCATATCTGTGCAACAATGAAGTCCAGCAGGAACACATTGCTGATGTTTACTGCTTTCCCTTGATACAATATAAACCTTTTCTCCTGTAGGAAGTTAGCACCCACCCCTCTCCTAGAAAAATGAAATATCCTAGGAAATATTAAAAGGCAGAATATATTCTGTAGAATATCCCTGGAAACATGCTTTTAAGCAGACAAAAGACTCCTCTTAGTAGCCCCCACTTTTGTCAATGGGCCATTAAGGACTGGGCCCAGCAACAGTCTTCTACATAACATATAACCATATTAGGAATCCCAAAGCCTTTTCATCACACCACATGGGAACTGGGAAGATTACATCAGCCTGGGACTTAGGACAGCCCACAAGAGTGGCCCCAGCATGCCCCTGGGAATCTGACAGCCAATGGAATACATTTCTGTAACAGGAAAAGGAAACTCTTAGGGCTGGGCCCAACAGAGGTTATAAAACCAGGAGACTCAGCATCTGCCCTTCCTTCTCTCCCTGGACCCAACATCTGGACCCAACATCTGAAGCATGTAAGTTCAGGAGCTCCTGCCATGTGCTCCTGTTCCTTTGTTCTCCATTAAACCTTCTTTCCAAGCAACTTCCATGAATCCAGTGTCTTTTTTCCCCACTTGGAACTGAACCCAGAAGAATATACCTTACAACACTCCTTTGCTGAATGATGTGATTTCCCTCCCCTTTTCCTTATTGATCATTTTCAAATTATTATTATTATTATTTTGTAAATTGCTTGGTTTTGTTCCACAAGAAATATCAGGGTATATGAGCATCTGTATGGATAAAGAATTCTTTTTCATGGAGTAATACTTTAGGTAGAATAGAATAGAATAGAATAGAATAGAATAGAATAGAATAGAATAGAATAGAATAGAATAGAATAGAATAGAATAGAATAGAATAGAATTTTATTGGCCATGTGTGATTGGGCACACAAGGAATTTGTCTTGGTGCATATGCTCTCAGTGTACATAAAAGAAAAGATAAGTTCGTCATGAATCATAAGGTTCATAACACTTAATGATAGTCCGGGTACAAATAAGCAATCAAATCATATTAGGAACCAGTCAATATAAATTGTAAGGATACAAACAACAAAGTTACAGTCATACAGTCATTTGTGGGAGGAGATGGGTGACGGGAACGATGAGAAGATTAATAGTAATGCAGGTAATACCAGACTGCTCTAAAGGGGGGGGGAATCAACACAAACCTTGGCGAACACTCAGCACAAAAACATCAAAATAAATTGACAAATGGTCTGATTTCATATGCTGTTTCCTAGGACCCAACATTACTATTCCTTGCTAAATTGCTATTTATAGGTTTCAGACTTTGCAAATTAATTACTGTAACATCGAACACAAGTGGACCAGTGTCCATTTTAGCAAGTCTGTATTTGGCACTTGATAATGCCACATCCTTCTCTCTCTCTCTCTTTCTGTCTCCTTCCCTCCCACCCCCACTTCGTCAGTGGGGTAGGAGGTTTTCAAACCGATCATACATGCTATTTGGAGATTTCTTATGTATGTAGACTGTCAATGCTTTGAAGAAACCGCTGGGCTGAATAGATATTTTATCTCTGTTTTGTCTTTTTTAGACAAAAGCCTAACTATTGTTAAAACTATAGTATGCCATCATCATGCAACAAGTACCCTGAGTATTCATATTTTTTAGTAAGGTTTGTGCCTGATACCAGTTTAGAATTATATGACTTCAGTATTGTTCTGACAACTGAGTGAAAAGCATCAAACAGAAATCCTGTGGGCATTCACCAATCAAAATTTAGCATTTCTAAAACTCACTGAATGATTTTATCATATTGTCTGATATAATAAAATAATATCATATAATAATATCTATCGGAACTACTTTTGGTAGATGGGCATATATGTTTGTTTAATAAATAAGCAAATAAATACGTTTGCCTACATATATTTCATTGGTTTTGAAGGTTACTTTCTATCAATAGTTGCTAACCAACAGGAATTCAGATAACCCTCTGAAATCAAATAGCAATAACCATGTTGGTATCATAGCTGGCAAGTGATGGGACACTACTGACATAGCCACTTTAAAAATGGTGGGTTCCTTATTCAAAGCTAAAGGATATATGGGATGAATAAAGCAGGCTGCTTTCATTAAAAAAAGCTAGAGTCAACTAATTTGAGAGTTTTATACTGAAGAGGGTAATATATCTAAATTGGCATCAGGCAAAATGTGCTTGGTAGTTACATTTTTTATGCATCTATTGATCAGGAAAGAAGCGTAGCCATCTCACCTTGTCAGGCTTGTTATTCTTCCCAATTGATCCCAAATTAATAGCAAAGTGCTCCTCATTATTGCAAGAATACCTTCAACCATGACTTATAGGAAGCCAATGGGTGCATCCCTTCCCCGCAAGGATTTTAAGGAAATGAAAATAAATAACTTGGCATTTTCATTGTGATGTGAAAATGAAACTCTCAATTTAAAGTCAGGCTTGCCTTGACATTGTTGGCCAATGGCATCAGTTGGCAACCTGGTTTTTTTTTTTTTCATTTCAGCAACTGGCACAGCAATGAGAACACTCACCAACTTTATCCAGTTGTGCTTGTGCCTTTCCACTAATGTTACTTCATTGGAAACTGAAAATAACCCTATCTTGATTTTGTTTGATATAAAATGGGACATGAGGAAACTATGACAAGATAGGCAAGGTCAAGAAACAGAAGCTGCAGAGATCTCAGGAATACTTGTAGAAGAATCAGAATCTTGAACTAACAACCTTCTGCATGCTAGGCAAAATCATAGGCACCACACTACTTAAACTTTGCTAGGAAATATATAGTTTTTCAAAGTGGGTAAGGTAGTGCATAAATAAGCATTTTGCTTTAGCTGGACATCCAGGATGACTTTCACACCTTGGATGGACCTGCTGGGTTATATATACACTTGGAATCAACTCCCAGTTTTCTTTGCTTACCTCTCCCAGGTAAGCTTACAGCCCTACCACAATGACGCAACATAACTAAATTTGAGAGGGGGGAAGTTAATTGAATATTAGCATAATAATTCCTTTTGTTAAGATGGGTTGTATGTGTGCAATATCAATTGACACTTTTCAGAATGCTGATGTAGGAAGTTAGCACCCACCCCTCTCCTAGAAAAATGAAATATCCTAGGAAATATTAAAAGGCAGAATATTATATAGAATATCCCTGGAAACATGCTTTTAGGCAGACAAAAGACTCATTTTAGTAGCCCCCACCCTTGCCAATGTGCCATTAAGGAATGGCCCAGAACGCTCATTCTCCCCACCTAGCCTGGAACAGTCTTCTACATAACAAGCATTTACAGGAAGAACCATAATAGGAATCCCAAAGCCCTTTCATTGCACCACATGGGACCTGGGAAGATTACATCAGCCAAGCCTAGGACTTAGGACAGCCCACAAGAGTTGCCCCAGCATGTCCCTGGGAATCTGACAGCCAATGGGATACATTTCTGTACAGGAACAGGAAACTCTTAGGGCGGGGCCCAAGAGAGGGCATAAAAGAAGGAAATTTCAGCATCTCGATCCTCCTTTCTCTGGACCCAACATCTGGAAACATATGATCCACCTTTTCTGTTCAGGAGCTCATGCCATGTGCTCTCTGTTCTCCATTAAACCTTCTTTCCAAGCAACTTCCATTAATCCAGTCTCTTTTTCCCCACTTGGAACTGAACCCAGAATAATATTACTTCCAACACTTATATATGCACTCACCTTCCTCAATGAAAATTTCAGGGCCCATGAAAGAAAACAAACAATATAGTTGAGTCTCCAAGGGTAGTTTTACACTTAATGCATCTTTTAAGAATATGTCTCAGTAGACAACTTGACCAAGCAGATGCATTTTTTCCACAATTGATTTTCCCATATTGAACCAGACACTTGGAAGGATTACAGTTATTTAACAAACCCATAGTAGCTGATAAAATTCAGAAGTGTTGAATGTGGTGATGTGTCACATCTGCTACATGGTCACATGCTGGCTTCCTTATTGATTGCTCTGGAAATCATGTCTATAAGTTTGCAACTGCTATTAACAGCTACAAGGAAAACATGGCTGAAGCATGTGAATGAGAATCTAGCAAAACTTAAACTCAACCCAACAGAAACAAATAATTGGTTCACAAAAAAATAAAAAATGCTTTGTGACACTGCTGGACTTATACTACTTATAATTGCATGCTGGCTAGGCTGCAGATCTTCATCTAAAAGATAATTAGCTAAAAGACCTGTGATGGCTCAGTGGTTAGAATGCAGTATATTGCAGGCTAATTCTGCTGACTGCCAGCAGTTCGATTCTCACTGGCTCAAGGTTGACTCAGCCTTCCAGCCTTCCAAGGTCATTAAAATCAGGACCTAGATTGTTGGGAGCAATATACTGATATTGTAAACAGCTTAGAGAGGGCTATAAAGCACTGTGAAGTGATATATAAGTCTAAGTGCTATCGGATACAAGCCATTGACTTCAAGTTCTAATAAGAATTCAGAATGGCTAAGCAGCTGGAAAGATGCCTAGGTACACTGATGTCTTGGACGATTGCTCCTGATTTTGCTATTGTCCTATGGGTTTTTTCCTTTGACAGTCAATTAAAATGAATAATTCTAGCCATAGCTTGGCATATGCTCCACCTACCACAAGTGGGAACATTTACAAATGCCATATTGTGCCTTAGCCAACTCTGTTTTTCCTTCCTTTCCTTCTGCATTTTTGTAGGAACAAATTGGACAATGATGTCACCCAGCAATGTTAAGTCATTTCAGTTTTAATTAGCTCTGCCATGAAAGTGGGTTACATTGATGCCTTATTTAATTAAAAATGGATGAGCCATATTTCACTTGAAAAATATGGTTCTATGAACTTTCCTCCTTTTTCTGCTGCATTACGGCCATAATTAACAGTAAGGCTGTGCTAAATTCTTAGCAAGAAAGGGCAAGAATTTTCTTTTCTTTGAATCATGACAGCAAGCATCTTAAATTCTGTAGGCTCTATAAGTGTGGAAGCAGGAATGTTTATTATTCTGCTCAATAGACTACACTGACATTCCTTATCATTTCAACATAATGGGGCCAGAAGGTCTGCAAATAGTGTTTGCCTTTGGGCAATTTTACACAATGATAATATCCTTTGATGTGTAGGCTGTGCCCAAGTGACAAAGACCCTGAGGCTATCTCTGTGCTTCCAAAAGTTGACAATCCCCAATTTTTTTCCCCTCTGGGCCACCGAAAAGGAGGGGGAAATACATCCACTAAATTCCAAACATAAACCAATAGAAATGACTTTAATTGTAGAATTTATTTGCTACAAGAAAGGCAGGAATGAGTAATTTAATTGTTTCAGGGAAAATTTAAAAAGATGTTTTCTCGAACACTGCCTTGGGCAAATTTATGCAAAGTATTCACACACACACACACACACACACACACACACACACACACACACACACACACACACCAACATAATTCAACATTCAAACTAGTGTTATTTATTCTGCTTTTAAAAGTATTTATTTTCACTGGATGGAAATAAAATTGCTTTTGAGACTTTTTTTCTCCCCCATCGGGAAAGGAAATTTCAATGAAATTGTCCTGGGTAAGATGTGGGATTCTTTCAGATATCTGAGATGTAAGGTGGCAATAGGTTTCCGTGAATGGCTTGCTTGCATCATTTCTAACTTCCCACGCTCAAGTTAAATAAATTCTCCATGGGATTTGTTTCAGTTTAGGGAGCATGCATAGCTAGAGGGGATGCGTAATGATGGAGTGATTGAGGAAGAAAATAAAGGGAAGGAGCAAGCGAGGAGGGAACATCTTCTCATACCTATACCAGCAATAATGTAGCTCAGGAATAGGTCTAAAAATGCTTAACCACTTTGAGAAAGAGTTATTAGAACCGAAGAAAATTACTGAGCATTGTAAAGACTTCAACATGACTTTGATTCAAACAACACCATGCAGCAATGCTTCATTTACAGAACAAAGCTAAATACCGGTAAGTATGTAGTTCCCTTTCTTGACTCCGTTTCTGGACATGGGGGTTTCTTGGCCTGATGAAGCAGCAGCAATCAGGGTAAACTAGGGAAATATTCAACCCAGAGATTAACCCAGGTTAATCAATGACTTAGGTTTCATCAGCATTTGCCAATGATTTGGTTTTAATTGTGGAACAACCTCCAGAAGGGATAAACTAAGGGAAAAACTAAAGGAAATTGTTGCACTGATTGGTTTTAAATATCTTGTTGGCCTCTTGTGAGGCTGTGAAGATTTGGTTACATGTCTGGGCCTGAAGCTCCAAGTGTGTTAAAGGGCTTGTTTCTTGGCTGTATTAACATCCATGGCAATAATTCTTCTTGATGACCATTTATTTTGCATTTTTTAAATTATGTTTTTTTTGACATATGCTGTCCTGTGTCAGTTATTGAGATGGACTACTATAGAAATCAAATCAAATCAATCAAACATCAATCAACCATATATACAGAATAGAGAAAAACATCCCAAAATACATTTGCTGGCCCCTGCTCAAGAGCCATTTTATAGAAAAGAAACAATGGTTAAAATCAGACATTATAAAATGTCTAAATATATATATGCTAACTGCAGTGAGAATACCATATGCACAAAGATGGAAAAAAAATACAGGAGTACCCACAATGGATGAGTAGACTGTGAAAATATCAGAACCTGCTAAAAGGGCCAAAGTGGTTTGTCTGAATAGGGAAGGAATGCTGAAAATGAACAAAAATGAATTAATTTACTAATTGAAAAAAGGGCTTTCTGGCAAGATAGGGATCACTGCATGTAATTTGGGAAGATAGAAATGGTAATAATCTTGTTTGTAATTGCTGCTAAAAAGATTGAAAGTTGCTTCTTTAGATATATATTTTCTTTTTCTCTCTTTTTTTTTCTTGACTTACTGTTTCTCATTTTTATTTTTTCATATCTTTTCCTTTTTTCTAATATTTTCTTTATTATTATTTTTTTGCTTTTTATTCACAGTAAACCTTATTGTCAATAAAAATATATTTAAAGACACTCAGATTTCAACAAAAGTATGTGAGAGAGTGGCTTAGTAATTAGCCAACCAGACATTGTTTTCCTTCTGCAAGTTAAACCAGAATACCTCTGCTACTTCCTCTGAAATCAATCACAGAGAAAGGTAAGCTACTCATGCTGTCTAAAAATGAACCAAGGTGAAGTCTACCATATTATAATGGCCCTTTAAGATATCTCACCGGCTCAAGGTTGACTCAGCCTTCCATCCTTCCGAGGTAGGTAAAATGAGGACCCAGATTGTTGGGGAGCAATATATAAATATACATTGCTTACTGGTGTAAACCGCTTAGAGAGTGCTTGCACTGTGAGGCGGTATATAAATCTCACAAATAAATAAATAAATAAATAAATTTGATATGTGGGTATTTAGAGCAACCTTTACCAATGTGTCACCCTCTGTGACCAGGAGTGTCACAATTTCAAGACAGCTTCCTGGCTAAAAATTCTACAAATCACATTATACACCTAGGGGAATCCAGTTTAAGGAAAACTAGCACAATGAATGGTGTTAGCTCTACAAATACACCAGGGGTGGGTTCTGGTTTTCTTTGTTGCCGGTTCACTCAGGGATGTACCGCGGGGGCGCACACACGCACACATGCGCAGTACTTAAAAAACAAGATGGCGGCGCCTACAGCGCTGCCGGGAGAACCAGCTTGGGGGTGTGGCAGGCCTGGGTCGCTGCTGGTTCTAGTGACTCAGGCCACCAAGTTACTACCGGTTCTATAGAACCACTACAAACTGGGAGGAACCCACCTCTGAAATATTTATTTATTTATTATTTATTTTATTTTAGTGTTCTTATATGCCACCCCATTCCCTGGGGACTCAGGGCAGCGTACAACATTTTAAGAACAACTAAACAATACAAAAATTTACTAACAATTTAAAAGAATTTAAAAAAAAACATGCAAAACCATACATACGTGGGGGAGACCTAAGATGAAAAATTGTCTCAAAACCCCTACAAAAATACATACATAGTAAATAGCTGCTAATGGCACAATGATTATGATTTTAAAAATAGGCATCCTTTATTCGAACCATTTTACTGCTTGTTTTTGATTACAAAATATGCAACTCACTACAGAGGTTAAAGCAACTGCCTCACAAGGCAAGCAGCCCAGGTTTGAATCCAAGAAGGGTATGGCTAGTTGACGAGAGCTAAATAGCTTGAAATAGATCTATACTAGTCTCCCTTTATTTCTTTATCAGTAAAAATGTAAGTTTGAAAATATGGTTTGTAGCCTGGATGGCCCCTGGAGTGGGGCTGAAAGGTAAAAGGAAGCAGTATGCTCCCTCCCATATTTGGGTACACCAGGTGACTTGACAGAAAAACACTTAATCCCTCCCCTGGCTCAGCTGATAAGGGAGGAGAACTTGTGGCTTAGAGGTTAAAGTGACTGCCTGGCAAGGCAAGCAGCCCAAGTTCGAATCCAAGAAGGTTATGGCTAGCTGATGAGAGCTAAATAGCTTGAAATAGATCTATACTAGTCTCCCTTTATTTCTTTATCAGCAAAAATGTAAGTTTGAATATAATATCAATAAATATAAATTGTTCTTTTTAAAAAAATAATACAGATCTTCACCACCTCCCTCCCCTCTGCTTTCTCTCCAATGAACATTAAGTGTCATAAAAACAGAACGAATCAATATGGTGCCTTCATTTCATGTCTTTGCAATGGAAAGTTTGAAAGTGTCATTTGGGGCAGCTTCCGTGTCTGTTTTCCACTCAAAGAAAAACTGTATGAGATGAAAAAGGGCCTCTGAGATTTAATTATCTTTCTATATTATCTCTTTCCAGGAAGAAAAGAAAAGTTAGCACTTGCTGTATTCTTCTTACTAACAGTAGAGACCTGACATCTTCTAAACTGCAAGCTCCATGAAACTCATTGTGACTTGTTCTCTGTAAATAGATTGCAGATGGAGTCCTATTCTGGATGTTCTTATTTATTTATTTGGCTGCTTTGGGAGTCATCTGACATTTTAAATAATATATTTTGGTCTCTTCCATTTCTGATTTACCTTGTTTCCACTGTTTCTCTCTTGTGCACAGATGCATTTCTTTAAATATGAAAGTGATGTAGAACTGATGCAGCCATAGCAGTTTTGGGTGAGCTTTGTTCATTCCACATTGAATTAAGTCCTTTGTTTATTCCATATAAATATTCTAAAGCCCATGAAAGGGGAGAATTTGAGTCTTTGGAAAAGGACTCAGTGGACTGAGTTGCTTGGTTCCTATTCGCCCTATTTGTCAGGGAGGAAAGGTTATTCATGTTGATGAGCAAGCTAGGCAATAAGAAGAGGGATGGATGAACAATTCATTCCACCATATTATTTAGAACAATTTAATAATTTCCCACCTAAACTAGAGAAAATCTTTTAATTATGTGGTCTCCAAAATTAATTTGGTTTAAGTTGGTGCAGGACTCTCTGAAGAGCCTATTACCAGAACAATCCCTATAGATAATTGAATTTTACACTATAAAAATTCCTTGTTACAAAAATGTCTAAATAGGAGATACTCGTACAAACATTCCTACAACTTTTTCTATGACCTTTTACTACCAAAGTCATAAACTGGTTTGGCAGCAGAGATTGCACCTTTGAAGAGGACAGGCATTTATGAAGTGAACAAAATTAGAAACTTTTTCTGTGTCAAGTGTTTGCGTAGAAAATCATTACTCTGTCCCCAGCACAGCATGGTCAGGTCACAAGTCCTTTTGGAGTCAAAAGCAATGACTAAACTGATACAAGAACTTAAGGCTTAGTTCCAAGAGTATCGGAAAATAACATGAGATAGCAATCAAAGTATATTCATAAATATTCAGGAATGTAACACAAGCCAGCAATCAAAGAATATTTTAAGTTTAATATTTTAAGTTTTGTCTAGTTTTGTTTATTTTAGATGGCAATGAGACTATCTCAAGGTCTGTTTCCAAAGATTTGGGAGTTGATGATGAAATGATTAGCCTATTGTACTTATGTGTCTCACCAAGGACAGAACAAAACAAAGTGCACCCAAGTATAATTCTTTAGAGAACAAAATAAATTATTACTTGATTTGTATGCTACCATACTAAACCATCACATGAAATACAAAATTATAAAGAGTTCTCTATACCAGCGGTCAGCAACTGG
This sequence comes from Diadophis punctatus similis, assembly GCA_023053685.1. Taxonomy (NCBI): domain Eukaryota; kingdom Metazoa; phylum Chordata; class Lepidosauria; order Squamata; family Dipsadidae; genus Diadophis; species Diadophis punctatus. Next base: position 258,047,095 of record JALIGW010000001.1, on the reverse strand, counting down.
TGGTCCGTGGACCACTGGTGGTCCATGAGAAAATTTTGGTGGCCCGCAGAAAAATTATTTGTATTTTTTATATTGCACTAAATCAGGGGCCAGATATGTGCAATGAATGTTTGTGTTGCTGCAGAGACTCTTCCCCTTCAGGATCTTTTTGTGCGGGTTGGGGGGGGGCAGAAATTCCAATTTGGGGTCTGCTTCAGCCTCCTGGTGCAGGGCTTTGGGCAAAGGCTGGAGGAAAGCGCCGCTGTTGGCAAAGAGCCAGAGGGCCTCGTTCCAGTGGGACTACATCATGGTCTAGAACTGGCTGACCATCTCAGCCCACTGAGCCTCCAGGCGCCAGTACCTGGACTTGCACTCCTGCAGATCTTCCCTCTGCTTGGAAAGCCTATGCTCGTAGTCCTCAGTGAGATGCTTCTGTTGAGCCTCCTTCTTGGTCAGATCCAGTTTGAACTGAGCCAGCTATTTTGCCAACTCTTTCTCATGGTGGCTGCTTAGCTCCAACAACTGCTTCCTATTGGGGCCCTAAGGAGCCCGGGCGGGCAGGCAAGGAGTGGCTGGGAGGAGAGGGGCGAGGAGAGAAGAGGCCAGCAGGTGAGTGACATCAAGTTGCCCACTTCCACCCAGTCACATGACCACCTAGCCACGCCCACCCAGCCAGTCATTAGGCAGATCATATTAGTGGTCCACGGGATTTAAAATTATGAATTTAGTGGTCCCTGAGGTCCGAATGGTTGGGGACCCCTGCTCTATACCATGCAGCTAAGCTAAAGAAGGATACATTTAATGCCTCCTCACTGATCCTACACTACAAATAGATGGGTGAAGATTTTTCAGGAATAGGACTTTGGGGGGGGGAAACATGTGACAACCTGAGGCTATGTTTATTATTTAATGTTTTAAGTACTGCCACCAACAGATGTTTGAGAACTTTTTTGTTATTCTACCATAGCAGACAGATGACAAAAGCAGATTTTCTGGCATCAGACACTGTCTGGCTGACAGGGTAGATTGCACTCTGTTTGTAAGTGTAATCAAGCAGTTTGAGCTGACTTGGAGATTCTTGATATAAGCCAGCAAGTGATAGTGCTTGGCTAACCCAATCTGGGGACAGAGGCTAGATTGATTTAGATCTGTTTTATTCTGGGAGTTGTCAGGTGCAAAGGATCAGGACAATCCATTAAGTTGCAGCCCAGAAGATTAATTCAAGCCTATGTACAAGAATCTAATCAATTAAAGATAATCATTCAATTGGTGCCAGATAAGGATCAATGGAATTCAGAAGAGGTTGGACTTGGCCCATCTGGGGGAACATAATGCCTCTAAATTGATGGCACGCTTAACTCCGCCTTCCATCTCTGCCTGCTTTTCTCCTACAGGAGTTCTCCAAGGAATACTAGGGCTATAGGTTCAAGATGAAAGTTGAAAGCAATTCCCAGAAGAAAGCCATTTTCATAGGCACATCCATGAGGTCACTAGGAGTTGAGCTCAATATGAAGATTTTCCTTTCTAGAAAACATTGCAGCATGTCATCTGATTAACAATTTCTGACCACGATTTCTTATAATGAAAAGTTAGCTAACTTTGCTCTCTGTAGGCTGTTATTTTAGACAAAACAGGACTTTCTGTTTACTAAGCCCATCCACTGTTATCTTCATCAGCAAGGATGCTTGTGTTCAAAAACTAACACAAGGATAGTGGTGATGTTACTGTCAGATTGTTCAACCATAGTACAAAATTTATGACAGCATCTATTCCTGAAAAGGGGGGGGGAATCCATTACTCCTTTCCACCGGGATGTGACCTTTTTTAAAAAAGAAAAAAGGTTACTCAGCTATAACAATTTTCAAAAAGAGGAGTTTCTGTACTAGTTAGGGGTTTCTCCCTTAAAACCATTTCAACAAGGTGTAAAGTGAAATGCCCCATTTGAAATTTGGTTCTCCCACCCCTCTTTTTCTCTGGCTGACAGAAGCCTGAAGTATGTGTTGCATTTTGAAGTGGGAGGTTTTTTTTCCTTCTAATTATCTGAAAATGGGTGGTAAAAGATTCTACATTTGAAAGATATTTGTTGAAGGCATTAAAAACAGGGTTGCCTAAAATGTGAAATAAATACTAAGAAGCTACAGCAACAACAAAATTGTTCCATTCTCCTCTTCAATGACCTTATCTGCTTTTCTGTATTTTTGGTGGAGCAGAGATGTAACACTGATGCTAGAGGAAGCCAGAATTTGAAGACTGAGTCAAAGGTATACATTGCACATATCACCAAGTTGTGGCCATCATGACAACCATAGATTTGTCCTACATTATTTCAGGCATGATTTATATACACTTGACCTTGCTCTGGCCTTAGAAGATTGAAAATATGATCTAGAGGTGGTGGACATTACAAAATTGTTATAATGAAACCATTTTCTGGTAGCCATGAGATTTCCCAGCACCAACTGGGACTTAAAGACCCAGTTAGGATGGTTTACACTAGGTGCCTAATGATATCTAGAAATCCTGGGTAGACATAAGACTGGAAAAATATATTGTAAGAGATATATCAATCCCCAGAAAGGAGAGGGGAGTGCATTGGAAATATTTCAATAGGGACTTTCCTAATTTCCTAGAGAGTTAAAAGGGGGAATGTTTTGAGACTTGCAAGGTTGATATTTGCCCTTTGAGGATGTCCAGACAAGAAGCAAATGTCTTTATTGTAAGATCAGATTAATAGAAAATAGGCTGGATTCAAGAAGTGGTAAATGCCTTTTTAACCAAAGGAGTGCTGCAGCTAGCTTTGAAGAAGTTAGTAGTACTTCTCAAAATGACATTTTTGAGCCCAGCAGTTTTGGACAACTTCTGATCTTTTTCAGGAAAATTAAATGAAAGATGGTAGGACAACTATTATAGAGAACTTTGAATAAACAAATTTCTCTATATCCCTTCCAGGTGAAGTTTAAGATAGGGCATGGAAATTTGTAGCTGACCTGAGAGAAGGGCAGCTGTTATCGTCCTGCTGGGTCTATTAATAGTATTTAATTCTATCAGTCATGGTATCCTTTTGGTATCCTGTTACCCTACATGGTTGAGTAACAGGGGCATTGTTCTGCCAATAATTACACTACATTGTGAGTTAGAGTTAAGGTTAGTTTTTAAAGGTCTTATGCTAATGGGAGCTGCACTGGCTGCTGGTTAGCACTTCGAATTCAAAGTTTTAAAAGTGGGGTCCAATTCAAATTGTTGGTTATTATCATTAAACCTTTCAAGAACTTGGATACTGGGGACCTCTGGGCCCTCTCCTCCAATTGGAATCTTTCTATATGAAAAGGGCATGCTGAATATTCCAGTCACCACTATTATGTGCATAAGGAAAACAGGTGTTTATAAATAAACCTTATAAGTGTTTCTTCTAGACCTGTAGAACAGTTCTCCCACTGCCCTAGTTCAGATTGGCCCTGTTGTCTTAAATTTCAGAAGCTAAATTTACTTTTGTGCTAAATTTTGGAAAGTAGGGGTTGATATCTGGGGCTGCTGCAATTTTTAAGTGCTTGGTTTTATAATTTGTTGTCTATGATTTTTATTACTTTGTCTTACATTTTGCAAGTCTGAGCCCCTAGGGTCTTTTGATTGGGGTGGCATGCAAATTTTAGTAGATAAATACATCTATATGTGTGAAGTGCAGAGTCTCATTTGTGTGATTTTCCCCTTTGCTAAATCAGGATCACATTGTTCAGTAAAATTCAGGCTGTGCTTTCAAGGCCATTTCTAATGGCAGGATTTCACTACAACTAAGGGTTCGTTCATTAATTGACATCATCAACACCCACTAATGACTTGTTTATGTTGATGTCCATATCTCTAGCACACAGAAATGTCTTTCATATTATGCCCAGCAACACACTTTTTAACGTGTTAAAGAAATATAGAGAGACGTCTGACCAAAAGCACAGAGAAATTCAGTGCTGTACATGCATGAATAAACTAATGTCTTGTATTCCCAAGTATAAAGACTTACATGAATGCATCATGTAAGAAGTGTTGTCTTCTTGGTATTATACATGCAGCCCCTTAATTGCCTTGCATGCATAAAAACCAACACAGGACAGGGTATTTGACTTGAATATCTTCTGTAGGAAGTTAGTACCCACCCCCTCCTGGGAAAATGAAATATCCTAGGAAATATTAAAAGGCAGACTTTTATTCTATGGAATATCCCTGGAAGCATGCTTTTAGGCAGACAAAAGACTCACACTTAGTAGCCCCCACCCTTGACGATGGGCCATTAAGGGCTGCCAGCTCACTCCCTGGGCCCATCTAGTCTTCTACGTAACAATCAGGAAAGGAATCACAAAGCCTTTTCATTATACCACATGGGACCTGGAGAATTCCAAACCTGGAACTTGGGACAGCCCATAAGAGTTGCCCCAGCATGCCCCTGGAAGTCTGACAGCCAATAGGATAGATTTCTGTATAGGAAGAGGAAACAGTTAGGGAGGGACCCCAAGAGAGAGTATAAAGCAAGGAACTCCAAGCATCTTGCCCCTTCCTTTTCTGGACCCAACACCTGGAAACATGTGATCCACCTTTTCTGTTCAGGAGCTCATGCCATGTGCTCCTGTTCCTTTGTTCTCCATTAAACCTTCTTTCCAAGCAGCTTCCATGAATCCAGTGTTCTTTTTCCCCACTTGGAACTGAACCCAGAAGAATATTACTTCCAACACTTCCCTATATTATATTTGTGAACGTTGGCGTACCTGAGTGAGATTTGGCATATAATAATTATGGTGTATATTAAATAACAATACAAAACATCTAGGAATAACACTTTGTAAAGACTTTACATGACTTAAAATCTGAGCACTCTTCGTGAAAAAAGGAAAAGGGAAAAAATAACCCTTGGACATATCTTGAGATATTGTTTATTAGGGGAATTGATTTTGTCTATAGCACTATTCTGAATAATAGAATATTCAAAAGAAGCCACTGAAAGCATTTCATCCAACATAGTGCCTAATCTAAGTCACATTCAATTTAAATAATTCCAGCTTTATCACTGATCATTTTGAAAATGACACAATTAAGTACTTATCGGAGAAAAATAGACTTTGATGCATCCAATGTATTAAATATTTAGAAAAGACATCAGTGTTGTAAATTTCCTGATGGATATTTCTTTTTCTTTAACCACAGCAGATAAAATGAAAGCATCACATCCTGTTGTAGTAAGTGTATTCAGTCCCTTGAATTATTCACCACGTATATCCATATGCATAAAATATACATGCAGGAACTCTATAAAAAAGTAGTGCCTGGATGAAACTATGAAAGCATAACTGGGGGGAAAATCTTTTCTGTGTCCACAATTTCAGATTGAGCATAAAATACGTTTGTTCGTAGTCGCTTCACCATGGGAATTCCTTTGAAATCTGAAACAGATTACAGTTGAAAAGAAATTTAATTGAACCTATAACTATATACCTGGGATAATGATTTTTCATCTGATCTCATAAAAGAAGAACTAGGAAGTCCACAATGTTAGCTTCAGCTTCAGCCAGTACCCACATTTCCCCATGAGAATATGGTCAGCAACAACAAAGGGAAGCACTACTGTGATCCTTTGAACTTCAACATAGTTTTGCTTGCAATTTGCCTTTCCTGCTTTTCCGTGTTTAGCTCTTTCTTTCGGCTTTTAACCAGGATTTTTCACGGGTCATTTTTCTTTTATGGTACTTTCTGCCTCCTGCTGAGCAGAGATGCTATTTTAGCTGTATGAGGACAAAGATTTCACCTGAAAAACAAGAAAATAAAAGTTGGAAGCCTATCCTCACTGCCTAATTCCAAATTAACATAGAAAACAAAATACCAGATACTGTAAAAACATAGGAGAGATCGGTAAATAGGTGGGTATATAGATACATGATATAGATATTATCTATATCACTGGTGGGTTCCTACCGGTACTGTGCGGGATGCTGCACCAGTAGGAGCCTGGCGATGACATCATTTTTAGGCATTTTTTTCCGGCTTCTCTGCGTCCTGAGCTGTTGGGAAAAAGCCGTCCCACCCACCCTTGTTTTAATAGCAACCTTTATTCTTCCTCTGAAGCACAGTTGAGAAGCTCCTCGGCTGTGTTTCGGCTTGTAATGTCATCCTAAGCATGCGAGGAAGTGAAATCACCCGATGGAACGCGAGTTCACTTCTGCGCATGCTCGCGATGTGCACCGGTAGCGAAAATAACTGGAACCCTCCGCTGATTTCTATGTACTATACATTAAGTAGAGAATTGGTCAACCTCATGGCTGTAATTTAACCTATTTTCTTTCCATTATTATTTCATTCTCAGCCTATGGTTTCATGTTACTAGGAAATATGCAAACCAGTTCAATTGTTTCTAGCAAGTCACAATGAATATATACACTAATGATTTGTCCAAATTGAGAATTGCAAAGGAAAGGAAAAAGCAGTGGTGGGAGTAAATGCTTTAACCTTCAGGCATTTTTCAAGTTTCTGCTTTGAATAATTGCAAAGCATTCACCACATTGGAAGCAAATACCGTAGTAGGAGGTTCATATATCCCTAAAAGCAGAGAAGAAAAGTTGGGGATCTCATAACTGAGTGTGGTCCCCGCAGATTGGTGTTATTCAATGTTACTAAAAATAACAATAATATAATATAGAGCAATGTATATCCACATCAGATTTCCAAGATGGAAATGGTACAATTGTACATTTTCATATTGAAACTTTAAAATAATCATTTTTTTCCTCCTGGAGTTATGACCAGTTACTCTGAGAACAATACTTGTAAGCAATTGTTTTTTTTAAAACAACAACAAAATGTGCTCAAGAGATATTTCAAAATGCAGAATCAAAACCCAAGTGTCAGTTAAAGGTGATTTGATGGCCAGTTGTGGTTAAGATGCTGAAACAGGAAATGTTGCACTAAGAGTTATTCTAGTAATACTGTATATTTGTCAGCCCTTTGAAGTAGACCAGATCAGGAAATACATTCCATAGGAAGATCAGAACTAAGCCTATAATAACTGAATCTTCCAAGTGCATCTCCTTATCTTCCTCTTATATGCAGTGATTTCAAAAAGAATCATCCAAAATCTCTCCTTGAGACTTTAGGAAGGTTTCTGCCCTCATCTTTTACATAACATTCCCTGAATCTTTTTGAGGACTTTAGATGCAAAATCTGTGATTTACTAAGCCCAATGCTCTGCCACCTGCAGACAAGCAATGTGGAGGGAGAGAAGTTTGTGTCTCACTACCCTTCCTATTATTTGTAGTGGGAAAAATAGTTTGATTAGCTCATTTCCAGGTTCAAGAGACATTGAACATCTGGATCATTCTGGCCCAAGCTTCTGCCATCCTTTCTATATTTTCTTGTAGGACGTTAGCACCCACCCCTCTCCTAGAAAAATGAAATATCCTAGGAAATATTAAAAGGCAGAATATTATATAGAATAGCCTGGAAACATGCTTTTAGGCAGACAAAAGACTCATTTTAGTAGCCCCCAACCTTGTCAATATGCCATTAAGGAATGGCCTAGCTCACTCATCCCCCCCACCTAGCCTGAAATAGTCTTCTACATAACAAACAAATGATCATATTAGGAATTGCCCAAAGCCCTTTCATTACACCATCACCCAGCAAAGGGTCAGCCAAAATTGAACTCAAAACACAGCCTAGAGAGTTGCCCCTGCATGGCACCATGGGAGTCTGACAGCCAATGGGATACATTTCTGTACAGGAACAGGAAACTCTTAGGGCGGGGCCCAAGAGAGGGCATAAAAGGAGGACATTTCACCATCTCGACCCTCCTTTCTCTGGACCCAACATCTGGAAACATGTGATCCACCTTTTCTGTTCAGGAGCTCATGCCATGTGTTCTCTGTTCTCCATTAAACCTTCTTTCCAAGCAACTTCCATGAATCCAGTGTTTTTTTCCCCACTTGGAACTGAACCCAGAAGAATATTACTTCCAACAATTCTCAACAACAGTTTGTAGCATAATAAGGTTGCCTATGGTTTGCAAATATTGCAATTTCACCAGATTAAAGATTTCATATGGTGAAATCTGCCTGAGGGAGAATTCTGCATGGGAATTAGGGAAAAGCTTGTTCTGCATATAATGAACTCCTCCAGGAAGAACAACTGGAAAGTAGAGTGTTTCCTGGAGACAAGCTGAGCTACTTTATCTGGGTTGCAAAAATCCATGTGGATGCAAAAAGGTACAGAAAATGCTAGCTCTTTGCAGCTATTTTAGCAGTGCAAGGATGGTAGGATTAATTCAAAGCTATTACCGTGTTTCCCTGAAAATAAGACCCTGTCTTATATTTTTTTGAACCCTGAAATAAGCGTTTGGCCTTATTGCCATGCACTCAAAAGCCCGATTGGGCTTATTATCAGGGGATGTCTTATTTGGGGGGAAACAGGGTACTTGGGACACAGATGACTTAAGGACTGGGCAACTCTTTCCCTAGTCTGACTCTTACTCCACATCAGTGCTGATTCCTGTGTCAATATAGTCTGATGTATATCCCATAATCATCGAGTTACTGCCATCAAATAACCTGTACCTTCCAGGCTATAACCAAGTAGGATCATATGATACCAATCCCCAAGCTGTTGCACTGTCTCTGTGGATATTACTGGGTTTGAGTCAGTATGTCAGCTATTCATATATTTAGAATGATGGCTTTCCTACTATGCTATGTCCTTGGCATATGAACCATGAAGAGAAGAAGAAGTGGAGCAGGAAAAGACTATAGTGTCTCACTACAGTGTCAAACCTCAGAGGTGTAATCATGCACTCCTCCTCCTGCTTTTGTCTCTGGAGAATGAAACTCTAGAGCAAGATGCTTGACTGCCCAACACACATGAATTGTGCTACTATTGTTTGGAAAAAAAACACAAAAAAGAAAAAGTGCTGTGTTGCATGATGAGGATCTGTGGTGGAGTAGTAGTTAGAATGCAGTACTGCAGGCTACTTCTGCTTATTGCTGGCTGCCAGCAGTCAGGCAGCTCGATTCCCACCTGCTCAGGGTTGATTCAGCCTTCCATCCTTCCGAGGTTGGTAAAATGAGGATCCCAGATTGTTCGGGGCAATATGCCGACTCTGTATACTGCTTAGAGAGGGCTGTACAGCACTGTGAAGCTGTATATAAGTCTAAGTGCTGTTGCTATCCTTGGGCAGGTTAGTTTACTTGGGAGTAGAATGTTGTCTATCTGCTACAATCAGAACTCCTTGGAAGTTTTCCTTCCTTCCTTATTTACTTATTTACTTATTTACTTATTTACTTACTTACTTACTTACTTACTTACTTACTTACTTACTTACTTACTTACTTACTTACTTACTTACTTACTTATGACTTCTATGCCCCTCTTTCTCATATAAGGATTCTAGCTTCACAACATTCCATAAAAATAAAGATAAAAACAAAAATACTCTTCCTCCCAGGGTCTATATTGGGCTCTATGTTTTTTTTCCCTTTTTTTAAGAAATAAAGGGGAAAGTTTATGATTTTATTCTGGAAAAGTTGTAAATAACCCCCTGCTATCTGCCAAATTTCAAATAGACAGACATTGAGGAGGTTTTGTGCAAAGGGAAAAGAAAGTGGAAAGGAATTCTTATGTCCATGTGCATGAATGTAGCAGAGTTGATTATTAGAGATTGGGACAACATTAGGATTAACTGCTGTGCTTTCAATAAATAAAACTTTAATAACATTTTTTAAAATGTTGAAAAGTAATAATTTTTTAAATTAAATTTTTATTAAACAATTTTCAACCTTTACACCACGTTTCCACTCTTTACAGCGTTCCAATATTGGTATCACTCATATTTACATAATATCCAATTCTACAGATTGCTATTCTATACATTATGTAGTTATTTATGTACATACATAATACCTTTTACCTTTAACTTATAGCAATATTACAATTTTTCCATTTTAATATGACTCTTAAGTACTCTTTATGTATGGACTTTACATCTATTTTCTAGCTAATTGTACTTGTATTCCAAATCTTATAATATTCCATTTCTTCTTTATCTTTTAGTTCCATGGTTAATCTATCCATCTCTACACAATCAAGTACCTTTTTTTATCATCATTGCATCTGAAAGAGTGTTATCTTGTTTCCAATTTTGAGCAAAAGTAATTCTAGTCACGGTTATTATCTGAAGTATAATATATTGAATTTTTTTACATAAGTTTTCTCTTATTATAAAGCAGTTATTTCTATTGTTTTGTGAACTTGGAATTTTCTGATTTACATAGAGTGTAGCTCCTCTTAGCACAAGCAGAGGATACAGTATGTCACCTTCAGTTTCCCTAACCCAAGGAGACAATATCATGAAGAGTGTCAGTGAAGATTTATGGACTGTTGAGCTCCACATTTTCCCCCTTTCGAAGAACTAATGTGAGCAATAAAATACAGAAGAATACAAAGCCACATAAGTCTCTTTGTCAGCATTGTCACCTGGACTCAATATATTCTGATTCAAGATGACAGGAATATTTGGGTGTGGGTGACTATCCTAAAAAACAACAACAACCTAGGTTGCCCTCTTACCTTCACCACAAAATGGAATCAGAATCCTTGCCCAAAAGCCAGTCTTTCTAGCAGATGCATCCATCCATTTGTCTTATTTATTCCCCTGATTTTTGAGTCTGTTTTCTCCCAAAGTGGCTGTTATCCCTGACTATTTTATAGTTTTGTTTTTTCCTTCAATTTTTTTCAATATAGAAAAAGCAAAAAGCTATCAGATTATCAATAATTTTTGACAACTTATTCCCTTTTAGGTCAAAAGCAAATCTAAGCATTGTTGGGTGGGTCTTTTTCCCTCTGACTTTCAATTTTCCAAATGTCATAGATAACGGTCCAGAAGAAATCTGTCATCTTCAGAAAATGAAAAGACAGAATGAGTGATTATGTAACTCTGGTTTGAACTTATTTGAACTTTATTACTGTTATTTTTGTCAACATGATTGCTAGTGAAAAATACATTTAAGGTACGCAGGAATGGAAGGATAGTATCACAAAGCATGTGAATTTGTATTTTCAAACAAGACTTAGAAATTATCAGCAAAACAATGAAGTTCACTGCAGAAACTAACCTCCATTCCAGGGGTGAAATTCAGCATGTTCTGACAGGTTCTGGCAAACTGATAGCGGAAATTTTGAGTAGTTCGGAGAACCCCCAAATAACACCTCTGGCTGCCCCAGAGTGGGGTGGGAATGGAGATTTTGCATACCCTTCCCCCAGGACAGTAGTGGGTTCCACTTACCTTTGCTACTGGTTCGGGAATGGGAGCGCATGTGTGCAATGCTTCTGTGCACACGCAGAAGCTTCTGGGCATGCACAGAGCATTTTTGCTGATATCCGGATGGGTGCGTGGAGCCTCCCACTGCCGCCGCTACCGGTTCGCCAAACCGGTGCGAACCGGTAGCAACCCACCACTGCCCCAGGAGTGGGGAGGGAATGGGGATTTTGCAGTATCCTTCCCCTGGAGTGGGGTGGGAATGGAGATTTTGCAGTATCCTTCCCCTGGAGTGGGGTGGGAATGGAGATTTTGCAGTATCCTTCCCCTGGAGTGGGGTGGGAATGGAGATTTTGCAGAATCCTTCCCCTGTCACGCCCACCAAGCCACACCCAAAGAACTGGTAGGGAATTTTTTTGAATTTCACCCCTGCTCCATTCCATGTTTTACCTGTAGGGTAACTATTTCATTAAACCTTAGTCTGTATGCAATTCTAGTCCAAACGGGTTTCAGCCTAATAATGGAGGGTTTGTTAATAGGATGCTGATATGATGATAATCTCTCATTGTTTATCACAGTTTATGTGGTTAAGGCTTCTGCAGGGTTTGAAATTTCAATCAGAGTTTGAACTCTCAATCAAATCTCATGGAGCTCAAGGATCTTGTGTGTGTGTATGTGTGTGTGTGTGTGTGTGTGTGTGTGTGTGTGTGTGTGTGTGTGTGTGTGTGTAGAGATAATTGTGCCACCTGCACAGTCTTTTCAGACTATCTAATCCTAACAATGGCTGAACCTACTGTATATCATTGTCCCTAGACTGTCGAAAGAGATCAAATAAGAGTTAATAAGACTCAGATGCAAGGGTAGTATATTGAACAGTCTAGGTACAATATACAGTATATTAGGTACCAGATGGAAGGCATATCCCCATCTTTTCTGGAATATCTTTAGTTTAATTTGGGTTAATTGGTGAAGCTAATTCATAGGAGGAAGAGAAAAAAACAATTCATCAGATTAGGGCTGTTGTCATCTGTGTGATCACATCCTGCACTCTAGCACTCTTGGCTAGGGAAAGCTTCCAGTTGAGATAGCATGCTCATAGGAGAGCTCACATAGACCATTAGGTCAGTTTTTTCTAAGGAATAAACTGTAGCAGAGATGCATGCCAAGAACAAGTAAGGTTTCAGCAAGCTGTGGGTGGGATTAAAGCCAAAAGCAGGTAGTCTCCTTCATTCTGTTACTATATCCCTTTTTATTTCTTTTTTCTTCTTCTCTCTTTCTAGTCTTTTTCCCCCTTGTATCTTCATGTAGCGTTCCTTCTATCTTCATGTAGCATCTTCCTGCCAGAGATTGGAACTGATCATGGCAGAGGATGATTCAAATTTAAGCTGTCCTGGGTGAAAGAATGAATGTAAGCATATAAACAATAGACAATAGAGTTGGAAAGGACTTTGGAGGTCTTCTAGCCCAATCCCCTGCTCAAGCAGGAGACCCTAAACCAGGGCTGTCAAACTCGTGGCCTGCAGGCCGGATGAGTCACACACTGGCCACACCCACGCCCGGTTTAGCGAAGGGGAAAAAGTCCCAATACATCACGTGATGATGCCGTGACGACATGAGTTTGACACCCCTGCCCTAGACCATTTCAGACAAGTGGCTGTCCAGTCTCTTCTTAAAAATCTCCAGTGATGAAGTACCAACAACTTCTGAAGGCAAGTTGTTCCACAGGTTAATTGACTTCACTGTTAAGAAGTTTACCCTTAATTCCAAGTTGCTTCTCTCCTTGTTTAGTTTCCATCCATTGTTTCTTTTCTTGCCTTCTGGTGCTATGGAAAATAAGTTGACCCCCTTCTTCTTTGTGGCAGCCCCTCAAATACTGGAATACTGCTATCATGTCACCTTAGTCCTTCTTTTCTCTAGACTAGCCATATCCAATTCCTTCAACCATTCTTCATATGTTTTATATGTTATATAGCAACATGTTTGTTTGTTTGTTTTTGTTTTGTTTCTTTTTCTAATAGTAGGTTTAACTTTTATGCAATTATTTGAAAGAGTAATAGTGAAGCTAGATCCCCTCTTCTCACTAAACGTCTGATGTTTTTATTTGCCTTTGGGTTTACAAGATTAGCTCACATTAGAATGCATCTGCTATGAGAGATGCATTTAGACCAGCAGTTCTCAATCTGGGGGTCGAACGACCCTTTCACAAGGGTCGGGAGACTTTGCCCGGATGCCGCCATTTGGGTTCTTTTACTCTCTGCTCATGCGCAGAACGCTTTGCGTATGCGCAGAGGGTAAAAAACCCAAATGGCGGGGGCGGGGGTCACGGCGGCGTGTGTGGCGATGTGGCATGGCGCGGTGGGGTCACAGGGGCAGGGCACAGGTCGTGGCATTAGAAAAGTTGAGAACCACTGATTTAGATTCTAGGTTGCTTGTCCAGAACAAATTGCAGATCTTTCTCCGTGTTTAAAATACTATCTTTTCCAAAAGTTGAACCCCCACCTACACTCATGTGTCTTGCCTGTTTTTCATAAAAATCTGTTCCTTGTGCCACATCAGATTCTATTATTATTTGAGAATCAACATAGGCTGTATTCCTTTTTTTTATTAAGTAGATACTGTGAGTGAGATAATACTCCTTTGGCAGATAAGCATAGAAATAATCTGATATGAAACACCAAATGTCAACATGACAGCATAATAAAAAAATGGAGTTTGCCCTTTCAGCAATGACATAAAAGCAGGAAACAGACAATGAGCATTTGGGAAAGGGTGAAGATGTTCTTCTGTAAGACCTAATATAGTGGCTTCAGAGTGGGGAAAAAGGTCAAACAAAAGGCAATGTCTCCTTAAGCTGGGTAGGACTTAAAGGACTTTAAATGGAAGTTGAAAATACAAGAAGAGGAGATTCTCCTTTAATTTCAAAAGTCTATGGAGGTTCTCAGTCATCCAGGTCATGGTTGTTGAAAAAGCACCTTTGAGTCCTTTAATTTCAGTGTCAAAGGAATACAGTAGATACAGGGGTCTCCAACCTTGGCAACTTTAAGACTTGTGGACTTCAACTCCCAGAATTCCTCAGCCAGCAAAGCTGGCTGAGGAATTCTGGGAGTTGAGGTCCACAAGTCTTAAAGTTGCTAAGGTTGGAGACCCGTGCAGTAGAAGACACAAATGGTTCTGAAGTGTTCAGACATTTCAGCAAAGAGAAATACTCAAAAAATACTCAAAAAAATACTTGAAAATTTAGAACTATGCCGCCTTCGATCTGACCTAAGTGTAGCTCACAAAATTATCTGCCACAATGTCCTACCTGTTAACGACTATTTCAGCTTCAACCGCAATAATACACGAGCTCACAATAGATACAAACTTAATGTAAACCGCTCCAAACTTGATTGCAAAAAATTCGACTTCAACAACAGAGTGGTTAATGCCTGGAACACTTTACCTGACTCAGTAGTTTCTTCCCCTAACCCCAAAAACTTCAACCTCGGATTATCTACCATCGACCTCACCCCATTCCTAAGAGGTCGGTAAGGGGCGTGCATAAGCGCACAATCGTGCCTACCGTTCCTGTCCTAATGTGCCCATATATTCATACCTCTTTTACTCTTATTCATGCTTGTACTATTACATATATATTCAATCATGTTTTACTGTTTATACTTTGCTTATAATCATATATGCTTGACAAATACAAATACAAATACAAAAAGATGAAAACTAGGTGTCCGATCTGGAACAGAAAGGATAAAATCCCAGACAATGTTGTTCATGACACAAGTGCATTTTGCTACAGAAGACAAATGAAAGGATTAAAGAGACAGCACAACTTGTTTAAGTCGAACTGTAGTACATTTTCACAGATCCCAGATAAGTGTAGTTGCATTAGATGAACAGATATCCAGTTCTATTAGGAGAAATTTGCACATTAAAAAGAATTTTGTTCTAATCCTTAACAGCTAAATGAAGGGATGTTGTAGTCAAAATAGCTTTAGGTATTAATCCCAATAGAGCAGAGATGGGGAATGATGGCCGCTTTATGACTTGTGGACTTCAACTCCCAGAATTCCTGAGCTCAGGAGTTGAAGTCCACAAGTCATAAAAGGGCCATGGTTCCCCTCCCCTGCAATAGAGCATAATTATTAAAGTAATAAATATATTATAAGTAGTGCTGCATGGAAATCAAGTCCAAAACATAGGCCATATCAATAAGACTCTTAACCACACACTCCCAGGCATTTAAAGGACATGCTTTCTGCACCTTCTCAGAAATGAGTTGGAGCAGTACTGTAGGAAGTTAGCACCCATCCCTCTCCTAGAAAAATGAAATATCCTAGGAAATATTAAAAGGCAGAATATATTCTATAGAATATCCCTGGAAACATGCTTTTAAGCAGAGAAAAGACTCCTCTTAGTAGCCCCCACTTTTGTCAATGGGCCATTAAGGACTGGGCCCAGCAGCAGTCTTCTACATAACAAAGATTTATCTCCTTCAGTCATAGCCATATTAGGAATTGCCCAAGGCCCTTTCATTCAGCCAAGCCTGGGACAGACAAAAGCCTATAGAGTTGCCACTGCATGGCCTCCTGGGAGCCTGACCACCAATCGGAGTGCATTACATACACAGGAACAGGAAACTAAAGGTGGGGCCCAACAGAGGTTATAAAACCAAGGGACTCAGCATCTTTCCCTTCCTTTTCTCTTCACCTACATCTAGAAACATGTGATCCACCTTTTCTGTACAGGGGCTCATGCCATGTGCTCCTGTCCACCATATAAACCTTCTTTCCAAGCAACTTCCATGAATCCAGTGTCTTTTTCCCCACTTGGAACTGAACCCAGAAGGATATTCCTTACAACAGTACAAAACAGCTTGAACTGTCTTGGCCATCAAAAGAACTATCATGCTGTGTAAGTGAATATCTTGCAATCACATCTAAAGCCCAGACGTGAGTGGGAATTTGATGGAATAAGATAGATTAGCATTTAAAAATGTCTTTTTGTGGGGTTAGGGAGGGTAGCATGGACAATTATTGTTTTCTGATTCTTTAACTAAAGTGCTCCCTGAAATAGTTTCACATTGTCTTTCTTTATTGTAACTTTTGGCCCAGAAAGGAAAAAAAAAAGCCAAAGAAAAATAATTATGGTAATATAGCTTTCATTCCACTTTTTTTTGTTCTGACAATTAATACCATGTTCTGCACTGAAGAAGGATGAAATTATACCCTCATTACAGAAATAATTAAAGTGAGATTAAGTGAATTGATTCTTTTCTTTTTTCTTTACTACTAAACTGCATTCTCCTTCTGGCATCAAGATAAAACCCTACATCACAAACTATGTTACTTAGCAGCAGGATATTCAAGAGATGAAAATGTTTTCCCCAAACTCACATAATGCTAGCATGGAATTTAGAGATTAGGGACAATAATGGGTGAAATATTTTGCTATCACTCCATCAAGTTTTACCAGTATAGCCTCCTACCTTTTCTTCTTGGCTTCTTTCGGCAGCGGAAAAAGGGACGTGCATAAGCGCACCAATGTACCTACCATCCCTGTCCTAATGTTCCCTTTCATTCGTAACCATCTCATGTATTCATAATCATGTTTATACATTTCATGTATTCACAATCGTGTTTATAATTTTATTTGTAATCTTATATATGCTTGACAAATAAGTAAACTAAACTAAACTAATTGAAGCATAAAATACAGAACATTTCTGAGAATAAGATCCCTGACAATCTCCAAACAGAAACATTCTTTATTTTTATCCCCACTTGTTTTGCCATTATTTTTTCCTTAAACAGCTCAAATGTTCAATTCCTGATCTAACAAAAACCATGTCAGGCTAACTTGATTCCTGATTACACATATCCATGAAGAGTTTTTTGACAACAATGTGGAAGAGGTTTGACATTGCTATCTGTGGTTTTTTTCCCTTCTAATTCCCTGACTAATCCACTCTTTTGAGCTGTCTT
Source organism: Diadophis punctatus similis (assembly GCA_023053685.1). Classification (NCBI taxonomy): domain Eukaryota; kingdom Metazoa; phylum Chordata; class Lepidosauria; order Squamata; family Dipsadidae; genus Diadophis; species Diadophis punctatus. Next base: position 258,029,859 of record JALIGW010000001.1, on the reverse strand, counting down.
GGCCATCAAAAGAACCATCTTTTTTGAGTGATCTTTTATCCCAAAAGTAACCAAGTCCAACCTTCTGAGCCAAGGTCATCTACATGCTCAACTTCCTAGTTAACAGAAGGACAAAATGGTCAATGTTCATGATTTAACCTGGTAATGTAATACTCATAACAAATTCGTGCAAAACAGTTTGAGAAATAAATCTAACAAGCAGCTAGAAGAAAAAGACACAAGAATGCATTTTGTAGAGGCTTATTTTTTCTTTGTCTCAGTAACCTTTTATATTTCTTTGATAGGGACAAGAGTAATCTAGGAGACATTGTTTCCTTGGATTTCCTTCATTGGACCCACCAAGAACTCCCAAATAAATATAAATGTCATGAGATCAGTCTAGAGGTCCTTTTATAGACAAATAATTGATTTTTAAAAAAGGATCCAGTAAAAATAAATTGACAAGTTTTGCAATAGGGGCGAATATCTTGCATATATTGCAATAGTGGCAAATTGACAAGTGTCATAATACAAGGTAGTAAAGTAAGTTCCAGCAAGAAAACTGATGTTTTGTAAATTGTCCATTCACCTTTGTCAGTCCTTTTAGGTAGTCCAGATTAGGAAACAACACCACACGGATTACCTGAACTCTACTTTATTGTTTAGAACATTATGACAAAAATCTACAAGCTGACAGGATTGTCTCTTCCCCATGTCCCTCCCCCAAAAGAAAACCAAAGAGAATCAAGGCAGGACAATCTTAGTTTCTTCTTTATTCCTTCTTTCCAAGCTGGTATTTACTCAACAGCTGTTTTTCAAAGCCATCTCTGTACTCCTCTACACATTCTGAATTTAGAGCTGAGGTGTCATGTCTGAAAATATTTTTTATTATGGTAAATGCAAGAATGGGTAGTCAATAACTGTAAAGGAATCTCTTCAGACTGAGTAATGAACAGAATGGTGCAAATTTTGCACATATGTATATAAACAACAATGATACATATGGAACAGCTATTCCAACTTCACATATGATGAATAGGATCTGTGATGACAATGACTGATCAAGTATGGAAGCTTGGGGGGGTGAGATATCTCTTTCAATGAAAAAGATGAGGGCCTATATGTATAATAGCTGTGAAAAAGGCTAATTCCACACTAGGTGTCTATAGACAATAGTTTTCAAAGAAGAATTGCAGTTGGATTTGAAGCACAATGCACAGTGTTGAATGTTGGCCCTTAAAATTTGTATTACAGAGTTGGAAAAATATGAAAAAAATGAGAACCAAAGTCACCTGAGGAATAGGGAAACTACTATGTGTGGAAAAGGTATACTGCATTTAAAGCTTTTTAGTTTAGAAAGTGATCGTTGATATATAAGACATTTTTCCTCTCTTGCAGTACTTAAAATGTTATATTTGCTTTTAGCTGAAGAATCTTTCGATATGTGCATATAAAATAAAAAGAAGCAAATGTATCAAAAACACATAGATTTAAAGCCAGCTTTCTCTCTTAATATGCAATATAACGTGGCAAAGCATCATGCATATACCTGTAGATACATATCAGAAATCAAATGCCCTTTGATCTGATATTATTGTCTGTATTCATCATATTGCAACCTCAGATTTAGACTGTGGCTTTGAAATACCGTAAGCAAAATTTATCACTATAAAGATCTGTTCCTAATGTACGGATTTTCAGCACTGCAAACAGCTCAGATCCATGTACCTTCATAATCCCAATGAAAACATTTAGACAAAATATGCTGACTTATACTCATAGACACAAAAAAGGTGGGAAGAATTTATTTATTTTATTTTATTTGTTTGTTTGTCAAACATGTACAGGATAGTAGTTTTTTGTATAAACATAACATAAGTAAAAAGTACCGATAAAAGAGGACAATATGGCAGTAGGACAGGGACGGTAGGCACAGTGGTGCGCTTATGCACGCCCCTTACAGACCTCTTAGAAATGGGGAGAGATCGACTGTAGACAGTCTAAGGTTAAAGAATTAATTTAAAAAAATTAAAGAATTAGGTGGAATTGGTGCAGGTAACAGTGCAATCGTTATTGAATGTTTAAAGAGATAAATTCAGTACATTCTCATTTTAACAAGAACTTGGGGGGAAAAGAGTTATATAGTGCACTGGTAATGCTGATGTGCTCAGGTGTATGCACATTTAGCTTTAATTAAAAGATGGCTATTTGCTATTGAGACAAAAAAAAATCTCAGAAAGGCAAAAAAAGGTGCCCCATGACTCCCTTGGCAAATGCAAAAACAATTTACATTCCTATTAAGCAGGACAGAAAGATCAGCACAAAAGACTAAGCAAAGGAGGCCAAGAAGCCCTTGAACTACTTCTAAGACAAAGTCTGAGACAAAGAGTGCAGTGTTAAGTACACACCATAGAAGAAGGTGAAAAGTAAAGGAACCTGAATTGCTCTGATCATTCTTTCCTTTTTCCAAAATAAGCCAAGAATATTGCAAGTGGATGCATCTTTAAGGTAAATAATCAGTGCAGGGTCTTTTTTCTTTTCCTTAACTTAAACCTTCATGCAGAAAGGACAAATACCAGTAAACAAATAGCTGAAAGGGAAAGTTTAAAACCTAAATTGACAATTCAAAATTCTAATGTCCCATGCAAGCCAACAACCTCACTTCAGACAACTTACTTTCCTTTCAAATAGACCTATAGACCAATAAAGCAATCAACCTAGAGCCATGGAAGACAAGTAGGCAGGCAGGTAGTCCAGAATCTGATTTAAAAGAAAGAAAAGACAGTATTAAAGACAGAAAATGAAGTGGAGAACTGGCCCTGCACTTCTCAGTCTGCCTACTGCAACTTCAAACACTACTAGCAGGCATCTTTGTTAGTTTGCCTTTAAAGAAATGTTCATTAAAAAGGGTTGGCTAGACCTATTTTAAACACATCTGTACAAGAATTGCTCTTGTTACATATCTAGGGCCCCACCACATACATAAGTGAGAACATGAAGAGCCGTGGTGGCGCAGTGCTTAGAATGTAGTTTTTCAGGCTAGTTCTGCTGACTGCTGGCTGCCTGCAATTTGGCAGTTCAAATCTCACCAGGCTCAAGGTTGACTCAGCCTTCCAGCCTTCCAAGGTTGGTAAAATGAGGACCCAGCTTGTTGGGGGCAATATGCTGACTCTGCAAACTGCTTAGAGAGGGCTGTAAAGCACTGTGAAGCAGTATCTAAGTCTAAGTGCTATTGCTATTAACCACACTATAGGGTGTTAATATAATATGCATTTTGACTCATTTTCTGTTTGAGCTAACAAACACTGCACCTCAGCTAAACATAATATATTAATCTTCATGTAGCCTGGAACTCAAGGAGTAGTACCTGAGCTTAGAACTAGCTTTTTGAATGGACTGGTAGAAATGTTTTTGTAGACACCTGGCAAGAAATATACTTTTGATGTATAATATTGGCTTGAAAAATGGTTGTGTTTCAGCTAAAGGGAGAGAAAGTTATATCTGGTGCAGTGAAGATGACGGCTCTCAAAAAACCATTGGACTTTAAATCCTCCTGGCAAGAAGTTAAATCTTCTGAGGTCTTGTCCTAACCTGCCTACTTATCTAGGAAAGATCTCATTCTAACCTTCCAGTTGGCATCTAGTCTACCAATGAATTTTTGCTAGCTTCTTCAAAACCTTTAAATCACAAAATGACGGTATCTTATCTGAAGCAAAACCTTGATTTTCAGCACTAGATATTTGCTGCAAAAAGTAAATCATCTGTCTCAAAACTCTGCACTGAATGGAGTGAATGGCAAATTAGAGCTGCAGATATATATTTTTTATATTTGATGCTGTACATCGAATAAAAGGCAAGATATAAATGAAGTAAACAAATATTTTTTCAACTTTTTCCCCATCTATGGATATGTGAAATACCACTAAAAATATTGCTCTTCTTTAACTCATAATTCATCAGTTGTTCTGTCTAAAATGCTAATTCTACATTCAAACTGAATTTTGATGCGGACTGTTTAAGGCTGAGTACAACTTATATATGCACAAATCTAAACATTCCATATCTAAACAAGAATCTTCACATCCACTTTGGAACTTGCCATGGAAGACATTTTATTGGCAGCTCTGTTTCATCCAAGAATGATCAGAGATAGTCCCTTGAATGAACAATCAAAGCATATTTATATTTTGCTAATTTAAACTTTTCCTGGGTTTTTTTTAGTTCTTACAAGCTAGGAATGTTCAGTATGTTAGAGCAACTATGTAAATAAGCCACCAAACTCTGTATCATATTACTTTGTTTTGAAAATGCCATTGTCAAATGCTGAGGAAATCTGGAGATTCAGGCAGTTCAAATGGGTGTAAAGATTCATTGCAAGCTTAAGCTCTCTACAAAAATCTGACCTACTAATGGTCAAGGGAAATGAGCAGGAATAAGAGGGCATTCAAGATGAGCTGCACTTAGATCTTTTGTGGATGTGTAGGGAATTGTGACTTATGACCCCTTCATTGGGCCAGCCTGATCTTCTACGGCCACAACTCTATTTTTTTCTTTCTGTGCCCCCTCTCTTTTTAAAGTAAAAATTCTGCTATAGTTTCCAAAACTATTTTCTACTCAGGATTAATTTTCTCTTCTGAAAACACTTATTTATGCCAGAATATTATAATTTTGCCAAGTCAACCTCAATGCCTTCATGTCAATTGCCATACTTTGGTGCATTCTGCTTCCCTTATTTGTCTGGAATGCAGTAGGTAAGTAGGAAAGAATGCAATATTGGATGCTTCCACGTTCTTGAAATCAAATTCAACTGTTGATATAAAGAAAAAAAAGGTATTCAGCTTTCTTCTTAATCTCAACTATCAACAATTGTGATAGAATGTGGGTTGGATTCAAAGTTGGACTTTTCTGTAATGTTGTGACATTACAGAAAAGATATCTCTGTCCTGGGAAGAAAAGAAAAGAAAAGAGGAGAGGAGAGGAGAGGAGAGGAGAGGAGAGGAGAGGAGAGGAGAGGAGAGGAGAGGAGAGGAGAGGAGAGGAGAGGAGAGGAGAGAGAGAGAGAGAGAGAGAGAGAGAGAGAGAGAGAGAGAGAGAGAGAGAGAGAGAGAGAGAGAGAGAGAGAGAGAGAGAGAAAGAAAGAAAGAAAGAAAGAAAGAAAGAAAGAAAGAAAGAAAGAAAGAAAAAAGAAAGAAATCAGATGTCTATGGAGATTCTCAGTCATCCAGGTCATGGTTGTCCCAAAGGTGCTTTTTCAAGAGGCAACTGGACTTTCTTGTTTTTCTTTGAAGACATTTCACTTCTCATCCAAGAAGTTTCTTGAGCTCTGACTGGATAGTGGAGAATGGAAGGATTTATATTCCTTGGAGACTGCTGGTCATTTGCATTCTTCTAGAGAGTCCCCAATGACTCTGTAGAAGAATGCAAATGGCCCTGGAGGTTTATCTATTTCCTCTGGAGATAGATAGATGATGTCCTCTGATTTCCTCTGGAGATAGATAGATGATGTAATTTGAACAGCCCTCTCTCAACAGAAGAGGAGGGATACTATATAATCTATCTCCAGTCTACCACACAGTCCTTTCAGCAGTTCCATGAAGGCTTCACACCCATTTGCATTACTCAGGTGACCTTGAGGACACAAATAAACCCCCAGTTGCCTCTTGGGACAAAGAAACTCAAAACACCTTTGCCTTGATTGTGTTTGGTCCAATCTGAGGTAGAAAGGAGCTTTGGCAGGCTTTCAAGATTCTGCTCTTGCACTGCAGTACATTGTAATTCTCTTAATGAGTTCAGTTCCCTGATCTTGTATTACCTTGAAGAGTTGACCAAGATATAATAATTTACCAATTGGTTGGATTTTCCCATCACAGTAAGCCATGGCTTGTTTTAATTATAATTCATTTATCAAATTTCTAGTCTGCCCAACTGCAAACAACTCTAGGAGGCTTCATACATTTACAAAACTGCCTTATACATTATATCAGTGGTGGCCAACCTTAAGCATACCATGCGCCAATTTTTTCACAGTCGAGTTCAGATGCGCCATACAACTCAAGCACGTTTTTTACCTTCTTACTTTCATGTTTGGGATTGTAAAATAGGGATAGGGGGAGGATCTGCTTTGCTTAAGGGAGGAAAAGGAATAACTCAATCACGCAATTCAATTTTCTTTTGTAATGGATAACAGGAATTTAAGCATAGAAAAGTATAAAACTAAAAAAAGTGAAAAAGAACAAATAGATCACAAGTACGTACGTCGTATCACACAGAATATCAATTATGTGGAATATGAATTCTATGTTCGCGCCAAGAAAAAATAGTGGCGCTCTTCTTTGACAAACGTAATATATATTTAATCTTGAATCTGTCTTTCAATCACTCTCAATAAAAAAACCACGCTAGTACACTCAATAAAACACTGCTTCAAACTCCAACGCCATGATGGCTCACTCAGAACTGACTGACCATATTGAACGATCGCCGCTCATTCGCATGTGACTTCGAACACATGATGTGTTGCTAGTGTGTGGTGTTTGCGATCGTTTGAGCAGGAATGCGCAATGACAACACCGATAAAAATATTCGTACATTTGTAAACCTGCCTAAAGTAACATCTCACAAGTTCCATTCTAAGTTTCAGACACCAAGAAGTTGAACATTACCGAAGGCTGTACGAATTGAACTGAGATCACTTTGGTGTTGAAAATATTAAGATGGATTCAGTTATGACACCTATTTAAAAAAAATAAGTAGGCGCAAGGATGCAATGCACCACTTGTAATCATCCAATGCGCCACGTTTGGCGCATGCGCTACGGTTTGGCCACCCCTGCATTATATAGTCACATTGGCCTAGTTCATACAGCTCATGTAGCACACATTTGGGCTTTAGGTTTTTTTTAAATTAGCTAGTTAAATATGCAGCCAAAAGCAAAGAAATCTTCTTATGACAGCCTGATGTTTAAATGCAGCTGCTTTTTAACCTCCTTCCCCACACCTTATTAATTTCTTGATGATTTTTGTAATCTTTCTGCCAACATGGCTATACAAACTGTCACCTAGGAAAAAAAATACCAGCACATAAAACAAATGATAAAATTGCCATACCAATGAAAGCAAAATAACAATTGACAAGGTAAGAAAAAAGATACCTTACTCTTCTCAAGATTAATTTTTAATCAAGATTTATATTCTCCCTTGAGATCTGTCAAAAATGCTCGCCACCTGTTTGTTCAGATGCTCTTGTTAAAAAGAACTAATTGTTTTATGGGTGATCTGTTGTAATAAATCTTCATACAAAACTCTAGGGAGGTTTTAACCCTTCTATTCTTTGAAAGGACACTGCAAAGTAAAGCTATTAATCTCATTTTTAGACAGTCCCTGCAGAATACTGATATCTGTTAAGGCAGCAGCTACATTCAGTTCCATATTTTATGAATACTAAGAAATATTAACGCATAACAGGAAAGCAAGCCACAGGAACATTTTATGGTGTATTTTTCTCATTAGAACAACAACCACACAAAGGAAAGAGGAAAAAAAATATTTTTCTAGTGAACTTTCCAAATGACATCCTCTGTTGTCAGAACGTATAAACCATAGAAGGTTGGGTTAGTGGTTTTTGTTTTGTTGGTTTTTGGTCGCTCAATATAATTGGGGCTAGAAGCATTTCTTGGGCTTTCAAATGCAGTTCAATTTTAAATATACTTGCATCATTTAGAAAAAAAATACCCTTGTTATTATTATATTTGACATACCCCATTAGAATCCCATTAGGATGAATAGCAATTTTTTGCTCCATGTACATTCTATCCATGCAAAACTAAATTTATCCTGCTCCTAATTTACTCAATATGATCTCTGGGAGATCATTCCGTCCCTAGTTACTGATTTATTTTAATTGTTTAAAAATAACATCTATCTGTTTTTGTGTCCATAAATCAAAGGCAGCCTTCATTCTTTTGCTCTTATGACATATCATTTTGATTGGGGGAGAATCCAAACCTAACAATGCCCTTTAACAGAAAACAGAAAAGAAAAATTTTTGCTTCTGTATTATGTCTTTTCGTATTTTTGTATATTTTAAAACAACTCAATAAAACTATTAAAAAAAAAAAATGATAGAAGGTGTTGTAGCAGAGAGCCAAGAGATTCTTTGCCCTCCATCTTCTATGCCACAGATCCTATCTCTTTCTTCAATCTGTACATTATGATCTTATTTTGCTTCCCCCATTCAAACTTAAAAAAAATATGGCTCTACTTTGTTCTGTAACTATCTTTTCCTTCCATAGAATGTAGAGCCAGTGTTGAGATTTCAATATGAATTTTCAGTTTCTACAGCTATAAAGATGTCTTGGTTTGTTTTTTTTAACCTTTGCTTTGTTCAAACTTTCTTGATATAATCTGTTTTTACATGATTACCTTTTACTTTAATGTAGTTTTGCTTTCCCCTTTTCTGTTGATTTTTTTTCTCCAAATAGGAACGCTATTTCTTGCTTAATAACTGCAGTGTTCACTTAACAATATCAGCATTCAGTGAATGAATGCCATGGTGTTTGCTTAATGACATAAATGTTAAATTAGAATAAAACAAAACAGAAAAAAAGAAGAGGCTTGCCATTTACTTTCATTTAAGTAATTGGCATATTTTCGCTTCCTCATAATGCCATTTGGATTCAAATGCATACATTGATACAAAGGATTTTAAAGGCCAACATTCAGTTGAAGCCAAAATTCCTTCTAGGATTGGTGGATGAATAGAACCACATCTATGGAAGATTATTACAATTTATTATTACTGTGCGACAATATGGTTATATCCATAGATCAGAGGTGTCAAACTCAAGGCCTACGGGCTGGATCCGGCCTGCGGAGTGCTTATATCTGGCTTGTGGGGCCACCCTGGAAATAGCAAAGGAGTGGCCTACGGTGCCTCTGACAGCGAAAATGGAGTTCAGGAGGGCAGTGCGCTGGCCGCCCTAGCTCTGTTTTCACTGGCAGAGGGCTGCAGGAGGATCCCCCCAACTCCACCCGGGCCACCACAGGTGCCCCCAACATGAGTGACATCAATATGGCCACGCCCCCCACCACGCCCCCCTGGCCCCCTGAGATCAAACACAACTCTGATGCAGCCCTCAATGAAATTGAATTTTACACCCCTGGCATAGATAGAAAGTTTCAATACCACTTGCTATGGAGAAATGATTGGTGAAATTGACAGATCTTGCTGAGATGGATGAACTAACTTTTTTGATTAGAGATCACTATCTACGTTTATTAGTGATGAGAAACTACTTTTTGAGTAACATTTTTAAAAATGAACTAGTGATTGATGATTTTGGTGATTACAAATGATAGATTCTAGAAATAATAGTATTATGATGTAACTTTGGAGAAGAGTTAAAATGTAATTGTACTTATAACTGCTGTGAGGAGAAATAGAAGCCTCTTTTTGTATCTTTTTTCATCTTTTCTATTTTTTAAAAACTTTTTTCTTTTCTTTTCTTGCACTTTTTTCTTTTTTCTTTTTCTTTTTTATCACTACTTTGTATCAGTGTGTGTGTGTGTGTGTGTGTGTGTGTGTGTGTGTGTGTGTGTGTGTGTGTGTGTGTGTAGCAAAAGCAATAGCACTTAGACTTATATACTGCTTCATAGTGCTTTTACAGCCCGCTCTAAATGGTTTACAGACTCAGCATATTGCCCCCAATAATCTGGGTCCTCATTTTACCCACCTCGGAAGGATGGAAGGCTGAGTCAACCTTGAGCCGGTGAGATTTGAACTGCCGAACTGCCGCTAGCAGTCAGCTGAAGTAGCCTGCAGTACTGCACTCTACCCACTGCGCCACTATATGTGTGTGTGTGTGTGAGAGAGAGAGAGAGTGAGTGAGTGAGAGAGAGAGAGAGAGAGAGAGAGAGAGAGAGAGAGAGAGAGAGAGAGAGAGAGAGAGAGACAGAGACAGAGACAGAGACAGAGACAGAGACAGAGACAGAGACAGAGACAGAGACAGAGACAGGAGAGAGAGAGAGAGAGAGAGAGAGAGAGAGACAGAGACAGAGACAGAGACAGAGACAGAGACAGAGACAGAGACAGAGACAGAGACAGAGAGAGAGAGAGAAAAAAAAAACACCACATTAGAGGCTCTCTGCCATTACAGCTTTTGCAACAGTGTTCCAACCCTCAAGTTATCTATCTTACAGTTTCTACTTTTAACTTTGAAGGACAATATAAAACCAACAGTCTCTTCCTCCTCTCCCCCCTTCTTCTTTTGTTTTATTCCCTCCTTCTTCAAGGATTTCAAATAACTATGTAACAATACTGGAGGTTTATGAACTATAATATACCACCATCATCAAAGATCTAGGCAGGTTAATTAATGTGGTAAATCAGTCCCCAGTAAATGTTGCAATAAATAACGCCAGCTAAAATAATTGATTAATAAATCAATTGCACATTTATGCTGTCTGATAACAGGAGTCCTCTAGGTGATGCACAACCAGGAAAAAAAACATTATAAAAGGTAAAATTTTGTACAAAGAAGGAAACAATGAAACACAAAATAAGAACCAAATCAGAGAAGAACACCACATATAAGGTATAACAAATGATCATCATAATAAGTAATAAGACAGCACAAATGTACAATAACCAAGTTGCAATATACCTGAATTTCTAAAATTCCAAAATGATTTTTTGAAGACCTGGAAAAATGAACATGACTTCATCTGACAAAGCTCTTTGCCCACCACTGATAAAGCTCTTTCATTTGCTGCTTGCTACCTGCTTTTTCTCTTAGTGCAGCAGCATCTGGAGAAGGGCTCTCTGCAAGAATGGACTAATATGCCCCTTCTGTTAGGGAAGGATGTTGAAAAAGTGCTGTTTTAAGGAAGCAATTTATCAGAACCCTTTTCAGTCACAATTCAGCCCTGAGTATGGGAAGGAAATGACATTGACCACCCTGATGGGTAAATTTTATTGATACCTATATGAGGAGAGTGTGCCTATAGTGATCTTATTTGACCTTTCAGCCATATTTGCTCTCATCAACCACAGCATGTTTCTGGACCACTTGCAAAACTTGGGGTTTGGAGATGCTATTTTTCTGTGGTTCCATTTCTTTCTAACTTCCAGGCAATAGTAGGACATAAGCAGAGGTCAGCCCAGAGGGCTGCTTTTTATCGGGCCCACAGAAATTGGCCTCCTTTCCTTTAAATGTTTACCCAAGATAACTCATAGAGCCGAGGTGGCGCAGTGGTTAGAGTGCAGCACTGCAGGCTACTTCAGCTGACTGCTAGCTGCAGTTCGGCTGTTCAAATCTCACCGGCTCAAGGTTGACTCAGCCTTCCATCCTTCTGAGGTCGGTAAAATGAGGACCCAGATTGTTGGGGGCAATATGCTGACTCTGTAAACCTCTTAGAGAGGGCTGTAAAGCACTATGAAGCAGTATATAAGTCTAAGTGCTATTGCTATTGCTATAGAGGAGATCTGTCAATTCAGGTTGAGAAATACTTATCTATTACAAGACAGGCTGGGGATGCCATGGAATTCCAGGTTTATACTGTAGGATCCAGGGCAGTAGTGGGTTTTATTTATCTTTGCTACCAGTTTGGAAATGGGAGCGGGCAGACGGGCACGTTGCGCATGTACAACACTTCTCTGCATGCGCAGAAGCTTCTGCACATGCGCAGAGCATTTTTGATGATGTCCAGGAGGGTGGGCAGAGCCTCCCGCCGCCGCTACCAGTTCGCTGAACCAATGAGAACCAGTAGCAACCCACCACTGATCCAGGGTTATAACCAGATAGCAAGAGGGTTTCTAAGCAAACAGCAACTCGGTCTTATTATGGTTCAATTTAAGAGTGTTTCTTCTCAATCAAACTGACATTGCTTATGGTATGGTTGAAATAATGTATAACACTTACATGATAGTGTGTAATGTCTCAAAGTGCTAAATGAAAGTCCCAGTGATTTCAATAGGACATATTTATCAGTACGTGTAAACCACTGCTGCCTAAACAAATACTTCATTAATCTACAAGCTTATTTGCGTTGGATGGTATTTTTAAATCCATGCAATCTATAGGATTTTTAAAAAATATATAGAAATATAGAAATATAATTTGTGAACTGGTGACATGTATGTTTAATTTGAATTCCATATTCACGTAACAAGATTTCAAGTACATATCACATAAATATTTGTCCCATCTTTTAAAGAAGAAATGCATCTGATAATCAGATCAGCATGGCATACTTTCTTTCCTTATAGCAGTGTGATGCACGTTCAACAGTTAATACTTGTGTTGCTTATTTCATCCAATATCCTGTTTGCCTTCAGGGCCAGAATTTTGCTGCAATTTAATGATACTTGTAGACATTTTTAAACTGTGCAGTCCTTACAGATATGTCAGTTATCTGCATCATATTATCCACAGGGATTGTATGAATATAATTTACTTACATCTACTCTTGGTGACAGTGTTGGAGATGTCAGCCTAAAGCTGTTACAAACCATTGTTCTAATGAATCAGCCATGTGTTGGTTTTCTCTAGTGAAATGCAAATTAAGAATAACATTAGAATGTAAAACTTTTAGAAAGCATCTTTTCAAGTTGACTTTTGCCAGGGAGAAGAAATAAGAGTGATGAGAAATAATTGCATTGTCTTCAAGCTTATATCCAATCTCAGAAACTTTGACAGGCCAGAAACATTTTGGTGTAGTAAATACTTTACGAGGTGTTTGAAAAGATGACTATTTAGGATGTTAAACTGAAGACAGTTGATTGTAACCAAACTTGTACTGCATGGACCCAGCACTCCATTAAGGAAAATCTCAGTTTATTGCCTGAATAGCAATAGAAATAGTACTTAGACCTATATATTGCTTCATAGTGCTTTACAGTCCTCTCTAAGTGGTTTACAGAGTCAGCATACAGTATTTCCCCCAACAATCTGGGTCCTCACTGTACTGACCTCAGAAGGATGGAAAGCTGAGTAAACCTTGAGCCAGTGAGAATCGAACTCCTGGCAGTGAGCTGAATTAGCCTGCTGCAATATTGCATTCTAACCACTGTGCCACCACAGTGGTGAGTTTAGAAAACCTCAAAGAATCAATCATATTTTAGAGCAGACAAGGTAACTAATAATTTCTCCTAGATGTGTGTAGCATTTGTCCCATTTGTCTTCACAAGTTCTCATAAGTCATAGAATCATAAAAGGAGCATGGTGGCTCACGTGGTTAGAACACTGGGTTTGACACCTGAGTACTGCTGTGGGACAGGGTGAGTTCCTGTCCTTTGTTCCAATTCCTGATGGGGACACAAAAGGAGCCCTCAACTGGGTGTCGTCTGGGCAATGGTGATGTTACTGGCTGGCTAATCCTTTCAACTCCTGCTTCTGACAAGAGTCGATTCGATAGAATAATAGAGCTGCAAGGGTGATATTTTAGTTCAATATCCTGCCCAAGGCAAAAATCCTTATCCCAGGCAAATGGATGTCCAATCTTTTCTTAAAAACTTTCATCTACTTTTAAGAGGCAAATTGTTCCACTGATTATCTGTTCTTACTGTCAGGAAATTCCTCCTTGGTTCCAGGTTGAATCTCTCTTTGATAGGTTTCCACTTATTGCTTCTCGTCCTGTTCTCAGCTGCTATGGAGAATAAATCAACCCCCTATTCCCTATGACAGCCCCTCAAGTATTGGAAGATGGGTCTCTGTTCTGGTCCAAGCTTAGGAAAAGCTTTTCTCAGTCAGATAAAACTCCACACAAATGGGTAAAACATACAGATTACGTTTATTGTCTGGTATCTTCACATCATAATCTTACTAATGAGATGAAATTCTTCAGGCTGTCTGTCCATAATCTGTCCCATTACACGTAGGTGAAAAGAGATTCATTTCTCCCATCTGCAGGCTGTTCCATGGCTCTTGGTAAGACTTTTAAAATGGCTGTTGGAGAGCATGGCAAAATTACCCAGCAGCCTAGGTATAGCTTGATGGCCAATAAGAACACACAGATGGGGTCACATGTCATGGACTACATTACCCAGAGTGCAATTTCCAGCTACATTCCCCTAATGCAGTGTTTCCCAACCTTGGCAAGTTGAAGATGTCTGGACTTCAACTCCCAGAATTCCCCAGCTAGCGAATGCAATTTCTTAAAGAAACAGCTCCTAAACTGAGCTAAATATCCCTCTATCAGCACAGTCTCATTTCCTTTCCCTTTGGTGAGAAATTTGTATATATTTGTATATACATATGTTTACACATGTTTTATGTTTGTTTGCTTGTATGTTTGTTAGTTTTTTAAATATAATTAATAAAGATTATTTTTCAAAAAAGAGAAAAAAATACCAATAAGAATAATAAAGGCTGAGGATTTCTTCCTTTTTTATTAACCAAAAAAAAAACCCCAACCCACAAGAATATCCAAATAAACATCAGTGCAAACAAAAGAAGTACAATTAGGTCAGGTCTTTTGCCTGTAGAGATTGGCCCTGAGATCGTCTTAATTTTCTTTTGTTCCCTATTCCTGCCAGAATTTTGCTGAGCCTGGAAAGGATGAGTTGTAAAATTGGCATCCCAGTTCAGAGGGCACTCCGTTTTCCTATCAGATACATGCCTCTTAGTCTTCTAATGCAAAAAGGGGTATGCCTTTAATTCTCTGAGTGAGCTGCTTGCTGTATAGTGTTTTCAGTCTTCTGGCCCAGGGGGGTTGCACAAGCATTCAGCCAATAAGAGGCCCAATTTAGGGAGGGGATCAGAAGAAAATTACATTTTGATTAACATTAGACTGTTTTAGAATTAATATTTTGGAGTTGAATTACCAAAGCATGAAACAACCAGGCCTATTTAAAATTGCATTTTTATTAGAAGTAGGTAATTTCAGATTCAATACTTTTTAGAATTTTTTTAACACAAGAACTTCTGGTTTTGATGTACAATGCACCTAGAGCAAACTGAAGAAGTGCTTCTGTTCATTCAGGGAAGTCCTCAGGGAAAATTTAAAAAGTAGAGATGGCACTTTAAGAGATTAACAGGGAGGGACCTTGCAGGTCACCTAAGTCCAACCCCCTGCCCAAGCAGGAGACCCTACATCTGCCTCTACCTAGGATTGAACTCACAACCTCCTGATTGTGAGGCAAGAGCTCCACCTCTAGGCCACAGCTGCTGGGATACATGACTGAGCCCCCATGTCTTTTTCATGTGCTTCATTTATATATCCAGTTTGGGATTTTGGTAAATGTTTACTTTGAAAATTGACGGAATAAGAATTATTCCTATCGAGGCGATATAGGATCTTGCTTCCTTGAAGTCATCCTTACTTAGAAAATAAAACTGAGATTCAATTCTAATTAACAAAATATTTATTTCAGTACAAAAGTAACAAAAGAATATAAACGTTATTAAGCTACATTTTCTCAGCTAATAATTCATGTCTGCCTCGGGCGAGGCTCACAGGAGAAGAAGGAAGGAGGAGACTCCTGGAATGCACACATGCACAGTAAAACATATCACATGTCTGCTTGATTAGAAAATACAATAAACCTAGAAATATTGCAGAGGTGCTCAACTGGCAATATTCACATCGTAACAAAAACTTACAAGTTGCTGCCTTCACCTCTTCCTCCCTTCTTCACCTGTATGAGAAAAATAAATTACCTTATTGTTTAACACCTAATATTTGCTATTTCTATCTTTTCCCTTAGGAAGAGAATCAAATATATTCTGTCCACCATTCTAGTTTGCTAATATATGTAGGACTAGGGTGGCAATTTGAAACAAAATTAAAACCCACTTTAAAACATTAGATTAATTTTCCCAATGATTTCCTCAAACCTATTCTCCCTGGTTATACAGGTGATCCTTGACTAAATGAACATCATGCCGTAAGTCATGACAGTTATTAAATCATCACATGACCGCACTCAAATTTTACAATACTTTTCAAGCAAATGCCAGTTTCCAGCAAAAATGTTGTAAATTGAGATCATGTGACTGAAGGATGCTGCAAATAGCCATAAATGAGAACAGGTTACAAAGGGCCCAAGATATGGTCACATCACCAGTGGGGGCAGCCATTGGAACTTCAAATATAAGTCAAAACCACATTTTTTTGGTGTTTATCATAACTCTGAACAGTTGCTAAATGACTGGTTGTAAGTTGAGGACTACCGGTATTAACTAACTGGGAAACAGTAGGATTTATGCAGGATTCAGATGGATAACAGAAAAATTAATAGAGGCATGGGGACTGTCTAACTCTGTAATTGTTTTTTCCAGAAGTTCTACTGAGATCTTGGCCTATCTTTTTGAGAGGGGACTTTGCCTTTCCCCAAATCATTTTGCTTCTCATTTGACTCTTGTGATTTAAGCTACCGTATTTTTCGGAGTATAAGACACACCTTTTTCCTCCCCAAAAAAGGCTGAAAATTTGGGTGCGTCTTATACTCCGAATGTAGCTTTTCAGAAGCTTTTTCCCCCAGCCCTAAGGAGGTGCTAACGATCTTCCCGACTTCCTACTCCGTCTTTGCAGGCTTGTTTTCATTCTTACTCCTCTGAAAAAGGTCTTTTCAGCCCTAACGAGGTGCTAACGATATTACTGGCTTGCAGCATTTTTTTATTCCTACTCCCTTGAAGTAGTTTTTTACCAGCCCTAAGTCTTTGCAGGCTTGTTTTCATTCCTACTCCCTCTGAAAAAGGTTTTTTCAGCCCTAACCAGGGGATAAAATAATGTGCTGAAGCTGAACAGACTAAGGACGCTAGCCAGATGAATACCTGGTAGGTAGATTTTTCCCCCTATTTTCCTCCCCCAAAACTAAGGTGTGTCTTATACTCCGAAAAATACGGTATTTTTTTAAGCTGATCTCCTACTTTTGAGGTTTTTACTTTCTTCTCAAAGTTCATGCCTACCATGATTGATTAAGCTTCCCAATAGTCTCTTTCTTCAGTTGCATCTGCTTCCTAGTTTTCATTCAAGATCAGTTTTTAACTGACTGGCAGGACAACTTCGGGTGCAGCTGTTTACTGACTCTTAAAACAGCCATTTCATGGGCATTTTTAAGTCCATGTTGAATTTATTACCCACTCAGTCTTTGCTTTCTGGGACATCTTTCCAATGAATGAAAGCATTTTAAGTTTTCAACTTCTACTATGAATATTTAGGGGCCTGTGGAAAACACTTCAGCAGGTGCATTCTGTTCACAGCACCGTCTCTTCCTCATTAAATATTATATCGAGTGTTGCTCTGAACTGTAACAGAATGGGCAAAATGTTAAGAACCTGGCTGCTCTCACTCAAATAACATTTGACCACGGTGAAACAATTTTGACTCAGCAAGCTGGATAGTTTTGATTCATTGTATTGAGAGATTACTCTCTGAAAGGTATTTGTCAGCTACCCTATTTGGTGCCTAGAAATACATGAAAACTCAACTGTGCCCTGTGGGTAATCATGATTGTCCTGCTCATATCCCAATGTCGGAGACAAATAAACTAAAACAGGAAGGCTGAGGGAAAAGCAGCTATTAATCAGATGCTGCTTTCTAATCAAGTATTCCCTTGCTTTCTATGGCTGTCTCAGTTTGGACTCAGCACTTTGAGTTGAGAATCCTTGTTGGTTTAAGCACACTTTTGTTTTGTTTTTTTGGTTCAGCAGATGGGAGGGATTGGATAAAAAGCTTATTCAGAACTAGCGTACCAGGCCACACGTTGCTGTGGGTCAGTCTGGTTAAATGGAAAAGAAAGAAAAGAGAAAGTGCACATTTGTAATATGTTTAATTTCACAATGCTTGTGGGTTGATGTCAATGTGTTTGTCTGACAGGGAACTATTGAGAGGGGTCTTTCTTCCCCCTACTCCCATGCCCATCATCCCTGCCCTCTCCCTTCCCCCTCCCATGCGCTCCTCTTTCCCGCCCTTTCTACGATCCTGATAGCTTCCCCAAATACACCAGGGGGCGCCATGTGCCACGGACAGGGAACCATTGAGAGGGGACTTTCTTCTCCCTACTCCCATGCCCATCATCCCTGCCCTCTCCTATTTATATAGATCTATTTATATCAGTGGTTCCCAACCTGTGGTATGTGTACCACTAGTGGTACGCGAGGGCCTTCCAGGTGGTACGCGAACACTTTCGGGGTCATGAACGATTTTTAGTTAGTTATTTTTTACTTCACAAAAATGTTTACTGCCTAACACAAGATAATCTGGCAACGATTTGCAACTGTTGCCACACGCCACCCACCTGGTCCCAGCGGCGCGGGGTCAAAAAAGGAACGGTACAATTATGGAAATAAAGTGATATCTGATCGAATTTAGTTTCTCTGGACCCAGGTGGTACGCGGTGACTGAACAGGACCTCCAAGTGGTACTCGATCACAAAAAGGTTGGGAACCACTGATTTATATAGATTTCCCTCAGCTTGGCTCAGAAGTGTTTGTCCAGCAGAGGGCGCTGATTTTCAACAAAATCATGTTTTTACCTGTTTTTCAAGAAAATCATGTTTTTACCTGTCACAGGTGTGACATCTATATAATATAGGTATATAAAAATGGTCTCGTATTTGAATGCAACATTGTGTCAAAATTTCAAAGCAATCGGTGAAGTACTTTCGGAGATCTTAGATCATTCCCAAACGAATAGTTACATTTTTATTTATATAGATGATCAGGGGGAGAGCTTTAATCTTACCCTTTTGGAATTTCAAAGATGGTTAGGTATGAATAATGTAAGGAACAGCCCTTGGGCTTTTATTTGAAATGCAGTGACCTGTATACTGGAAAGGAGGAAGAGCTGGGCAGTCAGAGTTATGCCTGAAAATTACCTCATGATACTATTTTGGTACACAAATAACCTCTTCCATCATAATGACAAGTCTTTTGTTACTGTTTTTTTAATTGTTGTTGTTAACCTATTGCAGTTATAAATATTCCACCTCACAAATCTATTTTCATTAATGCAGATATTGGCAAGATAGGAGAAGGCATTACAGCATTACTTACAGACCTCAAATATGATTATTTTTATACCTATTGTTGCATATTTCATTCTTAGTTTCCTTTTCCCCTTTAAAGAAATCATGTCCGCATTATGTATCTTATAGTGACTGACAGGCCTGTAATGGATTTTTTTTCTTGCTCTTGTCATCAGATTTTAGAAGAAAATGAGGGCAAGTTTCACCAGTTTAGACCTACATATATTTGACAGCTCTTAATGTATAAATTATTGTGTTCCTTTTTCAATGTTGATTGGTTTCTAGATATAAATAACACTGAGAGAGACAAGCAGTAAGTCATCCAGGCTGGATTGTTCACATTTCTGGTAGTATTTTTTTCAGCTTGGGCCTAATCTGTTACATCTGGCAAGATTTTTGTTGTTGTTGTTCTTTGTCTTTTACAAGCTTTTCACATTTAACAAGTTAAGTGGGTTCTTGTTTTATCTTCAACTATCGCAGTGTTTGTTGTCTTCATAACTCAGAAAACAAGGTCTGCCTCTTATATTATGATATTTTCAAATAAAAGCCAATATTATTATTTCAGTTTTGATGAGCTTAATTTTGAGCAGATATACAGTTTCCATGCTTACACGAATGGGGCTGTCAGATATTTGAGGCCAGTGGCTGGAGAGAGCAGTCATACATATATAATTTTTAATGCAAAAGTCAATTTGTGTATTCCACTCCATTGGACAAATCTTGAAAAAAAAATCTTATTTAGTCTGAAGACCCAATAATATCTGTACCTCAGTATCTGCCTAATTGCTAAGTGAATCCATATAACAAAGGTTCTCTAATTTCTGAAATGAAAACACACATCCCTTTTAAATATCTAGAGCAATCCAACCCATATCACTGAACATGATATGTATTATATTCATGTGTGTAACTTCCATGTTTTATGTTTTAGAAGAGCTGCCCACAAAATTCAGTCCAAAATACATTGGATGTGATGTATTTTGGTTGCTTAAGGAGTTTTATTTATTTTTATTTTATTTATTTATTTATTTTTGTCAAGTACGTGTTGGTAATATACATAGATATAACATTGTTTATATACATAAGATGAGTACTGATAAGAGGGAACATTAGGACAGGGATGGTAGGCACGCTGGTGCACTTATGCACGCCCCTTACTGACCTCTTAGGAATCGGGTGAGGTCAACAGTGGACAGTCTAAGGGTAAAGTTTAAGGTTTTAGAAGAACTGCCCACAAAATTCAGTGTAAGAATAGATAAATTAAGAAATAAATATCCATGTTCATATCGTTTCAAAGAAAACTATATGCCCCTGTAGTCATGAGGGATTAAGCTCAGATCCAGGAAATATTTATTTTATCTTAGCAAGTTACTCTCTGGTGATCCCTTCTCAACCACAATTATTTCCCACCTCTAGCTCTGTTTGCATAGTGTTCAAAGAAAGTGGTGCAAATGAGCATTCCACCCCACCCCATCCCACCACCTAATCTGGGTCCTAGGCTCATACCAGACCCATATGTCCCATTGATTGTTCAGTCAGAGTTCAGGGATGTGGTTCTACTTTGATGGTTATAGTGACATTTTTAACACCCTGCTGTTCCTTCTTCTGTAGAAAGGATTGCATTAGGAAGTCATATGGTATATTTAGAGTTATATCTCTGCAAATACATTTCACACAAGCATCCAAATAATCTGTATACAAATGCTCATGTTAAAATAGGGGCATTCCTGAATTTGGCAGCTGGTTGCCCCAAGAATATGTAGACAACTGTTATACTAGCCAAAGCTGAACAAAGGCTATTCTAGGCACAAACTCTACTGTTTCTTTAACAAGTGCCATGAGTCCAAGACAGGGGCGGGTTCCTAATTTTTTTACTACCACTCTGTGGGCATGGCTTATTTTGTGGGTGTGGCTTGTCAGCCATGTGACTGGGTGGGTGTGGGCCTCGGGAGCTTGGCAGCGGCCGGAAAACCATGGGGGGGGGGCATTGCCCACCCGCAACGCAGCCCCCCGCAGTGGGAGCAGCAAGACCGCAGCAGCGGTTCTTCTAGGAGGCTCCATCCGGCCTGAATGCTTCTCCCCATTTGATGATCCTAGGCTCCTGCCGCCCGTTCCCCCTCCCCTCAGCAGCTCGAGAAGCCTCGAACGTGTAAAATGCCTGGGATCATGACCGCGCGTTCGTGGCTTCTCGGACTGCTGAAGGGAGGGGAATGGAGATAGCTCTGTTGTTATAGATTATTTCAATAAAATAGAATTCTAATGTATTTGTGGTGTCTGTTTTGTGATCTGGTCTACATTAAAAAATAGACAATGGTACTACAAAATTCCACATAGAAGACAATTGATCAGGTTATCCAAGATATTGATTTATCAATTTGATTTTCTTTCCTTAGATGCGAATCCTCTATTTGGAAAACTGCCATCAACACAATGAACAATTTGGAACAATTTATTTGGACAAATTCCGGGAAACAGTGGAGGACAGGGGGGCGTTATGGTTCATGTGGTCATGTGTTATGGTTTATGGGGTCATGAAGAATCAGACACTATTTAGTGACTGAACAACATTTAATATTTTGTAAACTCATTTTGTGTTTAATACTAATTTCTTCCTGTGGAAGTATCTTCAAAAGTTGTTCCAGAATAAATGGCAATAGTTACAATTAGATCCATTTTACTTAGCTAAATCAATGTTCTGTTGTTTCATTTTCAATACATTTTACCATCTTCTCTTCTGAGTCATTTAATAAACATACAGAATTGAACCTGGAATTTATTTAGTCCTTTGGTTAGCTTGATGAGTGATTTGTTTTCCTTGTAAGTATGTGCAAAATACTTACACCCTCTTATCTTTCTTGGTGACTTCAATCTACTGTACCTCTTATTAATTGGACCCTAAACGAATGTACAACTGAACCCATACATGCTGTACAATGCTGTTACTAATCTGGGACTGGATCAACTAGTAACTAACAATATTAGATTCAACAACTGCCTTGATCTCATCTTCTGCTTAAACTCAATTTATGGTCTACAAATTTATGGTCTACAGTTTAAACTCAATTTATGGTCTACAAATAAAAGAGCCCTTTTCCAACAGTGACCACAGCACAATTGACTTTTGTCTCAATATACGTCCTTACAAAGATGATCACAAGGATGGGATCCCCAATTATAACTTTTAAAAAGCCAACTATGATCTCATAGATAACGACCTCTCAACACTTGATTGGCAAATTCTGTTCACTGACTGTAATAATGCCGAAGAACATTATAACACCTTTTTGCTTGAAGTCAAAAGAGTCATTAAACTATACGTACCACTATTAACCCCCAAAACCAGAAAAAACAAATTACCCATAACAATAAGGAAGCTTCAATAAAAAAAATTATATCTTTGGTGAAAAAAACAAACTGGCTACGTAGATAACTTTAAAAGCCACTACAAAACCTTATGATAAAGACAGAATGCACCAATTACCACAGCAAACAAGAGGAAAACCTTCTATGCACGAAATCCACCCGTGCCTTCTATAATTTTGTAAATAACAAACTTAAAGACTCAAGATCCACCCCACCCCTAAAAGGACCTAAAGGTAAAGACTGTAATGATGAAGCCATTAAAGCCAACCTCTTTAACACGTTCTTTGGTTCAGTCTCTGTAAATAGCAATGGCTCATGTCCCACATTTCCTAGTCATACCACAACTAATTGCAACGATCTACTACATATTGATTTTACAAAAGATAATGTTGAAAAGGAACTACGCAGCCTAAAACCATCTCTATCTATTGGACCCTCACTCTGTCAAGGACCTTGAAGTACTCATCTCTAATTATCTAAGTGCCAGAGCTCACTGTAACAGCATTGCCAAAAAGGCATTAAGAGTTGTTAACCTAATCTTGTGAAGCTTCTTCTCCGGTAATATTGTATTGCAAACTAGGGCATATAAAACCTTTGCTAGACCAATTCTTGCATACAGCTCATCTGTCTGGAACCCGCACTGCATATCAGACATTAATACAATTGAACGAGTCCAGAGATATTTCATGAGAACAGTCCACTCCTCTGCTCACAACAGAATACCTTATACCACCAGACTTGACATTTTGGGCTTAGACAACTTAGAACTACGATGCCTTCGGTCTGACCTAAGCATACAAAATTATCTGCCACAATGTCCTACCTGTTAATGACTACTTCAGCTTCAACCGCAATAATACACAAGCACACAATAGATATAAACTTAAAGTAAACCGCTCCAAACTCGATTGCAGAAAATATGACTTCAGCAACAGAGTGGTCAATGCCTGGAATGCACTACCTGACTCTGTGGTTTCAACCCCAAACCCCCATAACTTTAACCTTAGACTGTCTACTGTTGACCTCGCCCCATTCCTAAGAGGTCTGTAAGGGGCATGCATAAGCACACCAACATGCCTACCGTCCCTGTCCTACTGCCCCAATTTATTCGCATCCATTTCCTGTATTCATAATCATGTTTATACTTATATCTGTTATCTTATACATGCTTGACAAATAAAAAATAAATAAAATAAATAAAATAAAAATAAATAAAATGTTCAATTTTAAAGGAAGTTGGTGCATAATGGTCTATTCTTCCTCCAGATCATGGTGATTCGGGCATTCTAGAGATGGTCTAGTACAGGGGTGGCCAAACTATGGTTCTTTGATGACCTGTGGACTTCAACTCCCAGAATTCCTGAGCTAGCCATGCATGCATGGCTGGCTCAGGAATTCTGGGAGTTGAAGTCGACAGGTCCTCAAAAAAACCATAGTTTGGCCACCCCTGGTCTAGTAGTTTCTGGGAAGTGAATGTGATGCACATTCTGGAACATTATGAATCATTTTGTGGCCTGGAAAATTTACTTACAGAAGATGATCTTTCCAGGTCTGGAGCAATTGGGTCAGCATGGTCTGGACTCTCTGGAGGATGATCAGAACAGTTTGAAACATACCTAATGCTTACCTTGTTCTTAAGAACAAAAGGTCAGGAAAAGGCAGTCTGTCCTTTTCCATGACTGCAATGTTAGTCCTTAATTTTTATATGCTCATAATGAAATTGTCTTAATTCAAATGAACAGTGTCAGCATATCTACCTCTAAAATGTATTACAGAATGAGTCTGTCCAGCTTTTCTATCTCATGGGAATGGAAATAAGATGGAAATAACAGATACCTTTATTTATCACACCCTAACATGAGTCTGAAAACAATCTGGCAATGTGGAAAGTGTATTACTTTATAACTGTTAATTGTTTTGTTAAAAAAAAGCTGTTAGTAAGATTTACTCTAAAAATTTAACACAAAAGTGTTAACATTTTAAAAGGTTGTGAGATGCAGAGTGATAAATAAAGATCCTTAAAAGATTGAGAATTATATCATCTCAGATGTGAGGTAGTTATTCTAAAACTCCTGTCATGATCTTTAACTGGGTGCAATGGTGTATCATAGGGCAAAATTTTTTGAACTAAGATACTTCAAATAGGCTCTATGTCCAAAATCCAGGACCCATGACTCCCAAGGGAATGAAATTTGGGGATGTTGTGGCTGCTTTAGTGCTACTTCTGCTGTTGCAGGTCATGTGATCTTCATTTTTAATATTTTATGGCAAGTTTCCCAGACAGTTTCACAATTCCTCACTCCTTCCCCCACCCAGCAGGAACCACTTACCTGCCTGCTGGGAAGGAAGGGCAGGGGAAGGAAATTTCCAATGCTCCCTGCTAAATTCTTAAATTCATTTAAGAAACTGGATGGGGAAGCTGACAGGATGTTGGAAGATGTTCCTGCTCCCACAGTTTTTTTGCCTGTCCTTGGTCATTCAGTTTTGAATAATTTATTTATTTTATTTAAATAGATTTGTATGCCGCCCAACTCCCAGGGGACTCTGGGCGGCTAACAACATGTCAAATCCATTTATAAGTATAAAATATAACAATTAAAAAACTACAAAAGTTAAAAAAGCAAACCTCCAACATTCATAACCAGGGGGGAGACCCATATGTAGTCTGATTGGTCTCACTTTCACCCCGCCTACCGGAAGAGCCAAGTTTTTATTGCTTTACGGAAGGCCAGCAGGGTGGGGATAGTCCTGATCTCTGGAGGGAGTTGGTTCCAGAGGGACGGAGCTCCCACAGAGAAGGCTCTCCCCCTCGGCCCCGCCAACCGGCATTGCTTGGTCGACGGGACCTGGAGGAGACCAACTCTGTGGGCCCTAACCGGTCGTAGGGAGGTATGCGGCAGTAAAGGTATGCGGAGGTATGCGGCAGAATAAAACTGAATAAGAAAAGAATGCCTTGGAATTTGCTTCACTTTAACTTGAACTCTTCTATTCCATCTTTACTAAGCACCTCTCACCCTCTCTTTCAGTTTTCATTTGCAATTCACTGACCTGGCTTCCAAAGTAATTTTCAGCATAGAGTGATGGAAAAGGAAGAAAGAAGAGGTGGGTTTTCCATCTTTTTTTTTAATGCAACTCTGTTAATCTTTGTAACAGTGGCTTGCATTTTTTCATGTCTCCATTTATTTGTTATTTTTAACAGACAGACATACAAGGTTAATGCACAATGTTAACATTTACATTTTATGTCAACATAAAATACACTGATTAAAAGAAAAAAGTGGCCAGGACAATCTTCACCTTATTTCTAATATCTTGACATTTTAAAGCCAAAAGTATCCACATCTTCCATAAAGACATAGTATCATAGGCTGGAAGATCTTGTAGTCCAACCTGCCACCCAGGACATGAATTCTCAGACTATCTCAGATAAATGGCTTTCCAACCTTTCTTTGAAAACCTTCAATAGTGCACATATGACATCAGGAAACACAGTGCTCCACTGCTTCACAGCTCTCACAGTCAGAAAATTCCTTCTTATTTCAAATTTGGATCTCTCAATATGAAAGTTCCATTTATTTATTTGTTTGTTTGTTTGTTTGTTTGTTTGTTTGTTTGTCAAACATGTTCAAGGTAGCAGATATAAATATGAACATGGACATGAACTAATGAAATGAATACAAATAAATGGGGACAGTAGGACAGGGACGGTAGGCACACTGGTGTGCTTATGCACGCCCCCTTTATGAACCTCTTAGGAATGGGGTGAGATCCATGGTAGACAGTTTAAGGTTGAAGCTGTGAGGGTTTGAGGATGTAACAATGGAGTCGGGTAGACCATTCCAGGCGTTGACCACTCTGTTGCTGAAGTCGTATTTTCTGCAATCGAGTTTGGAGCGGTTTTCCTTGAGTTTGTATCGATTGTTTGCCCATGTATTATTGAGTTGAAGCTGAAAAAGTTGTTGACAGGTAAGACATTGTAGCAGACAATTTTGTGTACTATGCTTAGATCAGACCGCAAGTGGCGCAGTTCCAGATTGTCCAAGCCCAAAATTTGAAGCCTGGTGGTATAAGGGATTCTATTGTGAGTAGAGGAGTGGAGTACTCTTCTCGTGAAATACCACTGGACCTGCTCAATTGTATTAATGTCCTATAGACAGTGTGGATTCCAGGCAGATGAGCTGTATTCGAGAATTTGTCTAGCAAAGGTTTTGTATGCCCTAGTTAGCAATACAATGTTACCAGAGAAGAAGCTTCGCAAAATTAGGTTAACAATTCTTAATGCCTTTTTGGTGATGCTGTTACAGTGAGCTCTGGGGCTTAGATCATTAAAGATGAGTACTTCAAGGTCCTTGACAGAGTGAGGGTCATCTACAAGGTCATTTTTGCCCAACTTGTATTTGGTGTTCTGATTTTTATTGCCAATGTGTGGGACAGAGCATTTATTAGTTGAGATTTGGAGTTGCCAATTGCGCGACCATTCTGACACATGGTCAAGGTAGCTTTGTAGGGCAGAAGCATTGTCAGTGGTGTTAAATAATTTTACGTCATCAGCGAAGAGGACACAGCTGCTTTTAATATGATCACATAGATCATTGATGTAAAGCAGAAAGCGTATGGGTCCTAGAACGCTGCCTTGGGGGACACTGCTGTTAACTGGTGCCGGATTTGATAGGGCCCTCCCTATTTTGACTACTTGTTTCCTGTTTGACAGGAACGTGGCTATCCATTTGTGTAGGGATCCGGAAATGCCGTAAGAACTTAGTTTTAACAGTAGTTTGTCGTGCACAACATATGTTGTGCAAAGCAAATACAAAATGCACTCCACTAATATATGTATATAACTGTATATAAAGGACCACTATGTAGCTACAGAGCTACAAGTAACCAAGGAAGAAAACCCATTAGAATGCATATGGGTCAACATAAAAGAAAAAAAGAATGACACAACAATAGGAGTATACTACAGACCACCAAACCAAACAGAAACAATGGACACCCTTTTTACCAACCAGCTAAAGAACATATGCAAGAAAAACAACATTGTAATAAGGTTGTTTTTCTTGCATATGTTCTTTAGCTGGTTGGTAAAAAGGGTGTCCATTGTTTCTGTTTGGTTTGGTGGTCTGTAGTACCCGGATATCAACTGGAAAACCAACTCAGCACCAAGTGAGAAATCTAACAGATTCCTAACCAGCCTAGCTGATAACTTCATTGTCCAAAAAGTGGAGGAGGGAACTAGAGGGGCAGCCATACTGGATTTAATACTTACAAACAGAGAAGAAACAATAGAAGGAGTTGAAGCTGCAGGAACACTTGGCGAGAGTGACCACGTAATACTAAAATTCACCATAAAGCAAACACAAATAACTGAACATAACGACACCTATATCCCAGACTTTTAAAAAGCCGACTTCAATAAACTCAGAGAAAACTTGGGGAAGTTCCCTTGGATGAAAGTACTAAAGGGTAAAACAACTCAAGAAGCCTGGGAGATCCTAAAAAACACGATCTTAAAAGCTCAGAACACCACAATACCGATGAGGAAGAAAAACAAGAAATCCAAAAGGAAACCAGCATGGCTAAACAAAGACCTCACCGATAAACTGAATGAAAAAAAAGATAAATACAAAAAAT
Organism: Diadophis punctatus similis; assembly: GCA_023053685.1. Taxonomy (NCBI): domain Eukaryota; kingdom Metazoa; phylum Chordata; class Lepidosauria; order Squamata; family Dipsadidae; genus Diadophis; species Diadophis punctatus. The sequence goes on along the minus strand of JALIGW010000001.1, from coordinate 258,001,917 downwards.
GGAAAGATGGGCACATAACCAAGGCAGAGTACCAACAGACAGCCAGAATCTGTAAAGAAAAAATCAGGACAGCAAAGGCCCAGAATGAACAAAGACTCGCAACAAAAGTCAAAGACAACAAAAAAAGCTTCTTCCAACACATAAACAACAAGAAAAAAAATCAAAGAAACAGTTGGTCCACTAAAGAGAGAAGACAGCAAAGAAGTAACAGACAACACTTTGTCTGTGTTATCTGTTACAACACAGAGCTACTGAACACATTCCTCGCATCAGTCTTCACACAAAAGGAAACTGCAGCTCAACTACCCAGCAACACAAATATAAAAAACAGATTTGAAGCAAGACTCAACCTAAGCAAAAATACACTAAGAGATCACCTATCTGAACTTAATGAATACAAAGCACCAGGACCTGATGGATTACACCCCAGGGTCCTAAAAGAACTAGCAGAAGTCATTTCAGAACCACTGCACCACATCTTCCACAAATCCTGGAACACAGGGGAACTCCCCGAGGACTGGAAAAGAGCTGATGTGGTCCCCATCTACAAAAAAGGTAAAAAAACAGACCCAGGAAACTACAGACCAATCAGCCTAACATCAATACCTGGGAAAATACTGGAAAAAATAATTAAAAACCAGATCTCACATCATCTAGAAACAAACCAAGTAATAACCAACAGCCAACACGGATTTGTTAAGAACAAGTCATGCCAAACCAACCTCATTTCATTTTTCAACACTGTGACCAAATTAGTAGACCAGCGAAATGCAGTAGACATAATATACCTGGACTTCAGCAAAGCATTTGACAAAGTAGACCACAACCTACTTCTTCATAAGGTAGAAAAAAGCGGGATAGACAGCTACACAACCAGATGGATTAACAACTGGCTGACCAACCGTACCCAACGAGGGTCCTCAATGGCTCTAAGTCCACATGGAGAGAAGTAAGCAGTGGCGTACCACAAGGTTCCGTCCTAGGCCCAGTACTCTTTAATATCTTCATAAATGACCTAGATGAGGGAATAGCAGGAGAACTAACCAAATTTATAGACGATACCAAGCTGGCGGGAGTAGCAAACACCCCAGAGGACAGACTCAAAATCCAGAGGGACCTTGACAGACTCGAACACTGGGCCCAAACCAATAAAATGAAATTTAACACGGAGAAAAGTAAAATTCTACACCTAGGTAAAGAAGAATCAAAAATACACATACAAACTGGGTGAAACCACACTCAATAGCAGCGATTGCGAGAGGGATCTTGGAGTCTTGGTAGACAGCCAACTAAATATGAGCCAGCAGTGTGCAGCAGCAGCCAAAAGGGCCAACGCAGTCCTGAGCTGCATAAATAGAGGGATACAATCAAGGACCAGAGAGGTACTAGTACCACTCTATAAAGCCTTGGTCAGACCACACCTAGAGTACTGCATCCAGTTTTGGTCACCACACTACAAAAAAGACATTGAAACCCTAGAGAAAGTGCAGAAGAGAGCAACCAGGATGATAAAGGGTCTGGAAAATAAAATATACAAAGGGCGGTTGCAGGAACTGAGCTTGGACAGTCTGGCGAAGAGAAGGACCAGGGGTGACATGATAGCAGTGTTCCAATACTTGAGGGGATGCCACAGAGAGAAGGGGGTCAGGCTGTTCTCTATGGCACCAGAAAGCCAAACAAGGAATAACGGATGGAAGCTGACCAAGGAGAGATTCAACCTGGAAGTGAGGAGAAACTTTCTGACGGTGAGAGCGATCAACCAGTGGAACAGCTTGCCAGCGGAGGTTGTGAGAGCCCCAACACTTGCGACCTTCAAGGGGAGACTGGACTGCCATCTGTCTCAAATGGGGTAGGAACTCCTGCTTGAGCAGGGGTTGGACTAGATGACCTACAAGGTCCCTTCCAACTCTAATAATAAATCTAAACATCAGTAGCATCCATGTGCTTTACAGAACAAACTAACCTGAGCAAAGACTGCTCTGATTATGCCTTCTATTTGCTACCCTGTAGTAGTCATCAGTCCAGAAAAATTTTCAGGTCACTATAACTCTGTCCAGTGCTAAACAAGGGACTGAGATCTCTGTCTTCTTGGTATTAAATCTAGTTTGTTTTAATTCTGCCAACGTAGCAGTCTGAAAACACGTAAAAAATGCAAGTAGAAAAATAGGGACCACCTTTGGTGGGAAGGTAATAGTGTTCCGTGCGCCTTTGGCATTTAGTCATGCCGGCCACATGACCACGGAAATGTCTTCGGACAGCGCTGGCTCTTCGGCTTTGAAATGGAGATGAGTACCGCCCCCTAGAGTCAGGAATGGCTAGCACATATGTGCGAGGGGAACCTTTACCTTTACCTTTAACCCATACATTTCTTCACAACATCGAAATACTGAGCAATGTAATTCCACTTCATCTCATGTCTGACTTGGGATGGCAACATACGGCGGAGTATTATTAACATATTGATAATATCTCCTCCAAACTTACAACTTAGAAAGCTAATAAAGACAAGTATTCCCAAACACGAAGAATCAGAGATCTCGTTACAGGTTATCAGGTAAACAGATGTTTAGTCTGTCAAATCCATTATACAAACATTCTGAAAACATTCAAAAGACAGTCAGAAGACAAACAACAAAAGACAGGGATACTCTACCTTAATAAACTCACGTATAAAGGAAAAATGGAGAGTTCTATCAAGTTTTTAAGACTCTGCATTCTAACCCCTAATACTTGGCATTAAAAACTCATTAAAGAAAGGCTATGTGAGTCTTTCTTTCTTGATCGTACTCAGCACTTAAAGGACTTGCCAAAACTGATGGATGACCTTTCCAAGTAATTTCATGTAAATGTTAAATAGCATGTGTGAAAGAGCTGAAGTGTGTAGTACCCCAATCTGGAAAAAATCACAAGTTGGTCTGTTGACAATCAAGCGGAAGTGACAATCACACTAGCATAGTGTTCCCAAATCCCAACCCTTATAGGCAGCCCAAAAGAATAACATGTTTAAGTGCTGAGTACACTTAAGATGTCTAAAGATCTAGGAAATTTTATTACTTTATCCAGATTTTAATATTTGATTAATGATGTAGAAGTCCCCTGTCTAGGTTGGAGTCCTGAACTGAAAAAACTGCAATAATCTATTTCTTCCAGAACCCTTTTCAGCTGAAGTTCCTCTATCATTTTCAAACAATTCCCTAGAAAATTTCACTAGGCATTGAACAGAGTTTGTTGAGAAAGTCTATAACACCATTTTCCCCCACCATTCTCTGGACCTGTTCTAACCAGTGAAAATACTTCTGTGAACATGTGGTGCCCTGAATTGTCCACAGTGTGCCATGTATATTCTCACCAATACATTGTTGTTTTTTGTCTCTCTGACTGTGTAAGGAGGTTATAAGGACCTCACAAAGTGCTGTGTTTATGTTACAGTGCATATCCAGAATTGTATTAGCCCTTTTAGTATCTATTTTACATAACTGGCTCATGTTCAGTTTGTTGTCAATGATCACACTTTGATATAATACCACCATGCTATGAATTCTTCATGTAGAAAGTGTATTATATATTTTCCCTCCTTAAATGTAATATTTTTTTCCCTATTGAGGCATTTTTGTTTCAAACTTGTCCTACTTGTATTGATTGCAACAACACTCTATCATTTTGGGTATTGGTTAGATTTTCCAATTTTGTGTCCTCTGCAAATTTGATAAATAGTACATGAAGCCGTTATTCTGGTCATTAATAAACTGTTGAACAATACTGGCTTTAGGACCAATCTCTGTGGGCCCCCACTAACTAAAACTCTCCAACTTGACATACAAATATCAGTGCTGATTTTCAGAGTATGGTTAACCAGTCAGTTGTTGAAATATCTGTATGCCACCCAAACCATATTTTAATAAACTATTAACCTTTTAATACACTATATATCAATGAGGAAGTCATGTTAAAAGCTTTCTTGAAACTGAAGCAATTTATATGCTCCGTATCTCATGAAAACCCAGTTTTCTTGTGAAAGATTTGTCTGGCATGACTTTTTTTAAATCAAGCCATGGTATTATGTTCAAAAGTCTTATAAATGCCCTAGTACAGTGGTGGTGAACCTTTTTGACACTGAGTGCTGAAAAGAGCACGTGTGCGTGTGCGCGCAGCACCAAGTGCCAAAAATGGTGCACTTCGTGTGCGCACACTCGTCTGGGCCGTGATGAGGAAGATGAGTTGTCCAGGAGGCATGGATGCCCCAAAAAATTAACTTCTGGTTACCGGCGCGTGCATGCGTGCTGGCTGGCAAATCTTCTGGTTACTGCTGCACATGTGCACGTGCCGATGAGCTGGCTGACGTGCATGCTCAGACCAGCTCTTCCGGTTTCCAGCACTGCCGCACGCACAAAGGCCAGCTGATCGGCACGTGTGCATGCGTGCCAGAAACCTGGAATAGGAAATGGCCAACGCCGCTTGTGCCAGGAAAAATGGCTCTGCGTTACACTTCGGGCACACGTGCCATAGGTTCACCATCATGGCCCTAGTACTTTATTCTCTGCTCCAATATCTTCCCACATATTGAAGTTTGACTCACTGGTTAATAATTACTGGGACACTTTTTAAAAAAAATTCTTGAAGGTGTTGACCACATTTGCTCTTTCTTGAAGATGGGGACATCTGCTCTTTTGCCCAGGCATTTTCCCAGTTTTCCAAACCACCACAAAAATAATAAAAAGTTGTAACTGCTTATCAGCTGTCTGCTTCAGCATTTAGATTATATTTAATCCAACCCTAAGGCTAACTCTTCTTCTCAGCATCTTTTGAATGCTTCATGTCCCAAGACTGGTAAAAGAAGAGAAGTCACTTATGAGCAATCTCACCCAGGTCTCTTGTCATCTTTGATTTCTAGAGCCCAAAGATGTGCATGATGGAACTGCTTCCAGATAGCTTAAAAAAATCTGGGGAAATCATCCTAACAGACCTCCCATCTTTGCAGAGATTAAGCTTGTTGTCAATGTACATATTTAAAATGATGTGCATCTTTAGATTCAGCATCACAGAGTGAAAAACAGGTCAATCATGGAACTGCCTACATGCATGCAACTTGAAGTCATGTGGAACAAATTCAAGATTGTCATGGAGGCCACAAAATTCTAAACCCATCTAAATCCAACATGCAAGACATAAAGATTGAAATACCCCACCCATAATGTCCTGGGAGATCAGCCCAATTATAGTAGCACCCTGGCTTGAGTGGTTGGAATGCTGGGCAAGAGGTTAGCAAATCCACATTCAGAACTGAGAGCTGCCATGGGGCGGGGTTGAACTCTCGTCCTTCACTCCAGCTCCTGCCAGGAACATGAAAGGAGCCCCCAACTGGGCATCCCCAGGGTAACAGTGATATCACCAGCTAATCCTTTGAACCCGGAGATGCCTCAGTGCTTCTGATACTATATCTATCTTTTTTTTTAAAATAATCTTTATTAATTATGTAAAAAAGACAAACAAACATCCAAACAAACATAAAAACATGTGTAAACATATGTATATATAATTAGAGTAAGAAATATCTTTGAGTATAGAAAACATTAAACATTGAACATACATGTCAACCATCTCGTCGACGCTATCCTTTTACAGCCTAGTGATACAAAAATATTTACATCATTATCTTTCTTATATCTTCCAATATTTCCCTTATTCTTTTCTGTTATTATATTATGTTCAGTCTATTATCATTACAATAAAAAAAATTTCCCTTTTTCAACAATGGTTCTTTTGTTCAGCTTGATTAATATTTTATAACCTTGTAAAATTGTATACATTCCGATATTTTGTTCCGGTCTTTGCGAAAAAGTAGACATTTGTTATTATTTATACTGTCTAAGATCATAACTCATAATGTGTCTAAGATCATGACATATAGTTATAGCAATTTTTGATATTTATTTTGGTTAAGCCAGTTATACCACCTGTCCCAAGTTTTATAGAATTCAAAGTCATCTTTATCTTGCATTTCCAGTGACATCCTACTAAGTTCTGCACATTCAAATACTTTATTAATGAGATTTAACATAGTTGGGATTTTTTCGGTTTTCCAAATCTGCGCATATATAATTCTTGCGGCTGTTGTAATATGTAGAATTATATATCTGTCTTCGTTCGTCATTTTTTCCCTGAAGATACCTAATAGGAAAAGCTCCGGCTTTAGGGGGATCGTTTTTGAGGTTATTTGTTCAAGGCAGTTTTTGATCTTAATCCAAAAGTTTTTCGCTTTGGGGCAGGTCCACCATAGATGGTAGTATGTTCCTATACCTTCTTTACACTTCCAGCACTTTGGGGAAAGTTTCGGGAACATTTTTGCCAATCGTGCTGGAGGAAGGTGCCACCGGTAAAACATTTTGTATATGTTTTCTTTGTATGGTATCGCCAGTGTTAGTTTATAATTTATAGACCAAATTTTTTCCCATTCGTTTAAATTAATTGAATAACCAAAGTTTTGTGCCCACGCAATCATCGAGCCTTTCACCACCTCTTCAAATAGTTTATATTGGAGTAGGAAATTATATAGTTTGGAAATCATTTTTTGGTCCTTGCCTATCTATCTATCTATCTATCTATCTATCTATCTATCTATCTATCTATCTATCTATCTATCTATCTATCTATCTATCTATCTATCTATCTATCTATCTATCTATCTATCTAGCTATCTAGCTATCTATCTATCTAGCTATCTATCTAGCTATCTAGCTATCTAGCTATCTAGCTATCTATCATCTAGCTATCTATCATCTAGCTAACTACATACAATTATCAGATCCAAGAGCTCTAGTTAGTCTGCTGCTTGATAATACAATTGGACTACACCACCAGGTGCCCTAGTCTGTCTCTCTAACTTAATCTTAGGGTGTCAGAGCGGGCATTATCTGTGCCATCAATAAGACCATGACTTGTAGCAGACCCTCAGAAGTCTGCCTTCTCTTGCTATGTGGAACAAACTCTCCTTCTGATTGTCCATAACTGTTTTGTTTTGTGATTAGAGTTCAACAAATTTATCCATCTGATTTTGTCATCTTGTCAATACAAAATTGGTTGACATATTTTTTTTAAAAAAGAAATTGCATTATGCATATGTTCAGTGAAGCATAGATTTTTCAAAACTATCATACTGTATCTAAAATCAAAGATGCTTTAGAAAATTGGGGTTTATGAATTCTTAAAAGATAACAAATGAAGTCTTGCCGATTGCACTCACTGAAAATGCCCTTCACATATATGCCAAATAGAGCATGAAGCAGAATCCAGAGGCTCATAAGGATCACTTTGAAAGGAAATTGTGTATGTATTGTGTAAGGGGAAAGGTACCTAGGCACCCTGGACAAACCAAGCTAAAAATAAGACTAAGTGATGGCATTTTTTTCATATACTTATAAAATTTAAGGATACTCTCTCTTTTAATTCTACAGCCCTGAAGTTCTGTTTTGGATTTTCATGAAATTTGCAATGGGTGTTGGGAACCAAGGGAATAAAACTATCATGTATCACTGCTCCCATTATTAAAAGGTAAGTAGGCAGCAGAATGCCTATCCCTTTAGATTCGCATACACATCCTATATCACTAAATACAATCAACAACAGAGTTAAATAAAAAACATTTTTTGGTTGTTAAAAGAGCGAAGGGACAATTGAGCTGCCTCACTATTTTTCCTACCAGGCTTTTTAAATAACATGTAGAAATCATATGTCAAAGATTTAATTATTTACATTTGATTTGTGCTATGAATCTAAATATGGAACACCATAATACGTTTTCTATTATTTTCTTTTTAAATTCAGCAACAAAATTTATCAGTCTTCAGTATCACTCAAATAAGATAATAAGGCCTTATTTCTACTGATTCCTGCATCCCTACTTTCTGCTGCTAACATTTTTATTTTGAAGTTCAAAATCAATTGGCTGTGGCTTGTTTGTAAATGACAGGTTTGGGATGTTATTTTAATCAATTGATTGTAAGGGTGGTCTAAGTTCCATCGTTATCCTTTTCCTCATTCACTCTCTTTTACCAGGGCAGTCAATAAAGAAGAAAAAAGGCAGAATAAATGAAGCAGGTTTCTTGGGTATCTAGAGATCCCTTGGAAACTCTTTATAGTGTAAAATAAACACTAAACTCATCTTATTTGCCACAGTAAAATACTGTGTAACTGAGAAAATTGTCACTTATTAGGTCCCTGAGGACACGCTTCAACTGCAACAGTAACAATTTAATCTCAAGCACCTTGATGTTAATGAGAAGAGTTGAGCTGTAAGACCAACTGTTTGTGTCAGAAACTTTCACTGGTACTGTATCTAACCTGAACAGATGTTGGTCCCTTGCCTCAAAATAGTTTTTATTAAATTATTAATTTAGCTAGAAAAAAAATGACTTTTTTTCTCTCACTCTTAGATGTAGATGCAGCCTCATTCTAAACAGATACTAGGCCGGGTCTTGGCAACCTGCAGCTCTTGAGCCACATGCGGCTCTTTCACCCCTCTGCTGCAGCTCCCTGTGGCCTTGTCGCAGCAGAGGGACGAAAGAGCTGTTGCCCTGTCGCCTAAGTGTGGGAGTGAAGCGCCCCTGTACTTGCCTTTGCATAGCAACAGGATTCCGCCTTCGTTATGGTATATTTGCTGTGCCACCAGCAAAGAGGGCTGGGAGAGAATGGCGGGGGTGGATCTTGCAGGGTGGGGGCCATCCCCCAAGCCTGGCCTTCCTCCTCCCTCATCGGCAGGGCCAAGATAAATAAGGTTTGCACTCCCCTTCCCGGGTGAGTGCCGAGCACAAAAGCCCAGCGGGGGTGGACTGGCCCAACAGAAACACTCCCATTGGCGAGTCGGATGGTGCAGAGGCCTGGACCAGCCCTCGCAGCAAGACACTCTTTGGCACTTCCAGACGTGAGCTGCCACCTTTGAAATGCAGCTCACCTTTCAGGAAGCCAGGCAGTGATGGCTGGGGCCATGGGGGAGGGAAGAAGCAGAGGCGTCAGGGCTGCTCCCCCTCCTCCTCAGCAAGCAGGGCCTGGAGGAGCGCCAAGAGACACAGAGGATCAGAAGGTGCACTCTGACGTCGCCCCAACATGTGTTTCAAGCACGTGCTCCTCTGTTCCTAAGTGGAATTGAGTGGGGGATAGGAGAAAGGGAGTAGGGGGAGGGTAGGAGGCTTGGAGGAGAAGCCTGGCTGGCTTTCCTTTTGGTGTGGGGCAGGGGGAAGACCCAATAAAAATCCAATTTTCCCCAATAAATGGGGGGAAGCCTGGCCGTCCAGAGTCCAAAAAGAGGAGTGGGGTCTGTTCGTCAGAGAATCAGAGAGGAAATCAGTCAAAATCTGGGTGGGAGGCTATTCAGAGAGGGATCTGCCTGGGTCTCTTCTTCCCTTCTCCTTAGATTCCCCCTTCCCGGCTTTCTTCCCTAGCCTGATTTTAAGGTAACAGTAGTAACTGTGAGAGGGATTTTGGTGTCCTAGTGGACAACTATTTAAATATGAGCCAGCAGTGTGCAGCAGCTGCCAAAAAAGCCAACACAGTTCTAGGCTGCATTAACAGAGGTATAGAATCAAGATCACGTGAAGTGTTAATACCACTTTATAATGCTTTTGCATTGACGTTGAGTTGGCCATGCCCACCCAGGTTTTGTGGCTCCTGGTGTTTTGTTTTCTGTGGAAAATGGGTCCAAATCAGGGGTGGGTTCTAACTTACCTTGCTGACGGTTCGCTTCCTCCTGTGCTGTGTGGCCGCGTGCGTGCTTTGCGTGCACGCACATGCGCATTGGCAAAAAATCCCAAAACATCCCCCCCCCAAAAGACAAAAACAAGATGGCGACCGCATGCACAGTGCTGGAAATTCGGCTTCTGCGCATGTGCTGAAGAAAAAAAGCTCAGAAAAAAATTCCCCCAAAAAACCATTCTAAAAAAAAAAATTCTGAAAAATTTCAAAAAAAAAAAAAAAGATGGCAGTGCCCACGGACTGGCACCGACCGAACCAGTTCCGTGACATCATCGTGACATCACAAGCAGGTCGCTACCAGTTCGGGCAAACCGTTCCGAACCGGGAGGAACCCACTTGTGGTCCAAATGGCTCTTTGAGTGTTTAAGGTTGCAGACCCCTGTTCTAGGCAGACTTCACTTAAGAACCTGAAATACATCATTGTGTTCAGAAGCTTTATAAAACAAAACATAAAATGTTTTCAGGATTGTTAATCTAAGCGAATAGATGCTATCATTATTTTCAGGATTCCCTGCAGCTTTTTGCAGCATATCTTAATCCAATTTTGTTAATTACAAAAGACCTACTGGGAGAGATTCTTCAGATAAGGCTTGGCATTTAACCCAGGATTTATTTATTTTTGCAAATCTGTACTTTATCAGTGAGTTACTGTATACTCCTTCCCTGAAAAAGGCTAACACTCAATCCACTGACTTCATGGATCTTCCCCAACTCATTTTTATATTTCATTGATTGCCCCAACTTCACATTGCTAAACTTCAGCTACAAACTCTCAAAACAAATTTAAGCCTGCAATAGACTTGTTAGTGAAGGGCCAAAAGGAATAAGAGCATAGAATTTGATGATGACTAAAGGGTATTACAAAATGTTTTTCTAGTATGCACAAATGTTCATCTCATAAATTTCCTCTGCCTCATTTATTTTAATATGTTTGTATTTTAATAAATCCTTTCAGCCATTAAAAACTGTATACAGAGGAAAGAAAGATAACCCTGAATGTAACAAAATCCCTACAAAAAGGGAGAGCAGCAACAGCAAGCTATAAAACACAGGAAAAAAAATCTGTACTCTGCTAGGATTCTAATTTGTTAGCTCATATTTATACATACTTGCATATGTGTGGATAAATGCATTTAGTAGAGTCCACATTATAAAGCACCAGCAGGATCAATGCAAATATGAATGTAAAATAATAATTACTGATTAAAATGAATTGTTAGTGAAATAGCATAATCAACTGGTAAAATTAATTGATCTTCAATCAGCCTCTGATTATGTGGCATCAAATCATTGTTGACTCTTTGTTACCATATAGATTTTCTCCATTATCATCTGTCCCTGCAGTTCTTTCAATGGTTAAAAGCACTTATCATAACTTTGACTGAATCTATCTATCTTGTGCTCTTCTCTTTCCTTCCATAGTTGTGGAGCCTATTAAAGTCTTCTCTAAAGAGTTAGGTCTTCATGTAATGGGTCCAAAGTAGGGTGATTTGAGCTGGTCAATTGTACCTTGAGTGAGAACTATTTGTTTTCTTGGCTCTCCATGATATTCCAAGTCTTCTGTAACATCAAAGCATAAAAGTCTATGGAGATTCCCAATCATCCAGGTTATGATTGTTTCAACGGTGCTTTTTCCAAAAGGCAACTGGACTTTTTGGGGTTTGTTTGTTGGTTTGTTTTTTGAAAACATTTAGTTTCTCTAGATTCTTGTATGAGAAGCAAAACATTTTCAAAGAAAAAAACAAAAACAAAAGAGTCCAGTTGCCTCTTGGAAAAAGTACGATCAAAGCATAAAAACATCGAAACTTTTTCCTATCTTTTTCAAACTGTCACTTCCATAGAATGTGACAGAAAATACCATGCCTTGCATTATTCTCATTTTTATGGGTATAGGCACATTACAATATTTAAATGTGTTGTTCATGGCCTTTATGGGTGTTGTACCAAGTTCTAGTTTGCAGCATTTTTCTTGATTGCTTGTTCCTTTACTGTTGATATAAAAGACAGAAGCTATCCACCACTTTGATATCTTTATTGTCAGTTCCAAGCTTTCTATTTAATTGTAGTCCCATTTTTCACTGTGGTCCTTGTCTTTTATTACCAGGGCTTTGCATTTTTCAGCTATCAGAGTCGTGTCAACAGCATATCACAAGTTACTAATGTATCTTTCCCCAATTTTAAAACCACACTCCTTTATTTCCAAACCAACTTCCCTTAAATGTACATTCAGCATGCAGGCTGAATAAATAAGGAGAGAGTATCCAGTCTTGTCACATTCCTTTGATAACCTGGAGCCAGTCTGTTTCACCATGCTCTATTCATACTGTGGCTTATTGACCTGCATACAGGTTTCTCATGAGGACAATAAGATGTTCATTGTCCTTTACATATGTACAAATAATTCTTACATAAACCATTCTCTTTTGCACATCCACACAAGATTATAAACACACTGGGTGGGTGAAGAGACTGAAAATTTGGACTCACAACCTTACTATCTATCTATCTATCTATCTATCTATCTATCTATCTATCTATCTATCTATCTATCTATCTATCTATCTATCTATCTATCTATCTATTTTACAAATATTAAAGGCAGCAAATATTTCCAACACTTTCCTTCTATTTTCCTCACACTAACAACTGGCCCAAGGTCACCCAGCCCAAGGTGATAGGCCCAAGGTCACCCAGCTAGTATTCATGGCCAAGGCAGGACTCCTGTTTTCTAGCCTGGTTTTTAACCACTAGACCAGGGGTCTCCAACCTTGGCAACTTTAAGACTTGTGGACTTTAACTTCCAGAATTCCTCAACCAGCAAAGCTGGCTGAGGAACTCTGAGAGTTGAAGTCCACAAGTGTTAAAGTTGCCAAGATTGGAGACCAGGGGTGGGTTCCTACTGGTGCGGACCAGTGCACAGCTCCGTTAGGGACCCACCAATTACGCAATTTGCGCACGATGGCTCCAGTGCTGTCTTCACCGGTCCGTCGCGCGTGTCACCATCTTTTTAAAAGAATTCTTCAGCTTTTTTGCTTCTGTGCATGCGCGGAAGCAAAATCTCACCGAAATCTCATGAGGGGACGCACGTGTGTGTGAGATTTTGGCGAGATTTTGCTTCCGCACATGCACGGAAGCAAAATCTCGCCAAAATCGCCCGCACACGTGCACGTCCCCTCACGAGATTTCGGTGAGATTTTGCTTCCACGCATGTGCAGAAGCAAAATCGCATGAGGGGGCGCACGCACGTAGCGAGCACGCATGCACATGAAATGTGGAGATGCATGCGTAGCGCACCAATAACGGTAAGTGAACAACCCGCCCCTGTTGGAGACCCCTGTGCTAGACCAAACTGGCTACATGCTTACTCTGATGTAAGTCTCCTTACATTCAATGGCTCTTACTCCCATATAGGTTTTTGCACCAATTGAGGCATGGCAAGCATGGTAGCCCCAACCTTGTCTCATTCACCTCAACATCTAGAGTATGGTACTTGCAACAGAAGGCCTTTGGATCAACAGGGGGCATTTTGCCAACTGATTTTTTAAAGGCCTTATGAATGCTGAGAGTCATCATAAATAGAAGAAGCTCTTGATTGTAGATACTAATAATCAGAGTAATTCATAATTACTCCAGCACATGTGCTTCCATTACTTGCACTTTCTGCCAATTTTCTTCCTCTCAGCAGTGTTTTCCTGTCATGTTATCAGTGAATAAATAACATTAGTCTCCCCCTACTCCATTGCCTGATATTTATGAGAGGAAGAATGGGATTTTGCTTGGGTTAAATCTATTAGGGAAATAATATAGTACTGATCAAAATTACATTTAACTACCAGTAGTCATCACTACTTTTATAATGTGTGGAAAATGGTTTGATAATAAACAAGTGAAAACTGATGGTACATCTATCGCAATAGCAATAGCACTTAGACTTTTATACGGTTTCACGGTGCTTTACAGCCCTAAGCGGTTTAGAGAGTCAGCATATTGTCCCCAACAATCTGGGTCCTCATTTTACCAACCTCGGAAGGATGAAAGGCTGAGTCAACCTTGAGCCTGGTGAGATTCGAACTGCCAAATTGCAGTCAGCCGGCAGTCAGCAGAAGCATCCTGCAGTATTGCATTCTAACCATTCTAGCCACCACAGCTCTTTGATTAAAAGCATTTGACTTTTCCTATGCAGTAAAACAAATAATTTAATCAAATAAAACTACCCAGAGTAGTAACAATTATGTTTGTCTAATGTAATGGTTCAACAAGGCTTAGTATTTGTTGCAAAAATTAATTTATAGCCGCTATTATATTCATCAAATTGTGATGAATTGCTTTATTCTCCTTCCATTGTCCTGCCTGCTTAAGGGCCAATATAAAAATACCTAGTACAGTAGCAAATATAGAAAGGACATCATATTTTTGAAGAGAATGCGTAAATCATCTTTTCTGACCCAAGAGTTTCTTCTTAAAGATATAAGTTTGAGGAGTTTTTTTCCTCCTTTCCCTAACAAAAATAAGATGCTGATGACACTGAGGGAATGTGACTACCCTGCTAGATACAATAAATATATGAGAGGCATAAAGTGCATCTTTGGGGACTTCATTTATTTATTAAGCTTACATTTTGAAAAAAGAGTCATGGCTTATTTTCTTGTCAATGGACTAGAGAAAGAAAACAATCTGCACTTTAGGAGAAAACTACTCTTTCTGTTTGCAATGCAAGAGGTAGAGAGGTAAGTAGCTAGCTAGGTAGATAGATGATAGACAGACAGACAGACAACCATACATATGCAACTCAGATAAAATACAGAAAGAACTGTCACACAAGCATGGGTCAACAAATGTGGATGACAGCAATTTTTCTGATAAAATATTCAGAAAAGTGGTTACTTAACAAAGAGTTGCTGATATAAATATGTCTGTGTTATTTGGGAGTAAGGCTGTGAGCTGGACCTAAAGTTGGTTAAAAGCTTTTTATCTGCTATGTGTTAAAGGCAAAGGGTTATAAATAACTTAACAGAACAAACTTTTGACCTCCTTCACTCTTTACTGTGTTTTAAACCTTTTCGCTCTCTCAAATTTTCACCCCCACCCCCCCAAAATGGTATGAGAAGCTGAATGCCAATAAAATAGTTTGTGGAAGTTGCAAGCTACAAGTATCAACAAATCACTATTACAGTACAGCTTTAACTTTGCAAATCAGCTGGCTAAAGTCAGAATTTTGTACGGGTGTATCCTTGCCAACAGGAGCATGGACAATCGTCTAAATCCTTCATTTATATTGATGGGAAATGCCATAGGGATAAATGTACTATGGGTGTTTTTCTGACCCAAAAAACATTTCATACCTGGACAATTACAGTTCTTCCTGCTGAATGATGTGAAGATTATTCTGTTTGTCTCAACATTATTGTTAGTGTACACACATAGATATATGCACAATAGCCTTGTTAAATTTGCTCCATCTGCAGAGTTATGGTAGCTGGCCTTTATGTGGTTCCATGGAATCTCCTCCTTCTCCTCCTTCAATCAAGGACCAGAGAGGTACTAGTACCACTCTATAAAGCCTTGGTCAGACCACACCTAGAGTACTGCATCCAGTTTTGGTCACCACACTACAAAAAAGACATTGAAACCCTAGAGAAAGTGCAGAAGAGAGCAACCAGGATGATAAAGGGTCTGGAAAATAAAATATACAAAGGGCGGTTGCAGGAACTGAGCTTGGACAGTCTGGCGAAGAGAAGGACCAGGGGTGACATGATAGCAGTGTTCCAATACTTGAGGGGATGCCACAGAGAGAAGGGGGTCAGGCTGTTCTCTATGGCACCAGAAAGCCAAACAAGGAATAACGGATAGAAGCTGACCAAGGAGAGATTCAACCTGGAAGTGAGGAGAAACTTTCTGACGGTGAGAGCGATCAACCAGTGGAACAGCTTGCCAGCGAAGGTTGTGAGAGCCCCAACACTTGCGACCTTCAAGGGGAGACTGGACTGCCATCTGTCTCAAATGATGTAGGAACTCCTGCTTGAGCAAGGGGTTGGACTAGATGACCTACAAGGTCCCTTCCAACTCTAATAATGAATCTAAATAAATCTTCCTCCTTCAGGATTTATATAACAATGTGCTGTTTTTCTGATTAGGCATTTAAAGAGGAACAATCTGATGACAGCTGGGTTATACTCTAGGTAGAAGTGAAATAGGGATTGGCGGGATCAGAGTGAAAAGGACTTGAGACATTATTGCTCATGCTGGTCCTATATTTTTCCCTGTTTGCTCCTCCCTTTTCAATATCCTCAGAGCCAGTTAAGTGGGTAGCTAAAGGTGCTGGATTATGACAGAGGAAACCCAACTTTAAATCTATCTTTAGTCATGGAAACTTAAGCTACTCACTAACTGTCTGCTCAACATATCTCAGAGGTTTGTTATGGGAATCAGGAAGAAAGGAATCCCTCTGTAAGTTCTCTTGAGCTCCTTGCTAAGTCTTAAGTCTTTTCTCTTTTCCTTGTTGCATAGTACATTGTTGAGCACAGAATAATTACTTTTTTTGTTAGAGATCTGAATTTATTGCTTGCAAAGAGCTTTTAAAATTAGATCTAAAGTTATGTGATTACACCTATTCTACATTGCACAGCTGGTTTTGAGCAAATATTACTGTAGTATAAAAACTAGAACTTAACAGACTAAAACAAAATTCAAATTCAGTGGCAAGGCAATGTTTTTATTAGCACCAAATACAACTGTACAAAGGACTATGCAGGCTTTTCAGATTTCCGGACTTCCTCAGCAGTGAATAAAATAAAAGTATAAAAACCAAAATTAAGCAGCTAGTGTTAAAAGGAAGTCAGGTATAGCCATCATAAGATTTTCAAGTTAGAGTCAAAACAAAAGATGGATACTGCAGAATGAACCCTAGTAGGTAATACAAGTATTTCTTAGGTTTAGCATCCTGTACCAAGTAAGCAAAGTTGAGCATCCCCAATTTTTGGAAACATAATGGCTGTCTTGTAAATCAACTATCCCTGAGTTGTTCATAACACAGATTTTTCTTTAAAAATAAAGAAAAATACAGCAGTCTTTATTTTGGTTACCTGTAGTTGATACAGCAAGATAAAAAATAATCTACTGGAGTAAAATAGGACTGTTCTATCTAGCGGCTGAGAGGGGAAACTTTAAAGTGTAAAACAATTTATATTCAGCTTTTGAAAAACAGTCTTCTTGTCCAGTGGTTATTAAAAATCGTATTTTCCAAAGCATATAGAATATTTGTGCTGGTCAATCAGTAAGGGGGGGAGAGATTAAAAAAAACATTATTATTGTCCATTATGGATTTTTTTTACCTCATGTATTAATACAACTACTTTTCATTCCTAATTAATGTTTAAATCCAAACATGGGCAGCTATCTATGAATGCCAGAAACACTAGTTTATATATAGAGATGAATTGTCCTCTGCCTCTAAGTGGAAATCAATCATAATCACAAAATATTGTAGAGCAGTGATTGCAGGCACTCAGGTTCATTATTAATGCTTTACCCTCTAAAAGAATATGTGAGGACTGTGTTTTCTAAGACTTGAATACTTATTATTTCACACGGTGTTTGGTTTTCTATCACATCTAGGATAGGGAAATAAAATGAAGGTAAAACTTTTTCTGACAAGCTAGGTGTCAGTCAGTCAATTATTGATCCATGGTGACCATAGCAAGATACTTATTTTCTGAATTGCAGTTTAGACAAAAAATCAGTAACAGTTACAAATAATATTTAGTCATCTGAAGGCTAGGAAACCCATCAGGAAACATCTTTTGGACTCAGAATGATTGTCACTTTGAAGTCCTTCCATAGCCATTTCAGAATACCATTTTTCTTGATGGTAAATGACAAAATTGAACACTGAGAGACACCACCACTTTTATCAGAAATTAGGTAGTTCTACCAATAACTATTTTGTGTCAAATGCTATCATTAGAGCTACAATGATAGCTTTTGAGAACTGGCAAGGGCTGGCACCAAGAACTGGAAGCACCCTTATTTATCCAAACATCATTCTGGAAATTTGCTAGCATGGAGGCTTTGAGGTGCAGGGACCTGGCCTAAGTGCTTAAAAAAAACCCAGTTGTGTTTTATATTAACTAAGTGCAAAGTGTGGTGCAAAATAAGCTGTTATTATTTTTCATGGGAGGCAGAGAAGGGAGAGATTGCTTTAAAGCTATGATATGCTCAAGAAAACAATAATGATCTTAATTGAAAGGATACATACAATAAATATAAGCGAAGATAAAAGTGAGCATACTTCCTTAGCTCTGTGACTCATTTAGAAGGGAAGATCTTTCCTCTAATTTTGAAACAGCTCTTGTAATAAAAGTGTAATGATTTGAATATCTCTTAATCTGTTCTTCCCTCTCTCCTTGCCCATAAATTAATTACTGTACACTTTCACAAACTAGTATTTGTCGGGCAGTATTGGGCTGACGATCAATCAGGATCAGACACAAAGGACCAGCCAGAGATTAGCCTTCCCCAGTCTGCACCAGTTAAACAGGTGAAAACAGATAAAATAATTTACATTGTGACACCATGATTTTTACAATTATTTACTTGTACAACTAATAGGCACTGGGTGATAATATTTGTATGGGGTTTCTCTCACTTTTAAAAACTTTTAAAAAACTGTTTGGTTAATAAAAGTCACAGCATATCAGCTTTCATTGATCTCAAAACAGACTAGGCATGATTGAATTAGACTTAAATTAGACTAGTATATAAATGGAAGAACAGCAGAAAATCCCAAGGCAGCAGACTAAATTGGGTAGATAAAGAAATCTGGAAAGGCAGCAATGACAAACCACTTCTATATTTTCGTTAAAAATTAAATTGACCAGGAGCAGTGTTCAATTGGAAAGAGTCTTGACCTTTTTAGTTATTAACAATGAGTATAAATAATATTCTCAGAAAGGATAATGCAGAGTTGAAAATAAGCATAAAAGGCAATAATAAAAATCAGGAAAGGGTGGTAGGAAATAATAAATAAAAAAGCTTCCTCTTTCCTGAGTCATATCTCAGAGTGATTCACCGAAATTATTATTGGCAGTAGATTTAGGACACAAAAAAGGATGGTTAGCTTCTATCTATGAGATTTACAGAGGTGAGGATGGAAAAAGACTTCATGTTGTTCATCTCAGGAAACAAAACATCTTAAGCATGTAGGTAAGTGTGCTGTTTTGTAGCCTAGGAAACGAAGCATGCAATTCTACAACTCTGTTGACAACAAATTGAACACAAGACATCAATTCCTATCAGCCTCAGAAAGTTTAGTAATCCAAATTTCTTGGAGGGCATCAAATTATCTGCTGATGGGATAGAGTTATGTTTATTCTTTCTAACCTCTGAGCTAGAGGCACATTTGTGTTCTAATAAAAAAAAAGCATGCATTTATTTCTAACTGTTCAGAAAAATTCTACTATGGAAAAGGAGAAACAAGATACAAGTAGTCCTTATTTAGCAACCAACTGGCAATTTGGTTGTTAAACAAAATGAAAGTGAAACTGGAGTTATACTGTATTTATAATCTTATTTAAGCTTTCCTTTGCTTTACATACCTGTGAAGGTTATTCAGCAACAGAGTGGCCAATGCCTGGAATGCACTACCTGAATCTGTGGTTTCATCCCCAAATGTCCATAACTTTAACCGTAAACTTTCTACTGTTGATTTCAACCCATTCCTAAGAGGTCTGTATGGGGTGTGCATAAGCGCACCAATGTGCCTACCATCCCTGTCCTACTGTCCCCATTTATTCATATCTATTTCCTGTATTCATAATCATGTTTATACTTATATCTGTTATCTTATACATGCTTGACAAATAAATAAATAAAAACAAACAAACAAACAAACAAACAAACAAACAAACAAACATGAGAATTTGTCATACAAGTTTCTTTTTTATCATCACCATAACTGTGACTGGTTGCTAAACAAGGTGGTCTTGTTTAGGACTATCTATATGTCAATCTGCATTGATTATGGTGTGGGAAGCACCCCCCCCGGAAGAATGAAATATTTTGGGAAATATTAAAAAGGCAGAATATTATATCTTCCCAAATGGAGAAACGGAGAAACATGCTCTTAAAACAGAAAGCAGACTTTCTTAATAGCACCCCCCAAGAATATATTTTGTGCCCATAAAGAAAGATTGGGCTAGCCCCGTGATGGTGAACCTATGGCACACATGCCACAGGTGGCATGTGGAGCCATATCTGCTGGCACGTGAGCCATTGCCCTAGCTCAGCTCCAGAGCGCATGTGTGCGCCGGCCAGCTGATTTTCAGCTTGCATGGATGCTCTGGGAGGGCTTTTCCGGCCTCTGGACAGCCTCCGGGGGGGGGCAAGGGAGACCGTTTTTGCTGTCCCCCGGTTCCAGGGAAGCCTCTGGAGCCTGGGGAGGGTGAAAAACGGGCCTACCGGGCCCACCGGAAGTTGGGAAATTTGGGAGCAGGAGGGTCATGCGCACATGCATGGGGCAGCGGGGTGGTCGTGCGCGCATGTGCAAGGGGGTGGGGGGCATGGGGGCATTGAATTATGGGTGTGGGCACGCACTTTTGGCACCTGAGGAAAAAAAGGTTCACCATCACTGGGCTAGCCTATCTACAAAAGACTTTCAGTTTCAGGGTGATAAGATTAAGAAGAACAGGACATGACCCTTCAGGGCATAATAGGATTAACCATTTAGCAGAAGACACATTGCACAATCTTCTAAAGTGCATTTCAGATATTGCACATCCCCCCTAGCAGCATCTTTGAAACCTGTAAACCCAAGAACTCATCAAACCAATTGGTCAGCTGACCCAGGACTACTGATGGTTCTGTTCATCATTAAACCATCTTTCCAATCAGCCTCCATGTTCTTTCCAGCATCATTCTCCCAGGTTGGAACTGAACCAGACGGATTTTCCTTCCAACAATGGGATGCAAAAACTATGTAAAGAAAGAAGCAAAGGATGAGGAGATGCAAACAAGAGGCATCCCCCCCAAAAAATCATTTAGCTTTTCTCAAACTGTATTTATTTGTACTAAAAGACTTTTTTTTGGTAATTAGCTGCATGTTGCGGTATTTTTACTTTGCAATGACAAGGCAATCAGGACAAATATAGTTAACTAGTAGTTTCTCCCCAAGCTTCGGTGGCCTTTTCCAATATTACAGGCAAAGCAATACAACAAAAATATACAAAAAAGATACTCAATAAATATTGGAATCCTCTTCCTCAGCAAAAAGCATAATGGAATCTAGTCATGAGCATCTATAGAAGCAATGCAGGGTTTCCACTTTCAGCTTTCTCTATGCTGCTCTCTCTGAGAAAGGACCTGATTATGTTTTAGTTTCTTTATTCTTAATATAGGTTAGGGAGAAAATATTATAACTTGAAACCTGGAAGAGATTTTTTAAAAATGATCAGCTGTATCTAGTGGGACTTAACTTTCCTTTGAACATAGGCTCTTTCTGTGATTCTATTAATATCCTGTCTTGCAAATTTTGTTTACTATGAAGACTGGTGGTGATATTTGGGAAAGAGAAGCACCAGCTTCTTCAGTTCTCTGATGCATGGTTTTCTTAGGTCATTGCATTTAAGGTGAACCAAATCCTTGTGGTAGTAACAAAATGTATTCTGTCATTTCAGGATGGGTGGGAGCTATTGGGTGCTTTGCTAACCTCTCAAAATTTAGAAATCCAG
This sequence comes from Diadophis punctatus similis, assembly GCA_023053685.1. NCBI lineage: Eukaryota > Metazoa > Chordata > Lepidosauria > Squamata > Dipsadidae > Diadophis > Diadophis punctatus. Next base: position 257,980,450 of record JALIGW010000001.1, on the reverse strand, counting down.
TTTGTGCTCATTTAGTCTCTTTTCTAGGAGAACAGGCTTGTGCTCTCTACGATGACTGCAAATAATTGGAAGGAGGTACCTCCCACATCCTTCAATTGTACGTACAACTGCTATGTCTTTTCCCAAATGTCCTGTAGTTTTCTCTGGAATAACACAACATCCAAAACATTTCAGAGAAGACAGAATAGCAGTTGCTAAAAGGGTTTCTCCATGATTATTTTATGGCCACCATTATTACGTTTGCCACCTTGAGCAAAACACAAAGGACAAATACTTGAGAACAGCAAAGAGTGTTTCTGAGCATTTATTTATTTTATTTTTATCCCAACCTTATTATTGTTTATAAATAACTCAAGGTGGATAACATACCTAATACCCCTTTGTCTTCTTATTTTCTTCACAACAACAACTCTGTGAGGTGGATTTGGCTGATTCATTGCAATTCACGGACACACAACTGACTGACAAGATTTTAATAAATGTAGCATGAAATGAACAAGGCTTCCTGTAACTTAGACAAAAAAAATCCTAAATGAAGGAAACAGAATGATTAAATAAAACATCTAACACAGTGGTTCTCAACCTTCCTAATGACATGCCCTGTGCCCCACCCCCCCACGCCCCCGCGCCCCCGTGCCCCCATGCCCCCGCACCCCCACGCCCCCGTGCCACAGCGCCCCTGTGCCCGCATGCCCCCACGCCCCCGTGCCCCCGCGCCCCCGCACCCCCGCCGCGATCCACCCCTCCGCCGCCGTGCCCACCTGGGTTTTTTTATCCTCTGCCCATGCACAAAGCGTTCTGCTCATGCACAGAGGGTAAAAGAATCCAAATGGCGGCATCCGGGCGAAGTCTCCCGACCCCTGTGAAAGGGTCGTTTGACCCCCAAAGGGGTCACGACCTCCAGATTGAGAATCACTGATCTAACAGAACCCAACACACTATATGCAAATTGATTTCCATAAAATTGGAAAAAATGTCATAAGAATGAATAAGTAAGAGTATTAATATAGCAAATGCTCAAGGCTGCACTAGAAGAATAACTTTTACAAGATTCCAACTTCTCCTTATGTACCATTGCATTTACAACAGTGTCAATATTGCAAGAAAAGAGTGGGGGGGGAGACCATGTTTCATGCTCTAAATACTTTACAGGAAGAAAGTGTAAAGCTTGCAGCTTAGCAGTTTAACAGGCTGAAGGGGCTCATCAGCACTTACGACTTCTCTAAATATACTGTAAAAGTACTTCATTTGTCTTTTGTAATGATTCTTTGCTGCCACTTACAGTGATTGGAGCTCCATTTATAGAGTTATGTGTCTCTCCTTTCCCACCCCCAGTTGAAACTATTTCGATTTTAGTACAAATTTAACACATCACAGAGTCTATATTTCAAACTACTGAACAGGAACTTTGTAATTGTGGGGTTGTTTTTTTTTAAATGGTCTTCATTTGTAAAAGCTTTTCCTCGGCCATGTAAAAGCCCATGTACTACTGATACATTACGCTCCTTTCTTTGACCAAATGGATGCCAGGTTTAAAAAAAAACTACATTTTTTTCTTTGAATGTTGTAAGTCCAAGAAGAGAAAATAACAGGTATGATTACAAACCAGCTCTTCATTCTTCTTCTTTTTGGGGGTGGGGGTGGGGGGAGAGGGGAGAGGCATAATGAGCAAGAAATGTTGCCCTTTACCCAGTATAGCATATAAGAATAAGATGATTTCCGATAAAAGTATGTTTCCTGAATAATGAAGTTTGGAGATAAAGGAAAAAACATGGAATTGGCTATATATTAATATAAAATGGCTCTGAGGAAACATTCATTTTCAAACTTTTAAAACTATTTTGTGAAAAGTTGCTCAATATTTCATTACCTTTTGGTTAGAGCAAAATGTAATCATATGTGTTATATAAATCTTTTAGGAAACAGCACTCCCTCATATTGTTTTTCCAGTTGATGATTGGCTGGTAAGATGATTTTCTGAGGAATCTTCCATTCAGAAATAACTTCCTCTGAATATGAAATTACATTTCCAAAACCTACAAATGCAGATTATGTTAATTTGATAAAGAAGCGGTTTTGCAAAGTATCAGTCTAGATTATATGTTTGATATTTATTTGTTTGTTTGTTTGTTTGTCAAACTTGTACAAGATAGTAGGTATTGGTATAAACATAAACATTAGCAAAGTAGGTGCAGATAAATTAGGCAATAGGACAGTAGGACAGGGACGGTAGGCACAATGATGCGATTATGCATGCCCCTTACAGACCTCTTAGGAATGGGGTCAGGGGCGGATTGCTCGCTCACCAATGCCGGTGCGCTGCACGTGCATCTCCATGTTTTGGGCACGCGGGCGCTCGCTATGCACGCGCGCCCCCTCATGAAATTTTGCTTCTGCGCATGAGCGGAAGCAAAATCTCGCCGAAATCTCTTGCTCTGAAGAGGCCCAGTGCTTTTGTATCTTCTTTTAAATAGCAGAGAATGTATACTTCCAGAAAGCCACATCAAATGTAAAGATCTGTAAAAGTATAATCTGAAATGTAACAGTGTCCTGTTTAGTATTAAGATAAGGCAGCTGAGTTAAACCCTGACTTAGTCATGTTTGGAGTAGATCTATTTAAATAATTGGGAGGATTTAGTGTGATTACATTTAAGAAAACTTTCTGGCATAATGTACATTTCTCCAATTCTTTGCTATTTCTATGGGTCAGGCACACATGCACAGAAATACACAGAAAACAGTGTATATCATCTGTGCTATTTGCTGTTTGCTGTTTGGCAAATTGCTTGGAGGCAGAGGCCTTTTTTCCTTGTTTTCCTCCCCCAAAACTAAGGTGCATTTTATACTCCGGTGTGTCTTATACTCCGAAAAATATGGTACTTATTTTATTTTGGCTATTCAGTCAGCAGGATTTTTCATTAACCAGAATGTCAATGTTTGATTTCATTAATAATTGATTCTGCATGAGAGACAAACTCCTTATGTGTCTAATTACACTTGGCCAAATAAAGTATTCAATAATCAATATTTTTTTCAATATCATATCAGGGACAGTATAATTTAGAAAATCCATCCTGAAGTCTCTATGTTTTCCCTAATCCCTTGCTTACAGAGAGATTCTTGTAGTAGAACAGCCAGAACCTGTACCTGTTCCTCAGGTGCTTCTTCCTTCCATCCCTTGAAGCTCCAGCCTTCCTTCCTCTGCCAAGCATTGTCTCTCTGCTGTTCCTGCCAGGAGACCTTAGCACTATCTCAGAAGCAGTGCCTGCTACAAAGCCAAGATTGAAGTCCTGAATTGCAACACTGCAACATTGTGAGAGGCCTAGGACACCAACTGGACATCCTACCCAATTAAGGTCTGCTATTGTCAGCATTGTTATTGGAATAGATAGAGGTTAGCTGAAAAGCCACCATCACCAGAACTCTTTTGCTTCTGGAGCACTTTCCATGGCTAGACTTCTAAGCAGCATTCAATGCCCTGTTTTTTTCTGGGCATCATTGTTAGCATCTACCATTTGTTACTATGGGCAACAAAAAATGACTTGGAAGGTTGCACACTGGCCACAAGATTCAGGCCCCTGGTGTACATTTCACTTTCTATAAATACTAGAATTATCAGAGTCTTTGCTCAACTGGAAGCCAACTCCTTCCTGCAGACATTTTCACTAAAGTTGTGAGTCTTTGCAAAATACAGTGTTATTTGAGCAGTTTGGACTCTCTAACTCACAGATGGAGAATGCTCTAAATATTTGAACTCTTGAATGGGCCTTTACAGACCTTGAAAAATATTGCTGATAACATGTTTTAATAGAACTCCTGCCCTCAGCCCCAGCACATAAGTGTAATGGTTCATATGCCCATACTGTTCCATTATAGAAAGATTCTTGATAACTCCTTTGACAACATTAAGGAGCAAAATGTTGGGAAACAAGCTTCTTCCCTCTCCTGACTACAAGTAATTCTCAGCTACTGGAGGGTTCACAAAAGTAATCATTGCAGCTGGAAAATGCAATTTGCCTTTTTTTTCTGGGCTGCAATAGAAACAGTTCTAAAAACTGTACATAGTGTCAGTGTCCTTTAATTCTATTTTATTTTCGTTATTTACTTCCAGCAGCAACAGGGACAATAAAGTAACGCAACTAGGAAATGAAAAATTCCTTGTAGTATATTCTTTTGAGACAGAATAGCATGAGATATAGTTAATGTACACAATTGTGCCTCTTCTAAGTTAAGCTAAGCAATGGGCCCCAATTCATAAAATCAAGATATATGCCAGAGGTGGGTTTCAGCAGGTTCTGACCAGTTTTGGAGAACCAGTAGTAGTTCAGAGAACTGGTAGCGGAAATTTTGAGTAGTTCGGAGAACTGGTAAATGCCAGCTCTGACTGGCCCCGCCCCCATCTATTCTCTGCCTCCCGAGTCCCAGCTGATTGGGAGGAAATGGGGATTTTGCAGTAACATTCCCCTGGACTGGGGAAGGAATGGAAATTTTGTAGTATCCTTCCCCTGGAGTGGGGTGGTAATGGAGATTTTATAGTATCCTTCCCCTGCCACGCCCACCAAGCCACACCCACCAAGCCACGCCCACAGAACCGGTAGTAAAAAATTGAAACCAACCACTGCTATATGCCACTTTGGATTCAGACTCAAAAAGGTATGGAATCCCCTGAGCTTGGTTGTAAAAGGGACATAAAAGTGTTTTAAAGCAGACAAGGGTATAAACAGATCATCTGTCTGCAATTCCAGAGTTGCTTTGTAAGGGAGATGGGTGGCATAGAAATTTTATGAAAAAATAAATGATTTAATGTAGCTTTACCTTTTCCTGGGATTACAGGGCAGCTGAGCATCTAGGAAGAGTAGAGTAAGAAGTTGCATCTTTTTATCTCCAAATCCCTAACGCTGCACAGTCATCTGGATTGCAAAATAATTCTGCTGGATCAGGTCAAGGCATTTTGTCTCTTAGAGTAAACCAGATGCCAACATGAAGGTAACAATGACTTCTCAAGACTAATTGCGCTTCACAGATCCTTTCTCCATGTACTAATCCAGTTGCCTTTTAAAGCTTGTCCAAATTAGTAGCTATGTCATGTCATGCAATGAATTTCACATGAATTATGCACTCCCTGCAGAAGTACTTTTTCTTGCCTTTCACAAATTTATTTCCAATCAGGTTCTTTGGATGATCTGGTCAGTGTGTTTTGAATGAGGGAGAGAAATTTCTCCTGTCCCTTTCCTCCATGCTCTGCATACACTAATACATCTCATTCGATTTCCCCCCAGGTTTAATCATCCTAAATATTCTAGCCTTTTCTCACAAGAAAGGTGTTGGATCACCTTTATCATCTTCTGTACTTTTTCAAGGTTGTGATATACTTTTCAAATGTGGCAACCAGACCTGTGGATTGGAAGTGGATATACCATAGATATGCATGGGCATGATAATCTATGCAGGTTTATTTTCAATCACTTTCAATGTTTCCAGGATTTCTGTACCTTTTTTGAAATGAGCACATTAAAGCTTCCCATATATCTAAGTAGGATAAAAAAAACTTGACTTAGGTTTATATTTACTTTATAAATGTTAATATTACAATGATCATTCCATAGAGTTGTGTTAAACTTCAATTTAACATCCTTAAAATAAAGCAGATTGTCGGGAAAAGACAGAGTTACTGACTGTAAAATATCACTTAGATTACAGAAACTTACATAAGAAGAGAAAAAAATACCTTTTTTGTCCTTCATGTAATACTTCAGATCATTCAAGCCATATTTAAAATGAAAAGGAATTTCAGCAGAATGTCAAAGGACACAAATATCACAAATCATTTTTGCTGTTGCTGTATTTTGCAGCACACTGAATGTAACTCAAATTTTACCTTGAGAGGAAGAGGAATAGTAGAAATATGTTGTGGAACATCCCTCATAATGTAAGGTTGCCTCAATGGGGGAATAAACAACCTACAGGGCTGCAATTTTTCCCCTACCTGCTATAGTAGTTCAGCTTGAAAAAAAATCATTTTTCACTAGAGGATCATTGGAACAATTCCCCGTAGAAACCAATGGAGAATTTTTCCATCCCTATCTGAAACTTAGAAGATAATGTCTTATGGTGCCCTATTCTGAAATTCCTTCTCTCACAAATAGTAACTTAACTAAGGGGTAGGCTTTTTCAAAAATGACTATGTGAATAAGCTGTATAGGAGAACAGTGTTTGTGTGTTTCCAACCTGTAGGGAGAATGAATGTATGTATGGATTGTATATGAAGGAGATGGGCATGTGGATGATAAGAGTGAATGGGAATATAGTTTTGTGCTATATTCCCTAATTGTGCCTTGGAGGCCTTGATTAAATTATGCCTCCCCTTCTGTCTATGAATTAATTAAAGTCAGCATTCACGTTCTTGTGGCCCCAAGTCGGAACATAAGAGATTTCCATTGACTCTATCCCTTGGTTTTCATGGAAAATAGTGCTGAGTTTTTATTAGCACTAGGTGTCAGGGCTATCTGGGATGAGTTGTAAGCAGCAAATTTAATTAAATAAGGAACTCTCAGGCAAGGCAATGATCAGAGGTCACATCCAGACCAAAGATCAAACCAGAAGTCAGGAGCAAAGGACAATAATGAATTAAGGAATGCTCTCATTCAGGTCATTCATGTTGTTTGAGCAAGTTTAACAAAGAAAACTCTTTGTACTTATTTCTATATAGAAGGATCCACTAGCTGGCCTGGGTAACAGAATTGGAAGGGACCTTGGAGATCTTTTAGTCCAACCGTCTGCTCAAGCAGGAAACCCTACACCATTTTAGACAAATAGTTTTCCAATCACTTCTTAAAAACCTCCAGTGTTGGAGCACCCACAAATTCTGGAAGCAAGTCATTTCACTGATTAATTGTTCTAACTATCAGGATTTTTTTTTAGTTCTAGATTGGCTCTCTCCTTGATTAGTAATTATTATCAAGCCAGAGGGTTCTTCATCAAGTACCTGAAGACAACTGATAACCACACAGGGCAATAGATTATAAAGAGTATCAGTTGTCTGCAAGATGTATCTAAAATGTATAGCTTTTGTAATTTCATGTATACCCTGGTGCTCACAAAAAAATGACATATATTTCAGTAAAATTATTTCTGTATTATTGCAGTTTGTGGCACTTATTATCGCTGATAATTTCCAAGCTCCACTATTACTATATCTGGAAATTTATCAAAATGATCAACTGATTTATACATTGTCTGTGGCTAATTACTCTTGTTTTCCTTGTTCTCTTGAAGATAGAATTTTAGTGTGTTATCTAATATTTTTTTCCTTTGAGATGATGGCTAAAAATATACTTTATGGAAATGGGAACCAAATTACCACTACCGAGTACTAAACACAACTTCTTATAGAATGAAACAATTAAATGTTTCCCATTTAAAAAAGCAAACAAAAAAGAACTACATGGAATGATCAAAAAAATATTTTTTTTTTACTAAATGGCCCTATGTTACTGAAAGAGGGCCAGTTTGATACAGGGTTAAGTCTAAAAACTGGGGAATCATGAGTTCTAATCCTGCCTTAAATATGAAGCCAGCTGGGATACCTTGGGCCAGCCACACTCTCTCATCCCTAGGATGGAGGCAAGGACAAATCACTTAAAAAAAAATTTTGCCAAGAAAATTGCAGGGACTAGTCCAGGCAGTTGACAGGAGTCAATATTGATTCAAAGGCACCTCCACCCACACATACACACACAGCAAAAATGATACTCAAAGTCCAAAATATGTCTTCCTGTTTTGCACTACAACTCATACAAAACTCTTGGAAACAGGTTGGAGTTTCACAATTGTGTTCATCCTGTGCATGTAATTTATGGAAGGGTATCCTACTATGCTGCTCCTGGTGGGATATGCCAGTCTAGCTACCATGGTTTAGTACTCAGACAAAGGAAAGTCACTGTCTAGAAAATAAGATTAAGGCTCTGGCTATTGGCTACTGGGAATGATTGCTGCCTTACTTCCTTCAATGCACTGTACTTTTTTATTACTATCAGTCATTTATATTGCTTTCTTTCTTTGCTTATTATTTTGATGGGGATGTGGAAGGAGATTCTCTATTGGTGTCATTATGAATAGCATCACATCTGTTTTATCTGCTGAAAAGAAGTGGTTTGCCATGACTCACAGTTGAAGGTTAATGTTTCAGACTGTTGATCTTTGTTTCTGCTTTTCCATATTTGTCAGTCTCTGCCTGGCCTACTGTTACTTCTTTTTGTCCTTTGTTTTTCTGTCTTTATTCCTGAACTGCAAACATTACAAGGGAAATTTGGGTCAATCTAAGATAAACTTTACTATATGTTATATACTTTTTTTCCCCAAGAAGAAAAAGAGAATGAAATGAAAATGAAAAGAAAGAACAAGAGCAGACAGAGGTAAAATCTCAGCAAACAATAATAATATTTTTTTAAAAAACCAACAAAAAAAATGAATACCATGGGGTGTATTGTGTCAAAACTGCATCACAAATCTACATAAATAATGGACACAGATAAGACATTGTACATTCATTATATATAAAATATTATATAAAATGCATTATTTCATTCTATGAATGCTACAAGCCAAGCTAGTTTTTTACTGTAAGAGACAAAACATACTGTACAAGTAAACATTGTTACTGCTATCAATGGCTGATAATTAGCTTTTCCTTCTTTTTTAGTACTCGTCTATTGTTATTACACAAGAAAGTAAATGAATGAACAAATATTTTTGACACAGTCAAATAGGTAGTACTTTATTATTTATTTGCGTGATGATGGCTGCAAACTAGTTGTAACCTTTAAATTCTGGAATATTTTCAAGGCAGAGGTATATCCCATAAATATAACATACGTTATGTCTGGAGCCTGTGTGACTGCCAGAAACTGTGATATCTAATCTACATGAAGACAATCTTTATTTGCTTTCAGTAACCAGTAGTTATGATCAGCACTTTAGATTAAGTGCCCCACTTCATACAGCACTTCATTTAGAGCTAATAAAATGATGGCTGGATGTTCAGTAAATACTGAGCTAACATTAAGAATATCATCAATTTATTAAAATGTCACAATTATGCAACATCGCAGTGAATAATTTGTGGCTAATTTGAGCAGTGATCTAAAATACAAGCAAAAATTCACAATATTTTTGCTGTTTCCTAATTTGGCAAGATGTGCTACTTAGAAAAAAAAGACACATTCACTTTCTCGAAGCAAACACACGTGTTTTAACCTCCTTATAAGACAGCAAAGGCCAACACCTGCTTTTGTCTTAATTCTCGTTAATTAATTAATTAATTAATTTATTAGTTGCATTTGTATGCCGCCCACTCCACAGAGACTCTGGGCGGCTCACAACAGTAAAAATTCACATGCAACAACAAATATAAAAAGCATTAAAAACAATAGATATTAAAACATTAAAAAAACATTAAAAACCACAATTTAAAAACCCATACAATAAATCATTCATGGGGCCAAGAATGATCGGTGTTGTATTAAAATCATTGGCCCAAGGCCTGTCAACAAAGCCATGTTTTAACTGCTTTTCTGAAGGCTGGCAGAGTGGGAATAATGCGGATCTCAGGGGGGGTAGTGTATTCTAGAGAGCCGGTGCTGCCACAGAGAAGGCCCTCGTTTGTGGGCCGACATTGTTTGGCTGACGGGACCACCAGCAGGCCAACTCTGTGGGCTCTAATCGGTCTTAGGGAGGTATGTTGGAGAAGGCGGTCTCGGAGGTAAACTGGTCCTAAGCCATGTAGGGTTTTAAAGGTAATCACCAACACCTTGAATTGCGCTAATGTTTATTACTTAAGTTAGATAGCCAAAAGTAAAGCTTAGATAAAGCTTCTACAATTTTTGATAGTAGAGGCCATGGGAGGTTATGTATTTTATTCTGTGTTACATTCCTTTGTGTGTTTCTGCTGTCCTATTGTATTGCATTTATACTTGACCAACTCAACGAGCCACTGCCCGATTATCTTTTCTAAAGGAATACACCAGAGGAATATCTAATGTACCCCCCTCTAAAGTTTTCAGTCAGAATCAGACTGTTTTCACACACAACATTTCTTTTGGTGGATTCTTCCCCCACACCAAATTTCTTCCTGTTCTATTCAATTCTGGGACAGTCATCATGCTGATGGACAAAGAGGATCCTTAATGCCTTTTCTACAACCCCTTTCCAGTATTGCCTTGGGTGGTAAGAAAAAAAATGCATTTCCTTTCTTTACCCTTAGGTGAGAAGGAACTAGTCAGATCTACATCTTTGTGAATTTAGTCCATTGTTTCTCTTGTCCTTCCTTAATAGCAAGTAAGCCCATTGGGGAATATTAGCAAAATTGTCATGTCTGCTCCCAATGGCTGTTCCTGATGGCCTTTCCTGTTGCCTCCAAAGAACTATTAACATCTGCCTCTATGCCAAGTGGAAAGTGCTTGCCTGGAGATCTCTCTGGTCCTTTGCCTAGTGATTGGAGACATTGGCTCCTTGCCAGGCTCTTTTCCTCTATTTTGCAGTGCAGTAGCATTACAACAATATGGCCACTGTTTTGCTCTGATGGAGAAGGCCATCAAAGCCCAAAAGATTTCAACCTGGTAAATTTAGATGAATTGCATGGCATGATTAGAATAGAGAAGGTGAACAATGTAAGAAGTCTGGGATCAACTAAGCTTTTCTGTTTGGAAAAAAATAACAATGAAATCCAGCCAGGGATTTAAAGGAGTATCAGTTGATTTACTGTTTACAAAACAGTACTGTTCTGCTTTCTATTAACAATGACCAACTTCTTTATCTGTAAACAAATGACAATTAAAGGGAATTTTATAGAAAGATACATAACGTAATTAGGGAATTGGAATATGAACACATATGTTTGATCGGCGACTTTAATGTAATTATAGAAATGGGAAAAGTTTATAAAGTGTAAACCGAATACTATAAAATATGGGAAGATAAGAGAATAAATTGAAAGAAGATGGTATTGGAGTCAAAAGCTAGGAAAAAAAAGAAATGTAAAATGGAAAGGATACAGAGGAATGGTAGAAATAGTGTACATTAATATTATGATGGATAAAAATTGATTTATGAATAATATATATAATACAAATAATTGAAGGGGGACATATTGTACAAGAAAAAATGTTTTAACAATGCAAAAATGTTGATAAGAAGGAAATTGTATAAATTTCTGTCTGTGTTTGTCTAAAAAAAGTCTAATAAAAATTATTTTAAAAAAACAGTGACCAACTTCTTTATTTGTATACAAATCCTGAAATATCAAACTCCATATGGTGGCAGAAAAACAACAACAACAACCAACAAACAACAACAACAACAACAACAACAACAACACATCAAGAATAACCCCCCTGGAAAATGTCACTGCATTTTGGGACACTGTATATTGTTATTTTGCAGAGAGTTTTTTTAGCACACTTCTGATTCACTAGAATGGAAAAAATAAAACATTCACTGTTTAGGGTGAAATATCATAATCATCTGGAACATTAACTATCTTATTTCATTATCCATTATACACATTAACCAGAGGTTGCGCCTATAGTATTTAATTTACTTTTAATTAAATACAATTTGATCAGGCATTTCCAACTGGGTTTTTTCTGTTTCTGCAAGATTCATTATCCATCCCCCTTCTTGGCTTTGGCAAAACATTTACAACTCAACTTACAAAAGCCTATTATGTAGGCTTTTATGTCAATATAAGTCTGAATAGTTCTTAAAAACATGTTTCTGGGTTTGTCTATAAGAAGTCATTTGAGTGGAAATTCTAAGAGTGATTTTAGGCCCTCCAAAAAATATGATTAATTCCCTCCTTTATCATTCATTGAAAAGCAGATGTGTGTTCTATGTTACAATCTGTTCTTGAAAAATCCTCTCAGCCTTAAAAGTAGATTACCATGAAACCATAATTTGATCAGATCTTTAGATCCCAATCTCTAATGAGTCCATCTTGGATTTGAGATCTTGGCTGATGTATAACTGAATCACCACCATCATATATCAGCCTCATTTAAGGATGGATGTTTTGCCTTTCTACTGAGGTCACAAGAAAAATATATTTTCCTGAGTTCAAAAAGAGGATTTTAGAACCTGAAAAAGGTTCACCTTTCACTCAGAGGAATAACCTCACCATAATCCATAATCATTGATATAAAGCAAATAGAAAATGGACACTAGGGGGCAAGATTGCTCCTACCATATCTTTACAACCACTTTATAACCCAGATGATCCATCACAAATAAGATTTACATAAGGACTAAACTGGGTTATAAATAAAATTAATGAAACAGACTGCCAATATTAAAATAAAAGTTTTGCAATAGTTCTATAGAATCTCAGTACTCACATCATGAATGCATCCATCAGTTTTACTGTTTGGAAACTGGCAGTGCTTCACAGCAAAAACATTGGATCTCACAATTATGTGGGTCCAAGGAAGGGAAATGCTAGGAGATTATGCTTTCCAATCTGGAGGTACATTAGCTCTATTCAGACATTATGAAAAACATCATAAAACTCACCATGAAAAATGGTTAAGGATACACATTTGCTTATAAAACCAGGGTGACTATACAGAGAAGGTTTTTGAAATGTATTTGAATATAAGTAGCTTGGGTTGGTAGTTGGGTTGTTGGTCTGAGCTCCGAGTTTAGCAATTTGGTTGCAGACATTTTGTCACCATTCGAGGTGACATCGTCAGTGCACTTTGAATTGACAGAAGAGCACAATTCAAAGCACACTGATGATGTCTCCTCGAATGGTGATGAAACATTTGCAAACAAATTGCCAAGCTTGAAGCTCAGACCAACAGCCCAGAGAAGATCTTTGCATGTGCACTGCACACAAGTTGTCTGCTTTCTGTGCAATTCTAAGGTTCAGCTTAATATGGAAATCAGTGAGTGAACAACTGTGCACATGCACATATAGCCGGCTATCTCTAAACTTACATGAACTATCTCTAATGTTACATGAAGTTGCCATTCCTCCTTACTGTTTACATCAGAAGTGGGTTCCTCCTGGTTCGGACCGGTTTGCCCAAACTGGTAGCAAGCAGCTGGTGATGTCACAATGACATCACAGAACCGGTTCTGTCGGTGCCGGTCCGTGGACGCCAGCATCCTTAAAAAAAAATTTTTTTTAATTAATATTTTTTCATTTTTTCCAGTTTTTTTCTTTTGTGCATGCACAGAAGCCGAGTTTGTATTGTATATACACTGTGCATATGTCGCCATCTTGTTTTCGGCTGCTTTTTTGGGGGGGGATTTTTTGGGGCACTGCGCTTCGCACGCGCACACCCACGAAGCACGCCCATGAGGTGCGGGGGGGGGGAAGTGAACCAGCAGCGAGGTAAGTTACAACGCATCCCTGGTTTACATTATGATTTTTACCAGGTGTTGTAATGCCTATCCTATAGGGTTTAGATTTAAAAAGGGATTATTCAGATTCTTAATTGGTCACTCTGCTGGCTCTTTTCAAATGAGCATAATCTTTCTGAGGGTTTCTGAATAAAATTTCCTTGGTCTTCTATTTCTCAATACAATTCAGTGGGTGGTTGATTTGTTGTCTTAGACCATGTGTTATGTTGCATTTAACAATGGCACAAACATGCTCTGGCAGCATTTTTGTCATTGTGTTGCCACAATGTGTTGTGGTGAATCAGATGAGGAGGTGGAGTGGGAGTCGGGGCCAGCATCAAGGAAATCTGAGAGCTCAGATAATCCAAACTTCTGAATCCTGTCTAGAATGGTATTGGAATTCTTTCTTGGAATCTGCGGTGCTAGAGTCAGGCATGCCTTTGGAGCATGTGTGTATGTGTCTCCGCTGCTGAAAAAAGAGGAGCAGAGGGGAGATGCCTAGAGGAGCACACTTTTATTATTAAAGATGACTCTTTCTGTTAAGAGGGAACAGAGAGTATGGAGGAATTAGTGGAGTTGCTGATGGTGCACAGAGAGAGAGCAGATGTTGGAGGTTAATGGAGCATTAGGAAAAAGGAGATGAAATAAAAGTTTCCTAATACCTGCTAGGGCTTTTCAAGCCACACAATTATTTATTTATTTGTTTTAAAGTGGAGAAGCGCAAGACCTATTCTCAGAATGAATATTTAGAGCAAGACCATTTCATTGCCTTGTTTAGCATGAATGGGCTTCAGGAGTGACTTCTTGAGCTTCAGTGCTGCTCAATGTGAACTCAATGCATCATAAACACGAGCTGCCACTGACATTATAGTGCCATGGTGTTTTTATTTTTATGCAGACTGGGCACCTTCTGAAGCACAGTGAAAGAGGAGGGGATCTGATCTGATCAAATGTTTTCTAGTGTATAGAACTAAGGCAGATTCCAACAAAGACCAGTGCATAAATTAAGGGAGGAAAAATCACCATAGAACAAATGGAACTATTTAAACACATTTCTACTATATTACTGTGGATGTGTGCTCAAGAAAATCCATCCCATTTGATTTATGGACGCATATTTCTAGTCTGGTAATTTTATTCCATAAATCTTTAATACAAATTAATGAAGATTACTTTCCTGGGTTCCCATGGATTTTTAAAAATTGATTTCAAATGCTAGTCAGTTGTAATTTGTGTCCAGCGTTCGTATCACTGCAGTTCCACCGACAACAGACTGTCACACGTTTCCTTCCATTGCAGATTATGGCAACATTCTTTTATATTCCTCCATACCATGAATTATCATGTCAAAAGCAACTGCTAGAAATATAAGTCAGGCTGTAGACACTGGGCATCTCTCCAGAACACAAGGGAACCTCTAGCGCTTTGCAATAACACCTTCTCAAGTGAAATCCCAGGTATGCAGAATAGCAAGCAACCTTTCCTTTAGTCACACTGTATGTGAATAAGCATAATCAATGCTGCACAGCCCAATTTAGCTTTGGCAAGGAACCTCGACATACACACAAATGCAATTCATGAGCTGAGTACTGCCACTGATGGGGTTGAGGCTCACAAGAAAGCATCTCTGTTGATGCTGATATGTACAGTTTTTATTTCCCCTTAAAATAATAAAAGCAAGCACATTGAAAGACCCTAAGACAGTACAGATAGCCCTTGAGTTACAACCACAATTGAGCCCAAAATTTCTGTTGTTAAGTGACATATTTGTTCATAGAGTTTTCCCCCATTTTACAACCTTTCTTGCCACAGTTGTTAAATGAATCACTGCAGTTGATAGGTTAGTAACCCGGTTGTTAAGTGAATCTGGATTTTCCATTGATTTTGCTCACCAGGAGGTCGCAAAAGCTGATCACATGACCCTGGGACTGTCATAAATATGAACCAGTTGCCAAGCGTCTGAATGAGCCGAGGTGGTGCAGCGGTTAGAGTGCAGTACTGCAGGCCACTTTAGCTGACTGTGATCTGCAGGTCAGCAGTTCAAATCTCACCGGCTCAAGGTTGACTCAGCCTTCCATCCCTCCAAGGTAGGTAAAATGAGGACCCAGATTGTTGGGGGCAATATAAATATACATTGCTTACTGGTGTAAACTGCTTAGAGAGTGCTTGCATTGTGAGGCGGTATATAAATGTCACTAATAAATAAATAATAAATTAATAAATAAATTTTGATCACATGATCATGAGGAGGCTGCAAAGGTCATAACTGTGAAAAATGGTTGTAAGTCACATTTTTCAGTGTCGTTGTAACTTTGAACGGTCACTAAACAAACTGTTGTAAGTCGAGGACTACCTGTATAGTATTAGTTATTCTTTTCTATTGTGTACCGCTAAAAGAGAGAATCAGCTAAGTTGACAAGAAATTAATATTTTGGGGAGAAAAAGAGTGAAAAAATAGCTCAAAATGTACTTCATGATAGCTTCTTAATTTGAACATTAAGAAAAAGTGAATCCATAAAATCAAGTTTAAAATATGCATAGCAATTTAAATACCTTATGATAGTCAAGAAGTTGTTTCTTCAGTAAGGAAATCCCCAAAGGTTTTCTTTCTTCAGTTTTGACATTCCCCTTATGTTTCTTTCAACTGGGAGTTTTTCATCTAACCGTTGGTTAGATGTGTTTGCTTAACTGCTGTCATTTCCAGCTAATGATAAATGAAATACTTTGAAAAGACTACATAAGCCAATTATTAATTTCATTAAGGAATTAGCTTCTAAAAAAAGCTTTAAGGCAGAGTTGGGGGTGATCCCTTTTTATATATAAAAACTCTTAACTAAAATGAAGGCATTGAATACATTAGGTATTTGTGTCATGTGGAGAACTGTGAAACTGTGAAACATTTTCAGAATATAACTAGGGAGGGATGTCTTAGCATGTCTAAGTAGAATTAATGGAAATAACAGAACAATGGCAAGTGAAAGGGCTAACTTAGGTAACAGCTTCTTATGCTTATGTGTTGGAGAGCATCTTTCAGGGAACTGGGGACTTTTCTCGGATTATTCATTCATTCATTCATCTTCATTCATTGTTAGAGAACATATTTCAGGGAACTGGGTATGTTTTCACAGATTCTCATTCATTCCACACAGAATGATGGCAAATTAAAGGGCTAACTCAGATAACAACTTCTTGCACTCATGTTATCTTGCATCTTGCATGTTGTTGGATATACTTTCCAGTCATTCTTTCATTCTTTGGAGACCTCCTGACTCCCCAAAGATCTTGGGCATCTTACAATACACACAAAGAAAAGCCCCAACATTTCTTTTTAATGGACATCCCAAAAGCTAACAACCAAACATATCCTAAACCGGCAAAAACTAACCAAGGTTCAGCATCCACTTTAGTCCCAGGCCTGGGAGCAGAGCCATGTTTTTAGCAACTTCAGGAACGGATGTAGGGTGGGAGTCATACAAGTCTCTGAGGCATTCCACTGCAACAAAGCCAGTTGTTGGCATGATCAAAAACCTTGCATTTGTCTCAATACAACTGGGCATGCAATTTTCAACCAGCAACCTGAGGAGATAAATAGAAGGATTATTCTGACCACGTAAGATGAAGATATATTCATGCTGCTATCACAGAATGCACTGATTAGATACTTTTTAAAATAATAATAATAATGGATTTAATACCTGGAAGTTGTGCAGCCAGGTTGTTTCCCTTGGAAGTCTTATTCTGGGCATCTGTATGGCCCTGATAGATGAGGCCTTGGAGCAATGAAAATATTTTAACCTGTTAAGTGCATCACCTTATGCACAAATGGCAGACTGCATCAATTTCAGGGCTTACAGTATCTTGACAGTGGATACTATAGCCACCTGTCACATCCTTTGGTAACTCTAAAAAACCAAATCACTTTGTACTCTTTAGAACCGTGGTGGCGAACCTATGGCACGCGTGCCACAGGTGGCACGTGGAGCCATAGTTGAGGGCACGCGAGCGTTGCCCACCGGCAAACCGGAAGTGCGGAAAAACGCACTTCTGGTTTGCCGGTGAGCTGTTTTTTGCACTCCGGAGGGTTCAGGGAAGCTCCCTGAAGCCCAGGAATGCAAAAAACGATGAAACGGACAAACCGGAAGTGCAGAAAAACGCACTTCCGGTTTGCCGGTGAGCTGTTTTTTGCACTCCGGAGGGTTCAGGGAAGCTTCCTGAAGCCCCAGAATGCAAAAAACTACAAAACGGACAAACCGGAAGTGCGGAAAAACGCACTTCTGGTATGCCGGTGAGCTGTTTTTTGCACTCCGGAGGGTTCAGGGAAGCTCCCTGAAGCCCCGGAATGCAAAAAATGATGAAACAGACAAACCGGAAGTGCATTTTTCCGAACTTCCGGTTTGCCCGTTTCGTCGTTTTTTATCATCCCAGGCTCTGGTAAGGCCTTTGCGCGGGGGTGGGGGGGGGTGCGCATGCGCAGGGGGCAGCATGGGGGGTGTTGTGCACATGCGTGGGGGGGAGGGAATGGGTGTGGGCATGCAAGCGCGTGTGAGCGCGCGCACCCCCCCTTTTTGGCACGCGAACCTAAAAAGGTTCGCCATCACTGCTTTAGAACAAGGGGCCCCAAACTCTTCAACTCCATCGACTTCTTCACGAACTTTCAGTTTGTTCACTGACTCCCAAACATTTGCTGATCTTAGTTCAGAAGCTAATTTGAGTGGGATGGATCGAGTCTTAAATGAAGATAATCTAGGGAATACCAGAACTGTAGGGAGAAAAAAAGCAGTCTATGGCAAACCCAATTGTTGCTATGAAAATTGCATAATCACATCTAAAGAATCATCCATAATTGAGCTCAACGTAAATAATTGTTGTTTATAGAATCAGATAAGATATTTAGCCCCCCATTATTAAATTGAACTATCTAGAGAAAACAAAACTAAAAGCAAGGACAGTGATAGCATTGATATTATTCTGGAATATTAGGAACAGTGGAAAGGAGCGCAAAATATTATGAGCAACAGCATTTCTCCACAATGACTGGAGAGGCCTTGGTGTTGCTGCCTCTCTTGCTATTTTTTCCAATTTTCTGCATGCCAATTCAGCAGTTTGCATTTTAGCCAAACTTCTAACTTCTGAACCTGCATGGCTCTTGGAGAGTTTTGGCCTGTAAGACTTTCAACTTTCTTTCCCCTTGTTCCCCATTTCCCCTGTGCCCTATTTTTAATGTATCCCTGCTTCCTGAAAAAACCTTGGGTACCCTGACATGGAGGAATAGCAGCAGTAGAAGATGAGAAGGATATGCTACCCCCCCCACCAGAGGTGGGTTCCTACCGGTTCTAACTGGTTCTTTAGAACTGTTAGTAATTCGGCGATGACATCACGGAGCCAGTTCTGTCGGTGTCTCCGTGGGCGCCGCCATCTTGGATCTTGCTTCTGCACATGCGCAGAAGCTATTTTTTATTGCTCTGCGCATGCACGCAAAGCATGCGCACACGCACGGCGCGACCCTGAGCAAACCAGCAGCAAAAGGATCTAGAACCCACCCCTGCCCCCCACCCTCCCTCCTTATTTTTCTCTCAAGATCCATTCTCTGTTTGGTAACATGTTCATCTGCACAGCATATCAAGATGTATTTCTGCTGTTATTTCCAGATTATAACTTATTTAAAGATTTTTTTCATAAATTTCAGGATATTAAATTAGATGAGTTGCTTAATTCAGTTTATAAAACTAGGTGTTATATCAAATTGCAGAGAAATGCATTCTTTAACTGTATCCAGTAATTAAACAAAGAAAAATATCTATCTTATGTTAGGTCAAATCTCTGCTCAAAAATAAATTATAAGACAACAACAGTAGCAGTTTGAACTATTTTGCCTTCTGTTTATGTTAAATTTCTCATGTCCTTCTTAAATGTAATGTAATTTTGTTCCAAAATTATATAGATAGATAGATAGATAGATAGATAGATAGATAGAGAGAGAGAGAGAGAGAGAGAGAGAGAGAGAGAGAGAGAGAGAGAGAGAGAGAGAGAGAGAGAGAGAGAGATCTGAAGTATCTACATTTGTAGAAGGAGAAATGACACAAATCAGGAGCAAAGGACAATAATGAATTAAGGAATGCTCTGCATTCAAGGTGATTCATGTTGTTTGAGCAAGTTTAACAAAGAAAGCTCTTTGTACTTATTTCTATAGAGAAGGATCCACTAGCTGGCCTGGGTAACAGAATAACAGAATTGGAAGGGACCTTGGAGTCTTCTAGTCCAACCCTCTACTCAAGCAGGAAACTCTACACCATTTTAGACAAATACTTTTCCAATTCTCTTCTTAAAAACCTCCAGTGTTGGAGCACCCACAACTTCTGGAGGCAAGTCATTTCACTGATTAATTGTTCTAACTATCAGGATTTTTCCTTAGTTCTAGGTCAGTGATGGCGAACCTATGGCACGCGTGCCACAGGTGGCACACGGAGCCATATCTGCCGGCACGCGAGCCGTTGCCCTAGGTCAACTCCAGAATGCTTGTGCGTGCTGGCCAGCTGATTTTTGGCTCGTGTGGAGGCTCTGTGAGGGCATTTTAGGTTTCCAGAGGGCCTCCGAGGGGGTGTTTTCGCCCTCCCCAGGCTCCAGGGAAGCCTCTGGAGCCTGGGGAGGGCGAAAAATGGGCCTACCAGGCCACCGGAAGTCGGGAAATGGGCCATTTCCGGCCTCCAGAGGGCCTCTGCGGGGGCGGGAGAAGCCGTTTTCACCCTCCCCGGGCATTGAATTATGGGTGTGGGCACTAACACGTGCGTGACAGCGCGTGCGCACGCATTTTCGGCACCCGAGGGAAAAAAGGTTCGCCATCACTGTTCTAGGTTGATTCTCTCTTTGATTAGCACTTAATATCAAGCCAGAGGGTTCTTCATCAAGTACCTGAAAACAACTGATAGACACACAGGGCAACAGATGCATAAAGACTATCAGTTGTCTGCAATGTGTAGCTTTTGTAATTTCATGTATATCTTGGTGCTCACAAAGAATGACATATATTTTAGTAAAATTATGCATTTTTTAAATATAACCGCAGTAGCAATAGCAATAGCACTTTACTTATATACCGCTTCATAGTGCTTTACAGCACTCTCTAAGCGGTTTACAGAGTTCAGCATATTGCCCCCAACAATCTGGGTCCTCATTTTACCCACCTCGGAAGGATGGAAGGCTGAGTCAACCTTGAGCCTAGTGAGATTTGAACAGCTGAACTGCTAAACTAGCAATCAGCTGAAGGTCGCAATGCTGCTTTTAACCACTGCGCTATCTCAGCTCCCTAGTAACTAAACAAAGAAAAATATCTATCTTATGTTAAGTCAAACCTCTGCTCAATAATAAATTATAAGAAAACAAAAGTAGCAGTTTGAACTATTTTGCTTTCTGTTTATGTTAAATATCTCATGTCCTGCTTAAATGTGATGTAATTTTGTTCTATGAATCTTCTGCTGTTTCACTGCATGGAACCTACTCCTTTTTTCTCTTTCTTCAATGCACACTTTTCCCACTTCACACTCCCCCCCCCAAAAAAAACCACTAACCAGAACTATTTCATATAGATAAACAAAGCTAAGCTTATCCCATATTTACTACATAGATATCTGAACTATCTGCATTTGTAGAAGGAGAAATGACACAACCCTCAGATGGCTGATATAGAAATAGTATCATTATTTTGTTAGATTGTTGTGAAATAAGTGAAGTATATATTTTAGCCCAAGAGTTGAGGAGTGGACTTCAAGTATATGACTTAGGACCTAACAAAGTCATTAGAGAATATATATGTCTCCAAATTCATTTCATTTAAAGCAATTGGCCGACAAAGTTAAAAAATACAAGCAAAGTTAAGATATGAAGTTTTTAATATATACATAGATTACATCAATTGTGTTAATTCAATAGCACTGACTTTTCAGCCCCTCATTGATCACAAGAGGACATAGGATTACAAGCTATAGATAAAAAGACTTTTTGTTGTTGTTATTCCTTTTTTTTGTCACTCTACTTGCTCTTTTGTCTTAGGAGTTTTGCTTATTGGTCTTTCTCCCTCTCTTCCCAGTCACCCATAGAAGGCACATGATCTTTGATTTTCCTCCTGGTAGGATGTAGTTAGGTTTTACCTTTCCCTATAATGTACTGTTTTACCTAAATTTGTTCAGGTTTATAAAACATGCTTCAATAATCATTGCACAAATCAAATAGCCAGGAATACTCACATTCACACATAGAGAATGTCCAGTAGTTTCATTGTGGAAAACTTGAATGTTAGGCAAGTGTATCACTGAATATTAATGAAGCAATAGATATATCTTTTTTCTTCTTCTTTACTACAAGTGTCTACAAGGCACATTTTCCAGTTTCACTGGTGATTATAATGTATGCTTCTTTGGTATTAGTTTGGCCTCCGAAACAGACCTACTGACCGTCATTCATGCATTTTAGCTTCAAGGCTGAATTATTATGCTAAGGGGGAATAATTCTGGTCTGAGTGTCATTTTTCAAATACTACAAAAGGCTGCAACTCACCTTTTGATAGAGGTGGGTAATTATATCCACATTACACTCATACTAATATGCCATACTGTTTTCAATGACTAACTTTCTGATGCTAAGGGGATAAAACCTGGAACAGCATGCATCTATTATTACAACTAAGAAAATAAGAGTTCCATCTTCACAATCAGATGGTGCACTAAGCTTTATTGGGGTAGTCCAAATAAGTATTCTTGTTCCCCTTCTTAGCCATAATAAGCCAGTTTGGTTTAGTGGTTAAGGCACCAGACTACAAAGCTGGGGACCATGAGTTCAAGTCCTGCCTTAGGCATGAAAACCAGCTGGATGACTTTGGACCAGTCACTCTTTCTCAGTCCAACCTATCCCACAGTCATAGGGTTGTTGTTGTTGTTATGGAGAAAATAGGAGGAGTAAGAAGGTGTATTAGATATGTTCGCCACCTTGAGTTATTTGTAAAATTAATAAAGTGGGATACAAACAAAGTAGTAGATATAGCAGTATACTACTT
Source organism: Diadophis punctatus similis (assembly GCA_023053685.1). NCBI lineage: Eukaryota > Metazoa > Chordata > Lepidosauria > Squamata > Dipsadidae > Diadophis > Diadophis punctatus. The sequence continues at coordinate 257,958,006 of JALIGW010000001.1, read as the reverse complement.
GAAAACCAAGAATCAGTCATCTTGGAACCAGATGAATTCATGAGAAAAAATTCATGAGAAAAACAAGATGAATTCATGACAAAAATATTTGAAGATCTAGGATAAAAGCTATATTTAATTTTAATTATGTTAAAATGACCTTCAACAACAAGGCACATTGAGTGTTTAACCCATTATCCTGTATGTACCATCAAAAAAATGACAAATACTTTTTAAGGGGATTGGAGACTATACCCAAGCTTAGGTTCATCATATGTGAAGTTTACATATTGAGCCCATATATACTGTAAATTGGGTCTATCCTTTGTATTTTAATACTATTGTCTTATTATAAGTGGAACAATGAAGTTCCTCCATCAATAAATATTCTATATCTAAGCCTCTTTATATTCATGCACAATGTTATTTGGTTATGTGTTCTTAGATACTTAGCAACTCTGGGGCCGAGACATGTTCAAGCAGACATAAAAGAGTATACAAGTTATTCCTATTCAGTTGGTATTGCTATTTTCTTTGTGTACAGTTAGAAAGCAAGATTCCCCCCCCCCCCCCCCATTAAAGTGGCAGTAGCAAAGTTCCACTTTCTTCAGAGGAGTTCAAAGTTTTATTGAAGTTCCCACTAAAGTTGTGAAGTTTTTTCTTTTTAGTTATAATCTGTATCTCTACTGCAAATCTCCAGGTAACATTTTGCTGCTTTTATCATCACTTCACTTACATGTCCAGCCTAAGCTTTGCAGAAACTCAAGTCATTCTCCCTTCATCCTCCAAATCCCCCCTTTCTCTTCCTTCATTCCTCCCTCCCTATCCTTTGGAGTGATTTTCTTATCACTAAGGAAAGAGAATCAGAGGTTCAGGTATATTTTAGCTCCTTTGAAAATATGTCTCTACCAACTCCTGGAATAGCTCTGCTGGAAAGGAGAACTGCAGAGAATGTTTCACTCTGGAAGAAAATGTTGTATTAAACTAAGCTTTTGTGAAAAAAGACCATATATGCCAAATAAAATTTTCTCAATTAAAAGAAAAATCTGAAAACAGTTTTTATAGCTGCAGGGTGCATTGGATGAACTGATCTTATTAAAAGATTCCCAACATAACAAGAATATCACCACCACCCCATGGCTACTAATGTTTCACAGTTTAAAGTTCTTTTTTGTAGTACATGCTATTTAGAAGAAGCATACAAAATAAAATGAAAAGACACCAATGTATTTTTAAAGATAAGAAATGAAAGATACACACTATTTTTAAAAATTCAACACAAAGTAACTGAGCACGCTCTTATAGTCACTGATGGCTTTGTGACCTCCCATATGGATTACTGTTGTGCACTTTACATGGGCCTGCCCTTGAAGAGCTTTAAGAAGAATGAAGGCAAATATACGTGTCCCAGGATAATGTTGCAGGGTCCAATCTGGGTTGGTCACCAGGACCAGAGGTTTGGTCTTCCAAGTTTTCGGACTCATGCCGGAGCCCATCTTCACCTAGACACTCTGCTAGAGAGGAGTTCCCTGAAGATGGGCTCTAGCATGAGTCCGAAAGCTCAAAAGACAACACCTCTGGTCCCAGTGTCCGGCCCAGATTGGATCCTGCAGCATTCAGAAGCTTCATCTGGTACAGAATCAATTGCATGAGTAGCAAATGAATACTCAGATTCATTTGTCAGATATTTGATGCAAGTATTGCTGCATTGATTGCCAGTCAGCGGTGGGTTGCTCCCGGTTCAGTCCAGTTCTGCGAACTGGTAGTGCCGGTGGTGGGAGGCTCCGCCCATCCGCTCGGGATGCTTCTGTGCATGCGCGAACCGGTAGTAACAGGTTTTAGAACCCACTACTGTTGCCAGTGTATTTCTGGATGCAATTCAAGGTGCTAGTAACTGGGTTATCTGAGTGACTGTCTTCTCCCAGTTGCTTCTATGCATCCAGTCTGGGTCCCATCAGCCAATGACTAGGGGACATGCCTTTTATGCCATAGACCAGTGATGGCGAACCTATGGCACGGGTGCCACAGGTGGCACGCGGAGCCATATCTGCCGGCACGCGAGCCGTTGCCCTAGCTCAGCTCCAGTGCGCATGTGCGTGCTCGCAAGCTGATTTTTGGCTCATGCGGAGACTCTGGGAGGGCGATTTCGGCCTCCAGAGGGCCTCCAGGGTGGCGGGAGGAGTGTTTTCGCCCTCCCCAAGCTCCAAGAAAGCCTCTGGAGCCTGGGGAGGGTGAAAAATGGGCCCACCGGGCCCACTGGAAGTCGGGAAATGGGGGAGTGGGGGGGTCACACATGCATGTGCAGGGGGGTGGGGCAAGTTAGGGGCTTTGAATTATGGGTGTGGGCACGCACGTGCGTGCAATAGCGTGCGCGCGCACTATTTCGGCACCCGAGGAAACAAAGGTTCGCCATCACTGCCATAGACCTTGCCGTCTGAAATATTATCTCTCTAAAGATTAGGATGACCCTGAACTTGTTGGCCTTTTGTAAGGCTTTGAAGACAGGTTATGTGCCCAGGCCTGACTGAGTCTTGAGCATTTTACAGGCCCCATTTCCTAGTGATATTAATATCTACAGTTATTTTTTTTCCTGGCAGCTATAAATATTTATCTTTTGTATTGTTTCTACTTGGTTTAAATTGATTTTATGATTATTTGCCACCCAGAGTTACTTGTTTAGATGGGTGATGATAGAAATTGAATAAATAGATATCCTTTTAGTCATGAAAAAAAGTTATGCTGTAAAATACTACGTGGTTAAATGTTCTGTTCAATTCGTAGCCAAGTAGATGGCTATGTTGAACTTATAAGCTGATATGAGCACTATGTCACACAGGTTTGGCATCCAGTGCCATTGAATGATGACCCCAGAACATTGCAACCATCATAAATGTGAGTCAGTTGTCAAGCATCCGAATGTAAATCACGTGACCATGGGGATGCTTCAACAGTCATAAATGTGAAAAAGGGCCATAAGTCACTTTTTTCAGTGCCGTTGTAACTTCGAACAGTCACTAAACAAACTGTTGTAAGTCAAGAACTACCTATGTTGGACTGCATGATTTTGGTTTCCTAGTACAGGGGTCTCCAAGCTTGGCAACTTTAAGACTTGTGGACTTCAACTCCCAGAATTCCTCAGAAAGCTGGCTGAGGAATTCTGGGAGTTGAAGTCCACAAGTCTTAAAGTTGCCAAGGTTGGATACCCCTGTCCTAGTATGTTCTACCTTGAAGGACTGGCATCACCCCACAAGAGTTGCCAGTAAAAAGTAATGGGTTTTAAGGCAAGACAACTTTTAGTGCAACATTTTTAAAAATATTCTATCAAATTAAGCTTAAGAAAAATGGCTTTCACTTGTCTTATTTTTACTATAATTTCTTTATACCAGCCATTCAGTGTTTTAAGGTTAATAATTGTAGTTTTTCTCCATCCTTGAATATAATGTGGTACTAAAAAAAAAGAAGAGACAGGGTTCTAGCATCATTTTCACTGGAAGTATAACAGGTGCCAATACTATAATCTTTTAATGCTAGGTAGGCTAAAAATATTTCCCCCAGAAATTTCACAGTGATCGCTTAATATAAACTTAATTTTATGATTTTTCTGCCTTTTGTTGCTATATCTCAGATGTTTTTTTATTGTACAGCATAACAGTATTTTTATATTTATAAGTCCCTTACTATTGTTTTAAAAAGAAAGCTGAAAAGAAAATGAGACAAGGCTGTCCACTACTGTATCTCCATTATTATTCATATTAACACTAGAAGTCTTAACCAGAAGCATTAGACAAGACCCAGAAATAAAAGGAATGGAAATTTAAAAGGAAAAATATAAATTGCAAGCATTTGCTGATGATTTAGTTTTTATATTAGAAGAACCATTAGAAACTGGTCCTAAACTGATAGGAAAAATTGAGGAATATGGAGAGGTGGCAGGGATGAAAATAAAAAAGAAAGCTGATATCAAAGAAACTTTAATTAATCAATAAATAATTTATATTAGAGACTTTTGTTATATTGCAGATATCTTGTTTTTGACAATACCATGGCACCTAAAGCTCATGTGCCCGCTTCTGGTTTTTAATTATGTAATATTTGTGTTGCTATAGTGATGCCCTTTTCCTGTGGTTTTCAAACTACTGCCACGTTACATAAAACCGTGGAAACTTCCCAGAATTCATGTTACTTGTGATGTTTCTCTTTTCACAGAACTTGCATTCTTGGTATTTCTTGGAACCATTGTCCTCCCTAATAATTGCAGCATGATGTGTCTATCCAGGGGGATACCAATTGGTGACCATGGTAGTCAGCATTATTTACCTTTGCCTGGAACAATGGGGAAAGACCTAACAATACAGTTCCTCTTATGGAGATAGGAAATCAGTTCCCAGAAAATCCTGTAAGATATTCTTGGCATCTTCTGAAGGAAACTAATAGGGCAAAGCCTTAATTGGGAAGAGAAGACTGGGAAGTGAAAAATGACAGCAGAAACAGCACAGCAACCAGAAGATAAAAGTAAAAAAAAAATGACAGAGAGAAAAGCCTCACCCACACTAGGTATAGGATTTAGAACATGGGAAGCCATAATCAGAATACAAAAGAAGTTCTCAAAGATTGTGGTGCGGTGGCCTAGAGGTGGAGCTCTCACCTCACAATCAGGAGGTTGTGAGTTTGATCCTATCTCTCTCTCTGGACATACTGAGAATATATCTGCTGAACAAAACTCTGCATTGGCAACAGGAAGGGCATCCGGCCATTAAAACACTCTGCTAGCTCCATTCAAACTCCACCCGGCAAGGGATTATGGGGTCATTAAATGATGGTGATGATAACAGAAGTTATCAAAGGATTTGTTCTGAGTTGGGAAAGCTGATTGACCTAAACTAAAAGAGGAGATGGCACCAAAGATACATATACAGTAAATTTGGTGCCATTACATCTTTACCTACTATTTTCTGTTTTCCCTTTTTTCCACCCTACATTTATATGGAGTAACTTGAACAAAGTTCGTTATTTATTTAGCGAATGGTAATGGTGTCAATACAGAGTAGTTATTTGGCTGCCTAAGACTGCTAATCCATTTAATTCATGCTTGAGCACTATCCAAAACTACACCCCAGGGGGCAAACTAGCTCTACACTTAGAATAGCTATTGGTGTTCTGCAGCATCTTTTCTCTCCACTGATGTCACCTTGTGTTCAGGAATCACATTCGGGCAGGTCCAGCACTAGTTGGATTTGTACTTTTGCAAATCTGTTATTTTTCCCATCTAAGTGGTACCGGTACCTATTTAGATCTCTACTTGCATGTAGCATGCTTTTGAACTGCTAGGTTGGCAGAAGCCGAGGCAAGTGATGAGAGCTCACCCCATCACGTGGAACTAGGACTCGAACTGCTGGAGCACAAACCTTCTCCTTCTCCAAACCTTAAGCCACTGAGCCACTATGCCTCTTCTGGAACAAAGTAACAGTAGTGCAGTAAATATTCTTGATCAACATGAAAAACCAAGCTGGAGGAACTTTAGTCAGTCAGTCAATTTACATTTAAAAATAAGAATAAAACACATGAAGTTTTAAAGCCCATATTAATCAGCACTGTGTACTATAGTGAATAATAAATGAAACCCAGCACCTATTGTAAAGTAAGATTTTTATATTTGGCCTACAAAGAAAGTACTTCATATTTTTTAATACAAGCAGTTTGGAGGAACCTGCTCACAGGGAAGAATATTGCTTTACAAAACAATTACCAACATCTTTAATACAACCTGACCTTGGTTACAACCAATTATTTGCCTAATAATAAACAACTGCTTATCTAAAGTCCTTGGGAAAGACTTGATAGGTGGATAAATGCCAAATCAAATCTGAACATCAGACTGTACAACTAACCATGATAATATCCTAGGTTCTTGGGAAAATTCAATGCATATAATAATAATAATAACAACAGAGTTGGAAGGGACCTTGGAGGTCTTCTAGTCCAACCCCCTGCCTAGGCAGAAAACCCTACACCACTTCAGACAAATGGTTATCCAACATCTTCTTAAAAACTTCCAGTGTTGGAGCATTCACAACTTCTGGAGACAAGTTGTTCCACTGATTAATTGTTCTAACTGTCAAGAAATTTCTCCTTAGTTCTAAGTTACTTCTCTCCTTGTTTAGTTTCCACCCATTACTTCTTGTTCTACCTTCAGGTGCTTTGGAGAATAGTTTGACTCCCTCTTCTTTGTGGCAGCCCCTGAGATATTGGAACACTGCTATCATGTCTCCCCTGATCCTTTTTTTCATTAAACTAGACATACCCAGTTCCTGCAACCGTTCTTCATATGTTTTAGCCTCCAGTCCCCTAATCATCTTTGTTGCTCTTCTCTGCACTCTTTCTAGAGTCTCAACATCCTTTTTATATCGTGGCGACCAAAACTGAATGCAGTATTCGAAGTGTGGCCTTACCAAGGCATTATAAAGTGGTATTAACACTTCGCGTGATCTTGATTCTATCCCTCTGTTAATGCAGCCTAGAACTGTGTTGGCTTTTTTGGCAGCTGCTGCACACTGCTGGCTCATATATGAAGGCCAACACCAGCTAAAGAACTGGCAGCTATGACTACGCATTGTTGTGAACAGATACTAGTAATAATACCACAGTCTATTAGCTACAAAACTATATACCATATGGAGATCATTAATTTGTCATTAAAGAATCCACATAAACCAAATATACCAGTGGCACTGAGTTCCCCTCACAGAAAATGACCTTGCAGCTTCCAAGCATGCTTGGAGAAGCATTAATGTTTGAATGTCAGTAAAAGTCAATAAGGATCACATAATAAAATAAAAATTTAAAAAACCACAATGCAAAATAACAATATAGATGCACATCAATGCTGAAAGAAACAAAAAACCCTCACTCAGCAACCCAAAGGTGCTCTTAAAAGGGAACTGGACTGGTGTTTTTTTTTCCTTGAAGATGTTTCGCTTCTCATCCAAGAAGTTTCTTCAGTTCTGACTCTTCAGAACTGATGCGTCATGGATAAGAATGAAATGTCTTTAAGGAAAAAACAAAGAAAGTCCAATTGTTTTTTGAAAAGCACCTTTGGGACAACCATGATCTGAATGACTGAGAATCTCCAAGAACACCTCGGCCAGCAAGTCACTCATTCCCACGTTCATTTTCCTCCCACTTGGACGAAAAGACACCCAGATCATTAAAGGCAGGCTGGCAGGATAACTGACTCTTGGAATGGGGGAATGTTCCTCCAAAAGGCAGGAGATTTGACATATTTGCTACCTTTAATTTATCCCTTTATTTACTACATATGACAACCTAAATATATTTGATTTCTGGGGACATAGAGATGACCTAGGCTCAGGAGACAAAACCCTATAAAAATAAGTAAGGAGAGAGACAGTGGCTACACAAGTTAAATATAATTGTCTAGGGATAAACGTTGTGAGGTAAAATTAAAATTAATGGATACCTTAAGATAGATACCAAGCTTGTTATAGCTAAGGCCGCAAGAGTATTGCTGAATGTGTAACATGAAGAGGCTACAAAAATTAATAATTCCATTTTGTTTGGCTAAAAGTGTCACTGACAAATATGTAGGACAATATAAGTCTCCAGGTGAATAAGCTCCAGAGTTTCCAAATGTGTATTCTTGTTCCATGATCTTCCTGGGTCATTAATAGGATGTGGGGGCTTCTGACATAGTTGCATTCCTTCTGTGATATTTTCTAATTATCTTCTGTTTTTCTCCTTTCCCCAAAAGAAATTAAAATCAGTATTTGGTTGGTAGCACTAGAAAGCATCTATTTTGGGGAGGGAAATTTTGCTTACTTACTATTTTAGCTTTTCAAAAGGGTAAATTAAGAATTACACACTGACCTGAAATGATTAATGCATTTTTTTCCTACTCCCAGTTCCTGAAACTGGTTCAGAAGGATATCTTGGCTGATGATATTGAAAGCCACTGAGAGATCCAGGATGGCAGGACAGTTGCATCATCTTTATCCTGAGCTTGATCATTTAGTTATTACAACCTATTCATGGGACCTACGTGGAAATAACAGTCTGAATTTAAAATGTAACAACCTCACTTAGTGCACTAATGTATTTATTAGATTAGAGTTCTTGGTAAACTTAAGAGTTGTATTGTAATACAGGAAATGTATATCTTGTTAAAATGCATGACTTAAATAGCCATTGTAACTTTTACAACCACATAGTACTTATTAAGAATTTGGTAATTCACACAAAGATTGGGGATTCTTAAACTTAGTGAACTGTGAGATCAAAAACAGTTAAATCGAAGTGGGGCTTTGAGAGATTGAAAACAAATCAAAGCAGAGCTTCTTTGAAGTGACCAAGTTCCTATCTCAGTGATGGTGAATCTTTTTTGGCTCACATGCGCTAGCGCCCGCACATGCCCACACCCATGCCCTCCCCATACTCATGCACACAACCCCTGCACTGGCCCAAACACATGCACACAAACCCCCCACCCTCCCCCCACGCTGCCCCCCACACATGTGCAAAGGCCTCACTGAAGCCTCCAGACTCCCGAAGCCTGGGGATGGCAAAAAACGGCCAAACGGGCCAACAGGAAATTCGGAAATGAACTTCCGGTTGGCCCGTTGGGCCATTTTTTTGCCATCCCCAGACTTCAAGAGGCTTCCCTGAAGCCTCCAGAGTGTGAAAAATGGCCCAATGGGAAAACCGGAAGTCTGTTTTTCCAAACTTCCAGTTTGCCCGTTGGGCCATTTTTCACACTCCGGGGGCTTCAGGGAAGCCTCCTGAAGCCTCCGGAGGGCAAAAACAGCCTTCCCTAAGGCTGAAAATCAGCTGACCAGCACGCACATGCACGCTGGAGCTGACATATGGCAATGCCTCATGTGCCCTCCAATATGGCTTCACGTGCCACCTGTGGCATGCATGCCATAGATTCAACATCACGGTCCTATCTGAATTAGCTCCTAGCTTGATTAGTGATTTGGAGAATCAGAATCACACAAAATGTGACTTCATAAGCAAATACACATCTCCCCAGGTTCTTCATTAAAAAAAAATAGGGTGAAGAAAGGAAAAAGTTTAGTTTTGAGTACCAGAATCTGCCATCACATTGGGAAGGGATATTAGTTTAGAATGTTGTTGGTTTCTTCCTAAGTTTAGAATCACCACTCTTTGCCAACTTTCTTTTCCTGGAGCAGGAAACATAGGATATTTATTGGATCTTGAATCTCTGTCATTGATTAGTCCACTGGCTTGTCTTTCATTGGCATCCCTTTGCCACTAACTGAAGGGATGCAGCATTTTCTGGTTTTGATAAAAAATAGCATGTCAAAATATTTGCTTCATATCTCACTTGCATTAATTTTACCAAAACAGTTTCATTATTCTCTTTGCAATGCTGTTATTTCAGTTTTTGCCAACATTCTGGTGCAGGAATCATCCCCAAAACTGCCTAGAGTCTTAGTCTCCTAGGGTTATAGGATAAGCTGGATATCTTTCTGGACTTCTGCTGACTTTTGGGCTATCTCTTTCTGGAGTTAGTAAATCACAGCTTTAAAAGGGGATGACAGAGTTGGGAGTCAATCCTCTGGCGCTTCATATCAGCTTAAACATTAAGGTCTTGATCCCACATCATTCTAAATTTGGTTTGAAAATTCCCCATGAGCCATTGATGATTGTCTTCCCATCCCCAGGCTTTATTCAGGCTAAATTGTTCGGGTTAAAGTAGCATTTAGCTGTTCCAGTTTTAGAGTAAATATGTCACTTTTCTCCCAACACAATTTTTGCTATGGACAGAGTCTACAATGCCTCCCTCATTGGTGTGATTGATGATGCAGTCAGGAACTGGGATCTATCCAGCACCAATAGCCACTCTAGACTGGTGTGGGTATGCCCTTCCTCCTTGACCATTTCAGCTGGGCCTCCAGGACAAGCTCTCTAGTCCAGTGGTTCCCAACCTGTGGTACGTGTACCACTGTGGTACGTGTACCACTAGTGGTACGCGAGGGCCTTCCAGGTGGTATGCGAACACTTTCGGGGTCATGAACGATTTTTAGTTAGTTATTTTTTACTTCACAAAAATGTTTACTGCCTAACACAAGATAATCTGACAACGATTTGCAACTGTTGCCACACGCCACCCACCTGGTCCCAGCGGCCCGAGAATCCAGTTGCTGGATGCGCGGGTCCAAAAAAGGAACGGTACAATTATGGAAATAAAGTGATATCTGATCGAATTTAGTTTCTCTGGAACCAGGTGGTACGCGGCGACTGTACAGGACCTCCAAGTGGTACTCGATCACAAAAAGGTTGGGAACCACTGCTCTAGTCCATATAATACCTGATAAGCACCTTGAAAAGCACCAGTTAGTCCTTAAAGAAACTATTTTTAAAAGAGAACTAGAAACGGAAAGAGAGATTGGGAATCCTCTGCTGCATCAAAACCAAATTTAAATTGGTGGTTCTCCTCTTATCTCGCCGATCGGATGCAGTCGGTGTTGGCAGGAGGGCAGAGATCATCCCCCAGGCCCCTACTATGTGGGGTGCCCCAGGGGTCGGTTCTCTCGCCCATCCTGTTTAACATCTACATGAAACCGTTGGGTGAGATCATCTGCAGGCATGGGGTGTGTTTCCATCAGTACGCTGACGACACCCAGCTGTACATCACCACCTCGTCTGACTTCAGTGAGGCAGTTGATGTAATGTGCCGATGCCTGGACGACGTTAAGATCTGGATGGGGAGGAACAGACTCAGACTAAATCCCGACAAGACCGAGTGGCTGTGGATAATGCCTCCTAAGGACCATGACAACTGTCCCTCCTTGGTCTTCGAGGGTGCGAAACTGACTCCCTCAGACCAGGTCCGCAACTTGGGGGTCCTCCTAGATCCACAGCTAAAATTAGATCATCACCTTTCTGCTGTGGCTAGGGGGGCCTTTGCACAGGTTCGCCTGGTGCACCAGCTGCGGCCTTATTTGGAGAAGGAGGCTTTACTCACGGTCACTCATGCCCTTGTCACCTTGCATTTGGACTACTGCAATGCGCTCTACATGGGGCTACCCTTGAAGAGTATCCGGAGACTTCAGTTGGTGCAAAATGCGGCTGCGCGTGCTGTGGTGGGTATGCCGAGGTACACCCACGTGACACCGATTCTCCGCCAGCTGCATTGGTTGCCCATCGGTCTCCGGGTCCAATTCAAGGTGTTGATCACCATCTTTAAAGCCCTTCATGGCTTAGGACCAGGATATCTCCGGGACCGCATTCTGCCACATACTTCCCTCCGACCGGTTAGGGCCCACAGGGTTGGCCTCCTCCGGGTCCCGTCGGCCAAGCAATGCCGGCTGGCGGGCCCCAGGGGGAGGGCCTTCTCTGTGGCCGGCCCCGTGCTCTGGAACCAACTCCCCCCAGAGACCCGAACCATCCCCACTCTGCTGGCCTTCCGAAAGGCCGTTAAGACTTGGCTCTTCCTGCAGGTGGGGGGGGACAGCTTAACCCATTTGAGCTTACCCCCCAAGTATGTATGTGGTTGAATGGATGGATGTTGCTGCTACTTTTATACTGTCTTTTAAATTTTGTACTGTTTTTAAATTGTTTGAAATTTTGTTTATTCTTGTATCTCTTATGTTGTACGCCGCCCTGAGTCCTTCGGGAGTTGGGCGGCATATAAGAATAACAAAATAAATAAATAAATAAAATAAATGAAGAGAAAGAGACTGGTTCTGTGATTAGTGGGTTACCCATTCTGTCACAAATGAATGCATTACTAGTTCCCCATTGATTCTGCTCACAAGGAGTTTCATGGGGCAGATTTTTGTTTTATTGCTTATCACTTTGGGGAACACCTTTTGGCCTATCCCTGTCCAATATTTCCATATCTATTTGCTTCTTCTAGTTCCGTAGGCAATGGCCACTAACAACTAACCCTGCCATTCCCTTACAGCCTTCGTAGATTTAAGGCAGGGTTTCCCAAACTAAAGTATAGCAAAAGCATTAAGTCTTATATACCACCCCATACAATGTACAGCACTCTCTGGGCAATTTACAATGTAAGCATTATTTGCATATTGCCCCCAACAATCTGGGTCTTCCTTTTGCTGACCTTAGAAGGATGGAAGGCTGAGGCAACCTTGAGCCCCATCAAGATTGAATTCCAAGGTGTGGACCAAGTTAGCCTGCAATACTGCATTTTAACCACTGAAAAAGTGCATACAGAGTCTGAGGGATGTGAAGAAACAGATTTTAACAGATTAACAGAGTTGGAAGGGACCTTGTAGGTCATCTAGTCCAAATTCAACCCCCTGCCAAGCAGGAGACCCTACATCTGCCTCTACCTAGGATTGAACTCACAACCTCCTGATTGTGAGGCAAGAGCTCCATAGTTGTACGTTGTTACAATAAGTCCACTGTTCCCCAAGTTTCATTGTATTGTTTGTATCTGGCCATTGACCAAACTAAATATTATCCATCGTTGCATTTTTTTTCATTGTTTATTTGTGTGCATTTTGGTGTTTGGATTTTTAGGAGAGAATTGTATGTTAAGATTGCCCTAAAGGGGAGTTTATAAACCCCTGATTTTGTTGCTCCCTTTATTATCATGTGGTAATAATGTATTACTCTGGAGCTTCTCTTTCATGCCTGATGCTTTGCATGACTTTGTAATCGTTCCAAGTAGCCAGGTTCAAGATCCTGGGTTCCTCTTTAGCCCAACAGACTGATCACCATTTCAGTTTCTCCTTCAGCTTCACTCTGCATTCCTTCAATGTGCCTTTGACCCATCACCCAAGCTATTTTGAAATAGCACTAAACCTATCTCTAAAAAGAGCTTGACAGGTTGGTTGGTTGGTTGCTTATTTACGTCCCTATGTTTGTATTCTATCTACTTTTGTGATTCTAAGTCCCACAAAGCATCACCACACTGGTGACCTGTTATTTGGACAACTTGAAAGATAGCGGCACCTCCCCTCCCTTGTAATTACCTACATTCACCTAACCCTGCCCTACCACCTTTAAAGAGGGCAACTGATGATGTTTTTCCTGCTGATAGATGACATTAGGTGGTGAGAGACATGAATCTATTGGAATCCATTATTTGATGCCTATAAAGTGTCCTGCATTGAAACTGTAACCATTTTCTGGTCTTACCGCTAAGGCAGGAAAAAAACCCCCCTCAGCTTTGGAGTCACACCAAATTAGATCAGTGTACTGTGTTTTTCTAGTGGTTTAAGGACTGGAGGAAAACACATTTATACAGTAAATTTCAGGCAACAGAAATGTTTCCTTGCTTATAATTGAAGACTTCTTTTACCACAACACAATCTGGAGAAGAATTGGGTAATATTCTTTTCCTAATGGCATTAACGGATTATTTTTTTTTAGAAAAACTATTTGTGTTTTGTACATTAAATATGGCTAGCTGACTTAAGTATTTGTGTGACCAGAAAAACAAGGTATCAGGAAAATATATAAATAAATATCATGAAAAAAAAGATAAGAAAGAAAGAAAGAAAGAAAAGTGATGCAGTAGTTTAGGTAAACAGATACTGTTATTTCATTGTGAATTAAAATGGAGTAGGAACACTGTCAAAATATAAATGGCTACAAGGTAAATATTAAAAGAGTGTTTTCATTTTTTTAAAAATGTGAATCCTTAAGCTATGATATGTAAGTATTGTGTTCTTAAGCTACAATATGACTTCTGAACTGCTTTTGATATAAAGGAAATGGAAATATTGTTGCCAAAGAATAATACTTTTCACTGGGCTTCTCTTCAATGTTCATATCATTAAATGGCAAAGTAATTTTCCTCCTTGAGATATTATCTATTATTCTTAAAACGCCAAAGCATCTCCTTCTTCCTTCCCCCAAAAGACAGTGGAGAAATACAAATAACACCTTTGAACAATGGCAGAGAGGTTTTACTTCAATCAACTTTTAATCAGTTCATTAAAAATGCTAAACTGATTAAAATGTAGAATCTCATCAAGATAAATTCCTTAATTTCCTCTGGTGGTTTTATATCTGATATTTGGCATGAATTCACTGTCTTGCAGCTAGACAGGAAATTATGATGAGATTTTATGAAGCAAATTTGCTTTCACCCAGAACCCCACATTTTTACTAATGGATAATTCTAAAAAAGGAGACTCAATGGAGCCATAAGCATGATCAGCAATGCTACAGCAACTGCTTTGATTTCTGATGCATATGCTGCACTTTGCTGCTGTAGACAATTAACCTCCCTTTTTATATTTTATTCTATCAAGTTTGCTTTGTGCTTGGGAAAAAAAGAAGAAGAAAAGATAGACCATTACATGTGCATTCTTGAATAAACTATCCACCAGGAAAAAATGGCAACTGGAAACTTTCATGCAAACTACTTTAAAGATAAACAAATATGCATTCAGATGTTATTCAAATGAATACAAAAATATGCATAGCAATAAAGGCAACAGAGTGACTGCATTTGGTTGACTACTAACATATACATTTGAAATAAGCCAGTAGTTCCTACAAGGAAGGATACTGAAATTTTAGTGGGGATAGTAGGAAGGGGAAATACATTCTGCCCACATGATATTATAGTCTTGTAATTGATTAAACAGTATCTATATCTATATCTATATCTATATCTATATCTATATCTATATCTATATCTATATCTATATCTATATCTATATCTATATCTATATCTATATCTATATCTATCTATCTATCTATCTATCTATCTATCTATCTATCTATCTATCTATCTATCTATCTATCTAAAGACTGATACATAAATAGAATGCAATATCATAGAATGAAAGATCCAGATATTAGTCCAAGATGTACCGTAGCTACAAATCCTCAACAAGTCATATTCCTCCATTTATCTACTTAAGGTAGACAACAGACTGAATCAACAATTTCAGTGAACATTTTCATATATATTTAAGAAACTTTAATTGATGATTCAGTACCACCAGATTAGTGTCAACTCTTAGCAACCACATACCGTAGATAGGCTTTCCCTAAGATGATCTGGCCTTTTAGGTCTGTCAATAGTGTATTTATTGCTGTTATAATTGAGTTGATCCATTTTTTTGTGTGCTAGTCATCCCTTCTTCTCTATCTTCCATCTCTGCAACACTGTGGACTTCTCCAGGAGTCAATGCATAATACGCCCACATTATGATAGTTTGAACCTGGTCCTTTGTGTATCAAGTGAGCCTGCTGTATTGATATGTTCTATGGCCCATTGTTTATTTTCCTACCTGTATTCTCAAAAGTCTTCTCCAACACCAACGTTCAACAGTGTGAATACTTTTTCTATCCTGGTTTTTCAAATTCAACTTGGCTTCCACAAAGTATCACTTTGTTTGCACAATTCTAACCTTTGTAAGTTTATACAATAAGGCATTTGAATAGCTTTTCCTATGTATGTATGTATGTATGTATGTATGTATGTATGCATGTATGCATGCATGATGTAAGTATGTAAGTATGTATGTATGTATGTATGTATGTATGTATGTATGTATGTATTTGCTTGCTTGCTTGCTTGCTTGCTTATTTATTTATTTACTTGCCACCCTTCCTACGTACCTCATGGTAACTCTGGGCAGTTTATAATCATAAAAAAAACTCTGTACAATGATAAAAACATAAATAAAATACTAGACATAATCAAATGCAGCCATCCAATTAAAAGATGGGGAGGGTAGGAGCAGTAGTGGTGGGATTCAATTTTTTTACTGCTGGTTCTGTGGCCGTGGCTTGGTGGGTGTGGGTGTGTCTTGGTGGGCATGGTGTGGCTTGGTGGGCGTGGCAGGGGAAGGATACTGCAAAATCTCCATTCCCTTCCCACTCCAGGGGAAGGTTACTGCAAAATCCCCATTTCCTCCAGATCAGCTGGGACTCGGGAGGCAGAGAATAGATGGATCGGGGCCAATTAGAGGTGGTATTTACCGGTTCTCCGAACTACTCAAAATGTTCTCTACCAGTTCTCCAGAACTGGTCAGAACCTGCTGAAACCCACCTCTGAGGAGCAGAATAGGAGGGAGATGAGATCTGTTGTTAATCAATCAACCACTTCCACTGTGTGGCTCCTCCCCAAACGAACTGGCAGAGCCAGGTCTTTAGGGGCTTATGGAAGGTTGGGAGGATTGGAGACAACCTCACTCTGGGAGCAAGATGTTCCAGAGGGTAGATGCAATGGCAGAGAAGGTCCTTCTCCTGTACTCTGCCAACTGGAATACTCAGGCCAATGGGGCCTGCAACATGCCTCTTCTGCTGGAACGGGCCAATCCCAGTGGGATGAAACACAGTGAGTCCCTCAAGTAGCCTGGCCACGAAGGGCCTTAAAGTTCTTAATTGCTACCATACTAAGTGATAGTTTGTACTATACTTCTTGACTGCTGACTCCTTTACTGTTGGTAATCAGTCATAAAAGGTAGCAGCTATCTACCACTTCTGTGTCTTTATTATTAATTCTAAGACTGTATATTATATCTGTTACCATTAGTTTGTTTTCCTTTACATTTAATCATAGCCCCATCTCTTTACAGTGCTCTTTGACTTTAATGACTAGGACTTCCAGATCATTGCATTTTCAGAGTAGTATCATCAGCATAGCAGATATTATTGATGTTTCTTCCTCCAATCTTAAAAACACATTCATCTTATTTCAATCCAATTTCCCACCAATGCATTTCAATCCAATTTCCCACCAATAAATTAAGGGAAAGGTATAGCTAGGTCTCAATCCTTTTGCCAACCTGAACCAGTCAGTTTTGCCATGTTGTTTTGGTAATGTGGCATAATGACATGTATATACAGAATGTGTCACGATGTGATTTTGTTTGGGTGTTTGTTTTTAAACTGGAGGTATATTGTTTTGCAAGGGTGGCAAATTGACACAAAAACAAGACAGTGGAGGCTTTTATCTTTTTTTAACTGTTTATCAAAGGTATTTACAGCACAACAGTGGTCCTTACTTCAGTTTTCCCTCAAATCTCCTAGACATAGCCCCCTCTAGCTCTTCTGTTTCCTCCACCTTTCATATAATTTTCCTCCCCCATTTCTGGCCTTAAGAGAGAGTGTGCCTGTATGAAAAGAAAGGAAGGGGATGGAATTTAAAAGATAACAGAGTTGGGTGGGACATTGAGGATATTCTACTCCAACCCCCTGTCCAAGCAGGAAATCTTCTATGTTATTTCAGACAAATGGCTGCCCAATTTCTTCTTAAAAACCTCCAGTGATGGAGCACCCTCAACTTTGGAGGCAAGCTGTTCCAATGATTAATTATTCTTACTGTCAGAAAATTTTTTATTAGTTCTAGGTTGGATCTCTCTTTAAAAAGTTTCCATCTGTTGCTTCTTGTCCTGCCTTCAGGTGCTTTGGAGAATAAGTTGACTTTCTCTTCTTTGTGGCAGTCCCTTAGATATAGTACAACATAAATATTAGAAGTTATTTGTTGAGGTATGCTCAGCATAGGTTAAACTCCTTCTGGGATTGGTCAGCAAACACCTAGTCCTCCTTCATTGGTGCAAGAACCTTTCTCAAGGTCTTCTGCTCAGTCCTTCCCTAGTGACCAGAGGTTATCTGATGATACCTGATCCCATTCTTCCCCTTTGGGGTCTTGGGTGAAGCTACTGCTTGTAGCCACCTTGACAGAGGCGATAATTAATCTCACAAAGGAGAAATAGATCTTTTCCCGGACATCAGACATTAGAAAAGAAACCGCAGTTTAAAAGTCTAAGTAAAAATATTTATTTCGATACAAAAACAATAAATCCTCATTAGTCTACATGTCTGATATAAAAATAGGTCTTGCTTCAATGGAAGCCAGGAACAGAAAAAAAGATCAGAGAAAGGAATGTACACATGCGTACAAGAACATATCAATCACGTGCTCAGGAATAAACCATTATAATGAATAGGGATGCATCTCCCTGCATATACATATAACAGGCAATAAAAATCACTGCGTGACACACCTTCCTCCCTGTTCTTGGATGGTGGAACTCTCATTCCTCTGGGATGTCAGAGAAGCCACCTCTGAACCTTTATTTGCCCTTCCTGACTAGTAACTTGTCTCGATACTTAACATCTCACAGCCTGGCTAGCACCAAGTCAGCTCATCAGCCCTCATGATAGCATATCTGTCCTCCTTCTTTGAGGCCAGAAAGGAGCTTCTTTTCCCATTGTACCCAATCCAATGGCTGGCTTATGCCAGCGGTATGATAACCATGCTGGGCTTCTAAAAACCCATATGCCACAATATGTTTTGAATGAGGACAATGAGGTGTTCTGGAATTCCCATTTGCCAAAGCATATTTCAAAGTTCAACCTGTGGAAGCAAAGGACCTCATATTCCACAGCTTAACCATCAAAGGCCCCATCGACTCCTTGTTTGGAGGAGGAAGAAGAGTTGGAACTGAAACTGTCTGATGGGGTGGCGGCACATCTCCCCTGGAATGTTTGGAGAGGCCAGGGGCTGAGGACGATGATGTCCCAGGCCCCTCAGCCATTGGGGCATGAGGTCGACCAGATAGGAAGCTGCCTGCCTCACAGACATGAGGGAGGATTGGCTGCAGACACGCAGGGGTGTTTGAAAGCAGATGATCCCCTCTGATGAGGAACAGTTGCCTCCCCCACTCGATCGCTGCTCGGGAGAAGGTCAGCCCTCCCCTCCTCACAAGAACATCTGGCTTGGGTTGACTTAACCAGAGGCCGGGGAGGGTATCTTTGTTGTGAACAATTAGTTTGCTTCAGCATGCACATTCTCATGGAATGGAAAAACTCTACTTTGATTCATGTTTCTGCCTGTGGACTTCTATCCTTGCTTCTGGCCTCTTGACCTTGCCTGTGGACCCGGAATCTTGTGTACGACTGACAGCTTTGCCTTGTGGACTTGCACCTTGCTTTTGGACTTCCTCTCTGCCTATGTGATATGGCTCTGGTGATTATCAGCTTTTGTTTTTGGGACTGTGGGTGGCTGCCTTTGGGGAAGTTTGGGTTGGAGCTTTGCTGGCTGTTGTAAGGCCATTTGTTGTGGACTTAGCAGAACAATAAAGGGCTCTATTGAAATTTGCCTCTGCTTAGGTGACCTGGGTCATAATAGCCTTTTTGTAATGACCAATTTGTGTTGGTCCTAAAGTACTATTTGGCTATCAATTCAATGTTGTGGATTTTACTTTTGGAAGAATGAGTTCTTTGTGCTTAAAAATTATTCATTTTCAGAAATGTGGGTTTCAGGTTCACTTCTGTACACATAATCCAGCGATTATGATAATCACAAAGGTTTTTACTGATTATGAAAATCTCATATGTATAAAAATCTAGACAGGATTTTAATAAATTTAAGTGAATCAGAAAACAGCACAGGTAATTTCAGGGATTTGGAAATGTTGGACCGGCACTGAAGAGAGGAAAGTTCAACTCCACTTGTAGGCACAAGAGCTCACTGAGGCCATCCTACTGCATAGGACTGTTGTTGTGAGAAAAAAAATGGGAGAAGTGAATGCTAGGCATAGAACTCTCCAATATGAGTCCCCCCCCCAAAAAAGATGGGCTTCTCTTTTTGGGGAGAATCCAGAGATGATTTACTTGAGAAACCAAACAGCAAAAAAGCCGATAATATAGTAGTTTGGTTAATACCTTGTATGAAAAAAGCCTTCATTGCCAAGGTGTCCTTAAATAACAAAATATGTACACTTTCAAAAGAAAAATTCAGAGCCAGAGTGTTACATTAACTAAAAATATAAGGCTTTCCCCCCTTTCCTATTCAGTTGATTCTCTCCACTATGACGTCCAATAAAAACATAACCAGGTCACAGAACGTGCAATAGACTTGAGATGAATGATGAGTATAGGGTGAAGAGTGGCAGAAGTCATTAATATTTAGCATTTCCCCAGTAAGCATTCAATGCTGCAACCTTCTAGGGTCCCTTTGCTCATGATCTTTGTCTCAACCCAGCATCAATGCACTTTTGTGTTCCCATTGCCCTTTAGTTTGTCAAGCCAATTTCCTTCCAGCTAGAATGTGACATACCTCAAATTCTAAATTTTCTCTTTAGTGATTTGAAGTGCTGGTGCTCCATGGCAATTCCTCTATTGAACTCAATAGTCTTACACAGCTTCCCATTGCTTAGATTTGGATCTCTCCACAGATTTCACCATCAACCTTAGTAAATTTGATCTTATCCTTCCAGTCAGTTCTGAGCCAGATTCACAAACCCCTTAAAAAGTAACCCATATATTGGAGATGTGAATGTGAGGATGCTACATATTTTCATATATGGTGGACTTGTAAAAAGATCAAGGCATTTTGGATAAAAATTTGGTGGATTATACAAAATATTTTAAAGAAAAAGATCAAGTTCACACCACAATTTTTCTTGTTGGGTATAATAACGGATTGTTCCGTTATAGAGACTAAGTTGGTTTTGAACTGTATATCTGCTGCCAGATTACTGGTGGCACAATATTGGAAAAAAGAAGAGATACCTACTATTGAAGAATGGACATTGAAAATGACACATTTGGCGGAAATGGCCAAGATTTCATCATATTTAAAGGACCACTCAAATGAAAGATATATATTGGAATGGAGTAGGTGGACTGAATATATTCAAAAAAAGTATCAGATTAAAACAATTCAAATAGCTTATTAATGTTGGAAATCTGTGAAATGTTAGATTATACTTTCAAGCTTTTGGATTAACAAAGAGTTAAGGATGAAAAGGTATTTTTGAACTAATAATTTTTTTTCTTTTCTTAGTATTTTTTTAACTTTTAGGTTAGTTTTCTTGGATTTATACCTTGTGCTTTTTCTGGGAAGTCCGGGGGGTGGGGGAGGTGGGGAGGGGGAGTGGGGGGGAGAGGGGAGGGGGGGAGGGGGGGAGAAAAGTGAAAAAATGTTTGTACTTTGTACTTATAAAACTTTTCAATAAAAAAAAATAACCCATATGGAGTTTCTCTTCTGCTGTCTCCTACCTCCAAAGCCTCCTGCTTCAGTACATCATTACTCTCTCCTCAGACATATACACATAGAAACTTTTGCAAATGTGGTAGAGAACACCTGGCTTGAAAATCTATTGTTTTCTCTTATCATCTCAGTTTTCAATGGGCATTTATATGCAAGAGGAATGCTATCTGGACAGTTAGGCAGCTTTCCTCACGTAAAAACAAATCAGATTTCTTTTTCCCAAAATTTGGTTCATTGCATAAACCAAAGGAATGGGGAGGAGAGTGTTAAGTAGTTATTGTGCTTTTGAGCACACACACAGCGAAATGCTGATTGTGGTTGTGGTGTTGCAGTTTGATATGAATGCTATTCAGTCAATAAACAGATACGTTTAGTATTTACAAATAGTTTACTTAAAGTAGTAGCAAAGTTCAATAGGAAGTCCAAGTCATACACAGTAAGTCAGTCAATGCGAAGAATCTTCTTCTTGCCAATCTTTGTTTTAACTAGCAAACAAAGATTACAGCTAACAATCAAATCTACACTATCACAGATAGTTACTCTTTTCACAGCAGCTCTTCACAGTAATTTCACACAGTCACAAAGTCAATTACTCAACAGTGAAGCAGCAGAGACAATCAGCAGAGAGTCAGTACTTTGGATCACCATCAAACACACAGAGAGAGAGACATTCAGAGCATGCTCTCTTGCTTCTTATATAGTAATCAGCCTACAATTCATTAAAAGTGATATACACATAACAGTGATTTGTGGCTTGTTCATATATTAGCAAACCCAATCGTTTGAACAGGGTTCTAACAGAGAGGTTTTAAATAATTCATTTTCCTCTTTCCTAATAGAGTGTACAAGGGAAGAATTTTGTTTCCTTGGGTTCATCTGCAGACCAGAGGACCAAAATATTGATTAGATCATGATTTTTACTTTCTCCTGTTGGTTTTTTGGAAGATGCTCATGGTTTCTGCATTCCTTGTCTGACTAGCTTTTTTCTGTTCCCAGCATTTCAAAGTCAACAGAAGCAAAGACATTTGGGTGGCCAACTTCAAAACATTTTGGTAGAATTGAGGATGATGTATGTGTTAGTTGACAAGGTGTCATGCTTAACTGAAAAGTTTGCAACTCTCAAAGAAAATTAGCAAAATCAGATATTCAAAAACCTGCAAATGCAAGTAGATAAATAGGTACCATTTCAGTGGGAAGGTAAGTGTGTTCTGTGTGGCTCGACATATAGTCATACTGGCTATGGAAGTGATTTTGGACATTGCTGGATCCCTTGGCTAAGAAACTGAGATAAGCACTATCCTCTAGAGTTGGACATGACTGAAAAGGAGAAACTTTTATCTTCATTATTATATTTCTGTAGATAGTAAAGAGGATGACCCTTGTAGGGCTGGCAATTTCAGTGTCCTTTCAGTAAAACACTGAAATGGTATGAGCAACCAGAAGTTGGCTGCAAAATTATGGATGATCATTAGCTGGCCGCAAAGGGATACAGAAAACTGGATTTTTTTTTGTCCATTTAGAATTTCCCCAAATTTTTACAATCTAGTTATCTTAACACTTGAGATGATACAGTCTTTTTACTGACATGAAGCAAGAACTCGCTATTTTATTCCTTCCTATCTATTCTCATGAATCCAACAATGGCAATTTCCATTTATTGTGCAACATATTCTTAAAGTTCATGTTTAAATGTTGCCAGCTTTTAAAAATTCAACTTTGACTATTTCCAAATTGTTTAAAAAGTATAATTCTCTGTAGTTTAATTTTATTCTATATGGTTTCATACAGATACATATTTATCTCCACAATCTTTTTCACAATGACAGGCAGAAATTAATTGTCCATTAGAATCAGTTCTTTTGACTATATAGCAATTATAATGAGTTTCGGGGCTGTTGTATGATATTGTGCTCATGAAATCTAATACATATAAGACTATGAACCATAAAGTTTAACTGCTCCAGCCAAAATAAAATTCTTAATTAGTTTTGCCTTTTTGGTCATTTCTGTCAGAAAAATATTTTCTATTGTCCTTTACTTTTTAACTCCTACAGAATTAATACAGATCATATCTCTTTTACTTATAATAGATCTTTCTTCTCATAGTCTCAAAACTGCAGAATTGAAGAAAAAGAGTGAAGTGAGCCTTAAAGGAAAATGCGTTAAATATCCACACATGTACATTGGATAGAAGTTCTCTTCTTCCTCTAAACTACTATATGATATTGATAATGTCCATTTGTAACTACACCATTATGAATTCTAGTTATTTTGACTTGATGTTTTCTTTGCACAAAAATAGAAATTGCAGTGTTAACATAAAGTAAAGATAAAGAAGAGGAAAGATTGGGAAAGTTATAGCAAAAAAAAAAAAAGACACAGAAAATAAAATTTCAGTCATTGATCATATGAAAAGAACCAGAGATGGATTCCTCCTGGTTTGGACAGGTTCGCCTGAACCGGTAGCGACCCACTGATGATGTCATGGAACCAGTTTGGTCAAAACCGGTGCAGTCGGTGCCAGTCCGTGGGCGCCGCCATCTTTTTTTTGCATTTTTTTTGCATTTTTTTTTATTTCTTCTTCTTCTGAGCATGTGCAGAAGATGAGTTTCCAGCATTGTGCATGCATCTTGTTTTTGGCTTTTTTATTTTTTATTTTTTACTATTTTTATTTTTATTTTTTACTTTTAATTTCTCAGCATGAGCAGAAGCTGAGTTTCCAGCACTGTGCATGCAGTCACCACCTTGTTTTCAGCTTATTTTTTATTTATTTTTATTTTTTGGCACTGCACATGCATACATGTGCTTTGTCCATGCACGCCCATGAGGTGTGGCTACGCAGCGTGGGAAGAAGTGAACCAGCAGTGAGGTAAGTTAGAACCCACCCCTGAAAAGAACATATCACCACCACTTTTGTTGGTAAGTTTCAACATAATATATGTAACCCTTCACTATATATTTCCTGAGGTTTGGATCTGAGAAACCTGTGTGTAGGTAGTTCTTCTTAACAACCAAAGATGGGACCGGCAACTGCAACACTAAGCAATTCAGACATTGTGAAACACCACATGACTGCAATGGACTTATAATGTCACTTCAGCTAGCTGTTAAGCTAGTTATAGCTATTAAGAAAAGTCACTGTGGGTCATTAAGGAGACATCACAGGATTGCAACTCGAAATTTTACTGCCAGCTTCTCCATTACCCTGATTATTGGAAGCCAGTTATGCAGTATGCAAATGGCAATCATGCAATCTCAGAACACTGCGATGGTCATAAATGCCCACCAGTTGCAAAGCAACTGAATATTTATCATGTGACTATGGGAATGCTATGATAGTGGTAAATGTGAGGACTCATGAATGGAAGCAAATATACTTGTCTCAGGATAATGTTGCAGGATCCAATCTGGGTTAGTATCAGGACCAGAGATTTAGTCCTCCAAGCTTTTGGACTCATGCTGGGGCCCATCCTCAAGGAACTTCTCTCTCACCAGAATGTGAGACATGAGTTCAAAAGCTCGTAAGACTAAACCTTTAGTCCCGGTGACCAGATTGGATTAATTAGAAGGCTGAGGGTGGACTGCAGCACAAGTCTGAAAGCTCAGAAGACTAAACTTCTGGTCCTGGGGATTGACCCAGACTGGATCCTGCAATGTGTAGGTTGTAAAGTTACCTTTTTAACACCATTGTTCCTTCAAATAGCAACTAAACAGAGAGGTTTTTAAGCAGGGTCGATCTGGAGTCCAGTTGATGGATGTGGAGAGGGGCAAGGGGCAAGGTAGGTTGTCCTTCCCTCCCTTCTGCATCAGGTAGAGCCTCCTCGAATCAAAGGATTTTCTGTAAGTTCACATAAGAACAGGTATGGCTCCAAGCCAGAAACTATATAGTATTTGACTAAAAAAAATTTTTTTTATTTTTTTATTGAAAAAGTTTTATTAGTACAGAGTACAAACATTTTTTAATTTTTCTCCCCCCCACCCCCTTACCTCCCCCCTCCCCCCCGGACTTCCCAGAGAGAATACAGGGCATAATATCAGTAATTACAGAAAAGAAGAGAAAAAGAACCCCTCAACTCCAAATTATACATTGCTAGATTACATCATTAAATTTCTATATTTTATATTATTTCCAATATAATTCTAAAAAAAATAAAAAATAAAAAATAAAAATATATTAATAATAATAATAATAATCTAAGTTATACAAAGGAAGGAAAACAGTTTCTCCCTCCTCCTTTCAATCAACTTTCTACACCTATGAAAAATATTAATAATACTAAATCTTTAAAAAACATTAATGATAATAATAATCTCATAATTAACTAAAACTGGAAAAGTTTTACATAACTAATATCTAAATATTAAATAATAATACCTTTAAATTTCATCATAACAACATATTATTATACAACAACTTATTAGCTCAAATAAAACTAAGAAAGTATTACGTATCTACATATTAAATAATAAAGCTTTTGAATTTCATCATAACAACATAATATTATTATACAACAACTTGTTAATTCATAATAAAAAGATATCCTTAAAAATAATAATAATAATAATAATAATAATAATAATAATAATAATAATAATAATAATAATAATAATAATAATAATAATAATAATAATAATAATAATAATAATAATAATAATAATAATAATAATAATAATAATAATAATAATAATAATAATAAACCTAGAGGAGAGAGAGAAAAACAAAAACCTAAAGCAAAAAAAAATCCTTCCTTTAAAACAAATTTTAAAATCTAATTATGATAATTTATAACTTAATAATTTTAATTAAAAATTAAAAATTCCAATTCTTAAAAAATTATTAAAAGAAAAAAAAGTTAAAAGAGAGAGAGAGAAAAAGAAACAACAATAAAAAAAGGAGAAGAAGAAAATACAATTATATTATCTCCATCCATCTAATACATATCAACACTACTTCTCTTTGTATCTTATTGATTGCCTCCTTTTGTATCTTGATGATTTTGAATTTATCAGCTCATCTTCCATCTGATCCCAGTGCTCCATCTCCTTTTCCACATCTTTCTGGCTCTGCTGTTCGCTTTGACTCTTTGAAACTATTTCATTTTGATCCGGTAAGGATGACTTTTCCTCCTTGTCCTCTTCTACATTCATACGTCTTTCTTCTGGAATTTTAGATATATCAGCCTTTAAAACGTTGACATAAAATTCAGTAGCTTTGTTTATCGTATTCAGCCGATATCTTTTCTCCAAAAATTTCACCGTTACTCCTGTTGGTGCTTCCCATTTATATTGTAAATTCAATCTTTTAAGTTCATCAATCAAAAAAGTAAATTCTTTTCTAGCTTTAAGCATTTTAGAGGGAATTTCTTTCCATATCCTAAGTTCCTGACCATTCACCTGAAGATTGTTCTTAAATGTCGCCTGAATAATTCTGTTCCGTAAGACTCTTGTGGTAAAATATATAACAATGTCCCTTGGTAAATGTTTTTGTTTTGCATACCACGAGTTGACCCTGTATATCTTTTCAATTTGTGTAGCCAGTTCATCTTTAGAAATTCCAGAAACTTGTTCCAAGGCCTCAATCATTCTTCCTTTCAAATCATCATATAAACCTCTTCAACCCTCTTACTCTTACTCTTATAGCAAATTCCATTCTTCTAAACTGTGACATCAACACCTCTGTTTCAAAATTTACGATGTCCTTTTGAAATTTGTTTATATATTCCACCGAAGTTGCCAACGCTTGTTTATTTGTTTCAATACAGTCCTCCAAAAAATCAATATTTGTTGCTAAACCTTTGCAAACCTCTAACATATCCATCCATAGCTGCTTTTCCATATTCTTTAAAGCATCCTGCATTTTTTTTTCTATTTCAGTAATTTTTTGATTAAATTCCAAAATTAAGTCTTGTTTCATAACCTTTAAAGTATTTAATAAATTTTCAGATGTCAAAGCTTGTGGGGGTGTTGACTCAGTAACAAGTTGCATTTTAGAGATATAAGCAGAGGGATAAATAGGCCTTTTATTCAAAGCAATCATTCCAGACTTTGAGGCCATTGTTGTAGTTCCAAAAAATTACACTGAAAATGCCAAATCTCTATCAATTGTTTTATAATCCAAAATCGAGAATAAAAAATAAAATAAAAAATAAAGACCAGTTTTCAAATTCAGAAGTTTCCCAAAGTCCAAAGATCACAAGCAAAACACAAATAACTTTCACTTCTTCTTTATTATAATTCCAAAGAAGTGCAAAGGAGGGCCAAATCTTTAAAAAAAAAATTCTTGCAATTTCCAGGCAAATAGTCTTTTATAATTTATTTATTTTAGTAAAATTATCAGTTACTGTTATAATCCAACGTCGCGGAACAAAGAGTAAAAGTCAATTTTCAAAATTTCCACAAGAGAAAAATCTTTCCAAACTTTGAAACCATTTTTATATTTCCAGAGAAGTACAAAGAAAAGCCATGACTCTAAATAAAATTCTTTCCAGTTTGAGAGACAGAAAGTTTTTTACTTTCCAAAGTCAGGAGACAGAGAAAAAAAAATCAGTTTTCAGAGTTGTAATTTTCCATAAGAAAGAGAGCCACAAACAAAGCAAAAATCACCTTCACTTCTCTTCCCAACTTCTTCAAAATGCCTTAAAAAGCCAGATATCTAAAAAAAATACTTTCCACTTTCAAAGGCAGATAATCCTTATTTTTTAAAAATTATCAGTTATCGGAGAATATAAGAAGAAAAGCCAATTTTCAGAACAAAGAGTTTCCATTAAAAAAAAACCACAAGCAAAACGGAAGTCACTTTCACTTCTCCTCCTTCAAACGCCATATTGTTGCATGTTAAATGTTACTTTGATTCTTTTTCGAAGTAAAAGTTAGCCGAGGGATTAAAAAAAAAGAAAAAATCCATACTTGCCCAGCAAAGCTCCTGGTTCTCTCTGTCTGCTTTATTAGATCACAAAAAAAATTATAAATCCTCTTCTAGAAGCAGCGGTGGTTTCGGCATCTTGCTCCGCAAAAAGCGGAGGTTTCCGGACTCCCGGAGCTAGGGACAGGCTACCTGGGGAGCCTTCCCTTCGCGCCCCTGGATGGCTCCTAGGGCGCTAGGGGGGCTCTACCCCACCTGCCACACTCTCCTCTCTCCCCTATGTCCGGGGCAGAGAGATTCCAAGCCGCCAGACAGCTGTT
Organism: Diadophis punctatus similis; assembly: GCA_023053685.1. Lineage (NCBI taxonomy): Eukaryota > Metazoa > Chordata > Lepidosauria > Squamata > Dipsadidae > Diadophis > Diadophis punctatus. The sequence continues at coordinate 257,929,868 of JALIGW010000001.1, read as the reverse complement.
CTGGCGGCTTGGCAGGGAGTCGGAAAGGCGCCCTGAAAAGGAGCGCCGTCGATGCCGAGCGCCAAACCGGAAGTCTGACTAAAAAATTTTAAGACAAAAATGTTCTGAGCATTTAAGTTCATAATAACAAAAAAAACCAAAGAAACTGAAGTTTAGTTTTTCAATTGGCTAACAGTCGATATTATATCAGAAAAGGTAGTGAGATTGTTCTCAGCTTTAGAATTTTAAGAATATTATCAAGTGTAATTGTAAGTCAATACCTGCTTCCATTTTAATGAAATAGTTTTCTTTTTCTGAAATATTCCCTTGTCAGAATTCCAGCAAGCAAGTTTGGTCTGGTGGTTAAGTGGCTGCAAACAGGCAGACTGTGATTTCTGGTCTAACCTTAACCATGAAAGCTAGCTGAATAACATTGTACCAGTCACACTCTCTCAGGCCAACTCACTTTACAGGTTATTGTTGTGGGGGAAAATAGAAAGATTGAGGAGTACTAGATATGTTTGCCAATTTGAGTTATTTATAAAAATAATAAAGGTAGGACATAAAATAAATCTGTGATGTTATAAGCATTACCTGAATTTTTGCCCTGTCTTAAGATTACCCCATAACATGAAAAATTATGCAAGTAAATTTCCAAATATAGTGAAATTTTTGACATTTATTTATTTATTTGTTTGTTTATTATGTAACAAATTGGAGACATGCACTTTGAAAGAGAAAATTTGGGCAAATTTCCACATAAACGTGATGGAATGAGTTCTTCAGCCATTTTGAAAAATTCTCAATATGTACCATGTTCACATACACAAAGTTCAAAATCTTCATCATAACTGGAAAATCTGTAGCATAAAGACTGCATCCTAATTTTGGGTTTATGCTGAATGCTATTTTAAGCAGTTATTTCAGACCACAGTGAGGTAATTTTTGGCACTTCAGGTAGTGTGGAACTCCGCTTCTTAGCTATGATTATGCTTCATATAGATATTGGGGGTTGTAGTTCAGCAACAATGGCATGTCAGCTTTTAGACTAACAACATTTGGAACGATTAGATTACTCATCTCTGCATTAAATCTAAATTAAAACAATATGTCCCCCTTTCCCCATTTTCAGCTTCTGGGGTTCGGGATAATGCTGATAAACAAAAGAAAAAAGTGAGAAAGTTGTCTCTGCCCACATTTTTCTTACTTGATTTTATTTCTATATTATCTTTTGGCAACTATCACTAAAACCAGCAAAGAAACGACTTTATAAAAGGAAAAATATATAAACAATAAACATATGTTAAAACATTCAAGTACGGGAAAACAACATTAGAGAACTCTATTTCTAACCATGTCCAAATCTTCCAAAATCTGGGAATAATCTTGGGACACAATCTTTCCTATTGCTCAATGAGTAGTTTCTCTGAATGGAGATCCTTGAAATAGACTGCTCCTACAGATGTTATTATACAGAGAGATTTATGATAAAATAGTTGTTATTTAACAGCTAAAGCTTCAAAAGCTTAGACCAGGCTTCTCAAACTTCATGGTATTACAACTCCTAAAATGATAAATCAACTTGTTTGAGGAATGACATGTTTAGGGAGTTAGGGCAAGAAATAAGCACATCATTTTCTTTTAATCACTACAATTTCAAACTGGTTGTCGTGAGTGTGTTCAGACTTTGTAATATCTTAACTCTCCACTTTAGGCTTCTGTGGACAAAATGAGGAACAAAGCTTACGGTATATTTAGACAGTGCTCCAGTTTTATTTAAATAAGGTGGTTTTTTATAAAGCAAGTTACTCCTATCTTAATTGCTCAAAACCTTGGGCCTTACCCATAGTTTGAAAATGCCTTAGACTGATCTCATAGCAGAGGTGGGTTCCTCCCGGTTCAAACCAGTTCGCCCAAACTGGTAGCAAACTGCTGGTGATGTCACGATGATGTCACGGAACTGGTTCGGTCAGTGCCAGTCCGTGGGTGCCGCCATCTTTTTATTATTATTTTTTTCGGAACTTTTTTTGGAATTTTTTTCTTTTTGAATTTCTTTTTCTGGCACTGTGCATGCATCACCATCTTGTTTTTGGCTTTTTATTATTATTATTTTTCATCACTGTGCATGCATGCACACGCAAAGCACGCATGCGCCCATGAGGCATGCCCACACGGCGCGGGAGGAAGCGAACTGGCAGCGAGTTAAGTTAGAACCCACCCATCTCATAGCTTTAAATACTGGCTATTTATCATTACAATTAATCATTTAAACCGCTGATCATAGTAGGTACCAAGCATTTGAGAGGGTTGTTCATATCTCCCACAATGCACTACTCAGCAGCATTACAACTGATTGTACAGTGAACAAATGAGGAAAGGAAATCTTTCTCTCTCAGTCTTCCATTGATATATAGACTTCTCTGATATGCATACTGATATCTATATATTTGAAATAAGACTTTTCATTCATGACCTTATGCTTATTTTTTTAAAAAAAGAATCAATTATGAGTGTGCATAAAAGCACTTTTTAAAAGCACTGGCCTTAGGAAACAATAACAAAATTTACAGCAAATAAAAAGAAGGGCTGTAGCAGAGAAGCAAAAGTGCAAAGAATTCCTGCCTGAGTTAAGTCTCTATTAGATCCTTTTCTTGAATAGCACAGCATTGTATTGGTGTAATTTGCCCCATAGAATCAATATAGCAGCTACTCAAGAAATTGCTGAGCATCTACTTCTGGAAGAATGAGCTCCATATTTTAACAGGGGTTGAGTCCCCTTTTGTATGACTTATGAGCCATGGCAGCCCCATTTCTTTCAGCAGTGAACCATAGTAAACTATGCCTTCTGCCTTTTTACCCTGGTTAACCACTTTTTAAATGTAACGTTGATTGGCGGTGTTGAATAACACGAGGTCAGGAAAATTCCATTGGTTAAATTCATACCTGGCATGAAGATGAGTAATTAAACAAACCCACCAAACAACAACCCACCTTTGCACAGGTTCGCCTGGTGCACCAATTGCGACCATACTTGGAGAGGGAGGCTCTACTCACAGTCACTCACGCCCTTATCACCTCACGGCTGGATTACTGTAATGCGCTCTACATGGGGCTACCCTTAAAGAGTATCCGGAGACTGCAATCAGTGCAAAATGCAACTGCGCGAGCTGTGGTGGGTGTTCCTAGATACACCCACATAACACCCATTCTCCGCCAGCTGCATTGGTTGCCCATTAGTCTCCGGATACAATTTAAGGTGTTGGTTTTGACCTTTAAAGCCCTACATGGCTCAGGGCCAGGGTACCTCCAGGACTGCATCCTATCGCATATATCCCTACGACCGGTTAGGTCCCACAGAGTTGGTCTCTCCAGGTCCCGTCGACCAAGCAATGCCAGTTGGCAGGGCCGAGGGGGAGAGCCTTATCTGTGGGAGCTCCGTCCCTCTGGAACCAACTGCCCTCAGAGATCAGGACTATCCCCACCCTGCTGGCCTTCCGTAAAGCAATAAAACATGGCTCTTCCGGCAGGCGGGGTGAAAGTGAGACCAATTAGAACATCTCTGGTCTCCCCCCTGGTATGAATGATGGATGATTTTTAATCTTTTTTATAATATTTTAATTGTTGTTATTAGGTTGTTTTTATAACTGTTTTTATGAATTGTTCTTCTCTGTATTGTACGCCGCCCTGAGTCCCACGGGAGTTGGGTGGCCTATAAGAACGTTCAATTGAATTAAATTAAATTAACAAAACACTGATAAAACAGAACAAAGCAAAAGTCACTAGTGGCAGAATCTGTCAGCCATCTCCAGGTACTCGTGAGATTGAATGTGTCTCTCTTGCAGCAAGATGATGCCGATGTCTCCAAGAGGACATCTTTGCAGGCAACATCTGGTGATGACAAGAGAGGTAAACAAAGAATGGCATCTCATTTGGAAATTCTGCCATGGGAAACCAATTACATGTTGGGATTTTGCAAAGATGAGCACATTTGAAAGAGTACATGTAACATGTACCTGGAATGTATATTCTGCTCATAGAGACACCATCTGCACGCAGATACCCATCTGATTATTTCTATCACAGACAGACAGGCAAAGCTACAGGATTCTTACACTGTTCTTAACAAAGAGATAGTTGGGGAACTGAGTATCTATACACTTTGCTTTTCATTAGATAGCCACCTCTCCAGCAGCCTGCAGGCTCCTTAGTTTTCCATGCTTCAATTAATAGAAGAATAGAAACAAGATTCAGAGAAATATAGAAACAAAATCAGAAATAGATTAAGGACTGTAGAATACCAGTCATTTCTCTCACAGCTGAGAAGAGGGTTTCATTCAAAACATTTGGATCTAAGCGCCACACAAAAATAGTGAATTGAATTGTATGGTCTCTCTTTTTTCCTGTGTCCTGTGCTATATTAGTTAAGAATTTCATTGTGCAAATCCAAACAAGCCCCTTTCTCTGGGATTTCTCAAAGGGAGTAAATACAATTTAAGGTGCTGATAAATTGTAAAATACAATTTATCAGCAGGGTTTCTTCAATACTGGATGCAATTCATCTGACCTAGTAATTGTGAGAGTTGGTGAACAACAACGCAATTATAGATTGGACCATTTTCTAAACAAGGGAGAGATGGAGACAAAAAAATAACCCCCAGATGGACAAATGAAAGAGGGTTGAAAATGTGTTGGGAAGTTGAATCTATACATGAATTTGTACTTGAAATCCTGTAGCTCTTGGAATTCTGTTGTTACGGCTTTATAACATTTCTACAATTTGACCTTGCCTAATTGGTTCTAGACCTTGCCTTACCAAATGAAGGCTAAGAGAAATTAAAATTCTTTCACAGCAAATCAACATTCCTCAAACTTGTTTCTATTAATCTCAAGCTTCAATCCTGCCCTTTACTTGCTATTCTCAGTTGCCTGATGCTAGACAGATTTTCACCAAGCAGCTTATATAATGATCATGTTTTTGAACACATTTGAAGAAGCCCTAATTAGTATTTTTCCTAGGTGGTTTTTTTTTTTTTACCTATCTCTGCTTATGCTGAACTTTAGCCTTTCTGACATTCTCACTTTGAGTATTTTTTTATTGATGACCTCTCTTTTTACTTCTTATGGTTTTCTTTCTTTCCATATGCTTGGTAACTTTTAATCATCCACATCAGCTTCTGTAGCTCCTTTGAACATCCTTTGTTTTTCTGCTCTGTGTCCAAATTCAAGTCAACCTTGTATGAATTTCTTAGTTCCATTTACCTTCCTCTCTTATAAGAGACTGTGTGAGACTGAAGCCTGAACTGAGTTTTCTTCTAGCTTTTTCCAGCCTCAGATTATCATCACAATGTGGTTTATATTTTGGAGAGATCTCTTGAGAAACTGCTGCAGGGGTGGGTTCCTACCGGTGCAGTCCGGTGCTGGCGTTCCGGTAGGAGCCCGCTGGTGACGTAATTTAGGCACTACGGCTCCAGTGCGGTCTGTGCCGGTCCGTGCTCGCTGCCATCTTTTTTTTGTAAGTTTCGGCTTGAAATGTCCTTCTGAGCATGCACGGAAGTAGAATCGCGTGATGGGATTCACACTGGTAGCGAAAGTTAAGTGGAACCCGCCCCTGAACTGCTGGACAGTATTTACCTTCTCCATTCTGTCACAGTTCCCAGTAAAATGTTCATGGATTTCTTATATAAACAATCACAGTAAACCACTCATTCAGTGACTATTTTAAGTTTTGATGACATGAAAATGAAGATTTGCAACTGATCATCAATGTTGCGACTATCAAATTGTCCCCATGGCCATGTGATCACAATTCCGGTACTTGACAATCATCATGCATTTATGATAGATGAAGCATCTTGGAGGCTATTTGTGATCACTATTTGTGACTCTTTGTGACATTGACAAGCAAAGTCAATGAGGAAACTGGCAGGAAGGGCAAGATGTTTCTTGTTCGATTCACTTAACAACTACAACTAGAACTGACATCATATGTTGGGTGCAATCACATGACATTTCACTTTGTAATCAAGTTTCCTAGTGGTGAAGTTGCTGGTCCCAGTTGCCATCAATAAATGAGGACTAACTGTACAAGGAGAAATATCAAATCTGGAACCTGCTAGCTGCTATATCCTTCCTTTTAGTAAAATTACAAATATGATAGCATTTAAGTCTTGCCTTTGTATAATAGTAAACATAAGTAATCAGAAAGTGTAAACAGGAGAAAGCCTTAAAATGCATTATTAGACTGGCTATGACAGTGATGGCAAACCTATGGCATGCGTGCCACAGGTGGCACGCGGAGCCATATCTGAGGGCACGTGAGGTGTTGCCATATGTCAGCTCCAGTGTGCATGTGCACACTGGCCAGCTGATTTCTGGCCTTCTTTTTGGCCATTTTCACTCTCCCCACGGCAAAAACGGCCCAATGGGCCAACCAGAAGTTCCCTTGTGTGCATCATCCCCAGCCTCCTTTTCACTGTCAGAGGTCATCAGGAACTTCTTCAGCTTTGGACAGTTGCAGCCAGGCCTCTCACATCTTGGCCCATTTCTTCTGCAGCCGGGAAGGTTTTCCTGAAGGCCTCTGCAGCCAATAACAGAGCTCCAGATCAATCCAGAGCTCTGTTATCAGCTACAGAGGCCTTCAGGAAAGCCTTCCCGGCTGCAGAAGGAATGGGCCAAGGTGTGTGAGGCCTGGTTGCAACTATCTGAAGGTAAGTAGTAGGGCAGCTCCACTTTCTTTCGTTTCCGAACTTCCAATTGGCCCGTTGGGCCATTTTTTGCCATCCCCAGGCTTCAGGAGGCTTTCCTGAACTCTGGGCATAGCGAAAAACAGCCCAATGGGCCTACTGGAAGTCTGGAGGCTTCAGTGAAGCCTTGTGTGCATGCACGGGGGGACAGTGGGGGGGGGTTGTGCACATGCGCATGGCATTGCATTATGGGTGTGGGCACACATGCGCTTGCTATCGCGCGCACACCCTTTTGGCACTTGAGCCGAAAAAGGTTCACCATCACTGGGCTATGATATGCCTGGAACATTTAAGACTGAAGAAGAAACCCTCCTTCGTAATCTACTACATTGCTTTACCTTGATAAGCGTACTGTTTGTCACAGAATTGTAGAGTTAAAATGGGCACTCTAGTCCAAATCTCTGCAGTGTGCAGGAAAACCAATTAAGCCATCCATGAAAAAAAGCCATCCAGCCTGTTCTTAACAGAGATGGGGAATTCAGTTTCCATAGGTAGATTGTTCCATTGATAAGCAAATATCTATCACAATAGACTGGAAGGGACTTTGGAGGTCTTCTACTCAACCCCTGCTCAAACAGGAGACTCTATGCCATTTCAGACAATGCTGATGGTATTTAAATACTATTATTACTTTTTACTCTATGAATAATCTCAAAATTATATAAAAAGATGAGGTGATGAAGTATGATTTATATGTTACCATCACTCTCATGCCACATCTCCGTTATTTTTCACATGGTATCCATATTTCTTGGGAGGAGTGAGGAGAATGAATCTAGACATATTTAGCTCATGTTAGGCAATAAAGAGTGAGGAATATGGGGGTAATACCCCCCCAAAAAAGATTGATGAATGTGTGCTCTTGTTCAGGTATATATATCCTTAGGCTAATGTCAAAGATTTCATAGAAAAGGTCAGCAAAGGGGCTTAAGGAGGTTCCTCACCTACAGGAAACAAGGCAGGGAAGGTGAACACTCAAATGGCAGGATTAACAGCTCACAGTAAGGGATATAGAAAGATATGAGAACATTTGGGGGGGGGGGTGAAAGTCAAAGTTTTGGATCAAAGAAAGGGCCTCCAGTGACATAAGGAAAAACTAAGAAACTCTGAATGCCACTCCAGTTCGCATTTCAGAACAACGTGCCTTGCAAAGAGAAGATTCTTCAAGACCCTTTACAGTTCCAGTAATTTTTTCAACCAGTGTTGCTTCTCTTGTAAAAACTATTGAAATAATAATAACAATAAAAAAATAGATATTGTTTGCTTTCCAGCGTTTTTCTATGTAAAAATGAAATATCGTAAAAATACATTTAAAAATAATTTATTACGTTGCCTCGTGAGGAAAATGGACATTAAAACCACACTTGATTTAATTACCAAGGGTCATTATGTATTTTTTTTTCTCATTCCCTTAAGAATTTGCAACCAAAACTAAATAGACACTGTTACTATACAGAATGATGTGTGTGAGACTCTAATATACAAATAGAGGTAGTCCTTGACTTACAACAGTTCATTTAGTGACTGTTCAAAGTTACAACAGCATTGAAAAAAGTGATTTATAATCTTCTTTCACACTTACAATTGTGGCATCATCCCTGTGGTCACATGATCAAAATTCAGACAACTGACTCATATTTATGATGGTTGCTGTGTCCCTGGGGTCATGTGAACATCTTTTGTGACCTTCTGACAAGCAAGGTCAATGGGGAAGCCCGATCCACTTAACAACCATGTTATTAACAACAACTACAGTGATTCACTTAACAACTGTGGCAAGAAAGCTCAAAAAATGGGGCAAAATTTATTTAACAAATGTCTCACTTAGCAACAGAAATTTTGGGCTCATTGTGGTCGTAACTCAAGGATTACCTGTACTTTGATTAATAAAATGTAGTTTGTATAGATAAACAATCAAATAATCAGAATAGAGCTGCAAGGGACCTAGTCCAATTCCCTGTTCAAACAGGAGACCCTATATGATTTCAGACAAGTGGCTGTACAGTCTTTTTAAAAAAACTTCCAGTGATGAAGCGCCTACACCTTCTGAAGGCAAGCTGTTCCTCTGGTTAATTGTTCTCACTCCTTAATTCCAGGTTGTTTCTCTCTTTGAATAGTTTCCATCCACTGCTTCTTGTCTTGCCATCTGGTGCTTTAGAAAATAAGTTGACCCCCTTCTCTTTGTGGCATCCCTTCAGTTTTATAATAAATTCTTGAGAACTTACTTAAATAAATCTTTAGTGAATTATAACCCATAAAAAGTTTTCAGTTGGCTCATCAAGCTCAAGTAAGTAGTATAAAACAGAATGGCATCTCATTTCTCACAGATGAATGCCCACGTAGCTTCACTTCAGTGGATAACATGTCTCTATGTATGTGTAGCAAACTGTACAAATATAAGTTCTTCACATCAAAACAAAGCATCTCATCAAGGAGGACTGGACAGGCCTCTAACTTCAGGGTATAGCAGTACATATTTTATCTACAAGATGCTTCACTCTCTTCAGGTTAATCCACACAATCTAATTTTGAGATGGATAGACTTACCACCAATAATCAATGGTCTCTAATCCTGTGAAATCCCCTGCCTTCCTATTCCTTGAACTGATCACATTTGTTCTACATATTAAAACGGAAGAGAACAAAATCTGGGAGAAGAGAGGAAGGTTAAGGGGTAGATATTATGCCCAACTTTTCTAATCTTCTAAGTTTTTAATACAGATTTGTGCTGGTGGTCTTCAATTTCATTAGAATGTCTTGAAGAGAGAGAGAGAGAGAGAGAGAGAGAGAGAGAGAGAGAGAGAGAGAGAGAGAGAGAGAGAGAGAGAGAGAGAGAGAGAGAGAGAGAGAGAGAGAGAGAGGACTAATTAATAAAGAATGGAACAGAGCAGTACAGAATCGTCATTGATTTAGTCATCTGACCATACCAAATGTATAAAATCACTTTTGGGCCTTTTGGCTAAGATTAAATGTGCTGTAGTAATTAATAAAGACCAGACAGAATTGTAGAAACTGGGAAAGAATTCTGAAGTTGTTATATAGTCGAGGAGGTTGAAGTGGGATTTGGTGAAAGTGAATAGACTCATCATTCTATGATCTATGGGAGAATGAGAGGAAAGAACTGAAGAAAACAAAAGTAGAGTTAAAATGACTATATTCCTGTTTTAATCCTCTGGAAATCATATATTCTAAATATAAGTAATAATTTAATACAAATTAAATTATTTGTATTATAAAATAACAGCAGGATGGGAATAACACATTCCTACTGGGGGGGGAGAGAGAGAGAGACAGGGAAAGAGGGAGGGAGGGAGGGAGGGAGAGAGAGAGAGAGAGAGAGAGAGAGAGAGAGAGAGAGAGAGAGAGAGAGAGAGAGAGAGAGAGAGAGAGAGAGAGAGATTTTTCTTGAAATGTTAAATAGCTACACAGTATTCCTACCTGCAAATAGATTAAATAATATATCACTACTGCACACTTGATTATTATTAAATCAATATTCCAGTGAGAAATTCTCTTTAAGTACGGTTGTTCCATAAAGGAAGTCAGAGAAATTTGACCTAGAATGTAGGTTTTCACAGCTACTATTTATTTTTGAAATGAGTTCCAGTTAATGCCATGTGAGACCATGAATATGTGCTGACGTTTCATTAGCCACATTGCAGAGCAGATCTGAAACTGGAGTTGGCAATAAATGACAGGCCTTTATATATTGCCTGTGTTCAATGGAGCAGAATGCCCACAACCAATTACCATCCACCAGTAGATGACAACTGATAACCTTTCTCCCTATTTAAATTGTTTTGAAGTTTATCATTTTTAATTGCCTCTGGGGAAATATGGCTAGCAAACATTAATTTATTTCTGTTGTCTCACATGATGATACCCTGGAATTTTTTTGTTAAATTTGGTCTGCATTTCCCATTCAACAATTGTGCCTAAAATTGGGTGAGTCAAAAAGTAATGTCATTTTCTTTAGGACAGGTATAATTACCAACACAGGAACATGTAGTATACATCAAAATGAAGCTGTGGATCACATCCCTACTTCTCAACATAGACACCGTTTCTCTCAATAGCAATGTTCCACCTTCGAATGAGAGCATGTATCCTTGCCTCATGAATTTTTGTTGACTGTTCTTTGAGCCACTTCTTCACTGCAGTTTTCACTTCCTCGTCACTGGAATAACGTTTGCCTCTCAAATCCTCTTTCATGGGGCCAAAGAGATGATAGTCTGAAGGCGCTAAATCTGGTGAGTATGGAGAATGCGGTAAAGTTATCCACCCGAATGAGGCAATTGTCTCCCTTGTATTGATGCTTGTGTGTGGTCGAGCATTGTCGTGCAGAAGGAGGACTTTGTCGATTAGCAAGTTGGGTCTCACTCATAGGATTCTTGCTCTGAGCCTCGTCAGGGTCTCAATGTAGGCCTCAGAGTTTATTGTTTCTCCTCTTGGCAAGAAAGCAACCAAAATGACACCTTGAGCATCCCAAAAGACAGTCGCCATGATTTTTCCAGCTGACTTTTGCGTCTTGAACTTTTTAGGTTGTGGTGACGCAGAGTGGTGCCATTCCATTGACTGCCTCTTTGATTCAGTTCATAATGATGAACCCATGTTTCATCACCTGTTACGAGCCTTCGAAAGAAGGTGTTGTCTCTTTGACTTTGTTCGAGAAGTTCAGTGCAGGCATTGACCCTGTCAGTCTTGTGTTCGGTAGTCAGCTGTCTCGGTACCCAACGGACACACACTTTTGAAAAGCCAAGTGATTCGACAATGTTGTAAGCACTTCCGTGGCTCACTCCAAGGTTTTCTGCCAACTTATCAAGAGTTATGCGCCTGTCTTCTCTGATCAGAGCATCTGCTTTTGCTTTATTTGCAGGATTCACAGAAGAGGATGGATGGCCAGAATGGGGTTTATCGGCTGTGCTCACAGTTCCCACCTTTTCATCATTCAGACATTCAGTCCTCAAACACATTTTGTAATCGTCTGTGAATGTTCACAGGGGTTTCCCCCTCAGCAACAAGGAATTCAATCACTGTTCTTTGTTTTTTACGCAACTTTAAGAGGGCAGCCATTTTGAATTTTCCTTGTGAGTCTAAAAACCTGAAAAGTAAGAAACAAAATATTTTAGAACGTAAATGATATAATCATTTATAACTGGGAAAAAATTAGGTATTTTTATCAAAAACTTCACCTGAAAATAAAGAAAATGGCATTACTTTTTTACTCACCCTCATATATACACATGGAGGATTGTTTCTTTGGGAAAGTTGCACATCAAATTTTATTTGGGGAAATTATACAAATTACATATCCTTGGTAAAATTCTGCACTAAAATTGTAAGATGAGCTTTTTTAAAAAAAACTTACATGCATACAAAATGCACAATATAAGGATACCTAAGGTGGATGGAAATAAATGAGTGTTGAAAGAATGATCAGGACTTTTTCACAAGGGCTTCAAATAGTCTACTCCAGTTTGGGTATTCTCCACACATATGAAATTCATTTTCTAGAATTCCCAGCTATCGCAGTCATTCTTGCATTTGCATAACAGAAGTAAATTTTAGAAGCCGAGTCCCCCATATTGGAGAAGGTTGGACTAATAAGTGAATACTTGTGATAGTGATACAGAATAGATACAGACTGACGTACTTATTAAGTATTCCAAACACTTGTACAGGACTTTTATACGTTCAATGTGATAAACAATTCAGAACTGGATATTTTATCATTGGGTCCTTTTTACTGCTTTGAAATATCTATTGCCTTGAGGTAAAGAAAAGAATTATGCAATATTTTCAAAATGTAATAGGATGTTTTTCTCAAGAATTAGTTAACAAAGTAAAATTGCAAGATGCCCAAGTGCTCATTCAGTAATGGAAAAAATAAAAGCTTTATATCAAAATAGAATAGAATAGAATAGAATTCTTTATTGGCCAAATGTGATTGGACACACAAGGAATTTGTCTTTGGTGCATATGCTCTCAGTGTACATAAAAGAAAAGATACATTTGTCAAGAATCATGAGGTACAACACTTAATGATTGTCATAGGGTACAAATAAATAATCAGGAAACAATCAATATTAATGTAAATCGTAAGGATACAAGCAACAAGTTACAGTCATATAGTCATAAGTTAAGGTGACCAGACGTCCCGCTTTTGGCGGGACAGACCCGCTTTTTAGCAGTTTGTCCCGCGTCCCGCGTCGTTTCAGAAAAGTCCCGCTTTTTAATTTGAATTTGCTAGTTTGTTTCTTTTGTATTTCTTCTCTTCAATGAGATACATCCCATCATTTCTAGGGCTTCTGCAAATCTCTATTCAGGGATTCCCACCTTTTAACCATGAAATAAACAAAGGAGATCTGTTCTTTTGGGTAATGCAAAGTGCCATGAGTTCCTGCCGGTTCGGCCCGGCCAGTCGTTCGGCGTAGAGCTGATGGAACTGGCGGCGGTCGCGGCGCGGGGCTTCTCCCGCCCGCTTCCCCCGGCCGGCTGGACGCCGCCATTTGGGTTATTTTGTCCTCTGCGCATGCGCAGGGGACAAAATAACCTGAATGGCGGCATCCAGCCGGGCGGGAAGCAGGCGGGAGAAGCCCCGCGCCACGACCGCCACCAGTTCCATCGGCTCTACGCCGACGAACAGGTAAGCCTGCGCCAGTAGGAACCCACCCCAGCTGCGATGAAGGGGGGGTGTTTGGGGGGGGGGCACAAAGCTGCAGGATGAGACGGACCCCTCCCGTCTTGCTCCCCTAGAAACCCACCCCCCATCAATGGTGTCCCGCTTTAAAAAAAAATCTGGTCACCTTATCATAAGTGGGAGGAGATGGGTGATAGGAACGATGAGAAGACTAATAGTAATAGTAATGCAGCCTTAGTGAATAGTTTGACAGTGGTGAGGGAATTATTTGTTTAGCAGAGTGATGGCATTCGGGAAAAAAACTGTTCTTGTGTCTAGTTGTCTATCAATTCATTTCATTTTGCATTGCAGGATCAATGAACACAAGCAGTGAATATGTGTATAATATAAAAATATACACTAGTTCTATTTTTTTCAAAAAAATATTTTGCATAAAGTTATCTCAGATCTGGCACTACAGGTGACCCATTCTTTTGCCTCAGGTGCTTAATGGATCCTATGGGTTTCCAGAAGATGCTTAGAGTTTTTCTCAAAGGCCTCACTGGCAGCCACAGTGAGAAATACAGCAGCAAATTAGACACCTTAAACAACAAAGGACTAATATGACCAAACATATAGCAGTAAGAATGGTAAAGTACATATGACATTCAGAGGCAGATATTAAACGGCAGTGTTTAAAACTACTGGATCCTGTTCTCCAGCTAAGTGAGAAGATTGGCTGCTAACCATTGTAATTCATTTTCCTAACAGTTAGAGAATAAAATTATACATTTTCAGTCAGAATTGACTTGGCAAGTCCAGCTGAGATGACAGAGGCCTTGGTTTATCTGGCAGCATTTTGCCTGATATTTTGTTGTGGAGTCTGGATAATCTCAGAGGAGGCTTAGACACATTAGTATGCCCAAAAGAGATAGTCCATATTTAATTCTGAATAGAGTTGAAATCCCCCAGAGGTGCAAGATAGCAATCTGGGGGTTCCTGAGACTTATAGCTTTGTCGAACTAGGGAGCTGTGACCAAAAGTTAGTCTGTCTTTCTTTCTTTCTTTCTTTCTTTCTTTCTTTCTTTCTTTCTTTCTTTCTTTCTTTCTTTCTTTCTTTCTTTCTTTCTTTCTTTCTTTCTTTCTTTCTTTCTTTCTTTCTTTCTTTCTTTCTTTCATATAGCCACCAACTGTGGGCAGTTTGCAAGGTTAATACACAAACAATACAAAAAACAAAAAGTAAAAATCATACAAGCATTAAAACAGTTAAGAACAATTAAAGCCATATTATAGAATTAACAGGAGAGGACAATTAATTCAGGAACAATAGAACCATTTTATAGGCTCCCCGCTATCACTGCCACTACCACTACCTGATCTCCGGGCCAGATGTCAAAGCCACATCTTCAGGTATTTCCAGAAGGCCAACAAGGTCAGTTTGACCTTGCAGAAATTGATGTTCTGTAGGATGGATGCTGTCATAGAAAATGCTTGCCTCGTGGGTTCTGTCAGATGGCACTCTTTCATAGACAGAACCCACAATATACCCATTCTGCCATAATGGAATGGCTAGAGATAATTGAGAAGTGGTCCCTCAACTAACCAACCTTTTCTTTGAGTGGGGGAGGTAGCCATTTTTGCCCTTGTTATTTCACATCTATTGCATCTGCTTTACATGAAGCTGCCCTTGAGGACCATTTGGAAGTTGATTTAGCATGCAGAAGTCAAAGTATAGTATACCTTGGGTTGTTCACATCACACTTCTACTACAGGAGCTACTGCTAGCTTCTGGGTAAAAAATAGCCCTCCAGGCTATTTTTAAGACTACCTTCTCTGAGTAGTACCTGCCCATACAATGAGATCAGGAAAAGAAGGGTGTTGAAGGTTCATTTCCCAAATGGAGCATCTCCAGGGACCCTGCTGTTAAGACTTCTTCGTGATTCTTCTCTCTTCTGGAATATTATCTCCAAGATATAATATGTCTCTTCTCTATTGAATTTCTGAAGAGCCTTGAACCTTATTCCCTCAGAGGGTCTTTGGAAATGAGATAGATGTTTGTTACCCTGGAGTTGATGTGGAAGCAAATATTGTGCTGAAAAATCCTTAGGGGGTCTCATGGTTGAAGGCATAGATATCTGAATAATACAGAAAAGGTTAAATAAAAGTTTGGACCTCGTGAAAATAAAAACATAGCACCTCTATACTATTATTTAAGACATCTTTTTCAATCTTTCATATGAGCCTGGAAAAAAATGGTGCAGTTGCTTTAATGAATTAAATAATTAAAGCAACAGCATTTTTAATATGATTCTTAAAAGAAACACACTTTCTGTCAGGTTTCCATGGAAGCCTAGAAAAAATATGCCTCTGGTTTAATGAATAGCACAGAAATGTTTTGTTCCTATAGGGTCCAAAGTACTCCCAAATAATGTTCAAAGAATTGATTGATTGACTGACTGACTGACTGTATTCTATCAAGGCAATGTCAGCTCTTGGTGACCACATAGATAGATTTTATCAAAGCAGGTACACACTTACATGCAGTTTTAACATAAACACTTTATTTGTCATCTTGTTAAAATGCTACAGTCAGCTCTTTGTTTAACAGATCTTCTTAACTACATCTCTGTGATATTTACTTTCAGCTCTGTATATCCTGGCAAAACAGACTGAGGCAGCAGTTTGTTTCGGGCTCTGAATAATTGGTTCTAACTTTTCAAAGAATAGGTAATTCAGCAGTAACTTAAAAAGAAAGTATGTACCTTGAGCTTCAATAATTGCTTCTGTCCAATTCATTCCAAGCCTGAAAATTTTCCAGGAAAACCAGTTATCAAAGACATAAGTTTAATTCTGTGTACAATGAAACTGATTCTCATATCAGCCAAGTCGCTGGTATTTTCATTGCACACAGTTAAATCACAACACAAAATGTTGAAAAATGTACTGTATGTATTTATCATACTATCTTAATAAAAGTTAAAGGAACTAAAATACCGTATTTTTCACCCCATAAGACTCACCTAGGTTTCGAGGAGGAAATGAAGATAAAAAAATGAATCTGGAATGCAGTCTCACTGTGCATATAGAGCACCCAATTTGGAGCAGCAGTGTAGTGAGGGCAGGAGGCGGAGCCTGAGAGGACCACAGATAGGTGTCCTCTCATGTGCCAGTTCTGCCTATTGATTCCTGCATCTCTGGCGGGGTTCAACACTGTAAAAGGACCCCACCGCTGTGGCCCGGCTGCGATATTTGCTCCATAAGACGCACAGACATTTCCACCCACTTTTGGGGGGGAGTGCGTCTTTTTCAAAAAATATGGTACTTCATTTTATTGGGTTCAAATTTTTTCTTCTATGGAAAACAAACCTAACTGACTGATCCTTCAAGTCAATGTCTCAGCTTCAGCTTTTAAATCTGATGATGGAATGTGGGGGTGGGGTGGGGGTGTCTGGCAGGGAAATAGCCCACCAACAGAAAGGAAAAAGGAGGAAAATTGTATAGAAATATATGCCTCCCCGCCAAAAAAGTTATTTTAATATAACCAGTAGATTTGGCTGCTTACAAGAAACTGATGCTGTTTTATAGACAGTGATATGAAAGGGTTGTTGTGAGGATGAACTGCATCAGAAATAAGATATTCCTTGTGTGTGATATTCTTTGTTAATTAGATATAGAGATGTGCAAATTACTTGGATTCAGTTCTATTTACTTCCAGTCCCAATAGAAGTGCCTCTGTTAATATTCTAAGGTGGCAGTTTTCTAAGTTCAGCGATTTGGCATTCATCCACCTATTCTCTTTGGGCAACTCACATTCTTCTTTGAAAACAAAAGTAAATGTTTCAGTATCCAAATCTCTATTTTCCACCAACTTTTCCAAAGAAATTCAGAGAGATTAAACACATCGCAAGAAAATCACAGACTGCTGTTTACATGGAAGTCTTGATGGTTCCAGTGGAACAAGATTATTGTAAAGAAGAAAGTTTCTGCTTTTCACAAATAGAGTTGTGATTGCCTCCGGTTCCAAAAGGCCAAATTCTCTGCTTTTCACTGGAAGAGTAAATGCTAGTGTTGTGTGACAAGGCTCACTTTGCTTCACTTGATGTGACCTTTCAAAACTGCTCAACAACTGGAATATATTTCACTGGGCTTTGATGGCCTTCTATCAATGCGAAAGACACTCCTTCTGTTAAACCAAAGCAGTTGCAATAAGGGGATTGTGATGGAAAGTTGTCTGGATTCCAAGGACGAAGGGAATTGTGAGAAATAACCTCAAAAACTCAACAGGAAACCAATGAACAATTAAAAAAGAGCATTTATTGGACTTTTGCAAAAGGGCATGGAAAGAGAATTTATCAGGTCCCAGTCACCATTCTTATAGTCATGTATTTGAAAGTCAAGAGGAGGAATCTGTGCCAATAATCCTCTGGACCTTAAACGAAAAAAACAGTCCTTGTTCATATTTTTGGGGAAAAAACATCTTTAAGTTCTATTCTTGGCATTCCCACACTTCCAGTATAAGGCATACCAAACATCATTTCATACAGAGAAATTCCTATGTCTTTCCTCAGACTGGTTCTAATGCGCAATAATGCCAAAGGTAAACATTTCGTCCAAGGTATTTGCAGTTCCAAAATTAACTTGAAGATGTTGGGCAATTTACCAAGTAAAATTGTCAATCAATTCCCAATGGTTCCATTACCTGTTTCACTACCTTGGCAGTAAAATGAGTACCTCTATCACTATCAATGTTTTCCACCAACCCATATCTAGGAATTATCTGCTCTGATGTTATCTTTACTTGTAATCTTTACTTGTTATCTTTATTTGCCCTTGCATATGGAAATGCTTCCACCCAACCAGTTAAGTGATCCACTATCACTACCAGTTACTTCAAAGTTCCTACTGCTGGCATTTCAGTGTAATCCACTTGGATTCATTGGAATGGACAAACAGCCAATTCTTTCCCTCCTGCCATTTGCTTACGCAGACTACTTGTTTCTCCAGCTGTTCTCTAGACTACTTGTTTTTCCAGCTGTCCTCTAGATTAGCCCAATGAGACTTTTAATCAAAGTAATCTTTTCATCCTTCCCTTTTTTTCAGTGTGGAAAATTCCTATCCTCTTTTAGAAGCTTCCTCATTTTCACTCTAATCACATTGAGGTATGGCATTATTTTCTATATTCATCTATTTCTTTTTCTGCATTTCTATAGTGGTTAACAATAGGAAACAAATCTCTATATAGAGTCTCTTAGATCCCATTCATTCATTCATTCATTCATTCATTCATTCATTCATTCATTCATTCATTCATTTATTTATTTATTTATTTATTTATTTATTTATTTATTTATTTATTTATTTATCTAGCTATTTATTCCATTTCTATGCTGCCCAACTCCCTAGGGACTCTGGGCAGCTCACAACAGAAGAACAAACATCAAATCAATACAAAGACATCTAAAAGTTTAAAAAAGCACATTTACAGTTTGAAACAGTTTAAAATAGCCATCCGTACATGGACTTATTTCTCCACTTTACCTTAATTCCTAAACCTTTTCCCTTCCCCTCATCCTATTTGCCCCCTAACTGGTCACTCTCAGACAAATCTTGTGCTTTATGGTAATAGTAAACTGAAGTAATGAGAAACCTGCAGCAACTTCAAATCTACCAGCTTAGCACCTAATTCTAGCAAAATTTTATTAATAAAATACTTTTGGGGGGTAGTTTTCTTCTCTGCTACAACTTAAAAAAACTTATTTATTTTGCATGTTAATTTTTCATTTTATATTTCACAATTTTTTTTGAGCTTTAAGATTTTCTTGTAATTTTCCTAGTTCCTCCAATAAATCATTTGAGTTTCCTGCTTTCTAGGGCTCAGAAAGACTTACTGACTGCCCCAAAGGCATTAACTTTGTACTTAAGGCAGGCCTATATAACTCATAATTTCTAGCTTGATGCCTTAAACCTCTGCCCCAAACAATGTTGTTGATTAATTTATAAACAATAATAATATATTTTCCATTTTTCAACAGCAAACATCTTTCAGAGATTGTGTTACATTCTTTGAACTGTCATAAGAAAGAACAAATGCTACAAAAAACTCTTAAATTTATAGTAAGAAAAAAAATCTTTCATGGGACAATAAGGATATTTGCCCATAGATCCATATGGATATGGCCCCTGTTAACATGATTCAATAATTGAAATTTTAAATTGGTTTGGTAGCCACAATTCAAGGTAGTAAAAGAAGAGTTATTTTAGTATCTTGGTTTCTGCTTGGGCTATTGACTTCAAAAAACAATGGAGAAAATACTGCATTCACATGCAATGAAATGAGAACTGTGCAGCTATGTTTGTATTTATATAAGAGTGTATATGAACACACTTTGTGAACATGTGGCACTAAGCCTTTCAGAAACTTTCAAAGTCCATGGAATATTGTTCTGAAAATATTTTTTTTCCTAGCATTTTTTTAAAGTGCAGGGTCCATTTTTTTCCATATCAATCAAATGTTGATCCATTTGATTGTGGGAATTGACCAACTAGTTTGTCACCAGAGGCTAATATCATGGGCTGGAAGAGAGTTACCCTGTTGGCTTTCATGGCTAAGGCCGCTCTAGAACTCATAGTCTCCTGGCTTTTAGTCTGGTGCCTTAACCTCTAGATCAGGGGTGTCAAACGTGCATCATCATGGTGGCATCACGTGACATATCAGGACTTTTCTCCCCTTTGCTAAACCGGGCATGCGTGTGGCCAGTGCATGACGCATCTGGCCCATGGGCCGTAAGTTTGACAGCCCTGTTCTAGATCAAACTAACTCTTTTTGTTCTGAAAAAATAAATATACCTTTTAAAATAAATTACTTGCTGAGAAATATACAGGTTGGATGTCTAGCAAGCTGTGTAGTATAGAAAAGCAAATACTATTTTGTGGGATAGATAAAAAGTAATTACCTGACATGTAGTTATTTTATATACAGTATATACAATGCAACTCCACCTCCTCTTTTATTCGATCTGTTTCTTTTAAACAATTTAAATTCCTCTAGCTGTATGTTCCAGTCATTAGTTTCATGATCTTCCTTAACCTTTAAAGCCCGTGTGTGCATTTTTACCTTTTACTTTCCCCTTCTTTCACAAATGAATTTCCTAAATTAAAAGGCTCCTTTTTCCATTGTCATTTTGGTTATCTTTGAGCCTGAACTAGCAATAAAGAGCAGGAAACAATTAATACATGCAGAATCTCCAAGGATAATGGAGGAGAACATCTAATTTGGAGAAGATAAGCACTGGTAGACGAATTAATCAGCTAACAGTTTATGGGCTTTTTATACATGTTAAAAATCTATTGTTTTTTCCTTGACTTATACCAGACAGAATTGATAGCTACAGAAAATGCTACAACTACTGAAGATACTTTTTAGTTTCCAGTGAAAAGCAGTCTTTTGCACCAAACAAAACACTAGATAAGGAAAGTGCAATTTATTGCAAAGATTTAATTATAAAAACAAGTAGTTTATATACCATTTCAGAATGCAACTAAATTAATAAAATGTCGACATAAAGAAGCTATTTTTTTAAAAAATCAGCAACACTTTTTGAGTTGAAAGAAGATATAAGAGGTTCATGGGGAGCATATTTTTTGCTTAGATTTATTTATAAATATAATTATATAGATATAGATATATACACTAACATACTCCACACCTAGACTATATCAGTGGTTTGCCATTACTATTATTCCTAGAATTTAGAGAGAATGACTAATTTCAATAAATTTAGAGAGAGTTTGGGAAGGATTCGATGGATGAGAATCCTCAGGGGGAAAACAACTCAAGAAACTTGGGAAATTTTGAAAATTGAGATTATAAAAGCCCAGTCTAACACAATACCAATGAAGAGGAAAAATAACAGCTCTCAAAAGAAACCAGCACGTATGCATAAAGAACTCTCTGACAAATTGAAAGACAAAAAGGACAAGCATAAAAAGTGGAAAGAGGGGCACATAACTAAGGTATAATATCAGCAAACAGCCCGAGCCTGCAAAGATGAAGTGAGGAAAGCTAAGGCTCACAACGAACAAAGGCTTGCAACAAAAGTAAAAAAAATAACAAAAAAGCTTCTTCCAACATGTTAAAAACAAGAAAAAAGTCAAGGAAACAATTGGTCCATTGCTGGGAGAAAGTGGCAAGAAGGTGACAAGCAATAGGCAGAAAGCAGAACTACTTAACTCATTTTTTGCATCTGTCTTTACACAAAAGGGAAAAACAGTCCAACCTATCAAAAACAGCACCACAAAAAACAGATTAGGAACACAAGTTAAAATAGGGAAGAAAAAGTGAATACCTGTCTACCCTAGACAAGTTCAAATCACCAGGACCGGATGGACTACACCCCAAAGTTCTGAAGGAACTGGCAGATGATATCTCAGAACCACTGAACTATATCTTTCAAAGATCCTGGAGCACCGGGGAACTGCCAGAGGACTGGAAAAGAGCTGATGTAGTTCCCATCTTCAAAAAAGGAAAAAAAATAGATCCAGGAAACTACAGACCTATCAGCCTGACCTCAATACCAGGGAAGATTCTGGAAAAGATAATCAAGTGAAGAATCAGTGAACACCTAGAAGCAAACAACGTAATAGCCAAAAGCCAACATCTGTTTGTCAAAAACAGATCATGCCAGACTAATCTTATTGCATTCTTTGACAAAGTGACAAAACTAATGGACCAGAGGAATGCTGTTGATATAATTTACTTGGACTTCAGTAAGGCATTTGACAAAGTAGACCATAACCTACTACTTGATAAAATAGAAAAATGTGGGTTAGACAGCATCACCACCAGATGGATTCGTAACTGGCTGACCAACCACACTCTACATGTAGTCCTCAATGGAACTCCATCTACATGGAGGGAAGTATGCAGTGGGGTACCCCAAGGTTTTAGGCCCAGTACTCTTCAACATCTTCATCAATGATTTGGATGAGGGGATAGATGGGGAACTCGTCAAATTTGCAGACAACACCAAGCTAGCAGGAACAGCCAACACTCCAGAAGATAGACTTAAGATACAGAAGGATCTTAACAGACTTGAACATTGGGCGTTATCTAACAAAATGAAATTCAATGGTGAAAAAAGTAAGGTTCTACATTTAGGCAACAAAATGCACAGGTACAGTATATGTGGTACCTCACTCAATTGTGAGAGGGATCTTGGAGTCCTAGTGGACAACCATTTAAATATGAGCCAGCAGTGTGCAGCAGCTGCCAAAAAAGCCAACACAGGCTGCATAAACAGAGGGATAGAATCAAGATCACATGAAGTGTTAATACCACTTTATAATGCCTTGGTAAGGCCACACTTGGAATACTGCATCCAGTTTTGGTCGCCACAATGTAAAAAAGATGTGGAGAATGTAGAAAGAGCGCAGAGAAGAGCAACAAAGATGATTAGGGGACCGGAGGCTAAAACATATGAAGAATGTTTGCAGGAACTGGGTATGTCTAATTTAATGAAAAGAAGGACTAGGGGTGGCACTAGCAGTGTTTCAATATGTCAGGGGCTGCCACAAACAAGAGGGAGTCAAGCTATTCTCCAAAGCACCTGAGGGTAAAACAAGAAGCAATGGGTGGAAACTAATCAAGGAGAGAAACAACCTAGAACTAAGGAGAAATTTCCTGACAGTTAGAACAATTAATCAGTGGAACAACTTGCCTCCAGAAGTTGTGAATGCTCCAACACTTGAGGTTTTTAAGAAGATGTTGGATAA
Organism: Diadophis punctatus similis; assembly: GCA_023053685.1. Classification (NCBI taxonomy): domain Eukaryota; kingdom Metazoa; phylum Chordata; class Lepidosauria; order Squamata; family Dipsadidae; genus Diadophis; species Diadophis punctatus. The sequence continues at coordinate 257,906,756 of JALIGW010000001.1, read as the reverse complement.
CCATTTGTCTGAAGTGGTGTAGGGTCTCCTGCTTAGGCAGGGGGTTGGACTAGAAGATCTCCAAGGTCCCTTCCAACTCTGCCATTCTATTCTATTCCTAAGGTGGGACTAGAAAATTCATGTCTTGTTCTAGCCTGTGCTTTAGCCACTAAATCAAACTGGATCTCAAATAAAAATATAAACACTCACAAATAATAAACATAAAACCATGCACCAATACAATTTTTAGTCCACTGCATTGCACATGCATCTTACAAATTAGTAGTTTGGTGAAGTTGACCTAAAGCTTGATGTCATGTTTGGTCATCTCCATGACATTTGAGTTATAATGTGTTTTATTTTCTGTATAAAGATAAATTTAAAAAAGAATAAACCGGAATAATGAAAATCTGATAGAGTAGATGCAGCATAAGGCCTAACTAACAGAATTCATCTGCTGTTAAAAAAAATGGTATGGAACAGAAGCCATTCATGTCAAAAGACAATTGAGCTTGACAAGCAAAATGTGTAGCTTATTAATAATTGAACATGATTTCTATGGTCTGTTACTGATGGAATATTTAATCAGTGAATATCATTCCTCCATTTATTATTCATTAAAGATAAATACAAAGTAATGCCTCTGGATGGAAATATGTTACTCCAAGATTAAGAGCACCCAGACTTAATATATTATTCACAAATCGATTAAACTTTTGTGCAGAGTTTAATTACTTAAATAGAGCCTTAGCTCTTTAAAAGTGCCACCAAGATGTTTTTTCCCCCTCTTTTGTTTAAGATATCTACAAGAAGGGAGAGTTGGTAAACTGGCAGTTGGAAAAGGACTGCAATTCTCTAAGCAGTTTTCACAGAGAGAAAATATCAGCCAAGCCTGGTTCACACATCACTAAGTGCTTTGTTCCAATTTTGATGTGAAGTTCTGTAAGTCTTCTTCCTTTAGCACATGCTGTGTTATGTCAAAGTACCATTGCCTTATTTTCTTCTACTGTACTTGAAATCTGTAGACCTTTTTCATTTCTTTCCCAAACTGTGTTCGCTGATTCTTTTGAAGAGACTTTATGTAAGATTTATTTTTCAAAAAAGTAACAGCTATTATTTTTCCACACCTTTTCTTCTCTGTTTGCATTTACTGGTTAAACCTAAGATTAATGAAGTCTCTTCCTAGATTTTTCGACAGCTGCAAGAGCAGCAGAGACAAAAATATAAAAATAAAATCTCACCCTCATATTGACTGATTAATTGATTGATTCATTAATTCTACTCAACAATCCAGCAGAGAGATCTTATTATGTAAAAGAGATAGATTGGAAAAGGGCTCCTTTCCCTTTATTAATCATGAGACTGTATCTCACATTTTTTCATCTAATTAGCTATTTGGAATTGAAAATCTGAGCAGCTTATTCAAGAAGAATTTGAATACATTCACTAAGATTCAGAGACATCATAAGTTGAAAAACTGTTAGTCTGTGGTAGCCAAAAATCAGAAGGAATCTAGCCGCACCTTTTCAGACTGATTCATTTTATTAAAAGCCATATACAGATCACTTCATCTCATGAATAGAGTGGCTAATGTGGGATTTAAATTGGGAAGAAGTGACAGGCAGGGGAGTAGAGGAAGGGTGATGAACAAAAGCTTACAATCAAATGTGTTAGATTGACAAAGTGTCATCAGATTTCTTCTGATTTTTAAAGTCATAGAATGAATATCAATAATTTTTATGGACAAATATTATGGAAAAAATGTTTACATTTTGCCTGTGCCTGCATTTTGTTTTTACCTCATAGACTTACCTCATACCTTGCCTTTGCCTTGTGGACTTGTCTTGCCTTGTAGAGTTGTGTTGGGTTTGTTCCTGGACTGAACTGTGAACTGGTTGTGTGGTTGTTGAACTGAGGATTTCTGGAAAAATTTCTTTTCACACTATTTGGTGTGAAAAGGCTCAAATAAAATCTTTACCCCACCTGTGACATGTGCGTGTGTGAATGGGATCAGGACAGTAACAATCACAACCATAACAATGACAGGAACAGAAAGAATAATTTTTGATGTCCAGGAACAAGTGTTATGTACAAATATTTTAAAGGAAAAAAACAGAAGACCAGTTTGGAAAGTAAATCTGAATTCTGCTGGGATAAATGTGAATGAATTAACTATGCAGCATAATAACTGGATGCAACAAAACCAGACCAGCTGATTACAAAAGAACAAAACAAAGCATTAATGAATTGGGAAAATATTACACTGGCATTTATGTTAAAATTATCAATAGCAGAGCAAAAACACAGATTTTAACATTTAGATTTATTGCTGCTTGAAAGACAGCAAATCAGACATTGTCATTGAAAAGAGCCATGTTTGCTTAATTGATGTGGCCATTCTGAGATGACATAGAACTAGAGAAAGTTATCAAATATCAAAATTTGTAAATATATAGTCAAATAATTTGGAAGTTGTTGTTGTTCGGGTTCTGGTTGCAAAAGAATTAGGATAGCCTACCTTAGGAACAATTTATGACAGCCGCTTTTAGAAGAAGAAATGGCAGACTAAAGATGGATCTGCAAAAAGTAGAGCTGATGACTATGTGGAGAATGAAGAGCCGACAAATAGACCAGCACTTTGAACATCTCCAGACAAGGAGAGACTTAATTCACCCATACAAGTGCTCCAGACAACTGCTGACTGGCAAGATAGCAAGACTGCAGTCTCAAAACATGGTCGCACTTTTGCTCAAAACATGGTCACACTGTTGAAAGGACACTAGGTTCACATGCTTCCTTTTCTAATCACTTTTGAAAAATGCTTGTTAATGGTTGTTCAGCTATTAAAACCCTTTGAATTGACAGGTTTTGCAGCCCAGGATGAGTTTCCCTTCAATCCTTAGCAAAATACACTTTTAATTACAAGTTTATTTTTTTGAAATTGACTCAGAAGTTAATATTAATAGTGTCAACAGAGACTTCTATCTCTATGAAGAGACGTGCCTAAAATATAATATAGAAGACAAACAAGTTTTATCTGAAAATATCAGGACTGAGTTAAAAATGGATTTATAAATGCCAGGCTACAAGAATGGAAAAAGATGTTACCCTGGACATGCAAAATAAACCAGACACTGTTTTAATAATTAAAAGTCAAATACAAACAATAAACCAAGAAAGTGATGTGAATATTTTTCTTATATTGGATTTACAAAAGAAGCATGTTAAAGGTTTGAAGAATCTTATGACAATGAATGAAGAAAATATGACAATGAATCAAGCTCTTTGATAATATTTGAATGGAGTAAAGATTAAAATTGTTAGAAAAAAAAGGGAAGAATACAAAGTTGGTTTATTTCATCAAGGCCAAAATATATATATTGTTATTTCTGGTAACCCTTAATGGACTTTTGCTGACATAGGGACTGAAAAGATGATGCTTTATGCATTTGTTTATGGATAAGATATGGGATATGAGACGAACAGATAACTTATTGTATTTTAAGAAGAGGTGCAAAATGATTTACACTTGTTCTAATGAAGGTAGGAAGTCACTTTATATACAATATTTCTTGTTTTTCTTTATTATATTCTTTTTCATTTCTCTTTCTATGTATTTATTTGTTTTCTTTTCTGTATCTTCTACTTCTTTATTTTTATTCTTTCCTTTAATAGTTTTTACTATTGTAATTATAATCTTTAGTAAAAAAAATTACTATTTTTTTAAAAAAGGAACAATTTATGACACCCCAGCTATAAACAGCACCATTGTTGGGCATCACATGCTTCTTTATGACCCCTAAGCTTCAAATAATGAAGAAGAAAACTGGTTGTCAGGCCCAGCCCAAGAATGACATAGAACAATTGACTGAAGATCAGTTCTTTATTTGCTCACACCAAATAGATAGAATCTTGCCAGATTAAATCTTTACTATTCTCACCCTAATGGGTATACCATGGGAGATTCTAGGGATTGGCTATCATAATACTTTCCCTCCTATCCAGCTCTGGGTTGTGTTGCCCTTTGTTTTACTCCTTTCTTGGATTGTGTGCCTTCCTTCTGGGAAAGTGCATAGCTTCAGTATAGCATTACTCTGCCTTCTCCTCCATAAATACCATCCCTCACATTGGCCAACATCAACTGTGACATACAATCTAAACATGTGACTGACTGTGGAACCAATAATCATCATCATCATTACAATATCTCAGGTCCTTGGTAAGAACTCAATAGGTAGACAAAAATTCTAGATCCAGTCTAAACATCTGTCTGACTATACGATGATAACAATCAATAATAATAATAATAATAATAATAATAATAATAATAATAATAATAATAATAATAATAATAATAATAATAATAATAATAATAGTAGTAGTAGTAGTAGTAATAGTAGTAATAGCAATAATAATAATAATAATAATAATAATAATAATAATAATAATAATAATAATAATAATAATAACAACAACAACAACAACAACAACCTGTGCCACAACTACCACCTACCAGTGGTAAAGAACTGGTGGGATCATAAACCTGAGAAAGTAGTTGAAAACAAACATGCCAAAATACTTTGGGACTTTCGAATTCAGACTGACAAGGTTTTGGAACATAATATGCCAGACCTCACGATTGTGGAAAAGAAAAAAGTGTGGATCATTGATGTCGCCATACCAGGTGACAGTCGAATTGATGAAAAACAACAAGAAAAACTTAACCGATATCAGGACCTTAAAATCGAATTACAACAACTCTGGCATAAACCAGTACAGGTGATCCCAGTGGTAATCGTCATACTGGGTGCTGTGCCAAAAGACCTTAACCGGCATTTGAAAACAATAAACATTGACAAAATCACGATCTGTCAGTTGCAAAAGGCCACCGTACTTGGATCTGCACGCATCATATGAAAATACATCACACAGTCCTAGACGCTTGGGAAGTGTTCGACTTGTGACATAGTGATACGAAATCCAACATATAAATCTCGTTTGCTGTGTATTACATTTTTTGTGAATTAATAATAATAATAATAATAATAATAATAATAATAATAATAATAATAATAATAATAATAATAATAATAATAATAATAATAATAATAATAACAACAACCACCACCACCACCACCACCACCACCACCACCATCATCATCATCATCATCATCATCATCATCATCATCATCATCATCATCATCATCATCTCCATCCCTAACAGTCAACAGTACATTCTGCTGAAATCGGTGAGACTTTAGCCCTAGCTAACATGTCTATTCGTTTTTCGTAGGAGCTATATCACTGCCAGCTTTACTTTTGGGGCCAGCATGCTAGATTCAAAACTAGATTACTTAGACAATTTAGAGGTAGATATAAATAAGTGAAAAGAAGTGCCGCCTCCATGACAGTTTCACATAACCTTTGAGTGGTCAGTTGTAAAAAAGAAGAATTTTGGTATTGACCAAAATACCAAATGGAAGAAAACATTGTAATGCAGAAGAAAGTGTGGCCTTTGGCTGTATTGTAATAAACTAGGCAATTTACAGCAAGTGACCAGCAAAGCACCATCTTATTGCTTGTCATGCCAGAAGGGTGAAAATAATTCCCACACTAGATAGATCCACAGAGAATTGCAAGAATTTTTCTCCAGAGCATCTTCTCATTAAATGTGAAGAGAACAGACAAGGTGAAGTGACTTTACCTTTTAAAATGAAAGTTCACCAGTGGCAGCATTATTTTGCCACAATACATAGCTGTGGGAAGTAAAAAAAGAAGTTGAAGAAGATGTGACTGAAAGTTAACAGAATTTTTGTCAGGAGAAGTGAGAACTTATATGCCCTACTGGTAAAGGATGTGCATGTGAACAATTGCATTACAAATTTGCTAAGTTCTTATAAAGGGCATTGTTTCACTCAAAAACTTCTATGATCCAAGTGTGCTTGCTAAAGTCAAGAAAAAGCATTTTGCATCAGTTTAGTTCTTTTGCAAACCAGTTAATTTAAATCATTAGCTCCAAGTGCCAGAAACTGCAAGCAAGTATATCTCTATGAAGAAAAAAGCTGATTATTTTTAACCCAGACCAAATTTTGCTTCACTTCCCTCTTCTTCTTTCCAGCACTATCCATTAAATGCCACACTTGATCTTAGCCAAAAGGCCGAGAAGCGATATCCATTAAATACCATATGTGGTATCCTACCCTCAAAACGTCGCTATAGAGCACTGCACACCAAGACAACTAGACACAAGAACAGTTTTTTCTCGAACGCCATCACTCTGCTAAACAAATAATTCCCTCACCACTGTAAAACTATTCACTAGGCTGCATTACTATTACTATTAGTTTTTCTCATCGTTCCTATCACCCATCTCCTCCCACTTATGACTGTATGACTGTAACTTGTTGCTTGTATCCTTACGATTATTTGATATTGATTGTTTCCTGATTGCTTACTTGAACCCTATGACAACCATTCTTGACAAATGTATCTTTTCTTTTATGTACACTGAGAGCATATGCACCAAAGACAAATTCCTTGTGTGTCCAATCACACTTGGCCAATAAAGAATTCTATTCTATTCTATTCTAGTTAGGATTTTTTTTCTTTCTTACCTATAACTGGATTGATTCTTATGCAACTCACAGCCTAACGTTTGACACTTATAAATTCCAGAAAAATAGGGGAAAGAGGCTGCAGACCAAAGAGAAAAAGAAGTGATCAAGAGCGTATGTTGGCATTGGTACCCCTGCTTTCTTTCAGATGAATCTCCAATTCAACTTTAGCGTACAGTTGAGAGAGAAGAGTAGGTTATGTGAAATGGAAGAACTGCTTAGCTAAGATTATCAAAGACTATTCAGAATAAAGTATTTGGCCTTCCCCAAGCAGTTGGAAGGTCTATAGGGAGATTTACAGGGTATTTATTTATTTATTTATTTATTTATTTATTTATTTATTTATTTATTTATTTATTTATTTATTTATTTATTTATTTGGAATGCTAGAGATCTATAAGAAGGGACAAAACTGTCAAGAACAATATGATTCCTTACTATTATGTCCATCTTATTTTATTCCACATGTGATAATGTCTTAGAAGACATACAAACTGAGGCAGACACACTTGAAAGGCTAACAAGTTTATTCAGCTCAAGGTAAATGCTAGCAGTGAAAGCGCTAGCCTGTCTGCTTAGCGCGGCACGCTCAGGCTAACAGAGAGCGGCAAAGTCAGTACCCTTGACTGCTCCTTATATAGTCGAGCCAGAACGGCTGCGACCAATCAGCTTGCAGAAGCAGCCCGGCTTCAGCTGAGGACCTGAGGGAAGCCTGGACGCAGCAACATGCACTTGCAAGTTTTGTTTTAATTGGAAGGAAGGAAAGAAGGAAGGAAGGAAGGAAGGAAGGAAGGAAGGAAGGAAGGAAGGAAGGAAGGAAGGAAGGAAGGAAGGAAGGAAGGAAGGAATCAATCTGTATCACATTTTTCATGCTTATTTCTCCTGATTTAGATATGTCAGAACATTTTGCTAGATATTTTTGCTGGCATTTCTCCTAAAATCGTTACCAATTTTGAATGTTGATTTTGTTGATGTAATTAATTTTGGACTAAAGTTAATTGAACTAGGTTGTTTGATAACCTCTGATTTTACTATCATACTTCCTAGTATAATCTTTCCAGGGTAAATCTATGTAGAGGTAATTTAAAAAGTATTGCATACATAGAAGAATGTAGCAGAATGGCATACATATTCCACCTTTCCTTTAGCTCTCAGAACAGAGAGATACATATAGGTTGTCCTTGACTTAAAGCCATTATTTTAGCAACCATTTATTTACTTAAGAATTTATTTAAGAAAATTTATATGGCCACCCACTTGTTCTCAGTGACTCTGAATGGCTTACAAAAATAAAAAACCCAATATACAAACAATAAAAACAATAACCCCATCCCCACCCCTTGGTGACAACAATCAATCGGATAAGCCACTTGATGGGCGTCATCCCATGATGTTCCCTAATCCCTTTGGCAAAGGCAGGTCTTCAGGCCTTTGCAAAAGAGTATCAAAATGAGGGCCAATCTAATCTCCACAAGGATGATGTTCCAAAGAGAAGGAACCACCACAGAGAAGACCATTCTTCTGGATCCTGCCAGATGTACCTACTTTGGAGAGGCGACCCACAACATTCCCTGCCTCCCCACTCTGGTGGGTTGGGTAGATGTAACAGTCCTTCAAATAACCTGTGGTGCGTGTGGTGATGGGTGTCCCTAGATACACCCATGTGACACCCATCCTTCGCGAACTGCACTGGCTGCCCATAGGTCTCCGAGTGCAATTCAAGGTGTTGTGATTACCTTTAAAGCCCTATATGGCTTAGGACCAGTTTACCTCTGAGACCGCCTTCTTCAACATACCTCCCTAAGACCGATTAGAGCCCACAGAGTTGGTCTGCTGATGGTCGCGTCAGCCAAACAATGTCTGCTGGTGGTCCCGTCAGCCAAACGAGCAAGGGCCTTCTCTGTGGCAGCACCGGCTCTCTGGAATACACTCCCCCCGGAGATCCGCACTATTCCCACCCTGCCAGCCTTCAGAAAAGCACTAAAAACCTGGCTTTGTTGACAGGCCTGGGGCCAATGATTTCAATATAACATTGAGCACTCTTGGCCCCATGAATGAATTAATTGTATGGGGTTTTTAAATTGTTGTTGTTTTTTAACGTTTTTAAATGTTTTTAATAATTATTGTTTTTAATGTTTTTTCTATATTTATTGTTTGCATGTAGATTTCTTATTGTTGTGAGCCGCCCAGAGTCTCTGTGGAGTGGGCGGCATACAAGTGTGAATAATAAATAAATAGATAAATAAATAGATAAATAAATAAATAAATAAATAAATAAATAAATAAATAAATAAATAAATAAATAAATAAATAAATAAATAAATAAATAAATAAATAAATAAATAAATAAATAAACTAACTAACTAACTAACTAACTAACTAACTAACTAACTAACTAACTAACTAACAAACCTGCTCCCAAGCCATATAGGGCTTTAAAGGTGACAACTAGAACCTTGAATTGTATCTGGAAGCAAATCAGCAGCCCATGCAGCTCCTGCAGGAGGGATGACAGTTATACACATCTGGCTCTGCACAAAACTAGGCAAGCCACTGCATTTTGAACCAAGTGGAGCTTCTGGATACTTTTTAACAGCAGCCCCATGTGGAACATATTTCAATAGTCAAGACTGAAGTTGCAACAGCACTGTAAATAACTTACAGCCAGTTCTCACACTTGCAGCTGTTGCCGCATCCCCCTAGTCATGTGATCAAAATCTGGGAACTAGGAAACCAGCATGTATTTACAACGATCTCGCTATCCTGGATTCATGTGATTGTTAATTGGGATCTTCCCAGCAGGTGGGCTTCTGACAAGGATAGTCAATGTAGGAAGTTAGATTTGCTTAATTACCACACAATTCTCTTAACAACTTCAGGGATTCACTTAGTAACTACAGTATGGAAAAATAGTTATTGGGTGCAACTCATTTAGCAACTGCCTTGCTTTGGTTCCAATTGTGGTTGTAAGTCAAGGACTACCTGTATGTTATACTATGTCATGTCTCCATGTATGGGGTTTTACAAAACTTCTGCCCCTCCTCTTGGGGTGTGGAGAGTTTTCTATTTTTTCACAGTGTGATATTTTCAGTTGCCCCGATCCCCAGGGAGATTTTCTAGTAACTGGAAATTAACGACTACATTCTTCACTGCACTTGAAAACACACTGTTATTTTATGTCAGAGAAATGCAATTGAGAGCTCCAAATGCTCTTTGGGTGGGATGTTGGAAACCATATTCTGAAAAGTAGTGGAGCCAAGAGCAAAAAATAATTTTGCCTGAAATGAATTTAAATTCAATTACAACTACATTTAAATGGATATTTACTCAACATATATTTAGCCATCATGTTGCATTAAACACTACAATTTGGATGACTAAAGTTGGAGGAACTCTGGAAATCGGGTAGACAGAAGGCTTCAGTATTGCCTTTCTGGTTTATGGATATAAGATGAACTGTAGCTTTGTCCTCCAAGAGAGGTAAACAGCCAGAGAAGGACTGCTGTTGCAACTCCTTCCTCCACAATTTATTTTATTTTATTTATTTGTTTGTTTGTTTGTCAAACGTGTACAAGATAGTAGGTATTTGTAACATAACATAAGCAAAGAAGTACAGATAAATGAGGACAATAGGACAGTAAGACAGGGATGGTTGGCACAGAGGTGCACTTATGCACGCCCCTTACAGACCTCTTAGGAATGGGTTGAGGTCTACTGTAGACAGCCTAAGGTTAAAATTTTGGGGGTTTGGGGAAGAAACCACAGAGTCAGGTAGTGCATTCCAGGCATTGATCACTCTGTTGCTGAAGTCATATTTTCTGCAGTCAAGTTTGGAGCGGTTTACATTAAGTTTGTATCTATTGTGTGCTCGTGTATTGCTGCGGTTGAAGCTGAAATAATCATTGACAGAAAGGACATTGTGGTATATGATTTTATGAACTACATTTAGATCAGATCGAAGGCGACGTATTTCTAAATTGTCTAATCCCAATATTTCAAGTCTGGTGGAATAAGGTATTCTATTGCGAGCAGAGGAGTGGAGGACTCTTCTTGTGAAGTATTTCTGGACTCTCTCGATTGTATTAATGTCCGATATGCAGTGCGGGTTCCAGACAGGTAAGCTGTATTCAAGAATTGGTCTAGCAAATATTTTGATTGCTCTGGTTAGCAGTGTAATATTGCCAGAGAAGAAGCTACGCAAGATTAGATTAACAACTCTTAGTGCCTTTTTGGCAATGTTGTTACAGTGGGCTCTGGCACTTAGGTCATTAGATATGAGTACTCCAAGGTCATATGACCTTGGAGTACTCATATCTAATTGATATGATCTTGTACTTTTTGTACATTGAGTACTTGGAGTACTCAATGACCAAGATCTATTACCTGAGGAAACATTTGTACTCTGTCTAAAAATAGGACTGGCCCAGCCCCTTCAAGTCTTGACATTCATAGAGTTAGAGCAGGAGCTGAGTAGACATTTTATTTTTATTTCTTTATGCATTTATACAGCTGCCCGACTCAAACTGCATGGCTCTGAGCAGCATACAAAAAAGCAAAAAAGAACAAAAAAGAAAGCACAATTAATTGATATAAAATATCCTAGCTTATTAAACTATACTAAACAATAAAATTGAAACAAAACTGAAAACTTCTACAATCCAAAATCTGGAGGAAGAACCAGGGCTTAACTACCTTCTTAAAAGCCTGCACCTTTGGGGACAATTGTAGATAGATAGATAGATAGCTTTTATTGTGGTCAGAGACCAATTCAAAATACACACAAAAAGGGGGGTAAATTTTACAAATATAGATAGATCATGTGACAGTACACCATCTACTACAATCTATACCGTCAATACTAGTGATCCTCTGCCGTAGGGGTTACCCGTCTTTTCCTCCATTTTTTTTCAGCCACAACTGCAGCAAAAAAATTTGCCACCTTTGAGGTTATATTAGGGTCTATATCCTGAAGTAGGAAATAAAGGCTGAACAGATCTGGTGAACCAGGGAATCTCTGGGAAATAGGGGAGATGAATCTTGATCTTATGTCTCGATAGTGGGGGCATACAAATGTAATATGGAGCAGAGATTCCGGGGATCGGCCATCACATGTACAATAGGTGGATTTTACTCCCCCCGAGAGCCTACTGTTGAGGACATTCAAGGGGATCACATTAAATCGTGCCTTCATAAATGCAAGCCTATGTTTGGGGACAATTGTATGCTCTGAGAAGATTACTTCAAAGAGCAGAGGCCATGAGAAAGTAATAGAGACGTTTCAAATCTATGACAGGCACAAATAAGGATAGCAGAACAGAACCAGCAGTGGTGCTCAATCCTTCTTATATATTAGCATTAACCAAGTAGCTAAACAGAATTCTTATGCTTATATGAGCAGAGTCTATTTTTTTCCAGTTTATCAGAGCTTCAGACAGGTAGCAAAGCTTGTTCAGTTCAGTTTCAGTTCAGACCCATGTTTCCTAGACTTTTAACTCTAGTACCACAAATCCACACTAAAATATTGTCAACTTCTGTTGTATGGTGCAAAGCCCATCTGTTCACTCTGTCTGACTTTGAATTTGGCATATTAGCAACAAAGCAGTTCAGTTTATAGTATCAGTAAGGTAATGAGTTGCAATGTTACCCTCCCAAGGATTGTTATGGCAGGGGCTTGTTGTAAATTTGGGAATTGTTCTTTTGTAGCCCAATATTGGCAGCAGGATGTCAAATGGTATGTAATTGTAACATAAATTTATCCAGAGCTGGAAGCTGTTGGGAGTTATGGCTGAGTTTATAAATTGATTTTTTAACATAAAATTATAAGCACATAGAACAACTTGGTGCATACATAATAGTAGCTACTTAAAATACTCTATCATAGTACTTATACATGAAATAATACATGTCCTATGTTTCTTCAAGTAAATCATGTGTAATATCGCCATGCTAGTGTGCAATGTTACAATTTGCTATTGAAAGACAGCTGATCCCACACACTTCATATTGAGTTTATAATATATATTTAAATCTAGATATAATAGAAGTGTTGTGTACAAATGAACCCAACTGGATTACAATGGAAAATATGGTATGTTTTAATGCTAAGAAGGTCTTGCTTTATCAGAATTCAGCCACCTTGCAGAAGAATTCACAGGGGAATTTAAATGCTTAGTTAGCACTGAAATATTCTAACTCTACTGGAGAGGAAAGAAATGGTACTTAGCATAGAAAATAAATGTTTTGAACTATACCTTTAAAGGTCCTCCGTGGAAGTATAGAGCTCAAGGTCTCTAAGGAGCACAGCCACAGGCCAAGTGCCTAAGTAAGATTATCATGAAAACCCAGGTATGTGGCCTTGAATTTTATTGTTAAAAAACAATAATGTATACCAAGGATGCTTAGATGGTTTCCCCCATTTTGTCAGTGTTATTTCTTTCCATGTGGTCTACACAAATTCTGAATGTAGACTTCTAGGGCAGGGGTGTCAACCCCAGGGCCCACGGGCCGGATGCAGCATGCGCTGGCCACGCTCACGCCTGGTTTAGCCAAGGAGGAAAAAGTCACAATCTGTCACGTGATGATGCCGTGATGACTCGAGTTTGACACCCCTGTTCTAGAGAATACACAGTTTTAGCAGAGAGCCATTGACCCCCCCTCTCTCTCCATCCATCCATCCATCCATCCATCCATCCATCCATTTTCCCTATAAGGAGACTCTGGGAGGTTTTGCTTTATTTCAAAGTTTTATCCTAGCTTTTCTTCATTTTCAGGAAGAAAGGAAGAAAAGAAAAGAAAGTAATGTTTCTGTTCTAATGGCTGTAAGAAGATAGCATAAGACTCTGAGCAATTAACAAAGCATTACAGAAATATGTTTTTGTATTTGCTCAGAAGGACTGCAGTCTATGCTCTGGGCATGTCTGCTTTACAATTTAGGAATTATAATGTGAAGCAATTTTAAAGATGAAGGGAGTGTCCTGAGAATGTGGAAATGCAAGTCTTTAACCTCCAATAAATTTATTGAGGGCTTCCTTAAATTGAACCTGTCTTGTATAAACACACAAACACACACACACAATAACAACAACCTCCAAGTAAAAGATTACACTGTGTGTGTAACTCAATTCTCTATTCAGTTTGAAAGCCTCTGAATAGTTAGATTAATGCCTTTAATAAGGCTACAATGAAATGGAACTGTCATTCATGAGTGTATATACAACAATCCTATTTTTTTTCATAACAGCAATAACATTGCATGATAAGAACTGTTGCTGATATATTGCCTGGTGCTTTCCCTCATACCTTCCTGCACTCAAGTCTGGGACTGAGTGAATTTGTAAGAAAGTAATGATGTGTTTGGAGAGAAGAAAGTAATGGTGTGCATAGAATTATAGCTCCCATTTTTTCCCTAGCAGAAAAGATTCCCTGTAATTGATTCACAATCTTTAACTCTTATGGCATCTGCATTTATTTCTGTTTATTCTGCCTCTCTGTTCCATTTGCTTATCCCAGTTGATTCCATTTCCTGAGCTACCCTTTTTCAAGGTCCAATGACCACCTTGGCAATGCACCAATAGGCATGTTTATTCCACCAGGTGCTGTGGTGAATAGCAAACATCCCTAATCAGCTCACTTCACAATTCATCAGCTTCATGCTTGTAAAGCTGGTAGGGTGAATGGTGTAAACTGGACTTAGTTGTTGTTTTCTTCGTCTTCTCCTTTTTCTTCTTTTTAATGTGCCATTAAATGCACAAAGGAAGGGAGAAGGAGGTTAGTAGATTCTCCCTGCTGAAGAGTAGTTTTCTGATTTCTTTTCTTGCTAATGGCTTACTAAACATCCCTTTAAAAAAGAGAGGTATATGCATCATCCCATGGACAGACCCAACTGTGCTAGTGTGGACAAAATCAATCTGATTACTATTTACTTGTCATTATAAGGTGCTATTGCACAAAACGTTATGGCTGAATGAGTTGACTTCCTTCCTTCCTTCCTTCCTTCCTTCCTTCCTTCCTTCCTTCCTTCCTTCCTTTCCTTCCTTCCTTCCTTTCCTTCCTCACAGATGTGAAGGATGGGGCATATGCCTTTATTATACTTTTCTTTGGAAGAATGGGGAGGTTATAGTAAATGTTAACCTAGGAATTTGATTAAGGGCAGGCTTGTTCTGTTAAAATAATAGTAAGATAAGGAAATATCAATTCTTAACAGTTGATGCATTGTTTAATAAGAAAACAGACAACAGAATAAATTAGCAAAGTTGAAAATGTAGGTACATAATATGTTGAAAGGAATGTTGGTGGTTTCTTCTGTGCTACTTTCTAAAAATTAATGTAGAGACCAGTTTATTGTGTAGTCAGTATCTATGAATTTCTGCACATGCAAAGACTGAAATGAAACATTAAGGGAACAGCAAAAGATTTGTAGAAAAACTAGGAAAAATGTGGGGGAAAATAGTGCAAGAACACAGAAGTGTGTATGTGTATACACCTTCAAATCAGTGTTGACTAGGTGATTAGTTCCTGCAGTTTTCTTGGCAAAGTTTTCAAAAGTGGTTTGCCATCTTTTCTTTCCTAGAGGTAAAACAGGATGACTGGTCCAGGGTCACCCAGTTGGGTTCTTGCCTAAGATGGGACTAGAACTCATGGTCACCTGGGTTTTAGTCTGATGCCTTACCACTACACCAAATTTGCTCTCACAGGAAGACTATGGGGATGGCAAAGCATATCTTAATCAGGCCTTTGTGTGATTATGTTTTTAGAAATCTGATTAATTGGTTTAAAAAAATGTTTAAACCTTTAGGTGTGGAGCCTTATACACTTTCTCTTTATCTGATGGCTGCTGGCAGAGAGTTGATTTATATCTGATAAATCATATATTATCAGCAAAGGTGGAAGGATGAAGAGAACGTTTCACACCGGGGAATTGAAACCTGTCGTCTTTTATTTATCCATTGCCTGTCTTGTGCTGCTTGTGTTTATAGATGGGGGCAACACAGGACAGAGTGGAAGGAAGCCATTTCTAGATGTTGCAGTTCTTTGATTATCAGCCCTAGTAGTCTTTTTCAGACTTTTCCTGAATATGTGAAAAGTGCAAAGTGGTGAGAATACTGAACTTTACAGGCGGTCCTGACCTGATTCTCTGAACTCTGTTTCTTTAAGTCAGAGAACTGAAGAGGAGTTACTTGTGAGAGAGATGAAAGAGAGTTCTAAGTGTGATCTTAAATTCAAGTAAAGCTGGTTCCAGATGCCGTTGTCCCTTGCATTCAGGTTCAACTCCCCTTCAGTTCTTGTGTCTGAACATATGAAAGGTAGAGGAAGACCACAGAGAGACCCTACATTTATCTCTTTATCTGTTTAGATGAAAGTATGAATTGAGCCTATTGTGAAGAACTTTTTTCAGGTGTTTATTATGAAAAATGAACAGATGTTGTCAAAAGGCAAAGCCCAAATATGATTTTATCAGGCTATCCAAATAATATAATACAGTTCCTTGTGCATTATGATATCTACATGTATGTTGCCTTCCCATATCTAGTGAAAGGGTTATGCATATTCTTCAAGGGAAGGAGATTTTACAGTTAATGGAGGCTGCTGGAGCAAAGTTTATTTCGATATATATTCCCAAATAATATCCCTTTTAATGTTAGCTTTTATTCACTTTCTTAAGGATTCTTTGTTAGCCCTTTTCAACCATTTCCAATTCTTTTCCTTCCAACAAAGCTGTTCTGCACCTCTGCCTCTTCTAATCTTGTGCATCATCATCCTTTTCATGCATCCTCTCATCTTCAGCCCCATTCATTTCATTATTCAGAGCATCATTTTTCATACTGTACTTCTAATTAGGGTAAGTCCAGTCTTCCATGTCATTATGCAACATTTTCTCACTCTGCTTCAAGAGTTTCCAAAACCTCTTTCCTGCTTTTTCATACAATATGTGCCTTATGCTAAATAAATAAATCTACTATATTACATTCTTCCAACCTCTTCATTTGTATTATCTCAGAGCATTTTCTTTTAGATTGTATTTGTTAGAATGTTGCACAATTTTTACCCAAACTCATCTCTGATTCTTCCATTGTTACAATTCACTGGATCATAATGTGCATCTATTGCCAACCTACAGATTCTATTTTTATATACATACATAATGCCTAGTTGGCATTCTTCATACTTTTTGGTGTTTTATACATATATATGTATACCACCTCATATAATTTTAGGTTACTTCCAAGGACTTTCAAACAATATCAATAATCCAAACAATGTAAAAGAACAAAGAATATTAACTTAAAATAACACACTCTGTAGAATTGCATAAAAAGGGGAAATTGTTCCTGACATTATAAGTTCAGGGAAATGCCTGAAAAACTAGTCATTTTGGACTTTTTATGATAAATTGTTAATTATCTATTGGGTTGTTATGAAAGGGAAAGGTATTGGCCTCGCAAAATATGTCCTCTTCACACTTGCTATAGCTCTGCCACTCAGTGTTATCCCTGAGAACTGTAAGCAAGCTGAGCTTCATATGAGCTAATCTTTAATGTTTGCAATTTGCAAAGGATGGAAAAAACTAAATAATTGCTAACATTTGGCTGCGCTTTTAACCTATTTTAGACTTTTAAGTCTAATACCTAAAACAGTTATCTGTGGAGTTTTGCAATTGTCTGACTTTTGCAGTCCCTTAATTTCAGCTCCAAAATACATATAGAAATACATTTTCTGGAAAGAATTTTTTTTGGGGGGGGGGTATTAGAATAAAATTTGAAAGTCACTTTGGTGTTGTGGTTAAGGCATCAGGCTAGAAAATCAGGAGTCTGTGAATTCTAGACCTGCCTTAGGCACAAAACCATATGGGGTAACCTTGGGCCAGTCATTTTCTCTCAGCCCTAGGGAGAAGAAAATGATAAAACCACTTCTAAAAAAACCTTGCCAAGAAAACTGCTGGATTTGTCTAGGCAGTCAATGAGAATTGGACATAATTTAATGGAAGAAAAAAAAGAATAATATAGACTTAGGAAAAGTGATAGACCTTATATAGATTAAATGATTGATTCCTAATCAGTTAAAGTCAGTCATTAAATGAACCCCCACAATCATTGTAAGTCAATGCAGTCAGAGCAGAATCAGTTTAATGTGTCCCTTTTTCACTGCATCCAAGTGAAAAAAGGAGAGGCTTTCTAGCAGAACTGAATGTAAAAAGTCAAAGAGAGGGCTGTGGAAATATTTACTGACCCCTCGCATCCTGGACATAAATTGTTTCAACTCCTACCCTCAAAACAATGCTATAGAGCACTGCACACCAAGACAACTAGACATAAGAACAGTTTTTTTCTGAACGCCATCACTCTGCTAAACAAATAATTCCCTCACCACTGTCTAACTCAGTGTTTCCCAACCTTGGCAACTTGAAGTTGTCTGGACTTCAACTCCCAGAATTCCCCAGCCAGCATTCGCTGGCTGGGGAATTCTGGGAGTTGAAGTCCAGACATCTTCAAGTTGCCAAGGTTGGGAAACACTGGTAACTATTCACTAAGACTGCATTACAATTACTATTAGTCTTCTCATCATTCCTATCACCCATCTCCTCTCACTTATGACTGTATGACTGTAACTTGTTGCTTGTATCCCTACGATTTATATTAATATTGATTTTTTTTCCTGATTGCTTATTTGTACCCTATGACAATCATTAAGTGTTGTACCTCATGATTCTTGACAAATGTATCTTTTCTTTTATGTACACTGAGAACATATGCACCAAAGACAAATTCCTTGTGTGTCCAATCACACTTGGCCAATACAGAATTCTATTCTATAGGTGGAGGACATGTTAATTTCTATGACTAATGTCCATTGATAATTTATCTATTGATAATAGTTATCTTTCAAATAACTATTCTTTTATGTACTGCATTTATTGTCTTTATTCTCCTCTTCCCTCTGTTTTTTCTCATGCTGCTTTGTGGTGGCAGAAGATCATTTAGGTGACCATTACCAAATGTTGCCTTTGCTACAGAAAAAAAGGGGGGGTTAGGGTTAGGGTTGGCCAGTTCTGGGACCATGAAGCAGGTGCCGATATGGATGCAATGATAAAACAGAGGTTTGAGATTTAAGGCGTATATGCCATTCTCTTCTCATTTTTCAAGCTTGGCATGCACGAATACGGTCTCTTCATTATCCCTTCATAAACTGCTATAAATCAGGAATATTTGCAGTAGGTTGACACCAAATCCTTATGATGTTTTTCAAAAAAGTTTTCTAAAGGGCACTTTTAAGCTCATAAGCATGTGCATCAGGGAAGATGGCAGCTGAATTTAAACACAGCTGACAGATATGGATCTCAAAGGAGGCATTCCCTAGCTAGATTATGTATTTTAATACCGTAAGCTTGCCTTTGTTGTCTCTCTAAAGTAATCTGCTCCTGGGGCCTATGTTTTTCTACCACCACTTTTGGGGAAGGATTATGAGGCAACCAGTGGTAACTAATGTTGTGTGATGTAGGCAAGTGAGCTGAATTCTATCAAATAGCTTCATTATAGAAAAGGTGCCTGACATCTAACTCATGAATAGTGGGATATGAAGGGACAGCCCAATGCTGTCTTTGTCCAACTAAGAAATTTGTGTTCTCATTAGGAACCAGATATAACTATAGAATCCCATTATCCAGCTCAGGGGTGGGCAATTAATTTCCCCAAAGGGCCGCATGAAAAACAGGGATTGTTGTAGAGGGCCAAATCAATAGGGCGGTGAAGGTGTAAATTGGGGAAAAAAATAGAGTTGCCTTCAAAATAAAAACAACACAATTGTATTGCATGTATGGTGTACACATACTTACATTTGATTTCTAATTTCTGATTGATTTCACAAGGGCCAGACAGGGACAGCCAAGGGCCAGATGTGGCCCAGGTGTAATAAAATGCCCAGTTGTGGTCTAGCTACTGGATATACATTTTAGGCTGCTCTGGAATTTCTCTGTAGCCCCCAAAACTAAATTATATATAATCCTAGATAATATATTCACACTTGCTTTGCATAAATGCTAAACGTAAGTCTTCCTTAAAGGAAATTACCTCTTCCTGAATACTACAATTATAGTACACAAGAATACAATCTGGATGGAAAGTATGGACAGAATATAAAGCTTCACATTATATCTTTCAGTCCACCATAATGAAAGGAGGGGAACTACAGGAAGCTCAAATCATTTGTGGCTTTATACTAATTGTAGAAACAAGAAATTTTAAATACACCTGTACTAAACCACTTAATGAGAAGTATCTAAGCCATCTAAATTTAATGTCTGGAGGGAGAAGGAGATGGAATGGAATTAAAAACAAGCAAGACATCTGGTCTGATATGATTTTTCACATAGTTTTAATTTAGCTGTTGAGACAATATTTTAGCATCATTCAATACCTAGTAACATAGCAGAATTTCTGGAAGAATGAATTTGGATAATCTATTTTTATTTTATTTTGGAGGAAGACAGGGCTATAAAATATATTGCCACTATCACTATGATTGGCTCTTCTCTTTGACCTTCAATAAACAAATAAAATTAAGCCACTTTTATTTTAAGTGCTTTTGTAGACAGAAGCTACTATGACATTGATAAACTTTATTTTGTTTTGAAGTAAAGTTACCGAATAGGTTTAGGGGAAAATCAAAGTTTTAAAACATAATCTCCTGGTAGTTCAGCAGAACAGACCAAGACTTCAAGAAAAAAACAGAATGATTATTTTAGCTAACAATCTTCCTCTTGGTTATTTGACAGGGATGCAATTTGGATGAAACCAATATTTGGATTTTTTTTAAGAACTTTTGTTATTACTTCTCATGCCCCTCCCAAAAATTGCTAAAAACAAAAGGTAAGGATATGTGTTTGTATAAATGTTTAATACAGTATAATTGGGCTGATGTCCATTATTTTTTCCCAAATACTTTTTATGCCTTTCAGTGATGGACATTTTCTGAGTTCCCAGTTATAACAGTTAATATTGTACAGATCAACTACTGAAGATGATGAATGAAGCCAGGAGAAACATAAATTCAATAACCTAAAGGTGAAGTCAATGTGTGGGTTGTGTTTTGTAAGATGTCTGAAAGTCAGAGTTTCACACACACTAATCTACACAACTGCATGCATTTCATGATCATGGTATACAACCTACTTTTGCTTCAAGACTTTTCAGTCACAGCATAAATTAAAAAAAAGGAAACATTCAGTATCTTTCAAATTTTTGCAACTATCCTAATTCCCTGTTGCATTCTTCAAAGCCATTGTTATTATTACATCGTATATTTTGTTTTTGAGTAACGATAGAAATATTTTTTCCTCATTGCTTCATTGACCAAATCATCTATGAAGAAAACTATATAGTTAGTTCTTCCTTTTCTTAGGTTAGCTGACTAATTGGTATCCAAATGAACACTGAATGATGGTTGGGCTTTCAAGTTTCCATTCTGCATTTCAAAGACTACGCAAGTTGAACATCTTATATTAAATTGTACTTTTTTTTCTGGGTGAGAAATGTCAAATGTAATAAATTACCAGAAAAAAAATGACTGCAGTGAAAAAGTATGTAGGATAATTCTCTTGTTTAAAAATATTAACAAAGTTCAAAGGAAAGCATGTCTACCTTTTATTAACAATTCTCTTCACTGCCACATGCCAAGCTTGGGTTTAATCTTCTCTGCTGGAAAAAACTTATTTTTCTTATGATCTAAGTGGAATTGTGACTTAGAATGCTCAATAGCTTTGTTCAAGCTGCACACCCATCACGTAGGCTGAGCATCTGCTAATTAGATAAAGCTTTTTAAAATCCTGCTCATGCTGACACAATTTCCACTACTATTCTTGCCTAGTGTTCATGCCATCTGCTGCAAGGATGGGGTGTGTATCACAAAGCCCAATTACCTTCAGCTTGATTTGCACAACAATCTTTCCATACTCTGGCTTTTTATGTCTCCTGTGCAAATCACAGTGAAACTGTCACATTCTCATTTAGAGTTATTTGCTTCCACTGATTCAAAGCTTGGGGAATACTCTGATGCCTCTGGTTGAGCCATTTTCTTTAGAAACACTACCAGCTCAAGTAATCCTGAAACTGCATTTCTTATGTCATTGGATCCAGCACCATAGTCAAAGTGAATGTGTGTTTGTGGGGGGGGGGGAGAGAGTTATAGTCTGTGTGAGGACATGGGTAGTCACCTGATTGAGCAACTGAGAATCAGTAGCCATGTATTTGTATTTGTTTATTTGTCAAGCATATATGATTATAAGCAAAGTATAAACAGTAAAACATGATTGAATATATATGTAATAGTACAAGCATGAATAAGAGTAAAAGAGATATGTATAATGTGCCCACTATTGAGTAGGTGACAGCTGATCTGTTGTTGTTTTAAATCTAAGCAGGGTTGGATCTGTTTTCTACCTGGAGGAAAGACCAGCAGAGAAAATATTTTCTCCACTCCTCTGCTCGCAATAGAATACCTTATTCCACCAGACTTGAAATATTGGGATTAGACAATTTACAACTATGTCGCCTCCGATCTGATCTAAATGTAGTTCATAAAATCATGTACCAAAATGTCCTTCCTGTCAATGATTACTTCAGCTTCAGCTGCAACAATACACGAGCATGTAATAGATACAAACTTAATGTAAACTGCTCCAAACTCGACTGCAGAAAATACGACTTCAGCAACAGAGTGATCAATGCCTGGAATGCACTACCTGACTGTGGTTTCTTCCCCAAACCCCCCAAACTTTAACCTTAGACTGTCTGCAGTCGACCTCACTCCATTCCTAAGAGGTCTGTAAGGGGCGTGCATAAGCCCACCACTGTGCGTACCATCCCTGTCTTACTGTCCTATTGTCCTCATTTATTTATACTTCTTTGCTTATGTTATGTTTATGCAAACACCTACTATCTTGTACATGTTTGACAAACAAATAAATTAAAAAATAAAAACTACTTTCATATTTTTGACTTCCATATCCTTCACCAAGAAAAAAGAGAAGGAAGGGCATGTTATGTGTCCCATCTGTTAAGGAATACCATCTGACCAAGGAGATGGGACCAAGGAGGCAAGTCTTTTGTGCTGTAACTCCCACTCTTTGGAATATCATCCCAATCTTTATGGCTTTCTGTTTTGTTTGTTTGTTTTTTCAACAGATCTAGAAATCCCATAGAAATCTCACAAGATGGCTTTATTATATATGAATTTTCAAACATTCGCCCATGTTATATGCATATTTAGTATTTTTATTGTTTTAAGATGTGGTTTCCGTATTTTTCGGAGTATAAGACGCACCTTTTTCCTCCCTAAAAGTGGCTGAAAATTTGGGTGCGTCTTATACTTCGAATGTAGCTTTTTTTCCCAGCCCTAACTAGGTGCTAACAGATCTTCCCAGCTCTTACCTTGCAGGCTTTTTCATTGTTACTCTCTCCGAAGAATGTTTTTCCAGCCCTAAGTCTTTGCAGGGTTTTTTTCATTGCTCTACTTGCTCCAAAGAAGTTGTTTTCTAGCCCTAACCAGGTGCTAACAATCTTCCCAGCTCTTACTGGCTTGCAGGCTCTTTCATTGTTACTCTCTCCGAAGAAGGTTTTTTTAAGTCCTAACCAGGGGATAAAATAATGTGCTGAAGCTGACCAGACTAAGGACGCTAGCCAGATGAATACCTGGTTGGCAGATTTTTTCCCCCTATTTTCCTCTCCAAAAACTAAGGTGCGTCTTATACTCCGGTGCGTCTTATACTCCGAAAAATACGGTACTTTTAATAATAGCTGACATTTTTATAACTTTATTCCTTATTATTTCTCAAAGAACCTGTGAAGTTTCTGCCAAAATATTTCTTTCAGTTAAGTTTGCTATCAAGAGATGGACTCTTAGAAATCAGATCTTTATTTGGACTTTGATAACTTTTTCATGCTTCCTGAATGCAAAATCTTCTAATTCAGATGTCTACGTATCATCAAACATATAATCCGCTGGCACACCCAAATAAATAAATACTTAATTTTCATATTTCTTCAAATCTGCCAGAAATAAGTGGTTTAAAACTAGAAAGAACTAGAAATGTTGTAACTGTAATTGCATCTATCTTTAACATGTTCAAATCTAGGAAACTAGAAATAAGTGGTTTACAACTAAGAACTAGAAATGGTGTAACTATAATTGTATCTGGCTTTAACATGTCTGTAACAATGTATTTATACATCAGTTCCACCAAAATTCTATTTTGCCCTGATGTATGGGCCTCAGACATATTAATAAATGTCCTTGTCACTTCTGCAGGTGGATAATTTCTTTGGAACCATTCCCAATATTGCTGATCTGATGGAGGCTGGCTGATCCATCAGTATGGAAACCCAATCACCTAAATATTAAATTTTAATCACGACCAAATTATTTTTGGTTCATAGGAACAAATGCCTGTTCAACTTATATTTGAGCAAAAATCTAAGCTGTGAGTGAATAATATTGGTAGCAGTATGGCTCTAATAACATTAATGGGACTGCGGTAAAGTCAAAGTTGCATTCTCCTACATGCATTAGGACTTGATTAAAGAAATAAGAAGGATTTCCATTCCACCTCAATTTCATTTCATCTTTTTTCTTTCTTTCTCCACAACAAAATGAAGATGGATATGGGGGTATGTGTAATTCTAACTGATTCCTAAGCACACCCGAATAATGCACAAAGAACGTAATCCTTTTTCATTTTTAAATACATCTTATGAGCAAGTAATAAGTAATTATTTCTCCTTTTATCCTAGATCGAAGAGCAGAGATGCCTCTCATTGGAATGTGATAGGGAGTGGGTGAAAATGCACTGTGTCCCACTCTTTGGTATGACAAATAGCAACCTATTTTAACAGAACTCAATGTTAAATGATGGGGTCTCTTTTGCACATCTTCTTGTTTTAGGGCAGAGAAAAAGCAATTATATGACTAGGCACATTTCTAATTGCCAGAATTAGAATCCTAGTTAGAATTCTTACTCTCATGGAAGTCTGAGTTGGCTGGCTCTGATTTAGAAACAGTCAGAAAGGCAAGAAAAGTATTTTGACCGGATATATGAATTATTGCAATGGTTCTCTGGCCTGAGTGGGTATGGGTCATTTGGACTATACAAGCATCTGAAATGCTGCTATTACAATTTTTGATTTTGATTTTTATAGAAGCAATACCTTTCCCCTTGGAAGAGTCCTGGAGGAGCAAAACAGTGATGTCAAGAAGAGAGAGAAGAATAGGTTCCAAATCTCACTACTGCTTCCACTAGAAAGCTTGTTTGATTGATTGATTATGTGTCATTGACTTGGTTTTGATTCTTAGTCTCTACATAGATGTACATTCTCCAGGCTCGCCTGTCCCCATGCTGGAATATTTTACCATTGGTTTCTCCTACACAATATGAATTGAAGCCTTTTTTATTGTCACTAAAGTGATAATCTGCCTCCAGCATCTTCCTATATCACTGTTGCCCAGTATTGTTGTGTGCTTGTTTAAGCTGAGATTGAACTTCATGCAGGGGTGAAATGCTCCCGGTTCGCTTTTACCTGTCTGTCGTCGGAGAGCCGATCGCGAAGGCAGCGCGACGCTCCGCCCATCCACTGGGACACCCCCCATTTGAGTTATTTTACCCTTTGCGCATGCACAGAATGCTTTGTGCATGCGTAGAGGGTAAAAGAACTCAAATGGCGGTGTCCTGGCAGGTGGGCGGAGCATCGCGCTGCCTACGCGATCGGCTCTCTGACGACAGACAGGTAAAAGCGAACCGGGAGAATTTCACCGCTGACTTCATGCCTTGGGAAATTTTCCTGGGAGGGTATATTCTTGGCATACGCTCGCTGCAATCTTTGCTCCCCTCATCCCTGGAATACCCAACCATTCTCCCCCTGCCATGATGAGACAGCATAGCAGGAGTTGTGAGGGAAGCTTGTCTTAGACTCTTAATGATATATCAAGGAAAAATTGTTGCATTTGTCACAGCTGTGGTATTGTGGGAAATGCTGTCCTCTCATGTTTCTTCTCATTTATATTGCATCTCAATTATTTATTTTTAAAATCTTGTTCTAGTTTTGGCATATTATTTTTCCCACATTTTAAAACAGCTAAATCTAAGATGCAGGAAAGCAAACTGCAAGAGACAATTACATTCACTGCTAGCCATTATCTTGTACCAACTTCTGTTTTTCTGAAGAAAATGATTTGTTTATACAAAACCTCAGTAGCAGTTCTCCTACCCCACTCCCCAATCTCAGATTGAACTTGTTTTTAGGCTGTAAGTAGGGGAATGTAGTAATAAATTATTGTATAGTATATTACTAATATAGTAATAAATTATTGATGTACTGCTTTTACTCAATCTCACTGCAAACATAAGGAATATATAAAGGCTTCCAGCCAGACTGATAGGTAGAGGAATATCAGACTTATCTTTTCAGACTATTAGTAGCATTCAACTTGATTAATGTATTGTTTATTGGAAATAGCTGATGTTTTAACAACTCTGTGAAGAACTTGTAGGCCACTGGTTTATTAGAAAAACTACT
Organism: Diadophis punctatus similis; assembly: GCA_023053685.1. Classification (NCBI taxonomy): domain Eukaryota; kingdom Metazoa; phylum Chordata; class Lepidosauria; order Squamata; family Dipsadidae; genus Diadophis; species Diadophis punctatus. Next base: position 257,880,604 of record JALIGW010000001.1, on the reverse strand, counting down.
AGCCATTGATTGTCATTAACAGATTCTCAAACTCTTTTATCTTTTTTAATTACTTGAGAAAATGTTAAGAGAAGGTTTTCTTTTTTCCTCCATTTAATTAGAAGGGAAGAAGGAACCTGTGAACAGAAATACCTATTTAAATATTTAATTAAAGAAAAACTGATTGGAAATGTTTTGCTGACAGGAGAAGCATTCATGTAGCCTTCCCCAAATTATCAGACATGTTGGACAATATTTTCTAAAATTCCAGATTAGGAGCCCAGAAATTGTAATTCAATCCATCTCAGAAACATTACATTACTATTGTTAAAGCTGGAAGTACTATTCATTATGAAGATAGTAAACAGCATCTGGGAAGGTGGAAGGAAGGTCCAGAGTGAGCCATCAGAAGAATGAAAGCACCACCAAGAACCCAAAAACATTTAGCTTTTAATGAATCATGAAAATATGGGTCTTCCAGTGAGCATGTAAGGATGAGACAGGAGGTTGTACTACTTCTGTGCTTTAGGTACACTGAACTGGATATTATTCATTTATTATTACTATTATATTGTGATCTCTTTGTTTTTGATTATTTTAAACTGCTCAAGTCTCAGGACTGTAACTGCATAAAGATTGAAGCAAATAAATTAGTCAGTCTGTATATGGTATATAACACAGTCTCAAAAAGGCACTATTCTAACATTGTAAAGGACCCAAAGACTTTTGTTCAATAAGCCTAGGATTGTCTATACAGTGCTCTGACTCATTCTGAGGTAATTTCATAGGATCCTGAGTTGAAGGATTCAGTAATTCAGAAGAAATCTGAGATATCCAGTCATAGGAACAATGTCATTTGAACCAGAAGAACTCCCTCAAGTGCTACTCATAGTTACTATGCATTCATGACAGAGACATACATATATGTATGTATGTATGTGTGTGTGTGTATGTGTGTGTGTATGTATGTATGTATATATCTTTATATATCTATATCTTTATATATATCTATATCTATATCTATATAGATAGATAGATAGATAGATAGATAGATAGATAGATAGATAGATAGATAGATAGATAGATAGATGATATAGATATAGATATAGATATAGATATAGATATCTATATCTATATCTATCTATCTATCTATCTATCTATCTATCTATCTATCTATCTCTATTTATTTATTTATTTATTTATTTATTTATTTAGTTATTTAGTTATTTATTTATTTATTTATTTATTTCCTTCCATACACCAGGATGACTCGACAGAAAAAACATATATAACCCTTTCCTGGTGAAGAGCTGATAGGGAAGAGAACCTGGTCTAGAGGTTAACACTTCTGCCTTATAAGCAGACTGCCCAGGTTCAAATCCCACTACGGGTATGGCTATCTGACGAGAGCAAAATAGCTCGAAATAGATCTATAATAGTCTCCCTTTATTTTCATTTATCAGCAAAAAATGTTACACACACACACGTGGTAACATGAACAATGATATTATGCTGAATTATGGAAGACAATATCACTATATTAAGAATGAAATCTCCCTCTCCTCCATCATCTTATTGTTTGTATGGGAAGGGAAGTAGCATTTAGAAGACATTGACATGTCTTTACATGAACTTGCTTGAATAATTTTATTCATAATGAATGTTCTCAGAACATCAGTACATTTAACATTAACAGCAATAATTGCAGTAATATTGCTATTGTTAAAGCATGAAAGCATAAACCATGCAACCCTTTCCTACAGTTAATTAAGCAGTACTGTTACTCATTAGAAATAAAACTCAATGTCAATAAAAACCCAGCAGTAAATATCAAATAATGGTATTGTAAAGTATAATTCTATTTCTTTGAAATGTAAAAGGGGAAAAAAGTAAATATTTTTCTGATCCAGGACATTCAGATGTTTTACATGTATTTGTATGTATTATATTTTATATGATAATATTTTATATGCTACAATGACACAAGTGCTTGTAGATAAAAATCTGAATTTCATATCTAAGCAATACCATGAAATTAAAATTTTGACACTTTTTTCCACTTTAATATTATATGATTCCTCTGTGAAGAAAAATGTAGGATTACATTAAATATTTCTTTATAAGTTAGCAATGTCATAATATCATAAAGTATATTGTAGTATAGGTGACTTTAAGTTTTGTTTTATTGTATTTTTCAGCTTGTAAAATGTCATCCCATTGCATTGAAAGGATATAAGTAAAAAAGCTCAACTACTTTAATACGGCTGCTTTCAGCTTGATATTCTCTAGATGTGTTTAGTTATAATTCCTAGGAAGATATAGATTATGCTGCTTCAATGTTTTTTGCATTTAGTATTTTGTATTTAGTCAAATATTTAAAAATGATTCCATGATGGGAAATGTTGCCTTATCATGTTACAAGGAAATTAAACTTCCCCCCAGTTTCATTAAGTTAGAGTTAATGTGAAGAAACTGAAATTATTTTTTCACTAAACAAGGGAAAAAATGGTAAAGTATAAAATAGGTATCCTCAGTCTTCACAGGCACATTTGGGATGTGGTTAACATTTGGGTTCCCCCACAAAATAGAAGAAAAACCTAACCTAAAGCAGAAAAAAAAGAGTTACTAAACACTGGTTCATTAGAATTATTCCTCAACCTTCAGCGTTTGAAGGGAGAGAGGACTTGCAATCAAAGCTCTGGACCACAGCCACCCATGATGCTTCTAGTCTCTATTTGCAACCTAAATCATACTTTGAAAGAATGCTGATATGTCCTATACCAGGGCTGTCAAACTCACGGCCTATGGGCCGGATGTGTGACGCGCTGGCCACGCCCATGCCCGGTTTAGCGAAGGGGGAAAAGTTCCAATACGTCATGTGATGCCGCCATGACAACATGAGTTTGAGACCCCTGTCCTATACAATAAGGACACAAGCCAAAGTCAAGAACATAAGGGACACTACAGGCAGAAGAGAGCATAGTCAATGCTCATATAGGGTTTCAAAATACTGGAGGAAAAAGATTCCTGCAGCAGCATCAAGATGGCATTGTACTAAAAGCCTCTACGAGGAACTCCAATCCAAATTACTTTTGTGCACATTGCAGCAGCTCCTACTGACTTACACCATCTGTTAAGTAATATGCATATAACAAGTCCCAGAACTAATCCACACATTAATTTGCATTGTTCTACAAGGCTGGGAACCAAACAACCATGGATTCCCTCCTAATCCCTGATGTGAATACCTCATTAGTTTTTACACAGAATAACAGTTGGGAAGGAAGAAGAAAAATCCAGACGTGGTTTCTCTGAAGACTCAGAAGGGTGAGAACTCTATCTGAGGCCAAGCACAGGAAGGAGGGATCTGGTTGTCTGCAGGTGGTGGCTTCATCAAAGACCCAGAAAGGAAGAATGGGGTTGGCTGACAGTGGAGAAGCCCTGGTTTTTGGGGAAGGACTGAGCAGAAGACCAAGATAAGTTCTCCCCACAACAGAACAAAAGAAGGAAAACACTAATATGCTGCTCAATTCGTAGTGACTCTGGGATAGTCTGAATAACTTGAGCACAGAGGTAAAAATTTTTGATGAGAGAGAAGAACTACAACTCCAAATTTGCCCCATTTTGAGTACTCCAACTTAAGGAGGGGGGTGGAGAGAAAAAAGTTAAACCCCTTGTTTGTAGGCTTTGCTTTGCTTTTTCTCTCTAGAACACGGGTATCAAACTGGCAGCCAGGCCACACCCACCCCAGCTCCTTGAAGTGAAAATACTTTGCAATACATCACGTGACAGCAACGTGATGCAGCGAGTTTGACACCAATGCTCTAGAGCAGTGGTGGCCAATCTTAAGCATACCATGGACCAATTTTTTCACAGACGAGTTCAGATGCGCCATACAACTCAAGCACGTTTTTTACCTTCTTACTTTCACGTTTGGGGTTGTAAAATAGGGATAGGGGTAGGATCTGCTTTGCTTAAGGGAGGAAAAGGAATAACTCAATCACGCAATTCAATTAATTAATTTATGCCATTTCAAAATTTGACAAACGTAATATATATTTAATCTTGAATCTGTCTTTCAATCACTCTCAATACAAAATCCACACTAGTACACTCAATAAAACACTGCTTCAAACTCCACGCCACGATGGCTCACTCAGAACTGACTGACCATATCGAACACTCGCCGCTCATTCGCACGTGACTTCAAATACATGATGTGTTGCTAGTGCGCAGTGTTTGTGATTGTTTGAGCAGGAACGCGCAATGGCAACACCAATAAAAATATTTATACGTTTGTAAACCCGCCTAAAGTAACATCTCACAAGTTCCATTCTAAGTTTCAGACACCGAGAAGTTGAACATTACCAAAGGCTGTACGAATTGAACTGAGATCACTTTGGTGTGGAAAATATTAAGATGGATTCAGTTATGACACCTATTTAAAAAAATAAGTAGGTGCAAGGATGCAATGTGCCATTTGTAATCAATGTGCCACATTTGGCGCATGTGCCAAGGTTTGGCCACCCCTGCTCTAGAGTGTATTTTCCTAACTATTTGAAAATGGCATGTCTTTTAGTGACAGAAAGTGTAAAAAAAATTTTATATACAATATTTTTGTTTTTCTATCACAGGGCTGTCATTGAAGAATTTGTTACCCAGCACTGCAAAAGAGAAAAGGATGTAATATACCATGGCTAATACCAAGCAGTTCTTTGAAACTCTCCTCTAATTCAGACATTAAGGTTTCAAGAATTTTACAGCCTTCATAGGCAGCACTTCAAATAGAGATGAAGTGGCTGAATGAAAGGAGGCAGTCACACCAAAGAATGATTACATTGTCAATAAATGCAGGAAAAACAATCCATTTAAAGTTGTACCTCCAAACTCAGAATCTACTCAGTTCCTGCCTAGTCATCTATAAGCAAGAATTTTACTTACATTTAAATGTTCTTCTTTGCTACTTAAATTAATTAAGATAGGGAGATATCTCTCTCACAGATAGAAGATGTGGTTAACAGAGAGTTAACACAGTCTTTTATGATTGTGAACTCTCATTACTTAATGATTGTACTCTCATTACTTAAAAAAAATCAAACAAGACTGAAGAATTTAAGTGACCAAAGGTGTCCATGGATATAAGTGATTATTTTCCCAAACCCTTTTCTGTTAACACAGCTGAAGAAATTCACACCCTCTCAAGTACACAAAGGAAGAGCACAAATTACTGAATGCTTTCAAGAGTTAAAGCAGTTGGTGCAATAAACAGAAAACCAAAATCTCCCTATTGACTGAAGATGTAAACACTATGAATAAAATTCACAAACACACACACCTGGCATTACAGATTGACTTGGGTAAGCATATGCCAATATAGTAACTGATTGTAAATACAAATGAGTTCTTTTTTTTTTTACTTCTGTACAAGTCAAATCCCTGCATGTGGTTTGACCAGGAAAATTTATTTTGTTATCTGTAGCCATTTCTAAGCCATGTCCTGAGATGGAAATATTGCCCCCAAGCCAAAAAGGGCACCAGATAAAAACCCACAGGAATAAGATCTGTTCACCAATAATCTCTTCTGGTATTACACTACACAGGTGAGGGAAGAGGAGAAACCCAGCTGATACACAACCAAAATGTGGACCCCTCAATTCTATTTGATGGTGAATTGATGCCACAGTTGAACCCCAAGAGGTGTGAGAGATTGCCTAGACCTGGGGTGTCAAACCCGCAGCATCACATTGCCACCATGTGATGTTTCACAATGTTTTTCCCATTCACGGAGCTGGGGTGGGTGTGGCTTGGACATGACACATCTGGCCCATGGGCCACCAATTTGACACCTCTGGCCTAGACATTGGCTTTTGATCTCTACTGAAGGGTAGAACACAGCATGGGCATTTCTATTGACCTATACTGTTACAAATACCAGAGATACCTTTATCCTCACTTACCTATTTAAATAGTGTTGGAAGAAATTTCCTTGGTTTGTTCCCAGCTGGGACACACCACAGACGCTGAGAAGAAATGGATGCAGAAGCCAGGTGCCAGAAAGTGGAATTATTTTAATGTAGGAAGGCAAGAAGCAAAAAGTGACACAGCTGGAGCATTCCTGGCTTGCAAGCCGCTTGGGAGTATGACTTTGAGCCTTTTATGTTTAATTCCCCTTTGAAGCTCCTGCAGCTTGATGGGTTTTGATATGTTTCTGATTGCCCTGGGTTTTGTTTTCCTGTTTTACCGGGCTATTTTATTTTATTTATTTATTTGGGAATTCTTCTATGCCGCCCTACTCCCTAAGGACTCAGGGTGGCGTACAGCATTTTAAAGAACACCAAACAATAAAAACATTAAAAACAATTTTTAAAAAGTTAAAAAAGAAAGACATACAACACCATGCATACATGGGGGAGACCTCACATGTAAGATTGTCTCAGAAACCTGCCTGCAGGAAGAGCCATGTCTTAATGGCTTTTTGGAAGGCCAGCAAGGTGGGGATGATTCGGATCTCTGGGGGGGAGTTGGTTCCAGAGAGCAGGGGCCCCTACAGAGAAGGCCCTCCCCCTAGGCCCCGCCAGCCGGCATTGTTTGGCTGATGGGACCTGGAGAAGATCCTCTCTGTGGGACCTGACCAGTCGAAGGGAAGTATGAGGTAGAATGCGGTCCCGGAGGTAACCTGGTCCTAAGCCATGTAGGGCTTTAAAGATGATGATCAACACCTTGAATTGTACCCGGAGACCAATGGGCAACCAATGCAACTGGTGGAGTATGAGTGTTACGTGGGTGTATCTTGAAACACCCACCACAGCACGCGCAGCCGGATTTTGCACCAGTTGAAGTCTCTGAATACTCTTCAAGGGTAGTCCCATGTAGAGCGCATTACAGTACTCCAATCGGGAGGTGACAAGGGCATGAGTGACCGTGAGTAGAGCCTCCTTCTCCAAGTATGGTCGCAATTGGTGCACCAGGCGATCCTGTGCAAAAGCCCCCCTAGCCACAGCTGTAAGGTGTTGGTCTAATTTTAGCTGTGGATCTAGGAGGACTCCCAAAATGTGAACCCATTCCAAGGGAGTTAATTTTTCTCCCTCAAGAACCAAGGAGGGACAGTCGACATGGTCCTTCGGAGGCAATATCCAGAGTCACTCAGTCTTGTTGGGGTTGAGTTTGAGTCTGTTTCTCCCCATCCAGGTCCTAACATCATCCAGGCATCGGTACATTACATCGACTGCCTCCCTGAATTGAGACGGGGTGGTGATGTACAGCTGGCTGTCATCAGCGTACTGTTGAAAACTCACCCCATGTCTATGGATGATCTCCCCCAGCGGTTTCATGTAAATGTTAAACAGGATGGGCGAGAGGACCGAACTCTGAGGCACCCCACAGGTCAGGGGCCTAGGAGATGACCTCTGTCCTCCTGCTAACACCAACTGCATCATGTTGGCGAGATAAGAGGAGAACCACCATAAAATGGTGCCTCCCACTTCCAACTCGCCGAGACGATGCAGAAGGATACCATGATCGATGGTATCGAAAGCCGCTGAGAGGTCAAGTCGCACCAGGATGGAGGAATTACCCCCATCCCAGGCTCGCCAGAGATCATCCATCAGGGCGACCAAGGCAGTTTCTGTACTGTAACCGCGCCTGAAACCCGACTGATAGGAATCTAGATGATCAGTTTCCTCCAATAGCTAAAGAAGCTGAAAAGCTACCACCTTCTCCACAACTTTACCTATAAAATGTAAGTTGGAGACTGGACAAAAGTACTTCAAATCCGCTGGATCCAGGGAAGGCTTCTTAAGGAGGGGTCTAACCACCACAACCTTTAAAGGCTGTGGTACAGATCCCTCCCTAAAAGAAGCGTTGACCACCACCTGGATCCAGCCGCGTGCCACCTCTCTGCTGGCCGAAACCAGCCAGGAGGGGCACGGGTCCAATAAACAGGTGGAAGAGCTCATCGCACCCACGGCCTTGTCTACGTCATCAGGAGAGACAGGCTCAAACTCCTCCCACAATCTTGGGTTAATCTTGGTCCCAGGTCTTTTGTTTTTCCTGTCCTTGGGGTTTAATCCTGTCAAGGGCAGGAAAAAGGGAATTTCGGTTTACCTTGGAGAGTTTATTTTTATCCTGATTCCCTTTATCTTAATGGCTCTACTTAAGTATTTCTGTTACTTTTCTGTTACTTTTATAACAGTCATTAGCATGGCTGCTCTGAGTTTTCCTTTCAGCTGGTGCTTCTTGGTTTTCTTAAAGGGGGAAGGGCTGGCTTGAGTCTCTTGGCACTGTTTTCTGAGGTTTCTGGCACTGTCCTTTTGGGGTGTACTTCTCACAATAGGATATATTTTTACTCCAGGAAACATGGGTATGACAAGGACTTTGAATGAGTGGTTATATGCAATAAATTGTAATCCCACTTCTGATGGACAGAGCCAAAGGAAAACTTGGACTGCTGATGTCTACTATTTTAGAAGTGATAAGTGAAAAGCTTTTCCAGTACATCTACTATGCTAGGCAGAACAAGAAGCAATTGATGGAAACTATTCAAGGAAAGAATGTCCTAACAGTAAAAGCAATTGATCAGTCAAACAAACAGATTGCCTTCACAAGTTCTGGGTGTTCCATCACTGGAGATTTTAAAAAAGAGATAGGACAACCATTTGTCTGAAATGGTATAGAACTAGAAGACCACCAAGGTTCCTTCCAACTATTTTATTCTATGGTTATGTGTGCCCAGCAAACCACCATTAATATCTAGTTGTCTACCAGAAAATGTAAATCCCAGACAAGGGCACCTGGATGTTTTGGAATTACTCTCTTCTTTTTCTTTAGACTATGATGTGATTGGAGGTGATTTGATGCCAGGATATGGACAGATAACAATACCTTATGTGTTTTTTTTACTGCTCTTGCTTACCTGAACCTGAGGGACAACATAAAAAATTTAGAACCTTGTCACAGATGGCCTATCAACTTCACTTGCATATTTTAAAGAGTTCTCTCTCTCTCAAATGATCATCTAGAAGAACTTTCTTCCTGAGTAGAGAATAACATGAGTCTGACTCTGTAATTGAATCTGGAAACTTCTTTTAATGTATCAATTTATTTGAGGTTTACACATACTTTATCAGTGATCACCTCCCATTAGCAGCCAACTTCACACATTACCTTTTATCTTTGCAAGTGGAAAGACTGTATGATTCCCATCTATACTCCACAAAGTGAATCTATCAGGTTAAATGGCTGTATATTTAGATAAAGCTGCCAACAGAGCATCTCAGCTCTGAATTTCTGCAGAGAATTCACCATGTAATACTTTCAGAAGAATCAGTGAATTCTCACCATCATAAGTTGAGAAGTAAAGGTAGGATTTACTCCTAGCCCATGACTAATGGAGAATGTAAGTTGGCCAAGAAACATCTTATTGCTAATTGTAGATTATACAAATTCCACCCAGAATGCTTTTCACCTGAAATCTCTTAAAACAGTGGCCCCAGGGGTGGGTTCCTACTTACCTTGCTGCCAGTTCACTTCCTCCCACGCCTGGCGCATGCGCAGTACTAAAAAATCTGGGGGAAAAGCCAAAAACAAGATGGTGACCACATGCACAGTGCCGGAAACTCAGCTTCTGCGGATGCACAAAAGAAAAAAAAATTAACTTTTTTTTAAAAAGATGGTGGCACCCACGGACCGGCACCGATTGAACCGGGTCATGGTGACATCACCAGCTGGTCGCTACCGGTTCGGGCGAACCGGTACGAACCGTGAGGAACCCATCCCTGAGTAGCCCCCAACCTTTTGGGCACCAGTGAATGGTTCCATGGTGAGAGGAGCTCCACCTCCACCTCTTCCATTTTGTTTCATTTTGGCTCCTTCTTTGTCATTCTTGTGGTGCTTAGAATCTGATGGTTTGATTATCCTTGTTTAACAATGTTATTCTTCCAGAAACATGGGAAAAGATAGTTTAAGCAAATATACTACTAGATGAATTCCTAAGACTTGGGTTATTGTAATTATAACACTTGTATATAGGAAGGGCAACATCAGATAATCTTGGAATTATAGAGCAATATGTTTGTTCAGCATTATCAACAAGTGGATGTGGATGTTTCATGACTGGCTGGAGTAGGAAAAAATTGTTTGTGGAAAACCAGGCTGGTTTCAAAGAGGGTTGACCACTGCGTTTTTTAGTGCAACACACAGTAAAAAAAATATTCTTCTTAATAGGTATCCTCTCTTTATTCAACTTTTATAGATTTAAAAATCATTTTCCACTTGACATGATATTTGGTGGGATAAATGAAATGTTTCTCTGTAGATTGTGAGAAAAATCTCACCTAAGGAAATAAACCAAAAGATTGGAGAGGTCCAAACCAGTTTCTGGATTAAGATAGCAAAGTTAGCTTAATCTAGCTTCCTCCTAGCTTCCTGCTAGTTAGGGCCGAAAGCACTAAAATATATTGCAGTAGAACAGACTTTATATAGATTTACAAATAATGTAAAAAGGGTATAAAGTAACTGAATAATTCATTTATAGCTTCAGATAAGGATTGAAGATGGTATTGCCTGGGGAAGCAGGGTGCCCCTTTGTCAGCACAAGGAAAGGTAATATAAGTAGAATAAATTAGAATGCCTGGAAATTTAAAGAGGAAAGGGAAAAATCAACTGTAAATGAGTATCCATGTAGAATTGGCAGTATAACAAAATATTGTAGTTTTTATTGTACCTGAATCACAGGGGCACCACCATTTAGCAAAGGAAATTTTCTGATATTTCTCTTTCAAGTATTCTAGTACTTCATTAAAGAGAGATCCAACCTAGAATCAAGGAGAAATTTCCTGACAGTGAGAACAATTAATCGGTAGAATGGCTAACCTGAAGAAATTGTGTGTGCTCTAACACTGGAGGTTTTAAAGATTGGATAGCCATTTGTATAGAATGGTATAGGGCAGGAGTCGGCAATCCGCGGCTCTGGAGCTGCATGCGGCTCTTTGGGCCCCCTGCTGTGACTTCCTGTCACATCACTGGCCGGCCTCGCCCTCCCCTCCCTCCCCTGGCCTGAGAAGGTAAGGGCAATGGCGGGAATGGAGAAGCGGCCAGGGCTGATTCTCCAGCACTGGTTGAGGAACATAGCCACCCCCGGCAGAGGCTTCCCTTCGGGCAACCCTTCTCCCCCTCTCGCAACTCCCTGGCTGTCTGTGGCAGGGCCAGGAGGGTGCGCATGCAAGGGGATTCCCTCAAGCGAGCGTCAAAGCGCAGCAAAGGTGCACGCAGAGGGCGGGTGGCTGCTCGCTTAAGGAGAGTCTTTGTACATGGCTTCTCTCCAGGATCTGGCCATTGCCTTACGTGTCCCATCCTGTCCCATCCCCCGCAGCTCTTCGGCCGAGCGGGGTGGGCATAAGCTCCATCCCGAAGCGGCAGGAAGCAAAGGCTGCCTTTGCTCCGGTGACCCTCCTCCCCTCCTTCTCAGGCAGCCTTCACTTCCTGCCACTTTGGGCTGGAGCTTACTACCTTCCCGCTCAGCCGAAGAGCTGTGGGGAGGGGGATGGGACAGGACACGGCAAGGCAATGGCTGGATTCTTAGGGCAGGAGAGAAGCCGCATCCAAAGACCCTCCTTAAGCAAGCAGCCACCCACCCTCCAGGTGTGCCTTTGCTGCGCTTTGGTGCTCGCTTGAGGAGGGTCTCCCCGCGTGCACCACAACCAGCCAGGAAGTCACGAGAGGGGGAGGAGGGTCGTCTGAAGAGAAGCCTCCGCTGGGAGTGGCGATTGTTCCACAGCACACAGAGAGAGAAGGGGAGAGAGAGAGAGAGGGAGAAAGAAAGAGAGAGATGGGAGAAAGAGAGATGGGAGAAAGAGAGAGATGAGGGAGGGAGAGGCAGAGAGAGATGTGTGGGGAGGAAGGGACAGATAGAGATAGAGATGGGGAGAGGGAAAGAGAGAAAGAAAGATGAGAGGGAGGGAGAGAGGTGGGAGAGGGAGAAAGAGAGATGGAGAGAGAGGAGGGGGAAAGAGAGAGATACCTTTTTCTCATAGAAAACATAGAACCACAAAACCTGGGTAGGCGTAGCTGGGGGGGGGGTCATGTGACTCAGTGGGAGTGACATCAAGTTGGCCACACCCACCCAGGTTTTGTGGCTCTGGGTGTTTTGTTTTCTTTGGGAAATGGATCCAAATGGCTCTTTGAGTTTTTAAGGTTGCGGACCCCTGGTATAGGGTCTCCTGCATGACAGGGGGAATTGGACTAGAAGACCTTCAAGGTACCTTCTGACCCTATTATTCTATGTTCTATGTTTTAAGAAACTAGTCAGAGTAAAAGATTTTCTGAATTTTGAAGCCATCTTCTTATTCTGATAACTGGCTGATTTATATTTTGGAAACTGGTTGTTAACAAATATATCAAAAGGGCAAGCTGCACAATCCATTTGGCCTTCTTCATCTTCTGTTTCAAAATTGAGTTGGCATGCTCAAAATTGCCAAAATTTAGTTGGCAAAAGAACATCCCAGGAAAAAAATAATTAAAAATGTGATTTCAAAGAAGTGGCCCTTTTCCAAGATAGAAACTAACTTCATAGTTAAAGGAGCCAATCCAGTTGGCCTTACAAAATAATTGCAAATAAAAGTTAATAATCCAGATTTAACTTTTGTGGCTGCTGCTTCTCAGTGAAGCACCTTATTTGAGCCACAGCAAGGAATCTGGGAAAAACATTCTCGAATATTGGACTGGACTTTCTTTAATGTTGCTCTTTTACTAGATGGCTTTCCTCCAGGCCTGTTTAATAACTGGGCATGAGTCTTAGGTGTAAATAACTTAACAGCACAATGAAATGCATGGCCTCAATTAAAATAGAAGGTTTGCATATAAAATTTTTAAATATTTAGAGTTGGTTTTCCAAGTTTCAAGAATCTAAAATGCCATTTGGGTCTAAGATACTAGATTATATATCCAGGAGCTCACAGAGATCAGTTTCAGCTTCAGTATTTGTGCTTCCAATGATCAGGCTGGCTTTACTTTGTTCAGTATTGAATTATTTGCAGTGCAAAGTGTTCTCAACAATTGCCTCTAACAAATCAAAAGCATCATCTTTTTTTCTTTCATTCTTTGTATTTTTATTTTTTGATGATCCAGCTTTTCCAGCCATATGTTACACCCGGGAAAACATTATCCTTTATACAATATGTGATGTGTCTGCACTTTAATATTTTGTTAGATTTGTGAAAAAGCTCACACTTTCACTGTTTCCCACAGCATAAAGACACCTTGCTAACCATCTTTGTTCATAATGTTATTTCCATTTCATCCTCAGCTTGCTGCTGATTCCACAGCTTGAAGTTGTCTTAAGTTATTAAAATTGGGAAGTGATGTCCCCCTTCTGCTTGTGACACACAACTTCCCATGTGGATAATCTAGGGTATTTCAGATAGAAGTTGGCATGTGATATGTGGTCAGGCACAGCCCTCAGCTCAATTCTAACTGCCACAGCAAATTAGTCATAGAAATCCCCCTTGTCTACCTGGCCATTGGCTACTGTACCTCCATGGTCATTTCAAAATTTGGTTTTGAGAAAACTTGGCTACCTATAGTTTCAAATCACAGGCTGATAAATTTACCAGCCAGGAATCCTGTTATTCTCAGTCTGTCTCTGTCTCTCTGTCTCTCTGTCTCTGTCTCTGTCTCTCTCTCACACACACACACACACAGACACACACACACGCAAATGTGTGGAATGCCTGATCAAAATGATTTGTGGCAGAAATTGGCTTCAGAAAAGTCTATCCCAAGTTACAATAGCACTGGGAGAATGAGTTTCTCTGTTTTATATTTCACGTCAGCTTGTCTGATCCACTCAAGCAGAATTTTTACGGAGAAGGATAGTTTGAAATAGGTATATTGATCTTCTGTTTCTCTGACAGGACTATCAATCTCTCTGGATTTCATAGATGATTTCATAGATGTTGTTACCTAGAGGCTATGGAGATTATCTTTCCAGAGGCAAGCCATTGACTTGATCTCACCCTCTGCATATACGTGAATACCAGGATTTTAATACACACAAACATAAACACACACATACACAAATACACAATTATGTTCCCGAACGGCACTTCTGTGGATACAGGCATATTCTTAGCTACTGAACCATATCTCATTTATACTCATCTTTCATCAGGAATAAGCTCCACTAAAATCTATTCTTCATAAGCCAAAGAAGCATTTGCAATACAAGAGAAAGGGAGAGAAACCTCTCCCCAGTGCCAAATGACCATTTGGTCATTCATTTGCTCATAAATATCCAACAATTCCACACTTTTGCAAACTGACTTTGTATCCATATATAAGAAGGGACTGCAGCAGAGGTGGGTTCCTCCCTGTTTGGACTGGTTCACCCGAACTAGTAGCAAACCACTGGTGATGTCATGATGATGTCACGGAACAGGATTGGTCAGTGCCGGTCCGTGGGCACCGCCATCTTTTTTAATTTTTTTTTCCCAAAAAAATTTTTCAAAATTTTTCCAGGTTTTTTTTCTGTGCATGCGCAGAAGCTGAGTTTCTGGCACTGTGCATGCGTCACCATCTTGCTTATGGCTTTTTTGAAAATTTTTGCACTACGCGTGCATGTGCGCACAAAGGGCAGGCACCCATGCGGCGCAGCCACGTGGCATGGGAGGAAGCGAACCAGCAGTGAGGTAAGTTAGAACCCACCCCTGGACTGCAGTGTTTGTTTCTTTATTTTTACATTAAAAGTTCTTCTTGGTATTTGTGTCTCTGCAAGGGACCTCAGTGCACATGCCTAGCAATGAGAAAGTGAGGAGGGGGGAATGCACTCCAAATCTAAACATTTCCCAAGCTCCCACTCCAGAGGTGGGTTCCTGCCAGTTCGGACAGGTTCTATATAACCGGTAGCGGGAATTTACCCCCGCTTGCCGAACTGGCAGCGATTGCCAGCTGGACATGCCCACAAACCAGCTCTTTCGGCAGCACCGTAGGCACCACCATCTTGATTTTCGCTTCTGTGCATGCGTAGAAGCTGTTTTTTGCTTCTGCACATGTGCAGAAGCTGGGTTTTTAGCACTGTGCATGAGCGTGCAGCCACGTGGCGCGCAATGTGCGTGTGTCCACGTGGCGCATGAGGAAGCGAACCAGCAGCGAGGTAAGTCAGAACCCACCCCTGTCCCACTCCACAGAATCAGCTTTTTGTGTCAAAACAAAGCAGCAACATTCAGGAAAGAAGGATGCCATAGATAGAGAAGGAATTACTAGCATAAGCCATCATTTTTCAATGGAGGAGAAGGGCACATGTGCTTTTAAAACAAATATTTTTGTACTCCAACAATCTCAGTACCAGCCCACAGTAAATAATAAATATTAAGGATAAATTAATAATAATGATGACAAAGTAGCAACAATGGCGCATACCATTTGCCTGCAAGCAAGAACTGGTGGCACCATAAAAGAGAGAAAGTGATAGAAATTGAAGAGAAGAAGCTAAAGTGCCCTGGGACTTTAGAATTCAAATAGTCACCTGCTGCATAACACCACAGACTTAACAGCTGTCAATAAGAAAGACCCAAAAAAATCTGGATAGTGGATGTTGCAGTACCTGGAGACAACAAAATAGAAGAGAAAAAAACTGGAGATGACAAAATATAAAGACCTGCAAATAGAAATAGAACAACTGTGGCAAAAGAAAGCAAATGTAGTACCAATAGTAATAGGCACCTTGGGTGCAATTCCAGAACAACTGGAGCACCACTAGAACATTAGCATTGACAAAATCACCATCAGTCAAATGTCAACAGCAGCTTTGCTCAGACCAGACTACATCCTGGAATGATACTTTTAAGACAATCAAACTATCTGCCTGCCCCAGGTCCTTGAGAAGGACCAAAAATTTGTCAATAGGTGGACAAAAATGCCAAATCTAGTCTGAATATCTGACTATTTTGAGCATCCTCTAGAACTGCCTTTTTGTTGGCTGATTGATTATGGGCCACAAATTTGGTGTTGACTCTTCATAACCCAGGCCTTTACTAGGATAATCCTTTCTGGTATAAGAATTCATATGTATCATTTATTTAGGAATATTGTTTCTTCAATTCTGTATCATTCTTTGATAGTATATTTATATCATTGTTGTTCCGCATCTTTTTTCCTCAAGTAAAATTTTGCCTTATTTATATTTTAGTGTGTTCACTAATTGTCCCATTTAATTATTATACTCAATACCACAGCATTTCATTTTAGGAATAATTTGTCTCTTCTCGGTCTTCTCTTGAACTTATTATTTAGTTGGAGAAAGGTTTGATTTTTTTTTCAATATTAACAGACATCCACTTGCTTTTGTTTACTTTTTGCATTTTGAATTTTTTTAGTTTGCTTCATCTATATTGTTGGAAGGAGGCATTTGTTGTAGACTTAGGGTAGGAGGCAAATTCTATTAACTTGTCATTCATTTTGTAAACCAAGGCCAAACATTTATTTGTTTGTTTGTTTATTTAGCACATTTATATATTACAAATTAAGAAGATGTTGGATAACCATCTGTCTGAAGTAGTGTAGGGTTTCCTGCATAAGCAGGGGGTTGGACTAGAAGACCTCCAAGGTCCCTTCCAACTCTGTTGTAGTTATTATTATTATTATTATTATTATTATTATTATTATTATTATTATTATTATTATTATTATTATTATTATTATTATTATTATTATTATTATTAAATACAATTTCTATTTGAGATACATACAAATGCATCTCACAGAAACGTGACTCAGAGTAAAATACAACAGTGACTTAGAAAGAAAAACCAATAAATGTATAAAAACAGTATTCATTATTCCAGCATATTCCCATTAATCTATATGTTATTTTACTGTCTTCTATGATTTTGGTGTTGCATCAACCAAAAAAATATTTTGATAGTCACCATAGAACTGTTCTACTTTTACATCTGTAGTTGGAGTACAGATGTGGGTCATCACAGTATGGATTGGTTTTTAAAATATAGTACAGGTGTAATTGTGATATAGATGGGGCTAGAAGGTCTATAATGCAGAGTAGAACATATGCTATACTTCTTTGCAGAGGTCCCTTCTTCAAACCCTGGCATCTCCAGACAGAACTGAAATATTCTGCTCGGATTTTTTGAAAATGCTGTGTGAATCAATAATATTGAGCTTAAAGTCTTAATTATTTGATTTAGCATGACAGCTTTCGATGTTTTGGGCTCTTGTGTGCATATGAGTGAATTATTTTGAAATGAATTTCAGTAGCTCTAATTCAGCCCATGAGATGAATTAATAGACAACCAAGAATTAGTTCAAAGAGCTACTTTGAACAAAGCAAAGCAAAAAAAAACAATCTTTATCAAACCACCAACCACTATTTCATAATATCTTCATAGGTCTTCTTTCTTCTTTATTGTCATTCTGTAGGAGGAGAATATTTAACTCAAACAAACAGTTTAAAGGGTGAACATTTCAAAACATATGGTTTACACATACACACCTAAAACTAGGCAGGAAATGAGAGCTGCTAACTCTTCCCCAAATCTATTTTTTTTCTTTTCAAAGGCTCATGTATAATATAACAGAATAACAGAGTTGAAAGGGATCTTGGAGGTCTTCTAGTCCAACCCTCTGTTCAAACAGGAAACCCTATACTATCTCAGACAAATGGTTGTCCAATCTCTTCTTAAAAACCTCCGGTATTGGAGCACCTACAGTTTCTGGAGGCAAGTCATTTCACTAATCAATTTTCTAACTATCAGGAAATTTCTCCTTATTTCTATGTTGGATCTCTCCTTGATTAGTTTCCATCCATTGCTTCTTGTCATGCTTTCAGGTGCTTTGGAGAATAGGTTGATCCCCTCTTCTTTGTGGCAGCTCCTGAGATATTGGTATACTACTATCATATCGATAATAATAATAATAATAATAATAATAATAATAATAATAATAATAATAATAATAATAATAATAACAACAACAACAACAACAACAACAACAACAACAACAACAACAACAACAACAACAGAGTTGGAAGGGACCTTGGAGGTCTTCTAGTCCAACCCCCTGCTTAGGCAGGAAACCCTACACTACAGACAAATGGTTATCCAACATCTTCTTAAAAACTTCCAGTGTTGGAGCATTCACAACTTCTGGAGGCAAGCTGTTCCACTGATTAATTGTTCTAACTGTCAGGAAATTTCTCCTTAGTTCTAAGTTACTTCTCTCCTTGTTTAGTTTCCACCCATTGCTTCTTGTTCTACCCTCAGGTGCTTTGGAGAATAGTTTGACTCCCTCTTCTTTGTGGCAGCCCCTGAGATATTGGAACACTGCTATCATTTCTCCCCTGGTCCTTTTTTTCATTAAACTAGACATACCCAATTCTTGCAACCGTTCGTATGTTTTTGTCCACATAGTCCTTTTTAACTTATCTTCATCTTATTTAAGTGATGATGGGGAACTTTTTGACTTAATTTGGGAAAGATTTAAAGACTTCTGAGAGATATTCATTCTAAAATAAGAAACAAGAAACCAACAAATACATCACACAGTTTCTACCACTGTAAGCAAACATTTTGCTTTAAATTTACACTTGAAGTTCAACAAAATTTAAAACGGATTCATTTTAAGAAAAATTTGTTAAATGTTTGTGATAATTTTTAAAACTTCAAGGGAATATGGATACTAGATTTCTCATACAATCCTTCCCACAACCTAAAAATTATTACAAATAACTCATTTAGTGATTCATAACATGATTAAAGATATTATTAACCTTCAATCATACAAAATTTTAATTATTTTTACTTACTTTATTTCTTTTAATCAATGTTTTAATAGTTTTTTAATATGTCAATTTTACAGTTGTTTTTATTGCATACTGCTGAGAGATTTTGGTAATTCTTTCATATTATTAACAAAAACAAAACAAAACGTACAAGATCAAAAATTTTAGGCATGTTTGATTTATTTTAAGAGAGCCCTTTAAAAGTGTCTTGAAAATGATTTTAGAAAAATGGCAGATTGAATATCTTATCAGATATGAATGCAGAGTCAGGAAAATCCTAAATTTGGTATTGGGTAGATATGCTTTTGATGCTGTTTATTTTCTTCTAAGAATACTATATTTATTTTGTAGAGAGTCTATATTAGATCTATGTAGGGAAGTTACATGTGGTGGCTACAAAAAAGCTGGATGTTAGAGGACACAATACTACAATAGTTTTATTAATACAATTCACAATTTATTAATAATTTCTTTAGTTGCATTTCTTAACAATGATCATTTGAAGCTGTTAAAGTATAAGAAATTATGAAATACAAACTGAAAAATTAGGAAACTATTTTACATCTCTAGCATCTATCCTCTTTTGAAATCTGATAGTTGGAAGTTCAACATAGGAATCTTTGAACATGATTATAGGAAAATAATAGATCTGTTGTTTGATGCTCCAAGACCAAAAAAAAAAGTATTGTAAGTGTCAAACCACTCACTTATTTATTGCCTTATCTGTTTTGTCTTATTGTTGTTTTATCTGTATTTATTACAAAGACATGAGAGTTCCAAAGTTATGGAACTTTGTTTTTGTAATGAAAACTGCAGTGAGATTATTGTATGCACACAGATGAAAAGATTCAGCGCTACCCACAATGAAGGAATCATTAGTGAAGATGATGGAATTTGTTGAAAAAACTAAATTGACCTCTTTGATAAGAGAAAAGACAATATACAGTATATGTTTATTGGTGTCTGTAAACCCCTAATGGACCATTTTTTTGTGAAACAGGAAAGAATAAATTTATGATTTATGTTTTGATGATAACACTGGATTGAATATAGTAAGAAGAGAGTTATGTTGCAACTACAGAGTAAGAGGTAAATTTATAATTGCACTTATAAATGTACTAAAAAGTTTAAAGGTTTTTCTTTTTTCTTTCTTTTCTATTTTTCTTTTTCTTTTTTTCTTTTCTTGAAACTGTAGCTTTCTCTTTGTTTTCATTCTTTTTCTTTCTTTTCCCTACTTTGTATTAGTTTCTATTAGCTTTTAATCTATATTTATCTATCCACCTATATACGCATACACATATGCTGAAAAAGTAAAACTAAAATAAATAAAGTAAAAATACAATAGCAACCCCATTTACAAAATATTTAAGCCACTCTTGTTGTTATTAATACCAAGGTACCTAGCAATATTGATCCTTGCTTTATTTCTACACTTGGCCAAAACTTGAAATCAACCCTCAGATCTAGTCATATGCTAACAAACCATTGATTTATGGTACTTACATTCATTCTAGATTCCACAGTTAATAGAGAAAGATCTGATCTACCTGAATCTATTGCTGTTTTTAGTGGTGGTGATCCTTAAGGCTTGTGAGAATTCAGATGACTATAATTTCAGTTTTGCATGTTGGAGAAAAGCAATGGTGGGTTGTAAATGGTGGGTTGTAAAACCGCCCAGAGTCCACCGGGAGTTGGGCGGCATACAAATCCATTAAATTAAATTAAATTAAATTAAATATTTTTGCTACCGGTTCTCGCATGCACACGCACACGCGCCGCTTCTGCACATGCACAGAAGTGTTCCGGGTGGGTGGGCGGAGCCTCCCACCACTGGTGCTACCAGTTCTAAGAACCGGTCCAAACCAGGAGCAACCCACCGCTGGAGAAAAGGATCTCTACCTGTCAGCAGACACTTTTGGAGAAGGAGGTAAAAAAATCAAAATGGTGATCACAAGCACATGAGACTGCCCTCTTTTTACATGTGACACACAATATACACAAAGAAATGATGTCGAAATGGTTGCAGATGCCATCTTGTCTTTCTGAAAACTTGCCTTTGCCTTACCTGGCAGAATGGCCAGATAAATAGACCTGAGGGTTGATTTCAAGTTTTGACCAAGTATAGAAATCAAGCAAGGATCAATATTGCTAGATATCTTGGTATTAATAACAACAAGAGTGGCTTAGATATTTTGTAAATGGGATTGCTATTGTATTTTTTCGTTCCTAATTCTAATTTACCCTTGGCTCTTGCCCTTAATAACAACAAGATTAATGTCCCAAAGGTGCTTTTTCAAGAGGCAACTGTACTTTCTGTTTTTTCTTTGAAGATGTTTCACTCTGAGAACTGAAGAAGCTTCTTGGATGTGAAGCGAAACGTCTTAAAAAAAACCTCCAGAAAGTCCATTTGCCTCTTGAAAAAGCACCTTTGAGACAACCATGACCTGGATAACCGAGAAGCTCCATAAACAAGATTAATGGTATTAATAACAACAAGAGTGGCTTAGATATTTTGTAAATGGGATTGCTATTGTATTTTTGGCTCCTAATTCCCTTGGCTCTTGCCCTTGACTTAGGGTTGTTGTTATTATTATTTTTGAATGGATTGCTAATTTGATTCATTAAATGCATGGCGTATGGACCATATATTACCATAAAGAGAAACAGTCCACACAAAGTAAGAGAAAGAAGACAAGAAGCCAGATTTCAATTCTAAATTAATGCAGTAGGATGTATACTTTAAAAAAACCATGATTTTCCCTACTCAGCTTTGAAAGGATATAATGTTCAATGCAAATTCATTAAGCCATTTCAGTGGAAGGAACCAATAAATAAAATAAAAGAGCCTACTTGCCCAAAGCTATGAAAAGAGGATTTTTTTAAAAAAAGTTCCATAGGTGATTCATTCTGAATCCTAAATGTTAATGTTCTTCTACACTTTCACAATAATTTCACAATGCACATATCTTGAAGCTTGCTCATGCCTACCCATTCCTTTCCTGTTCTCTCTCTCCCACTTGCACGGAGATTCCGCCAAATCCTATTTCTATAGGAGTCAAATAAGACGATTAACTACATTGCTTCTGGCATGTTTTTTCTTCTGTCTGTTTCTTTCACTTGTCCATTTACAATGTAAAATGTATGCAAATTATTTCCCACAGTGTAGTGTTTCTTCCCCCTCTGCTGGTTGGCTGTAGAACTGCAAATTCTCTTAACTGCAGAACTCCTGTGTTTAAAATGTTTCAGTGTCATATTTCTTTGGCTACTGTTCTATGCATAAAACATTTAAGAGCAGTAACTGTTATCTAGGGTCGGGGTGTTGGGGCATATTTATTTGGCATGTGGGAGAAAGTTTGCCTTTTTGTTTTCTATTCCCACAGATCAGTAGACAGCTTTCCTAGAATTGCATTGCTCTAAGTTTGGTGATGCCTTTTTCACAAAAATGCATACTAAGTTGAAGTCACTCATGCCCTTGTCACCTCATGGTTGGACTACTGTAATGCGCTCTACATGGGGCTACCCTCAAAGAGCATCCGGAGACTGCAATTGGTACAGAATGCAGCTGCGCGAGCTGTGGTGGGTGTGCCGAGATACACCCACGTAACACCTATCCTCCGCCAGCTGTATTGGTTGCCTATTAGTCTCAGGTCGCAATTTAAGGTGTTGGTTTTGACCTTTAAAGCCCTACATGGCTCAGGACCAGGTTACCTCCGGGACCACATCCTATCACATTCCTCCCTACGACCAGTTAGGTCCCACAGAGTGGGCCTCCTCCAGGTCCCATCAACCAAACAATGTTGGTTGGTGGGTCCACGGGGGAGACCCTTCTCTGTGGGATCCCCATCTCTCTGGAACCAACTCCCACCAGAGATCCGGAATATCCCCACTCTACTGGCCTTCCGCAAAGCCATAAAAACATGGCTCTTCCGGCAGGCGGGGTGAAGAAGAAGAAGATCACATTCCCCCATGAATGAATGGTTTTTAAAATGATGTTATGTTTTAAATTGTAATGTTTTTTATTGTATTGTTCTTATTCCTATTGTACGCCACCCTGAGTCCTACGGGATTGGGTGGCTTATAAGAATTTTAAATTAAATTAAA
Organism: Diadophis punctatus similis; assembly: GCA_023053685.1. NCBI lineage: Eukaryota > Metazoa > Chordata > Lepidosauria > Squamata > Dipsadidae > Diadophis > Diadophis punctatus. The sequence continues at coordinate 257,857,737 of JALIGW010000001.1, read as the reverse complement.
TTAAATTAAAACTGCAAATGAATCCCATTCAAAATAAATGTTTGTATGTGTGTGTGCGTATTTATTTATTTATTTATTTAATTAAATTATCAATCAAATATACATGAGTGCATATGTTATATGCAATAATTTTGCAATAGTGGCAAATATCTATAGCTTGGGTGTAGGATGAGGGTGAAGGTTCATTCTCCGAGCTTGTGGACTGGACTCCACTGAAGATGTTACCTAGCCTGGTAACAAAACCTTCAGAAACCAACCCACAAGCTCGGAGAATGAACCTTCACCCTCATCCTACACCTAAACTCATTCATAGGAGTTCTCACCACAGTACAATCAACTCTACATATACTACATTTAACCACTGTGAGGTGGCGCAGTGGTTAAATGCAGCTACTGCAGGCTACTCCAGCTGACTGCTAGTTCAGCAGTTCAGCTGTTCAAATATCACCAGGCTCAAGGTTGACTCAGCCTTCCAGCCTTCTGAGGTCGGTAAAATGAGAACCCAGATTGTTAGGGGCAATATGCTGAACTCTGTAAACCGCTTAGAGAGGGCTGTAAAGCACTATGAAGCGGTATATAAGTCTAAGTGCTATTGCTACTGGCTCATCTCCAGCCTAACTAAAGCTTTGCAGAAAGGACAGGTCTTCATGGTCTTCTGGAAGACTAAAAATGAAGGGGCTCTCCAAACTTTAGGTAATAGGCTTCCCCAAAGGAGAAGAGCAGCTACAGAGAAGGTATGCCTCCACGATGACAAACTTTAAGGGAACAGACCAGGGGCGGGTTCCTAATTTTTTTTACTACCACTCTGTGGGCGTGGCTTATTTTGTGGGTGTGGCTTGCCGGCCATGTGACCGGCTGGGCATGGCTTCTCCGACTGCTGAAGGGAGGGGAACTGAGATAGGTCCTGCCGCCCATTCCCCCTCCCCTCAGCAGCTCGAGCAGCCTCGAATGTGCAAAAATGCCTAGGATCATCACCGCGCGTTCGTGGCTTCTCGGACTGCTGAATGGAGGGGAATGGAGATAGCTCCTGCCGCCCGTTCTTTCAGCGTCTCACGCGCTCCCTCAGCCATCCTCCCCTGCTTGGACTCACTGTGGGGTAGGAAGGCAGCGCATGCACAGTGCTGGAAGCTCGGCTTCTGGGCATGCGCAGAAGAAATGTTTAAAAATTTTTTTTAAAAAAAACTTTTTTTAAATGGCAGTGCCCAGGCACTGGCAACCGATTGAACCGGTACTGTGATGTCACCGGCGGGCCGCTACCGGTGCTATAGAGTGGACCGCACCTGTAGGAACCCACCACTGGAACAGACATGGAGGGCAGCTGCCCTATACAGCTTGATGCAATGAGCAGATATTGTAAGAGATTGGCTTCAAATAACCTGGCCTCATTCCATTCCGGGGTTTAAAGTTGATAATCTGCTCCTTGAATTGTATCCAGAAAGAAACTAGAGACCAGTACAACAGTGGTGTAACTTGGACAAATGATAAGATGCCGAGAACTGCAGGACCACTGCATTCTGTATCATTTGAGCTTCTGGATGGTCTTCAAAGGTAACCAGTGGTCCAAGACTGAGTACAAGTTGGATTTGTGCAATGACCCCTTTTGCCACCTGCTTTTTGATCTGAAACCATGAGTCCAGGAATACTCCCAAATCACATATCAACCCTGATCAGGGGAATGCTACCCCATTCAACCAAACCCTGCTCAAGGAGGAGAGCCTGTACCATTTCAGACAAATGATTGTCCAGTCTCTTTTTGAAAGCCTCTGGATTTCTGTATGTTATTCTTTGGCTTTCTCACTTATCCATTGTGCATGAGCAATAATGTTTCATGTTCTAAATGGAAATTCCTGGGTCTGTAAATTCTTATGTTCTTCAAATATTGGGAGCAAAGATATGAAATAACTCTTGAGATTGTGGGGGCCAAAAACCAACACCCACTCTGTCTTGCTACGATTAAGTTGATATTTCTCCATCCAGGATCTAACAAAGCCCCACCCCACTTTACCTTGGAGTGGCAGTCAGTCCTAAACTCACAAACAGGTTGACTTATTTCAGGAAAAGGAACCTTTCTCCTGTACCCACCTATGTTTTGGTAATGCACATGAGGTTGGCCCTCTCATCCATGATAGAATCATTATTGAAGTTGGCTTTACCAATCTGGCATTCAGTAATATTAGCCAGAGTCCAGGTCTTCTAAGGCTCCAGAGACCAGGCTTTGGGTTTGAACACAGAAGGCTGGAATATAACTCTAGTCTTAAACACCAGGGTTATCTTTCCTGAGAACAACCCATATTTTGTCTCCCGCTATGGTATATATAAGGGGAATTTTTTGAATAATCAAATAAAGATGCGCACTAGAGAATTAGATTTCAGTTCACAGTATGTGTTGACTGCAATCTAATTTAATTCTGTTTAACTATTTTGCTCTTTGACCACAAATAAACCTTATCTAATTCTACTTAGCTCTAAGTTCCATTTGAATGAAAAAGGAGCTCTGATAAATATGGTATTACCAAAGATTAGGCTGTATTTTTCCATATTTTCGCAGAAAGCTCTGACTACTTCTTACCTAATCCAAAGATCAAGTTAATAGGTTTGTATTTTAAAGACCTATGGGAATATATTTTCCCATCTGAGTTGTTCATTAACAATCATTCAGTTATTGAATATATTATCCTCATGTATTATTGACATGATTGTTTACTATACTTGTATATAACAGATAGCTTTCTATGGTAAATATTACACAGTACAATAGTAGCAAAATATCCTTCTCCTAATTGTTCTGCTATTTATTTTCTAAAGGAATTTGTGTATGTGTGTGAATGTATCCAGGGCTTCAAAATTTTTAGCAAGGGGTTCTCTGCCTGGTTGCTGGGTGGGTGTGGCCATGGTGGGCATGGCCTAGTCAGCCTTCTGCACCACAGGGGGGAGGCATTTTCACCTTCCCCAGGCTCCGGAGGTTTTCCTCGAGCCTCTGGGAGGGCGACAACTGCCTCCCCCAGGCTCCAGAGGCCCTCCGGAGGTCGGAAACGGGCCTGTTTTCAGAATTCCGGAACTTCCAGGAGGCCCGTTTTTTGCCTTCCTCAAGCTCCGGAGGCTTTCCTCGAGCCTCTGGGAGGGCGAAAACTGCATCCCGGGCTCCGGAGGCCCTCCGGAGGCTGGAAACGGGCCCGTTTTCAGACTTCCAGAACTTCTGGAAGGCCTGTTTTTCACCTTCCCCAGGCTCTGGGTGCTTTTCTCGAGCCTTTGGGAGGATGAAAACTGCCTCCCCCAGGCTCCAGAGGCCCTCCGGAGGCCAGAAACGAGTGCATTTTTGGACTTCCAAAACTTTAGGAAGGCCTGTTTTCCCCCATCCCTGAGCCTCCATGCGGGCCCTGTACTTACCTCGCATCCAAACAGGCCACATGGAGACTCCTGGGAGGGGAGGGGAAGGGAGGGGAGGGGTGAGCGGGCCCAGCTGGGGATGGGATTTGGCAGTTTGCCGAACCGGCCATAACATTAGCTATGGGTCCACCCGAACCTGGGTGAACCCGTGGCAGCCCACCCCTGCATGTATCCATATCTGTGTGTACTAAGAGAACAATTTGTGATTGGTCCAGCAAGGTAAACCCTAACTTACCTTCTTCTGAGAGCAACAAGGTACAAACTAATCCTACAGCTTCCTTCATTGAGCACCTATTCAAATTAATGAGAAATATATACTCAAGAAATTCAAAAATATATTTCTCATTACTTCAATTGTAACACATAAAAATAAATATTATACAGAACAGCACAAATCTAGGTTTTTAGAACTTCACTATAGAAATATGACTTGATTAAAACAAGTTTTAAGTGTCCAAAGACATTTATTTATTAAGTTTTAAAAGCTCTTATGAAAATGTACAAAATGTTTACTTACTTACTTACTAAAATCCTTAATTTATATTAAATAACACAGAAACTTGTTAAAGAATTGTGTCACTGTGTTTAATAGGAAGCTGCAGTGTTATTACTGGACTATTCAACTCAACGTTATCTATACTGGTTGGCAAGAATGGTCAAGGGCTTTCAAGGGTTTTTTGTTTGTTTCTTAGGACAAGCAGAAAGATTTTCTGTGAGAATTTCACCTCTCTAAATTATCTCTGAAGATAAACCAACATTCAAAGTGAATATACAGATTACTCCTGAGGTATGGAACAAAGCCTAATACCTTGTGAATAAGGTGACCAAACATTCTCAGGAGGTTTCACATATTTCTGTTCTAAAACCATAAAATTCAAACTTAAATCAAATTCTCTCTAAAAGAAGAAAAAGGTTAACAGGGCTCAGAAACTGAAAGGAAATTAAGTCACTCACTCTTTATACTCTGGGCAAGCTGCCGAGAGTTTTTCTTCTAAGAAAGGCAGTTATACAGATCTTTTAAATAAAATAAATACATAAATATACTTTGGCTTGGATTTTGGAAAACAGTAACACAGACTACAAAATGGAAATGGGCTGTCGTTGTTACCATCATCTTCATTATCATTTTACAAATACACAAAATACAAGTAGAAACAAAACCCTTTTTTTCCCTGAGATAAGAAAGCCTGCCAAGTTTGAAGATATAATAGCTCTTTATAAGCATCAAAACTGAACTACTTTAAACAATGCAACATTTGCCTTTGAGATGGAAATAGCACTACATTATAATGCAGTGAGATAGTCAGTGGGAGATGATAGAATGGTTACTTGACATAATTTGATTTTTATCTATAAGTCCCATGAATCAATGTTTTCTGAGGTAGTATTCTAAGTCACCGTAGAAAGATCATTCTATAGTTCTTCTCACTAAATTATAGAGAAACACTTTCTCATTTTACATTGCAGACCAAACTGGATATTATATCCCAGACTAAGGTATTAGGATCAATCTAATTCCAATTGAAGTTACAGTTTTTCTTCTGTTGTGCCATTCTGTTAATCAGTTAATCAGAAACCCACATTCTCAATTAATAATTTCCTTAATTGGCATAGCTTGATATCCAACATTCTTCAATATTTATAATTTTGTGGTCACCCTTCCAAAAATAAATTTGGAATTTTTTTCCCCAAAACACAACACAATATCCTAATTTGCACATTTATTTTCTATATTTTTTTCCAAATATGCATTGTTTGCCAATTGTTTGCTTCTTAGTGTGATTCTTTTTTTGCTTGGAAAGTGAGAAATACTAGGGGAATGAGTTCATTACTTTGAAATAGTGCACAAGGGAGTCCTTTTTAGCAGATCATGCCACTTTGTTCTCCTAAAATACAGCATTTCTTTTACATCTCTAAAAACTACTCATTGAAGACTCCGATAACAGCTCGTTAAAAATAGTAGCCCTTTCCAGCTGTTGCTCTTCTTTTCAGTCTCAGATTCTCTCATGGTCATTGTTGGTTAAGAATAATACGGTGAGTCAATCAACCACATCTGCCTTCAATGGATGTCTTGTATGTATATGCATATGTCGGTGCAGTATGTACAGGTAATCCTCAACTTACCACAGTTCATTTAGTGAACATTTGAAGTTGTGACACTGAAAAGAAGTGATTTACGATCATTTTTCACATGTATGACCATTGCAGCATTCCCATGGTCATGCGATCAAAATGCAGATGCTTAGCAACTGACTCAGATTTATGATGGTTGCAGTGACATGGGGTCATGTGATCACCTTTTGTGACCTTCTGACAAGCAAAGTCAATGGGAAAGCCAAATTCACTTAACAACCATGTTACTAACTTAACAACTGCATTGATTCACTTAACCACTGTGACAAAAAAAGTCATAACATGGGGCAAAAAACACTTAACAACGGTCTCACTTAGCAACATAAATTTTGGGCTCAACTGTGGTCATAAGTGTCAGCCCGAGGAAGCCATCTGTAACTTTGGATCTTCAGGGCTGCCACACTCGGTGGATGCACATGGTGTGGGAAATGGGAGGGGTGCGTGGATGGAGACAGTGTGAGAAGTATAGCCATAACAACATTCTTTTCCCTGGGAGTCAAGGACATTCAGCCTGCACCTGGAGAGGTGTGACTGGGGAACAACTCCAGTTGGGACGGTGACCTGATTGGACCATGTGATGGACATATGGGTGCAGGGGAAGGGACTTTGACTTTCCTTTGGGTGGGGAAAACCTAGTGGCCTTTCAGATTCGGGTTTTCCCAGATGTGCCAATATGACATCTCAAATAAAATTGAACTTTGAGGAAAATGCCTGCCTTGGAGTTTTACTTTCGTTGGGGGTGTTACTTGGATCCCTGACAATAAGTTGAGGACTACCTATACTGTTTTATTATTTGTTTCATCATTTTTTCAATAAATTAGTTTCCTTCCCACTTTAATTGCAAGTCTAGGTTTGTGGTCTTATCAATTAGAAGTGTAGGTGTTCACAATATACAAAGTTCTATACATGTTTTAAAAACTTGTTTTATGCTTTTTGTGTGCTACAGAGGAACTTTTCATACTGTGGCCTTAAGCTGCTGGATTCTTATGGATAGAATGGTTGAAAATAGTCAGCTTCAGCAATCTCTTTTCAGTTTTCAATCTCTTCCCCTAATTCTTCCAAACCTTAGTTGTGTGATGAAGTGTCTTGTTGTGTAGGCTATACCAAGGAGCGTGGGAGCAGATAGAGATGGCTTGCTAATTGTATGCTTCTTAGTGTGATTGAGGTCTTTCAGTATGAGATCAACACATGCACCTCCTTTCCTTATACACTCTTCACTCTCACACATTCTCCAGAATGCATAAATAAGATTTTTTTAAAATCTTGGATTGGGCGATCATCCTTAAAAGGCATAGATTTGTTTTCAGTCTGAGTGAGAAATATGTACTTTCACACTTTCATACGGGGCAGAAAGCTTGTGAATTGTTATATGACCGGAGAAAAACAAGAACAAGCAAAACAAACATGTTTTCGTTTGCTTGGAAATATAGCAAGGGGTGGGTGGGTGTTTTTCTCTATCAGTCAAGTGACTATTAAAGACAAGAAGGTTTTGCTGCAAATGAGGGCAATAACACTTATGATTGTGGGTTTCATTATATTCCAGAATGCATGGATTGCTACTCATACTGTCAGATCCAGGAGCTGAAAAAAATAATAAGAGCCACTTCACATTGATACCTGCATCTGGAATAAGAGGAGTCTACTACAAACTCTTATTATGTGTGGGCTACATATTCAGGCCCTTGGTGCAAATTGAATCCAGCCCTAGGAAAATGGAAAGGAAAAGGAATTCAACCTTTATTTTTATACTCTCTACTCTTGTCCATATCTAACAGGAGATCACAGAAAAAGTTTCGGTCCTTGTTATTAAATGTAGTGCTTCTTTCACACCCAATCTTGATTAATTTTGAAAGTGTCAAGGATTTTTCTTTTGGTGTCCCCAAAGCCCCATAACAAACTGAATCTCTAAAACCTTTCTAGAGAACGAATTGTTAGATACCACTCTTTCAGCTTTTGTTTGTTTGTCCTTCGCCAGCTAAAATTTATTTCCTCTTAGTCAGTGATCAGTACAATTTCTGCCCTTGTCATGGTGCCCTAAAGTCACATGAAGATAAGGCATATGTATTTATATTCTGAACACGCAGTACAAATCTGAGCATTTGAGAGAAGGAACAGCAAACTTTAGTACTTCATTCTTTGGCAGCATCTAGTGTTGTGGATATTCACATAGAAACTCCAAACCTAGAAAAAAGATATTCACAGTTATAGGTTTAGGGCCAAAAGAAAGCCACAAAGCCATACAAGAGAACAGGATTCAGGTTGTGAGTTTAATGTGGTAAAAAACAGATACTGCTTTCCAGTTGAACACAAATTCTGGTGACTTCATGGACTCGTGTGTAGTTTTCCTGATAGGATATGGAAGTGATGCGCAATTGCCTTTTGAGATGCTTTAAAAAAACTTTTTTAAAAAAATGGGAGACTAAATAAAGATGTTATAAATTGCAACCCTCCTCCTGCTTTATTTCTGAGCACAGCTCAAACCAGTCAGACGCTACCAGCAGAAGGGAAAAACATGATTAAGTATTGATATAAATTAAAAATTAAATAACATAAAATGTACATATGTTTAATTTTTGCCTGGCCCAACCCAGCTTTTGAAAGGTCACCCCTAGCATGTTACATGAAGACTATGGACAACTTTCTACTTATAAAAAATGGAGAATCTCTGCAATAAAAACACACAGATATTATTTAGAGAAATAAAAACATCAGCCACATGTTTCTGGATAACCTATGGTCTAAGGCAGGGGTGTCAAGCTCGATTTCATTGAAGGCCGCATCAGAGTTGTGTTTGATCTTGAGGGAGGGCAGGGGGCGTGGCCAGGGGGGCATGGCCAGCTTGACGTCCTCCCGAGTTCCATTTTCGCTGACAGAGGCACCGCAGGCTGGTTCTTCGCTGTTTCCAGGGCGGCCACGCGGGCCAGATCTAAGCACCCCACAGGCCAGATCTGGCCCATGGGCCTTGAGTTTGACACCCCTGGTCTAAGGTTAAATATAAGTAGTCCTCGACTTATGACCACAATTGAGGCCACAATTTATGTTGCTAAGTGAGATATTTGTTAAGTGAGTTTTGCCCCATTTTACGACTTGTCTTGCCACCCTTGTTAAAGTGACTCTGGCTTTCCCATTGACTTTGCTTGTCAGAAGGTCACAAAAGTTGATCGCATAACCCCGGGACACTACAACCATCATAAATGTTGTCAAGCATCCGGATATAAATCAAATGAGCACGGGGATGCTGCAATGGTCATAAGTGTGAAAAATGGTCATAACTCACTTTTTTTCAGTGCCATTGTAATTTTGAACGGACACTAAACAAACTGTTGTAAGTAGAGGACTATCTGTATGTGGAAAAGGCTATATTTTAAAGCACTTGTCTCTTTTGTTTCTAACACCCACTTAAACTTTAAAAAGAAAAGAACAGTTTTGTTTACTTATTACTGCAGATGGAAGCTGGTTACTGAGTGAAGGTAGGAATGCAGCAAAGTTGCCTTGTAGCAAATCAAACTCTCTCTCTCTCTGTGTATAATTCTAAACGGCAGTAGTTCTCAAGGGACAGAGGTGGTTTCTCCCCCCCCCCCCATTTATATATATATTTATTTATTCATTTTCAGTTCGGTCTTCGAAGTCCTTGGACAGCAAACAGATAAATAAAAGCACGAGAAAAGACCTCCAACGCAATAAAACTAAATCAACAAAACGGCACTTCATAAATCGAAGATAAAACCAGCACTAAAACTAGGAAACCGCACACAACCTAATCAACGGCTTGAAACAGCATCAACGGCAAATGGATAAAAAAAAAAACTAAGCCACTTTAAAACATTTCCAAGAAATATATATATATATATATATATATATATATATATATATATATATATATATATATATATATATATATATATATATATATATATATATATATATATATATATATATATATATATATATATATATATATATCAGCCCCAGTGAGGGGCTGAAAGGCAAAAAGCTACAGTGACTATATTTATCCCGGATGCCTCTTTTAACACCACCTTGGCTCCTGGGGACGCTCCTACTTGCTCTATCGATCAGAGCAACCAAGGTGAAGATGCTGAACCCCCCCTCGGCTAGAATCTGATCATACACCGAGGGGTGTAGGACTTTAGACTTTCAAAGCCACCAGAATAAGGAAGGTTTTCAGCCATCCTTGGACTATGAAGAAATTGGGAAGCTGAGTCCACCAGGGGATCTGCCTCCCCAGCACTCCTTTACCCTGGTGATCCTGCCGCCTTTTCAGAACTTTTTTAGAAACCTTTTTAAATTGTATCCTCCCCTTTGAGGTGCGGTATGGGTGTGGCTGAATATGGGTAGAATGAGATGAGTGTTTGAGTATTAGTAAGTGTGCGAAAATGGAAAAGTTAGGGACTGGGATTCTGTCCCCCCCCCCCGCTGAGTGTAGAAACAGAAGTGGGGGGGGAGGGGACTCGGCTACCCTTTCCTGTGAGAATGGTATGTATGGCCTGCAGGGAGGGAGGGAGACCAGCGGGGGAGGGGAGGGGGTCTCTGGTGTAGGCGAGAGCCGGAACATCTCGGTCATAATGGGAAGAGGCAGATATGGCGGGAGCAGAGGGGCGGGCCGGTCTCGGGGAATAAGACCTCGCTGTCTACAAGCGATCCCTTGTTCCGGCCCCTCCGATCCGGTTCCATCATGCTCAACCCGGATACCTGGCAACCAGGGTTCTCAGGGCCCTGGGCTCAGGATGCTGCTGAGGTCAATTATCAACAAAGCCCCCCTGATACGTGATTTAACCACAGAGGAGGGGGCAGACCTGGTGTGCGTTACCGAGACCTGGCTGGGGCAGGAGGGGGGAGTAGCTCTCTCCAAGATATGCCCAGCCGGTTTCTCGGTGCAGCATCATTCTCGACCCCAGGGAAGGGGGGGGAGGAGTGGCAATAATAACGCGCGGAAATCTGCATCCTCGTAGGATCCCTGCCCCGGAGATTGTTGGGTGTGAGACGCTCCTTCTGAAGTTGGACTTAGGGGTACAGGTGGGCCTTTTCTTAACGTACCTGCCTCCCAGCTGCGTAAGTAAGGCCCTGCCTGAGCTGCTCGAGGCAGTAGCCGGCTTGGCAGTTGAGTTCCCTAGGCTTATGGTGCTGGGGGACTTCAACTTGCCATCTGCTGGCGAAACCTCTGGGGTAGCTCAGGAGTTCATGGATTCCATGACAACCATGGACCTGACCCAAGTAATCCAGGGTCCGACTCATGAGGGTGGTCACACGCTCAACCTAGTGTTTCTCTCAGGGCAGTGGAGAGATGATCTGAAGATAAGGGACATAGTCATCACCCCACTATCATGGTCAGATCATTTTCTACTGAGGTTGGATTTTGCAGCCCCATTCCTCCCCCGCAGGGAGGCGGGACTGACTAGGTGGTTCCGCCCCAGGCGCCTAATGGAACCGGAAGGATTCCAGAGGGAACTTGGGGAAATATCTGAAACCCTGGTACACAATTCGGCTGATTCCCTGGTGGCTGCTTGGAACACCGCAGCATCAGGGGCTTTAGACCGAATTGCGCCTAAGCGGCCTCTCTATGGCAGTGGATCCCGGAAAGCTCCCTGGTTTACCGAGGAGCTCCGGGAGATGAAACGCCAGAAGAGATGTCTAGAGCACCGCTGGAGGGCCAGAAAAACCGAGTCTGACCGAACACTATTAAGAATTTACATCAGATCTTATTTAGTGGCGATAAGGGCGGCAAAATGATCCCATTTTTCCGCTCTTATTGCGTCCGCAGATTCTCGTCCAGCCGCCTTGTTTAGGGTGACTCGCTCCCTCCTTGCAAAAGGGGGGAGCGAGGAACACTTAAAAGACAGAGCTGAGGAATTTGCTGAGTTTCTGTCGGATAAAGTCGCTCAGATTCGGTCGAACCTGGACTCTGGCAGGGCAGAGTCCATAGAGTTGACAGGGGCTAGTCTTAGTCCACCATTATGGGAGGAGTTTGGGCCTGTTTCTCCCGAGGATGTGGACAGGGCTGTGGGAGCGATTGGTACCTCCACCTGTTTATTGGACCCGTGCCCCTCCTGGCTGGTCTCGGCCAGCAGGGAGGTGGCACGCGGCTGGATCCAGGCGGTGGTCACCGCTTCTTTGAGAGAGGGATCCATACCGCAGTCGTTAAAAGCTGCGGTGGTGTGACCCCTCCTGAAGAAGCCTTCCCTGGATCCAGCTGACGTGAAGAATTATCGTCCGGTCTCCAACTTACCTTTTTTAGGGAAAGTTGTGGAGAAGGTGGTGGTGACTCAGCTTCTGCAGCTCCTGGATGAAACAGATCATCTAGATCCTTATCAGTCGGGCTTCAGGCGCAGCTACAGTACAGAAACTGCCTTGGTCGCTCTGATGGATGATCTCTGGCGGGCCCGGGATGGGGGTAACTCCTCCATCCTGGTGCTACTTGACCTCTCAGCGGCTTTCGATACCATCGACCATGGTATCCTTCTGCATTGGCTCGGCGAGTTGGGAGTGGGAGGCACCGTTTTGCGGTGGTTCTCCTCTTATCTCACCGATAGGATGCAGTCGGTGCTGGCAGGAGGGCAGAGATCGTCCCCTAGGCCCCTATCATGTGGGGTGCCTCAGGGGTCGGTTCTCTCGCCCATCCTGTTTAACATCTACATGAAACCGCTGGGGGAGATCATTCGCAGACATGGGGTGTGTTTCCTTCAGTACGCTGATGACACCCAGCTGTACATCACCACCCCGTCTGACTTCAGTGAGGCAGTTGATGTAATGTGCCGGTGCCTGGACGACGTTAAGATCTGGATGGGGAGGAACAGACTCAGACTTAATCCTGACAAGACTGAGTGGCTGTGGATATTGCCTCCTAAGGACCATGACAACTGTCCCTCCTTGGTGTTTGAGGGTGCGAAACTGACTCCCTCGGACCAGGTCCGCAACTTGGGAGTCCTCCTAGATCCACAGCTAAAATTGGATCATCATCTTTCTGCTGTGGCTAGGGGGGCCTCTGCACAGGTTTGCCTGGTGCACCAGTTGCGGCTATACTTGGAGAAGGAGGCTCTACTCACGGTCACTCATGCCCTTGTCACCTCCCGCTTGGACTACTGCAATGCGCTCTACATGGGGCTACCCTTGAAGAGTATCCGGAGACTTCAGTTGGTGCAAAATGCAGCTGCGCGTGCTGTGGTGGGTGTGCCAAGGTACACCCACGTGACATCGATACTCCGCCAGCTGCATTGGTTGCCCATCGGTCTCCGGGTCCAATTCAAGGTGTTGATCACCATCTTTAAAGCCCTTCATGGCTTAGGACCAGGCTATCTACGGGACCGCATTCTGCCTCATACTTCCCTCCGACCGGTTAGGGCCCACAGAGTCGGCCTCCTCCAGGTCCCGTCGGCCAAGCAATGCCGGCTGGTGGGCCCAAGGGGGAGAGCCTTCTCTGTGGCCAGCCCCACGCTCTGGAACCAACTTCCTCCAGAGACCCAAACTATCCCCACTCTGCTGGCCTTCCGAAAAGCCATTAAGACATGGCTTTTCCTGCAGGTGGGGGGTAGAGCTTAATCCACTCGAGCTCACCCCCAAGTATGTATGGTGTTGAATGGTTGTTGATGTTTTTTATACTGTGTTTTTAATTTTTATATTTGCTTTTAATTAATATTTTATATTTGGTTTATTCTTGTATTTTTCTCTGTTGTACGCCGCCCTGAGTCCTTAGGGAGTTGGGCGGCATATAAGAATACCAAAATAAATAAAAATAAATAAATAAATAGAAAGGAAGCTGTGATGCTTTCTCTCCCATATTTGGGTACACCAGGATAACATGACAGAAAAACATATATAACCCTTTCCTGGTGAAAGAGCTGATTGGGAACAGAGCCTATGGCCTAGTGGTTAAGTTGCTGCCCTGCAAGGCAGCCGGCCCGGGTTCAAATCCCAGTAAGGGGTATGGCTATCTGACGAGAGCAAAATAAGCTCGAAATAGATCTATAATAGTCTCCCTTTATTTTCATTTATCAGCAAAAAATCCTACACACACACACACACACACACACACACACACACACACATATATATGTGTGTGTGTGTGTGTGTGTGTGTGTGTGTGTGTGTGTGTGTGTATGTGTGTGTGTGTGTGTTTTCTGAGGTTTTCGCGGGTGTTTGTATGTAGGTCTTTGGGTATTCGGTATTCATATATATATATATGAAATGCTCCTTACTGAGTACTGGAAAAACCACACATATCTCTAAAAAGAATGTTTTTGAGACTGGGCAGTGATGGTACGAATATCTCAAGGACATTTCAGATGATGAATTGTTTTATTCATACTTCACGTTACTTTTCATTTTATCTTCTGTGAAGTTAGTGGGGTGGGGTTTTTTGAGTTTTTGTTTTGCTTTATATACTTTGTTTTATATACTGTGATAATCACCTTTGATGCCTGGCAGATAACCTCAATAAAATATTAAAACATAACAGAAGCACAAAAATCCCCAGTGGTGCCAACTTCACTCTCAAATACAGCCTAGAAAAGCTCATTTTTTACCAAATTCTGGAAGGATGCTCATGTGGCCTTGAGGAAAGCTTCCATAAAATAGTGGTTAATAGCAGAAACATTATTTTTAGGTCCCACATCTCTTTACTTCCTGAAAATGGATGGCCACAGCTAAATTCGATTTCTTAGAATAACTGTATCAGACTGGTTGATTCCAGTTACAAAAAAAAAAATTCCTTCAAATACCTAGAAGCCATGCTAACATAAGTCTTTACCAGCTAAAATCAGCAATTTGAATTGCATTCAGAAATCTATTGGCAACCAATGCAGGATCACAATAATTGTGTTGCATGATCTCATTGTTCCAGGATAGAAAATGCTACATTCTATAGCCATTGTGATTTCTAAGAGTTACTAAAGTACAGCTCATCTAAGGATTATTGCAGTAGTCCAAATTAGCCTGAAACATGGGATTGATTCTTCCAAGATCACCCACCGAGCTTCATGACTGAATGGCATTTTCAACAGAAACAGAATCCATTTCATTCTTCTAGTCATGAATTAAGTCACTTTTAAAAAAGGAAACTGAATACCCAGAAGATTTATTTTATTTTTGCAAACAATTGGGAAAACAATTGGGGAGACATAAGCACCTGCAGAAAGAGGGATTTTTAAGCATGGAATAATAGGGTGGTAGAAAATTATGTGCAGCACAATTGAAGTATTAACAGATTAACAGAGTTGGAAGGGACCTTGCAGGTCATCTAGTCCAGGGGTAGACAAGTTGGCTCTTCTATGACTTGTGGACTTCAACTCCCAGAACTCCTGAGCTAGCATGATTGGCTCAGGAATTCTGGGAGTTGAAGTCCACAAGTCATAGAAGAGCCAAGTTTGCCTACCCCTGATCTAGTCCAACCCCCTGCCCAAGCAGGAGACCCTACATCTGCCTCTACCTAGGATTGAACTCACAACCTCCTGATTGTGAGGCAAGAGCTCAAGCTGTAGGCCACAGCAGCTGGGTAACACATACTGTTATAAGGTTATGAAGTCCATAATATCTGATGAACCATTGCTTTAAAAAAATATTGGTACTAGAAATTGAATCCCAAATCTTTTCTAACTTTAATTTTTATTTTTTTTATTTTTAAATGAAGTGACTCAAAAAGGAGTAACAGTTTTTGCTTCTGAGTCAAAGAACTGAGCAATTTCTTACTGTTCTCCAAGTAAGATGAAAGCCTAATTTATCTCACCTTCTAATCAGTGTGGATTCAGTGACACTGACTCTTAAGCATCTCAGAACCTACTAATAACATGGGGTGATGGGGTGTAAATAGAGAGTCAGAGATTTATTCTGTGTTTCCTCTTTGTTTCTCATTTTGCTCACTTTGCTAATGGCTAACCTCAGGTCATCATTTTCCTTTATTCACTGGCATGCATGCACAAAGCCTGTTGCCTACTTTTATTTTGTATTTCTTTAAATCAACTGTCCTTTCTGTTAAAGTTGTACAGCTATTTTACTAATCCTTGGTCAGAATAGAATTCCAAATCTCAGGAATGATCATACACACAAACACGCACACATACAGGGAGGGAGGCAGGGAGGGAGAGAGAGAGCAGGAGGGGGAGGGGGGAGAGGGAGAGGGAGAGGGAGGGAGGGAGAGAGGGAGAGACAGAGAGACAGACAGCAAGATAGGCCACCCTTTTGGCATACCCTAATTAATAGAATAAACGACCACTGCTAATTTAATTTACACAGTTAGGTATGCCTGTGGTATGTATTCTTTTCAATCATATTGAGTGTTATTGACTTTGATCCATAGTGATGAAAGTGATCACAGTGATCCACTACTGCTCCTGTTGAATTTAGTATGAGAGGCATGCTTGAGCTCTCAATCATAAGAGAATGTCATATAGCAGCACCCACACCTTTTCTGCTGTGGCACCTGTCATTTAGAATACCATCCCTCTGGATTCAACCTTACCCCAACCCTCATGGCCCTTTGCAAGGCCTTGGTCTTGCTCTCAAGACTGGGCCCTGAGAGCGGGTATAAGCCTGTTGTCTGTGATATTGATTGTGCGGTGTTCAATTATTCTCAGCTGCTCTACTATGCTGTTTTAAGTTATTTATAGTTTTTAATCACTGGATGTGTTTTACTTTTTTCCTATTTGTTTCAACAGTTAGCTGCCAGAGTCATGTACAGTATATGAGATGGGTGGCCATATAAATTTACTGACTAAATAAACAAACAAATAAATCTGGAACGACTGAAGGCATGGTGAATACCTTTTTGAAACCAAGTATTATGTGAAATAAATGTGATTGGAGCCAACAATCACTTCTCTTCCTTGCATGCAATAAAAATCAACATAATAACTGGCAGCACTTCCAAACGGGAGCTCAGATTTACTTATGGGACAAATTGGCACAATCCTGTTTAATCAGTGTTACCCCTGCACATGTGCAAATCACTCCAAATCACAGCTCCTTCTTGCTTCCATTTGCAAGGTGTATTTGACAGTTTGGTGTAGTGGTTAAGGCCCCAGGCTACAAGGTGGAAGATTGGTGCATTCTGGTCCCAGCGATGTGATTCTCTCAGCCCTAGAAAATAGGCAATGGCAAGCCAGTACTAAAATCTTGTTAAGAAAACTTCAATGACTTGTCTCAAAGGCATATGTATTTATTACATTTTATAGTAGCCAATCTTGACAGAAGAAGGAACTTGACTTTGAGCTCATCTATTTTCTTTGAAATCCTCTAATAGCAGTCTATTGGGCTGTTGGTTGTTTCCAAGCTCCATAGACTCACAGCATAAAAGTGCCCTATAGCACCCCTTTTCTCTTATACATTCCTCCATAACAAAACCAAACCCTAGAACTTCAGATCCAGAGGCAAAGTTCTCGTGACACAAAATGGATTCCATTTGAGTGAACTTTTTATTTCCTCCCTCAGTCTCTTCTGCAACTTCATCAGGTTTTCAGAGAACCTTGTGGTTTCATGAAACATAGTTTGTAAAACCCCGGAACAGAGTATGCTGGACTCATATATGCATAATAGGGAGCATATATGTGTTCCATTGTAAATTCCTGCCTGAGATATATTTCTGAATAAAATTTGGGATGCATTACTGATTCACAGGCATTTTCATGTAGCAGATGGTGATTTGTATTTGTAGATGTTCCAATGAGTCTAGTTTGGTTTGTTTCTTAATACGAGCATTCAGAACCATAATGGACAATCACATTCAGGTCTCTCAAGAAAGAGGGGGTCATATCCCTCGATTGCTCCTGCAATTCTAAATCATCAATATACATTTGTAAACTGGGAATAACCAATTGGATATTTTTTTCTGTCCTCAGCTGAAGAAGTGTTTCCGCTTTCCTTCTCTACCACCCAGTTTATACGGTATGTAATATTAACACATTCAATAAAGGGCTGGACAGCAGGCAGATTGCTTCAGTCTCTCCGGGGGTGGGGAAGTTGAATTGATTCTTTTTCTCTTTGAAGAGTGAAAAATAAAAGAAGGTAGACTTGTTAGGCAGAATAAATATATCTCTGGCATTGCTACTTCATATAATGACTTTATTCCCAAGACTCGCCGTTCACAAGATTGCGTGAATACAAAATGATTTGTTTCTGCCTTCCTCCTATGATCGTGGCAGTCATTTTTTAAAAAAGTTTCTTCAGGTAATAACTTCACAGATCTGCCCCTTGTTGGTTCAATTTTCTTTTGGTTTTTTTTTTAAACAAATTGATGGAGTGGCAAATAGCAAACATTTTTTTTATTAGGCCTAGGTTTTGTTTGGTTTTGGACTTTTCACTTCATTTTTGTCTTGGCTAGGATATGATCCTACTTTTCAAGAAGTTATTAGTGACTTAATCAATGTGATAAGGGAATCATTTGATGACATATTGCAATCCACGAACATATACAATATAAGATCCGTAGCATGGCTGGCTCAGAAATTCTGGGAGTTGAATTCCACAAGTCATAAAAGGGCCATAGTTCCCCTTAGGGCCCCAACAGGAAGCAGTTGTTGGAGCTAAGCAGCCACCATGAGAAAGAGTTGGCAAAACAGCTCAGTTCAAATAGGATCTGACCGAGAAGGAGGCTCAGCAGAAGCACCTCACTGAGGACAAGGACCATAGGCTTTCCAAGCAGAGGGAAGACCTGTGGGAGTGCAAGGCCAGGTACCAGCACCTGGAGGCTCAGCGGACTGAGATGGTCAGCCAGTTCCAGGCAATGATGCAGTCCCATTGGAACAAGGCCCTCCAGCTCTTCGCCACCAGAGGCACTTCCCTCCAGCCTTCTCCCAAAGCCCCGCACCAGGAGGCTGAAGCAGATGCCAAGTCAGAATTTCTGTCCCCCTCCAACCTACACAAAAAGACCCCGAAGGGGAAGACTCTGCAGCAACACAAACATTCACTGCATGTATCTGTCCCGGGGCTGTAGTTTGAGGACCTCTGATTTAGTGCAATTTTAAAAATGCAAATATTTTTTCTGCGGACCACCAAGATTTTCTCGAGGACCACCAGTGGTCCATGGACCACCAGTTGGTGACCGCTGATCCAGGCCATGGTTGTCCCAAAAGTGCTTTTTCAAGAGGCAACAGGACTTTCTGGTTTTTCTTTGAAGATGTTTCGCTTCTCATCCAAGAAGCTTCTTCAGCTCTGACTGGATGGTGGGTAATGGAAGGATTTATACTCCTTGCAGACAGCTGGTCATTTGCATTCTTTTAGCAAATTGTTAAGGCCACCTGGAGGTTTATCTATGTTGTCAGATCACCTGAGTAGTGCAAATGGGTGTGGAGCCTTCTTGGAATTGTTGAAAGGGCTGTGTTGTAGACTGGAAATAGATGATGTTGTATCTACAGCTCTCGACAGATGTTGATCTGTCGAGAGCGGGCTGTTCAATTTTGACATAGATGGCCTCTTTCAAACCAGTGGTACTCTCTGTCCAAAATGTGGACTTTGCTGTCTTCAAAAGAATGGTATTTGCTCTTAAATGCAGATAGACTCCTGAATCTAGTCCTGTTGGCTTTTTATTTACATTTTGAAGGTTGGGAGTTCAAGGACATATTTCACCCCTTAAAACCTGGATCATCTTTCCCATATTAGGTCCTGGCTCTGACTATCTTGGAATGAAATCCTCAATATGATCTACTGAATTTGCTGTGGCCCCAAGCTGATGCCCATGCTATGGTAGATCAAATCACTCTTGACATTTCCTCCACCTCAACATTCGAAATAAGTTAACTAGAATGAATAAATCAGCCTGACTTAGGTTCATCTCACCTCTGCATGAGTTAAATGTAGCTCCATCCCAGTTTCTGCATTAATCTGTGATTTTAAAAAAATGTGGACAAGTTATGAACTGTAGGTCAATTTTTTTTCCTGAAGTAGACTTTGTATGAAAAGAATGCAATTTGAAAAATATGTTTATATTCCAGTCATTTGACAAACATTGAAATGGTCAGAATAGCCAAAAGCTAATGCACCAATTAAGTTTCATTTCCATTATTTTACTACACCTCAAAACATAATCTGCAATTCATATAAAAATAATGTTTAAAAAGGAATAACCCAAGCATCTCAAGATTAGCTTGATCTGGATTTTACTCACTTCCCTAGACAGCATCCAAACAGATTCAGCTTTTTGTTAATTACAGCTTTTCATGTCACACAGATATTAACCTTTTCACATACGGTAATCTATTATACTGAAGTAAGGTCTGATTCATTCATGCACAAATCTATGCAAATAGATTTATATAGTTGAAATAATGTCCATACATGTATCTTGTGTTGTTTCAGAGCTTACCTTAGAGCTGTGGTGGGTTGCTTCCGGTTCAGACCGGTTCTTAGACCCGGTAGCACCAGCGGCGGAAGGCTCCACCCACCCGCCCGGGACACTTCTGCGCAGAAGAAGCGCGCACGAGTGTGCACGCAAACCGGTGGCAAAATATTTTACAACCCACCACTGCCTTAGAGCCAATTTTCAAAATTTTCTGTACAATCACTAATGAATCTAGCAAAATCCTCACACATAAATGTCTATGAACAAATAGTGACAGCTAGGGTAAGGGAAACCCAGCACATTGTGTTGGAGTTCAATATAATTAGGAGAGGAAAAGCCAGGGGTGGGTTCCATTTACCTTCGCCACTGGTTCGCATCACGATGTTTCGCGCACGCACGCTCGGTCTGCTCACACATACGCATGCGTCCCCTCATGCAATTCTGCTTCCGCACATGCTCAGTAGCTATAATCAGCCCGAAACACAGCTGAGGAGCTGATCAGCTGTGCTTTGGGTGAAGGAATAAAGGTAAGTATAAACCCGGGGGTGGGCGGGACGGCCCTTTTTCAAGCAGCAGCAGAGGAAAAAAACTTCCAGTAAAAAATTCAGAAAAAAATCCCCCCAAAAAGATGGCGGCGCCCACAGACCGGCACTGACTGAACCAGATCCGTGATGCCATCGTGACATCATCAGTGGGTCGCTACCGGTTTGGGCAATCCAGTCAGAACCGGGAGGAACCCACCCCTGGGAAAAGCTATACAAATCAGATCTACTTTGGACTTCCTGGGAGGCACATTTCAATGAACTCAGGTAGAAGGTAGGCAGCATCTTGTGATTTGAAATTCAGCTCAGAATTAATAAAAGTATAATAAAACCCACTGCATCACCTTAAATGAGTTCAACTCTCCAGAAGTGGATTAATTAAATCCCAGGGTGTTGAAGGAGTTGGCAGAAATGATCTCAGAATTGCTGAATATAATCTTTGAAAACTCCTGTAAAACTGGTGAAATGCCAGAAGTCTGAAGAACAAAGATAGTCCAATATTCAAAAAAGGGGGGAAAGTGTACCCCTATAAACCAGATAAACTGATATCTACCCTAGGCAATCCATTAGAAGAAATGTTCAAGTAGCATGTCTGCAAGCACTTTGTCAAGAACAAGTTGTGGTTAATGTTACTTCTTTAAAAGATTAAGTGACTAGTATTGAAGTTTAAAGGAATTATGTTGAAATAGTTTGATCACAATAACGCATGTAATAAGGTCTCTTATTTTTCCTCTTTATAGATCAAATAGGGACAAGAGACAGCTAGATGGATTGAGTTCTGGTGGATTTCCACCTGATTGAATAACCACATTAAAGGGATGAAGTAGAATTATATTGAAGCAGCATGATCACAAAAACATATATATTAATCTCTCTTGTGATATCTATATAGACAAGATATGGACCAAGTGCAGCTAGATGGAACTGTCTGGTGGATTTCCATCTGATTCAATAACCACACTAACCACACATTATCTTGGAGAGGAGTGATGAGTAAGTCCTCTAGAGCTCCATCCATGTACTTGTTTTTCAATATCTTTTTATATGATTTAGAAGAAATGTGCAGATGATATCAGGGTAAGGAGATTAACTAGATTTTACAGGTAAACAACTGATAGGCTAGAACATCAGGCCAAATCCAATAGACTGAAAATTAACCATAGCAAGCAGATTCTAAGAATAGAACAGAGCAAAGAATATTATGTGCTCTCAGTTCTGCCAATGGAAAGACAGGAGGCTATTGTTTTTTATTGGTAATCGTAATTAGGGTTCAACCAGTGGTGGGTTTGTCAGAGTTACGCAATAAATCAGAAGCTTCAGAAGATAACTGCATTTTGCTGATTCAAATAACTTCTTTATAAGTAGAATAAAACATTAACAATACCACACTTTGTTTCAGATCACATGTTGAGATGTTTTCACAGCAAGCTTTAATGGTGGACAGACTAAACCACACCCTTCTTCTTGCTAAGTTTCTGGACATGCTCAAATAACACTTCAGCCTGATTGGCTGACTCAATCACATGGCTCTCCCAGTCATGAATATTCCAACACTCCTCCCTTCATTACTGGGAGAGACACCAGACCTATTGGATTTAAACATTTCCTATAATGGACGCCACCCAATGGTTTGGTCATCATGTCTGCTAAATTATCCTCTGAAGAACAATGATGTAAACGTATCAATTTTTCTTTTACAGCTTCCCTGACATTACAATACTTAATGTCCACATGTTTACTTCTGTTCTTCACTCTGTCACCTGTTGCCATTTTTATACAAGCAGCATTATCTTCATAAACAGTTACAGCTTCATTTACATTTACATTTAAATCTTGTAACAACTGTACATACCAAACTACTTCAGAACATAACTCAGACAATGCAATAAACTCTGCTTCTGCAGTTGAAATAGCAACCGTTGTTTGTTTTCTGGACTTCCAACCAATTAAAGCCCCTCCAAACATTATTACAATTCCAGAATTAGACTTTCTGGTTTTTACATCATTTGCATAATCACTATCAATATAACATTTCAATTTTAATTCTTCAGTGACCTTTATTTGAAGACCCAAATTCACAGTTCCCTTCAAATACCTGAGAATTCTTTTCACACCCATCCAATGCAACTTTGTAGGTGTAGCAGTAAAGCGACTTAGAATGCTCACTGCACAAGCTATGTCTGGTCTGGACCACTGTGACAGATATAACAAACTCCCTATTGCAGAGTGATATATCTCCTGATCACAGGCTTCACTTTTATCCTCACCCAAACTATTGTAAAAATCTGTGCTCATAGGTGTAGGAGCAATATTACAATCTTTCATGTTATATTTCTCTAATAATTGTTCAATTTTTCTCCTTTGACTGAGAATATAACCCTTTTCAGTTTTTTTTATCTCTACACCAAGATAATTCTTTATTTCTCCCAAATTCTTTAATTCAAATTTCTTTTCTAACTTATTAGCAAATTCTTTAACTTGTGATGCATCCTTTGCAATGAAACAAAGATCATCCACAAATGCTAATAGTAGACAATTCCCACCTTGTAACTTTCCAGTGTATATGCAACCATCAGCTTTGCAACTCTTGAACCCAAGACCTTTCAATGCAGTATCAAGACAGATATTCCAATTTCTGGCTGACTGCTTCAGCCCATAAAAGGCCTTGTTCAATTTATACACCATGTTAGGCTTTTTATTTTCATACCCTGGCGCTTGAACCATATAAATTTCTTCCTCTAATTCAGCATTGAGGAATGCAGTGGTTATATCAAAATGCCAAATTCTATGCCTATATGCTGATGCTAATGCCAGTGCTAGTCTTATGCTCTCAGCTTTTACAGTTGGCGCGAACACCTCATCATAGTGCACATTCTTTAATTGAGAAAAACCTTGTGCCACCAACCTTGCCTTATACTGTACTTCATTATTGGGTAATACCTTTTTCTTATATACCCACTTACATCCTACAGCCTTGGTACCCTGTGGCAAAGTCACAGATGTGAACACTTCATGATCGCCCATGGATTTCATCTCTTTATTCATGGCTTCCTTCCACTTTTCTTGTTCAACTTTTGGTAATGCCAATACTTCCTTATAGTTTCTTGGCTCATACCACACATTACACACTTTAACTTTACTGGCAGAATACCTGTCTGGCGGAACCTCTCTGTTCCTACGCTCTGACCTACGTGGCATTGCCTGTTCTTGTGTTTCAAGCTTTTCTGGCTTCATATCTTGTTCAGACTCTCCTCCCTGAACATAGACACCTTCAGAAAATGATTCACCATCATTAAATGAGTTATTGTCACTAAGTGGATCACCGTCGCTAAGTGGATCACCGTCACTAAGTGAGACATTTTCAGAATTTGCATCAATTCTGTTCCAATTTTGTTCTGCAAAACTAGCAGACCTTGAAATCACTATCCTTTTACTTCCATCGCTAAAGCGATACCCTTTTGAGCCTGGCTCATAGCCCACAAATCTGAGCTTTCTAGCCTTTTGTTGTCCCTTTCTTCTGATTGCCTTTGGAATATGTACCCAAGCAGTACTTCCAAATATTTTTAAATGTGCTAGAGAAGGCTTTCTCCCATATAGCATTGCATATGGAGTATTATTGATGGATGAACTCCACAGCCTATTTACTAAATAATTGGCAGTCAGTATGGCTTCACCCCAATATGACCTGCTCATACCAGAATCCTCCAGTAATGAGTCTTTCATTGTTTGCAAAACACCATTCCTCTTTTCAGCCACTCCGTTCTCTCCCGGTGTGTAAGGATTTGTGCGCCTGTGTCTTATTCCCAATTGTCTCAACCATTGTTGAAAATTTGTTGACATAAATTCAGAACCTCTGTCAGTTTGCAACTGACATACCTGTTGTTTGTACCTTCTCTCTACAAAACTTAACCATTGCTTAAATTGCTGTAGCACCTCTGTTTTACTCTTAAGTAAGTAGCAAAACCCAAACCTGCTGTAGTCATCCACAATGACCAGCGCATACTTTGCTCCTCCCAAACTGGCTTGCATAGGCCCAATTAAATCAGCATGCACCAGTTCTAGAGCTCTTGTGGTTTGTCTTGTGCTAAACTTGCTCACTGGGAATGCTTTGGATTTCGATGCTTTGCATACTGCACAATCCAAATATGCCTTACATCCCTTCAAATCTAATCCTTCTGCAAATTCTTTCATTTGTTGAACAACCTTAAAATTAGCATGACCAAGTCGTCTGTGCAGAAGATGAACACATGAATTATGTTCTGCTACATTTTTAAATATCTGGGAACAATGTGGCACCTTTTGTCCCTGCAATACATAAAGATTATCCTCTTTTATGCCCTGTGCACAAACATTCCCATTTCTTTGGATGATACACTTCCCATTAACAAATGTGGTTTCATAACCTTGCTTGTCTAAACTAGACACACTTAACAAATTATGTTCCATTTCAGGTACACATAACACATCAGTAAACCTGGATTCCAAATATGGAATTTGCACATCACCTCTTCCAAAGATTTTAGCCTTTTGACCATTGGCTAAGGCTACTTCTTCATGGTTTCCTGGGAAAAATCTGGAAAATAAGTCAGAATTATTAACAATTGTTTGACTAGCCCCACTGTCAATCAACCATTTGTCTCTATTGTTATTATAACAAACTTTTGCAACTGCAATCTGTCCTTGCAAATAATGTCTCTTGTCTTGCATATTTCTTCTCTGTGTACAGCTTTTCTGCAGATGATTGGTTTCTCCACAAATGAAACATGCTTTCTTATCTTGCTTGCAGAATTGTGGCTGTGTAACTTGATCTCTCCTGCCTCTGCTCTCCTCATCTCTGCAGACACCTCGGCTGTTGCTAGAGATAGGCAGCCTGTGGAAAATTTTGCTGGAGACTTGCTGTAAGTTTCCACTGTACTCCTTGTTGGGCCCCCGCCTGTGGAATTTTCCATCAGCATGGCTGAAAAGCCTTTTCTCATATTCATTCAATAAACACGATTTCAAAGCCTCCAAATTCAAATCTGCTTCTGGCTTACTTTCAAAAATAGCTGACACAGTCTCCCAGCTCTGATCCAAACTATTTAACACTAATAAAACTTTCTGGGACTCTGGAAACTTTACTCCACGTTGCTCCAATTCTAGAAAATTAGACTGCATTTTCATTAAATGATCTTCCATAGAATCTCCTGTCTGCAAACTCATTCTGAAAAGCTTTCTTGAAAGTTGGACCACATTA
Source organism: Diadophis punctatus similis (assembly GCA_023053685.1). NCBI lineage: Eukaryota > Metazoa > Chordata > Lepidosauria > Squamata > Dipsadidae > Diadophis > Diadophis punctatus. Next base: position 257,832,161 of record JALIGW010000001.1, on the reverse strand, counting down.
CACGCAGAAACATTGACATGTACTGCTTTCAATTTCTGCCATATCTCTTTTGCAGACTTTAATTCAGCTACATTTAAGAATTGATCATCCCCCAGACTTAACAGAAGATAAGCCATAGCTTTGTCATGAGCCTTTTGATCTGCTGCTCCAAGCACTTGCGGGGGGTCTGCTACGATGTCCCATAATTCTTTTGCTTTCAAAAAACATTCCATTTTTGCAGCCCAAATTAAATAATTTTTCTTCCCCAATTTGGGTATTGGACTGTCTTTAAATTCCATAGCAGCAGCCATCCTGCTTTACTTTTCTTCTCTGCCTGTTCCTTTAACAACACAGACAGCTTCTTATCAGCTTTAAATTACAATGCAGTTTTTAACTTTACTTCTTGAGCGATTTTTGGGCCCATAACCTGTCAGAGTTACGCAATAAATCAGAAGCTTCAGAAGATAACTGCATTTTGCTGATTCAAATAACTTCTTTATAAGTAGAATAAAACATTAACAATACCACACTTTGTTTCAGATCACATGTTGAGATGTTTTCACAGCAAGCTTTAATGGTGGACAGACTAAACCACACCCTTCTTCTTGCTAAGTTTCTGGACATGCTCAAATAACACTTCAGCCTGATTGGCTGACTCAATCACATGGCTCTCCCAGTCATGAATATTCCAACAGGGTTGCTCTCGGTTCATCCCAGTTCTGCGTAGTGGTGGCAGTGGGAGGCTCCGCCCACCCACCCGGGATGCTTCTGCACATGCTCAGAAGCATCGCATGCACACATGAACCCTCACGCGAACCAGAAGCGATGGGATTTATAACCCACTACTGGGTTCAACATACACAAGAGTGAAGAATATTCAAGGCATGGGCAAAATAATTAGAAGGAAACAAATACCCTGTTGATTTCAAATCATGTTCTAGTGAATTAATAGGGAATGAATTATAATAAAGAGGAATGAGAGAATACATAACTGTATGTAAATGTATAGTAATGATCTACTTCTTTCACATGTTTATGCTATCAGTTTATATTTTTATTAAACTGATATTATCACAATCAAAAGGTGAAAAAGTGAAAAGGTTGTTCCCATACATTACCCTAATGGAGAACTTGGATAGACATGAAAATAGTCAACTTGGTGTACTGTTTAGGGTGCTGTCCTAGAAACCAAGAGACTGCGAGTTCTAGGCTTGCCTTAGATATGAATCAGCTGGGTGACTCTGGGTCAATCACTCTCTCAGCCCAACCTACCTCACATGACCCCATCAAGGCATGCTGTCAATCAAAGTTGACCAAAAGAGTCCTTTGGGAGTTGGGCGGCATAGAAATATAAATAAATAAAAATAAAAATAAAACAGTTTCTTTCCAAGACTGAGCAAGATAATTAGCACAAATTTAAAAAAAAAACTATTTATAAATTAGAATATTTGTAGTTCAGGGTTGAAATGAGGGGTCCTTGGTGCTCTGAGTTTGATTGTTGTCTTGCAGATGTTTCATTACCCAAACTAGGTAACATTATCAGCGCTAGTCTAGACGTCTGCAAAAAAATACCATTTTGCATTTAAAACAGGAAGAACATTTTTAAAATTTCCTTGGATACTAATAGTTTTCAGTTGAAACTGTAATTTATTCTGTCCATGTTTGTGAGATTAAGGACTTTTCATTGTGTTTTCTGAATCTAAAAGAGCCGAGATGGCACAGTGGTTAAATGCAGCACTGCAGGCTACTGCTAGTTCAGCAGTTCAGCTGTTCAAATCTCACCGGCTCAAGGTTGACTCAGCCTTCCATCCTTCTGAGGTCGGTAAAATGAGGACCCAGATTGTTGGGGGCAATATGCTGAACTCTGTAAACCGCTTAGAGAGGGCTGTAAAGCACTATGAAGCGGTATATAAGTCTAAGTGCTATTGCTATCTAGTTGTTGTTCATGGATGCACTCTGCTTGTCTTCTGCCTATCCATCCTACGTAGTGACTGCCACAGACCTTACATTGTATGTTGCAGATGACTCCTGTTATCTTCTTGGGCTACTGCACGGGTGTCAAACTCACTCTGTCACGTTGCCATCACATCATGTTTCATGACATTTTTCTCATTCATGGAGCTGGGGTGGGCATGGCCTGTGCATGATTCATCCAGCCCGCGGGCCGCCAGTTTGACACCCCTGGGCTCTTTTAATTTGTTTAAAATGTTTTAGATGGCTTTAGTTAGTTTGCCTGCTGCAGTGATGTTTCTCAATTGTGACTATGGACTATGAGGAAAAGACAATGCTAGCCAGAGGAACAGAGTAAAACTGAGTTTATATGCTAGGTTTTATATGCTAGGTTTTAAATTATCTGAGTCTCCGGTTATAAAACTTGATAGCCATTAAATGAAAGGCTTATTAACATTAAAATGGTCTAAAACTATGTGAATGAGGATGAATTGACTGATATCTAAGTTTAATGCCCAGAAAGAGAACACAAAGAAGATATGAATCCCCTGCAATATTATTTTCAAACATCCACTTTATCCTGTCGATATCCAGAATACCAAATATTAATTTCCTAAAATGTTACATATGTAAAAAGCAGAGAACATTAAAAATTAGAACAATTCAGCTTGATGCACATTAAGTGATTGGTTGATATTAACCTATGATATTTTAACCTCCTGGAAAGTAGAAAGGGACATGCAACATCTTCAGCTCCTTCAATACCCTAGATGATAGGCTCAAGATCCAGATGGATCTTGACAGACTTGACAACTGGGCCTTAACTAACAAAATGAAATTTAATGTAGAGAAAAGTAAAGTGTTACACTTAGGCAAGAAAAAACAAAAGTATACATATAGCTTGGGAGAAACCAGGCTTAATAGCAGTACCTGTGAGAGAGATCTTGGAATCTTAGTGGACAACCAATTAAATATGGAAATCCTAGGCTTAGAAAGCTTAGAACTACTTTGCCTTTGGCATGACCTAAGCATAGCTCATAAAATTATCCACTACAACATCCTTCCTGTCAATGACTACTTCAGCTTCAACCACAACAATACACGAGCACACAACAGATACAAACTCAAAGTGAACCGCTCCAAACTTGACTGTAGAAAATACGACTTTAGCAACAGAGTGGTAAATGCCTGGAATTCACTACCTGACTCTGTGGTTTCGTCACCAAACCCCCAAAACTTTACCCTAAGACTGTCCACTGTTGACCTCACCCAATTCCTAAGAGGTCAGTAAGGGGCGTGCATAAGTGCACCAGCGTGCCTACCGTCCCTGTCCTAATGTTCCCTCTTATCAGTACCAATCTTATGTACATAAATAATGTTATATATTTATATTACTAACACATACTTGACAAAATAAATAAAATAAAATAAACAAAATAAAATATAAACCAACAGTGTGCAGCGGCAGCCAAAAAAGCCAATGCAATCCTAGCTTGCATTAACAGAGGAATTCAATCAAGATCTTGTGAGGTACTAATACCATTCTATAAAGCCTTGGTAAGACCACACCTAAAATAGTGTATCCAGTTTTGGTCACCACACTATAAAAAGATGTTAAGACTCTAGAAAGAGTGCAAAGAAGAGCAACAAAGATGATTAAGGGACTGGAGGCTAAAACAAGAAGAACGGTTACAGGAACTAGGCATGGCTAGTCTAGGGGAGACGTAATAGCAGTGTTCCAATATTTGAGAGGCCACCTGTCAGAAATGGTGTAGGGCCGTGATGGCGAACCTAAGGCACGGGTGCCACAAGTGGCACGCGGAGCCATATCAGTGGGCACGCGAGCTCAGGTCCGGCGCACATGTGCGCACCGGCCGGCTGATTTTCGGGCCTTCTGGGCCCACTAGGAGTCAGGAAACAGGCTGTTTCCAGCCTCCAGAGGGGGTGGGGAAGGCCGTTTTCGCCCTCCCCAGGCTCCTAGAAGCCTGGAGAGAGCAAAAAATGGGCGTGCCATTGCATGCTGGGAGTGGGGGGGGTCATACGCGCATGCGCGGGGGTGCATGGAATTATGGGTGTGGGCACGCACACACGTGATCCCACGCATCCCCCCCCTTTTTGGCACGCGAACCAAAAAAGGTTCGCCATCACTGGTGTAGGGTCTCCTGCTTGACCAGGGGGTTGGACTAGATGACCTACAAAGTCCTTTCCAACTCTGTTATTCTGTTAAGCTCCTTATAGGAGAAGAAAGTTATTGACATATAAAATTAAATAACACACAAATGTCTTCCAATCAATGTATTGCATATTCCACCTTTACTTAGCTGCTATCTCAATTCAATTCATTATATTATGTTTTATTAGAAAAAATTAGATTCATGATCCAGATATTTAGAGGATAAAATAATACAGGAATAGGCATCTTGCTTTTCAGTCATATGTTTAGGATTGCAACTCAGATAAGAGACTAGACAGTCACTTGTCTGAAATGGTATAGGTCCATGATGGCGAACCTGTGGCACGGGTGCCACAAGTGGCACGCGGAGCCATATCGGTGGGCACGCGAGCTCAGGTCCGGCGAGCATGTGTGCACCGGCCGGCTGATTTTCGGGCCTTCTGGGCCCACTGGGAGTCGGGAAACAGCGTGTTTCCAGCCTCTAGAGGGGGTGGGGAAGGCCATTTTCGCCCTCCCCATGCTCCTAGAAAGGCTCTGGAGCTTGGGGAGAGCGAAAAATGGGTGTGCCATTGCATGCTGGGAGCAGGGGGGTCATGCGCGCATGCACGGGGGTGCATGGAATTATGGGTGTGGGCACGCACACACGTGATCCCCTGCATTCCCCCCCCTTTTGGCACGCGAACCAAAAAAGGTTCGCCATCACTGGTATAGGTTCTCTTGCTTGAGCAGGGGGCTGGACTAGAAGACCTTCAAGGTACCCTTCTATTCTATTCTATTCTATTCTATTCTATTCTATTCTATTCTATTCTATTCTATTCTATTCTATTCACTTTGCCACTAGCCAAATTTACTGAAGTTGATAGGAACTGAAGTCGAGAATATTTGGAGGTCACTAGTTTTCCTAATCTGCAATAATATATATGTTTTAAACCAATCTCTCCCACCACAGAAATTACTGTAAATCAGTGTGTATCTGCCGGTAAATTTGATTGAATACTGTCCATTCTTACTTGTAGCACAAATTATTCTTCCTTTGCTTCCTGACTGAGCTATAACTAGCAGCATCTGCTGGATGTATCTGGGACTACAGCCAAAAGGAATTTACCTGCTTGAACATTGGCACAAAATAGCAGCTGTTTTTGTAGTCCAAGAGAGCAAATCCTACTGAGTGCATCTCTATAGATGAATTTGTACATGGATGATCACAGATGAATAGAGTCTCAGGGAGAGCCACTGCTTAGCCAACCTTTTAGACTCCTCTTTTCTTTGCTGCAAGGCCTGTCATTAAAAGCAATGCATTACACTTAGAATGCCAAGCTAAATGCACATCCCAAGTTTTATTTTCTTTTGTGTATGCTGGGACAAGAAAGAGAAGAAAAGAATGCCTCACTGACACCCAGCTGAACCAGCCAAGAATGAAAGACAAGGGGGCTGGTCACTCCTAAAATCCCTTCCTTTACTCAGGTGATTTCCAATGTTATTTCCATAATGAAGGAGTCCTTTATCTTTATATGTTCTTGCCGGTTTCGGGAACTGCCCTTAATTTCTAGGTGTGCAAGAGGACATTTTAGAGCATACACTGACCTGCACTTTTCAAAGCCATATTTAATAACTTCATCTCATTTTGTTTTTGCTTTTAACTGCCAGTCCAGGGCCTTGGGCTTTTTGTGTGTGTGTGTGTGTGTGTGTGTGTGTGTGTGTGTGTGTGTGTGTGTGTGTGTGTGTGTGTGTGGTGGAGGAGAACTGAATGCTCCATCTCCTGTACATCTTCAGGAAAGTAAGATCCTCTCGAAAAGAACTAATCCCACATAAATTCTGCATCTGGCAAATGGGGGGAACTGCTTTGCTGAAGCCAGTGCAAATGAAGCCGCAGCATGCGCTTTCCCATCCATGCACAAGGCAACCCACAGACACCAGACCTGCTCTTGATCTCATGCCCAGTTGGACACAGAACTAACGCACATACACAGAGTATGTAGAATGCCTCGGAGAAAACTGTAGCTAACCACCTTATTAGTATTCCTCCCTCCTCTGTGTTTTACTTGCAGCAAAGGGAGGGCTGAGCAAAATGCAGTGGAAGAGGGACAGAGACAGAGCTGGCAATCATTTCAATGCAGGCGGCTGAATGCAAAGGGGTGGGAGAGAGATGCAGCAAAGCAAGATTTAATAACCTTGCCATAATCCCGGGCACCCTGCAAAGAGCTGTCTCTGGTGACCATCCGGGCCCTCTCTTGATTGATCAGATTCTGTGAGTGAGTGGCTGACATTCCACCTTTTTTTCCCCCCACGGGGAGGGGGGGAGAGACGGCTGCCTTTCCTGTTCTTTGAATCGCTTGCCCAATTGGGAAGGTAGGAGCGAGATGTACCATCTGCAGCATAAAACGGCAGAGATTGGAAGCTACCACTGACAGTTTTGCTCTCCCGCTCCGGAGAGCGAGAAGCTAGGTATACCGCGCAGACGGGGAGAATTTCTTTTCTCGGGCCACTGGTTTCTGTGCCTCTTCAACCTTCCTCCTTTTTCCGATTGCTTTGGAAACCTGGACATACTTTTTGCAAAGTCTCTTGGACACCTTTCCGGGGTTTTTTTCTCCCTCCCCCTCCCTTGAGCTGGATGATTAGTAAATGGACCATCGGGAAAACTCACTGATTATTGTGCTCGGAGTCAACTTAAAAGATCCCCGGGGGAACTAGAGGGATTTTCGTTTTCATTGGAGAAGTTTTCAGGGGCGACTATTGGACAGGTAAATCCAAGATCTTCACTACCGTATTTTTAATAATGTTCTTTATTTTTGTACTTCCTCCCCATGTTGAACGGATAGCACTTGATCTCTCGCTAAAGTTACCAGCCGGGTTAAGCGTTTGCATTGTAAAGTGTCTGGGAAATCTATCTATCTATCTATCTATCTATCTATCTATCTATCTATCTATCTATCTATCTATCTATCTATCTATCTATCTATCTATCTATCTATCTATCTATCTATCTATCTATCTATCTATCATTGTGCAAGCTGCTGATATATGGTGGATTAAAGCAGTATCTTGGAGGTTTGATGTGAAGGCGTTCTGTGGCCTCTTTTTCTAGGCAAATAGAATATAATCTGTATCTCTCCCCATAACCCCTTCTTACCTAGCAATAACTTTGATTGGAGTCCTTGTATCCACTCCCCCTCACCACCACCACCTTTGTGCATTTCAGCAGGCTCAGCTAAAATGAATAAATGGGTTCAGAAAGCAGCTCCAAATACTCTCCGCTAATGCAGATTGATAGCAAAATGGAAATTAGTCAGGGTTTCTAAACTGCTGCTTATCATACAAATTTTCTCAAAGATGTGTTGGTTGTTAGTGGAGCTTTCTTAGACAGTTTCAGATTTAGTGTCGATTCCTTTTTTTTCGTCCTGTAGTGTCCTTTGCAAAGAAAGGAACTAATCTTACTCAAATTTCATAGCATTCTCTTTCTCCATCTCTCTCTGTGGTTGAAAAGTGAGATGTTTTGGTATGTGCACATGCCAAATGGGATTGTTTCCTGTGATAGATCTGATGATTTAAGTTCAATTTTCAACAAGTTCTGGTGCTTGCTTTCACTTACAGGTGTTGTCTCTGAGGAATCTGAAACTTAGTCTCCCTACCTTGCAATTATTCTTTTGGAGGTGAATGTGGATTGTAAGTGAGGTGCCATCAAAGGTTACTTCATTTGAGCATTTTGTTTAGCACAGAATATGACATTAGTTTTCCAACAAAGTGAGGAGCATTCTATTAATTCAGGAACACGCTTTTTGAAGTAGAATTGTGGGAATTTCTTGGGTTTTTTCCTTGTGCATAGATTTGGTTGGTTGTACGCCATGTGAGACAGCTGACTACTGGATGTGAGATGAGATATATGAACATGCAGAATGTCCACACATGCGTGCACACATACAAGCATATCAACCTGGAATGGTTATTACAGGCAACAAACAAATGCATATCTATCCATACAATAATGAAGTTGGATATCAATCTGTCAATCAAGGGAAAACTACTTGATAGCCAATTTAGTAAAAATACCGTAATCTATTCAGCGGCAAGGTTTATTTAAAGACTCTGGCACAATAAAAAGTTAATAAAAGGACTCTGTTCGAAGAGAAATTAAATTTTATGATGCTTTGATCGGCCTGGCTATCATTTCTATTGTGAAGGTTGACAGGATCTTTGCAGAACAGGATCAAGAGGGGAAGGAAAAGAACAGAAATGCCTTTTCTTCTCGTCCTCCCAGTGCTAGTCTGCAGTTCCCATTGCTGAATTGCAATATGATAGTTTGGGGGTTTAGATTTATTTCCTGATCATTTTTTTTTGTATATTGTACATTTTAAGGAGGTTGAAGAAAAGATTTAAAACAGTTTATCATGAATATTTAAATGCTTTTGTAGATCTGCAATAAATTAAAGATGGGTTGATATCAGACATCTCATTTAGAATATTAATGGTCAGAAAGTATGCCATCAAATTTGGTTATTTTTGCTTCCATCTATTGAGGCTGAGTTGTCTTATATGAGTTTGGGAAAAGCTTTTATGTTGTATGAAAAGAAAATAATGATTGTCTTGTCATAAATAGTTATCTGCACTTCTTATGTAATTCCAAAAATATCTTATGAAACATATGATGGGAGAGATTTCCTATCAAGTGATCTCATCTGGTTATTAGTAATTGATACATACTTTACAGATAAAAATACTAGATATATTTTTTAAATCTGTGTGGCTTTAATTTACTGAATAATTGTGTGCATTACTGTCTCACTTAGTTCTCTTAAACTTGGTCCAAAGTCATAAGCACAAAATCTTTGAAAACCCAAGCCAACTTGGAATATTGATGACATTTTTTCTACCAATAGAAAACCCAAGCCAACTTGGAATATTGATGACATTTTTTCTACCAATTTACTATCCACCAAACCAAGCTTGATAGTATTGACAATCAGGCAGCTTTATCTCAACTTTTAGAGTACACTAGCTAAATCGTGAACATTTGCTGCATATATGTTTTTCTGTCGTGTTTTCATTTATCAGCAAAAAAATCCTACACACACACACACACACACACACACGTGTGTGTGTGTGTGTTTGTTTGTGTGTAGCATTTTTTGCTGATAAATGAAAATAAAGGGAGACTATTATAGATCTATTTCGAGCTACTTAGCTCTCGTCAGATAGCCATACCCTTACTGGGATTTGAACCTGGGTTGCCTGCCTTGTAAGGCAGCAGCTTAGCCATTTGGCCACAGGCTCTATTCCCTATCAGCTCTTCACCAGGAAAGTTATATATGTTTTTCTGTCGTATTATCCTGGTATATATATATATATAGTGATGGGTATATTTTTCCTATTATAGCAACACCAAAGCTGCTATAATTCATTCTGCGGTGAATGGATTGCTTAAAGAATTATATAAAAGTTCAGCTTCTCATAATCCTGTACTTGTAAATGTGTTGCTATGGAAAGTCTACTCAATGATATAAACCAAAGTAATACGATGCTGCAGTGAACATTTCTCAGCAACAATGTAAGCAAAATGAAGATCCCAGAATGAATACTCGAAATCTGACTTAAAGAACAGCAGTTACGAGTACATTCAGGATTGATCAGTCAGTTGGATTTTTTGCCCAACATCCAATGACTTTTTCCTCAAAGAGGCCTTATGTACTTTATACATGAATTCTGCCATTTCTCTTGAACTCGTTGGGATGACAACTAGCAAGGCTGTATTGGAAAGCTAAACAAGGAAAAAAAGTAAAAGATTGTTTACAAAAATGCAAATATTGTGGGCTGATGCAATGCATACCTTCAGCTTGCTGAGTCATCTTGTTAACATGGAATATTATCATTCTTTCAAGAGCTGGCATTGAAATCAGTCATGAACTCAATAGTTGTGATGAGCCAAAACCATTGTTGTTGAGTTTTCAAAATGACTTCTTTAAACTGCAAGCAGTTCTCAGGCAATATAATTGTACCCATACATTTTGGACAGTTCAACTCTTCGATGCCGAAACAAATTGTGTAAACTAATGATTGTCCATAGGAAAGGGTTAACATTGGTGTCTTTAAATGATAATCTTATACCTGCTGCTTGTTTATATTCAACACAGAATAATTTGTAAAAGACATGGACATTCTTCCTGTATTCTGCTGCCAGACAGATGCTAATTTATCCATATTTCTTTTCTACAGCAGAATGAAGTTTAGCAGTGGAAATCCTTATATAACTTTCTAGTTCCAGAATATGTTAGTTTTCTAAACTCACCAGGAAAATATACTTGGGTTAGTAAAATTAATTTAATTAAAATCAATTTAAAAATGAATTAATCTCTGAATTTTGTCCTTCATGGAAGAGGAAAATAACTTGCTAATCTTATTCTAGCTGAATAACATGTTATTCAGCTAGAACAGTGGTGGGTTTCTACCGGTGCGGTCCACTCTATTGCACCAGTAGTGGCGGGCTGGTGACATCATCAAGAGGCTACCAACCTGGTGCGGTGGGTTGCCAGTGCCTAGGAGCCGTCATCTTTTTTCGTGAATTTTTCGTGAATTTTTTGCTTCTGCGCATGTGTGGAAGCAAAATCATGCCAAAATCTCACGAGAGGACGCGCACACGCACGAGATTTCAGCGAGATTTCGCTTCCATGCATGCACGGAAGCAAAAAAATTGCCAACATCGTGCACACCTGTGTGTCCCCTTGCAAGATTTTGGCACGATTTCGCTTCCGTGCATGCGCAGAAGCAAAATCGCGTGAGGGGGCGAACACATGCATAGTGAGCATGCGCATGCACAAAATGTGGTTATGCACACGCAGCACACTGGTAGCAAGGTAAGTGAGCAACCCACCCCTGAGCTAGAATAACACATAACCACAGACCCATAATCATAGTGACCACAACAGTTTTTCAAAATGTTTGGAATACCCCTATTTTTAGAAATGGACCATTCAGGTTGTGAATAGCAACCGTGTCTCTTTATAGGAGAAGAAAGTTATTGACATACAAAATTAAATAACACACAAATGTCTTCCAATCAATGTATTGCATAATCTACCTTTACTTAGCTGCTATCTCAATTCAATTCATGATATTATGTTTTATTAGAAAAAAAATTAGATTCATGATCCAGATATTGGTTTAGAGGATAAAATAATACATGAATTGGCATCTTGCTCCCATATCAGTAGAAGCCTGCAGTATTAGGTTAGACATGGAAACTGCTCCACAAAAGTTTTCTGTATTATCACAGTATGCTAGAAGAAGCTCAATATCAAGTATTAAATACAGGCTTTGTTAGCCAGATGGTGAATACTGTGTGTTCCTTGCCTCATGTGCTTGTTTTAGAATAAGCCAATTTTGGTGCTGCTTGAGTTTCAAGGGTATATATATATATATACTGAATTTGCTGTACTGTAATAGTGAATAAGTTGCTGATAGTTTGGAATGGGGAGAGTGACACCAAGATTTTATTCAGTTCATGTCTTCTTTCCATAAATCCCTAGCATAAATTCCGAGTCAGATTATCCACATAGATTCCACAAATGGAAGGACTTCTGCTTATTGAATGAAAACGGGGATCAACTCAAACCAATTGTACAGATTCAGGCAGGATTCATGTATCAAGGATTCCAGAAAGATTGGGTCCCCAGGCTATATTCAGAAAATCTGCAATCATAATTGGGTTATTATTACAAATTTTGCATAGACTTGTCACCTGCTGAATAGGAATAGAAGAGAGAACACACTAGAATATTCATAAACATCAAACATTTAGAAAGAATGATTAGATGTCTCTGGATGAGTCAGGGACAATAGAACTTTAAAAACTGGCACTGATCTTGCTTTTCTGCTAAGTCTATATAAGAGATACCTGAATTTTTGGTTTGGTAATAAGAAATATAAAAACAAATCCGCAGCATATGTACAACAGGAAATCCTAACCTTAACGATAGAGGCCAAGCTGCCATGCCACCTTCAGAGTTTTTCCTTATCCTATATGATTTTATGGAAGAATATAATTTTTTTGAAATCCTTGAGTTGGCTATTATGTAGGATTGCAGCTGAGAATTTCTCAATCAATCCAATGCAGTTGTGAGTCTTTTCCCATCTCTTTAAATATTCCACCTGATTTAGCAATCCTCCATTGAGAGCCAGTAGGAAGACATTTGGGAGGGAAATTGTTGAGGGAATGGGAGACTATGCTGTTCTGTGAACAGTTTGATAGTTTCTGGAAGTAAATCCATTGAGCTGGAAGGAGTTCAGGGTGTCATGAGACATGATGCTCCAGACAAACACATCCAACTAGGTATGTGTTTGGGTTGGGCCACATCCAGGGCATCTTGAGTTACTTCTGGTTTGATCTTCATGTGGGAAATTGCCAATGTGACACCTGAATAGTGTAATCTATAATTTGCCATGGTCTGGGGATTGGTGGAGAAGAAGGGACAATACATTCTGGAAAACTCTTGATTTCCCAAATGGTTCAAGTTTGCATATTCCTAATTTTAAGTTTCAAGAAAGTAGATTTCCAGTGAAACATTAGGGAAGAAATCCCAAAGGTAAGATCAGTTCAACAAAGGAACTAAATTACTGAAGGTAAACTCAGAGCTCCCTTTTTTTCTGAATGTGCTCAAGTAGAGACTAGCCTAGTGTTTTTCCACCTCAGCAACTTTAAGTTGAAGTCCACACATCTTAAAGTTATTGAGTTTGAGAAACACTGATTTAAAGTATATGTCATTATGTCACAGACAAGGGAGGGAGAATTTCTGATTTTCTCCCTGGGGTATTTTTTTTGGGGGGGGGGAAGAGGGGTAGATATGCTAAGATAATTTTAAGGTTTATACGTTTATCTTTGTATATTTTATGCCTCAAAATGGCAGGAAATTTTATACAGTTTTCTGTGCATCACATAGACTGAAAACAATCTGGCAAATTTCAGCAACCTATTAATATTCCGCTCATGAAAATTTGACTTGGACATTGTGCTGTGGAGAGCATTTTTCTTCCCAATAAACAGTGGAAATCCTGGATCAGCTAACCTCATTCTTAGGGGCAAATCGCTTTACTTTTTGGAGTGACTGTAGTGGAACAAAGTTTTATGCTCATTGACTGATGTTGCATAGTGCAGTGATTCTCCGGTTGGTAGTGAAACCAACATCTCTTATGCAGCAGACTTGGGATATATTAAACAGATTACCTGTGCTGAAATGTCTCTTCAGTGGATTTAATTAAAATGCAGAAGACCTATGCTTGCTACTGCACAGTATTTATTGTAAACTAAATGCAAATGTCTTTCTGATCAATACAGTCTCTCTAAACTCCTTTCCTTTGGTTCAAGGTTTATTTCCTTTCAGTACATTTACTGGCTGTAATAGGAGGTTTCAAGTCTTTCCTGTAGAATTAAGTAGAATTACATTGAGCAAATAAAATTCATTTTGTTTTAATTAATTAAAGATAATGGTGTGCAGAGTACTTGGAACTTGCATGGACCTCTGAATCTGTTGTAGGCTGGATTTTACATCCTATTAATGGATAGTATTCATTGTAGTACATATTTAAGAGAAAGTAACAAAACTGTAGCTGGACAGACACCCCCCCTCCCAAAAAAGAGAGAAAATCTTCATCTCATATAACACTGCAGAGAACAAGGAGAAACAGGAGTGCCATCCTCAAGAATGCCGGAGATATTTATTGAGGAACTAAGTGATAACATTAAAAGGTTGGAACTAAATATATGAGCACAAGTACTCAGGAGAAAGAAAAGAAAAAACAGAATGTGAAGTTCTAGGTTGGCTCGATGCAGGCCAAATTTTAGCTTATTCTTTTTTGGATTCTATGGCAATTCTATTTGGACTGCAAAGTGGGTCAGTGGGGAAATGTTAGAAAAAATGTGAGACCATCACAGAGATTGAAGCGTGTTCTATGAGTGATTTAATAAGTGCAAATAAAATAATAATGATAACAAAATACAAAGACCTGCAAAGAGAACTAGAATGATTGTGGCAAAAGAAAGCAAAGATAGCCCTTAGCCCTTAGACTTATATACCACTTCATAGTGCTTTACAGCCCTCTCTAAGCGGTTTACAGAGTTCAGCATATTGCCCCCAACAATCTGGGTCCTCATTTTACCCACCTCGGAAGGATGGAAGGCTGAGTCAACCTTGAGCCGTTGAGATTTGAACAGCTGAACTGCTGAACTAGCAGTCAGCTGAAGGAGCCTGCAGTGCTGCACTTTAACCACTGCGCCACCTCGGCTCTCTAGTACTAATAGTAATAAATGCCTTGGGTGCAATTTCAAAACAACTGGTGCACCACTTGAACATGATTGGCATTGACAAACTCACCATCAGTTAATTGCAAAATAGCAATAGCAATAACACTTAAGACTTATATACAGCTTTTCAGTGCTTTACAGCCCTCTCTAAGTGGTTTACAGAGTCAGCATATTCCCCCCAACAATCTGGGTCCTCATTTTACCCACTTCGGAAGGATGAGTCAACCCTGAGCCTGGTGGGATTTGAACTGCAAAAATTGCAGGCAGTCGGCAGTCAGCAGAAGTAGCCCACAGTACTGCACTCTAACCACTGTGTCATCGAGGCTCTTAAAAGCTTACATCCTGTAACAATACCTTTAATACCATCAGATAACTGACTATTCCAGGTCCTTGGGAAGGACTTGATAAGTGGATAAAAAATGCCAGATCAAGTCTGAACATCTGGCTGACTGTGCAATGAACCATAATATATTAAACATGTATATCACCCTACTCTCAACAACACAACACAGACAAAGAAATTGCAATGAAGTAAAAAAAAGCATACAAGACAAAGATAAAAGTTGGCAAACATAATGAAGCAAGGGGTGTTACTGTCCCTTGCCAAAGGTCTGCATAAGATTTTCACAGCTTTTTCGAACAACAGCATAGTGGAGTTCATATGGATCTTGGGGAAACCTCATTCTAGAGGGCAGGCACTGCTACAGAATCCTACTAGAATCCTGATAGATGGCATTGTTTAATCAATTGGTACCTGGAGTGTGCCAATCCAGCAGAATCAAATTGGCCAGGCAGATGCTATGGAAGACAGGAGCTTCCCTCAAGTAACTAGGTCCTTTATCATGGATGGATGCCAATTTTGTTTCATTCATTTGATAATTGCCCCTATGGTTATAGTTGAATCAAAGCACTATACAGAGTCTGTGACAATGCATTTTTGGCAAACTAAATCCAGTTGGTGCAGAAAGCTACCTAAAAAAAAAACACAAGATGCAATTACTTCTTAACTTTCTTTTCTGAAAAAGTTGTTCAAGCTGAGAAAAAAATGGATAACATATCTCATTCCCATATTGCTAGGTTTTTTTTAAAAAAACCTAACAATATTTAAAATGTCAGGATGTAAGAAGATGCTAGGGCAGTGATGGCGAACCTTTTTTCCCTCCGGTGCCGAAAGCACGCGCACGGGTGCCATTGCACCTGTGTCCGCATGCGCATGCCTACACCCATAATTCAATGCCCCCCATGCGACACGCCCCCTGCGCATGCGTGCGCAAACCCCCACGCTCCCCCGTTTCCTGACTTCCAGTGGGCCCGGTAGCCCCATTTTTCGCCCTCCCCAGGCTCCAGAGGCATTCTTGGAGCCTGGGGAGGCAAAAAATGCCCTCTCCCGCCCCCCTGGAGGCCACATGTGCGCTGGAGCTGAGCTAAGGCAAAGGCTCGCGTGCCGGCAGATATGGCTCCATAGGTTCGCCATCACGGTGCTAGGGCAATTTCAATTAGTTATCTGTTAGCTTTCTCTACCATTTTTCATTCAGGTTTTCAAGATGACCAACATAATGCTCCCCCCTCACCAATCTCACTTTTCCTATAAGAGCAACTGTGTCAAGTAAGATGAGCTGAGAAAATTACTGACCCAATTTAGTAAGTTTAGTAAGTTTCTGTAGGTAGGGGCAGATATGAATCTGGGTCTCTCTGGTGTTGGTCCACTAGTTTAACCTCTAATTATATTAATACTTTGCCACTTGCAAGAAATCTGGTTCTATGTCGATAACTCTGGTTTCATCTGCGTGATTTATAGCTGATGTCTTGTGTTTGTTTGCTTTCAATATTACTGTCCAAAATATGCCTCTCAATCAGTCAGTCTTTTATGGAGGGTTGTTTAGCTGGATGTAGCTGCAGGCAAGGATAAATAGCAGCTAAACAATTATGGCTGCAGATGCTTAACTTCTAAGAAGCCCTACATAAGCAAGAATGTGCCCAGATATATTCTCATATACACATGCTATTTTTAAAGAAATATAATGCTGTTATCTGTAGAACTGAGTAACAGGGCAAATGAGGTTTGAGATCTTGTGCCTACAAGAGGACTCTTGAATTTATGTTGTCTTCATATGTTGCAGCACTAAGCTTTAGACCAAGGTTAAATCTTCTGTATTCTGCCAAATTAAATTCTACATTGAACAGATACTTTCTGTGGAAATTCACTTGTCTCATGTAAATCTTTATTTGCAACCCATTGAGTCTCACACAGTGATTCATGTTTTTATATATAAAGATAGGTTCTATAAACTAGAAAAACGCTGGCATTATAAAATTGGTATGCATTGAAAAAAAGTTCAAGCAGTAGCTTCTTCACCATTTAAGAATTTACTACAATTTTTTTATTCATTTATAAGAAGTGAAATATTCACCAGTCAGTTAAAACTGTCATGGAAGTTTCTGTTTACATAAGGATTGACAAGAAAATCCTTTTAAGTTCCACGGAATTTTACTCTTAATAACCTGTATGTCTGTTTCTGAAGTGTGTTGAAGTCTAGATCATAAGGATCATATGACTTGTTTTATTCTAGGACAGACACGAGACTAAAACATTGGAAGAAATTAAGAAGTGAGAAGGCTGAGTCAACCTTGAGCCTGGTGAGATTTGAACAGCTGAACTGCTGAACTAGCAGTCAGCTGGAGTAGCCTGCAGTAGCTGCATTTAACCACTGCGCCACCTTGGCTGCATTTAACCACTGCGCCACCACTGCCAAATGAAGGTTATACAATTATGAGTTCTTTCCTGAGATCTAGTCTGAATCTATATCCTTGTAGTTTTAATACTGGTTTGATTTTTCCCTTTTCATGTATGGAGAAATCACCTACATCTCTTTCTATATGTGAAAACTTTAGTTATGAAGAATGCTATTATATTTCTCCCCAGCCTCTTTTCTTTAGACTGATCCTTATACATGTTGATTCAATACAGGATTTGATTTCTTATACATACCGATTTCTCAAAAGAATTAATTTCACGACCCTCATTCTCTTAATACCTCTTATCTGATCCTGCCCCAATTTGTTACTGTCCTTTTTAAATTGTGGTACACATGAATGGACATAGTGTTGAAAGCCGTGTTTTGCAGAGTAATGCAGAATAATTATTTCCTATGGTCTGGACTATGTACTCTTGTTAACATGATATACCTTGCAGGTCTCTAATTGGGGTGGCATGGATAGCCTAAACAAAATAAAAGTATTGAGAAAAACTATAATGTTTGTATATCTGGGTGAAGAAGTAACCAAGATGGCAAACTGCTAGAAGCTTTCTAAAAGCTGGAAAACTGTCAAGTTCACTGCATGGGTACTTCTGAAGTCATTCAGAAATGAATGGTCCATTGAAGTTGAATGATTTGCAAAAATAAATCATTGAAACTTGACTCAAGAAACCCTGATTGCTGTTCAGCATTGTAGTGATCAGGAGAAAGAAAAGATGCTATTTGCTACAATGTGAGTAGTAAAAATGAAACAGAAAAGAACGGGCTCAAAAAAAAGGAGTCCATTGGTAAATACCATTTACATGAAAGCTGCTGCAAGTAGCTCTGGATTAAATCACTGAATTAATTAACATACTGTGGATAACATGGATTTCTTCAGGCTGGTGGGAGGATTGGCAGTTGACTGTGTGATGACTCAACACCAGTGGTGGGAGAGATTATATTTATTTAGGTAGTGGAAGCAATGAGGACACAGTGCATCTGAGCCTATAGACTGGGAAAATTGGACGAAGTAGGCTAGTGGGTTCTCTGAGTCAGATGCCAAGCAGTTTAAAGCAGATTATATAGATGGCAAGATGATCCATTTGATAAGGGGCTTCCCTAGACTTACAACGAATGCTTCTTGCATAGTTGGGGAGCTTCTTGAGTAAATCTAGTAAAGGAAGACGACATACAGTATATACATTTCCATTTCTAATTAGCAACCCAAGTTACATTGGTAAAACATTTAAAATCTAATGAGAGCTCATCCCATCCACAGCATCACAGTGCCTGATTTGTTGCATTTTTTCAGCAGTTTTTTTCAGACTGAGAATGGTATTTTACATTGGAAAGGAGCAGAATTACATAAAATTCATCTGATCTGCCTAAGTAAACCTACAGAAGGGGGCTAATGTAAAAGCAAGTCCTTATAGAGAAGGGCAGTATAATAAAATATGATTTATTGTTTCAATTTCCCTGGATTCATACAGGTGTGTTTCTCTTTTCCCTTCTCATCTCCTATCCCTCCCCAAAGTTAGCAAAATGACACTGCAGGAAAGCAAAAAAGAAAAAAAATGGTAGGAAAAATGTATTCATGGGCTTACTGGAGGCTAAAAAATAGAAAGGTATTTTTATAGAGATAAATGTGTATAGGCAAAGGGGGGGAAAGCATCTGAAAGTCCATGTACTTCACCTCTTCTCACCTGCCAGAAGAGCCAGATATGGCATTAAAGAGGGAGGAAGAAAGAGAAGGCCCTTCCGTTGTATGCTTAGTGAAGACTAATGCTTTATTAGATTTTGGGGGCTTGAGTGACAATTTTGTGTGACACAGAAGTCACATAAGGATGACATACCATTGATTTTGTAGAGTATAGAAGCATGCAGGAATCCTTTATTTGTGTAAATGTATGCTGGCTGAGGAAGATGTCTTGGTTGCTCACTCTGGGTCACTTGAGTTCATGTGATGACAGGCAAAAGATGCAGAAAGAATTTGATGTGTTGACGATGCAATAGGAGAGAAAAGGAGAAGGCAAAAAGGATTCTGTGCCTTTATTTATCTGAAGAAGTGAAGTACAGCATTGGGAGCATGTTTAATTTATTAATACATGTATTCCCATGTCACCAAAAATATTTCCCATTTGTCTCAATCTAGCAAACAATTAACAAACTCTTCAGTAACTGCAAACCATCTTAAAGAGCCCTGCTTTGCATTAGCCCGGTTGAACTTAAAATGGTTATATCAGAAGTGATTATGGTACAGTGATTGGGCAAATGAGTTTCTATTTGTGGTAGAGGCACCAGAAATATTTGACACCTATGTTGGAGCCCACAGGATTATATTTCTAAATCAGTCATTTTCCTTTGAGGTATAACTTGTCTGGCAGAAAAATGCCACTTGTGGATAATATGAAGGTTGCTAAGCGGGTATAGATTTTCAATCAAAAAGGAGCACAGTGGAACATTGAGAAACCAGGATCTGTTGAGTGTAGCTGTTCATGGAACAGATCCTACTGGTAATTATGAACAGAGACAATGTAGGGAAGGATGGCAACAGGTTTAGGAGAGTAGGGAGTAGGGCGGCATAGAAGAACCATAATAAATAAATAAATAATAATAATAATAATAAATAAAATAAAAATAAAAATAAACAATATAACATAACAGAAGAGGGTTATTTTACTGTTGGGAAAACTATTATAAGAAAAGGAAGAGAAAACTTAATGGGCTTGGGCATTTTTCTCTGATTCATGACCTTGTGGTGTGTGCAACAATAGACCTGGATTCAGGGGTGGGTTCATCCCAGTTCAGACTGGATCGCTCAAACCAGTAGTGACCTGCTCGTGACATCACTGTCGGTGCCGTTCCGTGCCCACCGCCATCTTTTTCCCCTTCTGTGGCTTGAAAAAGGGCCCTCCCACCTGCCCGTGGGTGAATGTTGACCTTTATTTCTTTGCCCGAAGCACAGCTGATGAGCTCCTCAGCTGTGTTTCGGGATAATTCCTGCTTCTGAGCATGGACGGAAGCGAAATCGCACAAGGGGATGCGCGCACGAGTGGATCGAGCGTGCGCGCACAAAACGTCGCGATGTGAACCGGTGGCGAAGGTAAGTGGAACCCACCCCTGCCTGGATTGTATTACTGTTAAATGAGGAGAAGAGTGTTTCTCTCTTGAAGGTGTGTCCAACCAGGTTATACATCAACTAGAGGAGATGGAGTAATGGGTTTCTACTTGTGGTAGAGGCACCAAAAAATATTTGACACCTATGCTGGAGACCACAGGATTATATTTTTAAATCAATCATTTTCCTTTATTGAGGTTGGGATACTCTCCATTGAACCCAGAGGCATTATTCTGCAAAGGAGAGATTATTGAGGTTGGACCATTTGTTAGCATGAAAATGGACAATTTTTCAGTGACTCGATGACATGCTTAATAGTTTTTAAAAGTGTAACATGTTAGCCCTTCAAGATAGGCCAGAACAAGAAACAGACTCCAGAAATCTGACATCAACTGTTCTTTATTGAAATAGTCTATAGCAGTGGTGGCGAACCTTTTTCGGCTCGCGTGCCCAAAAAAGGGGGGGGCGCACTCGCGCGCGCTCGCGTGCCCACACCCATTCCCTCCCCCCCACGCATGCGCACAACACCCCCCCATGCTGCCCCCTGCGCATGCGCACACACCCCCACCCCCGCGCAAAGGCTTACCGGAGCCTGGGACGACGAAACCGGCAAACCGGAAGTGCAAAAAAATGCACTTCCGGTTTGCCGGTATGCTGTTTTTTGCACTCCGGAGGGTTCAGGGAAGCTCCCTGAAGCTCCGGAATGCAAAAAACTACAAAACGGACAAACTGGAAGTGCGGAAAAGTGCACTTCTGGTTTGTCTGTTTTGTAGTTTTTTGCATTCCGGAGCTTCAGGGAGCTTCCCTGAACCCTCCGGAGTGCAAAAAACAGCACACCGGCAAACCGGAAGTGCGTTTTTTCGTACTTCCGGTTTGCCGGTGGGCAACCCTCGCGTGCCGGCTTTTATGGCTCCGCGTGCCACCTCTGGCACGCGTGCCATAGGTTCGCCACCATGGGTCTATAGCAACAAAATCTCAAAAGGTTTTCCTCTTCTTCCATTATAACACAATTAATTGTGTCCTTGCAGATTTGGACTATTTGTTGGTATTCTGCTTTAGTTACAAGCGATTGTTTCCATTTTTATACTTGTCCTTTTTGTTCCTCAGCTTGTCAAAGAGCTCTCTATGCAACCAAAATACATAACCAAAATATATAACAACAACAACAAAAGTGACATCAGGTATATCTTGTTTTCCTTTATCTGTATTATTATTTTTGTTTGGGCCTTTATTATATTGCAAGGATAATTTCCTCATTTTTTTCTCTCTCCTCCAAGTTACATGCTACTATCACTCTCCTCTAGTGCTCCATTTTTCCTGGTAGTTATTCCTTACTTTCTCTTTAGTTCAACTTTAGAGTAACTTCTCTAAACTTCTCTAAATTTTCCAGGAATTCTTCATTGAATCTCAGAGTGGCTAGATGTGCCTGTAGACCAGGGCTGTCAAACTCCCTGCCCACGGTCTGGATGTGTCACCCACTGGCCATGCCCACACCCATTTTAGTGAAGGGGAAAAAAAGTCCTGTGTCACGTGATATGTCATGTGACGCCGCCGTGACGATGTGTGTTTGACACCCCTGCTATAGACCCTCCACTTTCTCCTTCTGCAATCCAATAAATTCCATGTATAATAGGAATCCTCCATGGGCAGGAATACAAGCATAATACACACCTTGAACATCTTTCTCCATGACTTTATTACTCTTAAGAGTTGTGCAGATCCAAATAGATATTATCTTACAGACTTTCTGATTTAGATTCTTAGTTGTAAGATTCACCTGTTGTTGGCAGTGAGACAGTTCCCAGACTGCTAGCTTGATCCAATGAGACAAAGTCCCATTTCTCTTTTGCTCTTGGTGATTTCCTCTTTACTCTCCCAGAAACCTCCAGTGGTATACAAATACTCGCAGTGAGGGCTGCAAACCCTCCCAGTGAGGCACATAACTTTGTTAAAGCCTATTTTCTGACTTGAATATCTTTAGTGTTTGGAGAATCTGTAGAGTATGCACAGAATCTTTTTAGAGTAGATATATTTGTATGTATCTCTCCATTCTTATTCCTGTCTAAAATATAAGGATGAGAATATCAATCTTGGAGCACACATTTTACCTATAAGCTAGTGTTGGTCAGTGTAGTTCCTCAGATGTTTTGAGATTTTCCATTCAAAGGGAGCACATTTTATTCCTGCAGCTTTCTTGCTTGCTTGCTCTTTTGATAAGGTTTTTTCTTGCTCAAGTTTTTTCTCAGCTTCTTTATGGTGTTCAGATTTTTAGAATGTTTAATATTGTGAAAAGTCCAAGTTTATAAGAGCTATCCTTGCAGTTCCACAAAGTATCAAAAATACTGCCTTATGTTTAAAGACAGGTTTGGTAGCTCACATCATCAGGCGAGCTTTTGTGCACACACTTTCACAATAATTATTTAATTATGCCAGACTTCATAGTAGTCTAATCTATTGATGCTTGTGCTTATGCATGTAGTTTGTAGTGCTTGTAGTTTTCCCATTAGTGTTACATTCAATCAAACTCCATGTTATTAAGCAGGACAAGCTTTAAATTATTTATTGGCTTTATTAATCAACTAAAGCTTGACTCATAAATTAGGAGACTTTCCAGGTAGGGTTTCCAATTCTTTTTCAAGAAGTGAGCCTTTTAGTCACTATTCTTACCTATGCAGATATATGAATAGATATTCCTGTTCAGGCAGATTGGGATGCAATAGCCATCAGGGGGGAAAAAAGGTTCTCCATCTTATTTTAGGGTACCAATAGTCACAAAGAAAATAGAATGAAAGATTGACCTCTTCTCATAAATGGTCTAAATAGAATTGCTAACTTTTTAATAGTAGCTTTTACACATGTAACTCAGATGCTAGATTTTAACAGATGATACTAAAGCATGCATTATTGCTTTATCTTTAAACCAGACAAACCTTCACCTGCCACATTTCTCCTTTTCATGTTAGATATAAATGGTAGAAAGGGCATACTAGGGGGGAAAAAGTTGGTGCCTACAAAAGAAGCCTTTTAGCCCGACTTTAATTTTTTCCTCTGCTCTCAGTAGCAGTATAATAATAATCTCACTCAAGGTCATTTTCTCCCCTTTCCTTCCCTGTAGAAAGAAGAAAAATGAAGAACATTCAAAACCAGCTAAAACAATACATTTGGAATTCCTGCCAGGAGAAATTCAAAGGGCTTACAAGAAAAATAAAAGGAAGATTAATCTAATGTGCAAAAGCACTCAAGTCGTTAAAAGGAAAGACATCATGACAGGCATTTTTTTAAGTCTATAACAAGAGAAATAAATGAATAGTACATCTTTTAAAAGACTGGGGAAGTCATAAGCAGATCAGGCCCACGCAGGCCTATCCATTTTACTATTCTGCATCACACAGTGACCAATTGCTTTGGGAAACTCACAAGCCTGGAATGGGGGGTGGTGGTAGCAAAACACAGTATTTAAGGCACACTGCTTATGATTTAGGAAGCAGCTGTCAGCCATCTAAAATGGTTGCACTGATAGTCTGATGAGCAGTCCAGAAACCATCCCCAAGGGGCTGTTATTGCCAAAAGTGCTGGCTGCAAATTCCACAATTCAAATGTAAGCTGTGTGAAAAAGTATGGCTGTCTGTCAATCCTGAATCTCCCTGTATTCATTTTCAAAGGCCTCAAATTCTAACATCGTGTGTGTGGGGGGGGGGGGGGAATATCTCTCTAAATTGTCATATACTATTTGTTTCATCATGTTTCTCCTCGCCTTCCTTCATTGGAAACTCAAATCTGCTGTAGCCTTGCCAGACCGAGCTCTTGTAATGTTTGTCCCCTTTCAAGGTCTATAATATCCTAATTAAGGCACAGTGACCAAAAAGTGCACAATTCTTTTGAGTGTGGTCTCTCCCTAGGTTAGTATAAGGGTGTTACTGATAGTTCTATTTCCAATTCCCTTCCTAATGGTTCCAATTCCCTTCCTAAGCATATAATTTGCCTTTTCTTCCCCATTAAATACACACCGACTTGATGTTTTCATCAAACTTTCCACTACAATGATAAAATCCCTTTCCTATAGCTTATATCCCAATAATATACATATGAAGTTTGGTTATTGTTGTGTCCATCATTTTACACTGGTTTACACTTATTTATACTAAAATTTGTTGTACTGAAACTTGTTCAGTGAGCCAGTAGAGATCTTTCAGGTCTCTTCACAACTTCTCTTTGATTTAGCTGCTGTGGCCTAGAGGTGGAGCTCTTGCCTCACAATCAGGAGGTTGTGAGTTCGATCCTAGGTAGAGGCAGATGTAGGGTCTCCTGCTTGGGCAGGGGGTTGGACTAGATGACCCGCAAGGTCCCTTCCAACTCTATTTATCTATCTATTTGATACCCCACTTCCCAGTTGGTTACATTGGCAAACATGGTCAATTCATTGCAAAGTCTAAACTCCGGTACTTTTATATACTACTAATAAAAAAGCACCAGTCCAGATATTAATATCAAGGACCATAATATGGCCTTGCTTAGCTTTTTCCCAATCTCTGCATTTTCCTTTAAAAATAGTACCCAGAAAAATGCCCATAGTCAAATTTTTAAGTGTTCAGAGCAGAATCCATTCATAAAGATTATATTATGTTACACCTGCTCTGAGATGATCCTGCAACAGAAACAGGAAGGAAGATTCACTCAGTGCTGTACACCCTTAACAATCAGTGCTGTCCAACAAAATGCTAAAGAATTACTTAGATGCTGCTGGCATCGAAGTATATATATTTTATCAATGGCCTAGTATGACAGCATGCTACATTAAAATGGTCCTTTTTTTGTCTGCACAAGCTCTGTACTTTCCTTCAATATCTTTCCTTTGTACTGAGTTGTACAAATTTTGGACAATGGGCCACGGTGGTTGCCCAAGAATAAGGTAGTTTAGCTTTCCTCATCCTCAACTGTCAGCTCCCATAATATGGACATGATAAGTGTTCTTCAAATTCATGTGGAAAGTACTGCTGTGTTGATGATGATGATGTTCGTCCATCGTATTCGAAGACGACCTTAACATCTACTGTATCACAGACCTGAGTCGCCTGTGTGCAGGTCCACAGCTACAGCTCCCAGTGTATCCACACCTGCTGCTTTGTCGCTCGCCTATCGCCACAGGACTTTTCACAGGTCTTGATGTCAAGACTTGCGCGTAAATTGGATTAAAGTGAGGGAGAGGTGCGCATAGTCAGTTTCACTAACTCTTCCCAGATTCCATCTTGCTCCAAATAGCAGGACAAGAGTTGAGACAGTTGGAGATGGGCTGGGCGCAGTGGTTGACCAGGGCATCTTTCGTGTCTTGCCGTGCTCTTAGTGTAGAGACTAGTGTATCGCTTGCAGAGACCGCCTTCATGACAGTTGTCCTATTCTAGTAGATTTCATCCGCTCAGTCCGCTGGAATCTATCTTCACATGCTCGGGATAGACAAGTCCCTATCTCACCGAAGGTCGATGACCCAATGGCTACTCTCAACCAGGTTTGGCCAGCCTGTCAAAGCTGTTACCCGGGGTGTGGCCGCTGAGCATGCTATAGCTGCTAGGAGCCACAGGTGAGAACTGAGTGAC
The DNA here is from genome assembly GCA_023053685.1 of Diadophis punctatus similis. Lineage (NCBI taxonomy): Eukaryota > Metazoa > Chordata > Lepidosauria > Squamata > Dipsadidae > Diadophis > Diadophis punctatus. The sequence continues at coordinate 257,806,324 of JALIGW010000001.1, read as the reverse complement.
AGGTGTGGACCAAAGGTGAACGAGCTGCCCTAAAAGCTGCCCTAAAATGAGCTGCCAGAAAAGGACATGATATGCCCCTACACCAGAGGTGCTACCCCTCCCTGAACACCCCATACCCCATATACCCCTATGCTGTGTTGAAGAAGGTGGTTGAAACACCTGGCAAGAGTTTAAAACTTAAACTTTGCTGTTGTAAATACCATTCACTGACAGCAAAATGTGGTAAAAATCACTTCTCTCATTGGTTACCTTCTAATTAAACCTTATAAATTGTATTTTAAATACAGTTATCCTTAAATTTTGTTTTTTCAGAATTATAACCCTGAGTATTCCCACTGGCCTTGTTCTATTATATTAAACCTCATAATCTGTCTATACACTTTTTTTGTCTCATGAGTGAACCTGGTATGCAAATATTTTTTTCCCATTAGAAAACATGTATTTCTATTACTTGGAATCCTTTTTTATTTGTTAATATTATTTAGGTAACATAATCTTAGTATCATTAACTCATCACTGGCTCAGAGAAGGACCAATTCAGCATCAAATCTCTCATTTAATAGTTCAAACAGAATAACCATCAGATTAAGATCTGTGGAAGGGAAGGGTAAAAAAGAAAGTCGCTAGGTGGATTTTTTAAAGCATCACAGGTGATATAATGAGTGTCTCTTGACCATCAGGTATTGCAATAATTCAGCATGATATTGTACCTGGGAATATTATTCCTGCAGCAGGTGGAACATTTGCTTATCAAATTCATGCCTGCCTTACACCATTAAATCAGATTTCTTCTATCCAAATATAAGGTAGTTTCTTAACAACTGATTCTTAATTAGGTACATGTTCCAATGTAGTTTAATTTGCTTGTAGGTTAGAACATCAACACATTAAAGATCAGAGAAACTTGGTTCATTACTTCAGACATGCATTTCATTTCCATCTATTTGTAGTAGAAATGTAATCCAAAATTGAAAAATATAACCTGAATGACCTGATTGCTAGAACAGCCACATATTTATATCTTTGATAAACTTGCTCTGGTAAAAGAAGTCCATTTTGAGCTGTGAGTACACGAACAGAGTTAAAACAACTAATTATCTTCCAGGCTCAACTTCCTTCATACATAGTTAAGATGTCAGATGGCAAGGAATTTTGATTATTATCATCCAACATAGCTGGACAGTATCAGGTTGTCAGCTTCAGAAGGTGACAAAGAAACGTTTCTTTCTTTGTATCATTTCACAATCTGAGAGTGAGATTCATAGTAAATCATGGATCAAAAAGAAATCAGAGTTTGTTGTTCCTATGTAATCTGGCGCTCTGTGTCTCACAGTATCCAATCAGATGCATTTGGGAAGTCAAAGAAGAACCCTGTAACAAATGTTTAAAGTATGTTGCATATGTTTCAGGAGACTGTACAGTACACAGATATCAATACTTGGAGCCATTATTTGCATCACATGTTGCTTAGCAATTTGGATACTTATTGCTCTGGGATAATATAATGGCTGATTTAACATCTCAGATAGAAAGTTTTGGTTCAAAAAAATCAACTGAAAATAACCATTGTGAATGACTGCCCAGAAGTATGGCAAATAAATTCTATTTTGGAATGAAAACTGGAACACAACTGGTTGTTTAATTGCCAGAAGCATCTAGTTTAAGGATAGCATATTTGGGCTGCAAAAATCCGTATAAGCATTAGAAAACAAAAATGGATTAAAGGTTTATGTGGCTTGCTACTGCCATCTTGATTTTTGTGGACCAATCCTGGTAGACTCAATATAGGTGCCGATCTAGCCAAACCTTCCGGTAGTTGTCTCTGTTGCAGCTTGGATAAGAAAAGAAGAATAAGCTTATAATTGAATCTGAGTTTTTTATCTTTTAAGTGAAAAATGTTGGACTATGATTATCTATCTATCTATCTACCTACCTACCTACCTACCTACCTACCTACCTACCTACCTACCTACCTACCTATCTATCTATCTATCTATCTATCCATCCATCCAGCCATCCAGCCAGAAAGCTGGAAACAGAGCAGAAAACTATATTATATATCTACAGTATATATATTCTGTGTGTGTGTGTGTGTGTAGATAGATAGATAGATAGATAGATAGATAGATAGATAGATAGATAGATAGATAGATAGATAGATAGATAGATGATAGATAGATAGATAGATAGATAGATAGATAGATAGATAGATAGATAGATAGATAGATAGATAGATAGATAGATAGATTATAGATATGCTCTTTTAAGAAGGTTAGAAGTGAATATTTCATATGAGTGAAGATACTAAAATCCAAACTCAGTGGATGAAATACCATCAAGGCAATTAACACCTGGGCAATTCAACATATTAGATATACAGGTGGAATTGTGAACTTAACTCAAGCACTCAACAGGAAAACCAGAAAAAATAATGACAATGAATCATGCCCTTCATCTATGCAACAATGTTGACAGACTCCATCTACCAAGGAAAATAGGTAGATAATGTTGATAGACAATTGTGGAAAAATAAAGTAAAAATAGTATCAATTGCAATAGGTGCTTTGTGTGCAATTCCAGAATAACTGGAGCAGCACTTTAACACCATCGGCATTGACAAAATCACCATCAGCCAATTGCAAAAGGAAACTTTACCTGGAATAGCTTACATCTACAATTATACCTTTACCGTCATCAAACAGCAACATTCTGACTATCCAAGGTCCTTAGGAAAACTTGATAGGTGTATATAAATGCCAAATTTAGTTTAAACAACTGGATGACTGTGCAATCAACCATAACAAACATTTCCCCCATCGCTGGTAGTATTTGATCACATATCATAGTAGGCTAAAATAGTATTGGATAGCTTGTGGTTCAAAAATTTGTTTCATTCTATGATAAATCATCTTCCAAAATGGTTAATTTTTATGATATTGGCATCATGAATGAAAACCTGGTCCACTCTGATTACTGCATTTCCAGCAGGTTTTTTTCTTCTGATAATAAGAATTATGCATTTTGGCAATAAAAATCAGAGTAATATACAAATGAACTTTTTATATCAATTTTATCATATTCATATTTTCTCAACAACCACATCCCCTTTTCCTGAAATAACAGCTTTGTACTTTCTTGAATGGCTTTTGAAGAGGGACATTTATTTTTCTTATTTGAAAAAAAACCATTCCCTTATATTTTTGAATGGAAAAGAGACATTTTCCTTCTTTTGTCACTTAGGAAATCTCATTTGACAGTTAGAGAGGACACGTTAAAATGTCAGATTGATAAGAGCTACTGGTACTATTACCATGAAAAGTTTGAAAAGGACAGTTGTTGTCTTTTTTTAGCAATATACTTTTAATGTGACAGTTATGTAAAAGCAAATAATGTGATGGGGAATTTTTCATTGTCAAAATGTTTTACAGAAACAGTCATTTCTAATTGAATCAATCTTTTTCAATCTTGGGATGATCAGAGTTTGAGGAAGAGCTATGCTAGGAAGTACAAAGAGTTAAACAAATACAGAGATATAAAAGGTTAAAGAGAGAGAAGACGTGGAAAAGAAAATAAAGCAAGAAAGATTATTTACAAGTATAATCCTGCCAATACTAGTGGTACCAAAGCTTTGACTGCATAAATAGTATTATATATCAATTGTTACAGACGTAGCTATACTGTAAAAGTGGCAAAACTGTTTGACCTCACACTTCCAACAACGTCTAAGAACACATGAGAAGGACTGCATTACCACTTTATTTTTTTATTTTTTATTTTTTATTTTTTATTTATTTATTTATTTGTTTGTTTGTTTATTTATTATTTATTTAGTTAGTTATTTGTTTGTTTGTTTGTTTATCATACATATACAAGATAGCAGGTATAGGTATAAACAAACAAAGTAATTACAGATAAATGAGGACAATAGGACAGTAAGACAGGGATGGTAGGCACAATGGTGCGCTTATGCACGCCCCTTACAGACCTCTTAGGAATGGGGTGAGGTCAACTGTAGACAGTCTAAGGTTAAAGTTTTTGGGGTTTGGGGAAGAAACCACAGAGTCAGTAGTGCATTCCAGGCATTGATCACTCTGTTGCTGAAGTCGTATTTTCTGCAGTCGAGTTTTGAGCGGTTTACATTGAGTTTGAATCTATTGTGTGCTCATGTATTGTTGCGGTTGAAGCTGAAGTATTCATTGACAGGTAGGACATTGTGGCAGATGATTTTTATGAACTACATTTAGATCAGATCGAAGGCGACATAGCTCTAAGCTATCTAAGCCCAAAATTTCAAGTCTGGTGGAATAAGGTATTCTGTTGCGAGTGGAGGAGTGGAGGACTCTTCTTGTGAAATATTTCTGGACTCTCTCAATTGTATTAATGTCCGATATGCTTATACACTTGCTTGTTAAAGCTCTCTAAAGCAAGTTATCTGGCAACAGAAAGAAAATCTTTGTATTGTTGGCTCCCTTCCTTTTGACTGGATTTCACAGGAAGCTTTATCTGGTGCTCATCTTTGTGAGCCTTTCTATTCTTCCCATGTCTAGACTTTCAAACCCTTTCGAACTTGTTTGTGAATTAATATTGATTCTTTTCTGACTTCTTGTTTGACTAATTTTATCATTGTTTTATTTTTATGACTAAAAGCAATTGTTCTGACAGATACTCAGAGCAACAGGCTAGGGGTTTCTGAGGCCAACTTGTGCAAGAAAGATGGGTGGTTTGGTGATTCAGACTAGCTGCCCCAGAAGCAGAGTTTTCCAAAGCAGCTCCAGCTTCATGGCCAGCTTCATGGCCAGACCTGAGCCAAGTGAGTATGTATTATATTAGGGTCCCTGAAGCCAGTTCATACGTCTGAACCCAGATTCTGAGGAGAATTCCTTTTATACAGCATTACCTCATTAAGACAAGCAGTATGCTGGGGGAAAATGAATCCAAAAAGTGGGAAGAATGTTAGATTCATAGCCAGAGGCTCAAATTTGAAAGCATTTTCCTTTCAGGGAGAAGTAAGGATGCATGATGTGCTGTGGCTCTGAAAAAGAACACTTTGTCTCCTTTTAGACTTGGCCACAAAAACATATCCATTTGGTGCTTTCTCGAGCACTCTAGTGCTGGCCTCACAATTCCCCATAGACTTTTTTTCATCATCAGAATATGTTAAGGAGAATAAAACTCCATAGAGGCGATGTTGATCTTTCTCTCGGAACTCAGACATTTAGAAATAAAGCCGAAGTTAAAAGTCTAATAGAAAATATTTATTTCGGTACAAAAACAATAAATTCTGAATAGTTAATTAATTACATCTCTGCTAATAAAATGCGACCTTCTCGGTCAAGAGCTAGAACCAGAAGAATAATGGAGAATCAGGAATGCACACATGCGTACAAGATCACATCACGTGTCCTGCTTGTAATGGAATGTACCATAATATTACGATAGGGGTGCATCACCTTGCATATACATACAACTGACAATATTCACTACGTGACAGAATAGGAGAATCAGCCTGAGAGTATCAGTGAGTAGTGAAGAGATGGAAGTTACACTTTTAAAATGGCATTAGACATAGCTCTTTATCTTGGTACAAGGGGTATGGGAATAGAGGCAGCAGGAGGAGCACACCATGTCAAAGTGATGACTGACTTCCCCTAGGCCTGCCAGAGATATAAATCATTTCCCTCTCTCTCTCTGCCTTCCAAGAGTTGTTCTGAAAGTTCTCTGCAGAGAGTATGTCCAGTTTTAAACAGATTTGAGTGAACAGCAATTGTACCATGAAAGTGGTTTTGCCTTGCTACCAGATGCCTGTGTTCTTAATCGTGGAAGACTAAGCACACAAGCAATTGAGTAAATGGATCCATTTATGTAAGCAATTTCTTCTGCTTGGAAGAAACAAAACAGCCCCTCACCCCATATTCTGAAAGGCAACATAAAAATGAATAAGGTGAGTACCATAAAAGGCTGTTCATAATAAAAACCAGACTATATAAACAATTGAGAAATACTTAAATAAATACAGAGAAATTAATCTCATGTATTTGGGACTTATCTCTGAGAGATGTGCATAGGGTCTCAAACTAGTAGATCTGTTGTCTTTAAAAAAAACTTGAAACTTTCTTCGTCATGTAGACTTCAACAAGAAATCTTGAAGTAGTTATATAATTGTGTCATGTTTTCAGCTTTTATGGCTGTCAAGGCATCGCATCTTCTATGATGTGAGTCATCCACTGAGTTGGCAGAGGGTGGAAAAATACTGCTTTTAATTTCTCCTGCAATTGACTATTCAGATGTGTGTCTAAAAACATTAAAGCCTCCAAATTACCATTTGAACAGTTGGTGTGGGATTAATATAGTTACAAATTTATCATATATCATTTTCCTCCATGGAGATTCATAATTGTGCGTATTGACACGTACCTCTTTTGTCTCTTGAATTCTCATTTGTTCACCCTGCAGCATCCTTTTGAGAGGAAGATATGCACGAAGTCCTCTATTAAAGGTTCTAATAACGGGGCTTGTAAACCCCAATTTTTTCATCTAGTGAAGAAATGCCTAATCATTACAAGTTCTATTTCTCTGCGTTCATAATTTGTCTCATTGAAAAGGGTGGGAAAGAAAGCATAGCATAGGATGGGAGAACAGCACACTACTCTTCTAATCCAATACAATTAAAGCTTTTACATCCTGGATGATGAAGTGATTAGCATGGGAGGCCAGTACGTTATGGCTCCCAATGTTGTAGTGAATATATCTTGCAAAACTTAAAACAGTCTCTTCCTGCTCCTTCCTCCTATCCTTCGGAAGTTATAAGGCTGTTTTCAGATGTGACAGGGGAAATAACAGGAAGATTTTATATTCCACATAATTTTCCAACCTGTAGTTTCTATCTGAGGGCTCCTAGTACAGCTGCCAAAATGGTATTTTGGAGTATATTAACAGGGACAATTGTCCAGAAAGCAATTATTCTATTCTCCACTGCCTTGGTCAGATTCCATTTGGAGAGCTGTTCTGGGTGCCACAGGAAAAAATAATGACCAATTCGACCAATTCAGAGGATTGATTCCAGGTGCTGAACATAGTTTAAACCAAGAGTCATTCAATCCTGTGGGGAACAGCTAAAAGACAATGGTATGTTTAAAGATGATTAAGGGGAGGGGAGATAAGACAGAGATATTTCAGAAAATCTAGTCATGATTAATCTACCATTATTACCATCTACGGATAAAAGATCTTCATTGATGCAGTTTTCTTGGCTGTATTGTTACATGATAGGTGTTTAGAGGAGATATGACCAATTCTGAACTGCTGTCCCCCATCCAGCTGATCTGGGGATCTCCATTTGATGAAGAATTTATAAGATCCTTGGAATTACATGATTTTTCCTCCTTCTAATTAAGTACCTGTTTAATTTATAAAGCCAATTATGCAAGTATGGGTCTTGTAAATTTGTTTGTATATTCACGTTATGTTCCATCTTTGTTGGATTTTTATTATGGTCTAATAGAGCACCATTACATTATTTTATTACATTGCTTTTGTAATCTTTATATATAATTGATACTTGAATTATTTCTTCTTTCTTTTTAGCCTAATATCCAAGAGTAAGGACATTTAAAAAATCAGATCTTGAAATTAACTCATTTCAAAGATCTGCGGGGAAATTATGGTAGTGATATGGCACTTGCACATTATAAAACATTCTGGGCTAGTTTTTGAAGGCTGGGGACTTGAAAGTTAGGAAGGTCACAAAGAATGGGGCAGTGAATCAGGGGTGGGTTCTAACTTACCTTGCTGCTGGTTTGCTTCCTCTCATGCTGCATGGCCAAAAAATGTGCAGTGTCGAAAAATAAAAATTAAAAAAACACCCCAAAACAAGATGGCACCGCATGTGCAGTGCTGGAAACTCAGCTTCTGCGCATGCGCAGAAGAAAAAACCCCAGAAAAAATTCCCCCCCAAATTTTTTTTTCAAAAAAAAAATTCCAAAATATTCCCAAAAAAAGATGGTGGTGTCCACTGACCGGCACCGACTGAACCGGTTCCATGATGTTGTCGTGATGTCACCAGCAGGTTGCTACCAGTTCAGGCGAACCGGTCCAAACCATAAGGAACCCACCTCTGCAGTGAATGTAAGCCAAGGAATAAGACAAGGGCTAATATAGAAGATTCAACATTTGCTATAAAGACTTTGGTTTTATTGGAAAGAATTCATAGACATGGGCAGACCTAGGGAGGGTCAATGACAAAATGGCAAAATAAAGGACATTATGGTGTCACCACTCAAGCTTTCTCCCTTTTGACATATGTCGCACACATATAAAGGTTACAGCTTGCATCATAATAATTGTTGCACTCCTTTGACAAAACCATCACATTGTGCGAATGCCTCTCTTGGAAGGACTCATTTTAGGAAGTAGAAGAGTGAGAAAGTACTTCAGAGCTTAGTTGCTGAATCAAGATATTTCGTTCTTTTTTGCTACCAGTGTATAATTTAAAATGAAAGTCCATCTGGCTTAATGTTATGCCTTGTGATTTCAGGGTGAGGAATTTCATTCTGACAGGTAAATTTACCAGAATAATGCAAAAGGCCTACTATGCAGTTTTGAAGAGCTCCATCACTTAGCTGTATTTGAGAGACACTCTGCTGTCAGCACTCAAGCAAGCAGAGAGAGGGAGGGGGGAAGCAAAGCCAAATCGAAGCAATGAATATGCTGCATATAAAAACACCCTAAATCTAGAAAACATACTCTGTTTTTTAATAAAAGAATTTTTTCCACAATTTGTGAGCTATCAAGCCATGCTCATTAGAATATTTATGAAGATCATTTATATCTGATTTCAGGAAAGCTTAATGGAAAGTATTTGTAATGCATGTGTTGATTCTTGAAATAGCACTAAAGTTTTTAAAGTAGAAGTTGTAGCTCCCAGAGTAGGAATCTATCCCTCCATGCCCCCTTATTTGTGGCTGAACCACTTCATCTTTTGCAATTGGCTGTGCAGAGTTGAGCTGCTGGGAATTGTACTTCAGCAACATCTGGAGAACCATTAGTTCTTCTCAGCTCTTGCTGTATAAGATTAAACCCCTTAACTATTTGCAGTTTGGATCCTAAATCATCTTTCCTAAAATAACCTATTTGGGAATTACTGAAATACTTCAGTAATGCCTGAACTTGAGTTGTAAAATTTCTTTAAAAATCCACACTGATTTTCTCTAAATCTACATTCACATTTCAGTCTCTGGGTCCAGATACGGGAGCTCCAAGATATATGAATGCATTCAAGAGGTAGTCAATTGATACCTTCTATGAAAACATGTTATTGAGTTCCTTACAGCTCTGGGATTCCGTGTTGTTTTCACATTTAAGTTCCAGCTAGGTCCAATCCTACCTTAGCTGTTTTGAAATCAGCCCAACTTAGAAGCACTGCCTGATGTGGGTTATATCATGAACATTTTCATGATTTGCCCCAGCTGCTTGTTTTATACCAGTATCTTCATTTCATGCATTGGCATGCATTAATTCCAGTACCTCTGGAAGTTACAGAACAGAATCATTTGGGAGAAGAAAGATGTAGCTTGATGTCAAGTCCCATTTTGCTTGGTTCTCTTGGAGCTATACAAATGTCTCCAGGAAGACCTTCAAAGTGTATTCAGCTCAATCAGCGATCCAACCTACTTGCTGAATTGGTTGTTATGAAACTGAGTAGACTGAAAGTCTGGGTGAGACAAGCAGAACTGTTAATTAGCTCCATTGAAGCTCCTTCAGCTACATATTCTTTTTTCCTCCCCTGAAGTAGCATACCTGACACTGAGCTGCACTACATCTGAGTACCTCTTGCTGTTCCCATCTATTCCACCCCATGCTGGGCTGCTGGTTGCCTTGTTATAGCGACTCTCTCTGCTCTGTGGCAAACCTCCTTCGCCAGGCATGTTTTCTCTGAGCCTGTCAAGTGTCAAGATGCTGAAAGAAGTTTGAAAAGAGTTCTAGAGTCCCTAGTGGTGAGCGAGGAGGAAAACAAATGGATCTTTCTTTCCCCTTTCATTCCTCCCAAAGTGTCTGCAAGAGAAGACAGCAGCTGCACAGACGTGAATGCTAACAAGCGGCTGGGAGAGCATCAAACACTTTTGCTGGTGCTGTTTACTAATTCTGACATGGTGGTTTTTGCCACTTTGGATTCTGAGCTGCTGTTTGGTGTCACATTTGCAATAAGTTTCCTCAGCAGGGCTCTTTTGTCCTTTGAGTTTGTATAGAAAATAAAAAGGAACGTCTTTAAATGAAAAGGAAACTGTTTGAGGTAAGCACAATGCCGGTAAACATGTTGTTTCCCGAGGCTTATATGCCTTGCTTCATCTTTTCCCCTTAACCTTCAGCTTTCTTAAATTAGAAAAGTTGGAACAATGGCTTCCTAAATACGTGGACTTATGATTTCCACTGAGTTGAACAGAATTGTCTTCTAAATGTGTATACAATTATGACTGTAATGTGTAACATCAGTCCTTCACTTGCTCTTTCAGTCTACTCAGAGCCTTTGAAAGTCACCTGTAGGAGAAAATATTAATTAAAATAATTTGAGCAAACCTCAACAAGTCAATATTCATTCTTGAAAACCTGCCAGGAAGATACAGCTTTTGTTAAACATGGCTTTTGGCAACACACAAGCCGGGATAAGGACATGCCAACTAGTTTTGTCATGAAATTATATGGCTAATTCAGAAGGAAGAGGGAGAAAAAGAGAGGAAGAGAGGAGGGAGAGGGAGAGGGAGGGAGGGAGGGAGGAAAAGAGAGATATCAAGGCCTGTGGCTGAGAACTGAGAGTCCAAGATCATCCTACTGATTTTGTGCCTAAAGCAGGACTAGAATGTATGGTCTCTAACCATTACCCCAAACTGGCTGCTTATGCTATGCATAATTAAATGGATAGATATCATGAAGAATCTAAATATTTCAAGAAATGTATGACATGGTTATATGAACAATAAGCATTTGTGATTAAATACCTCCATCTTGTAGCATTGTGTACATAGCTAAAATGGTACCGTATATACAGTAGCTATCACTTGATGTCCCATTGAGATAGGATAAAGAGTGGTTACATTAAGTAAGCCGTATTCTTTATTCAATAAGTGCTCTGGGAATTTAACTGTCACAGCATCTGCAAGGGATTAATTGTAGAGTCTTAAATATAAATATTGCTCATTGAGTAATCCACTTCTAGCTGGATAAGTAAGTATTGGGTTGTATCCTGATACGTTTTCCTGTAACATAGTATTTTTTTATAAAAATGAAGAGCATATAAGTGAAGCACAAAACACATATTATTTGAGCTCTTTCAAATACATACACACAATACAAACACATACACACATGAACATACTAAACTCCCATTTGGCCACTATTTATGTGTTTATTCATTAAATTTACAGTCTGTCTGACTTCAAATGGCTAAAAAACTTTATTTTCTTTCTTTCTCAGTGTCCAACTTTTATAAATGTACATTATTACCTAAAACACCAATGCTTTAATTATTCTTATTTTTGCTTACCCTTCATGCTCCTGTCATTGCCTTCTTCCCTGGGATGAATCCCCTTCTGACATCTCCAGCCTACTCTTTCTGTGCACCTGTTAAATAGCCCAAGAGAATAAAACTCTATCCTCTTTCTATTTTCTTCTCAGTTAACTTCAAGCATGCTAGTTGCCATTATCTTTCTCATCTTAATGTTTGATGTTAACCCATGTTTTTCGCTTGTTACTATGACATTCATACCAAGCTTTTCTAAAATTGCCCATAATTTCAATGAACAAAGTGATGTAATTTGCATAGTTTATTATGGAACAGTCTCCGTTTGGAGATTCGGTTGACACCATAATTTTGGGCCTTTTGAAAATTAATAAATTAATAAAAGTGTTGTTCTGATCATCTTTAAGGAATGGTCACCGCTGCACTTATTTTCTCATGGTAGAACTATGCTTGTATCTGGATTTTATGCTACTGTATTTTTTAAAAAAAATATGACATAAATTTATGATATAAAAGAAGGAAGTTATTTTCTGAGTCTGGCAGAAATAAACAAACAAACAAACAAACAAACAAACAAACAAACAAATAAATAAATAAATAAATAAATAAATAAATAAATAAATAAATAAATAAATAAACAAGCAAGCAAGCAAGCAAGCAAGCAAGCAAGCAAGCAAGCAAGGTAGCTCACTAAAATTGATAGCGCTTTAATTTCATTTTTTTTTTAAAAAAATAGTCGTCTTCTCTTCTAATTCATCCATTCTTAATGTGTAAGCAGTAGCTAAGCCAAACAAAGAGCCAGTCTGGTGTAGTGCTTAGACTTCAGGCTGGAAACCATGAGACCATGAGTTTTAGTCCCACCTTTGGCATGAAGCCAACTAGGTGATCTTAAGCCAGTCATTTCTCTCAGTCCTAGGAAGCAGGCAATGGCAAACCAATTGGAAATCTTGCCAAGAGAACTTCAGAAACTTGTCCTGACAGTCACCAGGAATCAACACTGACTTTAAGGCACATATAGAATCAGCTAAACAAAACTAAGACGATGTACCTCTCCTTTCCTATTCTGAATTTCCCTACTCTAGATTTATTTCTTATGATCAATTGATGTACATTGCTAAAAGTTCCTCAGAACTATAATCAGGTGTCTGTATTTTGGCACAATCGATGCAATCCACAGGTCTTCCTTGATCAGAAAATCAAAGGCAAATCTCCTTATACTTTTTTTGACCATTTGATTATCTATTTTATTTAAGCTATTTGATCCTGAACTTTTTTCAAAAAACCAACAGATTGATTGCTTCTTTGAGAAACTCACATAGTTTGGGCATGTGATATGAACAGATGATGAATTGCAAAATATGATTAAGCATGACAAGTTTGAAAAACATAGAAGGGAAGACGACACATAAGATAGATGGACTGAGTGAAGGTGATTACAGAATGTCCTTTGAAGAACTAAAATTTTCTGTTGAAAAGATGGTTGCTTGAAGTCACCAGGAGTTGAGTCTGACTTCATGCATGGCTCCTAACAAATTTCTCCCACGTGTTAATTTAGATAAATGTTTCAGGCAGCAATTACCAATATAATTTACATTACTGGGTGCTTATGGATGAATAATACAGCCTATTATCCTATTTCTTTTTAAATCTAGTACTGAAGAACCTTACTTAGCTATTGTGCAGCACTCAGCTGCATTGTTGGAATCTTCCTTGAAAAGCGCAAAGATTTCCAGAAAGGCATACAGCTGGATGAAGACATGTCATAACATGTCTTCATTTTTCTTTCTCTCTTGCTGCTTTGCTTTGAGTGGAAAAGAGCTGAAGTGTTAACAATGGAATTTTGCACGCATTAAAGAAAAATGACATGACCTAACTGTACGTATAATAATTGAAAAAAATATATCCTGATTTATCTCAGCATGAGGTTCTTGGCCACTTTGTAACAGGCAGTAAGGTTCAGTCTTTGATGGGCAGTTCTTAGTGTATATATTTGCTTCTTTTTTTCTTCAAGAAATCAGGTACAAGCCTAACTTACTCATTTTGAAAAGAACAAACAAAAAGTGAGACAATGTGGCATTATATGTAATGCCATATAATGTATAGAGATGCAGAAATTTGAGAGGAATGCTCCAGGTGTGAACACTTAGATAAGAACAAAGATGAGGTAACAACAAACATAGTAGTTTAGCGGTGTATATTGACTACCATGTATGGCAAAATATCTGCATAATGTCATCCCAGTCCAAATTACTGATGTTTTATGGAGAAACAACACAGTAATAATGGGTGTCTTCAGCTATCTTGGCATTTGCTGGAAAAATTCAGCCAAGATAATGAAATTTTCAACATTTCTCAGTGGTCTTGATGTTTCCTTCATTTTCTGGAATGTAGAAGAAGATATGAGGAAATTGGCTCTCCTAATCCGGATCCTAATCAATAAGGAAGAATTAATTGAAGTAATTAAAAGCAGTAGAACTTAGACAGAACGGTTCTGCCGGTGCCAGTCCATGGGTGCCGCCATCTTTTTTTTTAAAAAAAATGATTTTTAATTTTTTTAATTTTTAATTTTTATTTTTTTCTTCTGCGCATGCGCAGAAGCTGAGTTTCTGGCACTGTGCATGCATCGCCATCTTGTTTTTGGCTTCTTCTTTTTTCAGCACTGCCCACACGGTGTGGGAGGAAGTGAACCGGAAGCGAGGTAAGTTAGAACCCACCCCTGGAGATACATTCCATTTGTTATACTTGTCTGGTAAAATGCCCAACAAAAATGTCTCTGGTTTCAAATCTATATGTTGTTTTATCATTTTTTCAAGCCATGTATGTATTTTTGTCCAATATTTTTTCACTTTTTGACATGTCCACCACATATGATAGTATGAACCAGATATCTGGTGACATTTCCAACATTTTGCAGGTTTATCCTTAAACATCTTTGCTAACGTTGAGAGCGGAAAATGCCATCTATAAAACATTTAATAAAGATTTTCTTTGTATATAGTAGACATTGTTAATTTATAATTTCTATCCCATAAGATGAACAAGTAAAAGAGACAATGATAGTATGGGCTAAACATTTTAGCTATTTGATTGAGTTAGATCAATGGCAGAAATTATGGGATAGAAATTTCTTCCCCTTTCTGATATTAATATCATCGGCACACTTTCATTTCTTTTTCTTTTTAAAAAGAAAAGCTAAGATCCATAAATTTTCACGATGGTTAATTTGTATTTTATCTCTCCGAACTAGTATGTTCAGTGATACTGCTGATTTTTTTGTTTTGAAAAAAAAAACACAGTAAAAAAATAGAGGTTCTATACTTTATAAAAAAAAAGAGAGAGAAGATGATAGTAAATGATGCTTCCATTTTTACCCATTGACATAGCCATTTGTTATACTGATTTTTCTCTGTGTATTTTACAGTGGGGTCAAGAAGTAATAACTAAAGAGCTAGTCGGCTGCTACATCTTTGTCACTGTCCTTCTAAGAGTGTTCATAGTTTATAATAGTGTGGCCCTGCACCTTCCTATTATAACTCCAGCTGAATTCAGTAGGATTTATTCCCTGGAAAATGTATATAAAGTAATTTCCTCATTTACAAAAAGCAATTGCTTTGTGGATTTTTTAAAAAAAACATATATACTTAACTCTGTCTAAGACTTTCTCACATTCAGGCCATGAATATCTTTGCTTTAACTGAGGTTGTATGACAGTGATGGTGAACCTTTTTTTCCTCGGGTGCCGAAAGCGCAAGCGCGGGCACTATCGTGCATGCGTGAGTGCCCACATCCATAATTCAATGCCTGGGGAAGGTGAAAACCGCCTTCCCTGCCCCCCCGGAGGCCCTCTGGAGGCCAGAAATGGCCCATTTCCCAACTTCTGGTGGGCCCGATAGGCCCATTTTTCCCCCTCCCCAGGCTCCAGAGGCTTCCCTGGAGTCTGGGGAGGGCAAAAATGCCCTCCCCCGTCCTCCCGGAGGCCCTCCGTAAGCTGAAAAGCCCTCACAGAGCCTCCGTGTGAGTCGAAAATCAGCCGGCCAGCACGCACATGCACGCTGGAGCTGAGTTACGGCAACGGCTCGCGTGCCGGCATATATGGCTACGCGTGCCACCTGTGGCACGCGTGCCATAGGTTCGCCATCACTGTTGTAGGAGGAGATTTGCTTCTAGTTGCTGTAAGCAGCTCTCTTGGGAACCCCAAGACTGAACTTATTCTGTTGCTGTTCCAGCTCTTTGGAATGCATTCCTGAAAGCTGAGTAGTCGAATATCTTTATTATAGTCTTTAAAAGCCCTACCAACACATCTTTTTGTGCATACTTACAACTGAACGGAATCTTGCTTTACTTGTTTCTTTTAATTGGTATTTTTAATGATTTTAATGTCTCCATTTTACATTTGTTTTTATTGTATACTGCCGAGGGATTTTGGTAATTGGTAGTATATCAGTAAGAAACGAAGAAAAAAACCCATAAGACCAAAAACAAATATGGTCATTTGGGTTTGTTTGATTTAGCTTAAGAGAGTCTTTTAAAGGTGTTTTGAAAATGATTTCAGAAAAAAATGGCAATTGAATAAATGATTGAATATCTATCAGATGTGAATGCAGAGTCAGGGGAATCTTAAATTGGCATTGGGTAGATATGCTTTTGATGCTATTTATTTTCTGCTGAGAAATAGAATACTATATTTATTTTGTATGGAGATCTACCTAGGGAAGGTACTTGTGGTGGCTACAAACAATTAAGCTGGATCATAGATACTGGATACAAATCTATTAATATTAATTGCTTTGGTTGCATTTCTTCATAATGATAATCTGGAGCTTCTGGGGCTGTTAAAGTATAGGACATTATGAAATGCAAACTGGGAAATCAGGAAGCTATTTCACACCTCTAGCATCTTTACTTCTTTGACGTACTGAATTAACTGGAAGCTCAACATAGGAATCTTTAAATACGATTATGGGAAAATAATCTTTGAGACCACCTTCTGCCACACAGCTCCCAGTGACCGGTGAGATCCAACTCTGTGGGTCTCCTCCAGATCCCATCAGCTAAACAGTGCCAGCTGGCGGGCCCGCGGGGAAGAGACTTCTCTGTGGCTGCCCCGGCTCTCTGGAACCAGCTACCTCCTGAGATCCGGACTGCCCCCACCCTATTGGCCTTCCGAAAAGGAGTTAAGACCTGGCTTTTCCAGCAGGCCTGGGGCCGTTGAACTCGCGGTTGTAATCGGCGAGATCTGGCCATGAAATGATATGCATGGGTTTTAAATTGTTTAAATTGTTTTAATGTTTAAATGATGTTTTTAATATTTATTATGCTGTTAAGCCTCCCAGAGTCCTTTGGTGGGCGGCATATAAATTTAATAAAATAAATAAATAAATAAATAATATAGATAAATTGTAGTTTCTTCCCCAAACTGTGTCAACTGTGACAAACCACTTGCTTATTTTAAAAAAGGTATCTTAATATTGTTTTATCTGTTTGTTTGTTTGTTTGTTTGTTGTCTGTGGGGGGGGGGCTTCAGTAGTCTCTTAGAAAAAGCTTTGGACAATGACTATATTAAGGCAATTAAAAGGCCTAATCTCATTACAAACACCATTGTTGTGAAATATTGTAGCCGCAATACTCTAGTACTCAATCTAAAGCCAAAACATTTCCATGCTATAACTTAAGCTTTTGTGGAAGTTATAACATTACATTTATTATAAGAGTTGGGACTACTGTTTATTTTTCCTCTGAACTTATATTGCTTGCATGAAAAACACTGATGCATGCTGTGAGAGGAAAGAAAGAACTAATGCTAGGAACCAGAGAAGGTAAACAAATGATAGTAAAAAAAAAAAAGAATGGCCCAAATTGTTCCTCTTTTGAGCAAACAACACTTTTAGATAGTGAGTAGGGCTGTTTTGAATCAACCCTGAAGTTGGACGACTGCCCAGGAGATCGAATCTCAAAGGAGAACCCAGAACAAGTGGAGAAAAACCTGGAAAGAAAGAATGTCTGGGAAACAGCCTAGAATTTTGAGGAAATAATGGTGCTGAACATTTGTCAGCAAAGAGTGAAATTTACTGGCATGTGCTTTGCCTCTCAGACTTTAGCTTTTCTTTCCTAACCATACCCTAGCTCCATGATGGTGAATCTATGGCACGCGTGCCACAGGTGGCACGTGGAGCCATATCTGTCAGCATGTGAGCCGTTCCCTAGCTCAGCTCTAGCACGCATGTGCGCGCTAGCCAGCTGATTTTTGGCTCGCGCGGAGGCTCTTGGAGGGCGTTTTCAGCTTCCAGAGGGCCTCCCAGGGGGGAGGGCATTTTTACCCTCCCCAGGCTCCAATAAAACCTCTGAAGCCTGGGGAGGGCGAAAAATGGGCCTACCAGGCCCACCGGAAGTTGGAAAATGTGGGAGGGAGGGGTCATGCGTGCATGCGTGGGACAATGGGGGGTGTCATGCGCATATGCACAGGGGGCGGGGCACATGGGGGGCATTAAATTATGGGTGTGGGCACATGTACATGAGCGATAGCACACACATGCACACTTTTGGCACCCGAGGGAAAAAAGGTTCGCCATCCCTGCCCTAGCTTGTATTTTTCAAACAATGGCCATCTGATGAGTGGAAATGTGACTGGCCATCGATTTTCTTATATCTGTACTTTGGGTAAATTGCTTCATTAATTGTTTAATTATTTTTGAATGTGATTAAGTAGCCAGAAATTCAGGATTTTATATGGTTTTTTTTACATGTTTAGTCTGTAACTGGAAAAAACCCCTAAGTAAATAGAAGTAACTATTTTAAAGATGTTTGTCGAGTTGGTGTGACCATGTGATGCCAGCTCAAATTACTGAAATTTGAGCACAAGTTTAATTGTGAATTGGACTGGGAAAGCAGAAGTTTAATTGTGAATTGGACTGGGAAAGCACAAGGACATTCTTACTCTCTGCTCTCTTTACTTATGTGAGTACATAGTCTTCTTAGAGTAGGCAATAATTTCTAATTATCTCAAATCACAACCTGCTTATCACATTGGGAAAGTAGTTCTCGAATAACTTGGCAATTTGTGCTGAAATGGAATGTGGGACAGGGGTATTGTAATGTGTACTAATTGTTGACATATTCATATTGATCTCTGAAGTTGGTGTACTCAGTAAAGTAAGTAAAATAGGAACTGATTGGTCAAACATGAAGAAACATTAGGTTGCCACAGTGATGGCTGAAATAGGCTATGAATTACTAATGTGGATAGCCTTTGTATGAGACTCTCTCTGTAGTTATTTTTCAGGAGTAAAAAAGTATAAGTGGAAAAGATGAGAAATCTCTTAGTTTGCTGCATACAAGTGTTCTCTCTGCTCAGCTGAGTTTTCAAATTTAGAAAGGGAGATCTAACAATAGAACAAAACAGTATGGTTTTTTTTCCTCCCATTGCTTTAAATATTCCTAGAATGACTTGCTATATTGTGCAAACTCAAATGTGGGATTTGTGCATACACCAGAAAGGAATAGATTTAACCAAGAGATGATAATTGCAAAATGGAATATCTCTAGCAAAGTTTCCCCAAAAACCTGTCCATGGAAATTGTGGAAGAATAAACAAGCTTAGTCTTTTTTTTTTCACATTTATAGAATGATTCGTGGATAAGACAATAATGTCTGTTCAACATATATTTACTGTAAACACATCACTGATTGCAATAATAAGTTGCATGAATTGATTAACTTGTCAGTGAAACAGATGTGCAAGTGTGATGATACGTATTGTGAGAAAAAAGAAAGAAAGAAGAAAGAAAGAAAAAGAAAGAAAGAAAGATTGATTATAATCAATATACCTATTACACATAATTGCAAATCAGTTCACAGATATGCTCAATTCTACCAGTAATTGCAAGGAGATGATGTATGCTAAAAACTTAGCAAATGATGCATAGATACAGGGGTGGGTTCTAACTTACCTCGCTGCCGGTTCACTTCCTCCCATGCCACGTGGGTGCACCTCGTGGGCATGCGCACACAAAGTGCACGCGTGCATGCACAGTACCAAAAAAGCCAAAAAAAAGCCAAAAACAAGATGGTGATGCATGCATAGTGCTGGAAACTCGGCTTCTGTGCATGCTCAGAAGAATTTTTTTAAAAAAATTCAAAAAAAGATGGCGGCATGAACGGACCGGCACTGACCGAACTGGTTCCATGACATCAATGTGACGTCATCAGCGGGTCGTTATTGGTTCGGGTGAACCAGTCCACACTGGGAGGAACCCACCTCTGCATAGATAGTGTGCCAATGTGGAACAGTGTGAAAATCAAAAAATAGGAAAATAGCAATAGCAATAGCACTTAGACTTATATACCGCTTCATAGTGCTTTACAGCCCTCTCTAAGCGGAAAATGGTGAACCTCTAATACATTCTTGACATTCCACAAAAAATATTGGAATTAGTAGCAAATACTCTAGTAAATTGATAAGAAAGTGAACATGTAATATCACACTTTATGACCTCATAGCTTAATGATGAACATTCTGGTCCAAGGCCAGTTCCAGTTGGTGTTGATCTGGAGCAAAAGGTCCGGCCCTCAACCTCTGCTTTGTGGGGTTCCACAGATGGAACTTTGTGGGGTTCCACAGCTCTCTCTGCTCCTATTTAACATCTACATGAAAATCAGGGTGAGATCATCCATCACCATAGGGTGAGATATCATCATTATGCTGATGATACTCAGCTGTTCATCTCTGCTTGTGATGAGTTAAGCAATTCCGTGACTGCCCTTTTCTGGTGCCTAGAGGCTGATGGATCTGGATGGGGAGCAACAATTAAAACTAAGCAAGCCAAAGTAGCTTTGGTTGTGGGGCTCCTTGGTTCTTGGAAAATTACTATCTCTGGTTGTAATCGGGGTTGCACTATTCAGATAGACCTGATGCATAATTTGGAGATTCTCCTGGACTCATGACTCCAGCTCTAGGAGCAAGTGGCAGCTGTGGCCTTTGCCCAACTGTGCTGTGTTGCCAACTCTGCCCATTCCTGAACCAACAAACCTTTCTCAAATCGCCCATGCCCTGGTCATCTCCTGGTTGGACTATTGTAATCATTTTACTCTTGAAAAATATCTGGAAACTTTGGTTTATCCGGAGTCAGCAGCCCACACTGTTCTGTGTAAGCCTAGGTCTGCCATGTGTCACCTCTTCAGCAGGGGCTAAAGTAGTGGTGGGTTCCTACTGGTGCGGTCCAGTGCGCAGTTCCGGTAGGGACCAGCCAATTGTGCAATTTGTGCGTGACGGCTCTGGTGCCATCTTTGCCGGTCCGTCGCACAGCAGCATCTTTTTTTCCAAATTTTTGGCCTTTTTTGGCTTCCTGCACATGCGCGGAAGCAAAATCTCAGGAGAGGACGTGCGTGCTCATGAGATTTCGGCGATTTTTTTTGCTTCTGTGCATGCAAGCATGCACATGCACGAAACATGATGATGCGCACACAGCGCACTGGTAGCCAGGTAAGAGGAACCTGCCCCTGGGCTGCACTGGTTGCCGATTTACTTCTGGGTAGAGTTCAAGGCACTTTTAATCACCTTTAAAGCCCTGCGTGGCTTTGGGCAGGGTATTTGAAGGATTCCCTCTCCCCAGTTGCATCTACTTGGCCTACCAGAGGTGTAAGAAAGTACATCTGATGGACCTTCAATGAAGGACCTTTCTGCAGTAACCCCTCTCCGGAATATCATTCCTCCAGAAATAAGATTGGCCTTCTCCTTGTACTTTGCTGGAAGATAGCAAAGACATGGTTCTGTCAAAAGGCCTGGGCACCCCAGGTTGATTTGTCAATCAAGTGGCTTGTATGATTGTGTTTGTTGCCATCATGGGGATGGAAGTTTCGGGGGGGGGATATATTATTGATTTTTAAAGTTGTATGCCACCTAGAGTCAACAGGTATTTATATATAGGTAGCCATATAAATATATTTAATTAATAAATAAACTCAATAAAAATAAATTTAATAATTATATTATAAAGAAACAGATCAATAGTAAGTTCAGGGCAAAATGCATGGCAAAAAGTATGTGCCGGATGCCTTCCAAATGTTTTGGACTTCAATATCACTGATTATTGCCCATGATGCCTAGAATACAGATATTTAATGCTAAACTACTAAAAGAGCTTGGAGAGCCTCCTGGTATGTAGAATACACTACAACATAAGTTAATGGCTTCTGATTTAGAAGTGATTGAAAGAGTAAATGTTTCTCTGTGCAGTAGTGTCTGACTCTAGGGTGTGGTGCTCATTTCCGTTTCTTGGCCAGGGTTGTCTGAAGACATTTTCTGTGATCATATGACCAGCATGGCTATATGACAAAGGCACACAGAATGATATTACCTTCCCACCGAAGTGGTATCTATTAATCATCTCACATTTGCATCTTTCGAACTGCTACATGGGCAAGAAATTCTCAGGGGCCGCCACAAACAAGAGGGAGTGAAGCTATTCTCCAAAGCACCTGAAGGCAGGACAAGAAGCAATGGGTGGAAACTGATCAAGGAGAGAAGCAACTTAGAACTACCATATTTTTCGGAGTATAGGACGCACCAGAATATAGGACACACCAAGATTTTAGAGGAGGAAAATAAGGAAAAAAGTATTCTGAACCAAATGGTGTAGTAATATATTATTTAATAAAATACTAGTGTAGCAGAATACTTTTACAACCATGTACACTTTTTACAACCATGTACACTTTTTACAAACTTCAAACTTGACAGCTTTAAGACTTGTGGACTTCAACTCCCAGAATTCCTCCTCCAGTCATGCTAGCTCAGGAATGGGAGTTGAAGTCCACAAGTCTTAAAGCTGTCAAGTTTGAAGTTTGTAAAAAGTGTACATGGTTGTAAAAAGTCTTGCCAAGTTTGAAGACCCTTGCACCCCTAACCCCTAACCCAGGGGTCTTCAAACTTGACAGCTTTAAGACTTGTGGACTTCAACTCCAATTCCTGAGCTAGCATGACTGGAGGAGGAAGTTTGAAGACCCTTGCACCTCCTTGGCAAGTTTAAGCCTTGTGGACTTCAACTCCCAGAATTCCTCCTCCAGTCATGCTAGCTCAGGAATGGGAGTTGAAGTCCACAAGGCTTAAACTTGCCAAGGGGGTGCAAGGGTCTTCAAACTTGTGGACTTCAACTCCCAGAATTTCTCCTCCACTTGGCAACCTTTAAAAAACCCTAAAAAACAACCCTTAAAAATAGTTCTAACCTGTCGGCTCTCTTCAGACGGCAGCAGCGGCTCCTCAGGTGCCTCAGGAGCAGGCTTCAGGTGGTGGTGGTGGTTTGGGGCAGTAGCGGCGGTGGAGGCTTGCTTTGGGTAGTGGCTGGGACGCTGGCTGGGACAGCGGTGGGGGCAGGGACAGTGGCGGCCGCTGGGACAGCGGCTGGGACAGCGGCTGGGACAGCGGTGGGGGCAGGGACAGTGGTGGTGGCTGGGACAGTGGCTGGGACAGAAGTGGGGGTGGGGACAGCGGCGGCGGCTGGGACAGCGGCTGGGACAGCGGTGGGGGCAGGGACAGCGGCGGCGGCTGGGACAGTGGTGGGGGCGGGTACAGCAGCTGCGGCTGGGACAGCGGTGGGGGCGGGGACAGCGGCAGCGGCTGGGACAGTGGTGGGGGCGGGGACAGCGGTGGGGCGGGGACAGCGGCGGTGTCTGGGACAGCGGCTGGGACAGCGGCTGGGACAGTGGTGGGGGCAGGGACAGCAGTGATGGGGACAGTAGTGGCAGCGGCTCCGGCCGAAAACCTCCGAAGGGTGGGGGCTGGTGGGTGGGTAGGGCTACATTCGGTGTATAAGACGCACCCAAATTTTCACCCTCTTTTGGGGGGTAAAAAGGTGCATCTTATACTCCGAAAAATATGGTAAGTAGAAATTTCCTGACAGTTAGAACAATTAATCAGTGAAACAACTTGCCTCCAGAAGTTGTGAATGCTCCAACACTGGAAGTTTTTAAGAAGATGTTGGATAACCATTTGTCTGAAGTGGTGTAGGGTTTCCTGCCTGGGCAGGGGGTTGGACTAGAAGACCTCCAAGGTCCCTTCCAACTCTGTTATTCTATTCTATTCTAAATGGGGCAAGGAACAGGAGGAGGGTCTAAATAGTGTCTTTCAATAGCTGGAATGGTTTTTGGACCCTCCACATTTAGAGCTACCCAATACGTAATCGAACACTTTAAGAAAAGAATGCAGAATTTTGGATTAGGTTTTTGATAAACAATAATAGATAGACTACAATAAAAATAATAGACTATAGATCCTATCAACTTCATCCAGCATGGACAATAACAAAAAAGTTATGGGTATGCAGTTCAAAATATTTGAAGGTCATCAGTTCTTCTGTTCCCAGGACTAGCTGAATTAACATTAACATAGCTCCATCATGCTTTTATTATGTGTAATTTGGAACTGCAATATTTGTGGAGAATTTTAAATTCTGAATTTTGAAAGATTCCTAGATCCTCCCTTGCTAGGTTCTACTTACAAAATCAGGACTGCTTCTACCTGTTCAGTTTTGGATTATAGTACTCCTGCAGAAGGGAATTATTTTGCTTTCATTCTTTTTGAAGCAAAATCTATCATGCTGAAAGCAACTATGTTCTGTAATTTTCATGCATTTCACCCGTATGGACTTTTAAGAAATAATCCCAAGCTTTATGATGAAACCAAGTTATCTGAAAGACTTCTTGACATATCAAGAATAATGGAAGAAATGTATTTTGGGGGTTTAACTGCATTAAAATATCTACAGGTCAAGTTTGTTTCTGACTGGCTAGTTTATTTTGGGTTATTTTATTTTATACCTTGTTCTTCAGCATACTGTATGCACCAAAGACAAATTCCTTGTGTGTCCAATCACACTTGGCCAATAAAGAATTCTATTCTATTCTATTCTAATATGTCGCTGGAATTGCTTTCAATAAATAACATTTAAAATGGAGCACCAATACTAAAATAGCACAACATAAACTCATTCAGCAGAATGAAAGCAAATATAACATTCACAGCAACCTAACTGAAAATTATACATCATTTTACTAACCTGTCCAACTAGATAACAAGGTATCTCTGCATCTGGAGGGTCCAGCAATATTTATATCAGGTGAGGAAAATGAGGCTAGTTGGGGAAGAGATTTATGCTGAGATGCTATCAAGACATATATGCCAAACAAGCTTATTTGAAGACATCATTGGTTATACAGTACTGAAGTACTGGACTCTAGAAAAGTGGGAGCCTTCTAAACAGAAGAGAAGTCTGTATTGGGCTGTGGATGATTAAGCATGCTTGAAAATGGAGATGTTATGGCTGCATGCTTCTGTTGATCCACTCCAGAGCGCATACCGTATTTGTTTCAGAGAGATATTTTTGGATGGGCAGGTTTACCCATTAGCTAATACAGCTGAGTGTTAATCAACATACAGAATGGGTCAGTAGGGTTTTCAGAGGGCTAGAACATTTTGTGCCCAATAATCATGTACATGAAGTGGAAAATATGTTTGATTTGAGCATATTAATTCCAGATATTTTGTCAAAGCATTCCAGGTCAATTGTGCTTCAGAAGAAACAAGGCTTCATTCATTTTTGCTGTTCCAGAGTTCTGTCTCAACAAAATCCAAACAAATCCCAGAGTGATTTATGAGGCAAGTAAACTATGATTCCTATGTGCTGCCCCTTTCTTGCCACCACCAGAACCTACCTGAGGCCTGCCTTTCCCCCTGATCTTCCAAGTATCTTCCTTTCCTGCTCATATTTTGGTTTCAAATGAAAAACCCTGAATGTAACTGTTGATGCACAGAATGCAGGGGTGAAATTCAGCAGGTTCTGACAGGTTCTGGAGAACCGGTAGCGGAAATTTTGAGTAGTTTGGAGAACTGGCAAATACCACCTCTGGCTGGCCCCAGAGTGGGGTGGGAATAGAGATTTTGCAATATCCTTCCCCCTGGAGTAGGGAGGGAATGGGGATTTTGCAGTATCCTTCCCCTGCCACACCCACCAAACCACGCCCACAGAACCGGTAGGGAAAATTTGAATTTCACCCCTGACAGAATGTTCATTAACCATCTTGCACATCCCTGAATCTAACATAGTTCTTATATACATCTTTAATTTTTGTTCACATTCAGGTGAAACATCACCCTCTGCCTTTCTCAGAAGGGGGTGGGACACGCTTATAACTATAGAAGTACTCACAGTCAGAGAGAAACTGTAACTTTTTATTTGATCCTATCCCTTTCAACTTCAGGGTCAAGGTTTGTGCAGAAATGCAATTTCTACAGTTCCTTATAACTTTAGGCTTCTAGCCAACAAACAGAAACATCAAAGGAAGGCTGGCTGAATAAAAGAAAGAGGGGGGAAAAACCCAACCCCAGTTCCAGAGTTTTATAGTACTTTTATAGAGAAATTATACAGGCTCACTTTTGACTGACAGGTTTAATTTGCTGAGTCCAGCTTCATTCTTCCAATTGAATAATCCAACTGAAGGTCTTGAGAAATGCTTTGGGCATTATTCACCAGTGTTCAAGAGAGGGAATCCTAATGGAGTTTAATTGGCATAATCAATTAAAGTTCTTCATACACTGAAAATAGGACCAGAAATGGTCAAATGCACAAAGCTCTTCTTTTAGTAGTTTGATCTCCTGCTTACTTCTCTACATTTCCTCATCTTCTCTATTAGTTGATCTATTTTAAAAAAATATCAAAACCTAACCACCTTGCCTTTAATCATTGTCAATCTTTTGTTAACATTGTCAATTTGCTAAAACTCATGTTCCTTCTGGTTGCAAAGATTCGGGACTTCTTGTGAGGAAGCTGTTGCTTCACCTCATTTGAGATCTCTGGGGGATTTCGTTTTGTGGGGACCCCATCCAATAATCTAGGACTGTGGGGTGGGAGTGGATGGGTGAGTTCCTAATGCTGTGTTGCCCTAGGCAGAGTGTCCTACCAAATAGCTTGCTTCACTTCAGATGACTGGATGCCCCAGAGAAGAGCCCTTTCGAAGCTGCAAAGATTTTTTGCAGGTTTTACAAACTGATCTTTGAACTGAACCTACAAAGAGTAAAGCACAAACAGATATATAATTACAGCTGCCTGACCTGTGCAATGTCCTGAGAAACAGCAGTAGTTTAGGCAAAGCTAGGTACAAAGCAGAGGTGGGTTCCTGCCGGTTCTATAGAACCAGTAGCGGGAATTTTCTCCCTCTTGCCGAATCAGCAGCGATGGCCGGCTGGCCACGCCCCCGAACTGGCTCTCTCAGTGGCGCCTATGGTGCCGCCATCTTGTTTTTCGCTTCTGCACACATGCAGAAGCTGCTTTCAGTACTGCGCATGCACCTGTGCAGCATGCAGCACGCAGCGTGTGTGCACCCATGCAGTGCATGAGGAAGCGAGCCAGCAGCGAGGTAAGTTAGAACCCACCCCTGGTACAAAGGGCTTTGTAATTGGTGGGGAGAGAAACTAGATGAATGAACTCCAGGGGAAATGAAACTGTCCAGCAAGCTTTTGTTAAGAAGCAGCCTGCTCATTCCTATTATGTATGGATAATCAGAAGAAAGTAAATGGGCTAAACAACCATACATATTTTAAAAAATGAAAGTAGCAAAATTAAAAAAAAACAGGAAAAAAGAATAGAAAGCTGCAGACTTCTCAGAGAATAAGACTACAGAACCAATACATAAATATTTTGTTGAAAAAATATGAAATGGATACATCTCAGCTAATATTCATTGTGACTGAGTATTGCATGCAACCCTGATATATTTGCCAAATTGACTTTTTTTCCTGAAAAAAAGTGTTATGAGTCATTTCTCCCCCAGAATGAATCTATTGATCAATTAAATTGAGTCAGTATAATTTGAGAGCAGCTGTGAGCTGTCAATGCCCCAACAAACATTGCCACCAAGTTCCACTTTTTTAAAGCAAGGACAGTGATTGCATACGTGCTAGAGTTATAAAATTTAAATCAGATGTAGTTTCTATCTTGGATCTGACTACGTTTTGGCAGGTGGCCCTCTATGTGCCCTACCAATCCCAATTGTGAATTTTCATTTGCAAAAATTGTGGACATCAAGCAATTTCATTTTCAAGTATTATTTCTGTCTACCCTGAACAATTATGTATTAACTCACTTACCTTATAAAGAAAGGAGAACTGATATTTTTATTTTAAATTAAATGTTTATAAAGTATAATATTCAAAAATATGTCAACAATCTTTATCTATCTGATGCACACACAAAAATCACATTAAGAACATTAATCATACCTGTTAATACAGATTATTATTTAAATATGGTAGCACTGTTGCAATGATTCTATATCTTTTAGCTATTTTGTTGTTAGTTGAAAGTCGTGTCTGACCCATCGTGACCCCATGGACAACGTTCCTCCAGGCCTTCCTGTTCTCTACCATCTTCTGGAGTCCATTTAAGCTCACACCTACTGCTTCAGTGACTCCATCCAGCCACCTCATTCTCTGTCATTCCCTTTTTCTTTTGCCCTCAATCTTTCCCAGCATTAGGCTCTTCTCCAGTGAGTCCTTCCTTCTCATTAGGTGGCCAAAGTATTTGAGTTTCATCTTCAGGATCTGGCCTTCTAAAGAGCAATCAGGGTTGATCTCCTCTAGGACTGACCGGTTTGATCATCTTGCAGTCCCAGGGACTCGCAGGAGTCTTCTCCAGCACCATAGTTCAAAGGCCTCAATTCTTTGGCGCTCAGCCTTTCTTAGGTCCAACTTTCACAGTCATGCATTGCAACTGGGAAAACCATAGCTTTGACTATACACACTTTTGTTGGCAGGATGATGTTTCTGCTTTTTAGTATGTCTAGATTTGCCATAGCTTTCCTCCCCAGGAGCAGGCATCTTTTAATTTCATGTAAATATAGAGTGAAGCTGAAGAAGTGAAGGCTTCACTCAGGTCCGCCATTCTGGTGGGAAGAATAGTTTAAACTGATTGGTCGAGCCATCTGGCAGTCCCTATAAAAGGGCAAGATGCCAGACAGGCATTTGCTGAGATCTGACTGTACAATAAAGAGCTGAAGTACACTGACTCTGCCTCTTCAATCACCCTATCTAACACTGGTGACAAAGGTGGGATACACCCATAGTCACGCCAATCAAGCCAGATGGCTCAGTCCACATCTGCGCAGACTATAAATGCAAAATCAACAAGGCATTATAGCAGAATGCCTATCCGGTGCCTGTCATACAACACCTTTTACATTCCCTTGGAAAAGGAAAGACATTAGCAAAATTAGATTTGGCACAAGCTTACCAACAGCTACCGGTGAACGATGCCACTGTGGAAGCTCAGACAATAGGTACCCACAGGGGAGCTTTTAAGTGCCGCAGACTTCAATGCGGCATAAGCATGGTACCTGGGCTATTCCAAAGCCTCATTGAATGCCTCTTGCAAGGCATTACAGGGGTAATACCATATTTTGATTATGTCTTAGTTTCTGCCAATAACAACAAGGAGCTCCTTGATCATCTAAGGATAATCCTTAGTAGATTCCAGGAGGTGGGCCTTAATGTTAAAAAGGAAAAGTGCCAAAAAGCAGTACCCTGGGTAGAGTTTTTAGGCTACCTGGTAGATGGCTCAGGACTACACCCCACTAACAACAAGGTCAGAGCCAAACAAGAAGCCCCTCCCAGGAACCAAATGGAGCTACAGGAATTCCTGGGACTAATAAATTTTTACAATGTGTTTCTACCACAGAAGGCAATGGTGGCCAAACCACTGCACCGGCTTCTGGATAGAAAAACTGGATAGAAAAACTGGGACCAAAAGGAAGCCGCCACATTCGCAGTGGTTAAAAAACTTTTATCGTCTGAAAGTGTTTTGTTGCAGTTTTGCAAGACCCTCCCAGTCACCTTTACTTGTGATGCTTCTCCGTTTGGCATCGGGGCTGTTCTCAGCCATCAAATGCCAAACGGGACCAAGGCGCCGATCGCCTTCTATTCAAGAACCTTATCGGTGGCCGAGAGAAACTACAGCCAGCTAGACAAAGAGGCCCTGGCTGCCGTTGCGGGGGTTAAGTGGTTTCATGAATACCTATATGGGAGACATTTTGAACTAGTGACTGACCATAAACCACTCCTCGGCCTGCTTGCTGGAGACCGCCCCACACCAACCATATTGTCAATTCGAAGGACAAGATGAACAATTTTCCTGGCTGCCTACGATTACCACCTAATTCACCGGCCTGGCAAGTTCCTGGGCAACACCGATGCCCTTAGCCAGTGCCCGCTGCCAGCCTTCATGGAAGACCTAGTCCCCGTCACACCAGTGCTCCTCATTGAGAAGTTACCCACCAGACCGATTACAGCAGCCAACATAGCTGGATACTCAGCCTAGGACAGAACATTGGCACAAGTGCTTGGCTGGGTTTGGAGTGGGTGGCCAAAGGGACTGGTTGTCACAGACTTTCAGCCATATTACGATCGGCAGCATGAGCTTTCAGCTCAAAAGGGTTGTCTATTGGGGGGGGGAATCGAGTAATAGTTCTTTATCACACATTGCAAAGATTTTTAGTTGGAATAAGATCTATCTACATGTGATATGTTTCTTCAAAATATACTATATCCTGAAACTAATCTGTACCCCTGAATCTTTTTATGAACATGAAATGTAACCATATTTATTAGCATGTGTGTATGCAGCTGCGCTTTTGAGTGGTTGACAAACCATCACAAATTCTTCATGTGTGTATTCAATGTTTGCTTTGCATGCAATCATGCATAAGGCCTCCCACCCTTGTTTATCATCCAATTTGATTAATGTGCTTAATGATGCACGTTTAATTCTTGCTGAAGCCAATATTTAAAGGAAAAGGGAATTTATCATGTTTAGTGATTAGGTATGCAGGCTTTTAAAAATAATGGAGAATGCTACAATTCCTTTTCACTTTGACTTTTTATTATACAAAAAAATATCCTATGGCTGGTTATAATGAAACAGATAAATTTCCAATGTACAGTAAGATTTTTGTTGCGTGTGCATCAGCTTGACACTATATTTTAAAAAGGACACTCAGTCCTTTTTAAAATATATATTGTTTATTAACATAGTATGCACATTTAATAATACTACATATTGTATTCTGAAAAATGCTCAAGTAAGTGTGAAAATATAGAATCAATTCAGGCTATATCTCCAAACCAAAGAACTGACATAATAACCACTGTAATAAGAGGTCAGTTGTGAGTAAAACTGATTTTTTTTTGTAAACTAAATGCTGGGAAATTAAATATTTTTATATTTCCCATTTTGACAATTCTGTTGTTAATAGCTGTAATATTCCAATAATTATGAGGAAAAAAAGTTCCGCTTCAACCTTACTTAGGTTTCAAACTTCAGACAAGTGCAAATAAAAGACTAAAATGTGTGGTGTATATCAATAGGAAAAATAAAAATAAAAAAGAGGAAATGATGGTTAACTGAAAAGAAAGTTATTGGGGCTTAACAATATTTTTATATTGCCATTACTTTAATTGTTTTTAGTATGTTTTTATTAATTTCCAAGTTCAATGCAAAATTACGATCATAACCTTTACAGCCTTGAACTGAGCCTGGAATATTTATATAGCCTTTTTAAGCTTCTTCTTAATGTCCTTGCCAACTAAACTTAGATTGTCCATTCTAGCATTCTGTTTCGGGAAAATTATTTGGAAAAAGACTTTGCTCTCACTGAAACTGTTTTCAGCACAAGACATTTCTGTTCTCTGGGGGATTTTTTTTATTTCAAAGTGATTTTTTTTTTATTCAAAAAAGTTTTATTAGTACAAACTTACATAAGTAGTAGCAAAATATTAAATATAAAGTACAAACATTTTTGTTTTTTTTTCTGCCCCCCCCCAAACCCACCCCCTTCCCTCCCCACCTCCCCCCCGGACTTCCCAGAGATAATACAGGGCATATTAATAAATTTAAATTGTTAATAAAAAGAGAAAGAAAAAAGGAAAAAAAGAACACTATTTTTAAAAAACTTCAACTCCAAATTATACAGTGCTAATATATCGCATTTGTATACAATAGTAAAGATACAAAAAAGAGAGAAAAAAAAAAGAAAGAAAGAAAGAGAAAACTCTTTAACAATACAAACAAACAAACCTCCTACCTCCTCCCTTCAGTCCTCTATCTTATACAAGGTAAATGTTACATAAGTAATAACTAAATATAAAATACACAAATCTTAAACTAATATTATTGACATTAAAAATAACCTCTAAGATAAAACTTAACTAAATGTTACATAAGTGATCATCAAATATTAAATTTCATCATGATATTAATAAGATAGTATTATTCTAAATTAATTCACTAACTTCAATAAACAAAAAAAGAAAATGAAAGAATAAACAATAAACAAATCTTCAACAAACTATATATATCTAATATTATCAACATTAAAAATAACCTCAAAATTATATAAAACTTAACTAAATATTGCATAAGTAATCATTAGATAGGGAAAAGATAAAATACAATCATATTAGTCTCTATCCATCCAATATATTTCAACATCACATCGTTTTGTATCTTGATAGTTCATCTTTTAATAGATCAATAAATTCAAATTTGTCGAGTCGTCTCCCGTCTACTCCCAAACCTCCATCTCCTTTTCCCCAGCTATCTGATTCAGGCACTCCTTTTGGATTTTTGAATCTATTTCCTTTTGATCCATCAAAGGTGGCTTCCCCTCCTCCTCCTCTTTTATTTTCATACATCCTTCCTCTGGAATCTTGGATATATCAGCCTTTAGAACGTTGACATAAAATTCAGTAGCTTTTTTTATCGTGTTGAGCCGATATCTTTTTCCAGAAAATTTCACTGCTACTCTAACTGGCGCTTCCCATTTATATTGTAAATTTAATCTCTTAAATTCATCAATCAAAAAAGTATAGCTTTTTCTGGCTTTAAGCATTTTAGAGGGGATTTCTTTCCAAATCTTTAGTTCCTGACCATTCACCATAAGATTATTGTTAAACGTTGCTTGTATAATTCTGTTCCGTAGAGCTCTTGTGGTAAAATATATGACAATATCCCTTGGTAAATGCTTTTGTTTAGCGTACCACGAGTTGATTCTGTATATTTTGTCGATTTGTGTAGCCAATTCCGCTTTAGAAATTCCAGACACCTGATCCAATATGTCAACCATCCTACCTTTTAAATTTTCATATAATCCTTCTTTCAAACCTCTAATCCTTATAGCAACTTCCATGGATCTGAACTGAGTCATTAAGACCTCTTTTTCAAAATTTGCAATATCATTTTGGATTTTATCTATGTAATTCACCGAAGTTGCCAAAGCTTGTTTATTTGTTTCAATACGTTCTGCCAAAACTTCAATATTTGTTGCTAAGCCTTTGCAAACCTCTAACACATCAAATCTTAGTTGTTGATTCATATTCTTCAAAGCAGCCTGCATCTTTTTGTCTATCTCACTTATTTTCTGGTTAAATTCCAAAGTAAGTTCATGTTTCATAATCTTTAAATTATTTAATAAATTTTCAGGTGTCAAAAGCTGTGGAGGTGTTAGCTCAGTGTTAAGTTGCATTTTAGAAATATATCCAGATGAATAGTCATTTCTTTTAGTCAAAACAATCTTTCCAGACTTTGAAGCCATTGGTGTTTCAAAAGAGTACAAAAAAGAAAGAAAGCCAGATGCCTGATTAAAGTTCTTTCCAGTTTAAAAATCAGATAGTCTTTTATTATTGGAAATATTTCTATTATAACTTTAATCCAGAGTTAGGAGACAGAGAGAGAAAAAACCATTTTTCCAAGTTAAAAGTTTTCATAAGAGAGAGAGAGGAAAAAAAAAAAAGCCTCTGGGAAAACGAAAGTCACTTTCACTTCTCAATCGTCATATTGTTACTCTGTTTCCTTTGTTCCTTTGCCGAAGTGAAAGCTAGCCCAGGAGTTGAAAAAAAAAGGAAAAAAGAGGTTTCAGTACTTGCCCATCTCACGCCTGTTTCTCTCTGTCTGCTTCTGTAGTTTAAATATAATTATAAATCCCATTCTTGAAGCAGCGGCTGGTCACGACATCTAGCTCTGCAAAAGCAGAGGTTTCCTGATCTTCGGAGCTGGAGACAGGCTGCATGGGGAGCTCTCCCTTCGCGCTCTACCAGATGGCTCCTAGG
The DNA here is from genome assembly GCA_023053685.1 of Diadophis punctatus similis. Lineage (NCBI taxonomy): Eukaryota > Metazoa > Chordata > Lepidosauria > Squamata > Dipsadidae > Diadophis > Diadophis punctatus. The sequence goes on along the minus strand of JALIGW010000001.1, from coordinate 257,772,668 downwards.
GTGCTGGGGGGGCTCTACCCCACCTGTCAGGCTCTCATCTCTCCCCTTTGCCCGGGGAAGAGATTTTAAAGCCGCCAGACAGCTGTTCTGGCGGCTTTTAACAAAGATCGGAAAGGCATCCAACGAGGGATGTCTGCGATGAAGCGCTCCAAACCGGAAGTCCCTTTATTTCAAAGTGATTGATGATTTTAAACACTCATTATATACAGTAGGAACGAGAACTTCGAGGTATATTACATGTGGCTATCCTTTTTATATTTTGTTGCCTTTTCAAATGTTTTGTTGCCTTTTCAAATGTTTCATTTGCGGTCTTCTTAGAGAAGTTCCACTATTATTTGGATTAATAGCCGAGGTGGCGCACACAAGAGCCGAGGTGGTGCAGTGGTTAAAAGCAGCACTGCAACCTACTTCAGCTGACTAGTTCAGCAGTTCAGCTGTTCAAATCTCACCGGCTCAAGGTTGACTCAGCCTTCCATCCTTCTGAGGTCGGTAAAATGAGGACCCAGATTGTTGGGGGCAATATGCTGAACTCTGTAAACAGCTTAGAGAGGGCTGTAAAGCACTATGAAGCGGTATATAAGTCTAAGTGCTACTGCTATTGCTATTAAAGATGGAATAGAAAGATAGACTGAAGGACCATAGAGTGCAGCACAAATATACAGAGTAAATGCAGGACACACAGAGAGAGGCAAATGGCCTGAAAGCATGATGCAGTGACATTGCAATGATTTGTAGGAATGACCTTGGGAAACAGAAAGTAGGTCCAAAGCTAAGGCAACAATCATGCAAAACAATATCTCAGCCCACAGAAAGAAAAGAGGAAAAGAAGCATCTCAGAAGAGACCTTTCAAATTTTCTGGAAAGGTAGTTCTTGACCTTAACCCAGCTGCTGTGGCCTAGAGGTAGAGCTCTAGCCTCACAATCAGGAGGTTGTGAGTTTGATCCTAGGTAGCAGCAGATGTAAGGGTCTCCTGCTTGGGCAGGGGGTTGGACTAGATGACCTTCAAGGTCCCCTCCGACTCTGTTAATCTATGAAGACTCATGACCACAACTGAGCCCAAAAATTTCCATTGCTAACTATGACATTTTTTAAATGAGTTGCACCCAAGTTTTACGATCTTTCTTGCCACCGTTGTTAAGTGAATCAGTGCAGTTTTAAGTTAGTAACACGTATATTAAGTGACTCTGGCTTCCCCATTGACTTTGCTTGTCAGAAGGTTGCTAAAGGGGAATCACATGACCCTGGGACATGGGCAACTGTCATAAATATATGCCGGTTGTCAAGCATCCAAATTTTAAACCTCACGGTGACCACGGGGATGCTGCAATGGTTTACATGTGAAAAACAGTCATAAGTCACTTTTTTCAGGGCCACTGTAACTTTGAATAGTCACTAAAAGAATGGCTGTAGGTCAAGAACTACCTGTTAAAGTAAAGAAGAAAAGAAGTGCATAATATGATAGCACAAATGGTGTAAAATATACAATTTGCTTCTTCTGCACAATTCTAATGTGAAACACATTTTATCATCATGGACCTGAGCACCTGAGGGTAGAACAAGAAGCAATGGGTGGAAACTAAACAAGGAGAGAAGCAACTTAGAACTAAGGAGAAATTTCCTGACAGTTAGAACAATTAATCAGTGGAACAGCTTGCCTCCAGAAGTTGTGAATGTTCCAACACTGGAAGTTTTTAAGAAGGTGTTGGATAACCATTTGTCTAAGCGGTATAGGGTTTCCTGCCTAAGCAGGGGGTTGGACTAGAAGACCTCCAAGGTCCCTTCCAACTCTGTTGTTGTTGTTGTTGTTGTCATCGTCATCATCATCATCATCATTATCATTACTTAGTCCATGGCTTTGTGTAAGACCATGTCTAAATGTCCCATTGAACATGCATAAGTTGTAGAATGAAGCCCATGTTCCTGGAATAAACACTTTACAAGGGCTAATATTAAAGTTTAGGATATAATCTTAAGAACTATAATGTTTTATACAATCAACACAGCATAGTGATAACTTAATAAGTAATTTGCTTTCCTGTGAATAACAAGGGTTTCTTTTTATCACCTCTTGAATTTTGAAGATTCTGTTAGGTCTGTTATTAAAAACTTTAGAGCAAAGAGATAATTTAAAGCTACCTTTTATTAAGATGTCATAACATTTGGATCAGTTGAGCACTGTCTAGCTAAAAAATAAAATAAAACGAAACCCTCTTTTTTGCTCTGAATGATAAATACGGTAGTTATATCGCTTGCTTAATCTCTTAAAGAGGAAAGGATTACTATCAGTGAATTCTGTTGGAAATGTTGAATGAGAATCCAAAAACCCACTGTGTTCTTTTTGTGAGCATCTATCACGGTAATGCCTGCTTTGATAATGGCTCTCTCGATTTTCTTTTGCTAACTTTTTACTGAAATCAATATGTATCAGTCTAATATCACCGAAGTGATGTGTAGACTTTTCATCACAATGTAAGGACAAAACTACACAGCAGGCATTTTTCCTCTGGTATGCCAGTAACCCAGTATGCATTGTTTATATTCATCACTCTCTGTGTTCAGTCCACAGTTATTAAAAGTGTTCATGCTGAGTGGCGTCTGGCACGTGTATGTACAAAAAGATGAGTAGTGAACTAAAACATTGAAAACAGGAAAAAAACCTGAAATTTTGATGGGCATTTTAAACTGAATCTGTTTAAAATGCCCATCACAAAATGAATCTTCCATCTGTTTCTAGGTTTCCTTAAGGTAGAAACCCAGATTTAGCTAGTTATTTGTTTTGGGAGTTTGATTTACCAAATATTTTTGGGGAACAAATAGCTGTGTTTACTATTGGAAATAATCCAAATGTGAAGTAACTTGTGGTATATCCTAGTTATCTGCCCATGCCAATCATTTTGTTTCATCATAGCTTATTTGGTACATGGCATTTTAATTTACATTATTGAAAGTATATTTTTTTAAAAAATGATTAAACAAATACACAATCTGACTGAGATTGGTCATCTTCCAATCTGATTGAGTTTGAGAGAATTTGCAAGGTAGAATGGCAAAAAATCCCCCAATCCGGGTCCAAAGTTTGCCGTGTCATACCCAAAAAGACTCGAGGCTGTAATTTCTGCCAAAGGTGCTTTAACGAAGTACTGAGTGAAGGGTCTGAATATTTATGCCAATAATATTTCAGTTTTTTTTTCTTTTTAGTAAATTTACAGATATTTCTAAAATTCTGTTTTCACTTTGTCATTGGGGTACTGAGAGTAGATTAATGAGAAAAAATGAATTTCAACAACTGTAGAATCAGGCTGCAGCATAACAAAATTGACAAAATTTTGATATTGCATTTCCCTTTATGTATCATTGATTGATACATCTTTATGATTGAACTGCTGATCAATCAGAAGCTTTATGACAGTCTGAATCTAGTTTGATTCAGTTCAGTTCAGGGGATCCTACTTTACAACACAGAGTCCCAGAAACAATTTGAAGTGACTCATTTCCATTTGAAACCATGGGTGTGGTCTATTTGATTTACAATTATAGTTTTTAGTGATAATAGATAAGACAGCAAGTTTAAATATCTCAGTGTCACAGTATTAAGAACTTTTTAAAACTTCTTTTTACATTGAGGTAATTCCACAGGGGATTTCTAAATTTCAATCAAAAGAATGAACAACATTAACAACATTATGTAACAGATTATTTAAAATAATGTCTTAATGGTATTTTTCAGATGGGCATTGGCAGTCCACCTATCACTTATGTTTCCAAACGCTTTTCTTTTTTTTTTTATTTATAAAAATAATTTTATTGAGTAAATTTAAAAATACATAAAACATCAAAAAACAAACAAAACATATATAAACATAACTACATATATACAAAAATGTATGTAAATTTTATGAACGATATATTATACAAAACTAACAAAACCCACAGAAAAAACAAACCAAAGAATTGACAACTCACGTACAACAATATAATTATTAATTATGCTTTAAGCAGTTTAGCATATCTTTTATCTTTCTAGATATCTTTCTATATATATACACACAAATATATATGTATATTTATATCTCTACATATATCTCTTCTATTTTACAACAATCCTTAAAAAAGTAAAAGAACGAAGAGAAAGGTCACAAAGTAGAACAAGTATAATATAGTCCATCCTCGCAATCCAAGAACCTACTATTTTGTTGTATTTTTACAATTCAACCAAATGTAAAAGGTTTCCCAGATTTTATAAAATTCTGTTTCTTCTTTATCCTTTATTCGCATGGTTAGTCTGCTCATTTCGGCACATTCAAATATCTTATTTATGACCATTAAATTGGTTGGGACTACTTCTTTTCTCCACATTTGAGCATAGGTAATCCTTGCCGCTGTTAAAATATGTATCATCAAGTATTGATTGTTTTTATTTATTTTGTCATCTATAATGCCTAGGAGGAATGTTTCTGGTTTTAGTTCTATTTTCTCCGCTATCATTTCAGTCAGCCATTTCCGAATTCTTTTCCAATAGATCCTGGCCTCTGGGCACGTCCACCACATGTGGTAGTACGTGCCCAGTTCTTTTTTACATTTCCAGCACTTTGCTGATGATTTGGAGGAAATTTTTGCCAATCTTGTCGGAGATAGATGCCACCGATAAAACATTTTATATATGTTCTCTTTGTATGCTGCAGACATCGTTAGCTTAAAATTCCAATCCCAAATTTTCTCCCATCTGTCCAAGTCAATTGAATACCCAAAATTTTGTGCCCATTTTATCATCACCTCTTTAACTTTTTCTTCCTCCATTTTCGATTCCAATAAACAGTTGTATAATTTTGTGATAATTTTTTCGTCTGGTCCCAATAGAATTTTGTCCAAATCTTGATATTTGTTTTGAAAGCCAAATTGTGTTGAGTCTTTTTTATATTTAGTTTGAATTTGCAAGTAGGTCCACCATTCTAGATTTATACACATCAAAGCCAAATCTTCTCTAGTTTTTAAGTTGTTTTGATCATCTAGTAGCTGGTTGTATGTAATCTTTTTGTCCAGATTGAATAAGTTAGGGTACGCTGTGGCCTCCATCGGAGATATCCATTTTGGAGTTTGAGAATAATATTTCCTAATTTCTCTCCACTCACTTATTAATGACCCTCGAATATGGTGCTTCTGGAAGTAGGTATGCTTTTTATTGCCTTCGTTCCACAAATAGTTATGCCACCCCAGTTGTAAGTCGTAGCCCTCGATAGTTAATATTATTTTATTCGTCAAGTTTATCCAATCTTTAATCCAAGCTGCAGCTGCCGCTTGATGATAAATTTTCCAGTCAGGGAGTCCAAATCCTCCCTGTTTCCTTTTGTCTTGTAATAGCTTGTATTTTATTCTTGGTTTCTTGCCGTTCCAAATAAAGTTCCGAATTGATTTGTCTAGTTCTGTATAAAAAGTATTTGGAATTTTTATTGGGGCTACTTGAAAGAGGTAAAGAATTTTGGGTAGAATATTCATTTTAACAGCTGATATTCTACCGATAAGTGATATCTGTGTTCACTTAAATATGTCTGAACTGGTATTTGCTTTTAAAGTATTCAAGTGATATATGTAATATAATGTAAAAACATTCAGCATGTATATTCTATTTTGAACTACTGAAAATAAACAATACCTTAATGCATCTGAGCATTAAAATAGTTAATTTCATATTTTGATCAGGTAATTAGTTTTGGAAATATCATTAACAAGGATAAAGAGACATGCCTTGATAGGATTCTCATCTTTGTGAAAACAAAACAAAACAGGAACTGGTGCCATAAGATCTTTGTGTGTAGCACCAACATTGTCACACATCATATTCAGCAGACAATAAGCAAACCACAGCATACAACTGTTCTCATTTGGATGGATCACTGGGAGACATGGGATAGCTAAAATACAATGTTCATTCAATCTCCATTGCTATTTAAACCACTAAAATAAACACTTGGAGGTGGGTTTAGATTTATTTAAAGCTCTGTTTTATAACTGTTTCATACCAATGGAAGAGGTGAGCAGGTAATACCTTTTCTATTTAAGTTAGTGAATTTTCTCTGGTTCTGTGCTTGTTTAAACATATAACTGACCAGCAATATTCAACTGGACCATGTCAAGGTAATTCCAAAAAGGTGCTTTGGAGTAGGATCTGAATGTAGCACCTGACTTCAGTTACACAAACACACACACACACACACACACACACACACACACACACACACACACTTTTCCATAAATTGGTGGCATACCAGACTCCCTTGTGCAAAATTCCACTTAGTGTCCCTCCCATTAAAATATATATTTCAACTGTGGACATACGCACATACCTGCTGTTATTATTTGTTTTTAACCTTGAAACTGGTGCCCCTCTTATACAGCATAATTGTGCAAAACGTATTTTGCACATGAATTTGTGGCAGTCCTGCCTTCCCATTGTATAAATACAAAGAGAAATAAAACATGTATCCATTACCAAGTTTTGGTTTGAGGCAGAGTAAGCACATCCAGTCTATATATATGGAGGTTTTATTATTTTTACAATAACAGTAAAAAGTAATTGTTTCCCTTTCTGCTTAAATAAAAGCATTTAGATGATTTGCCATTTCCTAGGTTGTATGGTTTAACGGTGGAAGCAACAAGGAATTGAATGTTTACTTTTTAAACATCCTTTAGGGTATCAGTGTAAAAATAATGCAAGTTAATATTCGTTCCACCTAAATAGTTTGTCCCTTGGAGCTAAACATTTCTTATAAAAGCTAACATTAGGAATGGAGCAATATGGTGTAAAGGTGAAAACAAATTTGTTCCTTTACTTCATTGGAAAAAAAGAGCAAGATCAGTCACACTCTGAGTGCAGTATATCCTAATCAAAACAGGCTACCTTGATGCTCATTCTAACTCCAAAAGAGAGATAAGCCGCAAATAAAAAACACTGAAAAGTGTTCTACCACTATTAAGATGAAAGCAGCCAACTACAGTTTTGGAAAGATTAAACATTCCTTGATAAACAATGTAATGTTTTAGTTATTTATTTAATTTATTTGTTTATTCATCACCCATCATGCTGTCACATGACTCTGGGTGGCTTACAATCTGATAAATCTATAATATAAAAGATTGAAACAGTTAAACAATAAATATATCAGAATTATCAAGAAATAGTTAAGATAATGGGAGGTTTACAATACGGTGGAGTGAGATCTTCTCCAGTAACCAGCTCCAGGATGATACTTCCTTATCTGGGTTCCAGGCCAATTGGCAGAACCAGATTTTAATACCTTTATGGAAAGCCAAGAAGGTTGGCAGATCTCACTTCAAAGAATATGATGTGCTAGAGAGTGGGCACTGGGCACCGTGGCAGAAAATGTTCTTCTCCTGCACACCATCAGACAAAATTCTGTGGATGATGGTTTTACAGCATGCCCCTTTCCTGGCATATGTGGGGTGGGCCAATCTCATTGGGGCGAGTTGGTTCCTCAAGTAAACTGGACCCATGCTATAAAAATCTTGATAGGTAATTACCAACAGCTTGAATTGGAACCAGAAGCAAACTGGTAGCCAGTGCAGCCCACATAAGCAAGAGGTTACAAGATCTATCTAGGGCCCCCAAGAACTATCCACACAGCGGCAGTTTATAGCTTGCAAATACTCTTCAAGGATAACTTTTGTCAATTGCATTACAATAGTCCAAACAAGAGATCACTGGGGTTGTATAATATTAGTAGAATTTTGGATCAGGGTCAGATTTATATCAAAAAATTATCAAAATTGACTATTTCAATGTTTATTATGCAAAGAGAAATATTAAGCCTAATCAGTATCTTTGGGTGTGAATAAGTAGCTTTCCTTATCTATTTATCAAAAATAATTATATTAGCTGTGTCAGCACTTCCCATATTTTTCCCATAATGCTTCAATTTAATATTGTTTCTTAAGAGGCCTTAATATAATTTGTTAGAAGTCCAATCTATCCAGTCCCTTCAAGAACTGTTCAGCAACATAGGTGCTTATCATATAAGATACCCTTAAATAAATGAGCAGACACTTTCATTTCTTATCCACTGAACAATACTGTTAACATTTCAGATAGCTAGATTCCTAATCCATATCTTCACGATAAGCAGATCACATTTACTAAGCAATTGCAGATGTTCTGGCATGACAATCTCCTGGCTGATTGCACAGTGCAAGTGTGATGTAATCTAGTTCCACAATAGATATTCCTCATCTCCCTGATCATGTAAATGATATTATTCTCTGTCTTTATCATAGATCTTATTGGTGATATTAAACCAGTTTTGGAATGCTAAATGAAGAAGCACAATGATTGTGTGTATAATCTTATTTCAGTCCAACTTCCATGGGCTGTTATAATTTATTATATTTTCTGGGAGGCCAAATAACTTTTTAAGAAGCTTTTAATGGTATATTTCAGTCATTATAGAGAATACAAAACATATCTACTGGGAATCTGAAGCTAGCTTCTATCTTTTTTCCCACTTCAGAAGGACAATCTGATAGCTTTTGTACCCTTGCTTTGTTTCACAAGAACAGAAGACATACTGCTACCCCATTACATAAATTTATCATGAATAATGGAGAAATCTTTAATCATTTCCGAGGACAGGGTAATTCTCTGGAAATTAGAGAGAGGTCACTTAGAGACTGGAAGATGGAAGAGGAATTAAAGATTACATCTTTCTACTTGTTTACCAACAGAAGCATTCAGAGCAGAACTCACTAGTCAGTTTGTTATCAGAATATATATGTATACATACAGGCCAATGTTTGGAGCCAGACAGGAGATAGGCACAAAATGTGTGATTTCCATTTAAACCTTATTGCTAATGGGTCAGTGTGTGTCATTTGTCATTTGTCTTCTCGAGCCAAAAATAAATTTGAGTGAAAAGGTGAGGAGACTGAATCAAAACTTTTTTCCAGTGTGGTTATGAATATGGTCCTTGAATTTTTAAAGATTTGGTTCTTTTTAGGAGGCCAAAGTTCTTATTCTATTATATCTCTCTTTTTTCTTTCATTCAGTCATGTCTGATTTTGATATTACAATCTCTCATTTTTTTCTTCCAATCAGTCACATCTAATTCACTTGGACAAATCCTTGCAGTTTCTTTGGCAAGGTTTAAGAAGTCGTTTGCCATTGCCTGCTTCCTAGGGCTGAGAGAAAGTGATTGGCCTAAGTCATTCAGCTAGTTCTACTGTTTCTAGCAGGACTAGAACTTATAGTCAGGGACAGCTTACCTGGCTACCGGTGCGCTCCGCGCACATCATCCCATTTTGCACGCGGGCACACTCGCTATACGTGATCATCCCCTCATGCGATTTTGCTTCCTCGCATGCGCAGGAAGCAAAAAATTGCCAAAATCTTGCGAATGCGTGCGTCCCCTCGTGAGATTTTGCTTCCGCACATGTGCAGGAAGCAAAAAAGCCCAAAAATTCAGGAAAAAAGATGGCGCCGCACGACGGACTGGCAAAGACGGCACCAAAGCCGTCTCGTGCAAATTGCGCAATCGGCGGGTCCCTACCGGAACGGCGCACTGAACCGCACCAGTAGGAACCAACCACTGCTTATAGTCCCTCGGTTTCTAGCAAGATGTCTCAACTGCTATACCAAATTGGCTCTCACTATATCTCTATTATACTGTAAATAAGACAATGGAATAAATAGAGTTAAGAATTATCTTCTGCCAACCTTCTCCTCTAGGTGAGACTCTTAAGCTTTAATTGTCTTGGTTCAGGCAGAGTCACCTATTCTTTCTGTGCTAGTTGATAGATACAGCTGCTCAATCAGCCAGCACATAGAAGGAAAACAAGAAAGTTTAGATGGTAGTTCTAAGCTAAGGATGAGTACCAAGTATAAGATTGTTGTAAGACAGAGAATGTGGAGATGAAGCAAACATCAATCCAGCTTGTTTAAATATGAGAGTTGGGAAATATCCATGCAAAATTTATCTCACCAAGTAATTTAACATTTTATTAGACAAAAAATATTTTTAACAGAGTGTGTTATTTGTCTTCTCTAGCCAAAAAAGAAGCAAGAGTTCCTTTAGGGCAGATACATTTCCTGCTTGCTCCAGTGCAGTACAAGACATTCTGAATGGCAGGAATAAATAATGGCGTCTTCATCCCACCTCTAAACTGTTGGTAAGGTAACTTCAAACATAGTTTTTCCTGACCTTCATCAAAAGTATTGTTTTCCCCCTCCACTGGAGCAAATAGGGTAGTCCAGCCTATCTACTGTGCTTCATTCCATCTTACATAAATGAATCTGTTCCAACTGGCTGATGAATGCTCCAGTAGGCAAGCTTCCCTAGTCCAATAAGCAGGCTCACATAGCTTTGCCTTTTATATATATTTACATGCTGGGTTGCTGGGCAGTCTGCCATGAAAAGCTGAGCTTCTTTAACTGTTCAAACAGAGGGATGGTGAAACGCTAGACCTTTCCTTTTTATATTAATACAATTAATATAATTAATGGTATTAAAATGATTACATAGGAAGCAACTTTTCAATCAAAGAAATAACTTACCAATAATATAGCATTGAGCCATTACAAAATAACATCTGCCCACAGGAACATCCCATCCCATGCAGGCAATAACTTTATTTATTTATTTATTTATTTATTTATTTATTTATTTATTTATTTATTTATTTATTTATTTATTTATTTATTTATTTATTTATTTATTTATTTATTTATTTATTTATTTATCATTCTTATAGGCCGCCCAACTCCCGCGGGACTCTGGGCGGTGTACAACATAAAAGAAGAACAATTTATAAAAACGACAATAGCAATTAAAATAGTTATAAAAATTAAAAAACATAAATCATCATTCGTGCATGGGGAGACCCAAGATGTTCTCATTTGGTCTCTATTTCATCCTGCCTGCAGGAAGAGCCATGTTTTAACGGCTTTATGGAAGGCCAGCAGGGTGGGGATAATTCAGATCTCTGTGGGTAGTTGGTTCCAGAGAGATGGACCTCCTACAGAGAAAGCTCTCCCCCATGGTCCCACCAACTGGCATTGCTTGATTGATGGGACCTGGAGGAGATCAACTCTGTGGGATCTAACCGGCCATAGGGAGGTATGTGGTAGGATGCGGTCCCGGAGGTATCCTGACCCTGAGCCATGTAGGGCTTTAAAGGTTATAACCAACACCTTAAATTGCATCTGGAGACTAATGAGCAGCCAATGCAGCTGGCGGAGAATGGGTGTAAAGTAGGTGTATCTTGGAACACCCACCACAGCTCGTGCAGCTGCATTTTGCACCAGTTGCAGTCTCCGGATACTCTTTAAGGGTAGCCCCATGTAGAGCATGTTACAGTAGTCCAGCCATGAGGTGATGAGGGCATGAGTGACCGTGAGTAAAGCCTCCCTCTCCAGGTAGGGTCGCAATTGGTGCACCAGGCAAACCTGTGCAAAGGTCCCCTAGCCACAGCTGACAGATGTTGATTCAATTTTAGCTGTGGATCTAGGAGAACACTCAAATTGCAAACCCGTTCCGAGGGAGTTAATTTCTCTCCCCCAAGAACCAAGGAGGGACGATCGACATAGTCCCTAAGGGGCAATATCCATAGCCACTCGGTCTTGTCAGGGTTGAGCTTGAGCCTCTGCATTCCCATCCAGACCCTAACATCATCCAGGCATCGGCACATTACATCCACTGCTTCCCTGAACTGAGACAGGGTGGAGATGTACAACTGGGTATCATCAGCATATTGCTGGAACCTCACCCCGTGTCGTCAGATGATCTCACCCAGCGGTTTCATGTAGATATTAAACAGGATAGGCGAGAGGACCGAGCCCTGAGGCACCCTGCAAATCAGGGGCCTAGGGGTTGACCTCTGCCCTCCTATCAACACCGACTGTGTCCTATCAGAAAGGTAGGAGGAGAACCACCGTAATACGGTGCCTCCCACTCCCAACTCACCGAGTCGGCGCAGAAGGATACCATGGTCAATGGTATCGAAAGCCTCTGAGAGGTCAAGTAGCACCAGGATGAAGGAGTGACCTCCATCCCGGGCTCACCAGAGGTCATCCATCAGGGTGACCAAAGCAGTTTCCGTGCTGTAGCCGGGCCTGAAACCCGATTGAAAGGGATCTAGATAATCAGTGTCATCCAATAACCGTAGGAGCTGGAGCGCCACCACTTTCTCTACAACCTTACCCACACAGGGCAGGTTGAAGACTGGACGAAAGTTCTTTAAATCCACTGGTCTAGGGAAGGCTTCTTGAGGAGGGGGCGCACCACTGCAACTTTTAAGAGTTGTGTGTACACAATATATACACACACACATATATGTATACTATATATATATATATATATATATAATCATATATCTCATTGGTCATCAGCAATGATATCAAATTAATTTATAATAAATTTCTATGAAGACGATTTGCACCTTTCATCAAAATGGGTAACATAACAACATGAAGGACAGCTTGAAACATTTTTTTCCTAAATTCTGTACTTGTTTATTTTCAATCTCCTTCCCATTTTTCTCACTTTACAATTTTAACTTCTCTCTACTCAACATTCTGCAAATTAAGATCTATCTGACAAAAAACTGACTACAAGAATTAAATATATACTAAAACAGAAAACCAAAATTAACATTAGGAGGGTTCTTATTTGGTACTCTTATGATCTGATCTGACTTTGAGAGTGTTTTTGAATTGAGTTTTTTTCGTCTAGAACTCATCATTTTTTTAAATAGCATTCAGATATATTGGCTAAATAATAATATGACAGACTAAGTATTTTAAGCTATCATTATCTGGCAGCACTTTTAATATCACTTTAATGTAATCAAATAAACAATAGAAATCCTTTTTTTTAAAAAAAGAAAGTTTTTAATAAACTTGTTTTGCTATTTTTTTCCAGAATTAAATACCTGATTAAACTGAGGTATAACGGCAATATCAAAGGATTTAAAGAACAAAACCATAAACATAATTCCACTGGACAGGAATCCACTACAATAACCTAAGGGCTGAAGGAAGGAGTAGGAGAGAAAAATCTCATTATACGAATGGGATTCACTCCTGTATTGATAGATTTTGCCCCTTGTAATTCTTTTAATGTGGATGATGATACAAAGATCAGAAAATGTTTTTAATGATGAGTACTGCTCATTTAATTTGAAAAGTCTTTGTCATAAAAGAATGAAATCAAAGAGGCTTCTTCATAACTAAGAAGAAAAAGCCAAGTTTATGGCCTACAGAGGTGATTATTATTATTATTATTATTATTATTATTATTATTATTATTATTATTATTATTATTATTATTATTATTATTATTATTATTATTATTATTATTATTATTATTATTATTATTATTATTATTATTATTATTATTATTATTATTATTATTATTATTATTATTATTATTATTATTCCTGAATTGACGAACTCCCTGGTCTTCCTAGTTTGAGTCGCTGCTGTCATCTAATTTCCAAAATCAAACTCTAATAAATTTCTTCTTGTTATAAACAAAGCTAAGTTATAAACAAAGCTTACTACATTATAGGGAATATTCATAGTTCATATTCCAACAAATATAGGGCTTATTTGTCTTATAGACCAATCTTCTGCACTCTCCCTTTGGAAGCAGGGAAACAGGGGGAAAAATGGTCCTATTAAAACAAAAGGATAAAAAAAAATCCCTGGACTGTGAGAGGAAAACAGTGGGCTTTACTATCTCTCCACAAGTCTTTAACTATAATGGAAAGTTCTCTTAAAAGCTGAAGTAAGTCCAGGTAATAGAAATAGAGGAAAGAATTGTTTCAGGAGTCTTCTGCTTCTGTAGGAACAGATAATATTTTTAGTAAGAAACTTGTGTACGGTTGATTTTCCCTTTCTCTGTGATGAATAGAATAGAATAGAATAGAATAGAATAGAATAGAATAGAATAGAATAGAATAGAATAGAATAGAATAGAGTAGAGTAGAGTAGAGTAGAGATAATAGAGTAGAGTAGAGTAGAGTAGAGTAGAATAGAATAGAATAGAATAGAATAGAATAGAATAGAATAGAATAGAATAGAATAGAATAGAATAGAATAGAATAGAATAGAATAGAATAGAATTTTATTGGCCAAGTGTGATTGAACACACAAGGAATTTGTCTTGGTGCATATGCTGTCAGTGTACATAAAAGAAAAGATACGCTCGTCAAGAATCATAAGGTACAACACTTAATGATAGTCCGGGTACAAATAAGCAATCAAATCATATCAGGAACCAATCAATATAAATTGTAAGGATACAAGCAACAAAGTTATAGTCATACAGCCATTAGTGGGAGGAGATGGGTGATGGGAACGATGAGAAGATTAATAGTAGTGCAGACTTAGTAAATAGTTTGACAGTGTTGAGGGAATTATTTGTTTAGCAGAGTGATGGCTTTGGGGAAAAAACTGTTCTTGTGTCTAGTAGTTCTGGTGTGCAGTGCTTTATAGCATCGTTTTGAGGGTAGGAGTTAAGCAGTTTGTGTCCAGGATGTGAGGTTGTGAGGATGTGATGCTAAGTCACATTTCATTGGCTTTTAATAGTCTTCCACAGTAAACAGGTTGGGCTGTCTCTCAAGGGCAGAAGGAAATACCATGTCTACACATACTTGGTCCAGAAGTCACATTACATACATTACTTCAACTGTTTCATGTTGATCTTTTGGTGGTCACCTGGAAGATAGATGGTAAAAGCAAGAGCTACAAAGCCATTCTTTCAAAGCATGAGGAAAGACCAGAGTGTGAAGATCCAGAGATATTTTCAGAGAAAAGGTTTGAGACCACTAGTCAACACCCAATGTATCTATTCTGCTACAATTTTATATATCCTAGAGCAGTGGTTCCCAAACTTTTTCAGTCCACCGCCCCCTTGGTGCTACAAACTCAGCCTCACCGCCCCCCACCCCACCCCCTCAGGTGGGCGTGGCTTAGTGGTCAGGTGACCGGGTGGGCATGGCCAACTTGTAAAATGTGGTGAAACTCACTTAACAACGCTCTTGCTTAGCAACCAAAATGTTAGGCTCAATTGTGGTCATAATTCATTCTTTCTTTCTTTCTTTCTTTCTTTCTTTCTTTCTTTCTTTCTTTCTTTCTTTCTTTCTTTCTTTCTTTTTCTTTCCTCCCTTCCCCTTCTTTCTTTCTTTTTCTTTCTTTCTTTCTGTCTTCCTTCCTTGCTACCATCTCTCTTCCTTCCTTCCTTCATTCCTTCCTTCCTTCCATCTCTTTCTTTCTTTCTTTCTTTCTTTCTTTCTTTCTTTCTTTCTTTCTTTCTTTCTTTCTTTCTTTTCCTTTCTTCTTTCTTTCTTCCTTCCTTCCTACCATCTTTCTTCCTTCCTTCCTTCCTTCCTTCCTTCCTTCCTTCCTTCCTTCCTTCCTTCCTTCCTTCCATCTCTTTCTTTCTTTCTTTCTTTTCCTTTCTTCTTTCTTTCTTTCTTTCTTTCTTCTTTCTTTCTGTCTTCCTTCTTTCTTTCTTTCTTTCTTTCTTTCTTTCTTTCTTTCTTTCTTTCTTTCTTCTTTCTTTCTGTCTTCCTTCCTCCCTTCCTCCCTCTTTCTTTCCTTATTTTCTCTCTCTCTATATCTATCTATCTATCTATCTATCTATCTATCTATCTATCTATCTATCTATCTATCTATCTATCTATCTATCTATCTATCTATCTATCTATCTATCTATCTATCTATCTATCTATATATATATATCGCACACCCCACGGGACTACATTGCCTCCTCTGGCTCTGCCTATGGCAATTTAAAATGTGCTTCTGTCTGCGAGGAAAAGGGGCGTGTTTGAAAAGAGGGGCTGGAGGTGGGTGGGAAATCTATCGCACATTGAGCCACTGTGTGTGTGTGAGTGTGTGTGTGAGTGTGTGTGTGTGTGTGTGTGTGCGTGCATGGCCAAAAACATCCAGGTTTGGAAAACTGGGCGGTTTTGAAACCGGTTCCCCCAAACCTGGTTTGCATTTGGTTGCAAAAACAAACAAACAAACAAACACACAAGCCATTTTGGTTTCTCGCCAAGGCTGGCTCAACTGGATGACCAAACAGAGCCTGGAAAGGAAAGAAAACTGCAGAAGTGGTCAATGGAGGGGATGGGTGGGACAGATGCACATGGGGGAGGGTCTTCTCCCCCACCCCCCACACTGGCACATTCAAGGGGCTTCCTGGAAATACACCCCCTCCCCCGTGGGAAGCGCTGGCACCCTCCAAATTGCCTTCCTTGGCACAGAGCAGTTCGGAGGACTGAGGCCGGGTGGAGTGGGGGACTCCTGTAGCCAACAGGCACAGCTGGAAAGCCCACTCCTCACCTGGTGGTGTGTCATGCCTGCCTAAATTGCTATCCATCCGGGGACAGGGGAAGATGGCATTGCAGGGACTAGCGAGAGCAGTGTGTTAGGTGGGCAGAGGAGGCGAGGCCGAAGGCCACATCGTGAGACGGGCATGCAGAGAGGTTGCAGAGGGGGCGCAGGAGGCTGGGCACCTGGGATCTTCAGTGGGATGGGGAAGGGGGTGGTACTGGGTGTTTGGGGTGGGGTGGGGAGTTATGATTTTTAGAAGATGAGACACACATGCACGCACAATGGCCAAGGGGAGAATTTAACTTGGGGTTGTTTGGGAGAAAAAAATAGAGGGAGGGAGGGAAGGAAGGAAGGAAAAGAAAGGAAAGGAAAGACAAAGAAAAGGAAGGAAGGAGAGGGAAGGAAATGGAAGGAGGGAGGGAGGGAGGGAGGAAAGGAAGGAGGGAGGGAGGAAAGAAAATAGGAAGGAGAGGGAGGGAAATTAAAGGTGAAAAGGAGAGGGAGGAAGGAAAAGGAAGGGAAGGAGGAAGGAAGGGAAGGGAAGGAGGAAGGAAAAAGGGGGAAGGAAAGGGAAGGAAGGAAAGGAGGAAGGAAAAGGAGGGGGAAGGAAAGGGAAGGAGGGAAGGAAGGGGAAGAGACAGAAGGAAGGAAGGAAAGGGAAGGGAAGGAACGGAGGAAGGAAAAAGGGAAGGAAGGGAAGGGAAGTAGGAAGGAAAAAGGGAAGGAAAGGGAGGAAGGAAGGAAAGGAAAGGAAAGGGAGGCAGGCTAAGGCGGCAGAAACTCTGGTGGGCAACTGATCCTGATCTCCCCCCCCCCCATCGCTGCCCTCTTTCTGGACCGACTTTCAGGCCGCGGCACCTCTTGGCCAAAGGAGCAGAAAAGAGGCAGCTGCAATTTCCCCATAAGGTCTCCCTCCTCCTCCTCCCGCCCCCCCCAACCCAACCCCCCCACCCAGCCCCTGCCCGCCCCCTCAATCCCGTGTCTTACTGGTTTAACAGCTCCGTCTTTCTGTCGGCTGGCCTCTAGGGAAAAAAACTTGCAAAATACAGAAACTCTTTTCGCTGCGAGTTGTTAATTGCTCACCCTCGCGAGAAGAGTTTCTGTATTTTGCAAGCTTTCCAGGGGTCTCCAACCTTGGCAACTTTAAGACTTGTGGACTTCAACTCCCAGAATTCCTCAGCCAGCTTTGCTGGGAGTTGAAGTCCACAAGTCTTAAAGTTGCCAAGGTTGGAGACCAGTGCAAAGAGACCAGATGACAGATACACGGAGCTGTTAAAAGTCCAGTAAGACGCCTGTCTCGCGGCCCACCCAGTCCCTGCCAGGAAAAGAGTGGCAGGAAAAGCGGCGAGCGGGCGATTGGGTGGACATTGGTGGCGGCACGGGGACAGGACAGGTGAACCACCTACCGCCCCCCTGGACCCTCTCACCGCCCCCCTGTCTCCACCCTTACCTCTCACCGCCCCCCTAAGGGTTCCCACCGCCCCCTGGGGGGCGGTACCGCCCACTTTGGGAACCACTGTCCTAGAGCTTTCCCTGAGTAATGTTGATACGGTTGGGGAGGAACATTAACATCAATATAACTGAAGGAAACTTAAGTCTACTTCATTCATGCTCTGAGGATGAGATGAAGACAGTATCATTGGGGCAGGACATGCCTAAACCATGGCTAGGTAAGGTTCATTTGACAAAATAAAGATTAAATATCATTTACACTCACTATCAGTTGTGGATACCTTTTTTTTTTCTTTTTGCAATCTTGTTCATTCTTACCAAATCTATCTGGTACGTCATGTTTTATTTCATGTGCTATTGACTGGACTTTCTGAAAGCTACAAGGCATATGGAGTTAATGCTTTGGTGAAGAACCTTTATCTATCTATTCATGAGTATATGAATAGATATAAGACTTTGGCACTTACATTGTCAGTATACAAGGGCACCCTTCTGTTCAATGAACCAGTGAATTGAATGGGAAATAAACAACAGGGTGAGTGCTCTCTGTGTGCTTTCCTCTGTTGGAATCAAAGGATCCCAGCTGCTTTTAGATAGTAAGATTGATAAGTAAACCAGATCACATGCCGAGAATAATTAGGAAAAGGCTTATTTAATTATTTCATGGCATCATTGCAATTGCACAGCAACTATTGTGCCCTCTGATTTTTATGAATGCAAAAGAATTTCATTTTAAAATCCCCAGTACTGGAACAACCAGCAGAAAATTTGGGGAATTTCTTTTAGCATGAAATAATTCATTTGTTCACTCACTCACTCACACACTCTTTTCTCTTTTTAACCATCTTCCACTCACTAAATTATCAGGATGGCCCAAATGATTTTCTTCTTGGCAGCTTCAAACATGTTGAATCAGTCCGTTAAACAAATCTTATAAACCACCCACTAGACCTCTTTCTTAGTACTGAGTTTGACTTGAGGAAAGTGCCTTTGCAGCATTTAAGAACTGCCAATGCAAAGTCTGCAAGAGAAAGTTTGATGGTGAGAAGAATAAGGTTTGCTTTTCCAAACCATTGGAAGGAATATATGGACGCTGGGCTTAAGAGATTTTCGGGTGGCAATTAGAGGAGGAAAGGAAGTGTTGGTTACTATGGCAACTTAGGCTGTATTCTAAATAAATTTAAAATTCCAGCTGTTTAAATCCATGTGTGTGTGTGCATGTGGGTGGGTGGGGGTGGGTGTTTGTATGTATCTTTCCACTGCAGAAGTGATGCTAGCTTGAAGTTATTAACTCATTTTCAAAAGGCATACCTCAATCTTCAGATATTCTGGTACACTATAATGTGATAATTGTCTTGGCATTTGAACATTCATTTCATTCTGGGAAAAAGAAAGAAAAGGTCACTTATGTACTAAAGTGAAAGTCCCATGTCTTTGTGTTGATAAAATGAATCCCCCAAGATTGGCCATGCCATAATTTGATCGCTATATTACTACATATGATAATACTATCTATACTAAAGATATAAATGAGAATTCTCTGGAAGTCTCAAGTGGTACATTGCACAAATAATCAGAAATGAATCTTGACTGATAGTATATAATTGGTTTATGTTGGGCATTTCTTATTGTTCTTTCTGTTCTATTGGTAAACTGTGAAGGGATAATGCCTTCATTTGATTTGGTAACTACCAAGGTATGACTTCTATGAGAGAGTCAAAGCCCATCTTATGATCACCTATGATGAAGCAATTGGACAGCAAAATTTTTTTAAAAAGTGTTTCCCTTTAGATAGGTAAGTGAAGATTCTGTAGATAGCAAAGAAATTATTGAGAAAGTTTCATTAATAAATTGGAAAACAAGTCAAGGGCAAAAATGTCTGACTTTGTTAAAATAAGTTATTCTAATATCAAACTTTATTTTACTTTATAGATAAAGCATGCCTGAAAGAAAGCTACAAAACTTGCATATTTGTAAAATGTAATGACACTGCCTTTATTACCCACTTGGTGCCAATCACAGTTCTAGACCTCTTGTATGTACTTTTTGGAAGATTTTGATTACGTATATCTGTCAGCTTAAATGTGAGGAAATGGTAGTTTCACCCTTATCTCAACACAAGGCCTCCTATTTGGAGGAATAGATATCTACAGTACAATATCTACAATATCTACAATATTGAAAATATATCTTGAGATGTTGGCACAACGGGTCCACAATTGGGGGACCACTTCTTTGCTATCCATTTGCTGAATTTATTTATTTGTAATTTTAACCCATGGTTCTACTTATAATGAATACAAATTAAGTTCGTTTCTTTTTTCTTTGACATCCCTTTATATATTTGAAGAATTATTTCCCCTTAATAGTCTTTTCTGCAGACTACCAGACCTTTTAACTATATCTCATGGTTTCCAGATCTCTTACCATTTGATAGTCTTCTGAACTTAATCCAATTTCTCATTGTCCTTTTTGAACTCTGCTGTGTAGTCTTAGATATAGTATTTCAAGTGGGATGTGACCAGGAGAGAATTTCACTCAATTACTTCTCATCATCTTGATTCTGTGTTAATATATCCCAAGATAGTACTGCCTTTTCATCAGTTTCATCACACTCATGTATAGCTTGCAATTAACAAAGATACACAGAATCTTTTCCGCCTAGATCTTTTTTGAATTTAGGCGTACTGCCCCTCTCACTCACACACACATGTAACAACTGTGGTTTAGTGGGTTTATTAATATTATCCAGCAATTGCCTTCACCAAAAACCCAAAACTGTCCCAATCAAGTCCAGCCATGAGCAAAGCAAGCTTAGTTCACAGAGCAAGGGCCCAATAGTCCACAAAGCACTTGAAAGGTGCTCAAACAAAATAATGCCACTAGACAAACTTAAATCCACCAGGCAAAACTTAACTCCACACACAAGACAGCTCACGGGACAAGAAAAGTTCAGAGTCTCCAAGGCGCATTTCCAAACATGTTGTCAATCCAGAGTCAAGAAGGAATCACTAAGATCAAACAAATAGCTAGAAAACAAACCCATTGTTCCCAGCAATGCCTCCATCTGTCTGCTGTGATAAATAGCCAGCTTCTGGTGCAGGCCATCAAGAAGGTGAGGCCCTCTTCTCTCAAGTAATCTGGCTGACCTTCTCTGATCCTGCCTTTTCTCTGCCCTACATGTTCTCAGATGAGGTGTAGAAGGCAGTTCCTCCTCCTCTTTGCTGGCTATCTGCCACTGCAAACTTTCCCCAGCTGAAGCCTCCTCCAAATCCTTCCAGATGGCCATTCACAGCCATCAATCAACTCATCTCCTGACATGCCAGGGATGGGCTCATCCTCCCCTGAACTGACATCTGAGGAGGTATCTGGGGAGTCATCCAAGGGTAAGGTGATCAGACGTCCCGCTTTTGGCGGGACAGACCCGATTTCAAACAAATTGTCCCGCGTCCCGGGGCGTTTTCAAAAAGTTCCGCTTTTTGAATTTGCGCCACGGTTTGGCCACCCCTGGTTTAGCGCGTCTTTGCTGTGTCCCCCGGAGCTATTTAAGCAGTGTGATAAAGCAAAGCAAAACATTAAAAGCCGAGGAAGGAAAAAAAAAAGAAGAGCAGCCACCTTCCCCCCAGCAAAGCCCTGAACGGAACGGAACAGAGGGGGCAGGGGACGACAATGGAGGCTGTTTCGTTGCTTAGCAACCAAGGCGAAACAGATTCTCTCTGTCCCTCCCTTCCTCAGGCCGCAGTTCTTTGCACATGGCATGGGTTCAAATAGATATCAGCCTTTTTTTCGTCTCTGCCTCGGCGCGAATGGTGACGCAATCGGCACGCGCCTAATGTGAAAGAGAAAGGAGACGTGTGGGGCTGAGGAATTGGGAGTTTCTCCCCTCATGAAAATGTTATGGTGGTGAATTTGGGTAGGTAGCCGCCGCCGGAGGAGTCAACGCGGGACGCCCGCCTGCCGCCCACGCCGCCCACGGCCGGCCCGAGCTGAGAGGCCTGCTGCTGCTGCTGGGCCCAACCTGGCCGTCCTCGAGTGCCTGCAGGACGTGCGCGAGGTCAGCGGGCGGCGCGGGACCCCCGGGCGGGCAGGGGGAGGGAGGAGGAGAGCCAAGAGACGCTGGGGGCTGATCCCTTCCCAAGCCAGCCCAAGCTACTGCCGGCTCCCGAAGGGGAGGCGGGAGGCGAGGAAAGGCCTCCCGCCTCTCCCCCCCCTGACGCCGACATTAGCGGTCTTTTGCCCTCTGCGCATGCGCAGTGTTCTGCGCATGCGCAGAGGGCAAAACGGCGTCCAGGCGGCCCTGCCCCCCGTCGGTGTCCCGCTTAAAAAAAAAAAACCTGGTCACTTTATCCAAGGGGGACATGACATTAGGTAAAACATCATGACACACTTTTTCAAAGTTCTTGTCAACTACACAATTTAGTGAAATGTGGATTGTTTGTTTTGTTGCTGTTCAATGTAGTAGGCCTTTACATGTGTTCGCAGATATTCCAATTAAAAATCTTTTGGAGGATTAATAGGCCTGTACAGTAGTTAACCTTTGGAAGATGAATATGACATTTCTTCTCCTTCAGTGTTCTAGGGCCTCGCTAATGGGTTCTTAAGTTTTGTTGAGACTGGTTATATGATCTTCTCGGCTAATACTTTCTTTTTTTATTATTCAAAGCTATAGTTTTCTCCTTTGCTTTGTGGGAAAGTAATAACTAGCTAGAACTCCATTTCCCAAATACAAAATACAGATTAAGGTGCTTTGCCTCTTCTCCATCATTCAGGACCAATTTGCAACTCATCTATGCCTTTGTTGGACTTCCTTTTATTTCTAACACACAAATATAACCATTTTTGCTTTTGTTGTAATTTTAAATAGCTGTTTTCAGCACCACCTCTTTTTGTGTTTTAGGTTTTTTTACTATTCCTAAAGTTTCTAAATACTATCTTGTATAGTTATTGATGACTGATTATGTGCAACCTAGTCAATGCTGATTCTTAGCACCCTCCCAACGTAGGTTAATTCTTAACCTTCTTTCATGTCCTAAATGTGTTCTTTGTATCTTCAGGATTTTAGAGAGCTCTTTGTGTATCAACAATGACCTTTTAAGATCATTTTCATTTTTCTTGTAGAGTGTGATAAATGAATACAATTATAGACTTACAATAATATAAAATTTCCCAATTACTTAAAAAACTGCATTCTTTAACATACTCTGTATGGTCCAGAACTATTCTACTTATCTACGTGTAGGGAAATTGCTGAAGAAATTTTGTTCCACTCATAGTCAATCTAGTTCAAAAATTCCTAGAGATAAGGGGTACACAGGCTATTGTCCCAAAACTTCATGTATTTCCACCAAACCTAGACTGTGTTGACTGGATATGCTTCAAAAATAAACCAATACTAACATTGCATGAGCTATTGTGTCCGAGATAAGTCAGGAATGATCACATAACACAAGGAGTGTTTCAATTAATTGCATTTAATTTCCTCTAAATCTGAAAGCATTTTTAATTCAAACATACAGTAGTTAGCTTTTTCCTACATCTTTCGATTTATTTTTGTACCTAAAAGAATGAGTGAATGAATAAGGAAATAAAGAAACATGGAGAAAAGGTACCAATGGAAGAGAATATCTGTAGTTCAGGTTGAAATGTGGGGGTCCTTAATGTATTTATTTATTTATTTATTTATTTATTTATTTATTTATTTATTTATTTATTTATTTATTTATTTATTTATTATTTATGTCAAATACGTGTTGGTAATATACATAGATATAACATTGTTTATATACATAAGATGAGTACTGATAAGAGGGAACATTAGGACAGGGATGGTAGGCACGCTGGTGCACTTATGCATGCCCCTTACTGACCTCTTAGGAATCGGGTGAGGTCAACAGTGGACAGTCTAAGGGTAAAGTTTTGGGGGTTTGGTGACGAAACCACAGTGTCAGGTAGTGAGTTCCAGGCATTTACCACTCTGTTGCTAAAGTCGTATTTTCTACAGTCAAGTTTGGAGCGGTTCACTTTGAGTTTGTATCTGTTGTGTGCTCGTGTATTGTTGTGGTTGAAGCTGAAGTAGTCGTTGACAGGAAGGACATTATAGCAGATAATTTTATGAGCTATGCTTAGGTTGTGCCGAAGGCGACGTAGTTCTAAGCTTTCTAAGCCCAGGATTTCAAGTCTGGTTGCGTATTCTGTTGCGAGTAGAGGAGTGGAGGACTCTTCTTGTAAAGTATCTCTGGACACTTTCTAATGTATTTATGTCCGATATGCGGTGTGGGTTCCAGACAGATGAGCTTTATTCAAGGATTGGTCTGGCGAATGTTTTGTATGCTCTGGTTAGTAGTGTGATATTACCGGAGAAGAAGCTACATAAGATTAGGTTAACAGTTCTTGAAGCCTTTTTGGTGATGTTGTTGCAGTGGGCTTTGGCACTTAGGTCATTTGATATGAGTATTCCAAGGTCTTTGACAGGGTGAGGGTCGTCTGCAAGTTCTTGTCTGTTCAGCCTGTATTTAGTGTTCTGATTTTTTTTTTTTTGGCCACTCTGAGCTTGGTTCTTTTCTTGCTTGCATTGATGATGCTACCTAGTTGAGTAATGAAACATCTGCAAGAAAACAACCAAGTTCAGAGAGCACCAAGGACCCCACATGGGAAAAGCAGCTTGTATACACTAAATCAGTGTTTGTTGCTTTCCACATGCAAGATTCATTCAGTGACCTTAAGCTTGCACAAATGTCCCTATTTTGTTCTCCAGTCCCAGCCTCTGTGATGATTTATTAAAATGTTCCAGAAAGTAGGATTGTACAGAAAGCTGTCAAAAAGATACTTGAATAATGTGTGACATTCTAAAACAACCTTTCCAAACACCTTTGGGCTTTATTCAAGCAGTATCAAAGCTCACCTTTCTTGAGTTACATGTCTGGTGTTTGTTCATGCACAAATCATTCCCAGGATGGGGCTTGGGAGTAAAAGTAGCATCTTCTTTCTTCGGTGAGGTTCTTACCTTATTTAGCCTGCAGCTTCAGCCTGATGGTTGTGCAATGGGATTGGGAAGGCAACAGCAGCTTTTTCTCTCTCTTTCCTTTAAGTTCCTAGGGAGGTGAATAGAAAGGCTTCCTTCCTTGATGAGACTCCTCCCTTATTTGACAAGTAGCTCTAGCATGGAAAATATGCATATTTTGATTATTGATCACTTAGGCGTTTTATATAATGGACCAAATAGACTACTGTATTTTTCGGAGCATAAGACATACCTTTCCCCCCCCCCCTAAAAGAGGCTGAAAATTTGGGTGTGTCTTATACTCCGAATGTAGCTTTTTCAAATCTTTTTTTTCAACCCTAACGAGGTGCTAATGATCTTCCAGGCTTGCAGGATTTTTTCATTGCTACTCCCTCCGAAGAAGATTTTTTTCAGCCCTAAGTCTTTGCAGGCTTGTTTTCATTGCTACTCCCTCCGAAGAAGATTTTTTTCAGCCCTAACCAGGGGATAAAATAATGTGCTGAAGCTGGCCACACTAAGGACACTAGCCAGATGAATACCTGGTAGGTAGATTTTTTCCCCTATTTTCCTCCCCAAAAACTAAGGTGCGTCTTATACTCCGAAAAATACGGTAAGTTGGGAAAGTCTCAAACAGGAAAGTACAATAGTACAAGTGCTCCTGTATTTTGTAGGATGTCCTAGTATGTTTTGTATATTACTTAACCTTTATGGAATTACAGAATAGGTATCCCTAGTACAAAAGAATGCAGTGATAAAAATGAGTGTACTGAATTTCAGAAACTTTTGATCCATGTTTGGCACACATTATTAAAAAGCATTTTAAAACTGCAAAGCCTAAATCATATCTTGTATCAATAGCATTTATTACATTAATCACATATTTTGTTTTAATACCTTTGTTGCTGGTGCAGCTGCTATAGAAACTATTTTGTATATCAGATACCTTTTTGTTTAACTTTTAAAGTATGAAACTGTACGAAGGGTGAAATCCAGCAGGTTCTGACAGGTTCTGGAGAACCGGTAGCGGAAATTTTGAGTAGTTTGGAGAACCGGTAGCAGAAATTTTGAGTAGTTCAGAGAACCGGTAGTGGAAATTTTGAGTAGTTTGGAGAACCGGCAAATATCACCTCTGGATGGCCCCAGAGTGGGGTGGGAATGGAGATTTTGCAGTATCCTTCCCCTGGAGTGGGGTGGGAATGGAGATTTTGCAGTATCCTTCCCCTGCCATGCCCACCAAGCCACGCCTACCAAGCTATACCACGCCCACCAAGCCACACCCACAGATCTGATAGTAAAACAAATAGGATTTCACCACTACTCCCAAAGTCGTGTCAACCTTTCTTCAACCTAGATTTAGTGTGGCTAGAACAAAATGGGAAGCTATTGTTTTAAATATAATGCCACCCACCCATATGTACAAAATAATTACATGAAGAATTGAGTATCTCTACACGTGATTATGTATTAATTGATGTTTCTGACCAAAAATACATTTAAAATGTGCCAATGATTGTGTGCTGTTTCCAGGCAGATATAAAGTTAAAAGGCTTGCTTTCAACCTGTTCCTGGATGAACTACAAAATATTTACCAGTCATCCTTTCCATGTTTTCAAAAAAGGATGACTTTATAAAGCATGTTGTAAGATTTTGTGCTGAAAATCGAGGATGAGAGCAATGGTTAAAAAATAAAATAAAAAATAAAATTGGAAAGAAGGTGACTGGAATTTGTTATGCAGTGCACGAAGGGCACAACCGACTTCAAAATGCTGTTAACATTTTAATATGTGATGTTGTTAGTCATCTCAGAAGAATTTTGTGACTTTGCAGCTATGGAGTACAAAATAGCATTTGAAACATGGGAAAACCAAATAAACAATAGATTCTATATCTACTTGTGGACTAGAAAGTTACAAGAATAGTGCCCATCAACTCTCCCCCCCCCCTCTCTCTCTCTCTCTCTCTCATCTATCTATCTATCTACATCTACATCTGAGCTGAAGTGGTGCAGTGGTTAAATGCTGCGACTGCAGGCTGACTGCTATTTCAGCAGTTCAGCTGTTCAAATCTCACTAGGCTCAAGGTTGACTCAGCCTTCCATCCTTCCGAGGTCGGTAAAATGAGGACCCAGATTGTTGGGGGCAATATGCTGAACTCTGTAAACCGCTTAGAGAGGGCTGTAAAGCACTATGAAGCGGTATATAAGTAAAGTGCTATTGCTATTGCTATCTACATCTACGTCTGTCTGTCTGTCTGTCTATCTCTATCTATATATATATATTTGAAGTACCATATCAAGGGTATATTTATGGTTAATTCATGGCAGTTCTGAAGTTGGAGAAAATGTATGCAAGTACTTTGTATACAAATTATACAAAAAGAATCATAAGGTAGATTTGGAAAAAGAAAAAGAGAGATCAGTTTCCGAAGGAAAGAAATGATGTTTCAGAAATTACAAAGTACTGATTAACTTAACTTTAAAGATTTTATAGAATAATTTAAGGTTTTTATGAAAGATGTTCATCTTACAGATCTCTTTGGAAAACCTGTTTCAAAGAACCTGAGTCATATATGTGAGTAAATGGTGAAATGGCATGAAAATGAGAAAACTTCAGAAAATATCAAGTAAAGATATGGATCAGCTGTAATAGAAGTTGATGATATTTTGATGAGAAATTTTACCCAAGCATTTTATGTCATGTTATAAAATAAGACTGGGAGGGAGAACAGATCATTGGTTAAAAATCATTTCACTAAAAAGATAATTTCAATTGCTAATCTCGTAAAAAAAATACTGCAGTAGAAAAACTGATTTCTTTATGAAGAACTTGTGGTCACTGAACTTTTTTTCCGTTTTCATGAGAGAAAATAGAAATCAATCTAACTTATAAGCGTTGTAAATATTTATAATTGTTTTATAAATATATGTTTTTATTAAATTGTTGCCTTGAACTGCAAGATGGGCATCATATAAAAGCAAAAAAAAAGTGATTTGACATGTTCCCAGTTTTTAAACTAAAAAAAATGACACTTTTCCCCCAGAAATTATTCTGTAATGAAAAATAGGAATCATCCTTCAAGACTCATTAGAGCAGTATAAACTGGGTTAATAGTTTGATTCAGCAGTGGGTTGCTTCAGGTTCGGCCCGGTTCTAAGAACCGGTAGCACCGGCGGCAGGAGGCTCCGCCCACCTCCCAGGAAGCTTCTGCGCATGCAGAAGTGTCACGCAAGCATGCGCGCGAGCCAGTAGTAAAGGGTTTTACAACCCACTACTGGTTTGATTACATAAACAAATGTTAGCAAATAAAATATGCTGCTGATTTCTTTATTTCTGAGTTTTGTCCCAGACTAACTGCTTTAAAAAATGATAAGCTTAAGTAACCATTGTTAGCTTAAATTTCTCATCCCCATTTTTCCTCTGGATAGTAGTAGTATCCGTGGTGGCATTAAAGGAATAATTTTATCAGGACAGAATTGGACAAGGTACTTCCTGTGTTATGCCAAGCAACTTGTCATGTTACTTGGTTGGAGATAAGCAGCCTGGTATCTTTCAGACATTTGGGACTATAATTTCAACCAACCATTCCAATCACTAAATCGGCTGAGATATAATGGAAATTGAAGTCCAAAGTGCTTGGAGGTTATCAGGCTGCTTGACCTGTTGGCATGCATGTTGAGGCCTAAATTGAACTGCCAATCTATCTAGCAGTTGATTATTGTTCTACTGCTGTGCCTCCTAACCACCTCCTTCTGTAGAGGAGATTTCTTTGTAAAAGAGAATTTCTCTATCTGCAGAGGTTTCAAGTGCATTATGTAAATCAGAAGCAATTGATTTCAGCTATAATTTGCCTTGTTAGTCCTTTCAAAATGAGAAATATCAAAGTATTTAATAATTGGGATATACCAAGGTATTAAGAAACATTATTTAAACAAAGATGAAAGCAGGAGTCTTCAGACTTTGCGGTGTCATGGACCACTAAATTTCAGATAGGACTAACTTTTTAAAACACCTTGATATCAAAAATTAAGGAATCTGCTCTAAATAATAGTATTTAACTGAAACAATTGAAAAGCTAAAGAAGTACATTGATTTTGGAAGGTCTGGCAGAGAACAGCATTTTGTATATAATCTATATTCTATAATTCTCTTTGAGCTGGAAATTTTATACTGAAATATTATAATACTTGGGTTCTAGTTGCCTTTTTCAGAGAACTGATGACATAAGGAGAAATACCTTGCTCTCCCTAATAAATGCAGAGGATAAAAGCATGAGTGGGAGAGAAAAAACCTTAACTACCATCTCTCTCATTTTATAGTTCATTGGGTATAAAGTTAGATAATTGAAACATTTTTAAAACCTTCACTAGTTAATAGACATCAATTACAATATAAATTTACTAGCCACATTTCTGTTTAGAACTGTGTTGATGTAATATACCATATTTTTCAGAGTATAAGACGCACCTTTTTCCTCCCTAAAAGAGGCTGAAAATTTGGGTGTGTGTTATACTCCGAATGTAGCTTTTCCGAAGCTTTTTTCCCAGCCCTAAGGAGGTGCTAACGATCTTCCCAGCTTCCTACTCCATCTTTGCAGGCTTGTTTTCATTCCTACTCCTCTGAAAAAGGTCTTTTCAGCCCTAACCAGGGGATAAAATAATGTGCTGAAGCTGACCAGACTAAGGACGCTAGCCAGATGAATACCTGGTAGGCAGATTTCCCCCCCTATTTTCCTCCCCCAAAACTAAGGTGCGTCTTATACTCCGGTGCGTCTTATACTCCGAAAAATACAGTAATTTGTAACATTCTGCTGGACTGAATATAGCGATGCAGAGATAAAATTGTATTTTTTTTTAAATGTAAATCCCAATTATTTACATCAAGTTCTGCCAAAAAAAAAATTCACTGGTGTTATCATTAATAGTGGTTAAGTACCAATATTACAGCTAAGGTATAAACTCATACTTTTCTTGCTCTACCTGAACAAGCTGGTTGTTCAAAGTATAGTCCTAACAGAATTTGAGTATTGCTTATGCAATTCAAAACCCAATCTCATTACAAGTACTCTGGATTCTTCTTCTGATATAAGCCAACCCAGCCAGGCTAAGCAGGAAAAATATGACTTTTTGATTGACCTGACATACATGAATCAGTTTACAATTAGTTCTCAAGAATCAGATCAAACCACTAGACTGTATCTTTGGGATCTCTGGGCATTTGGGAACCCCAACAAATCAACTATATATATCTCCAAACAGAAGGGAACTGGAGCCTCTACATGAAGGTGATGCAACAAAGTTGAGCTGATT
Source organism: Diadophis punctatus similis (assembly GCA_023053685.1). Lineage (NCBI taxonomy): Eukaryota > Metazoa > Chordata > Lepidosauria > Squamata > Dipsadidae > Diadophis > Diadophis punctatus. Next base: position 257,742,565 of record JALIGW010000001.1, on the reverse strand, counting down.
TTCCCTCCTTTCTTCAAATGTAGAGTTTTGTTTCAAAACTCCCAAAGTGTTAAGAGGATGTACCTGCAAAATAATTATGCTTGTACAAAAGGGCAAAATTCCAAATGAAATGCAGTAATTCCAACAGGTATTGAAACAGGAATTGGGTAATCCTTGTAACAAATTGACTTCTTGCAATTGCAACTGTGGTAACTCTGACTCTGAAGACCTCAGTCCCCATGGCATCTCTTAGCAGGGATCTCTTCCAGCTCCCTTCCAGCTCCTTTGCAACAAGCCTTCTGACAATCTGTCTGCCAAAAAGCAGGGGAGGCTTGGGGAGGTTTAGGGGGCTTCCTTCCGCTAGCGCTACTCTTCTTCCTTCAAACCTTTTGTTAGTTAAACTCTTTGTTGGTTTCTGTAACTCCTGCTTTCTTCCAGTTTCCCATGGCTTTGATCCTGTGTACAACCTTCTGTTTGCCCATACAATCAGGCCCCTGGAATCAATACTTTCCTCTCCCACTTTTGAAGTTCCACTGGGGGTAGAAATCTTTGTAATTCATGGGTAGTGTCTATGCTGTGGTAATGGGGAAGAGATTTCCTGTTTGCTTGTTTCAAAATGCCTTCTCTCTCTCTCTCTCTCTCTCTCTCTCTCTCTCTCTCTCTCTCTCTCTCTCTCTCTCTCTCTCTCTCTCTCTCTCTGCCTCCCCTCCATGTTTTTATATTTCCAAAGATGGCGTTTTAATTTTTGTTTGACTTTTTTCAAGTCTAGCTTTTTCCCATTCATTCTTTGCATCCTTCATTCTATTCCGTCTCCTACTTCCTTATGAGTTCTAGGATGGCTAACAGTGAGAACAATCTCACACGTTTATGGGGAGAAATGTTGGGGAAGCAAATGACACAATGTACAGCACGACATAATGAAATCCATGACTCAGATACTTGTATCCAGTGTTGAGATTCAAATATGAAAAGCTCAGGTTTGTGTTTCATCATTGGGATATCTATTTCAGTCATGTTTTCCACACTGGGTATCTTTGAGTCATCCAGCTGTGATCCTAACTTATTTTTGACATCTTATAACTTAGCTTAACACCTTTAACATAACTTGACTTGTCTCACCAATCCTAAATTGTCTACAAAAAGCTGTTTTGTCTCCTCCCAACTGAAATTCATGTCCTGTATGCTGCTACTGATTTGTTCTTCCAGCAAAGTTTTAATCCTGACTCTAAAATGATTGTCCTAGGTTGATATCCATTTCTTGGATGCTACCACTCTGTTTCCCAGTATCATTTTAAACAAATTTCAATATGATCCCCAACAGGAAAATCCTTCGGATGTTTTTCCTACACTTTCCCCTGGCCTATGGATCTGCAAAAATTCCTTTTTCCTTCCCAAGGCACTTCCAGTAGTAGTATATTACTAGCTGAGAAGTGCTAGTCCTTTGACCTTTTCGCCTTTTCAAAAGGCTAAAACATGCCCAAAAAGTGTCTCCTCCATGCAGAAACACTGGCTGGAGAGGCAAACTGCTCATATTGCAGAGATAAATGTGGCAAAATTCAGTGTTAACCTATGGTAAGCAGCAAGCCTAGAGGTAGTCTAACAGTGTTGCTGAAAACTGTAAGCACTTACCTCCTCTGCTACATTTTGATATGCTTCTGCAGTTTATTCTTCCCCATAAATGTTTATAGCTGTTCATGCTTCAGTAGTTCAGGGGAAAAATTATAACCATTATCTTTGACTTAACAATTGAAACCTGAAGGGAATTATTCTATGCCAGTAGTGAAGAAATTCAGTTTCTATATACAGAACATACAGTGTATGTTATGCCATTGAAACAAATAGCAAGTCTGACATGACTTGAGGATACTTCGAAAGGTTAGGACCAAATAATATCATAGGATGTTTTTACAGCACTTTGTGATTCTCCCCCCCTCCTCTCCCTCTCCCTCTCCCTCCCCATCTCCCATTCTTCCGCTCTTTCGCTCTCTGTAATTTCCCTTTCTAGTTTGTCCAAAAGTATCCTAACATTCAGTATGGAGTTTTCAAAAGTGATAAGAATATGTGGTTTAGAGAATAGCCAGAGCATTCCAAGAAAGGTGCTGGTGGGCCTTTGTATTGTGACCTAACCCAAGTATGCAGGATTTTGTGTGGATAAAGTAATTGATATTTAACTTTAAAATATATACCATTTCAGTCAAAAGAGGAGAAGACAAAAGGTTTACCACTGATAAGTTTTATTATCCTACCCTACATATTTAGGAGAAGAACAGGCAGAGTTAAGTGCATCATCAGCTCAGAATCATTCCATTACCACAAATGGTCCAAGTCCAAGTCCAACAGCTCTTGAATTCCATTGAATCTTATCTGGTGCCAATTTAGTATTGAATGTTAATTGACTAGATTCTTATGTACCGACTTGAGCAATAAACCTTTCAAATTACAACTTAACATATGGTCCTGGTCCTTTCTGCCTGATACTATAAATGGATAGTTTGTTAAAAGGAAAGTGAATCTTGATCAAAGATTCCATTCTTCCTATTTATTTTCATGGTGCCTACACAAATGAATTGTAACAGGGAAAGTGCTTTATGGAATGTAGAATTCTTTATTGGCCAAGTGTGATTGGACACACAAGGAACTTGTCTTTGGTGCATATGCTCTCAGTGTACATAAAAGAAAAGATACATTTGTCAAGAATGATTGTCATAGGGTTCAAGTAAGCAATCAGGAAACAATCAATATGAATATAAATCGTAAGGATACAAGCAACAAGTTACAGTCATACAGTCATAAGTGGGAGGAGATGGGTGATAGGAACGATGAGAAAAACTAATAGTAATAGTAATGCAGCCTAGTGAATAGTTTGACAGTGGTGAGGGAATTATTTGTTTAGCAGAATGATGGCGTTCGGGAAAAAACTGTTCTTGTGTCTAGTTGTCTTGGTGTGCAGTGCTCTATAGCCACGTTTTGAGGGTAGGAGTTGAAGCAATTTATGTCCAGGATGCGAGGGGTCAGTAAATATTTTCACGGCCCTCTTTTTGACTTGTGCAGTATACAGGTCCTCAATGGAAGGCAGGTTGGCAGCAATTGTTTTTTCTGCAGTTCTGATTATCCTCTGAAATCTGTGTCTGTCTTGTAATAGATAATGGAACCAAATTAACTGTTTTTGAATTGTTTTTGGAAACTAAACAGATGGATGGTAAATTTCTAGGAAATTTCTGGTCTGTAGGCTAGAGAGGGAAGTTAAAAAAAAACCATTCCCAAGAGCAACGATAAATCACTTCTATAGTACTGTCAAGAATTTAACTCAACTTCAAGGCATCTTTATTTTTATTTTATTTTATTAATATAAGACCTCCAAGGTCCCTTCCAACTTTGTTGTTGTTGTTGTTGTTGTTGTTGTTGTTGTTGTTGTTGTAAAACACACACACACACACAAAAGAAGCTAGAAAAGAGGTTTACAAGCTATATAAAATTGAATAAAAAATTGAAAGGATCATTAGATTAATGTTACATGCTGTATATAAAAGTGATCAAACCCATTATTAAAATCAAGTCAATATTTAATACTTAACAAATATGATAATAATCATCAGAATAAACAGTTAACTAAGTTGCTATCTGTTAAAAATGTTACCCTTATTTAAAATAACCAAGAGCTAATATATTCAAACCTATGTTAAGAGAACTCAAACTTTAATACAACATGAGTCCATATACAATTATAGTGCATGAAAGTTTTGTAAGTTAAATTAAATTCTATATCAGAATTATTTTTCACTTATATTACTTTGCCATTGATGAATTCTAATAGTTTAGTTTTCCATTGTTCCGAAGCAGGAATTATATGGGAGTTTTAGCAAAAAACAAACAAACCATAATGTATGTTAGTAGCTGTTATGTACATAACTAAATCCATAAACTTTGTACAAATGGAAGATTTCCATAAGATTTCTGATCTGCAGCAGGCAAGACCTGCTCATGCTTTCTTAGAAGCTTGGCATATGAATAGTAGTTTAAGTGCATAAGCAATGCAGACTCTAAGTCTATAAATTATTACCTTCTTTCCAAGTGTCAAATCCCATATACTTTAATTAAAGAGAGCAATAAAACATGATAGAAAAAGAAGTTTTTTTAAACTCTAGAAATTAATATCAGTTCCTGGATTCTACTGGTTTAAACTAATAAAACTGGTGGAGATTAGAACCGAAATTGAATTTCTTATACAGTAGGTTACAATAGTAGACTACTAGTAATTCAACTAGTGTTGAATGTGAGTTAGAGATGTCCAGGTTCAAATTTTCATGTAGCCATTATAGCCAAGGAATTTACTCAATGGCTTTGGGACAGTTATTACCTCTCAGCATTATGAGCAGTGGTGGGATTCAAGTAATTTAACAACCAGTTCTCTGCCCTAATGATTTCTTCCAACAACCAGTTTTCTCAGAAAGTTAACAACCGGTTCTCCCGAAGTGGTGCAAACTGACTGAATCCCACCACTGATTATGAGTAAAATAAAAGAATAAATGCAGGAGTGTATGATACATATATTTCTTTTTAAATGAATGGATAGTACTCTTAAAGATGAACGGGTGAATCTGTGTGGAGAGATATAGGAGGTGAGAGGCATGGAAGGGTGTGGAAATGATGCAACTCTATAAGAGAATATGGTTTATAACACATGCATAAGGTGATAGGGAGAGGGATGCATTGTGTGAACAAAATAGATGTGTTTTTCTTGGAGAAAACGTTTGTCTGTCCAATGATACTTTTTAAATATTTCCCTTTCTACATCAAGAGCAGATGTTTCTGTTCTGTGCAGTTATAAATTATCTATAATCCATGGATACATCTTTTCACTAATCTAGAGATATTTAAATTTGACTTCCCGTAGAATTCTTTCATGATAATAATTACAGAATTCTCAAGGATTCATTATCAAGGTTGGATATATAAAACATGGGTCTTCTTTATATCATATATCCAGCTATGGATAAATAGCTTGTTATTCAGTAATACCACTATTTTAGGTAACAATGCAGCAAGTGGAAAACCATTCGTCGGACAGCCGCCAAGCAATGTTTGGCAGAAATCTTCCTTCTCATGATAATCCTGCCAAAGCTTAAACAATTGCAGCTGATAAGTGCCCAGCTACAGAGCTATGAACTTAGTTCAGTTACAACATAAAAGTGGAATAAAAGAAAATGAATTGTCCAGAGGTAATAGGAAGTCAGAGTGAGTCTTGTTTCCAGATTTGGACTCTTAAGCCGGATATGTACAGCAGATGATCTCCCCGCACCCACCCCTAAAAAAGAATAGAACAATTATTAAGAGAGGGAAGGACCAAAATATGAGAATGGCAGCTTGAAATATATGAAATTTAAAAATCCTATTTTCAGGAAAAGAAAGAAGAAACAATGCCCTGCAAAACATTATTACTGGTATATCTGGTGCTTTAATTCTTCCATTGGCTCGAGTGGGAAAGCACAAAGAGCTGCAACTTTCTTATTTTTAAATAAAATAAGATTATAAGGCTATAAGGAAAGCACAAAGAATAGAGTAGAGTAAAGTAGAGTAGAGTAGAGATAATAGAGTAGAGTAGAGATAATAGAGTAGAGTAGAGTAGAGTAGAATAGAATAGAATAGAATAGAATAGAATAGAATAGAATAGAATAGAATAGAATAGAATAGGTTTTATTGGCCAAGGAATTTGTTTCTGGTGCATCAGCTCATAGTGTACATGATAAAGAAAAGATATATGCTGGTTCAGAGAAAAATATGCAGGTTTTGGAGCTAAGATCCTGATTTGTAAGAAAAGTCCCTGGAACAGAATTATATGACATTTATAAGCATAGCTGTCTTCCACTAGGGAAAAGTGCTATCAGATTTCAGACAGATAGCTGGAGGGATATTAGCACAAATGGAATCTTTAGGGGATTGAATTCATGCATGTTATTTAGCGGGCAATTTTGAGGGAAGTAGCAGCTCCTGGAGACCTGATTTTGGCATCAAAATAAAGAGAAAAGAAAGGTTCACATTCCTATGTGTTTGTTTGATTGCTAAACATTTTTCCCAGTGGGCTCACACAGGGATACTTGGAAGAGAAGAGTGAATCTGAAACTATTACTAAAAGCACTGCAATTTCTAAAAAGAATTTTGGGGGGTGTTAGCAGTGTGGAGCATTGTAGGCAGTCTGTCAATGAGAAAATAACTGTCCATAAACACAGTGGGATAGGCACACTATAAAATGTGTTTCATCTGTTGCTGAAGCAATGGAGAGAATAAATCATCTGTCTAAGCCAGGGTGGTGAGGAACCAGAATTATTAGAAATTCTGTGTTGTGCTGTACATACTATGCAATTGTCAAAGTTGTGTTTAGCAGCTGATGAGGATGAGGATTTATTGATTTATTAAAACAAAATCACACAACACCTGTTTTTGTATGTATCATACATATTGTTTTTATTTTTTAATGTGTACATTTCTGAATGCAGCTTTCTTACTGTTTGATATTTTTAATCCATTTTTGGTTTTACTGGAAAATGCCTTTAACACAGAGAATTTGTTCATGTTTTCTTCCAAAATATGCATTTTGTTTGAATTTCTTTTGTTGTTCTTTTTGCATGTCATTGGTTTGAAATAGATGCAAGTAGTCCTCTGCCTATGACCACAAGTGAGCCCAGAATTTTATGTTGCTCAGTGAGAAATTTGTTAAGTGAGTTTTGTCCCATTTTTATGACTTTTCTTGCTACGTTTGTTAAGTGAATCATTGCAGTTGTTAAATTAGTAACACGGTTGTTAAGGGCATCTGGCTTCCCCATTGACTTTGCTGATTAGAAGGTTGCAAAAGATGATTATGACATTGCAACCAGCGATGGGTTGCTCCCGGTTCGGCCCGGTTCAGTGAACTGGTAGTGGCAGTGGTGGGAGGCTCCGCCCACCCACCTGGGACGCTTCTGCACAAATGTGCACGCGAACCAGTAACAACGGGATTTAGAACCCACTACTGATTGCAACCATCATAAATACGAACAAGTTGTCAAGCATCTGAATATAAATCACATGACCATGGGGATGCTGCAATGGTCATACATGTGAAAAATGATCACAAGTCACTTTTTTCTGTTCTGTTGTAACTTTGAACGATCACTAAATGAACTGTTGCAAGTTGAGGACTACCTGTATTAGGGCTATGCAGAGCAAAGCTGATTTACTTTGTGGAGCCATCTCAGCTATGATTGCCGCCGCATTCCATTTGGTGATGAGGTCTTGATGCAGAAAATCAAGGCACTCCAATGTGACATGTATGATGCTCATGTAAAGCATCCAAGCTGGCCAACTCACTTCACCTGGATAATACATTCTGGTATAAATGTCTTTGTTATGAACAATAAATTGCCTAGGATTATGGAAGCTACTGATTCAACTCAGTGCAGTATATAATTTGGTGCATAGAAATGGTCCAGTGTTTCATTTCATGGAGTGTCCACAAAGAGGTGGACCACCAAATCTGAAGAAACCCTTTAAGGCTTCATTCAGGGTTATTATAATAATTTCAAAATTGTTCTGGACTGAGTTTACTCTGAAGCCTGCCATCTTCTTTGTTCAACTGCAAAAGTATATTTATGATTATGTAAAGGCTGTCTATGGTAGCATGCTAATATACTATTCATCCACAGTCTGATAGTAGGTTATACTGTCAGTGCTTTTAGTGGAGTAAATGCTTTGATATTGGAGAATATATCCTTCCTGTTTTTAAGATAGTTCAATTTCTATGACATGTTTCAGAATTATTAGAAACCTTTCAAGAGCCTAGCCTATATGCATGAGCCTCTTCATTGTTAATGTTAGAAAAACTGTATCCTGTTAATCTTCCTTTCTCATCCAAGCCACACTGCTATTTCATTATTAACTTACTATGATTGTCACAAAAGTGCAGAAATTCTGACCTCCTTTGTGTCCAGTTAACATGATTTCTTTCCTACATTCAATCAAGTAGGTTTTCCCCTAAGCTAAAATAGGTGGAAGAGTGTTGAATAGTTTGAAGTTTTAAATATGTCTATTATATGGAAGCCATGAATCTTCAAAGAAGTGGACATTTATTAACACAAAAGCCTTCTTGTCCAGCAACAAAGGTTAACTTCTAGACTATGAACCAATTTGGAACTGGCAAGCCTCCATCGTTTTCCCTCCTAAGGCAAAGTAGGACTTTTGGAAAACTAATTCCAAGGTACAGGCATTAAATCTCTTGCCTCCATATTTATTTATTTTTCCTTAATGAAAGCTGGACAACTGCCATGACTTGCTTTAAAGAGAGATTTATTGAATTGCTCTTGCTGGCTCTCCCTCCTCGTTTCTAATATCCATTTCTTGTCAAGCTGTGTTGCTGCACAATGGCTAAAATCGAAATTCAGCATCAACCAACAAGATTTCCACCTTCATCTTTAGCAAAGTCCCTACAGTTGATAGGGTGCTGTGACAGAGTGCCTGATAGATCTTAGGAACACAGAAGAGGCCCCAAGATAGTTAAGGGAGGAAACAGGGCCATAATGGAAGAGACGAGGGGAGGGGAGGGGGAAGTATGAGGAAAAAAACCTGTGCATTAATTACCGTAAATCAGGTGGGAGAATTACTTTGGTAGTTTTTCAAAATTCTTATTAAAGAATTTTTTAATAAGTCTTACAAAAAAGAAATACAAAATAAGGAAGAAACACATAAAAGTTGCAAAACAAAACAAAGAAAAAAGGAGAAACTATATGTATATATCACATATGAATCAACTGTCAGATTCCTAAATCTACCTTATGGGATAATAGGGAGGGGGAGGAGTCTGTAACATCACAAAGATTACAATATATATAAAATCTATGCCACGGCAAAACATACTGAGTCATTTTTTGTTTGGATGATAAACTGTGTTTTCAAAAATAGATTAAGTCACACATTTTAACCCAATCTTTAATATTAGGAATACTACTAGTTTGTCATTTTTTTAAACAAAATAATTCTTGTTATAACACCCCAGCCCTGATACAATCATAATTTCTGAAAAATTCCAAATGCCCAAGTTTTGGGACATAATTAATGTAATATTATCATTCTCATAAATCTATAAATGTTAAAATAGTATTCTAACAAAGATAATAAGAGCCGAGGTGGCGCAGCGGTTAGAGGCAGGTACTGCAGGCCACTTTAGCTGACACTGATCCGCAGGTCAGCGGTTCAAATCTCACCGGCTCAAGGTTGACTCAGCCTTCCATCCTTCCGAGGTAGGTAAAATGAGGACCCAGATTGTTGGGGGCAATATAAATATACATTGCTTACTGGTGTAAACCGCTTAGAGAGTGCTTGCACTGTGAGGCGGTATATAAATCTCACAAAATAAAATAAATAAATAAAATGTCAGAAATCATGGTACTAAATATATCAGTCAATGATACGCTTTGTTTCTAATATTGCCATCAGAGACAATACAATGTCTATTCTTTCAAATCATATTTTGGGGTATTAAGCAAACTTGAAATAAACTCTTCTGAGTTTTCGTTTTAAATGCACTGAAAACAAATGTAACATTTTTAAATACCTGCAACTATTGTTGTTCTTTTATTGGGTGTTCTAAATCTAATAAATGTCCTAATTGTTGACTTTAAAAATCTTATTTAGTTTTTGGCTTAAAAAAAGATGTGGGATGAATTTCAAGCACCACTTCCATCCAATACATTGACCCATTGGGTTTTTTAGATGCTGCCAGAGCAAGTGATCCATATTGAGACATAAAAACATGTTTGAGTCGATTATCACTATTGTGAATTAGGCAGATATAAAATCTACTTGAACTTGAGAAACCCCTTTAAATAGTAATTACAGTGTAATTGATTTAAAGTATTAATTATAGATTCTGCTCAGAACTTCCAATATAATGTTTTGTCCCCTGTTTTTAGAGTGTAAGGTTCCCCCCCCCTAGTTAAACATCCACAAGTCTCAATATTAAGATTCTGTTACTTATCTTATTAGAAATAAGGATCTTTCTAAAAATCCAAGTGGTTCTTGTTTCCTAAATTTGGTAACTGCAAAGGGCTTTACAGGTAGTGAGTTACCAGACTGGAAATTAATTAAACTTTTCCTCTATATCCATATTTATCTCAGTGTATCCCCAGGAAGATCTACTTCTGTTCAGGAGTCCAAGTAAATGAACTTGGTTGTCCTATAGAGAACATCTGGATTAAAATAAGTGGACAAACAAACAAACAAACAAACACAATACTATGTTTGATATCTAAATCCATTTAACTCTTTCCAAACTAACCTGGTAACAGTGTATGATCAGGTAGTGGATGACAGAAAGACTTGGTTGCAATTTACGGTATGTTAATTTTAGGAAGTTTTTGATAAGACATCCTGATTAGGATATTAATTAACTAATAATGTATGCATGGCTAATTCAAAACTTGTATTGACAGAGTCCTCATCAATGATAAATTATCAAACTGAAATAATGTATTCAGTATGGTGCCACAAGACTCAATCTAGTCATACATTCTCCATTTTTTTATTAGTAAGACCGATAAAAGGTTGAAGGGAATGCATATCAAATTTGTAGGCGATAGAGATGATTTTCTGGCAGTTTGGGTATACTACCATGCTGATGATACTCAGTTTTGTATAACCACTCTGAACACAGCTAAAGATACCATTTAAATCTTGCTCTCAGTGCTCTGTGCTTTCAGATTCTTGGACAAAACAAGATGAAATTAAACCTTAGCATGAAAGCATGATTGTTTATTCCTTGCTATTCTTGGACTAGGTCCATTACTTGGAGACATCTTGGAATTGTAGCTCGGGTTAGTTGGATAGTTGGAGGTTGTAGCCAGGAAATCCTTTGCTCAGCTGCACATGGTGCACCACTTCTGTAACAAAAGGTCCTAGCTACAGTTACTCATACCTTTATGACTCCACTTTTAGATTCTGTAATACACTCTACATGAATCTTTGAAGCCCAGTTGGAACTGCTGTTGGTTTAAAAAGCAGTAGCAACTAGCTCTAGTCGCTATGGTCCTATTGAGCATATTCTGTAGACTGTATAAATATACTAATACATTTATGGATGCAATTCAAAGTGCTAGTTTCCAACTAGATCTAACCCAAGGATATTCTCTTGAAATAATCTATTTATAGTGCCCCAGTTCTGTGAAGAATGGGGACTATAACCAGGAGTTATTATTTTTCAATCATGGGCCCTGTAGAAACTTGGGTAGCCCCTATGATGGTGGATGATTATATTCCAACTATGCTGTTATTGCCTCCTTGCTGGCCAGTCCTTGAAGCCAAATTTAGGCTTCTATAGAACAAGTAAAATGGGTATTCTTGGACATTTCTTGATCAATTTAATTCTGATGGCATCAAATAAGAGCATTTTAAGAACTCAAGTGTGAAAATGCTGCTCCCCTACCAAAAATATGTTATTCAGATCAGTTTCAAGCCATGCAACTTGAAATTAGCCAACATGACATCATTAAAAAAGAAAGAAATGTACCTAGTTTGAACTAGGAAAGTAATAGACTAATCAACTAACATCTGTTACAGATAAATTGATAGATATAACTTAATGTATAAAAGAACAACTCTTGTTGAATTACAATAGAATAGGATTTTGCAAAGATCAATTAAGCTTACCGAATATTTAGTTTTTTAAAGAGTGTTAATAGAATTGTAAAGAGAAGTAATTCAGTCATCAATGTATAACTGGGTTCTCAAACAGCCTTTGACATCAAAAGCTTTTTCAGCATCAAAAGCTTTTGAATAAACCTAGAAGACATTGGATAAGAGGCCTGTTCTTTTGTGGACTGCTGAATAAAATAAATGGGCAATTTGCTCAATGAAGAGAAATAAGAAATTGAGTCCTCAGTTGTGTGTGTTGGTATAAGTGCTTTTTAACTGGCTCATAAGTTACCTTGGTAGCCAGCTGGCCATGTTTGTAGATTAGATGAACTTGTCATCCAAATGACAAATACAATTTAACAGTAAAATGATGTACTCCACCTCTAACTTCTCATATATACTGATGGAGTCTAAAAGTATCTATAACTAACCAGGGGAAAGATCTTGAATTATTAGGATAGCTCAGTGAAGATACTGACTCAATGTATGACAGTTGTAAAAAAAAAAAAGGACCCACTCCATGAAAGAATAATTAAGAAAGGTATTGAAAATAAATATGCTATAATTGTATGTCCTCACCTGTAATAATGTGCACAGGTTTGATAATTCCACCTGAAAATTGATATAATGGAGCTGAATAATGTATAGGAAAGGCAATCAAAATTATCAGTGGACTGCCCTAAAAGAAAAGACTAAAAGCTTTTAGACTCTAGCTTGTAATTATTGTGATGGACTTCATTAATTTTATTTTTTATTTATTTATTTATTTTGTCAAACATGTATAGTAGTAATTTGTATAAACATAAGTAAAAAGTAACGATAAAAGAGGACAATTGGACAGTAGGAAAGGGACGGTAGGCACGCTGGTGCGCTTATGCACGCCCCTTACAGACCTCTTAGAAACGAGGAGAGGTCGACTGTAGTCAGTCTAAGGTTAAAGTTTTTGGGGTTTGGGGAAGAAACCACAGAGTCAGGTAGTGCATTCCAGGCACTGATCACTCTGTTGCTGAAGTCGTATTTTCTGCAGTCGAGTTTGGAGCGCTTTACATTTAGTTTGAATCTATTACGTGCTCGTGTATTGTTACGGTTGAATTAATGTGTATAGAATTGTGCATGGCATAAAGAAAGTGACAAGAGAACATTTTTAACCTTTTCTCATAACTCTAAGATTAAAAGCCCTCCAGTGAAGTCTGTTTGGAAAAAAAAATCAGAATAGATACAAGTATTTTTCAGAATTGTTAACTAGCCTGGGACATTTATTTCCACATATCATGGTGAGGGAAAATATACGTAGGTTTAAAAGCAGACTAGATAAATAGATGGGAAACAAGTCTAACAAGGGCTTTTAGTTTTGAAGACTTAATGGTTCCTTCATACTGGGAATAGCATACTTCTAAATGTTAGTTGCTAGAATAATTATGAAAGAGATATTTCTCCATCTCCTGTTTGCAAGAGATATATGGCTGGGCATTATTGGAAAGAAATATGGACTTTGGAGGTGTGCTACAAAAGGTGAAAAGGGAATATATTAAAAAAAACATGTTTTACACCATCACAACACAACCTTCCCCTTCAAATGGACTTAACCAAGCACTTCTAAGAGCTCAGACTCAAATCTACAAGAGGCAATATGAATGGCAAAACACCAATTCATCTCCAATTGCATGCCTTTTTAGAGTAACCAGAACCCTTTTAGAGTAACCATTCACCCTCAAAGGTGAATGGTACAAGGCCTCTACAGGTGCAGTGGATAAGTCTGCACATTTCTTGGTGGTTAAAACTAATTTGGATGTCAGTTAGATGGAAGGTGATGGTGAGAAGTGAGGCAACATCTTTGTGGAAATCTGGGATACTTTTGAGCTTGTTGAGCCTGATGTAAAGTATAGGACCATCAATACTCTAAATGATATATTTCTAATTCCAGACTGGACATGAACAGATCTGTTAGATTGTTGATGCTTCATTGAGGGAGAGAACTGTGCCATCTGCCTAGGAGATTGTGGCCAAAACTAAAGCCCTCTAGGGATCCAGCAATATTTGTTAATTCCCACTCTGTTTCCAGCTTACCCTTCAGGAACGTTATTGAGAAAGTGGTGAAATTTGGAAGTTGCAGAGGGTCCTAGAGGAAATTGATTATCTAATTATTTGGATCCTTATTAGTCAGGATACAGATTGGCCATTTAATAAAAAGAATATTGTTCTTTCTGGTAAATGACTTACATTTTACCTGAGAGAGGAGAATGCATTTCTCTTGGACTATGAGAGCTCCACAATCAACCACAATCAACCTACTTGAAATGGCCATGGAATTCTATGGCCTACTTTGTAGTTGGAATTGCACTGTCTTTCATTAATTCTACTCCTGCCTGAGCAAACATTTCAAGTTGCTGACTTCAGAGGGGAAATAATCAAATCCTTGGGAGCTCTTGTAATTTTCCTCCTGTTATTTAACATCAAACATGAACCATTGGGAGAAATCATCCAATGATTTTCTGTAAAGGATCATCAATATGCAAACGACACCCAGCTGTACATTGTCATTATAGGCCAAGCCAGAGATGCCATCAAGGTCCTGAATGGGTATCTGGAGGCTGTAAGGAGCTCAGATTAAATCTTTCCAAAATGAAGTTGCTCTTTGTCAGCAAACATCTGGGCAATCCACCAAGAACTGCCCTGGGAATATGGTTTGCATTTCACCAAAAGTTTTGGTTCATAACTTGGGAGGCCTCTTTTGATTAGTTTTTATTTTTTAAAAATGGTTACACTGATATTCAGGGAAGAAAGGGGCATTTTAGATATGATTTCTTAGGAATATGTAAGTGAAAAAACACAGAATAATAGAAATGTAGAACAACTTATTTGAGTTTCTATTTTAATAGAAACACTATCCATTTGCATTTCCTGTACTTGATAATTTGTTACTGTATTTGCAGTTCTCTCAGTTGTGATTCACTTTTCCAGTCAAAACTGTGTATAGAAATCCACATATTTGGGAAACACCTATAAAAAGTAACACATTGAGATGGAAATATATGTATATGTTAGAAAACATTTTATACCAAAATCATTTAAGAAATGTTGATATGCAATCTGTGTATGAAAAGGCATGTAGTTGGAAATCAGTGCTTTTAAAACCTACTGTGAACTTGAACATGGCCAAAATCTTTAAGGTTTATCGAGATACTTGCAAAAATCATCCCAGTTATGGCACCCAGAGTCTCCAGCTCCTTTGAGAGCTGTAGTTCTTAAACAGAGAAAAAGATGGTAATAAATGAAAGTTAGTGATGGATGTTACAGACTCTTAAATCATAAGCTGCTGAATAGGTGCTCACTGGTGATCTCTCTTTGGAAAGAAATATGGTGGCAGAAGACAGTCAGTAAAGCAACACAGACATTAACATTCAAGCTTGCATTTGCTGAAAAAATATGAATAATGCAGAAAAATGAGGTGACTCAAGGCAGCAGATTAGGCCGTTCATCTTCACCTTATAATTATGTCTCTCTCTTCATTTCTAATAATTTTTGGGCAAAGTCAGAGAGCTATGAATAAATGCTCCCAGAGCTGTGAGACTCATGATCTGTGACAACCAAAGTCTGATTGTAAGTGCTAATGTATGATATTTGTTTTTGTTTCTGGGAAATATGGAAGAGATACATCAAAATCCTAAAGTATTAATTTAGTTCCAGTCTTTTGAACAATGGAACTTTTCAAAATAGTAATATTGGCAGATTAATGAGTCAACTGATGGTTCTGCATTATGGTATGTGTACACAGCCTCAGTGTTAACAGGAAATAAAAGCTTCAATTTATTTTAATAATTATTTCAAATAGTGTTAATAATGTGCTTCCAGTCTTTTGATCTCTCATAAGAAATACATCTGCCATTCAAAAAGTTAATAATGTAATATTAGATAATAATATGGAGGAATCCATGATACCCTATTAAGAATGGTAAGAAAACACAGCTGCAGATATTTTGTTTCCTTGTTAGAGCCAATTCACACATTTAAAAATGTCATAATGATAGATTGCCCAAATGAGCAAATCTGGGTTGTAGCAGTTTGTGTAATTATTTCATCATGAGCTTAGCTTTCAAACAAGTGACTTAGGGCCATCAGATTTGGGCTGTGAAAATGCAAACAACCACTAGATATCAGCAGAGAATTAAAGGTTATTGTAATTCTTTGCTGCCATCTAGTGATCATCCAAAATTTTTCATTCCAGATCTGATATTTTGTGTTAAATTTAACAAAGAAATAAAGGTAAATTTAAATTTAACACAAAATAGTTTGTGATAAATTTAAATTTAACACAAAATAGTTTGTGGTCAATTTAAATTTAACACAAAATAGTTTGACATGGAAGCAATTGTCTGCGAAGGCTCCTGGATTGGGGCTGAAAGGCGAAAGTGGAAACAGTATGCTCCATCCCATATTTGGGTAGACCAGGTTGCCCCGATAGACCGGTCTCACCAGAAAAACACTTATCCAGATCTGATAGCCCTACAATTTCTGTTATCTGGTAGTCATCCAGTTATATGTACAGCTAGTCTTCAAGGTATGACCCTAATGGAGCCTGCCAATTAGGATTGTAAGTCAAAACTGTCAAAAGATAATAGTTTTTACTGTGTTTTTATTGTGCTCATTAAGAGAAATAACCGAGTGGTCACAGGATTAGAAATGGTGTCTGCTTCGGGGTGACTGAATCCATGACTGCAGAGGCTTGTGGTTGGTTTTGAACCCTGTTATAAATACACATTTGGGATGCATTTGTAACTTCAAACTAGTGGTGGGTTGCTACCGGTTCACACCGGTTCGGGTGAACTGGTAGCAGCAGCAGCAGGCGGCTCTGTCCACCCGCCCGGATGTCATCAAAAATGCTCTGTGCATGCGCAGAAGCATTGCGTGCACTCCCATTCCTGAACTGGTAGAAAAGGTAAGAGAAACCCACTACTGCTTCAAACAGTTGTTAAACAGTGGTCATACCTTGAGGATTACCTATGCTAGCAAGATGGTTTAATAAATTTGCTTAGTTCCTATCGAAATATTTGCCAGCCACTTTGCTAACTCAGCTTGGTCATTGTCTCCTTATGCAGTGTTTGTTTCTTCACCTGAACTGTCCCAAATAAATTTTAATTCGCTAAGAATGTTTAAGGGTTGCGCTGATCAATCAGTTTCAGTCAGTTTCTGTTAGGTAGACCAGTGGTCCCCAACCCCCGGTCCGCGGCCCAGTACCGGTCCGCAGAACAAATGGTACCGGGCCGCCCTGCTACTGGTCCTGCGACTTGAGCCTCCGCCTCCGTCCCTAAAGACGGGCAGGCGAGGATGAAACGGCCGGGCTTTCCTCAGCCAGCCTCTTCGGCAGGCGCCGCCCTGCCTTTTCTTCGCCCCTCCCCGAAAACCTGGTGGCGCTGAAATGAAAAAGCCGCTTTCAAAAACAACGAGAGGGGGACGGAGGGCGCTTCCTCCAGCAGTTCTGAGGAAAGACCGGCGGGACCAGAAGCCGCGCGGCTAAACCTGGCCGTTGTTTGGCAGAAGGCGAAGCCTTTCCGGCGTGTCCCGGGAAATCCCGCTCGTCCGTGTGCCGCTTCCCTTGCGCGCGCCTTTTCACTCCTTTCGGAAGTTTTTGCCGGCGGCGGCGGGAGGATGCTGGAGAGCGGCGGCAAGCCGGTGAAGGAGGGCGTGCTGGAGAAACGCAGCGACGGCTTGCTGCAGCTCTTGAAAAAGAAGCGTTGCATCCTCACCGAGGAAGGGCTTCTGCTTATCCCGCCCAATACCACATCTTTACTTGGAAAGTTTTTCACCTACAAATAATTCCCCCAAAACCTTAGGGCTGAAAAATGAGTAGCAAGTATTAGAGGTTAATTAATTCAGTACATTTTTACATGAATGGTCTCTCATCTGGGATGGCAACCTGTTCATGTAAAGCAGCAATTATGAATATGTTCTCTGTAAAGGCATAATTAGAGTTTTCTGACGACTGGCATGTAATCATCTGTGACTTCTCAGCAATGAGACCCAAACCAGTTGGTGATTGTGTGCTTTACACTGTAAATTAAAATTGTTTATATTTGAGATTGTTTTGATTTAATAATCAACGCGACGCCGTAACCCCCCCCCAGTGGGCCGCAGAAAAATTATCAAACGTTGACCGGTCCATGGCAATAAAAAGGTTGGGGACCACTGAGGTAGACTATATATCTTATAGCTGGTCCTGAAGAGCCAAGCAGGATGTAGATGTCAAGCTCCTGGGAGTTGGAATGAACCATGGTTTATCTTTAACTGAAGCTTTGAAGACCGTGAACTTGATACTATTTTTTCCTCTTATTTCCAAAGCACTTCATTTCACTCAAATAACTGTGATTTGTAATACATTAGTATTATATGAATCAGTATTCCTTTGCCGCTCCTTTCACCCTCCCCCCTGGCCACGACAAGCATTTTGTCTCCAGCACATTAAGCATTAAACATCCTCTTTGCAGTCTCTCTCTCTTGAATGTGGTTCCTTCTGGCACATTTCCAAACAGTGCAAATGAAACTCCCCTTGGGATTTGATGCAGAATATAATTTGCTCTGCAGTTTTGGCTATAAACATGATCATAAATTAAAAGATGAATATTCATTAATGCACACATTACTTCTCAGGTTCTCCTTGTTCTTTTCTTCTTTTACTTGTTAACACCTGTCTCATTTTTTTCAAAAAAACCATTTATTAAACTAGAGTTTTCCAGGCATCATATTTTCACTCATACCGTTTGGATAAGGTTCTAAGGCCAGAAGGCATCTGCTGCTTGCAGGCCAGGGATGGCACTGGGTCCTTGGAGTGTGTGGCAGAGGAACTCCTCCAAAAAGGGAATGGTCCAGGACAAAAACTAATTCTGATTCAAGTTCATTTTAATTTAAACTTAATAAAATGACCGCAACGACATACAATGAATGTGATTACTGCATAAATATTTAATCATTTCCTTCCCTTCTGTGACATTAAAAATTACAATACTGCAGGGATATGGTTTCACACAATGCCATTTATTATTATTTTATTACTTAATATAAAAGAGGAGCTGTTTAAAGCTTTGACTGGTGGCCTTTTTTTGGCATTCTCAGCCATAGATTAAAGTATGAATGGGATTTCTGATACTCTATAGAGTACCAACTTTATTTGTTTGTTAATCCAATTTATACGGTTGTCCATCCATGAAACTCTGGGTATCCAACAAACAAAAACAGAGAAATTACATTAACATGAACAAGCAGCAAAAAAACTAAAACTGCATGAGGCTCAAGGAAAAGACAAACATGATAGACACATACACCCATGCCAGATCTTACATACTAACATCCCAACTCTAATGCCAGGAGAAAAAAGCCAGGTCTTCACAGCCTTGTAAAAGGCCAAAAGAGTAGAGTTTCATATTTCAAAATATTTTGATGAAGTTTTTTTTATTAAGAAACAGCCTCGGTGGCACAGTGGTTAGAGTGCTGTACTGCAGGCTACTTCTGTTGACTGTCGGCTGCCTGCAATTTGGCAGTTCAAATCCCACCAGGCTCAAGGTTGACTCAGCCTTCCATCCTTTCGAGGTGGGTAAAATGAGGACCCAGATTGTTGGGAGCAATATGCTGACTCTGCTAAACCACTTAGAGAGGGCTGTAAAGCACTATAAAGCGGTATATAAGTCTAAGTGTTATTGCTATTGCTATAATTACAAATCTCATAATTCTCATCAGTTGTGTTGGCCAAATGGCAAAGAGGTGGCAAAGATATAGAAACTTTCAAATCAACTTGAATGACTGGTGATTACAAGAGATGTTGTGCAACTTTCTTTGTAATGGTATCTTAAGGGTCTAAGCATCAAATAAAAGTGGTACAGTGGCTTAGACAACAGGCTAGAAACCAGGAGACCATGAATCCAAGGCCTGCTGGGTTATCTTTATCCAGTCACTTTCTCTCAGTAGAGAGAAATGCAATGGCAAACCGCTTCTGAAAAACCTTGCCAAAAAAACTGCAAGAAAACTACAAGCATTTGTCTAGGCAATCCCCAAGAAATGGACATGACTGAATGGCAGGGAGGAGGAAAAAAAGCATTAACTAGACCCAACTCTGCTTACCACCTGGGCTGATAAGTTCAGTTATCAACCTGCTGAAGAGATGATATAACAATATTTTCTCAAACTAAAACTTATATGTGATCAGATCACAATCTATTTTAACCCCATTTCAATGGGCTTTGCTCATCTGAGGTCAGACGATAAACCAGTGCTGGATTATGAAGACCAGTTAACTGTTCCATAAAGTTGATTTAAAATATCTGTCACCTTTTATGTGGTTTTAAAACTGAAATCTTTATGTTCTTCTATCTTGATGATAATGAAGGCACTTCAGCCAATGTGCTTATCATGAAGGTAAATTCACCTCTGAGGGATTAAATAAATTTGGTTGCTTTTCATATCTTATCATACCCCTGCGAAGGAAAGATAATCTCTTAGTGATGTCTTTATTTCTGTAGTTGCAGTGAAATTTTCTCTTGGAACTTGTCCTGTGCTTAGTATTCCGAAATGGAATACAAAGATCACCTGGCTTTAAAAAAAAAAACCCAAAAAACAAAAAAAAATAGTTAAAAGATTTGATTGGGATGGCAAATAAAACTATTAATAACTGCAATATAGAAAAAAGATAGATTGTTGTACTCCAACAAAATATTGTCTAATGTGTTTGTTATTACAAACAATAAAAACAGTTGACATTTTAAATCAGCCTTTCCAGTACTAAAGGAAAATGGATTAATCTAGAACTGAGAAACCAGAATTATATTGTATAATACAGAATGTAAATTTTGGCATTTTGTCCTTCAGAAGTCAGCAGTGGGGTCGGTTCATATTCTGAAATGTCACGAAAGCAACTTTTATCTTTCACATTTATTAGATCACTGCAAATTGCTATTAGTAAATGCAGGTATACTGAATTATCTAGTTTTCTGTATTCAGATATCCTACCAAATGCATTTCAAGATTTAAGAGCAAAAGCTTTCCTGAACTTCACGTTTTGCTGATAACATCCACAATCAAGAATCAGTGTGAGACGTCAAGTGTTACAATGATGATGAAGTCCTATGAGTTTGTACTCTGTTGAGTTTTAATATTGGAAATGGGATTTTTACATCACTGGAAACTAATTTCAGCTGTCAAATTAAAATACAATACGGCTGGTACAACATTTTAGGTAAAGAGAAATGTTGTAGACCAGTGAGGGCGAACCTTTTTTTCCTCGGGTGCCAAAATAGTGCACGCACGTGCTATCGCACGCATGTGCGTGCCCACACCCATAATTCAAAGCCCCCCACTTGCCCCACCACCCTGTGCATGCGTGCATGACCCCCCCCACCCCCATTTCCCGACTTCCAGTGGGCCCAATAGGCCCATTTTTGCCCTCCCCAGGCTCCAGAGGCTTTCTTGGAGCTTGGGGAGGGTGAAAACGCTCCCCCTGTCACCCCGGAGGCCCTCCGGAGACCAAAATCGCCCTCCCAGAGCCTCCGTGTGAGCCAAAAATCAGTTGGCAGGCACGCACATGCGCCCTGGAGCTGAGCTAGGGCAACGGCTCGCGTGCCGGCAGATATGGCTCCGCGTGCCACCTGTGGCACCCGTGCCATAGGTTCACCATCACTGTTGTAGACTGAAAGGCGAAAGAGTGGATAAATTTTATAATTTAAGTTTGTATACTGAATTATACTGAATACAGCCATAAAAAAAAGAATTAAATGGGTGTTCTTAAAGTACCTTGTATCAAATGTGATAGAATAATATTCTGACTGTGGTATGAATACTAAAAATATGCATTGGATAAACTAAGTCCTGACCAATATAATTTGGGACAAATAATTGGGATTTTTAATGTCAATACTCAGATTTAAAGGATGCTGGCTTAAAACCTTCTGTGTCAATTTCTATGAAATTTGTTATACTTCATCTGATAAAAATCTAGTTTTGCAAAAAAGAAAAAGAAAAAGAAAGAAGAAAGAAAGAAAGAAAGAAAGAAAGAAAGAAAGAAAGAAAGAAAGAAAGAAAAGAAACAACCTCAACCCAAGCCATTCACATTGAAATACTGTATATCTATTTGAGGTTTAGCTTAAATTTGGCTGTGGGAGAATGAGACTTTTTGCTCTCTCTAAATTTCACTTTGGTTTGGACATTGTGTTGGATTGAATTGTAACCCAAGACTATATAATGCTCTGGATATGGCTTCCATATTAAACTGAGCAATATCTTCTCAATTCTGATGAATAACTTTGTTGGAGAAATTCACATGTTCAATTTTTATCACATACAGTTTATAAATAATTCATTAATATTGATAATGTTCAGGAAAATACTTTTCTATTTCTATTTTGCTACATGAGACAAAAGATTTATAATGAAACCCTCAGCTTTTTTATATTGAATGGATATATACATATACATGCACAGATAACTTAGTACAAAAATATATATTTAAAATATTTATTACTGATTTGTTGTTTTAACAAAATGTGTGAGGGTTTTATCTTCTCCTAGAGTTACTTGCATATTGACTTTGGATGCTAAATATAAATGGTGTAATTCAAGTGAGCAAATTAATTTGGGTCAACTTAAATCTGTTCTCCTTTATCATCTGTGCACAGAACCAATTTCTGGCTACCTCACACTTTCATCCTATTACACTGTCTTCTCCTGCAATGAATGAGATTGCCATTCTGACTACCAGAACATTACTTCTGTAGCAAAATATTGAGAGGGGGGGGGGGGAAATGGAATACCAGTACGGATACTTAACTCTGATTCGTGAAGAAGAAGGTTCACAGGTTCAAAAGAAAGTTCAAAAGAACTCTTTATCCTTTTAGTCTTTTTTAGAGTTTAAAAAATTGGAAGTATTCTGATAAATCAGTATGACAGAGAAGCCAACACATAATAGATATTTTTGGCATAGTGATGTATTGTTTCATACTGTGATGCATGGTTGCGTGGGAAAGATGGTGCTTTATTATTAATGCTGCATAGTAAATTTTGAATGCGAAAGTACCAATTAACTTAAACTACCTTACATTTCATGAACACATTCACTACAGTAGAAATAACTTCTGTCATTTTAGTTTTTTTAAAAAAAAATCAGGATTTTTTTTTAATGCAAAATCTCTCACATAGCCTTTCTGGATTGTTTCCTATACACGTAGGCTTCCAGCTGCTAATTCTGTTCTGATTGATTTGCCAGTAACTTTTAGGATATAGACCAATTTGGTTTGAAATGTACCCGTAGGAAATCAAGGTAGATAAGTACATTTCACTGCAGTTTTAGGATTAATCTAAAATGCATTTAGGATTTCAATTACTGTATTTTTCTTATATAATTATCAGCATGGTGATTACAAGAATTAATAATTCAGTCTTTTGGTTCAATTAGAAACAGCAAGAAGAAAAAACATAAATGTGAGTTCATTACAAAGAAATAAGTTGACCGAGCTGGCCATACAAAAGTAGTCACTAAAAGTGCTAACAGAATCAGTAGCATTTTTATAAGCACTTTTATATAGCTAAATAAGTAAATAGTAATAATTAAAACTAACTATAGCATTTTTATATAACTAAAATGAGTAATGTGAAATCTTAATTTTCTTTGTATTCAACAAAGTGAAATGAAAATTAAGATTTCATATACTCATTTTAGTTTGTGCATAGAAAAATGCTACTGAATCTGTTAGCACTTTTAGTGACTACTTTCGTATGGCCAGCTTGGTCAAAGTATTTCCTTGTAATGAATAATAAGTCAGCTAAATTTTAAAATAACTTTCTCAGAGTAACTGAAAGACTGCATTTGGTACTTAAATAGTAAATCAAAGAAGCTAAAATGAAGTAGTGTAGTGTTCTAAACACTTTGAAAAATTTAAAATGGATTCAGTTTCAAAGCATGGTTCAATTTTGCATGATCAGCAATGAAACTATTAATTCAATTCTCAATCCAATTCTAAAACCTTAAACTATGTTCATTTTTAGTGAGAACTAAAGACTTAAACAGTTGTTTCAAGATATTTCTAAATGAAGATTGTGTGACCTGCCTTAAAAAGAAGAAAAAAGAAAAGTAAAAGTAAAATCATAATTTCAAAGTCACAGTATGACTCTTAACTAAGGTGACCAGACGTCCCGATTTTGGCGGGACAGCCACGCTTTTTAATGATTTGTCCCGCGTCCCGCTGCGTTTCTAAAAAGTCCCGATTTTTTGAAAAAATGCACGACTAGGACATTCTTTCAAAAAATCAGCCTGAAAGGGGGGCGTGCGAGACTGGGGGGAATTAAAAAAACCCACAACTGCAGCGCAGATGTTTAGTCCAAGGTCCCTCCCAGCTCTATTCTGATTGAAGTCGTCAGCCGCTGCGTCTCGCCTTGCTCCTCCTCAAGGAAGCTGCAGTTCTTTTAGGGTGCTGGCAGGAAGCCTGCCTCCCAGAAGATGCAGGAGCACCTTCGGTTTTGTCTTGTTCCTTCTGAACGGGACGTGAACGCTAGTCAGAGGATTCATTTTTTCTCCCTCTTTTTCTGTTATTTTGCCGTCAGCCTCTGCAACTCCGGTAATTAACTGAATACACATTTCTGCCCTTTCAGCCAGTTTAGCTCTGCCTATAACCTCGCAGTTGCACCTTTCCTTCCTGCTCCTCAGAACCCCGAGCAGAACAATTTCCTCTGTGTGTGTGTGTGTGTGTGTGTGTGTTATGTGTTAATATTTCTCGTTCCTTCAAATGAGCTCATTTTTGACTCAAATGACTGGAAGACGCAACAGAGAGCCCTGCAACGGCTTGGGGCAGGGTGGTGGGAAGAAAAAAGTGTGTTGCATGAAGGCTTTCTTCACCCCACCTTCAAATTTTTGTAGTCAATTACCCAAGTAAAGTTTTCATGAGTGTGATTTTCAAGGCTTTTTTATTTGAAACAATGAATCGGTCAAAGGAAAATACCAAGAGAGTGTCCCTTTTAAAAGTATGCTGTAAAAATAAAAGGACTGTAAACACATTTGCAAATGCTAAAGAAATAGCACATTGAAGTCATCCTCACTTCAGACGATGAGTTCATTTCTGTCTTCTCTATCTACTTCCTTCAATCTTGCCAAGCAGGGTAGCTATTTTTTCTAGTACACACAGTTTTGTTACATGTCCAAAATATGAACTTTTGCAGCTGATAATTACAGAACCAGGATTGGTTCTTTAATTCTTCTTGCAGCACATGTTGCTTTCTCTATTGGTTACATTATATTTTTGATCTTGTGTCCTTTGCCTTTTCTGAAACTCTCCTGTTAGGTTGAAAATTTAAAGGTTTTGTTCATTCTTCTAAAAAAAAAATCAGCATAGTCTATAAAAACAGTTTTCATTGTTTTTATATCAAATACATTTATTGTAATACTGTTAATTTGGGATGATTCTGATTTCACTGAGATAAACTGGGACAATGTATGGTTTTGCTTTGCTTTGCATATAAGAGAAGTAGGATTACTCATTGATATAAATGTTTATACAGGCTAGACGTATTTTGTTTAATAAATTAATTTGATAGGTGCAAATAGGTGCCAATTGAAAAAGTAATCAAACTTAATAGATTGAAATTAATATTTAATATTTCTGATTTTGAATATTTTTAAAGTTTGCATCAATCAAACTTGGCTAATATTGCACAATCACAGAATAATTGTTTGCAGGTAAAAGGGACTTAATGTTTTCTAACCATCCAATATTGTATATCATGGGTGTCAAACTCGCGGCCTCACATTGCCATCACATGACATTTCATGATGTTTTTCCCATTAATGGAGCTGGGGTGGGCATGGCTTGCATGTGACACATCCAGCCCACGGGCCACCAGTTTGACACCTCTGTGTATATTGTCTTAATTTTTTCATTATGCATATTTTACTGTTTAGAAGGTATTTAAGAAATAAAATATTTTGCAATGCAAATTGAAAATGTTCTTATGGGAATGTATTAATTTGGATATATTATGTGATACCAAGTTGAATAGTGAACCTTAGCAACCACATAGACGTTTTTCCCACATTGTGTAAAGAAAAGTTATGGAAAGCTTCCACTTCAAAATTTCTGTTCTTCATTTTAATTAAAATAGTTATATTCAGACTATAGTGATTTATATACAAGTGTTGTGGGATACTAAAAAAAAGGCATGCCCACAATGTTTGTAATAAGATGCAATGTTACGAATATCAAAAGGTGTAGAAGACAGTGTAAACATAGATTTTTCTAAAATAAAAGTTTTGTAAAGAATTTTATTCTTATTTCATTCTATTTAGGTTTCACTCTTTATTTAAACAACAGTTTATTTTTGTGTCACCTTGTGTCACTGTGCTCTACCTTACCCCACTCAGCCCAGTTCTGTTCCTCACTATCTTGTAGTTTAGTTGTGTCTGATCACTGGTTGGATGCTGTAATCATTTTGGTAAAGGCCAGCATATTAACAATAAACCTTAAAAAGATACTCTGGATTAGTAGTTCCCAGACCTAATAATATGGCAAGGATGTGGGTGACTGTCTTCAGTGGTTTCTATTTCAGGTAAGGTCATAACTGATATACCAGCCAAAGCTGAATAAAGAACACCTAACATAGATCTTTGCCTACTCCTCTAACAGATGTGAGTCCAGGACTTCAGATTGGCAGCCTGCTGTATCTGAGGAAACACAACCCCTATCAAGGGTCAAATATTGTGTAGACTGAGATACTATAGTCCTGGAGTCAGTAACTTCTGAATTAACAGCTACTCCATCTTACTTTGATTTCTTCCTGTTCCGATCTTGATCAGGTGGAACATCTACTGCATTTTCCATAAAATGAAAGAGAACCAATTGAATAAATTTCTCCCAAAATATATCTTAGTGGCCTTATGTGATGTGTTCAGTGGTATACTGAAAGGCTCCCTTTTAGGATTAACACTGTTCAATTTCATTATAAATAGATTAGATAAGAGGTGAAAAATACATTTACAGATGATACAAACTTGAAGAAGGATAGCAGGCATCTAGGAGAAAAATATAGGTAGCCCTTAACTTACAACCAGAATTGAGCCCAAAATTTATGTTGCTACACACTATGAAAGAGGTGTAACATTCAAGTGAGACAGACTAGAGCCAGGAGGAACAGAAAGGGGATTAGTAAACACACACATATACGCACAGAGAGACAGAGACAGAGAGAGAGAGAGAGAGAAAGAAAGAAAGAAAGAAAGAAAGAAAGAAAGAAAGAAAGAAAGAAAGAAAGAAAGAAAGAAAGAAAGAAAGAAAGAAAGAAAGAAAGAAAGAAAGAAAGAAGACAGACAGACAGACAGACAGACAGACAGACAGACAGACAGAGAGAGAGAGAGAGAGAGAGAGAGAGAGAGAGAGATGTTAGGAAAGAAGAAAGATGAAAGAAAGGAAGGAAGGAAGGAAGGAAGAAGAAAGAAGAAAGAAGAAAGAAAGAAACAAAGAAAAGTTAAGGAAGGAAGGAAGGAAGGAAGGAAGGAAGGAAGGAAGAAAGAAAGAAAGAAAGAAAGAAAGAAAGAAAGAAAGAAAGAAAGAAAGAAAGAAAGAAAGAAAGAAAGAAAGAAAGAAAGAAAGAAAGAAAGAAAGAAAGAAAGAAAGAAAGAAAGAAAGAAAGAAAGAAAGTTGTATGGCTGCCCTGAGTCCTACGGGAGTGGGGCGGCATACAAAAACGACCAAAAATAAATAAATAAATATTTTTTAATCAGGAACCCACCCCGGTCAATGGTGTCCCTCTTTACCAATGTTAAAATCTGGTCACCTTACTCTTAACAGCTGTGTGTGTGTGTGTGTGTGTGTGTGTGTGTGTGTGTGTGTGTGTGAGAGAGAGAGAGAGAGAGAGAGAGAGAGAGAGAGATGTTAGGAAAGAAGAAAGATGAAAGAAAGGAAGGAAGGAAGGAAGGAAGGAAGAAGAAAGAAGAAAGAAGAAAGAAAGAAAGAAAGAAAGAAAGAAAGAAAGAAAGAAAGAAAGAAAGAAAGAAAGAAAGAAAGAAAGAAAGAAAAGTTAAGGAAGGAAGGAAGGAAGGAAGGAAGGAAGGAGGGAAAGAAGGAAGGAAGAAAGAAAGAAAGAAAGAAAGAAAGAAAGAGAAAGAAAGAAAGAAAGAAAGAAAGAAAGAAAGAAAGAAAGAAAGAAAGAAAGAAAGAAAGAAAGTTGTATGGCCGCCCTGAGTCCTACGGGAGTGGGGCGGCATACAAAAACGACCAAAAATAAATAAATAAATAATTTTTAATCAGGAACCCACCCCGGTCAATGGTGTCCCTCTTTACCAATGTTAAAATCTGGTCACCTTACTCTTAACAGCTGTGTGTGTGTGTGTGTGTGTGTGTGTGTGTGTGTGTGTGTGTGTGTGTGTGTGAGAGAGAGAGAGAGAGAGAGAGAGAGAGAGAGAGAGAGAGAGAGAGAGAGAGAGAGAGAGAGAGAGAGAGAGAGAGAGAGATCATGGTGGCTTTTTTCTGTTTGTTTTACTTTTGTCTGTTCGTTTACAATCAGTTTGGTGTAGTGATTTAGAAACTGAGTTCTGCTGGATGACTTTGGGCCAGTCACTCTTTCACAGCCCAAACAACTTCACAAAATCTTCTGTCCAGCCTGTCTGATCTGGGGCTTCACTGATATCTCCAGACATTCCTCTATAGGTAGCCTCCCTCTGTCCCCATTTGCTTTTGGTTCTGGGTGAAGCTCATCCCTCTGTCTGGTTCTTTGCTTTTCACAGGGAATCCTTCAGTTGATAGCTTCACACTTTTCAATATAAAAAGCAATTGCCCACTCCAGCAGACCAGCACATTAACATTACCTAGACCAGTGGTTCCCAACCTGGGGGTCCAGACCCTTTTGGGGGTCGAATGACCATTTCCCAGGGGTCACCCTGGCATCCTCAGCTTCCCCCCCACTGCCACAAGCCTGGCCATATCGTCTTAACTCGCCCGAGCCCTCCGATTGGTCGGGAGAGGTGCCATTCGGTGAGAGGCGTTTGTTGTGGAAGATGATATTCCTTGTGCTCTTGCAAAGGCTGGCCCGAGAATTTCTCATCTGGCATAATTACATAGTTTTTGTGATTAATTGCTATGCTTTAATTATGTTCAATTTGTAACAATGAAAATACATCCTGCATATTAGATATTTACATTACGATTCATAACAGTAGCAAAATTACAGTTATGAAGTAGCAACAAAAATAATTTTATGGTTGGGGGTCACCACAACATGAGGAACTATATTAAGGGGTCGCGGCATTAGAAAGGTTGGGAACCACTGACCTAGACCCTTTTCAGTCGGGTTTCAGGCTGATGGATGTTCTCTGGTGAGCCCGAGATAGAGGTCACTCCTCTATCTTGGTGCTGCTTGACCTCTCAGCTGCTTTCGATACCATTGACCATGGTATCCTTCTGCGCCGATTAGTGGAGCTGGGAGTGGGAGGCACTGTATTACGGTGGTTCTCCTCCTATCTCTCTGATCGGTCACAGTCGGTGTTGGTTGGGGGGCAGAGGTCGACCCCTAGACCCCTCATTTGTGGGGTGCCTCAGGGATTGGTCCTCTTCCCCCTCCTATTTAACATCTACATGAAACCACTGGGTGAGATCATTCGATAACACAGGGTGAGGTTCCAGCAGTATGCTGATGATACCCAGTTGTACATCTCCACCCCGCATCATTTCAGTGAAGTGGTAGACGTGCTGGATGGGAGTCAACAGGCTCAAACTGAACCCTGACAAAACCGAGTGGCAGTGGATATTGCCCCCAAAGGACTATTCCGATTGTCCTTCCTTGGTTCTGGGGGAAGGAACTGGTCCCCTCAGAACGGGTTTGCAATTTGGGTGTCCTCCTAGACCCACAGCTGAAATTGGATCAACACCTGACAGCTGTAGCTAGGGGGACCTTCGCACAGGTTCGTCTGGTGCACCAATTGTGACCCTACCTGGATCAGGAGGCTCTGCTCACTGTCACTCATGCCCTTACCACCTCACACCTTGATTATTGCAATGTGCTCTACTTGGGGCTACCCATGAAGACTGTTCGGAGACTGCAGCTGATCCAGAATGCAGCCACGTGAGTGATTGTGGGTGTTCCTAGATACACCCACATTACACCAATCCTCCGCGAGCTGCACTGGCTTCCCATTGGTCTCCGGACACAATTCAAGGTGTTGGTTATGACCTTTAAAGCCATACATGGCTCAGGGCCAGAGTATTTATGAAACCGCCTACTACCACATACCTCCCAATGACCAGTTAGGGTCCACAGAGTCGGTCTCCTCCAGGTCCCGTCAGCTGGCGGGACATGTCGGCTGATGGGCCCTCGGGAGAGGGCCTTCTCTGTGGCGGCCCCCGCTCTCTGGAACCAGCTCCCTCCTGAGATTCGGACTACCCCCACCTTACTGGCCTTTTGCAAAGCCATCAAGACCTGGCTTTTCCGACAGGCCTGGGACCATTGATCTCTGGTGAGGATAGACGAGGTCGGCCCATGAATGATGGATGATTGGGTTTTTAATTGTATTTTTAATTTGTTTTTTAAATATTTTTAAACTTCTATTTCTATTTCTATCTCTATTTCTATTTCTTGCTGATGTGAGCCGCCCAGAGTCCTTCGGGAGTTGGGTGGCATAGAAATGTAATAAATAAATAAATAAATAAATACACAAACAAACAAACAAACAAACAGGGATGTCTCTTTCCAGCCACCAATCTCCCAATAACCTTAATGCTCAGAGTGACACAGTCTCAAACATCACAATGTGTACTTCTGTCTTTCTTCTTCCATGTTCTTCTTTCTGTCTTTGTCTTTGTCTTTGTCTCTGTATCTGTCTCTCTCTTATTGTGGATCAAAACACCAGCATTTACCATAGCAGTTGAAGCATGGGTCTTCCACTGAGACTTTAGAACTCCAATGCTACATACTAAGCTTAGCCAATAAGAGTGCTGCCTCTGTCTGACCGACAAAAATCCTGGCTAGCAGCCAGGTCAGTTCATTTGCCCTCTTGACAACTAGCTTTATTCCAAGGCCAACCTTTATTTTTCCCCATATTTTTCCCTGCCAATCGCCAAATCTGTCCTGTGTATTTAAGATGAGAAGAGATGCTTCAAATTTCTTTCCCTTGAGAAATGAGAAGGGTAGAGCCCAGAGATAGACCTTCTTGATGGTTGTCTAGGCTTTGTGGAACTCAATGGCTCCATCAATGTCTATATTTAGAAAAACTGGAATTCATTTTATTTTGGTGGATATTTGTGGGTGGGTGTTTCTTAGTCTGCCTGATTCAAAGCATCTTTGCTTTATTTTTAATTACTTTAGTGTAATTTTACCTAAGCTTATTTTAATTACAATCTTTAGGAATGAAAACAGGAATTTTTATGAGATGTACATTTCATCACATTATTTATTTATTGTGAACTACCTAGAGAGACTGGAAGGAAGGTTATACTGTAAACCCTACAATAAAGATGTAAAGCTTTAGATTTGGTTTATAGGTAAAGCCTGTCATATGAATGAAATTATTTTTCTGTCAATCAGAACAGAGTTCCCCTTATCTTAAAGTATCTTTTATAACTTCCAAGTCATACAGTCATTGGTGTTTTCTTTTATTATCATTCCAACTACTATTCTATGAACTGTTATTCTGAAAACATGTTTTATTTAAGATGTTATAATATAGGAAATTCAAGTGTTGTCATGAATATATGTTTCTTCATGATTTTATCTCAGAGGTCTATAATAGAAACACTCACATATTTTTTATGTTTAGTCCAAGAACAACTTGACTGCATGGAATTTATACAAAACCAGATTATTTTATTGTTATTTAAATATGTGGATATAAAATTGAATTTTAATTCTTGACCTTCATGTATATCATCATATGGCTGTAGGCTTAATTCTAGATTCTGTTGCCTTCAGTGATTTCATCACATAACCAAAGCGATTGGTTGGATAAATGATGCCATCATATTCCCAATAAAAAGTCTGCCTGCCTGGTATCATACCATAAACCAGAAATGAAATGCAAAAAGTTATTATCTACACATTGCCACTCTTATTACATTTTATTTTAAGAATTAAATGAATCTTTAAGTGATTAGAATACAGTATTGTAGGCTGACTCTACCCACTGCCAGGAATTTGATCATGACCGCCTCAAGGTTGACTCAGTGTTCCACCCTTCCAAGGTCAGTAAAATGAGGACCCAGATTGTTGAGGACAATATGCTGACTCTGTAAAATGTTTAGAGACTTCTGTAAAGCACTGTGAAGCAGTGTATAAGTGCTATTGCCAAGAATCTCCATTTTGGCAAAACCATTAAATGCCACTCTTTTCTGGAGGATTGAATGCATCTGACTTTGTTACTGCTTCTGTAACAGTACAGGGAAAAGGAAGGGATGCAGCAACTGAAAATCTGTTTTGACAAGATTTTGAAATAAAAAGTCCTAATTTAATTCTGCGAGTCACATTATTCATGTGTATACAGAGATAGCTGCTTATAAATGCATGATTAGTTCAGCCTGGTTCTTCCTGGTCCTTTTAAGTTCTTTATTTAACTTCTGCCCAGTAAGATAATAAGAACCCGGTATAACCAACTGTGTTTGCAATATATGAAGAATTTAAAGTTCAGTTCAACCTCAGAAGTCTCTGGGAGGATTAAGGGCTCAAGATTTTACCTCAGAAAATGGTCTAAAAAGCACATACCGTAATGCATTCTTCTACTGAATTTGACAGTGTGGCCTCTATCAGGATGAATTACCATTTTGAACTATATAAAAGTAGTTTTGAGTGGTTTGGCAGAAGCACTCTGCCAAACCACTGTGATAAATAAATAAAGGTAGGTAGGTATTAAAAATGCAGTCTCATCTTTTCCTTTCATATTGGGCACAGCAGAGCCCAAATAGTCAGTGATTTGTTCTGAAATGCCAATTGGAGCCTGACTTTGTTAATTTCACAGAATGTCTGTGTTGTTATTCTCAGTTTTGCTTACCAATAAGCAAATTGTTTCCTTTTTGCTATTCTTTCCAACCACTGCAAACAATATATACCTGATGTAATCTTTGTTCAATTCATCCTGTTTCTCTTCCCTGCTCCAGTAATAAGCCTTGATTTCTCTGCTCTTTCAAGTATGGAAACTTCATTTCAGGTGATCTTAAAGTCCATTCTCTGTATAGCTTATGTTTTTTTAGTTCCTTGGATTGCTAAATCTTCTTGTGGAAAATATTCCTTTATCTAATAATGAAAACAACAGGCAAACAGAAGGTTCCTTTTATTGAAAGAACAATGACCAGTGGGCCTTTTCTGCATGAACAAATATCAGTAGCCAAATGTAGTGGATTTATTTTAGCACTTGTACACGTGAAATACATTGGATATTGTGTCACAGTCTGCTGCTTCACCATACATTTATGCTCACATATGATATTACTAAACTAATAAAAAAGACTTCAAAAAAATCCCTTAAGCATGAAGAGTATATATTTTCTTCAGCTATATTCCTTACAAGTAAGATGTAAAATAAATGCCATTCTAGGGAACTCATATATTTTCAAAGAAATAAAATGTATACAAATAGAAATCTTCTATTATTAGGTGTCATTTTAACCATTTCAAGTTGAAAATGTGCTTAGCTTCAACAGAAGAAAATGGAGTTTATTAACAAGCAAATGAGTTTATGATTTTTCAACCAACTCAGTCTTTAGGTTTACTTGAAGCTGCCAGAAATTATGGTTTAGTTTTTGGAGACAGAAACAGAATAACAGAGTTGGAAGGTACCTTGAAAATCTTCTAGTCCAACCTCCTGCACAAGTAGGAGACCCTATACCGTTCCAGACAAGTGGCTGTCCAGTCTCTTCT
The DNA here is from genome assembly GCA_023053685.1 of Diadophis punctatus similis. Taxonomy (NCBI): domain Eukaryota; kingdom Metazoa; phylum Chordata; class Lepidosauria; order Squamata; family Dipsadidae; genus Diadophis; species Diadophis punctatus. Next base: position 257,709,070 of record JALIGW010000001.1, on the reverse strand, counting down.
TAAAAGTCTCCAGTAATGGAGAACTCACAACTTCTGAAGGCAAGCCATTCCACTGATTAATTGTTCTCATGGTTAGGAAATTTCTCCTTAGTTCTAGGTTGCTTCTCTCTTTGATTAGTTTCCATCCATTGTTTCTTGTCCTGGCTTCTGCTGCTTTGGAAAATAGGTTGACCCACTCTTTGTGGCAGCCCCTCATATAATGAAGACTACTATCCTGTCACCCCTAGGCATTCTTTTCACTAGACTAGACATACCCAATTTCTTATATATATATTATATGGTAGTGAATTTTATATGGTAGTGAAATTCAACAATATTGTTCTTAATTACAATATATAATTGTATATATTGTATAATTGTACAATATATAATTGCCTGTGCAGAGATATGATGTTACAAACTGGGAAGGCAATAATATAAAAACTTATCTACAGAACTCTTTTCAATAAAAGATACTTACAAAAATGTAACACCAGTCAGGCTGAATTTCATGATGCTCATGGACTGTCCAGGTGGGACTTCCTAGCCATTCTGCCCCAGGAGTTATTCCTTCTACCCAGTTTTAAGAAAAATAAAAAAGGAAAGCATTTTTGATGTTCTCAGCCAGAAAAAAACAAACCACCAGAATTTAATAAATCATGTCCTGTTTGTGGGGGGGGGGAGTATTAGCTATAGAATATAAGATGAAGTCAAAAGAACAACTGAGAAAGGATTTCGTTTTCAAGGGTTCTCATGTATACATTTGAAAGATTTAAAGTATATACTGTAAATGGGCATTTAGAATTGAACAATATAAAATACAATTTGAAATGGAATTATGTGCTAATTATGAACATGTAATTGCTAAAACATATGTTTTTACATTGTGCTGAGAATTCAGATGAAAGAAGAACAAGTTAAAGAGCGTATGATAAAATGGGCTTAAAACTTTGGCTATAACATACAATGTGAAATATGGGGTTAAAAGACTGAACTTTAATTATATTACAAACTAAAAGATAACTTTTATAAAATTACATACCGTTGGTGCAGGACATTTGGAACAAAATTCCAGAGTGAATAAGGGTACCTCAAATTTATGCAGGAAATATGAAAACATGAAGGATCATTTGATCCTGCTTGATGGACTTGCAAAAAGGCTAAAAAAGTGGCTTCAAATACATTCAGTAATACAAATAATTTTAAAGACTTGTATTCAACTGAAACCAGAGCTTTGATATACTGTACTCTGAAATCAGAATATGATATTTTGCAGCAACTACAGCTGTCAACTTCAGAGGCAGAGTGAGCTGCTTTGTGGTGGTGTACCTCTCAGCAGCTCACAGACAACTGAAAACAACTGACCAAGCTCTTTCTTGTATTTGAACTAGCAAACTCATCTCATTCATTCGTGTCAGATGAGCTTAAGAGATCTGATTCCTTAGTGATTTTTCATCTAGGTAGACTTCCAATTGGTCCATTTTGAAGAAATTCACTTTGGAAGCTTTGTAGGCAAAGCTTTGTAGCTTTGGAATTTTGCAAAAAGTAGCTGTCTGAATTTGCATTCACTTTCTCTTTGAATTGAGAGAGGGTGCTCACATTTCTAAACTAAAATTTGTCTCTTAATTTGTCATCTTTTTCAGTCTCCCCCCACTTTTAGCCAAGTGTTACCTAACGACATGATAAAATGTATATTTCCATTTTTTAAAAAGTAATTTTAAATGGCCAAAACAAGAAATTAAAATGAATTGTAGTTTATGAAGTTTGAGCACAGGTAGGACATCAAGCTGTATTGCTGTGTTCTTCAGTTTGAAACAATATATCAGAAGCAACCGTGAATGTTTGTTGTGGGGATGGAGAAAATTAGCCCAAAGAGAAGAAAACAAAAACTGAAGATCAGCTTTAATGCGCCATGAATATTTCACAATAAAAAATAAGGCTATGTTATATCCATGAATCGACTCTTCTCCATAGTGGGTGGCGCTAGCCTCCAAGATTGGGATGACCTCATCCATCAGCCAATCAGGACTGAGTCTGACCTCATATAAAAGCTGTCACTGTGCCATAATCCCCCTCTTTCGACTCAGTCCTAGGCCTAGGATTGTTTCTCCCCAACTTCGCAGTTCTATCACCTTCTAGTGTTCTACTGTTCTAACTTCTACTATTTCGAGATCAACCATCAAGAATTCTTGAATGTGAGTGATTCCCACCTCCCCTATCCATCGGTGGTATTGGGAACCCCCGGACAGGCTTTGGCCTAGTCCACGGCCTACTGCCACCTTAGGTGGCTGGCTGTTTTTTCCTCACATTGCGGCCTGGCATTCCTGTTATCATCTGTCACAGAAGCCAGGCGCTTGGGTGACCAGCAGCCAGGGTGGCTCTTGCCACTTCCGCAGGAGAGAGACCCTACCATTAACTACCTCCGCAGAAGCCTAGCGCTTGAGCGGCTCTGGTCTCCTCTCCGCTCCGCTCCCTTCATTGGGTCCACAGACACCTGTCTGCCCCTTGGGAGCGGCCCTTAGTGAGGGCGAGCGTTGGCGGTCCACTCGGCGGCACATCGGCCTGCGCGACCGCCCCTCCTCACTAGGGGACAGCCGGGCGTCAGCCGGATCCTCGCCGACCGTTTGCCGCCCTTATAGCCCTTGGGCTGGTGCTTGGGCCTAATTGGGCCTTATCGAGTGTGCGGCGGCCTCCTCGGCAGTGACTTCGGCTGCGAGGCCGCCCCCTCCGTTGATACATTGCGCGCCTGGAGGAGCGGCTCTCCTGCCCCTCAGCTGTCCCAGCGACGAATCACCGCGCAGGCGCATCACGCGGAGCCTTCCCTTGCCGCCAGACCCTATCCGACGGCGGCAAGCTTCGGGAACCGGTGCAGCCGCAGTTCGCCAGCCCACGTCACTGGGGAACTCCCTGTGACGCGTCGGGCCTCCAGCTGACCCGCGGCTCCCGAGTGGAGCTATCTCGCCGCGACTGCCTCACCTCAGCGTTGCCCAGCATGCCTGGGGGGAAGGCTGCCCTCGCCGACATCTCCAGGCTTCTGGACTCGGCGCAGCCGCAGGACATCGACCCGCGTCACTGGGAATCCCCCTGTGACGCTCCAGCTCTCCAGCTGGCCCGCGGCTCCCGGTGCCGCTAATCTCGCCGCGACTGCCGCTCTCGCCCTCCAGCATTGCCGAAGCGAGCCAGGGAGACGCATAGCCGGCCGCAGCACACCTCCTGCGACTACGAGCCTCTGCTGTCCGGCAAGCAGCATCTCTACGGCCGGAGCCATCTGTCTCTTCGTCGGGCCGTAAAAGCGCCCATCGGCCATTCACAAGCCTCTGCAGACCTCAGTCTTCAGCACAGAATACAGCATGTCTGATAAGGCCACCTCAGGCAGGAATAAGCCCAGGCAGGCCAGGGAAAAGGAGGGTGGGGCTGTCAAACCACCGCCCCCTCCTGGAGGCCACCGGGACCGCTCCCCCATCAGGAATGAACCTGACAGGGCCAAGGCCTCCTCCTCCAAGAGCAGTCGCTTGGGCAGGGACAAGGACAAGGCCCCCAGGGACCAGGACCGTGCCACGCTGCCCCCTGCTGTCACATCCTCCCCTGCGCACCATGAGCCCTCTGGCACATCCACCCAGAGGGACCGGCGCTCCTCGGGCACTCTCTCACTGGACAACCCGGATCTGTGCCTGGGGGAGGATGATATCTGGGAAGACCCCAGACCCGGTAGCAGCTCCATTGAGACCCGCCCGCCTGCATCTGCGTACTCTCAATTCTACAGTCCAGAGGTACCAGGCGCTGATACAGGCGGCCATCGCCCAGGGCATAGAGGCAGGTATGAGACACGTTGCCACCACGGTGCCACCGCCCTCGCCGGCTACCCAACCGCCTCGGCCCCGCCCACCGGCCTTGTCACCCGCCGAGCTGCCACTGCTCCCAGCAGACACTGAGCAGGGATCCCCATTGTCCCTTCACGAGCAGGACGATCAGCAACAGGAATTGGAGCTATCGGAGGACGAGGACCTCGCTCCTGAGGCTCCGGTAGTCACGGGCTTGTTCAATCCAGCCCTCTTTAAGTCGCTCCTTCACAAGGCCAGGGCCACGGCCAAGTTCTCCTCAAAAGAGCAGACGCCAGCCGGCGACGAACCTGAGGACCCTCTCTTCGAGGAAACCACCTCTCAGGTTGAGGTGGTGCCAGCTCCTAAGCTGTTTGTTGACTCTGTCCTCAAACAGTGGGCCTCCCCATCGGTGGGTGTCGCTCCCTCGGCAGCAGACAAGCGGTTCTTCAATGTCTCTACCGCCCTGGCCCAACATCTGCCGGTCCCTCCAGTGGAACCAGCTATCAAGGCGCTATACTCTTTCGCCCAGATGCCGGGCGACTCTGAGGAGCTACTGCGCCTGGAAGACAGACGTACCGAGCAGGCGCTGCAGAAAACGCACCAGGCTGCTGCGTGGGCCGTTAAGGCTTCTGCAACGGCTTCCTTTTTTTGCCGGACGTCCATTCGCTGGCTGAAGGCCCTGCAAGAACACCTGCCCTCGTCAGACATCCGTGCGAGACAGGACATTAACAAACTTATTGCGGCCTCGCAGTTTACCTCGGACGTCACGCTCCAGGCCACCCGTTTTGCGGCACGGGCCATGGGCACCTCCGTGGTGGCACGCGGAATGCACTGGCTGAGGAGCTGGCCCACCGACTGCCGGCATAAGTGGCGCCTGGCCGGGGCGCCGGTAAAGAACCAGTCACTCTTTGGTGAGGCACTCGAACCCTACCTTATCGAGACTAAGGACAAACGCAAGGTTTTGCCAAATGCCACCAGGAAGGCACAGGCCAAGCTGCAGGCACCCGCCCCGGCATTCCCCCGACGCCAGTACAGGGCGCCCGCATACAACCGAAATAGACCAAGGGCAACGAACCGACAAAATCAGGGGCAGGACAGGGCCAATTCAAACCAGCCCTCTAAGCGCCCTTTTCGGAAGGCAGGTGGTCGCCCCTACCGCCGCTACAAGTAGAGGACCCAGCTTCTCCCATTGGGGGTCGCCTGCGCCTTTTTGCCAGGCGGTGGGAGGAGATTACTACTGACGCTTGGGTCCGCGAGACCCTACATCTTGGTCTCGCCCTGGACTTCCTCTCCACCACCCCCCCGATTCCTTCATGAGGTGCTCCCAGTCCTCCAACCCGCAGAAACAGGCCCAGATGCTTGAAGCCATCCAGCATCTGCTGGAGATTGAGGCCATCCAGCGGGTCCCGGAGGACCAGCGGGGGCAAGGATTCTATTCCAATTTGTTCCTCGTGGAGAAATCGTCGGGTGGGTGGAGAGCAGTCTTAGACCTCAAGCGCCTAAATAAATTCTTGGTGTACAAGAAATTTAAGATGCATACTTTACAGTCCATATTGGACGGCATACGTAAAGGAGACTTCATGTGCTCTCTCGACCTCACTGAAGCCTATCTGCATGTCCCGATTCGGCCCGCTCACCAAAAATTCTTGAGGTTCTCTTACAACAACGAGCACTACCAGTATTTAGCTCTCCCGTTTGGACTCTCCTCGGCACCCAGGGTCTTCACCAAGATCTTGGCTGCCCTGGCAGCCCACTTGCGGGCAGTCCCAATAAGGATCCAGTGTTATCTGGACGACATCTTGATCCAGTCGTCCTCCCTACCCCAGGCGACACTGGACCTTCAGACCACCATTGATTTGCTTCGCTTCCATGGCTTCTCCCTTAACCTGGAGAAAAGCCAACTAAGCCCCTCGACTCGCATCACTCATCTGGGGGCCATTGTGGACTCTCTGGAGTGCAGGGTCTATCTCTCCTTAGACAGACAACACAGCCTCTCTTCTCTGACCCAACAGGTTCTTGGACAGGGGCACATACCATTGAACCTCCTGTCCTCCCTGTTGGGGAAGATGATATCCGCTATTCACATAACACCTTGGGCTCAACTGCACTCCAGAGACCTCCAATGGTTTCTTTTGCCGTTTCAGCGGACGAACAGGTCCAACTCGTCGGCCAACAGCGGTCCGGCGGTCTCTGCATTGGTGGCACTCCCCGGCGATCAGCAAGGGCTCCAGCTTCCTCGAGCCCCACCGGGTGACGGTAACATCGATGCCAGCCTTTACGGATGGGGCGCCCACACATCATCACACGTGGCGCAGGGTACCTGGACCGCGGCGGAGTCGACAGCCAGCATCAACCTCCTGGAGCTCCGGGCGGCGTCCCTGGCCCTCCGACAATTCCAGTCCCTCCTGGCCGGGCAACACGTCCTCCTGTTGACGGACAATGTAACCACCAAGGCCCACGTCAACAGACAGGGGGGACCGTCTCGTGACGTCTTCTGGACGAGGCAAGGGAATTGGGTCTCTGGGCGGAACGGCACCTCCTCTCGCTCAAGGCGGAGCATATTTCGGGGGTGTCGAACCGCACAGCGGACTGGCTCAGCCGCCACGACGTAGATACGGCAGAGTGGGCCCTACACCCAGACATCTTTCGGGAGCTGACGGCCCGGTTTGGCAGACCGGTGGCCGACCTCTTTGCAACTCCGCTGAACGCCAAACTTCCGTGCTTCTACACGCGGTACCGGACACCCAGCGCGGTGGACACGGACGCTCTATGTTGCCCGTGGCCGAAGGGCCTTCTCTATGCCTTCCCGCCCCTTCCACTCATTCCCAGTGTTGTCCGGAAGATGCTGGAAGAACAGGCAGAACTGATCCTGTTGGCCCCCCATTGGCCGCGCCGGGCCTGGTTTGCGGATCTCAAAGCGCTCTCGACCAGCCCATCATGGAGGATCCCGCCGACCGCATCGTCGCTATCCCAGGGGTCAGTACAACACCCGGATCCGCAGTGGCTCCAACTGACCGCCTGGCGCTTGAGCGGCGCACCCTAACTCTATGCGGGGTCCCCGAGAACATTATCTGTACCCTCCTTTCCTCTCGCAGAGCGTCCACCATCCGCATTTACAACTCCACCTGGAAAACGTTCCACGGATGGTGTGTAGGAGCGGGCCTTGACCCGACCGACCTCTCGGTCATGCATGTCCTCTGTTTCTTGCAAGCGGGCCTGGACCGGGGCCTGTCCCCCAACACTTTGCGACGCCAGGTGGCAGCTCTCTCAACGGTCCTGTCTTGCCACACGTCTGCGCCTCTGTCGACGCATCCCTTGATCATTCGCTTCCTGAAGGCGGCGGTCAACATCTCACCCCCAGTGGTACATAGGTACCCCACCTGGGACCTGCCGAAGGTTCTTCTGGCTTTGACCGAGGCGCCCTACGAACCACTGCGGACCGTCTCGCTGAAGCATCTTATGCATAAGGTGGCCTTTTTGGTTGCGATTACTTCGGCCCGGCGGATATCCGAGCTAGCAGCTCTATCCGTCCGGGACGACCTCTGTATTTTTCATCCTGACCGGGTGGTGCTCCGCCTTGATCCCACGTTCCTGCCCAAGGTCAATACATACTTCCACAGGGCGCAGGAGGTGGTTCTTCCTGCCTTCTGCTCATCGCCTTCCACGCCAACCGAGTGCAAGTGGCATGCTGTTGATGTGAGGCGGGCAATCAAAATCTACAAGGTTCGCACGGCACCATTCTGCCTCTCAGAGTCCTTGTTCGTGGGGTTCCATGCCTCGTCTCTGGGCCGCAAGGCATCAGCGGCGATGGTCGGGCGCTGGATTCGCGCTGTGATCGCGGACGTCTACTGCCAGCAAGACCTCCCTCATCCACCACATCTGACGGCGCACTCGACGCGGAGTGCCGCCACCACGGCAGCTTGGACAACTAATGCCTCACTAGAGGAACTCTGCCGAGCGGCCACATGGTCATCTCCACTGCCGTTCATTAGACATTACAAGGTGGACTCCTTTGCCTCGGCTGAGGCGGACTTTGGGCGCAGGGTCTTGCAGACCATGGTAGCTCCTGACGGGGTCTCCAATCCTGGTAATAGCCCTCCCTAGGGGACGATACGGCTTTGGTATGTCCCAATCTTGGAGGCTAGCGCCACCCACTATGGAGAAAGGGCGTTGTTACTTACCTGAACGCCCATTCTCGTAGGGTGGCGCTAGCCTCCAAGTCCCTCCCTTTTGGGTATTATATATGCTGAAGGTGTGCGTGGGGAATAAACTATGGGTCTGACCTAGTCCTCGTCTCAAGAGGGGGATTATGGCACAGTGACAGCTTTTATATGAGGTCAGACTCAGTCCTGATTGGCTGATGGATGAGGTCATCCCAATCTTGGAGGCTAGCGCCACCCTACAAGAATGGGCGTTCAGGTAAGTAACAACGCCCTTTCTTTGACACAGATTTTATCATGTACTTTATTTTGGAGGAAGAAGGAAATCTCACTCAGTTTATTAAGCTTAAATTGTCTTTCTATTCCACTTGTGAATGTCAAGCAGCTTACTTAGTACACTTTTGTGATATTGGCTCTGAAGGGATTTTGATGTTGTTCTCCATGTTTATTCTATATTCTGTACTGATAGTATAATGGTTTGAATTAATCTGGTTTAATCTGTAAAATATCCATGGATAAAAGATCTCCTCTAGAGATATGTGCTAGACTTAATAGCTTTCTGACTCCCACACATTGCTGACTCCAGTGTAAACAAAAGAACAATTTAAGGCAACCAAAACTAAAATGGCTGCCAACCTGAGCAGACCATTGAAATACTGATGAATTTATCAAAAAATGACTGTTTAATAAAGTAATTTATTCATTCATGAAGTTTAATTTGTACACATACAGTGAAATTATTTATGCATGGATTCCTTAGTATTTTTTTTAACATCAGCAACCACTTTTCAGAAAACCTGGATATAAAATTAGTAGTTGAATAAATAGGCATATTCTTAATCTGCGGCTTTTATTTCTGTTGTTTTCCGTTGAGAGTTACTGATTTAATGTGCATGGAGAGACCCTCAGCATTCCAAATGGTTGTTTAAAGTGATATTTTCCAATCTATCCTGATGTTTTGGACTTCATTCCAGGCACCATTGGTGACTTTGTTCAAGAATTCCTGGATCTGATAGCAGAAGGGAATTAGGGGAATTGAAATTTATCTGATTGATTTGATTTATATCCACCAGCACCATAGATTCCTTCAGGAAATCTAACACGTGTGAAGCGTACTGAATTGGTGAGGACAGCTCTGAAGGAAAATATTATGCGTCTGTCTTTATATGAAACATATCTATTTATATGAAAGATGTAAGAATGTTAGTTCTGTTCAATTTTCAGTGGAACCCAAACGGTTAAAATGATGGAGCTGCAGATGCTATTTTTGCTCTTTTGGTTTACACGACCACAATCCTTATCTTTAGGTGATAGAGAACTCCATCAGAAGCTAGATGGTTAAAGACTTACTTTAAATGATATCCTCAATAAAGAATATTAATGCTAAAATGAACCCAGAAATGTCAGAGACCAGAATGAATCTCAAGACTTATGGAACTCTCTCTAATATACTCTGCAAGCTTTTATGACTATACATAAATTCAGAATATGATTTCACTTTTTTCTGACAACATATGTGAGTGCTGAGGTGAAACAAAGTAAGCAGAAACAGGAAAGATCAGCTGTTAAACACGGAGTGCTCTCTCAGAGTTGATATATGATCACCAATTATTCCTGGTTCCCAAGCTGCTTGGCTTTAAAGACTAATGGCAATGAGATGCTTGTGTGACAAGTGATTGGTGGTTAAGGATAATGAAGATGATTCAATCCATTTTATTTGAGGGTATCCTCAGGTGATTTATTTTCTGCTTTCCAAACTGAAAACTGCTATATATGTGTAAGAATAGGATTGGCAGTCATGTTTAGATAAATGAGAGTGAATGAACTGGAACCTGACAAGAATTAAAAGGATGGCATTGAGAAAACCAGTCCTCTTTAGCTATTGTGCTTATGTGTATGGAGTGACATGCTGTCTAAGCATTTCATACAAGTGATAAAAATTAATGAAAAAAGCCAAGTGATCAATTTGCCCTCTCCTGCAGACTTAACTGGGTCCAGGAAATGAATTTAGTGTCTGGTGAGAACATCACACCACCACAGTCTCTCCCCTCCCCCCAAAAAAGAAAAGAAAAAATCAGTTGGCCCAATAATTAGCTGTAGGATTACCAAACTCTTATCTCTCCTAGGAGTATGATAAAATGCAAGAGAAGCAATGCAAAACTGGAGTTTCTCTAACCATCCCATTTCTCTGGCTGTTACGTTTTTTCGGCTTTTGCAGCAGGTGGTGGTGGGTTGAAATGGGTAGGAACTGAGTAACTAAATGGATCTTAATTGGGCCATTATGAGTCCTCCCTCCCTTCCTCCCTGGAAATGATAGCTTTCCAAGCTGTTTTGTTTCACTAGAACAGGCCTGTCAAACTGGTGGCTCATGGGCTGGATGCGTCACACGCAAGCCATGCCCACCCTGGCTCCTCAAAGGCAAAAAACATTGCAATACGTCACGATACGTCATGTGACACAATCGAGTTTGACACCCGTGCACTAGAAGATTTATAAAAATGGCCATTACCACCCTGGTTTAGCCATTCTTTGTTGTGTGCAACTGAAGTGCTTCTTCATGGACCTTCCAGTTTAACTTCATGACTACATGAGAATGCACACTGGTTCATTTTTTTGTCATTGGAATGGGGCCCTTAAAATTAACTAATATGCTGTATGTCAGATTTAGCAACTACACTATATTATCAATGTAGGCAACGCTAAGAGAATTCAGTGCTAAGAGCTTGACATAAAGTTTTGATTCTGATTGTACCTTGTTAGAATTCCTGCTGTTTTCTTGTCAGAATTTTGCACTCCCATCAAGAAGTCTCTTCAAGCAGCTTCAAGCTGAGTAACAAAAGCAGTAAGAATTAAGTGGTTGTGTAACACATTGGCAAGTGATACTGTATCAAAAGTTAAAAGGCTGATTGGCTCACATTAATAGGTGAAAATCAGCTCTTTTTCCCCTCATACACTTTTGGCCTTCATTTCTTCCTTAGGGTTTTCCAATTCACAAGACAATGTGATTATAGAATAGAAAGAATTCTAACATCTATATTTGTAACACTGACATCAAAGATAGGGCTAATTTAGGCCTCTTGCTTGGTACTGATCACTAGGTCAATCTGTTTCTATAAAACTGATCATCCTGTCACCGCAATCTGTTCATTCTTTTCCTTTGGCCCCGAAGGAGAGCATTTGAGGGCAATGGGACCAAGCAGAAAGAGTTAAAATCCTAGTGAGTACTTCCCTGGAAAGGAAAGTGTGTGGCTTTCCTTTTGTGAACAATTTTGCTTTTCTACTGCAAGACTTTATCACAAGCTGCCTTTAAAACATGACTGGAAGAGCATATTATTAAAGTGTGTGTGTGTGTGTGCGCGCGCGCACACGCACACTTGTGTAAAAGATTCTGCTCTATGTACAGCTTGAGGAGGGGGTGGTGCCCAAAATGTTCTAAAATAACTCCTCTCTCTCATCTGTCAGTTGTTAGTGGAAAACCGATTTCAAATAGTTTAAATAAAGTAACTTATTTTGAGTTAGCTAAGTAAATACTGTATTACCAGTGTGCATCTGATGAAATTTAGCTGTTAGTTGAAACTGAGGACCCAGATTGTTGGGGGCAATATAAAATGAGGACCCAGATTGTTGGGGGCAATATAAATAAATATTGCTTACTGGTGTAAACCGCTTAGAGAGTGCTCGCACTGTGAGGTGGTATATAAATCTCACAAATAAAATAAAATAATAATTAAAAAACTGCATGTCTTGGGAGATGCTGTCACTCTGGGCATATTTTATTTATTTATTTATTTATTTAATAGATTTGTATGCCGCCCAACTCCCAAAGGGACTATAGAATTACAAAAGCTCTCTACCAATCCTTGAGTCAGAGGAAATTATACTGTTATGAAATTACTATTACCTACCCTTTTCTTCTCTTTATTGCCTCTTTTCAAGTTACTGCTGGTCACTTGACTTCTATCCAAGGTAATGAGTGGCAAGGCCTAACAGATTTTTATACAGCTTAAAGCTAGCCTTGGAAGATGCTGAAATAATGAGAAAAACACTTTTAACATAGATTCAGTTTACAACAGATTAAACTTGTCTGACTTACAGACTGGGAAAGAAAACAATTGTCATGGGAATCTGGCAGACAATAAAAATTATGCTGCTTCACGATGTTTTTGCCACCTTGAGTTCCCAAGTGGATATATTAGCTCAGTGGATAATATTGGCCTCAGTAGTCAAACTCAATATATGGCAGCTGTGTTTCTTAGTTCATGCCATTTTGTTCTCATATTAATATGGCTACAATACTCGGAAGTACAGAAAATGGTGTTTAAAAGAAAGATAGAAAGGGTATCCTAGGACTAAGGATCTAAACACTGATATTCCATTATTATTATTTTCTTTGTTTGGTCTTTTATATGCCACTTTATCAAATAACTTTATGTTTTGAGTTTCCTGGCACTCAGAGCTTGGTTGTTTTCTTGCAGATGCTTCATTACCCAACAAGATAACATTATCAGTGCTAGAAGGAGTGTGGTTTGCTCTCTCTTTATATACAAGTGGCTTGCCCTATCAGTGCTTGTGGGAGTGTTCTTGGTAGTTCCTTGATTAGGCTGTGACTCCTATCTAGCATTGATAATGTTACTTAGTTGAGTAATGAAATATCTGCAAGAAAACAACCAAGCTTAAAGAGTAGTAGGCTTCTACACTTCGACCCTAAGCTACATATACTCTTCTCTATTGGTAATTTTAGGTAGCTTGGCAGTAACACACTGATGCTATTTTATTAGGAAACTATTAGTTTTCTCTTTGTTAGTCACCAAAATTCAAAACAACCAAGCTATGTACTTCTGTTATTTTTGTTTAAGCTATCAAATATTTAATTTGTTGATAACATGGATCATTAGGGGCTGTACTTCAGATGCACTTTCTTTTCCTTTTTCCCTTTTATTGTTTTAGGAAATGAATGCTAAGCTCACAACCATTAATGATGTAGCTTAGTTGGAAAATATGATTAATGTACATCTAAAATAAGAATGCAAGGTATTAAAAAATGAAATGAAAATGAATCTACAAATATGTGTATTGTCTGTGTGGAAATAATAAAAAAATGAAAAAAAATGATGTAGCTTAGTTCAGTTTTTAGCTGGAGACTGAACTTTTGCCCAGCTCATTTTTAAACAAAGGCAACTCTGAGCAACCAGAAAACTACAATTATCCCTAACTTGGATTAATTACAATAATAATGGCGATGTACTTTTTAATTAAGGAGACCTTCTCGGAATGTACTCCTACAAGTAAAAGGCAGGAGGAGAGAGATTTAATGAGGTCTCCTGCTTTTGACCTGATTAAGTACACACACAACTTTATTTTCTGGTGTTCTTGGCCTCTGCAACTCATAAATACTCCTTGGGATCCGTACACTGACAAGGCCACCGTAGGAAATAGGTTTCTTGCCCTTGCTAGGTATTATGATTGACAATGTAATCTGAGAAAATGTTATGATACCATGTCTGCTGTGATATATTATGAATATTCTCTATTGGTTATTGGGCTTTTTGTTAATTGTGATGGAGCAGGGAGGTAGATTTATTGATATGCAAAATGCAGCCAGGTTTCCAACTTCACCTTCATAATTATTTTAGTGTTACTAAGAGCTGAATAAAAAGGGTTTTTCTTTTGAAAGGGGAGAGAACACTCAAGAAGTAATAAGCAATTTGCCTTCTACAAATTGGTGCTAGGAGATGTAGTCAGACTATGGCTATGCTAATTCGTAGGCCCAACAAGTGAGTCCCAGGTTAGGATGTCTGGGTGAACATTGTTTCCAAGTCCATTATCATAAGTAAGAAGGAGTAAATATTGAAACCCAGATGGCAGCACATTAAAGAAGGCATGCTATGATGTGCAACCAAATGATCTTGTTTTAATATAATTGCCTCAAGCCTGCAAAAAATAGGAAAAATAAGAATTAAAGAACAGAAATAAATTAAATGATCTTCAGTAATTTTCTTTCTGCATACCAGCCAGACTGCCTACTCCAGCTGATCTACTAGTCTTCCTCCCTTTCTTTCAAGACATAAAGGGTCTCTTAAGCCAGAAGGTAGTGCCAGTGCTCCTTGTGAAGATCAAGCTAACTTCTCCTTGTTACTTTTCAGTAAAATGTTAAGAGCAGAATTATTTTGGAGAGAATTTTAACTCACTTCATACACTGCACCATCTGCAGTACTCTTTTGCTTTCTTGTATTCTTTAGCTACTACAGTTGTATTGTGCCTTTCAATCTGAGGTTTTATGACTGCTGTTTTATTAGTGTTTTTAATCATACAGTGGGTGTTTTAATATTTTTTATGTTCATGTCTTCTGCCAAGAGACAGTGGATTATGGCAGGATATAAATGAAATAATATCAATCAATTAATCCTAGTTTGATCCATGCTCATTACTTTATCAGTCATAAGGAGAGTTTATGACTATCCAAGAGAACAGTTGAAGTGTGGGTGTTTGACCTATATACATTAACATCCTTTGTAGATAGACAGAGTGGGAGAGCACTATCTCTAGTTAGTTAGAACTGAAAAGAACATAGAGTATAAACAATTATATTTATAGTATAAATCTAGTGAGGAGACAAAATCTCAAAGACTAACTGCAGATTACAAAAATAGACTTATGCAATTCCATTCTAGCCACACCTAGTTAAACTTGATTGACCTCAAAATAACTAAGCAGACATGGAATTGGTTAGGACGTGGGGAGAATGACACCAAGAAATGATAGAGTTGTAGATTAACCAGTGAAGTTGGGGAAAATGCACCTTAAAGACACAGCATAAAAATCACTTCAATATTCTTGCAAGAACCAACATATTCATGTCCATTGAGTCACCAGAAATTGAGCTTGATAGAAAGGAGCTTTTATTTTTATTTCATATTTTTAATGCGGAGTATCACATAGGCAAGGTGATTGAAGTATTTTTATTATAATTTTGAAATTAATTGTTAATATGCATAAAGCTTTTGATCATATCAAATACAACTTAATATTTATAATTCAGACTTCTAGGGCCTAAGTAAGCTTGAGCACCTTGGAAAAAAATCAGTCAAAGAAATCAGTTTAACTACAGGTAGTCCTTGACTTAGCAACATAAATTCTGGGTTCAAATCAGCGGTGGGTTGCTCCCGGTTCAGACCAGTTCTTAGAACGGTAGTAGCGGGAGGCTCCTGCGGATGCGCAGAAGCTTCTGCGTATGCATAGAAGCGTTGAGCATGCGAGAGAGCACACGAACCAGTAGCAAACTAATTCAGAACCCACTACTGGTTCAAATGTAGTTGTTAAGTGAGACATTTGTTAAGTGAATTTTGCCCCATTTTATGACTTTTCTTGCCACAGTTGTTAGGTAAGTCATTGCAGTTGTTAAGTTAGTAACCTGGTTGTTAAGTGAATCTGGGTTTCCCATTGACTTTGCTTGTCAAAAGATTGCAAAAGGGGATCATATGACCCTGGCACTGCAATCATCATATATATGAACCAGTTGTCAAACTTCCAAATGTTAATCACGTGAACATGGGGTACTGCAATGGTCATAAATGTGAAAATTAGTCTTAAATCACTTTTTTTTCAGTGCCGTTGTAACATTGAACGGTTACTAAATGAACTGTTATAAGTCAAGGATTACCTGCATTCCCTTTTCTCTTTTGAAAGCATCACAGCTAATGTGTATCATGCATGAGGAGGTGGAATTTTGGAATTTTGATATAGTATATAAAAATAGTGGTTTTATTTTATTAGTTTTATATAACATGTTAGAGATATTATAGATGTTAAAGATGTGCTGAGTTAGTCTGGAGAATATATAATTTGAAGGAGACTTAATCAGTCATTGAATGCTGGTGTAGAAGAATTTTAGAACTTTATTGGAAATTCTTTCTTTGAGCTATGAGCATTGCGTTCACAATTTCTGTCTGTGGTTCTCAAGCACCAATTGCCTTTGAGATATGCCTAAGCTGCATCTAATTGTGAGTATACTTCTGATCCAGATTCCACGCAACCTATAGTGGAGAAAATAGAAAAGATGAAGTATATGCTAATTTCTGCTTGGTTTCCTTTTAATGACATCAAGAGATTTATTTATTTATTTATTTATTTATTTTATTTTGGTTTTCTTATATGCCGCCCAACTCCCGAGGGACTCAGGGCGGCGTACAGCAAGAAAAATACAAGAATAACCAACAATAAATTACTTAAAACCAGATTTAAAAATTAAAAATACAGTTTTAAAATCATCCAACAGCCAGACATACCCGGGGGAGAGCTTAGATGGATTAGGCTCTACCCCCTGCCTGCAGGAAAAGCCATGTCTTGATGGCTTTTCGGAAGGCCAGCAGGGTGGGGATGGTTCGGGTCTCTGGGGGAAGTTGGTTCCAGAGCGCGGGGCCCGCCGCAGAGAAGGCCCTCCCCCTACGGCCTGCCAGTCGGCATTGCTTGGCTGACGGGACCTGGAGGAGGCCAACTCTGTGGGCCCTAACTGGTCAAAGGGAAGTATGAGGCAGAATGCGGTCCTGGAGATAGCCTGGTCCTAGGCCATGAAGGGCTTTAAAGATGATGATCAACACCTTGAATTGTACCCGGAGACCGATGGGCAGCTAATGCAGCTGGCGGAGTATAGGTGTCACGTGGGTGTACCTTGGCACACCCACCACAGCACGCGCAGCCACATTTTGCACCAACTGAAGTCTCCGGATACTCTTCAAGGGTAGCCCCATGTAGAGCGCGTTGCAGTAGTCCAAGCGGGAGGTGACAAGGGCATGAGTGAGCCTCCTTCTCCAAGTAAGGCCGCAACTGGTGCACCAGGCGAACCTGTGCAAAGGCCCCCCTAGCCACAGCAGTAAGATGATGATCCAATTTTAGCTGTGGGTCTAGGAGGACCCCCAAGTTGCGGACCTGCTCCGAGGGAGTTAATTTCGCTCCCTCGAGAACCAAGGAGGGACAGTCGACATGGTCCTTAGGAGGCAATATCCAAAGCCACTCAGTCTTGTCGGGGTTGAGTCTGAGTCTGTTCCTCCCCATCCAGATCCTAACGTCGTCCAGGCATCGGCACATTACATCAACTGCCACACTGAATTGAGACGGGGTGGTGATGTACAGCTGGGTGTCATCAGCGTACTGGTGAAAACACACCCCATGTCTGCGGATGATCTCCCCCAGCGGTTTCATGTAAATGTTAAACAGGATGGGCGAGAGAACCGACCCCTGAGGCACCCCGCATGACAGGGGCCTAGGGGACGATCTCTGCCCTCCTGTTAACACCGACTGCATCCTATTGGCGAGATAAGAGGAGAACCACCGCAAAACGGTGCCTCCCACTCCCAACTCGCCGAGACGATGCAGAAGGATACCATGGTCGATGGTATCGAAAGCCGCTGAGAGGTCAAGTAGCACCAGGATGGAGGAATTCCCCCCATCCCGGGCTCGCCAGAGATCATCCATCAGAGCGACCAAGGCAGTTTCTGTACTGTAGCCGCGCCTGAAACCCGACTGATAGGCATCTAGATGATCTGTTTCATCCAAGAGTCGCAGAAGCTCTTTAATACTTTTAATACGTTCAAACTACTATGTAAAATTATTATTAGAATCAAATTTTAGATTAGATGAACTAGTTCAAGGAGCTAAACAATTAAAACTAGAATCCAAACCACAGATGTTGCAGCAAAGTCATATGTAACTAATTAATCTGTGCGTTCAATTGAAAGTTAAAAGCAGTGGGGTACAGAAACCAAAGATAAGGAAGAATTTTGCAGTGACAATATGAATAACTAAAATGAGAAACTTTACACCCAGCACAATGTCTCTGTTATTTCCTCTATTTAGAATGAAGGAATGGGAAAAGAGAATAGAGCCATAGTTTCTAAAGATGGCACATTTTTTTGATTGTTAGTTTACTTCTCGATGAATTACAACATTTTGTACCACAACAAATGAGGCCAAGATTTCAGAATGAACTACAGACTCCATAAAATGAAGCTTCTCCATAGCCAGAGGGCAGACGTTTCCTTCTCAAGAGTTCTCTTTCACTGAATATTAGATTCTGAGGACCAGCCACACTGGTTGTATTATTAGACAAATGAAACTTAGACAAAATCAGGAAGGCAGTCCTTCATGCCTCTCTAACTACTGTAGAAGGACAATTAGTGAGTATGGATACAGGATGTTGTTGGTTTGGTTTACAGATTGCTTCTACACATGACAAGTTCCCCTGCATATGTATTTAAAAAATTGAGAAACCCATTTTCTACTTTTTCCCGACCTGGATCCCTTTTGCTGTGACGGGCAGTTTCAAAAATTTGCACCCCTTACAGTCTTTGAGGGTTTCCAAATTGTAAAAGGCTGCCTTATGTTGGCCACAAAGCAGTTTATTAGGTTTTGGAACAGTGTTTGTGAGACCTTACACGATTGTGAATCTTCTACAAAATCATAGTTCAAATATCTATGGATTTACTCTATGTCAGTGGTTCCCAACCTGTGGTATGTGTACCACTAGTGGTACGCGAGGGCCTTCCAGGTGGTATGCGAACACTTTCGGGGTCATGAACGATTTTTAGTTAGTTATTTTTTACTTCACAAAAATGTTTACTGCCTAACACAACTGTTGCCACACGCCACCCACCTGGTCCCAGCGGCCCGAGAATCCAGTTGCTGGATGCACGGGGCCAAAAAAGGAACGGTACAATTATGGAAATAAAGTGATATCTGATCGAATTTAGTTTCTCTGGAACCAGGTGGTATGCGGCGACTGTACGGGACCTCCAAGTGGTACTCGATCATAAAAAGGTTGGGAACCACTGCTCTATGTGAACCCGGTTATTGCCTGTGGGACTTAGTTACTTCCTTGAGCACTGATTTAAACAGAACAGTTTAAGCATGGATTTGTTCTTCAGTGATTCTATTTCACATGAACATGCTAGCTCTAATGGATCACACTTAAGCAACTACAATGACGTTTCATTCTTTTATATATATATATTTTAGTCCACAAATGGAAGGAAGGCTCATATATTATGAGGTCCTTGCTGCTGTCCTAAACCTCATTAAAGCTACATGCTGAGCCCATCAATAATGAGATTGTCCCTTTCAGCTACTCTCATTGTCCATTCATTTTTCTTTCCCACCTGCACCCACAATGGGGGCTGTTTGCTCCCACATATATTCAACAAGGCATCATTTGTAATCTACCCCCCCATTCATTTCATTCCATTCCTGTTTGAAAGGACTGACAAAAAGCCCAGTTGAAAAGCTTTTCAATGTAAATGCCACTTTAATGACTTGGTTCATTCACTGGAGGGGAATCCATGATAACTTGACTTCTCCCTGTTGTAAATAGAAGAAAATGTTTTCATAAAGCTCTTGACGTGTCCTGTTTGTTAACGAAAAGCCCTGGTTTAGAAACAGAAAGCAGCAGCTCAGAGAGTCTTGATAAAGGGTCTCCTCCAAGCTTTTCTCGGTGTGTATCTGACTTAGGAAATGCATCTGTTTTCCAGCCTTTTATTTGATTCATTTACTCTGCAGTGAATTTTTCCCTTGAGTATTTAAAAAAAAAAACACATGTTATTGCTTCCTTCTGGACATGTTTAAATATCAAATTATTGGAGAATTACATGTGTAGTTATTTGTGTTCAAGCCAAGGACATACAAGTGTAGTCTAATTTTTTGGCAATCTGAATTTGAGTTTGGTTCTTACTTTTGAGAGCAAGCAAGCAAGAATGCTATGAAGATTTAATATATATTTTAAAAAAAAACCAGTGTGCCTAATGCCTAACAATAACGGGATTGTAAGGAAAAAATGACACAATTATTTACTTCTAAAATCCTGTCACAAACCTCTGTATACTATTTCCAAAATAAACCTTATATACTGTATATCAGGATAGGAAAGTATATAAGTTATGCTACTAAGTTGGAAGTGAGGAATCCACAGACCTTCAGTTGTGGTTGATTCTAATACCCATCATTCCAACCAATAGGACAATTGGTGAGGTTAATGAGTGATAGAGTTATTAAAAACCTCTGGAGAGCAATAGGTTCTGTAGGAGATGACCAGGCTGAGTCCAAGGGATGGGTCAAACATGTCATCAGTCAGGAGTCCCTGTGCACCCACAAGAGATCTAAGTCTAGCCCACCTTAAATTGCTTTCTTAACTCCCTCTCATTTCCTTTGAACATTAGTAGCTCAGATTCTTGTAGAGAGTTTAAGCTTGCAATAAATCTTTATATTCATTTGAACTGCCTGAACATGCTGCCTTAACAATTATACCAAACTGGCTGTAAATGGCAGTATAGAAAGCATTATTTCATATTGCTCATTGAATTTTGAAAATGAATCCGGGGAGCCTGTTGTGATATTTGAAGAACTAGAATGACTTTGAGCAAAGATTTTAGAAGGATGAGCATTGGTATTTTCCCAAAGAAGTTAGCAACAAAAGAACAAGTTTGGGTTGCTTGATACCTGATGTTAATTTCTGTAAGATATAGAGGACAACATCAACTCTTAGCAAGTTCAGGAAAATTAGTAATTATGTTTTGTTCAAATTATTTTGCCAAATACTTTAGTTGTTCTTCTTTCTTTCAGAGCATCATAGAGTATATAATATGATGGACTGAGAAAATGAAGAAATATTGCTTAACAGGGTTCTGGAGAACTAAAATGTGATTGTCAGGCCGAAGCCATTTTATTTGGGAGCTTAGGCCTGCCACCCTTTATACTATTTCACTATGCATTTTCTACTGTGGGAAAATGGGAGGGGGGATTGTATGAGGTTGTTAGTATGTAGCCATAACAAATTCTTTCTAGAAAGCCAAGGTCATCCTTTGTCTCTGCACCTCTGCACCTGCACGGAAGGAGATGGGTGGACTCTGCCAGCATGGCAATAGAAGATTGGACAACATGATGGATTTGTGGGTGTGGGGGCAATGACTTGAACTTTCAACTGGGTGGTGAAACCAGGAGGACTTCAGATTCAGATTTCACCCAGATGTGCCAACATGGCTCTATTAATAAATTGGAACTTTGAGGAATACTTTGCCTTGGACTCTGATTTAATTTTGGATGCTATTTGGAACCCTGACAGTGATATTACATAATTATATGATTCTATACATTTCAGTCAGGAATATTTGAAGAAACATACAATTATTCTCTTTTGCAATAGCAATAGCAATAGCACTTAGACTTATATTCCACTTCACAGTGCTTTACAGCCCTCTCTAAGCAGTTTACAATCAGCATATTGCCCCCAACAATCTGGGTCCTCATTTTACTGACCTTGGAAGGATGGAAGGCTGAGTTAACCTTGAGCCTGGTGAGATTCAAACTGCCAAATTGCAGGCAGCCTTTAATTGTAGACTTAATTATGATTACTGTAAATCTGTTAAAAAGTAGCATAGGAGAATTAAACTTGTTTAACTCATATTACATATTTGTTTAGCAAGTGAATAGATAGATGGTTGAAAAATAGTGGATAGTAGATTGAATGTACATTCTTTGCTAGCGCTCATTAGGACAAGGTTAAGACTGTCGCTTCATAAATACAGTATGCATAGATTCTTGGACCAGATTTTGCTGAGTTTGTTTAAATACAGTTCACTGAATAAACCAAAATTATTTGGATTCACATAATGTGAATTGACATAAGTCAAACAATCGCAACATTATAAAGTATTGTGTTATTTATTTATTTATTTATTTATTTATTTATTTATTTATTTATTTATTTATTTATTTATTTATTTATTTATTTATTTATTTATTTATTTATTTATTCGATCTTATAGGCCGCCCAACTCCCGAAGGACTCAGGACGGTGTACAACAGAAAAGATGAACAATACAATTAAAACAATGATAGAGATAAAAAATTAAAAAACATATAAAACATTAAAAACATTACCACCATTCAACCAAAGGGTGACCACGTTAATGTATTCTCCCTGGTCTATGTGAAGCACTCCATTCTTTTCAAGTAAGGGACTTCACACTTATAAATTGGACATAGACAATCGTAGTTGTTGTTGAATCATTCAGTCCTGCAAAGGTACTCAGCTAATGGTCATATGATATTGTTAAGCAGGAATGAGGTAGCACCACTCATCACTCATTTTCTCTCTTTCCGACAATCTTTCTAATACAATCAATTTCTCCTTCTCTTTATTCTTTTCTTTTCCCCAGCTAGATTGCTCAAAATCCATTCTACATGAGGAAATAAAAGAACCAGGTTTATTTCTAGGAATTTATCCCATTGCACACCTCAGTCTGATTACTCTGTGAAGTAGTATTCTAGGTAAATCATCTTCCCCACCTATCATTGAGAAAGAGTATTCCAGGTGTACAGAATCAGAGGAGATATCATGATTCCCATTCTACAGTAGACTTAATTTTATACTTGGAAATTTCACATTATTTAGTCAGCCTCCATTTTGAAAGACAATCCAATTCACATGGAGTAGTCAAAACTAAATGATACAATGTTTATGTTCACAAAACATGCCACACTATATTTTATTTAAATAGTCTATGAGTTAATTGCCTATGTTAGGCAATATATTGAACCATAGAGGAAGTATGGTGGCTGAGTAGATATAATATCCTGAATTCAAACCAACCATATTTTACTTTACTGAACAATTTAGCCACAGTTCTGCGAGGAAAACAGTGTCTTCAGTCTCATAAGCAACCTGTAGATGCTACGATGATGCTATCTATATCATGACAATATCATGCAAATGATACCAGATAGGATGTGATTCTTCTGGCTTTCCAGAAAGCTACCAAGACATGTACATATACATCAGCTACATCATAGCACAAAATTTCTATAATGGCCACGTGCTTCACTTGTTCCATCTTGCTGATGCCCCTGTTCAGTTCTTCAAATATTCATCTGTTAGTAAGATAGGCTATTGTTGTTATGATTGCTTGTCTTCTATATTCTTTCTTTATTTTTACTCAATAAGGGAGGACATTAACTAAGGAGAATCTTAAAAAGCCAAGATCCAGTGATCATTAAAAGCACTTCATATGCCGTGTGTGTATTATAGCTCAATTACCCTCATCCTTGTTAAGTCGTTTTATGCCATAATAATTTTATTAGAATACATTATGAAACATGTCCTACCACAAATAGCCATGAATCATGCCTCGTTTTTGTGTCATGTTGGTTGTTCCTAGACATTAAAAAGCAAATGCAAATGAAATGTTCCACATCCTTTATTATTACGAAAAATTCACCAGAGGATGTGGCACCTACTGATTAAAACTAAAATAACAACCAGGACATTTCACAGTGTGGATGCTAACAAAAAATAATAATCTAATCTTAAACAGTTGATTAATCTCAGTGGTAGACTAATTCAATTATTCTATTCACCTACCTCTTTCACTTACTATTCAGTCTTCTACTGACATACATCTTTCTTTTACTAAAGTATTTATCCTAAAACGTAGTTCATATTAGGTTGGCACTAGACTGATATCTATTATCATGTGTTATATTTCACAGTCAGATCTTAATAATTATTAGGCAATGCTCACTGCTTCCATGTAGGCACAACTGGAATTTTGTATACTTACTGAGTTAAAGTACAGGTTTAGATTATCTTTTATTCCAAAGGTGAATTCTAAAGTGAATGGTGATGAAAAATTAGCTCATGAAACCTTTATTTTCATTTTTTTAGTGTAAAGGATGATATAGAACAGCTCACTCCATAGATCAGAACAAACAAATAGGTTTAGTGCTGATGTTTTGGTTAAGGGATAGTAATCTAAATGTCTGCTATCCTCTGCTTCCATATCTACTGGGTTTTGTTCACAATAATAAAAATATTTTACAGAGTACAGATTGTTAAGTACATGAAATATATTTGGTGATGGCTTAAGGAAATAAGGTGCAACTCTAAATATTCAAATTCCAAAAATATTGTGCATGTGTTTTAAAATGTTTCCAATTATCTTTCACTTTAGTATATCTCTTCAGTATTTTTAGACAACTTTTAAGGTGAGCTGCCCAAATGAATTTCAGAAGAACTGTGCCCAAAATCCATTTTCCAATTTTCCCCAAAGATTTTTCTCCAAATAAAGAAATTTCTACTTTTCTGCTTCATTTCATCCATAGTTTAGAACAGGGTTCTCCAACCTTGGTAACTTTAAGCCTGGTGGACTTCAACTCCCAGAATTCCCCAGCAAATTGCAAAGTTGACTGGGGAATTCTGGGAGTTGAAGTCCTCCAGGCTTAAAATTGCCAAGGTTGGAGACCCCTGGTTTAGAATATCTTTAGAGTTTCTGTTGGTTGTGTTGTTGAGATAAAGCAATCATCAGAGGCAGAGGGTTGGTGATGTTCTTAATAGAAATTGGAAATGCATGAAGTTGTGGTTAAATTTCTTATTGCCAAGCGCCCCAACCTGATTGCACTTTCTAGCTTAATAAATGGTCCTCCAGCTTTTTCACTTCTTTCAAATATCTAATATAGTTCTTCACTCAACCTAAGATAGACACTACCTAAGATAGACAGATATGGATACAGATATGGATACAGATACAGTCTGGATATAGATATGATACAGAAATAAATACAAATACATATGAGAGCCAGTTTGGTATATTGGTTAAAGTATAAGTCTAGAAGCTATGAGATTGAGTCTTGCCTTAGGTATAGAACCATTTAGGTCACCTTGGATTGATCAGTCTCTCTCAGGCCTAGGAATGACACAGTTGCAAAACACTTCCACTTCAAGGTTGACTCAGCCTTCCATCCTTCCGAGGTGGGTAAAATGAGGACCCAGATTGTTGGGGGCAATATGCTGAACTCTGTAAACCGCTTAGAGAGAGCTG
Source organism: Diadophis punctatus similis (assembly GCA_023053685.1). Taxonomy (NCBI): domain Eukaryota; kingdom Metazoa; phylum Chordata; class Lepidosauria; order Squamata; family Dipsadidae; genus Diadophis; species Diadophis punctatus. The sequence continues at coordinate 257,684,251 of JALIGW010000001.1, read as the reverse complement.
TAAAGCACTATGAAGCGGTATATAAGTCTAAATGCTATTGCTATTGCTAAAAGTGCAGGGACTGGTTCAATGTTAATAGGAGTCAACACTGACTTGAAGGCACATATCTGATATAAATATAGATGACAGAGATGAAGATGATAGATAGAGATGATAAAAAATAGGGATAATTGGGATGATAGAGATAGATATAGAGAGATAGAAAGAGAGAGAGAGATAGATGATGATATAGATCAGTGATGGCTAACCTTTTTCTCCTCATGTGCCAAAAGCGCGTGCGCAACAGCTTGCGCATGTGCCGGTACCCATAATGCAATGTGCGCCCCCCTGCGAACACATGCATGACCCTCCCATGCTCACCTCGCCCTCCCACACATGCACACATGATCCACACATACTCGTGCGCATGTGACCCCCCCGCTCCCGTTTTGGGCCTAGCAGGCCTCCCTGCAGCCTCCTGGGACCAAAAATGGGCTGTGGGGGGGCACGCCACACACCTCACGCCTCATTTTGGGCCTAGCAGGCCTCCCTACACCTCCTGGAACCAAAAATGGGTCACAGGGGGCTGCACCACACACCCCTACTCTCCCCCACCCCCGTGCATGCATGAGTGACCCCTGCCCCGTGCATGCATGCGCGGCCCCAGCCCCCTGTGCATGCACATGACCCCCGTGCATGCACGTGCATCTCCTGCATGCGCCCCACCCCCCGCATCCCAAAAATCAGCTGGCCGGCGGGAGGCACGTGCGCGTAGGCGCGGTGGAGCTGAGCTGGGCGACGGCTCGTGTGCTCACAGAGAGGGCTCTGCTTGCCAGCTGTGGCATGCATGCCGTAGGTTTGCCATCATGGAGAGAGAGAGAGAGCGCGCTATGGCACATACTTGGTAGAAGGAAAAACAAATATGGATTTTCCACCATGTTTTTCAAAATGTAACCTGATGCTCAAACTAGAGCTTGAATGAACACATGTGAGACTGACATGACATTTTGGAAATAATTTGATCCCTACTTCCTGTGAGATATAAACAATTGAAGTGGAAACCATTTTGCACGTAAAACACACACACACACACACGTGTGTGTGTGTGATTTTTTTCCTGCATATAATTGTGATACTTTGTTAGAAATTAAGTATAATACCTGTTGACGCTTTCAAGCTTGACAGAAGCTACCAAACTCACTCGTCTAACAGAAAGCTTGGGGAAGAGTTCCTGTAAGATAGTTCCTCACCACCATCTTCTTTATTGTTTGTCAAGCTTCCACAGTTCTGGGATTCATTTACAGGGCAGGGTCTCAATTATCTTATCCTTTTATTTTCCCTTGAAGAATGGCTGAAGTGTATCATTGCTCAGACTTGCCTCTAGCTCTATTTCATGTTCTGCTTCTTCCTAGCACAAAGGATGAATGTTAGATGGTCTATTTTCAGACCTGTCATGAATATTTATATGTTGCCTACATCTTTACAAATTATGGAGCACTAAGATGAATGAGAGCAATGAATCAGAGGAGAAGTACTATGCCATGCTGGCTGAAGTTTGTTCTTTATTTGCTGTTTAAAACCTGATGACTTGGAGGTTGCAACTGGTTGCATTCATCTCAATATCTTTTCTTAACGTTCTTAGACAAGGAGGATAAGCTTATTGTCATTTAGCAAAAGGAATTAAAAAAATGATTTTCTGAAAGAATTTATTTTCAAAATATCAGTCATATTCATTTTGCTAATACCGAGTTTACCATTTGTTTAGGGGATTAAGGCTCACTATTTTACTCAGTTACCTGAGAAACAAGCATAACAATTACGATAAGAAATTGAACAGCAAATCAGGAAGACCCTGTTTCTCACAGAATGATTGGCTGGCTCACCAAGTATGTTAGAGTTACGCAATAAATCAGAAGCTTCAGAAGATAACTGCATTTTGCTGATTCAAATAACTTCTTTATAAGTAGAATAAAACATTAACAATACCACACTTTGTTTCAGATCACATGTTGAGATGTTTTCACAGCAAGCTTTAATGGTGGACAGAGTAAACCACGCCCTTCTTCTTGCTAAGTTTCTGGACATGCTCAATTAACACTTCAGCCCAATTGGCTGACTCAATCACATGGCTCTCCCAGTCATGAATATTCCAACACTCCTCCCTTCATTACTGGGAGAGACATCAAACCTATTGGATTTAAACATTTCCTATAATGGACACCACCCAATGGTTTGGTCATCATGTCTGCTAAATTATCCTCTGAAGAACAATGATGTAAACGTATCAATTTTTCTTTTACAGCTTCCCTGACATTACAATACTTAATGTCCACATGTTTACTTCTGTTCTTCACTCTGTCACCTGTTGCCATTTTTATACAAGCAGCATTATCTTCATAAACAGTTACAGCTTCATTTACATTTACATTTAAATCTTGTAACAACTGTACATACCAAACTACTTCAGAACATAACTCAGACAATGCAATAAACTCTGCTTCCGCAGTTGAAATAGCAACCGTTGTTTGTTTTCTGGACTTCCAACCAATTAAAACCCCTCCAAACATTATTACAATTCCAGAATTAGACTTTCTGGTTTTTACATCATTTGCATAATCACTATCAACATTACATTTCAATTTTAATTCTTCAGTGACCTGTATTTGAAGACCCAAATTCACAGTTCCCTTCAAATACCTGAGAATTCTTTTCACACCCATCCAATGCAACTTTGTAGGTGTAGCAGTAAAGCGACTTAAAATGCTCACTGCACAAGCTATGTCTGGTCTGGACCACTGTGACAGATATAATAGACTCCCTATTGCAGAGTGATATATCTCCTGATCACAGGCTTCACTTTTGTCCTCACCCAAACTATTGTAAAAATCTGTGCTCATAGGTGTAGGAGCAATATTACAATCTTTCATGTTATACTTCTCTAATAATTGTTCAATTTTTCTCCTTTGACTGAGAATATAACCACCTTTTTCAGTTTTTTGTATCTCTACACCGAGATAATTCTTTATTTCTCCCAAATTCTTTAATTCAAATTTCTTTTCTAACTTATTAGCAAATTCTTTAACTTGTGATGCATCCTTTGCAATGAAACAAAGATCATCCACAAATGCTAATAGTAGACAATTCCCACCTTGTAACTTTCCAGTGTATATGCAACCATCAGCTTTGCAACTCTTGAACCCAAGACCTTTCAATGCAGTATCTAGACAGATATTCCAATTTCTGGCTGACTGCTTCAGCCCATAAATGGCCTTGTTCAATTTATACACCATGTTAGGCTTTTTATTTTCATACCCTGGCGCTTGAACCATATAAATTTCTTCCTCTAATTCAGCATTGAGGAATGCAGTGGTTATATCAAAATGCCAAATTCTATGCCTGTATGCTGATGCTAATGCCAGTGCTAGTCTTATGCTCTCAGCTTTTACAGTTGGCGCGAACACCTCATCATAGTGCACATTCTTTAATTGAGAAAAACCTTGTGCCACCAACCTTGCCTTATACTGTACTTCATTATTGGGTAATACCTTTTTCTTGTATACCCACTTACATCCTACAGCTTTCGTACCCTGTGGCAAAGTCATAGATGTGAACACTTCATGATCTCCCATGGATTTCATCTCTTTATCCATGGCTTCCTTCCACTTTTCTTGTTCAACTTTTGGTAATGCCAATACTTCCTTATAGTTTCTTGGCTCATACCACACATTACACACTTTAACTTTACTGGCAGAATACCTGTCTGGCGGTACCCCTCTGTTACTACGCTCTGACCTACGTGGCATTGCCTGTACTTGTGTTTCAAGCTTTTCTGGCTTCATATCTTGTTCAGACTCTCCTCCCTGAACATTGACACCTTCAGTAAATGATTCACCATCATTAAATGAGTTATTGTCACTAAGTGGATCACCGTCACTAAGTGGATCACCGTCACTAAGTGAGACATTTTCAGAATTTGCATCAATTCTGTTCCAATTTTGTTCTGCAAAACTAGCAGACCTTGAAATCACTATCCTTTTACTTCCATCGCTAAAGCGATACCCTTTTGAGCCTGGCTCATAGCCCACAAATCTGAGCTTTCTAGCCTTTTGTTGTCCCTTTCTTCTGATTGCCTTTGGAATATGTACCCATGCAGTACTTCCAAATATTTTTAAATGTGCTAAAGAAGGCTTTCTCCCATATAGCATTGCATATGGAGTATTATTGATGGATGAACTCCACAACCTATTTACTAAATAATTGGCAGTCAGTATGGCTTCACCCCAATATGACCTGCTCATACCAGAATCCTCCAGTAATGAGTCTTTCATTGTTTGCAAAACACCATTCCTCCTTTCAGCCACTCCGTTCTCCCCCGGTGTGTAAGGATTTGTGCGCCTGTGTCTTATCCCCAATTGTCTCAACCATTGTTGAAAATTTGTTGACATAAATTCAGAACCTCTGTCAGTTTGCAACTGACATACCTGTTGTTTGTACCTTCTCTCTACAAAACTTAACCATTGCTTAAATTGCTGTAGCACCTCTGTTTTACTCTTAAGTAAGTAGCAAAACCCAAACCTGCTGTAGTCATCCACAATGACCAGCGCATACTTTGCTCCTCCCAAACTGGCTTGCATAGGCCCAATTAAATCAGCATGCACCAGTTCTAGAGCTTTTGTGGTTTGTCTTGTGCTAAACTTGCTAACTGGGAATGCTTTGGATTTCGATGCTTTGCATACTGCACAATCCAAATATGCCTTACATCCCTTCAAATCTAATCCTTCTGCAAATTCTTTCATTTGTTGAACAACCTTAAAATTAGCATGACCAAGTCGTCTGTGCAGAAGATGAACACACGAATTGTGTTCTGCTACATTTTTAAATATCTGGGAACAATGTGGGACCTTTTGTCCCTGCAATACATAAAGATTATCCTCTTTTATGCCCTGTGCACAAACATTCCCATTTCTTTGGATGATACACTTCCCATTAACAAATATGGTTTCATAACCTTGCTTGTCTAAACTAGACACACTTAACAAATTATGCTCCATTTCAGGTACACATAACACATCAGTAAACCTGGATTCCAAATATGGAATTTGCACATCGCCTCTTCCAATGATTTTAGCCTTTTGACCATTGGCTAAGACCACTTCTTCATGGTTTCCTGGGAAAAATCTGGAAAATAAGTCAGAATTATTAACAATTGTTTGACTAGCCCCACTGTCAATCAACCATTTGTCTCTATTGTTATTATAACAAACTTTTGCAACTGCAATCTGTCCTTGCAAATAATGTCTCTTGTCTTGCACATTTCTTCTCTGTGCACAGCTTTTCTGCAGATGATTTGTCTCTCCACAAATGAAACATGCTTTTTTAACTTGCTTGCAGAATTGTTGCTGTGTAACTTGATCTCTCCTGCCTCTGCTTTCCTCTTGTCTGCAGACACCTCGCCTGTTGCTAGAGATAGGCAGCCTGTGGAAAATTTTGCTGGAGACTTGCTGTAAGTTTCCACTGTACCCCTTGTTGGGCCCCTGCCTGTGGAATTTTCCATCAGCATGGCTGAAAAGCCTTTTCTCATATTCATTCAATAAACACGATTTCAAAGCCTCCAAATTCAAATCTGCTTCTGGCTTACTTTCAAAAATAGCTGATACAGTCTCCCAGCTCTGATCCAAACTATTTAACACTAATAAAACTTTTTGGGACTCTGGAAACTTTACTCCACGTTGCTCCAATTCTAGAAAATTAGACTGCATTTTCATTAAATGATCTTCCATAGAATCTCCTGTCTGCAAACTCATTCTGAAAAGCTTTCTTGAAAGTTGGACCACATTACACGCAGAAACATTGACATGTACTGCTTTCAATTTCTGCCATATTTCTTTTGCAGACTTTAATTCAGCTACATTTAAGAATTGATCATCCCCCAGACTTAAAAGAAGATAAGCCATAGCTTTGTCATGAGCCTTTTGATCTGCTGCTCCAAGCACTTGTGGGGGGTCTGCTACGATGTCCCATAATTCTTTTGCTTTCAAAAAACATTCCATTTTTGCAGCCCAAATTAAATAATTTTTCTTCCCCAATTTGGGTATTGGACTGTCTTTAAATTCCATAGCAGCAGCCATCCTGCTTTATTTTTCTTCTCTGCCTGTTCCTTTAACAACACAGACAGCTTCTTATCAGCTTTAAATTACAATGCAGTTTTAACTTTACTTCTTGAGCGATTCCTGGGCCCATAATCTGTTAGAGTTACGCAATAAATCAGAAGCTTCAGAAGATAACTGCATTTTGCTGATTCAAATAACTTCTTTATAAGTAGAATAAAACATTAACAATACCACACTTTGTTTCAGATCACATGTTGAGATGTTTTCACAGCAAGCTTTAATGGTGGACAGAGTAAACCACGCCCTTCTTCTTGCTAAGTTTCTGGACATGCTCAATTAACACTTCAGCCCAATTGGCTGACTCAATCACATGGCTCTCCCAGTCATGAATATTCCAACAAAGTATTATTTATTTATTAAATAAGGGAAACATTATCTTACTTTGGAAATTCAAAATCTAAAATCCTCAGTTATTCACATTCTTTGGATATAGCAAAACCAGTATTTTATGTTTGCAATAATTATTGTAGCAGATTGATATATGACAACCTTATGTTTCCTGTCTTTCAAACCTGCATAAGAAATTAATTTATTCTGAGTCAGACTATGAGCTGCTTGTAGTAGCCCAATACTAACTATGCTCTGGAATCTTTACACTTCAAAATATTCTTTGTACTTGTATCTGACAGCTTCAAGGATGATCCTAGGATATTGTACATCTATATTATGGGCTTTAGTCCGTTTGGTAACATTTCAGTGGGATTCATAACTACAAAACTCTTCTTCCATATTGGTTTGTTTAACCTGGGAGAGGTTAGATAGACACAACTTAATAATAATAAGAAAACAAACCTTCTCATATGTTAAAAGATAAACCTTTCACAATAATCTATTAATTATAAGAAAAATAAGAGAGTATAATTTTTACATGTAACAAAAAAAACTTTCACTGCTATAAATTAGAGGTATCTAAGATATACAATGTCTATTTTTTCCATTCTGGTTTTTTTATTATACATTTGTTTTCTATGCAGATATTGAGTATTTATATTTATTTATTTAACCCATTTATATAGTTGTCATATCACTAAATTTAACTCCAGGTGGCATATAACCAATCGTTAAAGCAATATTTGTATCATTTTAAATAACCCTACATTTAGTATTTTCTTTTCTAAACCCATCAAAAGTGCTATTGTGCAGAACACATCTGTTCTGAAGTCAATCATACTACCTTCAGTGAGTCTACTAAATGTTTACTAAGGTAGAAACAGGCCAAAATTAGTGTAAGATTTGAAAAAGGATACACTGTGTGAAATGAAACAAATAGCACATCCCTGACAGATATACTTATAGACTTTCCTCAAACAATTGCTTTTGCTAATAATTATTGGAAACATGCTGTGAAAAGAACATGATGGCATTCTCTATAAACAATTGTGCAAGTTGGAGAGGCCTGACTGGTGCTATAAAATTCTCCATTGAAGGAAAAAAGGACAATGAAGAAAATAAACGAAGAAAAAACCAGATACAGGTAGTCCTTGAAATATGACTGGTTGCTTCACAACTGTTCAAACTTATGCCAGACTTTTAAAAAGCTACCGTATTTTTCCTAGTATAAGATGCACCGGAGTATAAGACGCACCTTAGTTTTGGGGGAGGAAAATAGGGGAGAAAATCTACCTATCAGGTATTCATCTGGCTAGCGTCCTTAGTCTGGTCAGCTTTAACACATTATTTTATCCCTTGGTTAGGGCTGAAAAAAAATCTTTGGAGGGAATAGCGATGAAAATAAGCCTGCAAAGACTTAGGGCTAGAAAAAACTTCTTTGGAGGGAGTAGCAATGAAAACAAGCCTGCAAGCCGGGAAGAGGGGGGAAATCGTTAGCACCTCGTTAGGGCTGAAAATTTTTTTTGCGGAGGGAGTAACAATGAAAACAAGCCTGCAAGCCGGGAAGATCATTAGCACCTCGTTAGGGCTGGGGAAAAAGCTTCGAAAAAGCTACATTCAGAGTATAAGATGCACCGAAATTTTCAGCCTCTTTTAGGGGGAAAAGGGTGCGTCTTATACTCCGAAAAATACGGTACTTCTGACCTGTTTTTGACTGCCATATATACAACCTGTTGTCATATAATTGCCTTTTGGACACTTTGCAACTAGGTCACATTTAGGACTGATTGCAGTGTCCCATGGTCACATGATCATGATTTACAAACAGTGTTTCTGGTTCCTTGCAAAAATGCACATGCTATATTTTTACCTTGAACACTGTAAAATTGCACATGCTGGATTTGCTCAATGGCCACATGACTTAATGACTGTAGTGACTCACAGCTTTTGTAAATTAGCTCATAAAATTGAATCTGATCATGTGATGCCTCAGCTTACTACCATGATAACTTATGACCAAAATTCTGAGTTACCTTGTGGTCAAAAATTAAGAACTACCCGAATTGAGGTTATTGGTAGAAAGAGGAAAATTGGACTGTAGCTGAGAAAGTTGAGTAAATTGGCTTGCTGGTTGGAGTCTGGCATCAAATGTCCAATGTAATGATGGATTTGTCCTTGAATAATCACAGAAGGATTCCATCTGTTTTTCATTGCAAGGACTTTTTTTGGCACCAAAGGATGTCATTTGGAAGAGATAGTTTAATTGTCTGATGTTCTTCCTGAACTTGTTTGCAATGGACATAGCGTTGCTCTATAAATTGAGGAGTTCATTAGGTAGAGGTTGCAAATTGCCTATTTGGAGCTTTCCCTTCACACAGCAGAAATTGATGGTTTCTCCAGGGAGCAGTGAAAACAAACTTTTGCTATGGGATTAATATCAGCAGAAATATTACATTGTGCACCTCTGCATTTTGCCCCATTCTTTCTTTTGAAGTGTTCATCTCCAAGGCTAGAATTATCATGTTGAGGATCTCTCACAGTAATTGGTGTTTGTCCCATATTCTTGACTTGATCTTCCTTTCCTTCTTCGCCATCACTCTGCTAAACAAATAATTCCCTCACCACTGTCAAACTATTAACTAATTCTGCATTACTATTACTATAACTCTTCTCATCGTTCCTATTACCCATCTCCTCCCATTTACAACTGCAGGACTGTAACTTGTTGCTTGTATCCTTACGATTTATATTGATTGTTTCCTAATGTGATTTGATTGCTTATTTATACCCTATGACTATCATTAAGTGTTGTACCTCATGATTCTTGATGAATGTATCTTGTCTTTTTATGTACACTGAGAGCATATGAACCAAGACAAATTCCTTGTGTGTCCAATCACACTTGGCCAATAAAGAATTCTATTCTATTCTATTCTATTCTATTCTATTCTATTCTATTCTATTCTATTCTATTCTATTCTATTCTATTCTCTTTTCTTGTGTCCTCTTTCTGTACCTTTCCTTGTGATTCTGGAAAAAAGTACAGCCCTTTCCTCCTGTGTTTCTTCATCTCACATCAGAACAGTTTAGAATCCCTGATGGCTTCTCCATGAGTTCTAGGAAATTGTCAGAGAGTTTAAAATTAGAAGTCAAAGTGAGACCAATCTGCACTCAATTTCAGAAGAGGAAACAGTTCAAAAATGAAACAGGATAGGCAAGGACTAAAGTATAGTGGCTAATGTATTTGACATCAGAGAGATTCAGTTTCTACTCCTTCTAAATCCAGTAGTTCATCTGGTGACTTTCTCCGCAACCTACCTCACAATGCTGTTTTGAACAAATATAGGAGGATGGAGCACTATGTATGTGCCTTGAGCTCCTGAACAAAGATGGGATATAAATAATATGCATGTTTGTGTTTCACAGAAGCTACATGTAAAGCAATAAAAATATCCAGGTCTTTCTTATTGCAGCTTAAAGTTGTTTCTTCTTTAAGAGCCACATCATGAGTCAATGCCTTGCTGCTAGATGAGAGAGGAAACAAGGGATTGCAAGGCTGGCTGGGAAACTATCACAGAATGTTGAAAATGATAATCATGTGACCACAGCAACAGCCTGAGCAGCCACACTACCTACGCACACACTACACACACACACACACACACACACACACACACACACACACACACACACACCAAATTGTTCCTTGAAAAGTCTAATTAAGAACTAACATTTTTGTTTTCACACTATAGGAGTCCAGCAGTAATTTTTTGCAACATTACCAATTAATATTTTTTAAAAAGAGGGGAAGGGAACCTGAAAGATTTCCTCTTTTGCTTTGGAAGGGGAGAGCCCTATTAAAACATATGATGACAGTCCTACATAAAGAATGAAACTCCTATGTGGAAAGACATGCTTCTGCATTCTTGGCTCGTATCCAGCTTGGGCAAAAAAAGACTAAGATAACCAAGTGTGAAAGATTGTAAGAAAGCTGAGGCAAGTCAGTTTAAAGTAAAGCTGGTAAGAAGTCTGGAAAAAAAGCACATCAGAAAATGAATAAATGAATAGATGGATGGATGAATAAATGAATGAATGAACGAATGAACAAATGAACAAATGAACGAATGAACAAATGAACAAATGAACAAATGAACAAATGAACAAACGAACGAACGAACGAACGAACGAATGAACGAACAAATGAACAAACAAATGAACAAACAAACAAACGAACAAATGAACGAACGAATGAATGAACAAATGAACAAATGAACAAACGAACAAATGAACGAATGAACGAATGAACGAATGAACGAATGAACGAATGAACGAATGAACAAACTCTAACCAAGGTTGGAGAAGACTACCACAATTTCCAAGATTTCAGATTAGCATTAAAGATCCCTTCCTGAAATCTGCTTCATTCTTTTTTCCTTGGTCTTGCCAGCTATGTGGGGCTTGACAAATTTTGTTCCTCAAGTTTTTTTTAGAGGGTTAACCAAACCATCCTAGGAAGGTGGATGACGAAGAAGTGAGGCTGCTATTATTCTTTTAGGAAGCTTAAGAAGGAAATCAAAATTTACCCTTAATAAAGAGTCACAACTCAGCATTTGAAATTTCCTGATCCATATTGTATCTGGTTTTGAAATTTTGCAGGTTTTTCCATGTTTATGTTTTTCCTACTCTTAAAATGACCTGTTAGCTAAAATATTAAAGAATGTACAATGCTGAATTTATTTTGTTTTTATTTATTTGTAAAATTTATTGGCTTCCTATCTTACCATGGGGTGACTGTCAATTATTTGTCATATTAAATGCCATTCTAATTTTTGCTCTCCTATTAATATCCATGTGTACATATGTCTATGTATAAATGGTAGTGATTTTTTTAAAAAAATTCTTGTATTACCTTTTACAGTGGAAAAGCTATTGTTTGCTCAATTTGTTTTCTGTAACTTCTGTGCATTTGATTCTTGAAACTGAAAATGCTTTCCGCTCAAGTATAATTGTGGGTGCTAGATCAGTTATACATTTGTGAAAAATATACATGGTTACCAATGTGATATTATGCATCAATTAAATTTTCTAAATTACTTTCAATATTTGTGCAAAATAATATTTGATCAAGTTCCTATAAGAAGAATGTTATGAAGCTGCAATTAAATTAAATATCCTGTACAATCAAAATGCAAATAGCAAGATCTTTGATTTTGATAACTTTGTGATACTGACTGCTATTTTATTTTTAAAAGTATACATAACAGTCTCATTTTTAAATCCTTTAGTTCAATCTTATTACCTGGGTTGGTTGGTCTTGAAAGATGAAACCTAGCAACACCAAGCACTTCCTTGTACACCCAGATCTATTTTACATATTAATATTATCTTTCTTTTAACATGAGCATTTACAAGAAGAAAGTTTTTTTTAAAAAATATTACTAACATAGCCAAACACTCAAGGAGAACAGCATACTCAGAAAAAAGCTAAAAGTAAAAATATTACTACCATAGCCAAACACTCAAGGAGAACAGCATACTCAAAAAAGATAAAAGTAAAAATATTACTACCATAGCCAAACACTCAAGGAGAACAGCATACTCAGAAAAAAGATAGATGTATAGATACAGCAATAGGTTGAAAGTGTAATAGCCCAATGCCAAATAATAAAGGAGTTGGTACTAAGTATTAAGCAATCAGTGGAGTGCCACTACTGAAAATATCTTTTCTATCTTTTTTCAAAGCAGAATAGATATATGTAGAAGATAATATTGTAATATGAAATAGATGACCCTTAAAATACTGTGCCCAAAGCCATAGCTATACATGAATACAAAATATAGAATAACAGAGTTGGAAGGGACCTTGGAGGTCTTCTAGTTCAACCCCCTGCTCAAGCAGGAGACCCTATACCATTTCAGAGAAGTGGTTCCCAGTCTCTTCTTAAAAGCCTCCAGTGGTGAGGCATCCACAACTTCTGAAGGCAAGCCATTCCATTGGTTGATTGTTCTCACTGTTAGGAAGTTTCTCATTAGTTCTAGGTTGCTTCTGTCCTTGATTAGTTTTCATCCATTGTTTCTTGTCTTGTGTTCTGTGCTTTGGAAAATATGTTGAACTCCTCTTCTTTGTGGCAAATATTGGAAAACTGCTATCATGTCACCCCTAGTCCTTCTTTTCTCTAGACTAGCCCATTCCCAATCCCTCCAACCATTCTTCATACTGTATGTTCATAATGTTCTTCACATGCTTCCAATACAGTTTAGAAGTGTATTATACCTTAACCCCTCTGCTATCCATTAAAATTGACCCATCTTTTTTCTTGCTTCTGTATAAACTAAAACAAGATGGAGCTGATCTAGGAGTCCCATTAAAAAAGCACTGCTTTGATTAGTTAAAGCAGCGATCCTTTTTCCCCGGGCGTTTGTAGCAAATGGAAAAAGACTTTCCTGAATCAGTGAATAGAAGTGCTGTGCTCATGGAGGCCTTAAGTGTTCTTTTCAAATGATTATTTGCATCATTTTCGAAACATGCACAATCCTAATATTTAACACCATGAATGGTTGACAGCACCAATATTTGAAGACTCACATTTGCTGTATATACCAGCCCAAACTTTAAGAACTTTGAGTAATCCTTGTCCACACTCTTGCTCCTTCCTTCCTTACAACCATCATTTCCTCTTCTTGTCTATTTTGCATTTCCCATGTTTATTATTAAGAACAAAACTGCTTGCTTAATGAATCCCATGCTGTTCACATAATGTAGGTGAAAAGTTATGGTTACATTAGTTCAGCTTTGGAAAAAGAGAATGCTCCAGAGAGGGTATTATATATGTAAGGTTCCATACATAGCATAGCATGCAACATTTATGTATGCATGTGTGCTCTTCTGGCACAGTGAAACGGCAAATGGCTTATTAAATCAGTTTTGTTTCCTCTCATTGCTCCCAGCAGAACTAAGGAGATGTGAAACTGAGCTTTCCCTGCCACCAAACTACTCTGCAATAGAAAATCCCAAATTGCCCCCAGCTCAAATGGTGTTTTGTGGCATGAAATTACAAGTTGCCTCTAGTAGATCAGTATCTGCAATTAGAAGTTAAAAGTCTCTGCCACTAAACCAGTGGTTTGCTCAATGAAATAAAAATGCCTGGTCACTTATAGCAGTAGTTGAATGATTTCTGTTTCTCAAACAAACTAAAAAAATAGTTTAAGCTATCTAATACCCCATTCCCTGATCATGCATTCCGGTATCTGTTGTCAGGCTAAAAAGAGGGAGACTAGTCCTGCTTTAGGCATAAAGACAACTGGGTGATCTTGTGCTAGTCAGTTTCTCTCAGCCCAAGGAAGCAGCCATGGCAAACCACTTCTGATCATCTTAGCTAGAAAACAGCAGGGACTTGTCTAGGGAATCACCAGGGATCAAAAGGGATGCACACACACACACACACACACACACACACACACACACCCCTCATCTCCTTGTCTAGCAATCAGGAGACCAGAAACCCTCTTTCCTAAATATTAGGAAATTAGGAATATCTGGAAAAGCACTGCTCCATTAGGTTCTGAATGCTGCAGGCTACTGGGCATTATGATACCCTGCTGTCATTATGGTATCCTGCTCCATCTGACTTTTAGCCTGCAATAGTTGCACCACTCTGAAATGAAAGGTTCCAGGACTTGAAGAACAGGCATGCACACATACACATACAAATACACACAGAAAGACAAGATGGATTGATTGTCCAAATACAATATGGTTGGAACAAAAAGAGTATGTCTTCTCCAGGATGTCTGGTAACCCAAGAAAATTCTTTCCTGTTCCTGGACTGATTCTTCTTCTTCTTCTTGAGCCATATCCACCATCGGACATTGGCAATCATGTTAGTGATCTTATTTTTATTAACAGCCGCATGAAAAAGTGCTGCTGAATTTTGTCCAAACCAGTCCCTTAGATTTTGAAGCCATGATGTTCTTCTTCTGCCTGGACCTCGTTTGCCTTCAATTTTTCCCTGGAGGATTACGTGTAGTATGGGCCGTGAAATGCGCACTTCCGACGCGATGCGAACGGGTAGGGAAGGTAAGTAGAACCCACCCCTGCTGTGAAAAGAAATAAAATATTTATGCAACTTTGAACTTGGCAGCCATATATCAGACTGGGTTCCAGGCAATCTGAATCCAGCAAATATTGCCCAGACTGGCTTCTAATGGTCCATCCCTTGATAGGAATAAAGTTGTTCTCCCAGTCTATCTACACTGGCTGGACCATCAGAGGGAATCTTTCCTTCACAATCCTGAGCTGCAAGCCATATAAGACCTGGGAATCAGTGTTTTTATGAAAGCCACTGTCAATATACTCATTATGCTTTATCAAAATTATTATAAAACAACAGCCAGATCTTAACCTCATCTATTATGTGCCAGTGGGTTTTTATTAAACACTATCCATAAATTAACATTGGTTGAAAGCATATGAGACATATGGCACCTGGAGGTGTCTCAAGCTATTACCAAACCAATCTCCTGTAATGCTGCCTGGCTCACCTCTGCTTTGGTCAGGTCATTTCAATTTTTAGGAAGTTAGAATGCATGATTAAAGGTATTTAAAAAAAGGACTATTCCTAAATTACAAAGCTGTTGGCAATAATCAGAACAAGTTTAATTATATGAAAGGAAAACCTATGAGAATGTATGATCCTGTGGCTGATTCCTAATTCCCAATCTTTTGATTGTGATTAAAAGATTATCTTCATTTTTATCACGATGGACTTCAAAGGTAAATAAGAATTTGAAGTTATAATTGTATATCAAGCTTCAACTAGAGGGCCAACAGGACTTTCTGGCTCTAATATAGAGTTCTTTACAATCTTTTGGCAAACATTTCCATTTATGTACATTAAAGTTGAAAGTGAATGTCACAATCACAAAACATAAACAAGTGGTAAGCTGTCTTACTTAGGTTTAGAACTAAAAATAAAGGTTTAAAGACAAAAATATAATATAGGCTTGCAAGAGATATTATGGAGAATGGGAAATGTGTTCTCTGTGGTCTTCACTAAAAATGATGGATGTTTCTGAATTCCTTTTCTTGTTGCCCTTTAGTTGGAACATCAATGGACAACAATACATGAATTCCACAAGCATCAATCATTGTTTGGTCAAAATTTGGAGAATGTGCTAGGAAAATTGTATACAACACTTCATATAGAGGAAAAATGAAATGATTTCCCCCCTAATTTTGGTAACAAATTGCAATGAACAATTAATTATTGTAAATTTAATACATTTGGTTGTATTGGTTATCCTATATTCATAGAATAATATAATGTGTAAGTTACAAGGGGCCAATTAGAGTAGGTGTGTCTAACCCAACCCTCTATTCAGCCCACAAATTCATTAAATTATCTCCAGCAGCTTATCATGTAGCATACAATCACATCATATACAATTCTATGGGGCTCTGTATATAACATTCAGGTTCAAATCCCTATTTAGCTATGAATGAACATAGATCATGAAGTAGCATCCAAATATCTAAAATTTAAAAAATAGCAATAAACATACTTAATAACAAATTAAAAACAATATAAAATATATGTCCTAAATGATTAGCAGGAAAAAAATCCTAAGATTCATACAAGGTAGGATTTGATAGAGAGAGATTTAAAAGAAAAATAAGAGCCAAGTAATATGAGCAACAGCATAATATTGTAAAAAGTTGAGATTCTTTTCTGTTTCTGGTTACCAGAAGTGGTTACCAGTGCACTGCTGCTTTATTCTTTTGTATAGGATACTATTTTGTATTCCTGTTTATTGCTTTTATATTGCTTTTACCCTTCCCCATCAACTGCATAAAACAAATTGAACTAAGATATAACAAACTTCCTGTCTGAATGATGTCAGCTACATCATAGTGACTTGGAAGGTGGTTATTCTACCAAACAGTCTGGAAAAAGAATTGCAACACTTCAAGTTCTCTAATATGATGTTCATGTTTCAGTAGCCTGATGTTCCTATTGGAATATAGGCTAGGAAACTCCAAAAGTTTAACTGAAGACAAGTCCTACCCAGAAAAAAAACCCCAGTCCCTAGTGTTTAGTCTTTAGTCTTCTACTATATCCCTAAGGGATGGAAATCAAGATAAATACAGGTAGTTTTTGTTTAGGGAACACAATTAGGACTGGAAGTTTGGTTGTTAAACAAAGTGGTTGTTAAGTGAAACAATTATTATCTGACAATCTCTCATATAATGATCACCACAACATGTACATACTCATGATCTGCACACCATGACTTTCCCCCTTCCAATCTGCCTCACATCTAAGCCTAGAGTAGTTGCTCCATGGTGGAAAGAGTATGACTAGTTTTACTGTGAGCGCTCAATGTTACTCAGAAGGGCTGACACATTTTTTTGGTTTTCTTCAGGGGTGGGTTTGCCACCGATTTGCATTGCGATGTTTTGCGCGTGCGCGTCCTCCTGTGCAATTTCACTTTTGTGCATGCTCAGAAGCAGGAATGAGCCCAAAACACAGCTGAGGAGCTCATCAGCTGTGCTTCGGGCGAAGAAATAAAGGTCAGAATTCACCCGCGGGCAGGTGGGAGGGCCCTTTTTCAAGCTGCGGAAGGGGAAAAATGTGCACAAAATTAAAAAAAAAATGGCGGCACACACCGAACAGCACCAACAGTGACGTCACCAGCGGGTCGCTACCGGTTCGGGCGATCCGGTCTGAACCAGGAGGAACCCACCCCTGGTTTTCTTCTATTGCTATCATCTTCCTTCAAAGTTCCTGTGAACTGGGTAGACTAATAGCAAGGCAAAGAAAACAAATGTACTTCTCAAAGAATACCTGTTAATCATGTAATATCAGACCACAGTAAGTCTCCAAGTGGTGACTCCAAATGTTTCTATTGTCAGCATTATAATTGGAGTCACCACTTGGAGAGGTACTGTGGTGGAATAATACTTCTTTTTTGAAGGCAATATAAGCCTGCAAGATGTCTGCTTATCCAGAATTTAAATTATATTCTCCTCATCTTCTCTTTCTTCTTTTTCCCAGTCAGCTTAATTCTTCAACTTGTTAATGAACATAAGTGGACAAGAGAGATGTCAGTGTTATAGCCAATTAATTTAGAGACAATATCCCTCAAATAAGGCTGAACTTTAAACATTCTAAATTATTTGTGATGCAATTCAATTCATGCAGAGTATTAATGAATCTCATGATTAAGAACTCCATGTTGATTGACCCTGGATCTTTTAAAGAACCCCACTGAGTCAGGCCAAAACCCCACTCAGTCAAGTACTCTGTGACATCCAGTGTAATATAGAAGTTATGGTGTCGATTAAGACCAGGAAAGCCAGATTCAAGATCAGCTTATCTATGCATACTGTAGATCATACTGTCAGCCATAGCTGGCTGGAGAATTCTGGGACTTGAAGTCCACAAGTCTTAAAGTTGCCAAGTTTGGGGACCCCTGCTGTAGAGTAAGGAAGATTACCTTGAAGGTGATTTGCAAGATCAATTACTAGGAGAAAGAGAGGTTTCTCTCTGTGTGTGTTTCTCTGTGTGTGTTTGTTTGTGTGTGTGCATTCCTCCTTAATTCACAGAAGTATAAGTAAGAGGAGGAAGTACAGCTCAATCAAACTTAAAACTTTCTGTTATTATAGCCAAACTTGGTAAAAGTAACTTTAGCAATCCTGTGGAGTTGATTTTTTGTGTTCTGGTCTATCCAGTGGTGGGTTCTAAATAATTTTGCTGCTGGTTTGCGTGTGAGCTCGCACGTCTGTGCGTGCCACTTCGAAGCATCCCAGGAGGGTGGGCGGACCAGTCCGAACCGGGAGCAACCGCTGGGTCTATCTATCTACTGACGGGGTGATATTCTCAATTTAGCCTAACCCACAGTGTTATCTGTTGCTTTGGATCTCCTTTCCATTCAATTTCCAAATTGAGAGTTTTGCACATATCTAGTGTTGTTATGAGGTAAAAATAAGAAAAGAAAATGTTGCACCGGCCACCTTGAAATGCTGAGGAAAATGTGGATTGTGAATCTAACAAATGAAGCAATACCAGATGCATCCATAGCAAGATAGAGGATTAGAGCAGTGATAGGTACATCACTGGAAGACCTGAAGGGCCTCTTAGATCATCCTGGAGAAGGTCTTTCTGTGTGGTTGTTGAGAGCCAATACTGAGTTCATATCATATAATCATCATCAAACAACATACATTAAATTCTCACTGAAATATTTAATGAATGTTGTTTGATGATGATTATATGGTATGAACTCAGTATTGGCTCTCAACAACCACACAGAAAGACCTTCTCCAGGATGATCTAAGAGACCCTTCAGGTCTTCCAGTGGTGTACCTATCACTGCTCTAATCCTCTATCTTGCTACTCGTCAGTCTCTCTTCTTTCCTTCCACTTTTCCCAGTGCTAAAGGCTTTATAAGGGAGCAAGCTTTATATAATGTGTCCAAACAATTATAAATCTGAGCCTGATTGTTTGTGCCTTGGCTGAGAATTTGGAATTGATTTGTTTTATGATCTATTCTTTTTCTGGCATATCCATGGTATTTTCAGGAGTCTTCTCCAACATCAAAGTTCAAAAGAGTCAATATATTTTTGTAACTTTTGCTTCCATAGAGTACCATGGGGAAAATAATTTCCTGCATGGTTCTGATCTTTATATGTATAGAGATAACAAAATACCTAAATAACTTTTTTAGATACTTCATTGCTACTTTCCCAAGTGCCAATTCCATTTTTTTAATGCTTGGTTGCCTTACAGTTGACAGTGATAGTCCCATCACTTCAGTATTTTCATTGTTAATTCTAAGGCTGGTATCTACTTGTTGTCATTAGTTTGATCTTCCATATATTTAATCTTAGCCCTAGTTTTTTTTTTTACTGTGCTCTGACACTTTATTACTACAGTTCCAGTCCATCTGCATTTTTAGCTGTCAGATTAGTGTCTTCAGCATAGCACAGGTTATTAATGTTTTTTTTCCTTTCAGTTTTAAAACCGTGCTCATCGTCTTACAATCTGGCCTCCCTTAGTTTATATTCGGCATATAAATTGAATAAATAAGGAGATAATATACAGATTTATCTCACTCCATTGCCAACCTGGAGTCCATCTGTTTTGCAACCTTCTGTCCAGATTGTAGCTTTTTCTCTGTGCATAGATTTCTCATGAACATAACTTAATGTATATTATCTGTAAAACTATTCTCCACAAATGTCCCCAAATTCTGCAGTTTAATTGGATTGGATAAAACAGGTCAGCAAAACATATGGCCTGTTGGCTGCATGTGTAGCCCACCAAGCAGCCTTGTGCAGCCTGCTGGCACTTTTGAAAAGTGAATAAGTTGCTACTGCAGCCGCTATCCCAAAATAGTGATGAAAATGTCAGAAGATTCCACTGTGATCATTAGCTCCAGCAATGCCACCAAAGAACTGATCAATACATCAGGTATTTATTTGCAACCCTTGATCAAATCAAGTTTTAAGATCAAATAACTTTTTGGCTTATTTGTGTTTAATTAGCATTATAGATAATAGAAAGGCAATATAGAATGAAAAAAATGATGCTGAAAGAAAAACTGTTAAGCTCGGTGTGATGGCTGAGCTTGTTAGTTGGAGAGCTGACAGGACAGGTTCGAGACCTGAGCTTCATGCAATGGGGTGAGCTCCCATTACTTGCCTCAGCTCCTGCCCACCTAGCAGTTCGAAAGCATGCAAATACAAGTAGATTAATTGGTATCACTTTGGTGGGAAGGTAACAGTGTTCCATAAGCCAATGGCGTATAGTCATGTTGGCCACATGACCATGGAAATTGTCTTCGGACAATGCTGATTTCTTCAGTTAAGAAATGGAGATGAGCACCATGCCCTGTAGTCTGACATGATTGAAGGGAAACCTTCACCTTTTTTTTTTATGTAACATATTTCATATGATTCTTTCCCATTTGCTGTTTGTCTTATACAGTCTTCTTCCACATCATAATTTCAATCAAAATTAACAAATGTAAGAGAAAAAAAATGCAAATTTGCACCTTTGGACAATTGTAAGTCCTTTACCTGACAAATGATTTGCAGATTTTTCCATTTTTATATAGAGTTAAAAGTTCTTTTCTGGACTGAAAGTTCTTCCCTAAGAAGTTTGAAATGAACATTAAAAAGTAAATGTCAGAAAAAGATAGAAGTGATAAAATTAGGCTGCTTGCTTGTAAATTATTTGAATAGCTTCTTTGCTGAGGTTGTTTTTCAAACTGAGTGGTTTGCTCATCCACCTAGTCTGGTAGCCTTTTAGTATGCTAAGAATAATGGAAACTGACTGACCTCAGGGACTGCCATTTCCTGTAGTACAGAAAGTTAGTGCAATTCATTAGTCCGTATATTACAAAAAGTGATGCTATGTGTTAAGATAATTGAGCTCGGAAAAGCAATAAAACAAGCAGGCTGCTGACTGAATGTGTATGGTGGATTGATGTATAAAAATATACATGTGTCCTAAATTTTTCAGAATCATAGAATAGCTTTCTCTGAAGTCCCTTGGAAATGCTTCTAAGGTCAATGACATCAGAGTTTCAGAATACCAATGACATCAGAATATTTTTCAACTCAAAAAGTGTTCAATGAATAAAATTCTTTGTTCTGCTCTTTTTCAGCAACTGTGGAAGCAAAAAAAAGGTATCTAAAATCTTACATCATAGGCAGAATGATAGGAAATCTTTACAATTTTTTCACTTACATTAAACTGATAGAACCTGGTCATTTTTCTTCTCCCCTTTTCTTTAATGGATCTCCAATAAATAGCTACCCTCATTCTTCATTCTTATAAAACAATATTCTCCAATCCTGAGGTAACCAACCAAATACAGTTTTCTGCTGATTTTTCATAGGAAACAAGCAAGTAAGTAGGCAGGCAAGCAAGCAAGCAAATAAAACTGTTTTAACTTTCTGAAAGTTCAATGCACTGGCAAAACTTACTCTTATCTTACTTTTTTCAAATCAAAATCGGATAAAAATATCCCCTTTTGATAATGTCACATTTTCTTAGCGTTCAACCACTGGATTTTTTTAAAAAAATGTTTTTGGTATATGGGGTATATGACACCAAAAGATTTTTTTTTTTGGTATACGACACCAAAAGTTGCCAACGTTGGTTAAACTCATCAGGTCTTGAGAACATGAGATTGGGAAAAAACTGCTATAACATCCCCCCTTCCTCCCCCCAAAGAATGTCTCTGCATCAAAATGCAAATGAGTCCCAGAGATGTAGTTTGGATTTGTTATGCGTAAGAGTGAGAAGCCTGATCTCAAAAGTATAGAAGTAGTTATAGGAATGATAAAATGTAAGAAAACTGCATGATTCTCAATGGATTGTTTCCTAGGATGCATTGCTGCCAGAAATGTTCCTCTGCTGTCTCATTTTTAAGGGGAATTGCCCTGGCTCAACATCTGGAATGTTATACTGATGTTGAAAAATTATCTCCTCAAAATTTCTGGGACCACTTTGCTAAAAGGCAATAAATCTTTGGTAGGAATTTGGATCAATACATAGGCTAAGTTGATGAAGGTTGATGATAAACTTCATTGGGCTGGAATACATCACACAATTACCCATTTATGCAAAGATTTATGACTGATGTCTCCCTTCAGTCACCAGGAACTCCTGGAGACGAGCAACAAGGTGATTTCTGCATTTAGCCAGTATCTTTCAGCATTTCAGGTCTATGGTTGAGGTTCTTCTTGGGAAAGCTTCAAGGGACTTATATAATTAAGGGCTCCTTAGCTTTGCACTATGTTATTCACCTACAGACCTGCACTCCTTCAAAATGACAAGTGGAAAGAGCCCATGAGATGCTTCTTCTTGCATCTCCATAATTTGATACCAAGCGATAGTCCTGCACTATTATTGAAGATCACACAGTAGATGTGATGTTTAAAGAGAACATGTTTAAGGAGATTCCAAATAATGGAAATAACATATCTAGGTGGAACAAACTGGAATGCACCCACACCGCC
Organism: Diadophis punctatus similis; assembly: GCA_023053685.1. Classification (NCBI taxonomy): domain Eukaryota; kingdom Metazoa; phylum Chordata; class Lepidosauria; order Squamata; family Dipsadidae; genus Diadophis; species Diadophis punctatus. Next base: position 257,661,742 of record JALIGW010000001.1, on the reverse strand, counting down.
ACCCTCCTTGAACTATATAGATCTTCCACATTTTCAATTTAGAAGGATGTCTAGCTGTATCAGCAGTAAATAAGGGATGGGGTTTAGCCTAGCACTAAAAGCAGAATATGAACAGTCAGGTAATGTATGGAAAACCTGAGCAATGTCGGGTCCAAAATTTCATTATATAATGTAAAAGAACTCTCAAAAGGCAAAAAATATTGTTGATAGCAATATTACAATTACAATAAATGCTATGCTACACACCCTATCAGTCAAAGAATTTTGACTGGTGGGCTCTAAGAAGAAAGCCATCTCTGCCACAGCCCCCATTTTGTGGAATATTCTGCCCCCCAGAAGTGAGAAAAGCCCCCAATTCTTTGGCCTTCTGCAAAGGGGCCAAAACTTGGTTCTATGGCCTTGTGGAGAGGGACACAGAGGACCAGGCAACTGTGGGGCTGGCTAGTCTCTTTAGAACATCCATCTGCCTGTAATAATCCATCATTAAATGGCCATCTTAGGATATATTTTTCCTTCTGATGTTTAATTGTCATTATTCTACAATTTTAAAATGTTTAACCCTAATTTAATTTTAACGTTAATTTTAATATTTTGTTTTATTTATTGGTGATATGTTTTACACTGCCCAGAGCCCCTCTTTGAGGAAGATGAGTGGTTTAGAAGTATAAAATATAAATAAATAAATACATACATACATACATATCCTAATATAAAAAACTGTATTATGGAAATATCCATATGGCTATATGTTTTCAATTAATTTTCAACTGTGTGTGATTTAAACAATGGCAATCCATACATGCTTCTTGGATTTTTAAAAAAATCTATAATCTGCTAATGACATCTCTCTCATTAAAATAGATTCCTTTCTAGACAACCCTTTGTTTGCTTATCCTCGTGCACAAGGTGAGATCAGTAAAGATTTGTGCCAAGTTACGACTGAAAATGTTGCTTATTTGGCTGAGTCTTTTCATTCCTCTCAGTTGGATCAATTGGTTTGATGGAGATAATAGGAACAGTGCATAAAATGCACTTTTAATAAGCACTGTCAGTAACTACATAAGCAAGCTACATCCTTAAAATGAAAGGCACAAAAAATGAGGTGATGTATTTCTAAATTATTTCTCCTATTCTGCTTGCTGTATAATAGTCGCTGTTTATTGTGCCACCTCCGTAGTGAAAAGGGGAAAAAAGTTATATGTATTGTGTAGGGGTCTTCTACAGGCAAGAAACAGACCATTATAGATACAACATTTATTGACTCAAAACTGGAACTGAGAAACTGCAGGCAATTCCATGTAATTTATATTCTGGGCCCACAGGGCCTTAACCAATCACTTTAGCAGGACTTAACACAACTATATGTATATTCAAGACATAACAATATGAAATTAAGGAAAAATGTATCTCCCTATCACAGTCACAAAATCATTTGTTGTTATTCCCTCTTTGCTTTGAGAAAAGGTCAAAGAGGTTTCTAGCTGAAATAGAAATTTACTTATTTTTAAAAACCATTATGGATGTCTAGAGCATCCCATTTTCTTTCCAGGCAAAGAATCCTCTCTAAATCTTTCTGGCTTTTTTTGGTTAGTGATGAGTGTGGGGATAAACCTTATGGGGAGAGGGATATATATTGTGGTACATGCTTCTAAGATGCTTGGACTGAAACTGTAATCAAATGTCTACTAGTTAAACATTATTTTCCCACAGCAGGTACTGCTAGCAGACATCTGTCATTTTGAAGTGTAATCATCATGAGCATCTATAGGATTGTGCTTGAGGCATTTTTGCTGAAACACAGTGCAATCTGCTAGACTTTATATGTAATTTTTGTAAAGACGAAAGGAAGTGAAATATAAATGCTCACTGCTCACTTGTTATCATCACTCAGTGCAAATACCAAAGATTTGAGCTAATGGAAACTCCATTTGTGTATGTTTGAAAGAGTATATATGAAAATATCATAAACGTTGTAATTTACTTTTATCTTACAATATTACTTTTGACTACTTTCATTATAATGTACCCTGTTTTCCCCAAAATAAGACATCCCCTGATAATAAGCCCAATTGGGCTTTTGAGTGCATGGCAATAAGGCCAAGCGCTTATTTCAGGGTTCAAAAAATATAAGACAGGGTCTTATTTTCAGGAAAACATGGTAATGCTATACAGCCCATATTTACACCATCACATGCATGTGGGAATATTTTCTAGGTAGAGTGGGGTTGGAGAATTGGATGTGCAGGTTATTGTTTGCAAAATAGGGATCAAGAATTTCAGTTTTCTCACCAACACTGATTTACCAACTCTCCTCACAATGGTCTGTAGAGATTCTCAATCACCCAGGTCATGGTTGTCCCAAAGGTGCTTTTTCAGGAGGCAAATCTTTCAAAGCTCCTGGAGCACTGGGGAACTACCAGAAGACTGGAAAAAAGCTTATGTGGTTTCTATCTTCAAAAAGGCAGAAAATGGATCCAGGAAACTATAGATCAATGAGCCTGACATCTATGAAAATCCTGGAAAAGATAAGTAATGAATCTGTGAACCCCTAACAATGATCAAAGCTATTACTAAACGCCAATATGGGTTTGTTGAAAACAGATCATACCAGACAAATTTCATTGCATTCTTTGACAAAGTGACCAAATTAGTGGATTAGGGAAATACTGTGGACATAGTTTATTGAGACTTTAGTGAAGCATTTGACAAAGTAGACCATAGCCTACTTCTTAGTAAGAAAAATGTGAGATAGACAGCATCACCCCCAAATGGATTCACAACTGGCTGACCAATTGCCCTCAACATGTAGTCTTCAATGGGACTACATCTAAATTTAGGGAAGCATGCAGTGGGGTATCTCAAGGTTCTGATTTAGGTGCAGTACTCTTCAACATCTTCATAAATGATTTAGATGAGGGATTAGAAGGGGAACTAATGACATTTGCAGATGACACCAAGCTGGGGGAAATTGCCAACCCTTTAGAATAAGACTCAATAATTTGTATTTTATATCATTCCAAAATATTCAACATTTTTCCCCACCTGAAAACCTGATTTTTTAAAAATTAAGACTTCATTCTCATATGGAGCCATATTCATGATTAAAAACTTTGTTTCTGTTTATTTATTTTAAAATAAGCCAAAGGTCAAAAGTCATTTAACATCTTCATCAGAGGTTCCAAACTATTTTGGGGGGCAGGTGTCTTGCAAAAATACATTTAAATCATCCACAAAGACTCTTAAGTTTTAAGTCTCTTTTTTGATTTTCACACCAGTAATTTTATCATCTTGTCTAATGTCTCTACTCAAAACCTCTAGGTCTAAAATAAACAGCAGGGGTGATCAGGAATAACCTTGTCTTGTACCTTTTTGAATCTCACACATCTTTAAAAATTCTTAATTTCCCCACCTTTATTTAAAAAGTTAACCAATTGATAGATCAATTGATTTGTTTGCTCAATGTTTTTTCCAACCATTTATTTATAACTTGCAAGTTTTTGTTCCATTTTCTCTGCCAAACACAAATACTTGGGGCTTGGATGCATTAATTTTCAGATCTCTACCTCTTACTGCATCATACTATGTATTCACTGCCAATAATTCAGAATCTCACCCACTATCATGAAATCATCTGCTACAAAATTGCATGGATATTCATGTCTGTAACTAGCATGTCTGTAACTATTGTTATCATAAACATTCCTTATACATATATCCATAAATATATTAAGCAGCCTGAGTATGCATCCTTGCCTCATTATTTGCTCAAATGTTTTGTTTTGTTTTTCTTTTCTTTGTTTTTCTTTCTTTCTTTCTTTTGCCGATTTTTCATAACCCTTGATCATATGAAACTTAGTGGGAAGTATTTTGATTTTCATGAATTGTTTGAAATGGCTCCCTCTGTTTCTTTGCCCATAAGGAGAAAAATATGTGGAGTCTCTTTACACAAAGCTGTATCTAAAACCATGCTGTGAAGTTGGATCCTCTCTGTGGAAACCTTGGTCTTATAAAACTAGCACTGTATTTCCATTTCTTTAGTAAAGTGAGCTGGATTGCTGACAATCATAGTTTGGGGACAGGATGTGCATAAGAAATTAGTTCTGAATTTTCACATCTTGTATTTCCTAAAGTACAACTTGTCAATATTTACTCTTTTTCAAATTCTGCAGTGTGGAATAGTAAGTTCCCTTGTTTTGGTCAATCAACTATAACAAGACAAAAACAGGGGAAAAAATAGGACAGTAAAGGGGCAGACCATAATGCAAATACAATACAAACCAGATACCATATCCATTACTGCTCCTAAACAGCATGATATATTATAATCTAGATATAATATAGTATAATAAAATTATTTAGCTTAATCCAGAGCTAGATTTTGAGGCTTATCAATGAAGTTGGGAAAGTATGGAAAGAGAAGAATATATGCACAATAGTTATGTATGCACATTTAGCCGTTTGCCAATCATCTTAGCCGAGTGAATTGGAAACAAATGAATATGTGATGTCTATCTCCCTGTTTTTTCCAGTTGTCCAGTTCAGTTCAGCAGGATGAGCATGCTCCATCAGCCAGGAAACATTGGTTGGCAGGGTCTAGAAAGTGTGTCTTTTTGCATATATATGTACACACACACACACACACACACACACACACACACACACACACACACACACATTGTTTTTAAATAGTTTAATTGATTTTATGATTATTTGCTGCCCAGAGTCACATATTAGAGATGGGTAGCAATATAAATTGAATGAATGAATGAATGAATGAATGAATGAATGAATGAATGAATGAATGAATGAATAGCAATAGCAATAGCAATAGCAATAGCAATAGCAATAGCAATAGCACTTTGACTTATATACCGCTTCACAGTTCTTTTACAGCCCTCTCTAAGTGGTTTACAGAGTCAGCATATTGCTCCCAACAATTTGGGTCCTCATTTTACCAACCTCGGAAGGATGGAAGCCTGGTGAGATTCGAACTGCCAAATTGCAGTCAGCCGGCAGTCAGCAGAAGTAGTGTGCAGTACTGCACTTTAACCACTGCACCACTGCAGCTCATTATGAATGAATGAATGAATGAATGAATGAATGAATGAATGAATGAATGAATGGGGAAATGGCCATCTGTGCAAGATGTCATTAGGTGCCCTTTTCATTGTTAAGAAAAGAGAGTACAATGGCTTGAGTGAGTTAGAACTATAGCAAACAAGATGAAGTTATTTTCATCCCTTTGCCTTTTTGCTGTACAGCCCCCATAGCTATAGGGGAGAGGGAGGATCTGGAGTGATCGTGTACTTGCAAAGTACTGACAATAAGAAGAAAGTATTTTTTCACAGTACTGTTCCAAATCTCACAAAATGACTGTCTGAGGAAAGCTAGTGTCAGTCAAAACAAGCAAGGAGTTCTAAGATTTAAAAACTAATCTTCTTTGAGATTGGTACTTCCTGGGCTATGGTGTTTGCATAACATATTTTACCCTTTTAAAAATCACAGATGGCAAAAGAAAATTAATGTTCTAAAAATGGGACATCCAGGCTGATAGAGTTCCTGGAATTAATAGCGTTTCATACCTGCTTATGAAAAGACCAAAGGTGCAATATATAAAGAAGACATAATCATATCAGGCTGTGCATAACTCCTCTGGCATTCGCCATACCATAGAAGCCATCATCTGTTTACACACTGATGCTTTGAGTAGGGCTGCCAAATCATCTGCCTTGAGGAATTGCATCTGAGATACTGTTCATCTGCAATTCCACCTCCACTGTAAATAATTGTTCTAGGCTGTATAAATATCATCACAGGTAATTGAAGAGAACTGGTGACACAGGATAAATTATTTCAAGTCAATTTTTCTTAGAATTTTCACATTGAAGAGGTGTGTGTGTGTGTGTGTGTGTGTGTGTGTGTGTGTGTGTGTGTGTGTGAACATGCACACACTCTCACCCACCCACTCATACATATATGTATATGGTCCTCCCCTCCCCCCTTTGGCGCTTTTAAGTATATATCCAGGCTTGGTACAAATACATACATCTCTACTAAAATGTCTATTTGTGAGAACAATATGTTAGAGTTGATATGTTGTCTTTGGTATGTAAAATAATATATTTTAAATTGCCAACTATGCTTTTTTCCCTGTGGTTGGGGGGTAGGGGAAAGGCTACTAAAATAAATAAATTCAGTTATTTCAACAGGGGTTCCTTCTCAACCAATGACTTCGCTTTATAGCATTTTAAATTCTGGAGGCTTCTATTTTTCTACTGTAAATTCTTGGTGTATTACCTTTCTGAATTAGACCGTACTCAGCTAGGGTTGCTCATTGTGGTCCAGCTATCTGATCCTAAGCTACTTCAAGTTTCTTTGGTGTAAGCCCCAACCACAGTGGGTTTGTTTTATCAAATGTATGTGACTATTTAAAAATGACTTATGCTCTGTAGAGGACTCTGATAATGAGTAATAAGTAGAGGAAGCTTTTGAAGGTTAACGGAAAATGGTCAGGGAAAGTTAATCTGGTTAGCAGGGGACAAAAAGCCATCTGCAGCATACTGTGCTCATAGAAAAGAGAGCCAATTTTTCTCACACCCTCATGTCCTTTTGTAGACAATTATTTTATAGTCCAGTTTCTGTACATCTGGGGAAAATCAAATATGTTTTTAACATAATGTTCATGCTTTGGTTGTAGTACATGGGGTTTTCTCAACATCGACATTTCTATGTTTTCCCCTAAGGATAGACACTGCAAAATGTAATTGTTATTGTTGTGTACATACAATAGTGCCTTTGAACTTTAAGATCTTCTTCATTCTCTTGATGTATTCACTTCAAAGCTTTTCCTTGACTTTAGTGTGCTTGATGTGGTCAGCTTGAAGGATGCCCAGGTATTTGTAGTGATCATCTTCATCCAGACTTTTAGGGCATTTTGATTACTTCACACTATTTTTTTTTCATTTGATGGTAAGCAAGGTACATTTGTCCAGTCCACATTCCATTGCAATATCTTGACTGAATATACAGACAGCATCAAGCCGAGATTCTATTTCATATGGTGTATTTTCCATATAGTTTCAGATTGTCCATTTAAACGAGGTGGGATAGTCTGGCAGACATTTTGATGTTTGATAGTATAGTATATATACTATATTATTATTATCATTATTATTACAAATTTCAGGCTGTAAAATGCTATTTTTATTCTAGATGCTATATATATGTGTGTGTGTGTGTGTGTGTGTGTATACAGTATATATATATATATATATATATATATATATATATATATATATATATATATATATATATATATATATATGACGAGAGCAAAATAAGTTCGAAATAGATCTATAATAGTCTCCCTTTATTTTCATTTATCAGCAAAAAATCCTACATATATATATATATATATATACAGTATATATGTGTGTGTATATATACACACACACACACACACACACACACACACACACACACACACACACACACACACACACACACACACACACACACACACACACACACACACACACACACACATATATATATATATATATATATATATATATATATATATATATATATATATATATATATATATATATATATACAGCTAACTACTGAAGGGTTTCTTTTTTCTCTCTCTCCTTTTTCACAATTCAGTAAAATTTGTAAACAACTTAGATTATTCTTGAAGAGTCAAGCTCACCAAGTGTCACTTTAGTGCTTTATACTTTTTTAAAAAATGTGAATATACAGTATTTTATTCTGATACTGAATCATTACATTGCCTCTTATGCTGTATTTTTAGGAGTAGAGGATAAAAGAAGAGTGGAGCAACTTAAAATGTATACATTATGCATCCAGTCAGTGCCATGACTCTGCCTTAATTTTTCCTTTCCTTTCCTTTCCTTTCCTTTCCTTTCCTTTCCTTTCCTTTCCTTTCCTTTCCTTTCCTTTCCTTTCCTTCCCTTCCCTTCCCTTCCCTTCCCTTCCCTAAAGACCAAAAAGAACAGCAACAACAAAAACAGGTCCTGTGTTGTGTTGTGGGAAATCTATGTCTTGGAGTCACTTGAGGTAGATGAAGTGATGACAGAAAGAGACTATGACTACAGGTGGATGGGTGAAATCTCTGGAAATGGAGGCAGGACAAAGTGATGGAGTGGAAAAATGTGCACTTCATACTTCCTGAGGAATTGCTGAAAACCACCTTTTTTCTGAAGCAGGAATTGAGGTTAGAGTTAATTGTTTCAGCTTCCCAAGATTCACATAGTCACCATGGCATCCTTTGAAATACTGGGAAAACAGTCCAATCACTGAAATGTGGAAAAGGCTAAGCCTCATTCAGAGAAAAGATGATGAAATACTGAAGTCATTTAACCTGAACCTTAAGTAACAGAGTTATAAATGTTTTAAATAAATTGATCTGGGGGCTTTTGTCAAGCAATATTTCTTTCTAGCTATCATTCACATGTGATCTTTTACACTCCTTAGTATTCCTTAGCATTACACTCTTTTTCATCTTCAGGCTTCTGATCCTTAAATAATGGAAGAGAGGAGGATTTTATTCAAAACTGTAATGTATGGCAACCCTCCATGTTATTTCAGTAAGATTTTTATGTTTAAATCGTATAGAAATAGAATATTATTCAGTTCGTGCAGAAGAAGAATGGACAGTTACTAGGGGATACTGTGTCTCACAAATAAAATCAGTTGTTCTCCTTTAAATTATTGTCCTTATGCATTCTATCACACTTTTCAGTAGCATTGGAATTCTCTGTCTTACTGTGCAGCAAACTGACAGACGGAACTAGTAACAGTTTATTTTGATTCTTTCCCTTTATATCTGTTCACATAACTCCAATAATTGGCCCAATGATATCTGTCCTGTGGTTGAAGGAAGGTTGTAGACATTCCATCATAATATTTAATGGAATCTGGGGAGATCATCTACATTAATTTTAGAACAACTGAAATGTCTAGGAACAATTTCCCACCTTTTCAACAGTCTTCTAAAGTTCCCAATAGCCCCAGTTATTGCCTCAATGTATTTGATGATAGAGCCTCTCTTTTTCTACAAGGGAAATAAACTATTCATTTTCTAAAACACATTGGACACTGGATGCTTATTTAAGAAGCTAGTAACAACAGAAACAGGATGAAATAGAATGGATGTGATGCAATAAATAAATAAAATGTCTACTACCATATACGATTTTACTATTCAATATAGTTACCCTGTTCTAAAACATACTTTACCTTTTTCATTAGCTCCTTATTTATTTTATTTTTATTTATTTGGTAGTTTTTCTATGCCGCCCTACTCCCTCAGGACTCAGGGTGGCGTACAACATTTTATGAAACTCCAAACAAATCATTAAAAGAAAGACAATTGAAAAACAATTGAAAAAACATATAAACAACATACATACATGGGGGAGATGTCAGATATAAAGTCGTCTCAAACTCACCCCGCCTGCAGGAAGAGCCTTAGGTAACTGATTATTAGTATTTTTATTTTCTTGTCTGATGCCAGCCTTATAAACCCTTCCAGATCAAATAAAAGTACATTATGCAAAATGCTTTTAATATTAAGCTGTCACCAAAGAGGCTTTATGGTATTTTTTAGGTGTTTAAAACATATCCAGATGTTCCAGCTTTCTTATAATTGTATCTACTTTATAGTGCATCATCCTGTCATTTGTAACACCTTTTAAGCTGCATTAATCCTAATGTAAAGTACTTTAGCATATATTTTGCTCTCTGACGTTCAATGAGACTTCCTTTCACCTCAATCTTTAGTTTTTAATGTGCTAATTTGAAATAGAGTCACATATGTGAGATGGGCAGCTATATTAATTTACCAAACAAATAAATAGTTGTATATCTTGCACTAAATAAAGATAGATATTAATCCCCACTTTATGCATTCTTTGTAGGGAGACGTGCTCAAATAAAGATCAGTAAACCCATATAATTTCCTCCAGTGTGATTCCTGACATCTTTGATTTAGAGCTGGAAATCTATAATTGTACAGCGTTATCTAGAAGTTAAAATCCTACATGGAGTAAGGTTTGTGCAAGTAGGCTTTTCTTATCAATATCCAATGTTTGCGGCTAAAATATAAAAACAAGATGAAAGCTTGGGGAATTCACATTTCTCAAATAGAAATAGAACCAGTTGTGTTTCCTTTAATGACATGAAAAGTCCTCTATCCACTTAATGTTTTAATGAGTATGTCAGTAATAAATACTATCATAAAATTGTCATTTTTTTAAAAAAAGCAAGCTATCTAGTTAATATATAAAATCGTATGCACGGAAGGAAAATATTAGCCTTATGAAGCATTCTAGAATAGCTAAATTTCTCACATAAAGTCAAGGCTAACTGCTTTCTTTTTCTAAGCTAAGGTGTAGACATCATGGGGAACATTCGTGCCTTCAACTCTAGTGCTTGAAAGAAGCCCAGTGATATATTTTTATGGTTAACCCAAGTGATATGATAGAATGTGGGATAAATTAATAGTGTTAAAGTTAGTGAAAATTGGTAGGGATTTGCAAAGAATCTGGGTTTATAAAAATATGTTAAAGGGCTGTTGCAATTAAAAGAGTCAGGAAAAATAGAACTGTTGAAAAACTGGAGTAAATAGGTAGTGATTAAAGGAAAAGATAAGCTCATTCTGCTGCAGAAAGGAGAAATGGTAAGGAAATAAAAACAGATTTCCTTTCGGGAGAAATTCCATTCTCTTAGAATAAATATGCAGAAATTTAAGAGCTTGGAGAGTATACAAGATAAGCGCATGAAGTCTTTGGCAAGGAAAAGGAAAAGTAGCTTCAAAGAAGCAATCTCAGGAGGAGGAGAAAGAAGAACAGAGCCAGATGCCTTTTCTCTCTCTGAAACGTTGGAAAAGGGCAACACAGGGCACATTGCAAAAGGAGTTTGGGTTGGTACAGTAGTTGACTATGTCTGTAGAGGAGAAAAACAATTTTAAGAAATTGAAGCAGAAGAGAAGAGGGGTTTGCAGGACCTCCAGGAAAAGCAAACCACAAACAGTTGGGATGGAGTAGAAAATTAAACAAACAAACAAACAAACAAACAAACAAACAAAACAAGCATTTCAGTGTGTGACAGAAAAAAGAACAGATAAAACAGATCAACGAGAAGACCCAACTTGAAGGTAGCAGGTAGGAAGGTGGAAGAGAGTGAGGAGAGCTGTTATATAAGTCTTTAGGAGCTAACCTTTGCTTTGGAACATTCTAGAGCATGGGTGTCAAACTCGCAGCATCATGTTGCCATTACGTGACGTTTCATGATGTTTCTCCCTTCGTGGAGCTGGGGTGGGCATGGCCTGCACGTGATGCATCCGGCCCATGGGCCGCCAGTTTGACATCCCTGTGAGGGGGAATTATTCATCCTGTAAAGCAGGAGTGGGGAACTATGATCCTTTTATGACTTGTGGACTTCAACTCCCAGAATTCCTCAGCTAGCAATACTGACATAGAGATTCTGGGAGTTGAAGACCAAAAGTCATAAATGGGCCATAGTTCCCCGTTTCTGCTGTAAAATAAATACTCTGCCTGTAAAATGTTCTGTCCCTTTAATACTGTTTTAGAATGGGACTGATCTTGGGGAGCTTTGTTATCAATCCAGAAGAGCCTCCACTTTAATTCAGAGCTAGAGACTTTATTGATTGATTGATTGATTGATTATGTTTTTTTTGTCCCCAAGTAGCCCTGTAAATACAGAGACTTCCACACAATGTGTATTTTTACAATTTCAGGATGGAGGTAGTTAGCCCTGGTTTCTATATTTTCAAGACATTTCAATAAGACTAATTATTTTATTTTATTTACTTCATTTTATTTTATCCCATCTTTACTATTTTTATAAATAATCCAAGATGGCGAAAATACCTGATACTCCTTCCTTCTCCCATTTTCCCCACAATAACAAACCTGTGTGAGGTGGGTTGGGCTGAGAAAGTCACAGGGGGGCCCAAAGCCTGTGTAGAACTCACAGTCTCCTGGTTTCTAGCCTGTGTTTTAATCATTACACCAAATTAATTATCTTTGCTTTTTAAAGAGGGGGAAAAATCACCAGAAGTTATCCTAGTGGACAACCATTTAAATATGAGCCAGCAATGTGCAGCAGCTGCCAAAAAAGCCAACACAGTTCTAGGCTGCATTAACAGAGGGATAGAATCAAGATCACGCGAAGTGATAATACCACTTTATAATGCCTTGGTAGGGCCACACTTGGAATACTGCATTCAGTTTTGGTCGCCATAATGTAAAAGAGATGTTGAGACTCTGGAAAGAGTGCAGAGAAGAGCAACAAAGATGATTAAGGGACTGGAGGCTAAAACATATGAAGAACAGTTGCAGGAACTGGGTATGTCTAGTTTAATGAAAAGAAGGACCAGGGGACACATGATAGCAATGTTCCAATATCTCAGGGGTTGCCACAAAGAAGAGGGAGTCAAGCTATTCTCCAAAGCACCTGAGGGCAGAGCAAGAAGCAATGGGTGGAAACTAAACAAGGAGAGAAGCAACTTAGAACTAAGGAGAAATTTCCTGACAGTTAGAACAATTAATCAGTGGAACAGCTTGCCTCCCGAAGTTGTGAATGCTCCAACACTGGAAGTTTTTAAGAAGATGTTGGATAACCATTTGTCTGAAGTGGTGTAGGATTTCCTGCCTAAGCAGGGGGTTGAACTAGAAGACCTCCAAGGTCCCTTCCAACTCTGTTGTTGTTGTTGTTGTTGTTGTTGTTGTTGTTGTTATTAAAAATTAGAATTTATACTGCCGCCTATTTGCCCATGAGGCTTACAGAATATACTTGATCTTTTATGGCATTTTCTAATAGAAAAGGTAGGATGTGAAGGCCCATGTATATAAGGGAAGTATGATTTCCTAATGAAAAAAAAATCATCAAAAGAAAACATCCATCACCCCCGACTAGGGTAATATACGCAAACCATATAACATTCAAAAGAACTCATTGAACTGTGAAGAATGACATTTCAGTCTTAATATCAGACTTTGTTAAACAAAGTTAATATATTTTAAGCTTGTTCCATCTTGAGAGTTAATAAAAGCAGAGCACTGAGTGATTGCCCAACTACAAACAGATTGCTTCACATTTTAAGCAATGTCAGGTTTAATTTAGCAGCAATATTAATTTATTTTATTTGAAAATGGGAATTGTTATGAAAAGGATTTCGCAATCTGGCAAGTTCTGAATTCATATATGCAAATGCAAAGTTTGACAGACATTTCAGTTGTTATATAACACACTGTATGGTTTGCAGTCATATTTATTCTGAACATAATAGGAAGGAGATTTAGGAATTGGACAAGAAGGGAACTAAAGATCCAGAATAGATTACAGAGTTATAACTGAAGAAAAAGAAAATAAATGTTAGCTCATGTTTGAATTTATTCAAGGAAACCTTAGTGTATACACATGTATTAGTGTATGCAATCATCCAACATCCTGTATGCAATCCGAGTCACTGTGCTGGATGCAGATTTCAAATACTGTGAATGAATGAATGAATGAATGAATGAATCAATGAATCAATCAATCAATCAATCAATCAATCAATCAATCAATCAATCAATGAAATGGCAAGGTCTGACATGGGTTCCCCATTTTATTAACCTAGTTCTTCTCTCCTGAACATTTCCTGAGAGAGTAACTGAAACAAGCCAAGGGCAATAAGATACAATGCAGTGTTAGTTAGTTCGAAACATTTACAAAACCTTAAGAAAGGGAAATAGCATTCTTTCTCAGAAAGTTCACCACCATCTGTAAATGAATTAGACCGTTATGCGTAGCTAATAACACTATATGAATTAAAACATCTCTCCATTTTTTCCCATTTGCACTTCACTTGGTTAAACAAGCTGGATACAAATCTCACCAAAAGCTTTGCTTCCAACCTTGCAAATTAATATTTTCACTGTGTTGGTTTTGTTCCCATAGAAACAGATTTTTCTGAGAAGGAACTGACTAACAAAACATGGTGAGTCTAATTTTGAAAGACTGAAATTGGAATGACTGTTCCGGGATTTTTTAGCTACTTGTTTCAAGTGCTGAAATTAATTTACAAAGGAAAGATTAGATGAAGAGAGGAAAAAGAAAGATATAAATTAGCCTGGTGATTTTAGTGTTCTTATTTATACTATTTCAGTGGAAAGAGAAAGGAGATATTACAAGAAGATTACACAAATTCTTTTCAGTGTTTACAATGGTTTTCCTTAAGCTTCTTTCAGAATTTGTATGCTTTTTACATGCTATCTTTTGTACGCAAGAAAAAGACTCTGAAAGTAAGCAGTTACCAAAATTATAAAGCGCAGAGCTAAATAGCATGTCTAATCATCCTTGCTCTCTTGTAAGCCAGATTTTGATTACAAAATCATTTTAAAAACATGATAGAGAAAACTTTGTGGCAGGATTAACAAATTTTAATAAATGAAGGATGAGATTTGTAAAGAAACAAAAGTGTTTGAAATTGAATCTCTCTGAACCTTTTAATGTCGTAGCAAAGCAGCTGATCTTTACATATGCCAAGAAATAACTTACTTGGAAGTTAGTCTCTATGATTTTTATTGAAATAAAATTATTTTAATTAATTAAATCATGCATAATAAGAACAATATAATCTTGTCAAATAGATTTAGAGATTATTTCGTGAACATCTGATGGGCAGTTTGGAAAATTAAGCTCTGCTTAGATAGTATAAAAAAGATGAAAAAGTGCATAAAGGTTGGATTTTAAGCTTCATGCGATCTTCGTGTTTTTCCCAAAGCCTGAAATGTTCATTTTTCACTGCCAAGGCAACTATTTATTACATGATTAATTGTATGTTAATTGATAATTGATTGACCTCTGTTAAGAACATACTATATTTTATTAATTTGTTTATTTTATATTAAGAAAAATATATTTAGTACATTTTACCGTAAATGTAATTGTGCAATGCATTGCACAATTATGCAATTCAATGTACAAATGTTAGGTCCAAAACCAAGATTGACACTTCTAAGCTGAGTTCTTTATTTTGCCTATAAACACCTATAGACAAAATCTTGCCAGATTGAGGGTACAATATGTGAACTATTAGGGAGGGACTGTCTTCACCTTCTTTCTCTTATTTATTTATTTATTGGTGACATTTATATACTGCCTCACAGTGCAAGCACTCTCTAAGCAGTTTACACCAGTAAGCAATGTATATTTATATTGCCCCCAACAATCTGGGTCCTCATTTTACCTACCTTGGAAGGATGGAAGGCTGAGTCAACCTTGAGCCGGTGAGATTTGAACTGCTGATCTGCGGATCACAGTCAGCTAAAGTGGCCTGCAGTACCCCACTCTAACCGCTGCACCACCTCGGCTCTTATACATGATATCTGGGCTGAGCTACCTTTTAATCCTCTGGAATTTACCCACTCCGTCCTGTGGAGCCACCTCCTCACTACATTCTATCACAATAATAAAATAGCATCAAAATAAATGCAAAAAAACAAAACAAACCATTAAAAATCAATAAAATTATAGTTCACCCTCACCTGTAGCAAGGAGCTTCCCAATCCTCAGTTTGATCCTAGCCAGTACTGTTTGCCTACATGTCTAAAGGAATAAGGATTTCAAATTAACATTGCATATATCATTGATAACCATGCAAATGATAGATATTATACATTTAACTATCATTTATAAAATTATTTGGTATTTACTGTGTTGGTGCAGTGGTTAGACTGCAGTATTGCAGGCTAACTCACTGTTCACAGCCAGGAGCTCGATCCTGACCGGCTCAAGGTTGACTCAGCCTTTCATCCTTACAAGGTTGGTAAAATGAGGACCCAGATTGTTGGGGGCAATATGCGGACTCTGTAAACTGCTGAGAGAGGGCTGTAAAGCACTGTGAAGCGGTATATAAATTTAGGTGCTACTACTATTGCTATCTTAAGAAAACAAGTGCTTGCTTGCTTGCTTTTAGATGTAAGCAAAATCAGGAAGCAAGAAACTGGTTCTGCCAATTGATGTTCATGCCTTCCTTCAAGGTTTCAATGCTGTATCTATGACTTTGTGGGAAATGATGAGCAGCTTTTGACAAGAGATCTATTCCCAGTGAAAGACCCTCACTGAATTTTTCACAAAGGGGAGCTCTAAAGAACTCAAAAGTGGTGAGGAAGATCTCTGCTTTTAGGCCTTCCAGGGACGTGAGCTCTGTGCCAACATTACCTTGGGGGAGATCTATGCTTTCTACTTGGGGGATTGTTTATATAGGCCACTCACCACTTCCTGAGTGCAGGAAAACATGATGACATCCTTGTTCCACACAATATAAATGTACCCTGCCGCAACGGATTCTTTGATTCAAAATTTCTGTTTTCTGACTGGAGTTTTTTTTTTAACCATTTAGAGCAGATGATCTCTAGTGTTTTGTTGCATTCGAATTGGCCGTGGTGCCAGGTCCAGCCTGTTATGTATTAAGGTTGAATCTGAGGTTTGAATCTGAGTAACTGCTTTCACACAGGTCCGCTTTGCAGAGCGGGAAAATAAAGACACCTGGTTGGTTAACCCAGCCGGCAGCCTTCTATTTAAAAGGAGCTGCCAGGCTGGTTCTTTGCTGGTTACTATTCATTCTAATAAAGAGCTGTTTGAGTCACTTCACTGCATCCAGCCTCTTCAGTCTAAGAACCCAACACAGTCATTTCATCCTAGGCTGCCAGACTCTTAGGCTCCCTGCTGATTGATAGATGTATTTGCATGACTTGAATTATCACCAACCTTAGAAGCTCATACTCTATTCAACCCTTATTATTTATTATTTAATTTATTTATTTTGTCAACACGTGTACAAGATAACAGGTATGATATAAACATAAACAAAAGCAAAGTATGTATAGGTAAAGCCTGATCCCCTTGCTTCCTCTCCCCCTCCCCCTGCCTGCAATCCTCCAAAACTTCATTTAGGTTTAAGTATAGGAATTTCTACCTTTTTTCTATTAAGTTATACTATCAACTCTTTCTTGCTACAAAGTTATTGCTAGGATTGTTAACATTAGAGCAGGTACCGTCCCTTAATAGGGGGGAAAAAGCAGTGGGAAAGGATCTACTTTAGTGTTAAAGGAGGTAATGTGATAAGGGTGTTTATGATACACATGTGTGCAAACATCTGGGAAATTGAAGGAAAAGCAAGGGGACTAATGAAGAAGGAACAATCCCTGAAAGAAAAAGGGAGATGCCACAGAAAGTAGCCAGAGAAGCTGGGAAGGACTATCAATAAGGAACAACAACAAGCCTTGTGGTGACCATAATCTAGACAGAACATTGGTCCAATCCATTGAAAGCCTGTTGCAATCTGGATTTAAAATTCTAAAGTACACTTAAGTATCCGGGAGCAGAGAAGCAGAGGAGAAGCTTAAAGTGGTGCAGAATTAGCTTTAGTCCTTGAAGTGTCTATGGTGATTCTCAGTGATCCAGGTCATGGTTGTCCCAAAGGTGCTTTTTCAAGAGGCAACTGGACTTTCTGGTTTTTCTTTGAAGACATTTCACTTCTCATCCAAGAAGCTTCTTCAGCTCTGGCTGGATGGTAGGGAATTAAAGTATTTATACTCCTTGCAGACAGCTGGTCATTTGCATTCTTCCATTCCCCACCATCCAGCCAGAGCTGAAGAAGCTTCTTGGATGAGAAGCGAAACGACTTCAAAGAAAAACCAGAAAGTCCAGTTGCCTCTTGAAAAAGCATCTTTGGGATAGTCCTTGAAGTGTTTAATTTTCCCCTCCACAATATAATATAGAAAGTTTAAATACTATAATGTGAGGACAGGATGACGTCTGGGGCTTACAAAGTCTGCCTTTCCTTTAATAAATTGCCTTGCAGTTCTATCCGATTGGGAAGCTCGGCAGCACCTTTAGAATTGTGAGAGTGATAAAAGGGCTCTAGAATCCCTTCTTACTATCCTAAAGACACATTGTGCAAAAAGCTCTTATCTTGTGCCTGCCATGGATCTCTTTTCCTGCCCAGCAGCTTTATCCCTTCGACATCAGCAATACTTCCTGTTTACTTATGTTCAAACTGTCCTTCCCTGATTCAAAGTAAGCACAGTTATTTTAGCAAAGAGCAATTATTTATATTAACAGACTCAAAGTTTCTTGGGTAAGAGAGTGATCCCTCTGAGAGGGTTAAGTTGGTTGTAACCACTAGATGTCACACTGGCATCAGTTATTGAGGAACAAGCCCAGGAATTTGGAAAATGTGGACTGGAGGATGTGATCTTTGTTGGAAGGTTCAATTCTTACTATTTTTCCTTGTTTAATTGAAACTCCTCCAAACAGGGTATGCAGACTGTCACCACAGTCTGTGTCACGCACACCACACAGTGTGTCACGTACTGTTACTCAGGATTTTTATTTGCTAGTTGTGGGCATTTTGCTTTCATGCAGAGTTCTTTTTCAGGAGATTTAGCAGATTCAGCAAACTTAGAGCTCTTAAACTATGTTTAGGTAATCATTTTATTTTGTCCCCCTCTCTGGGGAAAACTGTTCCTAATATGAGTGATGATTTAATTCATTGTTTTTTTTTCCTAATACAGACATCTATCTAACCATTCTTAAAATTACATTAGACCTTGGAACTTGCCCAAGAAAAAATACAAACATATTACAAAAGTCTAAATACCGTATTTTTAGTATTATGAGGTAAAAAAGAAGAATGTAAGACATGGAGTGACAGACACTTGTATTTTGTGCATGTGGAAATACAATATACACCCTATGTGTATTCCACATACATGTTCCATACATAGCACTTGGGGATATATGGGCACAGTATTTTTTTTTTTTGCAAGATAGTCTCTAGATTGCACATTTTAGCTTGCATGAGAGAGCAAGTAAAACTAGCCTCTGTCTGAATTTGTAAATATTTGCTAGAATGTGCCAAAGCTGGCTATCTTAGTTATTGTTCATTCAGGAGTCTGACAGCCCACAGATAAAAACTGTTCTTCAGCCTGTTTGTGTGGCTGCCTATGCTTCTCTATCTTCTTCCCGATGGCAGGAGAATAACGAAGTGCTGACCCGGATGTGAGTCATCCCTGAGGATTTTCCTCACTTTTCTAAGGCAGCGAGCCCTAGCAATGTCATCTAGTGGTATCAGGGGACAGCCCATGATGTTTTGTGCTGTGCTCACCACCCTCTGTAATGTTTTTCTATCCGTGGCTGTCAAGCCAGCATACCACACCGTAATGCAATGAGTGAGGATGCTTTCTATTGTAGACTGGTAAAAGGTGGTCATCAGTTGTTGTTCCACTTTGTTTTTTTCACAAGACTCTGAGGAAGTGGAGTCTCTGCTGGGCCTTTCTGGCCACCTGGATTGTGTTGATTTTCCAGGTGAGATCTTCACTGAGGTAGACTCCCAGGAATTTGAAGGAGGACACTCTCTCTACACAGCCCCCCTCGATGTAAAGTGGGGCAGGTAACTCCCCAAATGTTTCTTTAAAGCACCACTCTGACTTAATCCTGCATAAAACCACTATGTGATTTTGCTTGAAGCGGATGCTGCTCTATTGTGTCCAAGAGTTCACCTTTTGATTCATTTTAAAATGTTTTAGAGCAAATACTTAAAGTTATTGCACAGAAAATAGACCAGTCTTTCATTTTCTTTCTTAGTGATGGAATGACCCAAGAGTGCTTCTTCTCAGAATAAGCTGCATTTTGGAAGAGTTCCATGTGACCGATCATTATTTTTGCTTACTCTTAGGATTGCACCATTGCCCATACCAATGTATTAGTAACCCATGGAGTAGAAACCTGATCACAGAGACATATTGGGAAGAAATAACATGCAGAATATATGAAGTGTTTCAGCTATTCACCCTTAAAATCCCTCCCCTCTGGGGAAAAAAAGTTTGACTTTTCTTATTATTAGCAGATTCTTTGGCAAAGATCATGCATTGACAGTTTACATTATTCAACCATTTCTATATTGAAACAGCCACAAAGCTTGGCAATACAACTGCCCTTACCTGTGTTTAAATCTTTTTGAAACATGTGTAAATCAGTGTGTATATGTATGCTTACATGATCAGAATCTAAATATCATTTTATGATTTCTGTAAAATAAATTTAATCTGTAAATGGATTACTTGAACAAAGAGGAGAAATGTTATTTTGTTTCAGGAAAAGATTGAAGAGTTCTTCAGAGAAAAGTTACAATGTTTTTTCTTCTTCTGCCATCACATCCTAGAGCCGTGATGGTGAACCTATGGCACACATACCAGAGTTGGCACGCAGAGCCCTGTGGGCACACGTGCCATTGCCAGCTGCTCTTCTGGTTTCTCGTGCGCGCATGCACGCCAGCCACCTTCGCATATGCTGTAGCTCTGGAAACCTGAAGACCATGCATGTGGGTGCCAGCCACCTGGTCTTTAGGTTTCCGGCACTCCGGTGCATGTGGAGACCAGCTGGCCGGTGTGCATGCGCACCCCAGAACCCAAAGACCAGGTGGTCAGCACATGCATGCGCACCAGCCAGCTGGTCTTCTGGTTTCTGGCACTCCAGCATGCACATGCATGACATGCACATGCATGCACACACACATGCACGTGCACACATGCATGCGTTCCGGTTTGGGCACTAGGTGCCAAAAAGGTCCGTCCTAGAGAATCCTTCATGGCCTACTAAGATTTCATTCAGAAAATAAAAATAAAAATTATTAATGTCAGTCTTTCTATGAATCTAAGTGATTGACTGCATTGTAACCCTTAATTTTGGGGGGTAGATGTAAGAGAAGAAATTTCAGAGACCGTACTGTTGAATGAGATTATTATATTTAAAAGGTTTAGTCTTGGCTTTTCTCATCTGTAGGAAATCCAGCTTATTAATAATTTGAAACCTAGGTTAATGGTGTTTGCTGCGAGTTGTAAAATAGGAAATGTGGTTATGAAAAGATAAGAAAGCCGAGTCTAAGCAAGAGGAAGAAGAATCCTGATTAAAAAGACAAGAAACCATCAATTCTAAAATACATCAGGACTATAAAGGATTTAAACTTAAGGACATAATTTAGTATAGTCTTATCATGCTGAAAAATAACTATGAGTATTGTTTCCATTATTTGTTTTACAAAAAACACTATTTGCTTATTTTCATAAGAACACCAGAGTCATTAAGAGTTGAGTGGCATATGCACTTAATAATAGTACATTATTTACATTCTGAATTAGGGTAGCATTCAGTTGAATGTATTATATAACTGTGCCTCTCTAACTAGATAACAACAGGAGAGGAAAAAATGGAGAAAGCAGTCTGAACACTTGAAAAGTCAATGTCCTACAATTTGTACCTTGAGCTATTTTTGTATAGTAGGGATTTATTTTAATCTTATCTTTAGTTTGACATTATTTCCATTCTATTTTATAAAGCTGAGATTTCCACCACCACCCCTTACATATCCAGCTTGGAAGCTGAAAATTACAGATCAAGATGAAGGAAAACAGATAGATAATGTGTACTGTTTTTAAACAGTGGTCTGTGAAAACTTCTAAGTAAATGTTGCTTGTGTTATCTTATAATTTGTTTTATGTTCTTTCTCCACTATGAAGGACTTACACCTTTGCTTGAGAAGAATTGCTTATGAGAGATTTTTCCTTCCCTTGAAGTGACTAAGCAATATAAATTCAGTATACTACAGTGCTTTGCTTATAATTTCTTCTGTGTATTTACCTATTAAATTCAAAGAAAGTGCACTGAAATTTGTTTTTTAAAAAGTGGAGAAATAACTTTTAGTGAAATTCCCCTCAGTACAAGATTTGTGCACTTACCAAGAATGACTACTCTCTTTTTAATTGTTCAATCACATCTCCACACAACTTCCATCTCCTTGGCTTTCTCAGTTCAGTACCAAGGGAAATCATGGAAGAATTCCCTCCATGCAGGGGTGAAATTCAGCAGGTTCTGACCAGTTCTGGAGAACCGGTAGCGGAAATTTTGAGTAGTTTGGAGAACTGGCAAATACCACCTCTGGCTGGCCCCAGAGTGGGGTGGAAATGGAGATTTTGCAATATCCTTCCCCCAGGTGTGGGGAGGGAATGGGGATTTTGCAGTATCCTTCCCCTGGAGTGGAGTGGGAATGGAGATTTTGCAATATCCTTCCCCTGCCACGCCCACCAAGCCACACCATGCCCACCAAGCCACGCCCACAGAACCAGTAGGAAAAAAAATTGAATTCCACAACTGCCTCCATGCATCTTTTCCCATACTGGAATTATGGATAACCATTTGGAGATTGCATAATTATGACTACTTGCATGCCCACTCAATCCCAAAACAACAATAGAAGAATTATTTGACTTATATCCCAAGTTTGTTATTTTTTTTTGCAATGTTCTCTCATCTTATCTTCCTCACAACAGCCTATAAAATGGATTTTGCTGAGGCAGAGTTCTGTCCAAAGTCACCCGACTGACTTCTAGGCCTAAGGGACAATTAGATCCTGGTCTCCTTAGCATGACACCTTGACCACAATATTCAACTGGTTCTTTTTCCATGTCACAATAATAAAGGAAAAGTGAAATCTGTCTCCACCAAAATATTTTTTTTAAATGTAAAAATGCCAGGAGAAGAATGGAAAAAAATTGAGCCCTTGTTCACAGGTTAAGGCAACTTTTCAGAACTTTGAAGGACAGATTTTGTAAAAGCAGGCTGTGTTAAATATATTGACTAGAAGGCCACTAACAGATGGAACAGCTATTATAGGGGCAAGACACACCTGTTACATAGATCCCTATTAGACTCAGGACTCTTTTCATTCAAGACACTCAAACCGATGTAAAATATGATCCCAAGAGTTGGTCCTCAGTGAACAAAAACAATGGAAGAAAAAGATCCATTTATATAGGTTATGTTGGAAGTTGAAATTCTGTGCGTACACAAGGATTCATGAGCAAACGTCTGATCTAAGCAATGTCTGTAGAGGTAGAATTTTTAACTACTGTAAGAAAAAGGAGATTGCACATGAAATGAATTGTAAGAATAGACAAAACCTAGTGACCGGTTAATGGTCTGTCTAAAGGAAAGTCTTGCAGATACAACCTTTGGGATGCCTGCTCCTTTCACAGTTCTGTGTCTTCCTCAACTTCCTCCTTCTCCTCTTTTAGAGAAAATCTAATCTGGATTCATACCCATTAGTGATCCTTGATGCATTGCAATCCATTGGGCATGTTTTAGAAAAACTGGCAATTTGTATTGCTTTTGTATTGCATAGCCCAGGGAGGAAGATGAAAGGGATCCAACATTTCCAAACAATAGGCAAAGGCCAGGTGACAATGTACAGACACAAATGCAGGTAGGAAGGGAAAAAAACCCAAAACTTATTGTCATTTCAGGGCAGCTGGCCCGAACCACTGACAGCTTATAGGCAGGTCTACATCAGTAGGGAGACACTTTCAGGCCTAGGGGAGGAAATGCCTTGTATGTGATAAGAAATATTGACTGTCATTTAGCCAACACATAAAGGACATTGGAAAGTGGTTTGAAGCAAGGTAGGCAGCCATTGTAGCATCAAGATTCACTCATATACACATGCATTTCACTCACACTTTGCAACTGATCCATTTACCCAAAATGGGTTCATGACAATTCTTTGTTCTTTCTACGCTTGTCCCCTTTGAAAATCTTAGAAGTTTGTGTTATCTTAGACTCACTCCTACATATGTGGAAATGCTCACATAACACATGCACTTCACTCTCACTTTGGACCTGACCTGTTTGCCCAAAATAGGCTCATGACAATTCTTTGTTCATTCCTCACTTGTCCCCTTATTATAAACTTAGAAGTTTGTGTTATTTTAAACCCACATGCAGTAATACTACACATATGAAAGCCATCTAACACTAGTGGCTCCTGACAAGCTATTGCAGCTGCTATGGTTACAACATAAGACTGAATTTCTTTTCTGCAACATCTCTACCTGCCTGGATGAAGTCTTTCATCTGACAGGCAATATAACCTCATCCTTATTCCAGAGCAGTTTTGTAGTTTTTCATCTCTGTGAAATCGCAAGAGGAAAAGTATGCTTTTGGTCTGTTGGGCATCTTTGTATTAAAGTCTGTAACACAGAGGTGCTGACTTGCTCTTTTCTCTTTAGCAGTTTATGGAGAAGTTAGAGAGAAGAATGTGCAGAAATCACTGTCACAGGCAACTGGAACTTAAGGCACTATGACCTCCTACTGTGGAGACTGCAATGAAAGATTCTTTGAAACATTCTATGAGAGAACAGTGAAAAGCACAAATTAGGTAATTAGCTTTAAGAAGAGTTACCTGATGTTGCTATGGTACTGGCCTGCTTACTTGTTAATGACAACAGTGTGAGTTGCTGTTGCTCTTTTTCTAAAAAAAGAAGGAAAAAAAAGATGGAAAATCTGATTTTCTACCCAGCAGAACTCCATGACCAGCTGCAATCAAAAGGCTGCCTTTATCTTTGAGTGTTGTGCTGGGAGTATCAAACTCAATTATGATGGGGGGCACAAATAAAAAAAAAATCTTCCACAGTTTCTCAACAGCTGCTACTACTTGAGGAAGGATCCATTCGTTGTATTGGTCTCTGTATTTTAATCAATTGAGTTCTGAATTCAGTAGATATAGACAAAACTGGATATATACTGTAGAGGAACTTTGTGTACTCTGTTCACAGAAAAAAGCAGGAGGAAGGATGAATTTGATCTTCCCTGTTTTGTATGGTTTGACCTACTCTTAGTATTTTGCTTTCAATCACAGCTTTCTCTCAAGGCCCACACAGCTGGGCACAACCAAGGAAGCAAGAAATACATACAGTATATTAAGATATTTTTAATGCTTGTCTGACTATGGAATCTTAGACCTTGTAAAAGGAATTTCCACATTTCATTTACAATAATTAAAGCAGAGTCTCTTGAATACTTTGCTATGTTTTTTTTTCTAAGAATTCAGCTCACCTTGGCTGAGTTACCTTCAGTGAGGTGAGTTATCATGCTGTTACCTCATCCATTTCTTTCTCAGTCTCCTGCCAAACTCTCACATGTAATTTGATACTGATTAATTTTTTTTAATGAGGACTCAAGTTTGCTTGATTTGTCAATTATAAAGCAGAGAAAGATCTAGAAAATTTGTAATATCATAGAGCTATAAAATATGAATGCTTGCAATTATTTACAGATCAAGTAACAAATGTCATGGATATATTATTTATTTATTACATTTATTTTACTTTGTTATTTGTTTGCATCTTATGTAAATCTTGAATGTAAAAAAATGCACAGAAAAAGTTATAATAACCAAAAAGAGTGCCACTTCATTGGCTCTCTTTAAACTTATTTTAATACACTTGACCGAAATGCAACCTCTATTCACTTTCATTTTAATGGGAGTTCCTGCTACTCTAAGCTATTCAAAATTAAATGTTTAATCTAAGAACATTGTTTCTTTTACATAATAAATGTTGGCATTAGACTGCTGATCAGCAAATGTGCTGCAAAATTAACCCTAGAACAGCTGAGGAGTAAGGGTTTTTAACTGTTTTGAACTTTTCCCTTTTGTGACAATAATTTTGGATGCAAAGATAGTTTTTACTGCCATGAATTTAAAAGTATGCGGTACAACAATCCCTTGAGTTGATTATAAGCTTAAGTTGTAAGTCTTGGCAATGCAGTCCTAAATAATGCTTCCTCAAAAGTAAATGCAATAATAGATTCAAACTAATAGATTCAAACTAAATGTAAATCGCTCCAAACTCGACTGCAGAAAATACGACTTCATCAACAGAGTGATCAGTGCCTGGAATGCATTACCTGACTGTGGTTTCTTCCCCAAACCCCAAAAACTTTAACCTTAGACTGTCTACAGTCAACCTCTCCCCATTTCTAAGAGGTCTGTATGGGCGTGCATAAGCGCACCACTGTGCCTACCGTCCCTGTCCTACTGTCCTATTGTCCTCTTTTATCGTTACTTTTCATTTATGTTTATACAAACTACTACTATCCTATACATGTTTGACAAATAAATAAATAAAATAAATAAATAAATAAATAAAATGTTCAGGCTTACTATCAGACAAGCCCTCAGCCCTCAAATTTATTTGTTTATTTGTTTATTTGTTTATTTGTTTATTTGTTTATTTGTTTATTCATTCATTCATTCATTCATTCATACATACATACATACATACATACATACATACATACATACATACATACATACATACATATATATAATTTATTTATTTATTTATTTATTTTAGTGTTCTTATATGCTGCCCTACTCCCTGGGGACTCATCTCAAATACTTATCTAATATTCAGATAAATACTACATTTATTAATACAAGGGTGATTTTCTCTATGGGTTACAAGCTGAAGAATCTGCAGTCTATGCAATGAAATAACTTCCTTTCTTCTTTCTATAATATGTCAATTTCCAAAGATTACTATAAAGATTAACCATTTGATTAAATGTCCTGATTTGCAGCTTAGTATTTAACAACAGCAGCTGAAATTATTTGCATCACTTTTTAAAAAATAAGACATCTGAGCATTTAAAGTTTTCAGTTTGAATAAGAGTTTGACCTGAAAATAAATAAATGATATAAACTACCAATAAAGGAAAATATTTGTAGCCCAGGTTTGAAATGAGGGATCCTTGGTGCACTCTGAGCTTGGTTGTTTTCTTGCAGATATTTCAATACCCAACATACACAATGAAAATGTTTTTCCCTATTTGTGCATTTCTTCATGGGAATAAAGCAGTTTCATTATTCATTACTTACTTCAGAGCTAAGCAACAGCATGGGGAAATTCTTCTTTTTTCTAGATACTAATAGACCCTGTCAAGTCTATGACTATCATTGATGAATATTGATATGTCATACTAAATGGTTAATTACAAACTCTATTCTGATGCTGTATTCATAATTAAAGTTTGGCATCTAAGATGTGTTTGTCTCCCAGCATTTTTTCCATCATATATATTCTACTCAAATTATATAATGGTTGTCTTCAAATATCTACATAGCTGTTATAGAGAAGACAGAGCAAAGTTGTTCAGACTTGTTCTAGAACAGAGGACAAGAATCAGTAAGTTTAAATTACAAGAAAGTTGATTTTGATTGGACCTCATAATTGTATGAACTGTTCAGTAATGGAACTGAATGCCTTGCAAAAGGATGGACTTTCCTACACTGAAGTTATTTAATGAAGTGTGGATAGTCAAAATGGATTGGCAGGGGATTCTTCTACTGGTGGAATGCTAGTTGAAGTAGATGATCTCCAAGATATCTTCCAAACCATACATTCTATGATGCATGATGAGGAAATGCAGAACA
This sequence comes from Diadophis punctatus similis, assembly GCA_023053685.1. Lineage (NCBI taxonomy): Eukaryota > Metazoa > Chordata > Lepidosauria > Squamata > Dipsadidae > Diadophis > Diadophis punctatus. Next base: position 257,634,375 of record JALIGW010000001.1, on the reverse strand, counting down.
TAAATATAAAAATAAAATAATCTGAAATATTTACTCAAATCAGTTATTCCCAATTTGCTATTTATATTTTGCAATGAACTGATTAAATATTGAATTAAATGCTGTATACAAGAACTATTCTCTCTCCCCAACAGTTCCAATTTTAAATTTCTGAATCAGGAAATCATCCTCATATTAGTCAGTGTAGTTGATTTGGTAGCTCATTTATTATTTAAAAATAATGAATAGCTTTATTATCACAGCGAATGCACTGAAACTGCAGGCAGGAAAAGATTTGAATGTTTGTTTGAAAAAAAATAGGCTCACTGTTTGACTACTTTGTGTTTCCCAACTTAACGAGAAAATGCTAAGTATGCTGTTCTCAGGCTCTCAAAAGGGGAAGGTTGGATAACTCAGTCAAGAGCACTTCTCTGATCACTACATATTCATGAAATCTGAACTGAAGTCTGCCTATCATTTCCTTTAGCCATTTTGGTACTTTAAGCTGAAAACAGATCACTGCTTCCTTTTGTCACATTTTTCAGTTTATAATAGTAACTTTTTCCCAATAACAACAGTAGATATAAATTCTTAATAATATATCTTTGCTTCATTATTGCAGCTTTTTTTTTAATTAAAAGCACAATGGGACAATTTTAGAGCACTTTCATGGTCCTTTATTTGCAGACCCTAAGAAAGAAATAACATTCTGGGTGAATGACAATCACGTAACCCCTGACATGCTAGTTACAGTGCCTTAGGGTTAGCATCAGGGTCAGGATACCTGGCTTTATGACCTTTTATAATTTTTAATCCTATCTTTCTTAAGACTTTATTGAGCAATATGTTTAATTCTCTTAATTAAATGTTATTTGGTGGCCATCTATAGTTTTAAAATGGAAACAAACAAAAAGCCCAATTCAAATCATAGTAATGTTAATTCAGATTAACAGAGTTGGAAGGGACCATGTAAGTCATCTAGTCCAAGCCCCCCGCCCAAGCTAGAGACCCTACACCATTTCTGACAGATGGCAGTCCAGTCTCTTCTTGAAAGCTTCCAGTGATGAAGCTCCCACAACTTATACATACGACTGCTCTCACAACAGAATTGAGAGAAGAACTTCATGGAACTGGCTTTCAGTGGCTGATGGGCTTTGCAACCCTTTTTAAAAAATTTATTGCAGCCAGGTAGAAATAACGAGAATATTTGCATTACTTTAGAGATTTGATACTGTTTGAGGATCACTGCGTGGATTCCCACCTGCTGATATGCATAAATCAGGGCATAATTATATTCATTCTACTTTGAGGGTGAGAGGAAGACTCAAAATCATTTAACCTAACTAAATGCTGTGTGTATCTGTACTTATGTCTTATTTTTCAATATGAAGAGGGTGGGGGGATTGCAGCTATATATCAAACCAATTACATATGCAAGATATGTTTACGTTATTGTCACTTCATGGTTGAAAGGAAATGTGTTCCTTTAGGAAAGCTGAAAGTGAGTATTGCTTTAGAGTACGATGTCAAAATGGGCAGCAGTGCAGACAGTTGTTATTGTATACTGCTACTATCTACATATATTATAGCCTGAATAGCTAATGAAAACAAGTGAAAGACGTAAAAGTATATTGAAGGAAAGAAAACACATCAAAAGGGAAGTAGAAGCTACATTGGGAGTGAGGTGTTTGAGATGTGCAGAAAGCAAATGGATTTAAAACTGGAGTGGAAGTGAGAGGTGGATTTTTGCTTCCCATTTTTTCACAAAAATAGGAGATCAAATAATTTTATGTCAGTCCCAGCTAAAGATTAGCTTAGAGGATTTCATTTTGGTCAGTGACCAGCTGAAAGTCCAAGCTGAAGAAAATTTCCCTGTTTATTTTGTTTAATTTGGTGGGGTGGGGCAGGGGTGAGTTCCGGCTTATCTCGTTGCCGGTTCGCTTCCTCATGCGCCACATGGGTGAACCATGTGTGCATGCACCGTGCGAAAAACCCAGCTTCTGTGCATGCACAGAAGCAAAAAACAAGGAAATTCCTGCTACCAGTTCTATAGAACCAGTCCGAACCAGCAGGAACCCACTTCTGGGGTGGGGGATGAATTGGTAATGAATCATTAAAGCAGTGTTTGTTAGGTTTGGTTGTCATCCAAAACATACACCACTTTTCTACCTTTTATTATATCAAATTCAACTTTTTGTAGCCCTTTAAAAATGTAGTAACTAAAATGTTTCTGAGAGAAAGCTATCAACCCCTTCCCCTGAAAATCATGATGCCACCTTTCCTAAACATCACCAATTGTTCTTTTTTTTGATGTTTTGTTCCACCATGTTAGGGTTTTGCCCCATTCTAGTGCAGTGCTCCATTTAGCAACCAATGTCTTCTAAAAGAAGATTTGAAGCAACCCAATCAACAAATACCTGCTGACAGTAAACCAACATATACATTGTGAACAATTTTGTTGTGACTGGTTCTGTCACACACAAACACTTTTACAATACCTTTGAAATAGTTTAGGGTGCTGAATAAATTGAATTTATTTTGGATAACAATATTTTTGTGGCCATGGACTTGTCAGGCAGAAGTGCATAATAGTTTTTAAATTAATATATATGTGGATGGAGTTATTTGTGATTATATGTAAAATAGTATTCGCTCTGCATATTCATAAATAATAACATTACATTAAATTAATATTTTAAAAACATTAATTACATTAATTGATTTTAACAGCTAACATTTTATCATTAAGTACTGGAAATATTGGAATCTAATATACATGGACAGGATTTATGAAGTATGGCTGATTGTTTGTTATAGTCAATTAAATTGTTTGATTAAAGAATTATACATTTCAAGATCTGGAAACATGTTTTAATATAGCAGGTACAGAAGTTTTATATCCATAAATGTAAATCACAATATTTAGTAACTGAAGACATGCTTATGTTGATTCTTCAAGAAAATGACATCCTTACCTAGAATAACCTTTTCTAGCATATTTCCTTTTTTAAGTGTTACAAGTTACAGATAATCCAATATTCAGTTTTGGTAGCTAAAGGACATTTTGCTGGGGATTATAGGGATTACAGATACATGGGCGGAGGAAACAAGTTTGGAGAAGGCTGGTCTACTTGGATTATAATTCCTTTATGTTATCCGATTAGATTAGTTGCTAGAGCGAATATTTAAGGGATCCTTCATATAATAATTTCTTATTTGTATGTTCTCCTACATTCTAAAACAACAGATGGTAAATTAATTTTGCTTTTATTTAATATTGACTTCTTGTTTAGATCATTGCATTCTTCCCATGTGTCAGTGTGTCTCCGTCAGCATGTCATGTAACATCCCACAGCATTCAAGCTAATTGATTTTTCTCTAAAGAAGTCAATAGCACCTCACAGAACATGTCTCTTTCCCAGTCTGTACAACACAATGAAGGATAATTTTGCCTGAACAATCTCTATACAAAAGAAAGATTTCATAGGTCTGGGTTCTAATAACATTGTGATACAATGGCATTAATCCAACTTCTATCACTGCTATAATATGAAGGTACTACTCCTGATTATTTCTTAAAGTGGCAAAGCTGCATTTTTTTCTGAACAATGTCTGCTAGCAACATTAATCATTCTTCCATTTCCTGTTCTTTTATCATTTTTTCTGTCGACATAAACCTTCTGGCACAGTTTTACATTTGAAAGTAGTAACCACAAATAAAGTATTTACCTTGCCTTTATATATGTACACACATATACAGTACATTAATTTGCCTGAACTAAATTGATCAGTGGAGTTGCTAAATAATATTGTACTTTCCCTATCACAGTATTTTACCCAGACAGTTGTATGTTGGATAGATGAATCCAACATACAACTCTTTTCTGCTACAGTTATAATTCATTTGTAGCTACAGTTGTTATTCTATTCCCATTTTCATTTTTTTTTCAGGAGACCAATAAAGGCACAGGCTTGGCTTGGCTTAATTGTGATCAATATTATTTTTTTCCCCAATGTTCCCCCAAAATCATCGAATATCAATAGGAAACACATTCTCTACTCATTTTATTTTGCTTACATTGACTCCTTCCAAGCAATTATATTTTTTCTTCATCTGTAACATAGCCTGAATTCAGAGATGTTATATCCATTAGATAGCAACTATTTTAGATGTATTTGTCAAATGTATATGGCTGTCCATCTCAAAAGAAGTGACTCAGGATGATGTACAATAATTAAATAAAATAGTTAAAAAACAATAATTATTAAAATATAAAACAGTCATTGTTAAAAAATATACAAACCCCCAAAATACTAGTCACAATGATGGCATCATCTTAGAATATCAGTGGTCCCCTGAGACCTTCAACCCTCATGAAAAGCCACATCTTAAGGGATTTATTGAACAGTCATGGAGCCAATCTTATTTCAGGGAGATAATGTTCCATAAGTCGGGCTCCGCAGAGAAGGATCATTGTGTGATGTACATTCCTAGGAAAGGGTACCCACATCATGCCATCTTTGCTGGATCTACTGATAATAACTCATCCTAGGAAGATGAATGAGCTCACTCAATTGTTTCATGTAGCTGGTGATTAGAAGAGAAGAGAACACCAAATATAATGGGTGCTAAGGGCAGAACCTTTCTTCCTCAGTTATCACCAATTGAAATTAATGCCAGAGAAAGGAGTGAACCAACACAATACTATGTCTTCCACTCCCAATAATCTGAGCCAATCCAGAAGGCTACCATGGCCAATGATATTGAAAGATCCTTCTCAGGTCAAGTAGGACAAAAATGGATGCATAACCTGTTAAGATATTCATGAACTGGGAGAGACATGTTAACAAGGTTACCCAATGAATAGGCATAGCAACTAAGTCAGCCAATGGGAGCTAACCACTTCTGAGTCTGTGCAGAGAATCGAAACTGAAAACTTAAGCTTAAGGCTGGGCATGGCTCAGCCCACTCTTCACTCTGCTTTAGTCCACTCTGTACTCTCAGTCCTCTCTGTGCTTGTCTGCTCTGCTGAAATGGAACTAACTCTCCTGTTTGTATTTACTTGAAGAAATAATCTACTTGTGGTATTGTATATATATATATATATATATATATATATATATATATATATATATATATATATATATATATATATATATATGTATGTATGTATGTATGTATGTATGTATGTATGTATGTATGTATGTATGTATGTATGTATGTATGTATGTATGTATGTATATATTACTATGTTTATAAAGAACTTTACGAATCCAGCTTAATCAGTCATCTGTGTGTGCTTCTGGTTTTCATTTTTATGCAACAAACTCTGAAATAACCCTTATCCTGCCCTCGCCAGAGGTCATTAAAAACAGAATCAATGCAATTTCTACCCTGTATCTGGGCCTGAATCTTGACTGAAAGGGATCCATATAGGCTGCTTCTTCCAAAGTCCTCTCAAAATGTTGCACAATCACCACCAAAATCACCTTCCCCAAAAAGAAGTGGTTTTCTTTCTTTAGAAAAAATTGTTCAGTTGTTCCACACTATATAAATACAACATTGGCTGTGTAGAGTTTCTTATTCAAGGCTTCAAGGCTGGTTCCTTGACAAGGAAAACAGGCTAAGATCTTTTAAGATGCCGATTATTATTTATAAATCCCTATATGGCTTGGACCTTGGGCATCTTTGGAAATACTTTTACAGATAAAATCTGCATACTTAAATGGAGAAGCAGGCTTTATGTTTCTGAGCTCTTCTTCCTATGGAACAATTTCCCCCTGAAGGCAAGTATAATCCCTTTATTTGTGGTGTGTGAGAAATTCATGAAACCTCTGGAAACTTTTCGGAAGATAGATAATTTTTAGATTGTATTATAATAGTTATTTTATGATATGATTGTAATAGAATTATTTTAGGTTTTGATTACTACGAACTGTAAAGTGCTTGTGATTTAGGCAGATTAAATTGTCTCAATAAAAAAGCAAATGGTCCACATTTCATACCTTTTTTTTATCCCAATCAAGTGCTTTGACTAATCTTCCTATGCAGCTTATACTCATACTTGAAATCCTGACACTTTTACACTGTTTATGATTAAGATGGAGCTGAGTTGAATGGTGGCAATGTAAAGAAACATTCTACTTATCATATGTAACATTTTGCTGATTGACATCCCCCAACCCTGTGAATCCCACTGTTGAAGATACTGCATTGCTGTTGCTGACATCATTACTTTTATCTTTGGTTGCTGTTGTTCTTCCCTTGCAATTCCGCAGATTTCTTTTTATTAAACCAACTTTTATTAGCACATTGTATTATAACTGGTTCTTCTGCAGCATGGTTTTTCTTTCAAAGATGCTATTAATTTTGACTTGCAAAATGTCACTACTGTTGGGCTTTGCTGGACTGAATAATTTCACCACCCCATCCCCCAAATTTTCTTTCACATGGAAGTTTCAAATGATATCTCATGATACTGTTTAGACAGCAAATTGGAACATTATATTTAATATATTAAGTGTGCATATACATTTTTCTTTTTCTTCTTGTATGCCAGTCTTGGTGAAATACCAGGCCATTCTTCTTTGGGTAAAGACATTCATCCATTGCTTTTATTCCTACTTTTCTAGCACTAGTGTTGGTATTTTCCTGGTTTTCTACAAAATATTCATGTTCTTTGTTAGCATCTCATGGTCTTCTGGATTTTTGCAATACAGACCTATGCTAAACTGTACTGTTTGGGCTCCTATGGTATTACAGTAATCTACATTCAGAGTAACTGGTTCTCCAAAGTCTTGTAGACCTCATAGTGATCTGTGTAGCTTGTTTTTGGTGTTATATACCTAAATATCCATGTTATATCCCTAAATCAACCCTTTGGGATGAGGTTGGTATGGTTCCAACGGAAGCTTATGGCCAAATATCACATGGTAGCTACTGGTTCAAACTAATTTTAATTCAAGTTTTGTTGTTGTTGTTGTTGTTGTTGTTGTTGTTGTTTTACTCTTCAAGACAAATTACTGACTTCTTGATGGAAACTACTTGATGCCACCCTAGAGTATTGTGGATTTTCCCCTGATGAATTGATTCACATGGGGTTTGATCAGGCCAAAGCATCTTTGAAGCAATGTGCTTCCTTTCCCTTTATACTATTCTAGCTTCATTGTATTTAATTTATATTTATCTTGCTTCTAATTGGTTGGATTATGACTGCAATAATCCCTACCTAATTCTAGTAGGGTTGCAGAAAACATTAGGCTTGCTACAAATTTGGATAGCTTTATATTGGTATAATGTCTTGTAGATCTTACTATTTATCTATAGTTATTTATCTTAACTATGTATAGTCTTCATATTACTGATTGCAATGTTATAATGTTGTAAGGAATATCCTTCTGGGTTCGGTTCCAAGTGGGGAAAAAGACACTGGAAGCATGGGACTGCTTGGAAAGATGGTTTAATGGAGGACAGCAGGACCACATGGTCTGAGGTCCCAGGGAAAAGGGGATCACATGCCTCGAGGATGTTGAAGGAGAGAAGGGCCTGAGATGCTGAGAGTGCCTGTTTTATACCCTCTGTTGGGCCCCACCTTAAGAGTTTCCTGTTCCTGTACAGAAATGTATCCCATTGGCTGTCAGACTCCCACGGGCATGCTGGGGCAACTCTGTAGGCTGTCCTGAGTCCCAGGCTTGGCTGATGTAATCTTCCCAGGTACCATTGCTGAAATGGGTAGAGGGCTAATACTATCATGTCCTAAGGGTGAAGGTCTTAATCCCATCACCCTGGATCTGAAGGGGATAGATCTTTGTTATGTAGAATAGACTGGTCCAGGCTATTAACAAAGGTGGGAGCTATTAGGAGTGAGTCTGTTTCCTGCCTAAAAGCATGTTTCTCCATTTCTCTTGGGATATTCTATATAATATTCTGCCATTTTTTAATATTTTCTAAAATATTTTATTCCTCTAGGAGTGGGAGGTGCTAACTTCCTACAATAAATTGTTCTTATATTTTATATTTTAGTACAGTAATATACTGTGTATACACTATGCATACTGTACTATACAGTACTATATTATACTATGCTATACTTTACTATGCTGTAGTGATATACTATATACCAGGGGTGAAATGCAGCCGGCTCTAACCGGCTCGCGCGGGCCAGTATGGCCGACTGCACAAAGCCCCGCCCACGCACGCTGACTTCATGACGTCCCTTTTTTGGGATAGCAATAGCAATAGCACTTTACTTATATACCGCTTCATAGTGCTTTCCAGCCCTCTCTAAGCGGTTTACAGAGTTCAGCATATTGCCCCCAACAATCTGGGTCCTCATTTTACCCACCTCGGAAGGATGGAAGGCTGAGTCAACCTTGAGCCTAGTGAGATTCGAACAGCTGGACTGCTGAACTAGCAATCAGCTGAAGGTCGCAATGCTGCTTTTAACCACTGCGCTATCTCAGCTCCTGAGGGATGGTTTTCATGTTCTGCGCACGCACATTTGCAAGCCGGTAGGGAAGGTAAGTGGATTTCACCCCTGCTATATATTATATTTAATGTAAGATGGTAATCTTTTGTTGTTTTACAAATACAATATTTTATTCCTTCTACTTCTACTTTTGAATTGATTGTAAAGTTATTTGTTTTAAGTTGATCTGCAACTGAAATAATAATAAATTAAAAGTAAACTACATTTATTATTTATTTATTTATTTATTTATTTATTGCATTTGTATGCCGCCCAACTACATACATGTTGTCTAAACCACAATCACTTCCCATTCTACCTCTTCCACAGAGTTAAAAAAAGCATGAAATTCTATAACATCACTTTTCAGTGTACTGCACTTCTCTCTAGTGTCTAATTCAAGCATTGTCTGTGAAGTGGCAGCATACATCAGAAAACCTTCTTGCAGCAAAAAACAGCCAGTTTCAGCACAGTCTGGTTAGCACAAGAAAATAAAATTCTATCTTTGCCTCTCCCTCCAGCAATTTGACTCCGTGCAGCTTTAGTTTCACTTTCATTTTAGCACATGGGCTTGCCGGCAACTTCAATAAATCAGCTGAGTGTCGGGAGGCAGATAATCAGTGGCTATTGAGCTCTGCTGCTGTTTGCTGCAAAAAGGTAAATTGCTGGCAGGCAAAGATCAAAGACTGAGTGTGGCTGGGTGGGGCTACATTCGGTGTATAAGATGCACCCAAGTTTTCACTCTCTTTTGGGGGGTAAAAAGATGTGTCTTATACTCTGAAAAATACGGTATTAGGTTAACAGATAGAATTCAAGGAAATATTTAAATTTCCTAATGGAGCTGTTCATCCTTTCCTGGTTATTCATCTGAGATTAACTATGCTATGTCCATTTCTTTGACAATTCTTATCAGATCTCAAGCAAGATTTAATATAAAGGAGTCCAAGTTTGAAAGCCACTTTTAACCATAAAATGGCTTAATTCATATCCTTCTTTCAAAACCAAAGTGGTGTAAGTAAAAATTCAAAGGCGAATATATGGTAATGTGAAATGGTAGATAAAACTTACTTTTCTTCCAAAGTAAGCTGTGCCGTCTATCTAGGCTGCTAATCTAGGATGGTCTTTGAAATATTAAGTAGAATTAGATCCTTGAATGCAAGGCCATAAGGAAATCCCCAGGCTATCGATTTGAAAGTTGAAAAAATATGTTAAAAGACAAGGGCAAATAAGAAAATCTCTATTGATAACAGTCATTAGGAGATAAGCTTAACTTAAATGCCTGGCTGTTTGTTCTCACATCATAGTTTTCAGAAGGATTAGGATATTCTCAAGAATGATACAATAACATACTTTTATTTATATAATATAGATTTTCATGAATTTCCGCATATCGTAGGACATTATTTAAAGTATAAAATAGTTAAATAAACTAAAAGGATTGAATTTTGTGCCCCAAATAATATTCTTAAATTTGAAATATTGTATAGGTTCACTGAGAATATAGTAATGGGGTGAGTCTAATCTGCATGGGAAGGGTACTTAAAATCAAGCTCATCTTTTAAAGGAGATATGGTATATAGCTGCAGTTATTTTACTATATACTAATTAAGGCAATGGCAGGGTACTACCATACAAAAACTTTTTTCAGGATATAGTAGCTACTTTTAATTCTAATGAACTCGCCTAAATGTTTGTTTTTTCATGCCTCTGCCCTCTTTCATCAAATCATCTGAATCCTTTTTATATCATTTCAACCTAGGAAAGTTGCAATCATAAAACTGTTAACTGGGATTAGTTGATTGTACACTATTTGCTTTGAAGTTGCACATAGATGAACAGATGGCAAGCAATTCTACACCCACAGCATTAATAAAGTGCTGTCATTTCAGATCAAGGCTACAATTTGTGAATACCAGAAGACAAAATCCATTTTCTCCAAAATAGGACATCTCAACATTAGCCTTGATCATAAAATGATTAATAGTTAAATAAAAAAGTTTGAAAAGCTGGTTGTTTAATCTGTGTGTGTATGTGTGTGCAATTTAGAAGGCCAGGTCTAGAAGTAAGTAGAGTCTAATAGGGGCATAATCCAACTAAAGTCAAGCAGATTTAGTTTACTGCATTAAAAGGGCATATTTAAAACTATAGAAATGTAAGCAAATTGAAATCAGCATGGTTTAAACATACCGGTAATTTATTTGGGTTGATCACATCATGTTTATTCTATCCTGGCTTTAAAAATAATTAATTTAACTATAGAATATTTCAAAAATAGAAAGGGGAAAAAAGCTATATAAAGATGAACAGCTTGTGAAATTCACTAGCACTGTTATAAATTATTTTCCATTAGTTGAAAGGAAAATGGTGGGAAGTAACACTGAATCACAACAAAAATATTTTCATTTTTATTTATTTATTTATTTATTTATTTATTTATTTATTTATTTATTTATTTATTTATTTATTTATTTATTTATTTGTGAGACTTATATCCCGCTTCACAGTGCAAGTACTCTCTAAGCGGTTTACACCAGTAAGCAATGTATATTTATATTGCCCCCAACAATCTGGGTCCTCATTTTACCAACCTCAGAAGGATGGAAGGCTGAGTCAACCTTGAGCCGGTGAGATTTGAACCGCTGACCTGTGGATCACAGTCAGCTAAAGTGGCCTGCAGTACTTCCTTCTAACCGCTGTGCCACCTCGGCTCTTTGAAATGCAGTGAGTGGTTTTCACCATTGAAAAACCAAAGTGATCTGGTTAAGTGCCACTACTAACTTCACTTCGATTATTTCAGGAAGTTGAATATACAGCATAGTTATATAGAAAGAGTTGTGAGACCCCCAGGTTCCTATATGTGAGGTTGAGCATGTATAATACCTGTGTTAATTGTTTTTTGGGTTTTTTTCCTTTCTCAACTGCTGAAATGGTTTATAACTTGTTTTTAAGCATTATTAGTTGCCAGGATTGTGCATTTGAGATAGGCAGCATTACAACTTGAATAAACAAACAAATTCAATGAAAGACAAACTCTATGCCTGTTTTTTTTCCTCTATGTGTTATAAATGCTATAAATATGTATTCTTATTAAATTATTTCACAAATGCAGCAAGTGATAAGATTTAACATACACGGTGATCACACTCTTGCATCTAGGCTTTTATGAGGGAGAAAGATTGATTAATTAAAAACTACAGCTCCTTTAAACAGATGGTCATTGCAAAGGTTCAAGGACAATCACTGTTAATGCCATTTTCCACTTTGAGAACACTCAGCAATCCAATTTCTTTTCATAAATTAGGCTGATTTGTCCTCTTCAGATTTCAGGTTGGAGGACTGTGTATGGTACTGCTGGCTCAGGGAGCAAGTGTAAAGATAAGGAGATAACCAAGTGTTTTTGATTTAAATAGCAATAGCACTTAGACTTATATACCTCTTCACAATGCTTTACAGCCCACTCTAAGCAGTTTACAGAGTCAGCGTATTGCCCCCAACAATCTGGGTCCTCATTTTACTGACCTCAGAAAGATGGAAGGCTGAGTCAACCTTGAGCCACTCAGAATCAAACTCCTGGAGTAAGCAGTGAGTTAGTCCTACAGTACTGCATTCTAACCACTGCATTCTAATCACTACCCCACCACGACTCATATCCTTTAAATCTTCCCAAATGTACAGCTGCCCATCTTAAAACCAACTCTGAGAAACCTACAACCAATAAAATAATATAAAAGCACAACTATAAATTTAAACATAACAGAAAATAAAATATCACTTCCTGATGCAAAGGCACTCCAGCCTCACCTTAACCCAGTGACCAGAGAGATGAGCCAGATCTTCAGTGCTCTCTGAAAGGATAGAAGGCTGAGGGCCTATCAGATCTACAGGGAGATAAGGCAGGGCAAGCCCTATGTAGGGATCAGAGGTGGGTTGCTCCTGGTTCAGACTGGTTCTATAGAACCGGTAGCGGGAATTTCTTCCCACTTGCCGAACTGGGAGCAATTGCCAGTTGGCCATGCTCCCAAACCAGCTCTAATGTTGGTGCTGTAGGCACCGTGATCTTTTTTTTTGGCTTCTGCGCACACGCAGAAGCTTGGTTTTTGGCACTGTGCATGCACGCACACACGAAGCATGCTCACATGGCACGGCCGAGTGGCGTGCAATGTGCACGTGCCCACGTGGTGTGGGAGGAAGCGAATCGGTGGCAAGGTAAGTTAGAACCCAACCCTGATAGGGATAGATGTATATGTGCTGACAGTCAGAGGTCAACTTTTGGGATGGAATTAAGAGGGGGGGGGAAGAAAGGAAAATCTCAGACTTCCTCAAATTATCAAAAGTAGAAGAATCTGTGATTGAAAGGCGGAGATTGAAGAGGAGGAAAGTTGCAAGCTACAACTATTGCCAAGGACTCAACAATAAATTGTTTTTGATGCTGAGTTAACATACCTCAATGCACAGTGTTAATTTGAACCCTGAGCACTCTTTTCACTTACATACCTTAGCTCTTTTTTCTCCACGAAGCTGATATAAACTCTTGACTTCCAGCTTCTTACTGACTCCTTTTGAAATTCTATGGCAAAATTGAAGGTGACCCGGTTGGAAGGTTATCCCAAAAATGACAACTCAGCCCAGGTGGTAAGAGTTCTGGGGAACATTTAAGTAAAAAAGGCTGTACTGTGTTTATTTTTCTAAAACTATGGCTCCTTTTAAAGTTTCCAAGCTTGTGTATTTACCTCAGATTAGCATTAAAAATCCCTAACTGAAATTCTTGCTTCCTTGTATTACCTGCTACATGGGACTCTTTCTTTGTGAAGAGAGACATTCAACCTTGGGCTGGACATTTGTCTTCTAAATCCTTGTTGTGTGTCCAGGCATACTATGAATCCAAACTCCAAACATGGAACTGGCTATGAAATCCTGACTACAGTATTGGTGGAGGTATCATCATCATTACCATCACTAACAATTATTTCAGGAAAGGAGACAGAATAAATAAAAGTATAAGTATCCACAGAACTTCTTGCTTTCGACAGAATGATGAAAGCAGTGTCGTCTCACAAGCTCTTTCCCTTTGTTATATGTATACAGCACCACAACATATATACAAAAGAGGCAGGGCTTACCTTACAACAATATAAAGTTGTTTTTACATTTTTGTCCTCCCTCCTTGTCCCTACCCCCACCCCACTTCCCATTTACTTCATGTCATAATGTATGGTTGCACATGTTACTTTGCAGCATATATTGCTCCTTGGAAATTGCATTTATAGAATAGAATAGAATAGAATAGAATAGAATAGAATAGAATAGAATAGAATAGAATAGAATAGAATAGAATACTTTATTGGCCAAGTGTGATTGGACACACAAGGAATTTGTCTTTGGTGCATATGCTCTCAGTGTACATAAAAGAAAAGATACATTTGTTTGAAAAGATACATTCCAGAATTCATTAATTCTTAATGAATTAGTGTCTTTATTCATTAATAAATGTAAACACTAATGAACTAACACCTTTATAAGCCACTAAAATGGCTTATAAAGGTGTTGCTTATAAAATAGAATAGCACCTAGCAGAAGGTCACTGAAGCATCCACTAAATATTGCTGTAGTGATCAGTTATGTTGGATAGTGTCAAGTAATAAAAGATTTTGAGCCAGGGTCAGATGGTGACATTTTTCAATACTTTGCTCAGCAGTTTATCAGGTCATTTGTGGTCTGAAGATGAAAAAGAGTGTGTTTTGGGTTTACAGAGCCTTTGAGCATCTGGTCTTGGCCATAAACTTGTGTAACCTTGTTGACTCAGTGGATCTAAAATACTCGGCCTAAAAAGAACAAAGGTCACATTTGATGACTACAAACTTGGGTCCCATATCCTCTGAGAGTGTTTTCATAATCATATTTGATGAACCTTGTACATTCTTGAGGTATAAGGTCCTTCAGAATTAATTTCCAGATGATAATCCTGGAAAGAGAGAGCAGGAATGAGAGAGATTTATTTCTGTTGGGAATTTATAATACATGCAGCTGTTTATGTAATCCTTATGAATCCCCAGAATCTCAAACACAATATAAATGTTCCATGACATTTTTTACATTTCTTCATCTTTTTATTTGCATGTTCATTTCAATGCTTTGGTAGATTCATTCCACTGGAATTTTGTTTTGTTTTGTTTTCAGTCTTTCCTCTCACTACTGATCCTGATGACTAGTAGAAAGTCTTAGATCAAAGTTACATAAAGTTAAAAAGTTACATACATTTGAGAAAACATTTTTTTTGTAATGAACTGATTGGAGCTGAACAGCCTTTGAACAGCCCTTAGATGTCAGTAAGTGAAGTGAAGCTGGAAAGGACTGAAGCTATCAAATTGTTGTCATTCAACAGTGGGCTAACCTAAATTATAGGTCACAATGTCACAGGGAAACAATTACTCTTCAACGCCATACTGTAGTTACTGTTTTGGGACTATTGACCAATTTCATCAAGAAAGATAGGAGCATTTCTGCTTTTTAAAATGTGCACACCGTAGCTTATAGTTAATCATGTGACATGTCAAATTATGAAGGTGTTATTTCTGCAGAGGTCTCTGTAATAATATGGAGAAGAATGAGATGTTAAGCACTTGCTGTTTCTGCGTGTTTGAGAATAGTTGATTCAGGACATTGGGTCACTCAGACTTAAAGTTCTCCTTCAGAATCATCTTGTCCAAAATCTGCTTTTCTTCTATGCCTTTTGCTTCAGGCTGAGGGTTTTTCAAAATGGAAAAGAAAGGAGAAAATATTATTAACTTCATGGGAAATTTCTACCAATCTCTTTTCTAGTCTCATCATCAAGATGCACTAAATGTCATGCAGTGTTTATTGTAAGATATTAATCCTGAATCTTTTATTTTGCTCATTCATCAGCAGAAAGCAATTATCTAAGTACTAATTTATGTATTATAAAATACAGATATGAAAGTTAAGGAGGCCCTGTCTGATCTTCAAATCCATTAAAATTAAGTCCACTTTTCCTGATCCTGCCTCAGCAATTGGCATTGCCTAGCCATCCTTGGCTCAGATGTTTTTGCAAGCTTTGAGCTTGCTAGAATTTGGAGAAATGCTAGAATTTGCAGAATAACCTGAAAGATTGAACTAAAACTAAACTAAACTAAACTAAACTAAACTAAACTAAACTAAACTAAACTAAACTAAACTAAACTAAACTAAACTAAACTAAACTATGGAAGAAGACTTCTGTTGCTATGAAAACTACATTTATATAGTGGAGTTCCTTCTACATCTACAAAGAAGCCCCAGAGCAGGGGTCCCCAAACATGGCAACTTTAAGACTTGTGGACTTCAAGTCCCAGAATTCTCCAGCCAGCATAGCTGGCTGGAGAATTCTGGGAGTTGAAGTCCACAAGTTTTAACGTTGCCAAGTTTGAAGACCTCTGCCCCAGAGTATTGACAGTTCTCTTGGAATGGCATGAGAGTTGACTAGGAGAAAAGTTACAATGAGAAAGAAAAATTAGAAGCACATTGGGTGGCTGCCTTGAGCAAATGCAAACACTTTTCTACTTCTGCTTTAAGTCTGTTATACCAAGCTATCATGTCTGTAGTTTATATCATGACAATAATCAAACCCTCATTATTCCTCTTTCATTTTTCGACTCTATCTCTGTTTGCTCACAATTTCTGTCTTCTGTCTTTCCCGCTCTTTTTCAGTTAGAAAAAGTTAAGGGACAGATCCAGTGCCAGCTGTGTGTTCTGCATTTAAAAAATGGAACAAACCATGCTGTTATTTGTTTTAATGGTTTCTGATTGTTTGATTATCTTTTCCTATTTTTTTCTGCTTCAAACTAGAGATGCATTGTGAAGACTAAAAGTGGCTTTCTATTTTATTTAGGCTTCATAGCAATCTGTTTCAACAGATTATACTTGTCTTCCAAGCCCCTCTCTCTCTTCAAAAATGGAGCCTCCATGGGGGGAGGGGGTCCAAATGATTTGTAAGGCACCTTCCCTTTCCTTTAATGTCACTAGGGTTATCCTCTTTCTGCCAAAAAGACAGCAAGAGAAAAAAAGCCATTAACTGAAATAGTTACATTGCACACAAACAGACACAATCACACCAAATTCCAAACCATAGGTTCTCCAATCATGGTCCCT
This sequence comes from Diadophis punctatus similis, assembly GCA_023053685.1. Lineage (NCBI taxonomy): Eukaryota > Metazoa > Chordata > Lepidosauria > Squamata > Dipsadidae > Diadophis > Diadophis punctatus. Next base: position 257,617,783 of record JALIGW010000001.1, on the reverse strand, counting down.
GATTTGCAATCCCAGTTTTCTTTTGTTTTGAGTTGTTCCAATTTCTAGTTCATAATTCTGAGAAAACAAAACAAGACCAAAGAACTGAGAAAGTTTCTTACATTCAGTACACAGGAGAAAAACTAAGAAGCAAAAGAAATGGGAAAATGGAAGTTCAAATTAAACTTTTATATATATCACATGATTAACTATAAGCTACGGTGTGCACATATATATATAATATTAGATATTATATATATTATATATATTATACTATAATAGTCTCCCTTTATTTTCATTTATCAGCAAAAAATCCTATATATATATATAAAAGATATTCATAAATATGTTTATAGGTATAAAGGATAATAAATAAAAATGTGATCCTATTAGATGTGGATCACACCACCACAAATAAAGATGTGTGAGAGAGTGGTTTTATCCAGTCTTCTATCAAGGAATGGACTCTGGGTGAAATTAAAAACAAAAAGTGCAATAAAATATTTTGGGCATTTTCCAACCTGAGTAAATTGTACAGAACAGAATAGTAGCCTAATTTCATTCTTATCCCTTTTTAGGTCTCCTATCAATTTGATGAGATTACAACATAAAAGAATATTTTGGATTTTAGAATTGTACTGATATTCATTTAATAGAATTTTTATAGGTAATATATGCAAGGAACATTAGCAACTCAGTCTATATGAATTTTATGTAACAGTACTTTCTAGACTTATACTAGCCATGAAAAGCTCCCAAAGCAACTGTGATTTATAAACAAACATGAAGCCCGCCTACTCTGGTGTAACTACTTCATCAATTAACTATAGATAGTCTTTGATTAATGACAATGTTTGGGACCAGGAACTCTGTCTCTAAGAACACAGTCATAAAGTGAAATGTCATATAGTCATGCCAACTTAGTATGGAAGTTTTAGCAGTTCCAGTTGATGTTGCTATATGAATCCCATGTCATTAGTCACAACATGATGTCACAGGATCGCCATATGTGACATCCTATGTGAGCCGTAGTGGCACAGGGGTTAGTATGCAGTACTGCAGGCTACTTCTCCTTCTGCTGATTGCCAGCTGCCACCAGTTTGGCAGTTCGATTCTCACCAGCCAAGGCTGACTTACCCTTCCAGCCTTCTGAGGTCAGTAAAATGAGGATCCAGATTGTTGAGGGCAATATGCTGACTCTGTAAACCACTTAGAGAGGGCTGTAAAGCGCTGTAAAGAGGTATATAAGTCTAAGTGCTATCCTGCTGGCTTTCCCATTGATTTTGCTTGTTGGAAGCTGGCAGTTGAGGTTACAAATGACAATCAGGATGCTGTGAGTATCTTAATTGCTAGATGGTTGCCAAGTGTCTGAATTGCAGTCATGTAACCATGGGGTAGCATGCAAAAGCCACAACTATGAGGACCAGTTGTAGGTCTTTGGGGTCATTGAATGAGGACTATCTGTATCCATGTTAATTTATAAGAACTTGGGCCTACAATTGATTTGTTAATGATTAAACAGTGTTTGCCTCACTGAGTGAGGTCATTTAGTACCTTCAAATCTACTGTTAACTTTAGATTTCAATGGCACCAAGAAGCTTCTCCTTACGTACTTCCGATGTAGACTTTTCTAGCTGGCTTGGCTGGTTCTCATCCAAGAATAAAAAGGGATGGATACATTTTAGCCCATTTTAAGATGACAGGAAACTAGTTTCATTTGGTTTCAAGAAAGCTGTGATTTACCAAGACAGGATATTAAAGTTTATTCTTTATCTGACCTCTGGAAAACAGTTCTTCCAATAAAGTTTGGAAAGGGTTCTCAATTTTTTAGAAATTTCATACTTTATTTTAGTTTCAGATGAAAAATGTTTCTTTGATTGGACACTAATTTTTATTGCTGGAGTTATTTTATATTTTATGCTGTTTTCAGTTCTGTAAAGCCACATCATTGTCTGTAATTGGCCATCCACAAATTCATTAATTAATCGTTAAATAATATTAAATAATTAAATAATCATTAATTACAAACCCTGAATTCTTCCATAATAATAACAATGTATAATTTAATGGAACCAGCAAATATGGGAGTGGGATTTTAAATTTTCTAGGTTGTAATAATAACAACAACCTGCAAACTTTCTCACATTACAGCAGAGATATGACACAACTATTATGAAGAGTAAGGGTGTAAAAGAAATTCACCAGTCTGTTAGAGAAGCAGAATTATGGGACATCATTACAACACAATGTACTGATAGCATTGTCTGATTTTTAAAAAAATCACCATGAAAACTGTTACCTATCAGTCTCCTTGCTTGTTTATGAGAGCCATATGTTGCAAATTTCGGTTTAATTGGCAAGCTCTTTTTTGCGTCTGCCCTGCAATGCAAAACTGAAAATGAGATTCCAATTGTGGCTTATCATGCAAATTTAATCATAACTTGCTGCTTGGACAAAAATAGCAAACAATTGTTTACCACAAAAAGTGACAATGGAAGAATTAGAGGAAGGAGAAATTGATTGGTCCAAGGATCTTTATGGAAAAACAGAGGTTGCAGGGTGCCAAAACTTACAGGGTGCCAAAACTTTTTTTAAAAATCCATCAGAGTAAATTTATTCATATATTTCTACTTAGAACAATGAGCAACTTTTGGTTTGTAATGAAAAATAATTACAAAATGTTATTAGTAGTTGGGATGACACCCCCAAATTATACTTCAAGTGAAGTAGCTACCTTTGGAGCATTTCACTGTTATCAGTACACATTTATACTGAAATATATATATTCAGATCTAACAAGCCTGTTTACTTTGGTTTGAGAGATGCTACAGTTAGAATAACTGCTGGAAAATATATTAGTGTTTAAATCTAAATTTGTGCTGCATTTCGTGATGTAATTAAAGTAAGATGTAAGATGATTTTAAAAAAAATCTAATTCATAATACTGAATTTCCCAGAATTCGTTAAAGAAAATTCAGTTGCCAAGGTTTTAAAGCCCCCGAGCCTCTTTAAATATTCAGTACTTTTTAAAAATTGCAATGTACGGGGAAAAGTCAATTATTTTTTGCTTTAATATAACACTTAAAAGTGCCTAGGTGACAGCATTTTAATTTTTTCATATATATTTTTATTTCATAGGTTGATTCAAAATGAAATATAATTTGTAACAGTAAATGGTCTGGATTTACAATCTGATTCACCTTTCTCTTGTTTGATCATTTTGCTTTTATATCTATTTTCATCTTTGGAGTTGAGGTCAGACCGTAACCTTGGCAACAAAGGCAGAAAATGTAATTAAAATTAGGAGGACATTGTTGAGATTGATAAAGAAATCTAATTTGACTCTAGCTGAAAGATTTCTGCTGTTGTGCATACTTGGAAAACTGGACATCCATATAAAGCCATTTTATAACGCAACTCAAGTATTTTTTTTCAGACAGTTGTGGACTTCGCATTATTTCAGAGAAGTTGAAATGTACACAACATCATAATACTAAAATATAAATATAAAAAAATAGGCAGAGGAGGAAGATGACAATGCAAGTCTTTTTAAATTTTTTGGCAGGTTTGGGCATTATTTTGATAGAAAGTTGCCCATGCATACATACACACAATGTAATCACAAGCATCCTCATCGTCATCATCAATCTTTTCTTTCTCAATGTGCCTCTATAAAATTGAAGATGCTGCAGTCAGAGATTTCACCAAGGATATTAATAGATCCAGGAACCACCTTGTTTGTAAATGCCTATCAAAGAGTCTATGATTGAAGAAGATTTGAAAGCCTTGGGGCTTTTGCTCATCACCTCTTCTAGAGGCTAACAGCATGTGTAATTAATACTGCTAACTGTTCAAGCCATCTGCTAATATCTGAGCTCTGTGGCTATGGACAGATGTGCCTATTTATTTATGGACTTCTGACACCAAGTAGGAAGGCAGAATAAATATGAATGGCAGCGAGGGGAAAGGTCTTCTGTATTAAAAGCTAATGGAAATTGTACTCTTGAGCCAGAATTTGTAGTTATTGGAGATTTGTAGTTCCTCAGATGGAATATATTTGCTGGGAGACATTTCCTTGTACTGATAATACACCATGTATGATGTACAATCTGTAATACAGAAAGTATTCTCTTTGTGCTGAATAAATTGAGGCTAAGAGTATATCTAACATTGATTTTGGAACTGGAGCAAGTTATACCTTGTCAGAAGCTTCCAGTTTTGCAGTTTATTTGCAATGCACACTATTTTATGTTCCCAAAGCCTATTATTGTAAATGACCTGGTCTCTGTGTTAACTGTGCATATAAGAAAAATCTCAGAAAATATAAGTTTGGCTTTATATTTTGTAAAAAAAAGATTTTCTATAGAATTAATGAACTACATCCTTGGTCTGGAGCTTTATGAGAGGTCTAAGACAATTCATCATGGCCAACTGCTGTGGCCAATCCAATGTGGCCATATCATTGCATCCATCTTGTCCCATGGCGAGTTGACCGTGGCGAGATGGCAGCAGTGAGATGACCATGTTGGGTTGGCCATGGCAAGATGGCCACAGTGAATTGGCCACGGTGAAATGGCCACAGTGAGTTGTCCCATTCTGCTTTATGAGAGCTCCATTAATACCCAGAACAAAAGCAATTGTGAGAATAATTTTCATCATTTTGGTTGGTAGTCAACATCTATACTTATGGAGGCAAAGTATTGTTGAGGCCAATCTATCTCTGTCCCTATATCTCACTAAGAATGACATTTTTACATGTGCTGTATGTACACAAGATATCCTGCTTCCAGATGTTGGATTGCTGTGCCTTGAAGAAGAGCAGGTCAATGCTCCATGGCTTTAGTTTGTAGAACTTCTTCAGTCAAAATCTCAACAAAGTGACATATTGCTTTGAAAAGGTGCACAACTCTAGCAAGCAGCAATGAATTCAACAGTGTGTGAAAAATAGAACAAATGAGCCCTTGTGCCTGTTGCTGCCATATTCCCAAATTATTGACAGCTTGTTGGGCACAGTTGCCTGACACATATTTTAAAACCTAGGAAAACAGATTCTAAAAAAAGATCTATTCTGACTGTGCCCTACTTCATCAATGGAGAAAAAATTAAGACCCTTTTAAATTATCATTTATTTATTAAATCAATATATAGCCACCCATCTCACAGACAGCTGCTGTGAGTAGCATATAATAGAGTAAAAACAATTAAAAATATAAAAATCAAATTCAATTAAAACAAGGAACAATAGAGGAAGGAATATTAAAACCTTTGGAGCCACCTTTCTTTTTGTTACCAGGTGACATGTAGAAGGGAATAAATTGTAATAATGTAATGGGTCCTTCAATGTAATGGGTCCCTCAAGAGGATATCCTCTCAGTTTTAATTTATCTCTGACAGTCCATCATTTGGGACAAATTCCACATAAACAGATCTTTTTAGCAGACCTACAGAAATGTCATATTGCATGTGTTTTCAGTGTATTCAAATATAATGATAGTTTCACAACAACTTCCTGCAACAACAAATTGTGTCATTTTTATATTGAGCGTGTTGTGCGGTTTGCATTTCACTGTTCTGTGTGGCTTAACATATGATATAAAATCATCTAATCTTTAGCCAAAAATTGGACTCACAGACTTCAGGGCAGGTGCTACCCAGAGGAATTATATATGATCAACTGGATTAGATCTTCCTAATCTTTTTGTAGTTCTGGCTATAGTTTCATTATTCTTGCCTTGCATGCAACTCCTTGCTTATTCTTACAAAACTGGATTCCTGGGGGGAAAGGAAGGTACAGGCAGTCCTTGTTTGGCAACTGAGATATTTAGCAACCATTCATAGTTACAACAAAGATGAAAAAATAACTTTGTGATCAGTCCTTATCAGGTCTGTAAAGCAAAGGAAAAATGAAGTAAAATTGTAAGCACTGTGAAGGTTTTGCTTCACTTAATGATCAAATTGCTGGTTCTAGTTGTTGTGATCACTAAACTAGGACTACCTGTATAAAGTTTTTGATTTTAGGTTTTCTTTATTATTTTTTTATAAATAACTCAAGGTTGCAAACATACTTAATTCTTCCTCCTATTCTCCCTACAACAGCCACCTTGTTGGGCTGAGAGATAGAAACTGGGCCAAAGTCACTCAACTGGTTTTCATGCTTACAGTGGGACTAGAATTCGCAGTCTCCTGATTTCTAGCCTGGAAGGAATAGCAGGTTGTACACAACCAACATGTAGTAATTTATTCCTGTAAAATGGTATGGACACAAGCAGTTAGCTTGATTATCACTCAGATAGTGTTTCGCTGGAATTAGCTGCTAAGAACAAGCTGTTAATAGAAAGCCTGTATGTGGATGCATTAGCCTGCTGGGCTGAAGATATCTTAATTTATGGCATTTGAGATTTGTGACCAGGGAGAAGTATAAGCAGGAGCACTGAGAGTTCAAGGTATACACTGCTTTGACTTAAGCTCCGTGCATTATCTCCTCTTAGCAGTTCCTTGATGCTACTAATTTAGGCCATGTCCCATTCCTCATGTGCTTTTAGGAAACCTTGCTAGATTCTAAATTATAGCAATATATTTGAGAGAAGGAATCTATTATTCCTGTAATTCTATAATAGGGAAGGGAGGCAGTATCTTTCTGGTATGCATTATCATTTTGAATTCATCTAGCAAAGGATGTGTGTGTATTGTCAGTGCTGAAAGAATGATCAGCACTGCTGCTGTGTCCTTTGAATGTCCTTCAAAGGACACAGCAGATGTCATCAGAAGTCTAGAAGAAAACCTGACAACTCTATAAATTAATAATATAAGCTGAGCTTAAAAATAAAAAAATGACTTGTATTTTAACATGATGGCTCAATGCATTCGAGGAAGAAGATTAGATGAGACCAAGTAATTTGGACATTTTAGTGATCATTTTAGATTTAGATGAATAAAAAAGCAGGGCACTAGCTTAGATACTTAGTATCTAACTTTCAATTTGTATGAATTCCTGTGTTAGAATCTAGCTTTTTTTAATGACTCCTTTCTCCATTATTGTTTTCTTGTAATTGTATATTCCTTTTGTGTACTTTGGGGAAAATACCCTTTTCCTTTTATAAGATTAGTTTATTCCTGAAATTTATTCTGGGATTATACACTGGCTTGATTGCACCAATAAGATATGCAAATATCATTTTAAGTTAGTGGAGATCTCTATGTAGTCTAAAAAAAGAAAGCAGTCCCCAATTTCCATTCATTATTTGTTAAGGAGTTTAGAGCCAGCCTGGCTTAATTACTTTTAATTACTTTATTATTATTGTCATTGTATGTATATACACAGTATACTCATACAACAAAATTCACATAATGTCCAAAGACCAGGCCCAACACACATAACAATCCCAAAAACACGACCCCACCCACCACAAATTCCCCACCCTCAACCACCCAAACATCCACACAACGGACCAAGTAATACTGTCCAACAGTTCACTGATGGTGACCCTTTAGTTCATTGTTAAGTGCAATTGTAAAAGCTATTCAGAAAAGGTGTGCTCCATGTTTTGTTAATTAAGCACTTGACTAGCTATGGCACCTGATTAGAAACCAGGTGATTGGGAGTTCTAGTCCCACCTTAGCCATGAAAGCAGGATAAATATCAGGCACAAAGAATTAAAACAGCTCTTATGTTTATGTCAAGAGATTGCTTTATTGTTGACTCAGCTGTACACAAGAATCTCACCAAATTGCCTGTTTTCCTCTGAGAGAACTTGATATAGATCTAAGTGTTTGACCTTATAGGCTTCCTTCAACCTGTGGAGTCAAAACTGCAATGTCTCTTGACTTCCCCTACTTGTGCCTCCTTCCTTTCAGCTATTGATTCAACCATAGTAACTTTGGGGCAGTCACTCTCTCTCCCATGATATCAGGCTTGGGTGACAACTGGTTAGTCAATTCCTGTCACAGCCACACAGATCAATGCTTGATTGATCTGAAAAAAGTGGACTATGCACTTGCAGGAAAATGTTAGGAAGAAAAAAATAGTTGGCATTGAAGAGGGCAACATTTTATAAATTATTTCGCATATTTCTCAATATGCCAGTAGAGGCATTTTTCTGCTTGGCCATTATGATATAAGATCTGTCATGCCACCAATCTTTCCCTTGCTAATAATTTCCAGTATTCATTAAAATCACAGTTTGCTTATTTCAGTAACATGAGACTCCAGTTGCTTATAGTATGGTGTGGCCCAGGTGCCTTTTAATCTGGATCCTTCCAAGCACGGCAGAGGTGGGTTCCTCTGGGACTGGTTCTTTAGAACCGATAGCAGGAATTTCCCCCCACTCTCCGAACTGGTAGCGATGGGCGGCTGGCCATGCTCCCGAACTGGTGCCGCCATCTTGTTTTTAGCTTCTGCACATGTGCAGAAGCTGAGTTTTCAGCACTGCGTATGCGTGCGCCACAGCACAAAGCACATGCTCGCACGGCGCGGGCGTGTGAAGCGCAGCGCGCACTCACCAGAGGAAGCGAACTGGCAGTGAGGTAAGTTAGAACCCACCCCTGAAGCACGGATGTCAAACTCTCCATGTCACGTTGCCATCACGTGATATTACGTGGCCTGCACGTAATGCATCCGGCCCGTGGGCTGCCAGTTTGACACCCCTGCTTCAAAGAGTACTGTCAGCTAATGATGTAAGAATCAGCTCAAAATGATGTAACCAATAGATGAATAGAGAATGTCCACCAATTAGGGCTCATTCTTTTTGCTTCCAGTTGCTTGGTTTCTTAGCAATCTGTCATCAGAGCTTTCATTCTTGTTAAAATTAATAAATATTTATTTCTAAAAATAGAAGAAAATAAATTTCTAATATTTTCCCCTTCCCATCCCAATAGTCCATGTCTTGTCCCCATGCATTTGTATATATTTGTATGGAAGTTTGAATATTCCTCCTAATGAATTGCAAGGACTGTGGCTGCAAAGAACACTCAGTTTTTGGAAATAATAGCAAATGCATTGAACAATCTCTAAAAAATCTTCTGTTTATCATGGCATTAGATCAACATTGCAGACCAGATCCTGTGAATGCAGCATTCTATAGAACATCCTGGGAGTTGCAAGGCAGAAATCTTCTGTTTAAGCTGAATTCATATCAGGGAATCCTCCAAGTAAAAAAATGTCCATTAACATTAGATGAACTCTGATCTAACTTTGAGTTTCATCTATTTCTAAGTTTCATCTATCTCTGAAAAGAGGGAGGTTTTCTGGGGAGGAAGAGGAATTGAAGTTGCAGGAATGCAAATTCCAACTTGATGTTAGGGGGAAAGAAGAATGGCAACATCTCAATAGTAAAATTACTTCTTCAAAAGTAGAACTACTTACCGGTATCTAGAAAGGAAGGGGAAGGATTCTCCTTTATTGGATGTATTCCACCTGGTATGGATGTTTTATTTTGACTTCCTGCACAGAACAATTAGACTTAATGGGCTAAATATTCTCTGATTATATAATTAACATGTAAGACTTGGTGAAAACTCAAATTATGAAAGTCCATTATGTTTCTCAAACTTACTCTTCCAAGTGAGTCTGATACCTAATTGTTAAAGCCATACCAACTCCTGATAATCAGTTGTTTTTCAAGTATAATCATATTCTATATAATTATGATTCAAAGGGGGCTTCTATGCTACATTCAACAGTTGCTTGTCTCCTCTGCATAAAGTGGCTACAAAATAAGTTGGTTTAAGAAATCCTTTCCTGGATTTCAACCCAATCTTCCACTTTGACCATAGTGATGGCCAGATATTCTGCCCAGACCACAGTTAACATGTCCTATGCTTGATGGTTTTCCATGGTTCTTTCCCACCCCCCCCACCCCCACTTCTTCCATGCTGGAAAAGCAAGTACCAATTTATTTTATTATATGAGCAGGTCTTTTGAGGACTGGTTAAAAACAACCAACTAACCATCAGTTTACAGCACAACAGTTATTTTGCTGCTTTCGGTAGAAATAGGGACTTGGTAGAGGTCCTGTGAATTTCTCCCAGTTAAAACCAAAGCAAAACAATAATGCATTGTACTGTTTCATTACTGAAATATCCAGCCTTTTATAGCAAGTAGTTCAGTGCACAATAGCAACTGAAGGCACCACCAGAGCAGAGGTGGGTTCCTGCCGGAACTGCCCGGTGCGCAGCTCCGGTAGGGAGCAACCGATTGCACAATTTGCGCGCGACCATTCCGGAGCCCTCTCTGCCGGTCCACCGTGCGCGTCACCATTTTTTCCCATTAATTTTTGGCCGATTTTGCTTCTGTGCATGTGTGATGAAATCTCATGAGGGGACGCGCGCCGAGAAGATTTTTGTGAGATTTTGCTTCTGCACATGCACGGAAGCAAAATTGCGCCAAATACTCTCTCTCTCTCTCATGTCCCCTCGAAAGATCTTGGCGCGATTTTGCTTCTGCGCATGTGCAGAAGCAAAATTGTGTGAGGGGGCGCACACCTGAAATGAGCGCACACACGCACCCGAAGCGTGGAGATGCACGCGCAGTGCACCGGCACCAGTAAGGGAGCAACCCGCCGCTGCACCAGAGCGCAGACCAGTCAATTACAATGGAAGCATTTGTGAAAGATAGAATGAAGTGCAGCATCCTTGGTATATTATCAAAGAGGGGAAACACAATGATGCAGAACCAGAAAACCCAGGTGGAAGTTACTTTCCCAATAGTAAGTGTAGACTGAGCATTATATCCTTTGTTCCTGTTCTTCCAAAATAATACACCACCTACCTAGCCTCATTGGGACGGACAAGTAGTGCAGAACAGACTAAAGATTCAGTGCCAAAGTGACTCATTTGAACCATTTTTTCAAATATTTATTTTTAAATCAAATGTCCGAACTTATCTATTGCATGAAATAAAATTGAACAGCTTCCAGTCATTTAAGAAAATCCATTAAATTTTTACTCAATGCACTTTCATTCAAATCTTTAAATCAAATTTTAAACTCAAATTTGAACACATGTTTCAATTGAATCATAATTTCAAATTTAATTTGGTTGGTTTGCAAATCCCTGGTATATTTGTGAAAATGTCTCCCCCCAAAAGTGGAAAAAGGTTAAGCTATCACAGATTCACTTTTGCTCAGAAAGCCATTTAATAATTCCACAGAGCCTTTTTTCAGAGCAAAAGGTGGGAAAGAAAGATTTAGCAATTTATCCAGATCTGTTCCTTGCTGTAGAGCAGGAGTGTCAAACTCACGGCCCACAGACTGGATGCGTCACGTGCTGGCTCCACCCCTGCCTGGTTTAGTGAAGGGGGGGAAAAGTCCCGAAACGTCACGTGATGCCGCCGTGACGACACGACTTTGACACCAGAGAGTTAAGAAACGAATAACTGAAAAATAGAAGATAGGCATTTTTCAAATGCTTATAAAGAAAAGAGAGGTGATAGTAATAAACAAGTCAGAAGAAGCAAGAAAGTTAAGACAGTTGTCATATGTCAGAGCAATTACAGGTTTCATCATTTGCTGAAAGGTATAGAGATAGTCTTAGGATGATTCCCATGTAAGTAGTAGAGAAACTGTATAGTGCAGGTAGTTCTTGGCTTACAACAGTTCATTTAGTGACTGTTTGAAGTTACAACAGCATGGAAAAAGTGACTTATGACCACTTTTCACACTTATGACCATTGCAGCATCCCCATGGTCATGTGATTTACATTTTGATGCTTGATAACTGACTCATATTTATGATGGCTGCAGTGACCTTCTGACAAGCAAAGTCAAAAGAAGCAAACCAGATTCACTTAACAACCGTGTTACTAATAGAAGAACTATTATTCACTTAACAAATGTGGCCAGAAAAATTGTAAAATGAGACAAAACTCACTTAACAAATTTCTCACTTAACAACATAAATGTTGGGGCCGATTATGGTCATAAGTTGAGGACTACCTGTATAAGGGTATTCTCCTTATCATAAGGTCACAAAATAGCTACATGTGGGGGCCACACTATCAACTATACAACCATACAATCCGTGGCAACCATTTACAATCTTGAGTTGACAAATGTAACTGTTTCTTGAAGCAACTAACTTAAGGTGTCTTCCATATTTCCTGATTAGTTCAACCTGGACCCACAGATTGGGAAACATATAAATTGCTGATTGGCCTTTGTTCACTTGGACAGATTATAATGATGAATTTACAGTGACAAAGGAAATGAGAAAACACACTATGAAATATTCAAGGAGAAGATTGCCAGCCACATCTTCTGCCTCCTTTCCTTGTAGAAGAATACAAATATTCATTCTCACAAATATAATCTTCTCTATTCTACTGTGGCACCAGATAGATTGCTAACCTCTATAATAGCTTTTCTGTCACACTGTTTATCCCCTTCCATTTCCCCATCATTAAGGATAGGATCTGACAGAAAATATTCATTGTGCAAGCTTTTCTTTTAACTCATACCTTTCCTACCAGCCCTGCACTCAATAAAGTTGTTACTGAAATATAGCCATTTAGCTCTGAATACACACAGAGATATAAATGCACACACATGCACAATGCATGTTCACAACCAAAGCCCTTTTTCAAAGAAATTCCACCTTTTCAAAAAAAAAGCATAAAATTAATCTAAACTTCCAGGTCAAGAAGTATTTTAGCACATTTAATCACTTCAGAAGATGTGGAAGAAAAAAAAGGTGATAATCCATTTGATCAGAAATTATATATCTCCTCTTCAGGAGGAGATATATAATTTCACTTGTCTGAGTGAACAAGATGAACTCTCTCGTTAATCACATGGTAAGGAAATGAAAACACAAAGTTCTGTCCTGCATAATGTACCAGTAGCATATTTAAAAATATCTATCATTAATTTTATTTCAATCAGCAATCAGTGCCTTATAACCTAGATAAAACTGAGCAAAGTGGGCTGTTATCACCTACCCATGCTGAGACATGCTTCCTAAGGTTTGAAAACAATGTGCTTTTTCCTTTATTAAGAAAAGTAAGGTAACTGTTTGAGAGTTGAGCTTTTCTGGGGAGCATGCATATGAGGATAATGTTTGTGTTATTTTGTTTTGCTTTTTTTTTCCCAAAAAGTTTTTTATTTTTTCCTCCACCACTTTTACAATTCAATAAACATATATCTTAAGTTATTACAATAAAATACACAGTTTTACATTTATACTCCATCATTCAAAAGTCAATATCTTATACATAGGCTTATATCATCAGTCTATTCTGCTTTTTTTCCGTTGCACTCCCCCTCTCTATCTCCATCATCTCTGTTTTGCTTTGTGAATACAAACCAATTGAGCGCTGAGGGCGGAAATTACTCTGCTTTGGTTTGTAACATAAAAGCTTTAAACTTTTACCGTATGTTCCGGCGTATAAGACGACTGGGTGTATAAGACGACCCCCAACTTTTCCAGTTAAATTATAGAGTTTGGGATTTACTCGCCGTATAAGACTACCCCCCCTACCACTTTCTTTTTCTTTCTGTCTTTCTTCCTTCCTAACATCTTTCCTTCTTTCTTTCTTTCTTTCTTTCTTTCTTTCTTTCTTTCTTTCTTTTTTTCTTTTTTTCTTTCTTTCTTTCTTTCTTTCTTTCTTTCTTTCTTTCTTTCTTTCTTTCTTTCTTTCTTTCTTTCTTTCTTTCTCCCTCCCTCCCTCCCTCCCTCCCTCCCTCCTTCCTTCCTTCCTTCCTTCCTTCCTTCCTTCTTTCTTTCTCCCTGCAAACCAATCCCCACCGCGGCTCCTTTCTCCCTCTTCCAAGGCGCCAAGTGGAAGCAAGGTAGGTGGGTGGGTTGCTCCCCTCCCTTCCCCTCGGAGGAAGAAGGAGCCTCTGTCGCCATCTCCTGCAGGAGTACAGCCACCTGACTGAGTCCCCGACTGTGGCGCCGGCAGGGTTAATGCACAGGGGAGGGAAGGAGAGCGCGTGCTACTGCCGCCGCTGCTGCTATCGTACTGAAACTTCTGAGCCGGGGGGAGCTCAAAAATGGCCATGGCTGCATCCATGCCATTCTCCAGCCAAGCGGCCAAAGGAGCGCCAGAGCCCCGACGCTGCCCTGCGTCTTGGTCTCCTGCTGCCACCGCCAGCTGCAGCCTTCCCAGCAGGTGGGAGCATGCGGGAGGGACCACGGAGCAGAGGCGCCCAGCAAGCGGTGCTAGAGGCACAGGGATGCCAGAAGTGGCATCAGTGGCAGCAGGCTCCTGCCTGCGTCTCCCACCTGCCTCTTGCCTTAAGCTGCCGGGCTCCTCTGCTCCGCGGTCCCTCCCGCGCGCGCCCATCTGCTGGGAAGGCTGCAGCTGGCGGTGGCGGCAGGAGACCAAGACGCAGGGCAGCGTCGGGGCTCTGGGACTCCTTTGGTCGCTTGGCTGGAGAATGGCAGGGATGCAGCCGTGGCCATTTTTGAGCTCCCCTCAGCTCGGAAATTTCAGTACCCGGCGTATAAGATGACCCGTGACTTTTGAGAAGATTTTCAAGGGGTAAAAAGTCGTCTTATATGCCGGAACATACATAATCTGAATCTGGAAATGCATTTGCTCTGCTTTCTTAATTACCATATTTTTTGGAGTATCAGACGCACCGGAGTACTAAGGTACACACCTTAGTTTTTGGGGAGGAAAATAGGGGGGGAAATCTATCTACCAGGTATTCATCTGGCTAGCATCCTTAGTCTGGTCAGCTTCAGCACATTATTTTATCCCCTGGTGAGGGCTGAAAAAACACTTTTCGGAGGGAATAGCATTGAAAACAAGCCTGCAAAGACTTAGGGCTGGAAAAACACTTCTTCAGAGGGAGTAGGAATGAAAAATCCTGCAAGCTGGGAAGATCGTTAGCACCTCGTTAGGGCTTGAAAAAAAAGCTTCGAAAAAGCTACATTCGGAGTATAAGACGCACCCAAATTTTCAGCCTCTTTTGGGGAGGGAAGGTGCGTCTTATACTCCAAAAAATATGGTAGGCATATTCTGAAAGCAACATATATTATTCTATTCTATTAATTTGAATCACATGCTAGCTTCAAGAAAAGGAACAACTTCAATAACATAAAACAAAGACCACTTTTTTTTCCAAAAAAAAAAAAGTGCTGGAAGAAAGAGAGGTGTATATAATATGGAAACTAGATGCAACCATTTGTCACTTATTCTTAGCCTACATACATCTATATTTTTTCTTTCTGTTACTTATGTTACTTTGATGCTACCATAACTTTAAGAAGAAAAGCCTCTCCTCACACCCCTTCTTTATTCATGGCCATCTTGGGTTTTAGGAAAGGATATATAGGTAATCCTCGAATTTATGTTGCTAAGTGACACATTTGTTAAGCGAATGTTGGCCCATTTTATGACTTTTCTTGCTACATTTATTTAATGAATCATGTCAGTTGTTAAGTTACTAACACAGTTACTAAGCGAATCTGGCTTCCCCATTGTCGGAAGGTTCAAAAAGGGATTCCATGACCCCGGGACACTGCAGCCATCAAAAATATGAACCAGTTGTCAAGCACCCGAATGTAAATCACATGACCATGGGGATGCGGCAATGGTCCTAAGTGTGAAAAATGGTCATAAGTCCCTTTTTTTGCAGTGCCATTGTCACTTTGAACGGCCACTAAACAAACTGTTGTAAGTTGAGAACTACCTGTATGTATACTTCCATATTTTCTTCCTTCTTCTTCCTCTATTCTTGAATTTCCCTCCCTGCTTTCCTGTCATGACAATGTGTCTCAGGGTTAGAAACCATGGGATGATGTTTGTGTTTTTTAATTCATTAGAGTGACCATCTTTTAAGAAAAATCACAGTTGCTAAGATGTTAGGAAACATCTTGAAATTCGCCTTCCTTATACCATTAGTAATGAGACAGGGAAGGAAGGAAGGAAGGAAGGAAGGAAGGAAGGAAGGAAGGAAGGAAGGAAGGAAGGAAGGAAGGAAGGAAGAGTATTTCAATAAATATGCATACTTGTATGAGTTTTTCCCCCTTGTGAAGGTCACATTATTCTTTAAATTACATATGGATTGAATTGGACTGCCACTTAGTGAGCCAAGAAAAGCAATACAAAAATGTCAATTGCATGAGGAAGCTTTGAACAATGCAAAGCCATCTGATAAATATGAATGAGAAGAGATGATTTTCTTTCTTTATTTCCCTTGATCCCCCCTCCCCCGCTTCACAACTCAAGGCTATAACTGTTGCTGCTGTGGCTTCAGCAGATGACAAACTAATTGTGTTGGCCTAAAACTAGGTAGTAAGTTCACATTGCAATGCATATGTTCTGTCATTATTGCACTAGATGAAGAATAACAGCTTTGACTGCACTCAGGCAGAGGCCAAACTGCTTCTAAAAGTCACTTAGGAAGCAACATAGCAAAGATGAATCTGCATTTTTTTTATTTACTGTGCAGCTAACTCAAGCTGATTATTATTCACAGGAGGAACTGCAACGTGCATAACTCCCAACATCATCTTTTAGCACTGCTCCGATCTAGCAGCATCCTGGTAATGGATCAGTGAAAGAAGCCTCCTGCTTAAAGAATATGGCACATCAGTGCTTTCAGAAGGCATTAAAGTTAAGAGAAATTCACAAACACAGTCACAGCCAATGCCCACTATTAACAGCTGCGAGAGAGATTACTCCTCAGGCATTGTGAAAAAAAACCCCATCCAGAGCGAAGATGGGAGACCCAGGCAAAATTAGTTCTGACATGGTGACCAGATCAATCTGCATGAAGCTGGATTTAATTTGGAATAGCACAGGCACTGGATCCCGGAGTGCCATTAGCAAGGGATGGAAGATGCACACAATAACCTCATCCTCTTCAGCTGGCTTTTTTGCTGTGTCCCAGTAACTTTATTATTATGGGAAATGGAAAATGTCAGTTATGCCCATCAGGTGTGAATGCTCCTTCAGTGAGCAAGACATTGACTTAGCGAGCAATCATGATTTTTTTTTAAAAAAACGAATCTGTGGAATTCTAGGGAGAGAACATCACTGCACTGTAGGGATTTAGCATTCAAACAGTCTTCTAGAAAAATGGTTCTCAAATTATTTGTGGTAAAGGACGCTTTTTTAAAAATTCCATCTTATTGCAGTTGTGTTATAAAATGCAGTAAGGACAAATTATTGTTCAAGTTGAAATACTTTTTTAAAAAAAAAACAGAGATATGTAAAACAAAAGTCCTACATTTTTATTATTAGATTCATTTTTTTTCCAGATTAGGTACAAATTTTTGGTATTTGATTCATTAGATTAGAATGTATGTTTATTCTAACAAGCATAATGTAGGAAACAAGAAATTAACAAAAAATGGAACTAAAGAAAAAGTTGTGAGTGAAATAGCCATTCCCCATATTGCACACTTTGAACAAACATAATAAATGTAAATATTTAAAGTTTTCAATGCAAACAAAAGCCTACTACTTACTTGGTAATTTATCTAGTTTAGGTAAAAATTTAATGCAGAACAGCAAATAAAGTATATCCAAGTATATCCATTGTAGAGAAAGTAAATCTGCAGAGATATGTTGACAGGAACAGAAGAGATTTTTAAAGCAACTTCAGCAAGTTCATTTTTAACTTTTATCCAAAATGGATGTCCAATTTATATCTTTAAAAAATTGAGGCCAAATTGGTTTCTTATCTTTCAGAAACATTGAGTTTGTTCTGTAAATCAAAGATAAAAATTACTCTCTATTGTACCTCAGCATGCAATAGGTCAGTGATGGCGAACCTATGGTACGCGTGCCACAGGCGGCACGCGGAGCCATATCTGAGGGCACGTAAGGCATTGCCCTATGTCAGCTCCAGCGCGCATGCGTGCTTTGGACAGCTGATTTTCGGCCTTCATTTTGGCCGTTTTTGCTTTCCCAGGCTTCAGGAAAGCCTCCTGAACCCTGGGGATGGCAAAAAACGGCCCAATGGCCCAACCGGAAGTTTCTTTCTGAACTTCCGGTTGGCCCATTGGGCCATTTTTCGCCATCCCCAATCTTCAGGAGGCTTTCCTGAACTCTGGGGACAGCAAAAAATGGCCCAATGGGCCTACCGGAAGTCCGGAGGCTTCAGTGAGGCCTGTGCACATGCGCAGGGGGAGCATGGGGGGTTGTACGCATGCACAGGGGGCAGCACGGGGTTGTGCGCATGCACAGGAGGAGGGCATTGCATTATGGGTATGGGCACGCATGCACCCGCTATCGCGCGCGCGCACCCTTTTGGCACCCGAGCCAAAAAAGGTTCGCCATCACTGCAATAGGTTGTTTATGATCAGCTTCCAAATGATCACAAAATAAGGAAAATAATCTCAAATTTAATTCACTTAACTTTAGAATAATTCACAATTATATCACTAAACACACTGTTTACTTCAGCTGACTTTTTTCTTTGTCATAGCAAGACTTTCCCAATTAAGGAAGAAATGTGTTGATTTACATTCTGTTGCAACTTAATCTGGGTAACTATTCCAGATTGTTTTCCTGTCACTGCAGCTGTGCCATCGGAACATACTCCCACATAAAATTGAAAGCTCCAAACCACATTTGTTGACAAAGGTAATCCTTCATATTTTTATGCAATTCAAAACTAGTTGTGTGTGCTGGCAATGAACCAGGAAAAGGTTATTCCCCCCCACCCCTACAATCATGTTCAAATCCCACATATGCTAAAAAAAATTGTTGGGTTAGCAATATCTATGCATTTGTCCGCTTGTAATGAAAAATACTTTGTTAGTTTTATTTGTTCTATGAATTGGTTTTCCCTGTTGTTAGCCAGTTCTGGATTACGTTGAGCTACAGTGTCTGCAGTGATTTTTCAGCTGCCTTCTTTGCCATAGATTCATCCAATATTTCCAAACACACATCTTTAATTCAGGCTTTCACTAATGTCATGGCAACAGTATATGATTTTTTAGTCTTAACAGCCCAAAATGCTCCTTTATGAGAGGCCCATAAAGCACTAATGTTTATTTGTGAACTACTGAACATCTGTTTCCATTTTAAATCTATGCTGTTTCTTTGAAATAATTATTTTGATTTTGAACTTATTGATTTATGTTTTGTACGTAAAGGCTGCCTACAGTTTGATGGTTTTATTGCCTCATTAGTTAGAACAGCTCTGCAAATATCAGCCAGTAGTTTTAGCACTTCACATCAATTTTGGATCCAAACCAAACTCAACAAATGAGGGATCAAACTTCCACATAAACCTAGTATAATCACCTTGGGTCTCACATTTCTTTAAAATTACCTCCATTGTCATTATTTTGCATTACTGCCACTGCTGCATTCAAGGTGTGTCTTTTCTTGACTAAAAAAATCTAGTGAACCTTATTTTGCCATCTATAAATTTATTTTTTAATGAAAATTTTACACCCTTAATTTGGTTAACAATATCAACTGTTGTCAACTCTAATCCAAAAGAATATAAAAATCTGACAAAAAAGGAAATATATATATTTTACAACATGTGATTTTTAAGCTTAGTTTGTCAACTGTAATCCAAAAGAATATATATATATATATATATATATATATATATATATATATATATATATATATATATATATATATATATATATATATATATATATATATATATATATATATATATATATATATATATATATATATATATATATTCTTTTGGATTACAGTTGACAAACTAAGCTTAAAAATCACATGTTGTAAAATGGTCTTATTGCACATAGCTAGTACACTTATGATTCCCCATGCAAGTTTAGCAAACACCTAAACTGTACCCTATTCAACAAGACAAGTCTAGTCATACCATGGCAATGATAAAATTGCTGTAAAGTTTTCTAAATACTCTCAACATTTCTTCATACAGTATATTATTATGAACTGGTAACAAACACTTTGCAAATTGACACAGATCTGCATCTTATACTTTGAATAGCAGTGCTCTAAAACATTTGAATATGTTTGAATATGTTTACATAGTAGGTTGGGTTGAATTTGGTCTCTCTTCCTGATCCTAATTATCGCTTTCTAAGAACGGTTGGATTGAAACACACAAACAAATTGAATTAGGTTGTATCCCATAATTAAGCACTATGATTTTTTTGACAATATTTTGTAATTTAAGTCATATACTGTAGTTTCCATTTTTCCTGCCAACATAACTGTTCAAAAGCATGCAAATGAAAGTGGGAAGGTAATAGTGTTTCATGAGCTTCGGCATATGACCATGGAAATGCAATAATTTAAAATTGATTTTTTGATGAATTCATGGATAAATATAGATTTTTTTAAAAATATAAAAGAATGTTTTGCTTTTGGTAGTAAAAGGAATTGGGGGGTAAGAAGAGAATTTGCATATCTATTTTGAGCATCCCACTAGGTATTAGATCTCCAACAAGATGCTAGCACACTGCTGCTAAAAAGAACAATTTGGTTTAGAATTCAATGCATATTTAATGCAGAGGTGGGTTGCTCCTGGTTCGGACCGGTTCTATAGAACCGGTAGCGGGAATTTCCCCCCACTCACCGAAGTGGGATCGATCACTGGTTGGTCACGCCCCTGAACTGTCTCTAATGGTGGCACCATAGGCACCACCATTTTGTTTTTTGCTTCTGCGTATGCACAGGAGCTTCGTTTTCAGCACTGCACGGCAGACAATGTGTGCGTGCCCACGCGGCACGGGAGGAAGCGAACCGGCAGCAAGGTAAGTCAGAACCGACTCCTGATTTAATGTCTGTATTTGTACTTCTGAAGCAATATATCAAACACGTAATTAGTTAAATGTCAAAATTCCATGCAAAACATAACATATTAACACAATAAAGTAGCATGCAAAAAAAGGATATTTAAATATTTAAAAGATATTTAAAGGAGAAAAAAAGCTAGCATCAAAAGTCAGATTGGGCAAATCAATGCCTAAAAGCGAGAAATGGGGAAAATGCATACCAAAAATGAATACATATTTTAATATAACCATTTGAAAAATGTTAATTTGATACGGAAATCAAACAAATTGTATATTCCTTTGGGGAGTTCCAAAGGGTAATGTGTGAAATTAAACGGTTTCCAAAAGGAGAATTGTTCCTCTTGGCCCAGTTCTATGCCTAGTAAGCAAGATTATCTCTTCAATGTTTCTACTATTATCATGGTTGCTACTTTATTAATTCCTTCTCCCCACCCCCCTTCCCCCAGATCTCGTCTCTCTGAACTACCAGAAAAAGCTAAAGATAAACCAGGCTGAGGAATGGCTCAATTGTCTTCAAAAGAAAGAAATGCATTCCGTGGATACTTTCACTTAGAACTATTACAGGATAGTTACAGGATATTCTCCAAATTAGCTTTCTGTGATGATTAAAGTTTTGACTGGTAATTATTTTCCAAGATCCTTTCAGGGGATTTATGCTTTCCAAGCACACATTATATTTACCCCTTTGTCAGAGCATCTCCTGACAACGTAAGGGGGAGTGCTGAGCCAAGTCTTATCCGCATTTGAATCATAGTGGCTTTATTAGTCTTGAGTGTCAATTTAATGCACAAGCAAGTAGCTGAAACCCTGGATTGCAGGATTTTAGATGATCATTGCTGGAACACATTTAATAGTCCAATCTGTGAAAGTCATTTTCTCTGTTTTACATTATTGTTCAAGAGGTTAGGCCTATAGAACAAATTTACAATGGTGGTTATATTTCTATTTTATGGGAGCACAACAAGGAAGTAAAGATTTTTCAGTAGGCAATTGGCTTTCTTTGTTTTCTACTAGGAAAGCAGTGGACTGCATATCAAATGTTTTCCAGTTATTTGTTTCAACGTTTCTGTTACAACATTGAAAAAAAATCTGTCAATCTGGGTTTTCTTCTGCTTCTCATTTGGTTGACCTCATTTTTCCCTCCTCATCTCTCTCTTTGCATTTTTTTTAGAAAGCATATACATTTAAATGTATGCTTTTTTAAAAATGATATTTCTCCCAAAATTCACATTGTATGCACTTTTTCACAATCAGTGAATTTTTACAATTATACACTGCCCTCCACACACACATGTATATGTTGCTTTCTTTATAAAACACATTTTGGTACCATATTACTTGCTTTTTGTATATACTTTTAAAACAAGTTGATAAACTCTATGGGAAAGTACAGAGAACCACTAATTTGAAGAAACGTTGTATTTCAGTTTGCAACTAAATTAGACAGTTTTGCATTGAAACAGAATTGAACGATTTCTCCCCATTCTTCATTTGTTAAAACCAGTCTACAGTCAGGATTAAATCAGAGGTGTCTGCAAAGCAAGAGGCACAGGCATCCAATGGAACTGGGGGGAAATGTTGCATCAAACAATATTTCCACCCCTTTTGCTTGTGGGTCATGATGGGATGGAATTATAGCAATAGAACCTAGACTTATATACCATTTTACATTGCTTTACAGCCCTTTACAGAGTCAGCATATTGCCCCCAAAAATCTGGGTCTTCATTTTACCGACCTTAGAAGGATAGAAGGCTGGGTCAACCTTGAGCCGGTCAGGATCAAACTCCTGGCAGTGGGCAGAGTTTTCCTGCAATACTGCTTATTCATCTTAAATCCAATATTCTCCTTTCCTGATTTTCCTGTATATGCACATACAGAAGAGATGAACATTGCTGTACAACACCATTCTCATTGTTTTGGTAAAAATTCTAGGTCCTGTGGCTGGCCTTAAACTAGACTATAGAAATCCACTGGATTTAGAAAATGTTACAGACAAAATCTATCATCTATAAATGAAACAATGCATTTCATATAATCTATCTACCAATCTATCAATCTACCTACCTACTTACCTACTTACCTACACCTATCTATCTATCTATCTATCTATCTATCTATCTATCTATCTATCTATCTATCTATCTATCTATCTATCTATCTATCTATCTATCTATCTATCTATCATCTATCTACTATATATATCTATATACTGTATCTATCATCTATCATCTATATATCTATCACATGAATGTGTTTTTCTTTCTTTAGCCTTTGATAAACCTTTCTGATAAATCCTGTATTAAATGCAAATACTATAAGCCTTTGATGACAACCAAAGATTAATAGATGAACCTTTTATACTACAAACACAAATTATGGAATAACTTTTGCATGTTAAATTTTACTTCACCTCTTCAAGTATAGAACCAGGGCCTAAAAAATACAGAGGTCATAATACTGACTTTTTCAACTATTGTTTCATCCTCAATTTTTGCACTTACAGTGTTTTGCATACAGGTAGTCCTCAACTTACAACCATTTATTTAGCAACCATTCAAAGGTAGAGCAGCAATGAAAAAAAGTAACTTACAGCTGGTCCTCACACTTTTGATTGTCACAGCATCTCCACAGTCATACAATCAACATTTGGGCACTTGGCAATTCACATTTGTTTGCAATGTTTGCAGAGTCTTGGAGTCATATGAAGTCAATTGGGGACATAGGATTCACTTAATGATCACATGATTCACTCAATGAATCATGTGATCATTATTACAGTGGTTACAGCATAGAAACTGCCTTGGTCGCCCTGATGGATGATCTCTGGCGAGCCCGGGATGGGGGTAATTCCTCCATCCTGGTGCTACTTGACCTTTCAGCGGCTTTCGATACCATCGACCATGGTATCCTTCTGCATCGTTTCGGCGAGTTGGGAGTGGGAGGCACCGTTTTGCGGTGGTTCTCCTCTTATCTCGCTGACAGGATGCAGTCGGTGTTAGCAGGTGGGCAGAGGTAGTCTCTAGGCCCCTGACCTATGGGGTACCTCAGGGTTCGGTCCTCTCACCCATCCTGTTTAACATTTACATGAAACCGCTGGGGGAGATCACCTGTAGACATGGGGTGAGTTTCCAACAGTACGCTGATGACACCCAGCTGTACATCACCATCTTGTCTAAATTCAGGGAGGCGGTTGATGTGATGTGCCAGTGCCTGGACAACGTTAGGATCTGGAAGGGGGGAACAGACTCAGACTCAACCCCGACAAGACTGAGTGGCTCTGGATATTGCCTCCGAAGGACTATATCGACTGTCCCTCCTTGGTTCTTGAGGAAGAAAAATTAACTCCCTCAGAACGGGTTTGCAATTTGGGAGTCCTCCTAGATCCACAGCTAAAATTAGACCAACATCTTGCAGCTGTGGCTAGGGGGGCTTTTGCACATGTTCACCTGGTGCACCAATTGCGACCATACTTGGAAAAGGAGGCTCTACTCACGGTCACTCACGCCCTTGTCACCTCTCGACTGGACTACTGCAATGCGCTCTACATGGGGCTGCCCTTGAAGAGTATTCGGAGACTTCAACTGGTGCAAAATGCAGCTGCACATGCTGTGGTGGGTGTTTCAAGGTACACCCACGTAACACCTATACTCCGCCAGCCCATTGGTCTCTGGGTACAATTCAAGGTGCTGATCATCATCTTTAAAGCCCTACATGGCTTAGGACCAGGCTATCTCCGGGACCGCATTCTGCCACATTTCTCCCTCCAACTGGTCAGGTCCCACAGAGTGGGTCTCCTCCAGGTCCCGTCAGCCAAACAATGCCAACTGGTGGGGCCTAGGAGGAGGGCCTTCTCTGTAGGGTCCCAGGCTCTCTGGAACGGACTTCCTCCAGAGATCCGAATTATCCCCACCTTGCTGGCCTTCAGAAAAGACATTAAGACATGGCTCTTCCTGCAGGCGGGGTGAGTTTGAGACGATTCTATATCTGATGTCTCCCCCATGTATGTATGGTGTGTATTTATATATTTTTAACTGTTTTTAAGCTGTTTTTTAATGATTTGTTTGGAGTTTTTATAAAATGTTGTACGCCGCCCTGAGTCCCGAGGGAGTAGGGCGGCATAGAAAAACTGCCAAATAAATAAAATAAATAAATAAATAAATAACTGCAGTGATTCACCTACTAACCGTGGCAAAAAAAGGGTGTAAAAGCAGGCGCAACTCACTTAACAACATCTTGCTTAACAATGGATGTAGTCATAAGTCGGGGATTACTTATATCTAATTAGAAGCAAGACAATTGACTTATTGCTTGGGAAATAAATACGGAATTGTAATTATAGAGAATTATCTGGATATTACATTAGTTGAGTTTTAGAACAGTGGTGTCAAACTCGAGGCCTGGGGCCGGATCTGGCCCATGGTGTGCTTAGATTTAGCCCGCGGAGACGCCCTGGAAACAGCAAAGGACCAGCCCCCAGTGCCTCTGCCAGTGAAAATGGAGCTCCCGAGAGAAGCATGCGGCCCTCTTGAGCTCCGTTTTTGCTGGCAGCAGGTTGCAGGAGGCCATCCCAGCTGAAAACAGAGCTCGAGAGGGCCGTGCATGGCCTCCCGAGCTCCATTTCCACTGGAAGAGGGTTGCAGGAGCCTGTTTTCTCTGGCAGGGCACTGAGGTCACCACAGGTGCCCCCCCGACATGAGTGATGTAATGCTGCCCCCCCAGGTCAAACACAACCCTGATGTGGCCCTCAATGAAATCGAGCTTGACACTCCTGTTCTAGAAGGATCAGAAAGTACATTAATTTTTAAAGTTGAAAAGAGATGTAATTCTTGACATGTGGCTATAGCTATATTTGTCGATAGTGTCAAGAAAACATGTTCAAATGAAACAATCGGTAATGTCCATGGTGTGTGGGGGTGGGTGGGAGGTACCATATTTTTCGGAGTATAAGAGTCACCGGAGTATAAGACGCACCTTAGTTTTGGGGGAGGAAAACAAGGGAAAAAGGCCTCTGCCTCCAAGCAATTTGCCAAACAGCAAACAGCAAATAGCACAGATGATATACACTGTTTGCTGTGTATTTCTGTGCATGTGTGCCTGACCCATAGAAATAGCAAAGAATTGGAGAAATGTACATTATGCCAGAAAGTTTTCTTAAATGTAGTCACACTAACTCCTCCCAATTATTTAAATAGATCTACTCCAAGGTAAGTCAGGATTTAACTCTAATACTAAACAGGACACTGTTACATTTCAGACTATACTTGTACAGAGCTGTTAAAATTAATTAAAATCTCTGGAAGTATACATTATTCTCTATTATTTAAAAGAAGATACAATAGCACTGGGCCTCTTCAGAGCAAGCATTTATTTTAAAAAGCTTCTTTATTTTGTTAAGTTGTCTAGAGGTCTCCAACCTTGGCAACTTTAAGACTTGTGGACTTCAACTCCCAGAATTCCACAGCCAGCAAAGCTAACAAAGCTGGCTGTGGAATTCTGGGAGTTGAAGTCCTCGAGTCTTAAAATTGCCAAGGTTGGAGACACCTGGCTAGAACAATAATAAAGCAATCTTTAAAAAATAAGTCTAATAATTTGAACATTCTACAGACATTTATAGTTATTCACTTACCCCATTGCATCCAGCAGAAAATAAAAATCTGCGTGTGTCTCCCAGCTATTTGCCTCTTTGCAGCTAGTTTCGCTTTCATTTTTCCACATGGCAAACCTAATCAGCTGTAGGTCGGGACTTACTGACTTGCTTGGCTTTACAGGCTCTTCCCTCTTTGCTGCAAGCAGGTAAATTGCTGGAAGACAGAGGCCAAAGGGTGGGGGGGGTGGGGGGGCTACATTCGGTGTATAAGACGCACCCAAGTTTTCACCCTATTTTGGGGGGTAAAAAGGTGTGTCTTATACTCCAAAAAATGCGGTATGTGTGTGTGGCACAAATGGTGGGTGCTGTGCTGTATTGAACTGTGAGAATATCCCTAAATATTTTGCAATATTTATTCCTGAAAGTACTTTCTATTACTTTTTGCCATGAATTCATTTTTCCTTGCATTGAAATCTCAAGGACAATGCTGTCCCAGCCAGAGCCATCACACATAATCATAGCAAGTAAGTGGGCAGTGTTTACATTTTTCTGCTATACATTTTCTCCATACTTCAGCATGTCACTCGATTCTAGCAGCAAACTATCAACCCTTGACAGAAGATGTTTGCAGGCCTGCAGGCTTTATTTGATTCTGGAGCAGCAGAAACTGGCATAGTCCTGTCACTTAACTGTCAAGGGGTTATATGTAAGTCTATACACAAAATCTGGGTGACAGAGAAAAACTAACTAACTAAAATTGCAGCCAGGCTTCACCTCAGAACTCATTACTTTTGTGACTCTGATGGTTTGACTCAAGAACCAGATCAGCAATATGCAAATGTTGTGGACTGTGTTGAGTTTCACTTTTCATCCACTATCTTTGGTTAACAGTTTTTATCATTCCAACTGGCAGGGTTCAAGGACAAGGGAGCTGCAGTGAGCGCCAGCCATGAATTTCAAATCCTGTATTTGTACACAGTGCCCTTGGAGAGATTAGTTTTCTCCTGTTTGACAAACATTGGGAACAGACGTGTTTTTAAACAAATTGGCAAAGTCTCTTTTTCTCTCCCCCTCTTGTGCTGTCCAAAATAAAAGTTAATTGTTTTAGAGCTTGGTATGGGGTTTTTTTTGTTTTTGTTTTTTTAAGAATTTCATGGCAACCTGTTTTTATTTGTCACAGGGCTTTTAATGCTTTCCTACAGAGATACTGTTATAGTTGCAGCATGTTGTGTTACTGGAAAGAAAAATATAAGGTACTGTGCATTTGGAGAAAATGAATGACACAGCCAAATGAGGCCACTGCCTTCCTGCTCACAGGCTGGGAGGAAATGAATTTGCACTTGGCTACACTACATAAACTTATCCTTCAGTCCCATGAATCTTACTGCTATTTCAGCTTCTACGGGAGGAAAATATGAACATATCATTCCTTTTTTATGACAATACAACCTGCTGTAGAATCAGGCATACATAATATGATGGTTGCATGACCTTGATTTTACCATCTGGATCAGAGGTGGGTTCTTACCAGTTCGGACCGGTTCTATAGAACCGTTAGTAACTTGGCGGCTTGGGTCACTGCCGGTTGCAGCGACCCAGGCCTGCCACACCCCCAAGCCGGTTCTCTTGACGGTGCCTATGGCGCCACCATCTTGTTTTTTGCTTCTGCACATGTGCAGAAACTTTTTTTAGTACTGCACATATGCGTGCCCACACATGCAGCACGCGCACAGCGCATCCCTGAACGAACCAGCAGCAGCAGAATCCGGCATCCACCCCTGATCTGGATTTTTTTTTTACCTGTTTCAGTGCAAATCAAAATCATGTTTCAGTTTGAGCTGTCCCAACAGTAACTAATTTGAGACAATTATGGCAAGCAACATAATGTAATAGAAAATATTTTCTATTTTTATTTATTTGATTTTAATTTCATGCATTTTTGTAAAATGTGCAGGTAGTAACATAAGCAGACACACTTTACTGAGAAATTAACTGAACTATTTTAATGCATAGGATACTGGTGTAGTCACCTGTGAATCAGAAGCGGCTACACACGTTTTAGTCTTCAGATTTATTTATAGCAGGGGCAGAAATCACAAAGTTGATGCCATTTTAATATAATTTTGTATCACCTGCTCACTTGCTCAGATCTTCTGGCACCATCAAGGTGCTTTTTGTTTCATTGGAAAGGAACAATTCCCTCTTACTAACTATATTGCATTATTTAAGCTCTGTTCTCTGTTTTATTGACAGGCAGGATGCAAGGTCCTATGCAATTCAATACAACATCCTATTATCATACTAGCGTTTGAATGCATTACAATCCCCTTCAGGAGCTCAACATTTTAAAGTGTTGTGGCAACAGAATCAGTCCTTCCAGGTCCCATCCATGTTTACTGGCGAGATTTGAAATGCCAAAGTCACTACATTCAGATTAATACAATTCTAGGCTGCCCTGTTGTCAGGAACACAAAAGGCAAAGTTCCCAATTCTGCACAGCTCTGGATCCAATTTGTTTGAATTCTTACATTAAACAAGATCTGGGATTCCCGTGTGCGTTCGCAGTGCCAGGACTGTGTTGAATAATGTGATTAGCATCGTAACTGAATTATTTCATTTTCTATGTTGGGATTGGCTTTTTAAAAGTACCCAAGTTTAGCACATGGTCTTTAAAGATAAAGTGTGCTTTATGAGCACAACCTATGATAATCTCAGCCCTTTAAGACAGGGTCAAGAAAGGGAAGGAGGATGAATGTCAGGAACACTCTATCACAGTAGAATCTATCTCATAACAAAAAAAAAATCAAAAAATCAAGTGGAGTTATTTTGTGTTTCTTTCTCATGCTTTTCATTTTCCAGAATTGAATTATCTTTTATTCCTTTTTAACAAATGAATAATGGCCCCCTCATGCTTATCCTTTCTCAAGGTCAGATCTACAATTTACAAATTCTACGAATGTGGTTAATATTTTTCCTTCCTGTCCTCTGGTTAAATATGTCTGAGGAGAGAGCCGTAGAAAATGTCATGGCTTCCCTTCATGCTTCCAATTTTTCAACACCTAAAGACACTTATCAACTTTTCACATATTAGTGTTATGCTGCAATGTTTAAGGAATAATGTATCCAACGATCAATAGAAGTGTGAGAGGACTACATAAACTCCGATTTCTCACAGTAGTCTCTCTCTCTCTCTCTCTCTCTCTCTCTCTCTCTCTCTCTCTCTCTCTCTCTCTCTCCCTTTTCCTTTTCTCTAATCCTGGTAAAAGATTTTGTACCTCCATACTTTCTATACAACCTTTCAAGCTGCCATATATTAAAACTTGTACCTAAATCAGATCTAAAGAATTGAGTTTACACTGCATTGATATAAATCTTGAACAATTCAACTTTAGTCAGCAATGCTATAATGGCTTTTCATTGAGGCATTTAATTACAGACATTTGAGTCAAGTGTTGAAGTTGATTTAGGAATTAAAGAAGCAGGTAAATGGAAGCTATAAGCAATTATTTCGGTCACATAGCTAAAACAAGGAACAAAGGATTGTAATGAATCCAGAATCTGGTAGCTTGTTTTGGTTAAGCCCTCAAATCATCAGTATGAGACATTTCCTGCTCTGAATGTGCCTCTGGAAAGTATTAATGAAGCATTAAGTGAACATAAATGGTACATTTATGTTTGGTAAACTCAATGTTTTAACTTTGACAGTTTTTTATGGTAACCCTGTGGAGAACAATGTCCTTAGAAAATACATCAGGTACGACCTGATTTCAGTGTTTTCAAGGAGAAAACTTCCACCACATATTTATGGTAAATTGAATAATAACTGAGATGAGCAAGCGGCCCTAATCCATTTTAGCATCTTAATATGCTTAAGTTTCCAATTATGTAATAGTATCCACTCTTAGTACAAAGCTATGGAAACAGAATATGAAGCAAAATTTATCACTACAGCCAACATAAAAAAGAAAAGTGGCGGCATTGGGGAAAGGTTTCATGGTCAATTGTCAACAGTGATTAAATTCCAATGCTCTTATTTAAGAACTTACATGAAACTTACTGAAACAGTAAATCTATCCAACATCTGAAAGGCTGAAGAAAAGGAACCTAAACTAGAAAACATGGAAATGTTGGAATGGGTATTAGTTGTTCCTTGTGTTACACTCTCTGTGTGTCCTTTTCACTTTTCCTACCTTCATTCCTGACCTTTTGCAACAATTGGAAAATGCCAGCTACCTGGTACGTGGTATGTGGCTATGATCATCTCATGATACTGTCATTAAAAGATACTGAATTGAAGTCTATAGCTCTTGGAATTCACCTCATGAGGAAGATATGTTGGATATGTTCACCACCTTGAATTATTTGCAGAAAATGAAATAAAAAATAAAGGTGAGATATAAATAACTAAATACATAAATAACTCTTAACCTGAAACATCTTATATATACTTTGGAGATGCCTATATCCTTGCTAAATACTTTTGATTTGCATATATGAAAAGTTTATCTTTAATGTGTGTGTGTGTGTGTGTGTACATACAGTACATACATACATACATACATACATACATACATACATGTGTGTGTGTATTTGTGTGTGTGTGTGTGTGTGTGTAAAGGTAAAGGTTCCCCGCACTCATACATGCTAGTCGTACACAACTCTAGGGGGCGGTGCTCATCTCTATTTCAAAGACAAAGAGCCAGCACTGTCTGATGACGATTCCGTGGTCATGTGGCTGGCATGACTATATGCCGAAGGCGCACGGAACACTGTTACCTTCCCACCAAGGTGGTCCCTATTTTTCTACTTGCATTTTTTACATGCTTTCGATCTGCTAGGTTGGCAGAAGCTGGGGTAAGTAACAGGAGCTAGGGATTCGAACTACCGAACTGCCAACCTTTCTGATCGACCGCGTCCCCTAACATGTTATAACATACATAACATGTTATCTTTGCAACAATAGATGCTGCAGTGTTATTCAATTTCATTACTATGAGAACAGACAACTTATCGTGGCTCAAAATTTACTGGCATGTTTACAAAATGACTTTTTGTGTGGATAAGGGTAAATATATCCTAAAGCAGGTGCCTCACAAGACATCTTGCTAAAGATACCCAGTATATAAATAATTATAATTTGGAACAGCCATAAATCACAGCCTTCAGCTTTAATCCTTACTGAATTCCAACAGAAATCAAACAAGTAATGCTATATTATTTTTCTTTTGTGTTTTTCATGCATTTCAAATATGGTCAAATCTTCCAACTTTGGAACAATCATTTCAAATTAGAATTCACACTGGACTCTTTAAAAAGCTAATTAGTGACAGCCATTAGCATTGACTTATTCCTCTGCATTAAGCAGTAAATGAGCACCATGGTTTGCAAAGTAAATACCCACCACAGCTCTCAGGTTGCTAAGCATGTTGGTTGCTTACTTTTCCTGTCAGTTCCTATGAGTTTCCTATTGGGCAGGAAGATTAGTATGGCGTTTTCCATGCAGACTTCATACATTCATGATTTCTCTTGGCCAGCCTCACACAGCTTATTATAATGCCAAGGGCTAAATATGATAATGATTAATTATCTACTCTGACAGTGTTCAATTAGACTACTGTTCTCTCAATGCAGAACAGCTTTGAAACACATATGAAGGCAAACATTCTTAAAAGCACACGTTTAGCTGCAACTAAAACCATCGCAGGCTGGCTTGACTAAGAAAGAGCTGGTGATAGGTAGACAGACAAATAATATATGACTATTTTTTTTAATTAGAATTGACATGGAAGCATAATTATTTGCACTTAGTCCTAATTTACTGCACTTGAAAACAAGAATATACACACTCAGCTACCACAAAAAGTATACTAACAGTTCATTACTGTACTGTTATGAAACAGGTTAATTTACCTTCTCTACTATATGAACGAGTTTCTGCTTTAGCATATTAATATACTATACAATATACTGTAATTTAATATATTTATATTGCAAATGGTTTGTGGAAACTGAATAGGCTATCAAATAAAAAAAAAGCTAAGTATGTTTATATTCTTTTGTGGTGCGTCTTTTCCCTGAGAACAAACACACACACACACACACACATACACACACACACACACACACACACACACACACACACACACACCTATGCATATACTGTATGTCTCGCTCTGTGTTTAAATGTACAGTTACGTGGTATTTGGTTACAAATCCTGTTCTCACTAATGTAAAATTAACTCTCTTGATTTGTGCCACATAAACTATATTCACAAATAAGTAACCCACAAGCCTGTTCAGTCAATGTATTCATGTGTAACTAGGAATGTGCAAGGAATGCTAAGCAGCCTCTTCCCTCTCCTAAGTTGCACAAATGAAGTCACTGAAGAATAATTCCACAATGGGGGCCTTCAGTCTGTAGATGGAAGGCAATCAGATTGGTTGCCAACATGATAGTTGGGTTTCATAGAGGCATGGCATTTATGGCTCGGTACTATGACCTAAATCTGATCCAGTTTCTATATTTTAACAATATGCTAATCCAAATTATAATATGATTTAGTAAATCACTAAATTTGGCTTTTACTGGTTTAATAAATCAGTTATTGTGACTGATACAGTATGTCACAATATCGGTAGGGATATGCAGATAGTCTAATGGTCACAGGTATGACACATACATATACACATATATGTATATGTGTGTGCATGTGTGTATATAAAACAAAAATTATATGTAAGATAAATTTTCCCAGTGCATGCATTTTGTGTAACTTTTTTCAATAAAAATGCATTTATACACACATATACTAGTAAACTCTAAATTACCTTGTCATTCGTGTCAGTATTGCTTCTGTCCCATGTAATTTCTTTTGAAAAGAAATATATGACAAGTTTATTATACATTGTATGCATCCCATGAAAGGCTGGTTCTAAGATTTAAGCTCAGAATGCCACCCAGAAAAATCCCAGAGAGGTTGTAGGCTCTCTGTTATATCTGACTAGGAAAAACATTTTAAAAAATCCAACCATATTTAGAATAGAATGGAATGAATGAGCTGGAAGGGATCTTGGAGGTCTTCTAGTCCAGCCCCCTGCTCAAGCAGGAGAACCTATACTATTTCAGATAAATGACTGTCTAGACCTGTGATGGTGAACCTATGGCACGCGTGCCAAGGTGGCACACAGAGCCCTCTTTGCGGGCATGCAAGCCATCGCCAAGATCAGCTCCACCTGCATGTGCACACGCCTCCCGCCGGCCAGCTGATTTTTGGCCAATTTCCAGACATTTTTTTGCCCTCCCCAGGCTCTGGAGGCTTTCCTTGAGCCTCCGGGAGGACGAAAATGGCCTCCCCTGGGCTCCGGAGGCCCTCCAGAGGGGGCGGGAGGAGCAAGGGAGGTTGTGCATGTATGCATGGGAGGCGTGGGAGCGCAGGGGGGTGCACATGCATGAGGGGCGGGGTGCACGGGGGTGTCACACATGCATTACATTATGGGTCCGGCGCATGCACGCTTTTGGTACGTGATGAGAAAAAGGTTAGCCATCACTGGTTTAGACTCTTCTTAAAAACATCCAGTGATGGAGCGTCCACAATTTCTGGAGGTCAGCTGTTCCACTGGTTAATTGTCCTCACTGTTAGGAAGTTTCTCCTTAATTCCAGGTTGCTTCTCTCTTTGATTAACTTCCAACCATAGTTTCTTGCCTTGCCTTCTGGTGCTATGGAGAATAATTTCACTCTCTCCTCTGTGTGGCAGCCCTTCAAGTATTGGAATACTGCTATCATGTCACCCCTAATTCTTCTTTTCTTTAGACTAGCCAAACCCAAATCCTGCAGCCGTTCTTCATATGTTTTAATCTCCAGGCATTAGATCATCTTAGTTGCTCTTCTCTGAACTTTTTCCAAAGTCTCAACAACTTTTTTGTAGTATGGTGACCAAAATTGGTTGCAGTATTCCAGGTGTGGTCTTGCTAGGGTTTTATAAAGTGGTACTAAACTTTAAACTGACACATATTTAAGTAGTTCTTATCTCTATGATTAATAGCTAGAAGTTTTGGAAAATTAGCTTTAGTTTTTATCGCACAGGTTTCTATAAAGCTAAGAGTCTGTATGCCTAATTGTCAGAGAAATGTAGTATAAGATGCTGCACACAGCTAATGTCTTTATTGCTTCTCTTCCAACTTCTTAATATATGCATTCTCTGAGACATAGAGGTGTCATTTTGATACTTTGCAAATAATTCCAACATTTTAAAATTGTTATTCAGCTATAAAGCATCTTTTTAAAAATATGGTATTTTTTTTTGCCTTTCCAGTAAGAAAAGGTGAATAAATTCTTGCACCGATAAAGCTGAAAATGACCTCTGCCTTAAATCTGACAGTTGATGTTTATGTAAGGCAGTTTCATATAGTGGTTTGCATTTTTCATAAATTTATTGCCATTAGAAAAGGAGAGTTTATAATTATATTTAGGTACTTGGTGGCCACTTTCTGTGGATTCTGAAGTTTAAAGAAAAAAATATTTCTGCATGGAGTAAGATTCACATCTGTGCTGGATTAAAAAAAAACCAGATAGTTTTACATGCTACTTGGCATCTTCATGAGAATTTACTGCTGGTGATGGAGGAGATTCGTTACCTAATTTGTTCCTTTTCTCTAAATTGTACCCCTAAGTTGGCTCTGTTACCCTAATGGTAATACTATGTTCAAGCCATACTATAGTATCCAAAACATCAATACAGAGTTCCTTCTGTATTAAAATTTATATATTCATACATTAGAATAAATTTGCCAGACATTTGTAGTTGGAAAGTGGACTCCAGTCTGAAGAAAAGTAGGGTGTTTTTTGATAGTCCATTCTGTGACTGTATAGAGCAAGGAATAAAAACCTTATTAAAGGGACCCAGCAGGGGTGGGTTCCTTCCGGTTCGGACCGGATCGCCTGAACCGGTAGTGACCTGCTGGTGACATCACTGTCGGTGCCATTCTGTGTGCACCACCATCTTTTTTCCCCTTCTGCAGCTTGAAAAAGAGCCCTCCCACCCGCCCGCGGATGAATTCTGACCTTTATTTTTTCGCCCGAAGCACAGCTGATGAGTTACTCAGCTGTGTTTCAGGCTTTTTCCTGCTTCGTGCAAGCCAAGCATACGTGCAAGCCAAATCACGCGAGGGGACATGCACCCGCGCGAGTTGAGGGGATACGCGTGCGTGAAACATCGCGATGCGAACCGGTGGCGAAGGTAAGTGGAACCCACCCCTGGGACCCAGGTGTGATCTTTCAAAACTAAGGCTGTGCAGACATTCTCCTCCATTCTTTCAGCACTGCTGATTGCTGGACTAAGTAAATCAGTGTTAGATGTAGCAAATGGATAAGGTAATGCTTCCATAGCCATAACATTCCCACAGTGATTCTTTTTGTCAGAATCAATAGATATATTCTTTTCAATGATTCATTGACTCTTCTTGGAATCTCTTTTGATAGCAAAAAGGAGAAAAAGGAGGAAAAGGAAAACCCTTCTCAATACCATCAACTATATTGGAGATTAATTTGTTCAGCCTAGGTTGAAAGCCAGTAAGCCAACTAGGTTACCAGACCCAATTTTTGTCTCTTTCTGATTCTTTTTTTTTTTGTTAGTCTTAACCAGGTCTTTTGTCCCCCATTTTTGTCCCCCATTTTTCCCAACTAGCACTGCCTGGATTAGCAACACTTTAGCATAGAAAGTGGAAGTCTCCTAAAGGAAAATTCAACTTTTCTTTCTCTCTTTCTTCTACATCAAAGTCACTCAGGAGAACTGCAAAGACAGTCAGCTGCCTCAGAACTTTTCCATTACTTGCCAACCTTTTGCTGATCCCATGGAAAAGTGTCTTTGAACCTCATGAAATCATAGACTCCTTACAGACTAGACTTGAACGGAGTTAGTATGACTTTCAAACAGAGGCCTCTCAAGATCCTCCACAGAATTAAACTTGTAGCACAGGGGAACTGGGCTCCAAGAGAAACTCAAATAGAGTGCTTTGGGGGGGATTTGGAGAGGGCACTTGTCCTGGAAAGCCCGGCCGAGTTCGTTCACAACATGTGTATGCATATATTTTAGATATTCACAGAAGTCTCCTTGAAAGTCTTATTCTTTTTGATGGGGGCTTCTCTTTAGAGATATGCCTTATTTTTCCTTCCTTCTCCTGCCTCATTTTTGAAGGCAATAAATGCTGTTGACTACCTCCCTTACTTGATTGATTAGATGCCTGCCTCTGACTAAGTTTTTTTTCCTTCCCTAAATGCTAAAATTGCAAGTTTTAAGCTTTTATCTTGATCATTGATTTCACAAAATTTCGGGTTTATCACTGCCTTTACCATCTTTACTGACTACATCAGGGGTGGGTTTCTCCCGGTTCGGACTGGTATGGGCATATCGGTAGCAGCCCATTGATGATGTAATTTTAGCATCACGGTTCCGTTACTGTCTGTACTGGTCCGTGCACGCCACCATCTTTTTTAAGGAATTTTCAGCGATTTTTTTCGGGTTTGGATGGCTTCTCCTCATCCTCTGCTTTGCTTCAGCAACCATTCAAAGTTACTACAGTCCTCAATGAATAGTGGTTAAAACTAGTCCTTGGAATTCTGGTAGTCCCAGCATCCCCACATTGATATGATCACACCCTTGGCAACCAGCTTGCACTTATGACTGCCTGCAGTTCCTTGCAATTGTGTCACTGTGATTTACAAATGTCCTTGCTGGTTTCCCCAGAGAGTCAATGGGGAAGGAAGGTTATAAGTCACGGGGGTAAGTATCCACCATCTGCATACCCTTCCTGAGTCTTGCCATGGCTCTCTCTCACCCTTGTGCACCCTCACTTACCCTCCTAAAGCCATGCTGCATCTCTCTTATACTCTTATGCAGCTCCACATATCCTTGTGCACGTCTCCCTGAGCCTTGCTGTACCTCTCTTGCACCCTCACACACTTCCACATGCCTTCCTTCACCCAACAGCAACCACTTATCTGCTTGCTGGCTTGCTTGCAAGCTACCAGGACTTTCAAGTTCCTGACGGTTTCCCCAATGACTTGATGTGGGAAACCAGCAGGAAGTTGCCTTGCCTAATAGCCATGACATTAGGACAGTTAGTGCTGTCATATAAGCAATGTATCCATGCTTTACAATCACATTGCTTAATGACAGAAATGTTTGTCCCATTTGTCATTGTAAGTCAAAGACTGCCTATACTATCATAAATGTATTCAAGGTTGGGTTCTACTTACCTTCCCTACCAGTTCGGGGTCGCACCGGAAGTGCGCGTTTCACTCCCGGGTTAAACTGGTCTGTGCAGAGCATTATCTTTGTACATGTGCAGAGCGTTATCTTCACGTAAATTTTGCTCTGGTGGACGGATTTCAAGCTGGAGGACCAGTTCAAGGGTGTGTCCAGCCAGCCATCGCAGCCAGTTCGGCGAGCGGGGGGAAATTCCCGTTACCGGTTCTATAGAGCCAGTCCGAACTGGCAGGAACCCACCTCTGGATGTATTGTATATAGAACAACTAAACTATATAAACTTCATAGCATTGGTTTGGAGTAAAGGGCACCAGGAGTAAATGCCAGAAATATGATTGCTTATCAGATTATTAGGGGGAATTGGCAAGTCTTGGAGGAATTAAGCAATGCTTACACTCTACCAATTATATGATCACCACCAAATGAAGTTACTTCAGCAAATACACCCTTATGCTTGCTAAGAAACTTGTAATTCCCCTCAGCACATCCATCAAAACATTAAATGTATATTTATTAAATTTATACTGGAATATCCATTTTGCAATTAATGAAATGAAAATAAATGCACAGTGTTATTAAAATACTAAATACAGTATGTCTCTAGAAGAGCCACAGAAATGGCACAGCCATTCTTTTATCCTGTATATCAAGTTCTACCTGGAGTTCTATGGAATAGTTTAAGGTAAAATGCACAGAGATCTGACAAGCATGAATGCTGGTCACAGAATGAACCTTTCCTGATTTTAATCAGATTGTGTAGAAGCAGACTGTGTTTCTACAAGCAGTCTGCATATATTGAAGATTTTGTGTATCAGAGCTAGCAATGATAGTTGTTCCTCATGTAGAATATTTTGTTAGTTCAAATACAATGACTACCATATCCTACTACAAATGAACGGGACAGATGCTATATTATAACAGGTGTCTTCAGGGTGGTATAAGGTATCAAAGTCAAGATAGTGTTCACAAATGTTTGTAGAAGGGTCAGGGGTTGTTTGTGTAATCATGAATGCCACCATAGCGCCTCTGCCCCACATGCCTTTGGCCATTAGGCATCAAAGGCTGTTTCGTAGCACTTAGGAATTATTGGTTACAGTGATTCCCAAGTGATCCTCCTGCTTGTCAGGCAGTGGTTTTATATTGCCTGTTACATTTATTTTATTTATTTATTTATTTTGTGAGATTTATATACCGCCTCACAGTGCAAGCACTCTCTAAGCGGTTTACACCAGTAAGCAATGTATATTTATATTGCCCCCAACAATTTGGGTCCTCATTTTACCTACCTCGTAAGGATGGAAGGCTGAGTCAACCTTGAGCCAGTGAGATTTGAACCGCTGACCTGCGGATCAGTGTCAGCTAAAGTGACCTGCAGTACTGCCTCTAACTGCTGCACCACCTCGGCTCCCTTTCTTTCAGATCTTTCTTACATAAACTCAGGACACTTCAAATGTGGTAGAATGCAATGTGTGTTACCTTCAAGCTGCTATTGTATATGCAGGGAGCTGCATCCCTATTAAATATAATGGTTTATTCCTGAGCACGTGATTAATATGTTCCTAGTACGCATGTGTACATTCCTTTCTTTGATCAGTCCTTCTGTTCCAGCTTCTGTGGAAGCAAGATGTGTTTTTTTATAGCAAAGATGTGATTAATGAGATTTATTGTTTTTGTACCGAAATAAATATTTTCTACTTAGAACTTTAAACTGTGGTTTCTTTTCTAATGTCAGAGTTCCAGGAAAAGATCTATTTTCACCTCTGATGAGAGTTACTCTTATCTTGACACTGCTTGAGCAGGGGGTTGGACTAGATGACTTACAGGGTCCCTTCCAACTCTAATAATAAATCTAAATCAATCTTTCTGGGTCCATGGAGCATCAGCAGCAGTGATGACAGCGGTGTGTGTGTGTGTGTGTTTCACATGTGCAACCTAGATCCCATGCATGCGCAAATGAAGGTTCATGTGCTCACCTGCCCCTTCCATGGCCTGGTTCCCAATAGGCTGCAAACCACTACCGGTCTGTGGCCCGGCTGTTGGGGGCCTTTAATCTGTTATGAAAACTAACTTTGATCTCATAACAGAAGAATTATTCTGAATAATAGCAAAAAATAGCTTTCTTCCCCTGAGAGGGGGGGGATTTGAATTTTTTATCTGCACAATTTAAATAATGTACAATTTCCATCCATTAAAAAAAACTTAGTACTTTCTCTAGTTAATTTTGTTTTCCAAAATGCTGCTGATCCTAAACTGGCTGGAGTGTTTCCATGGAAATAATACAAATGACAGGGAATTATTAGCAAACATCGCTTTATTATTTCCAGTCCAGTCCAAAATGTTTGCTTATAAGTTATTAATTGAAGCCCAAAGTGAGGTGTTTTATTTAGGTATAATTCAGTATAAAATAAAAGCAACCATCCTTTTTTATGAATTATTTACTATTTCTCCTCTCGGATAATTTGAGGACTGTGCTAAACTCAAATGGAAGCTCTCTGGTCAGGATTTACTGAAGGCTTCTTTACTGCAATTAATACAATATAATAAAACATAGTTGGATCTTAAAAGATAGCTGAATTCTGGCTTTTTTCCATATCATCTGTACTACCTAAATAACTCCTGTTAAAGTCAATAATCCTTCTTCCAAGGCACATCTCTGCAAGTGCTTATAAAGGATAGCTTCACTATTGGTGGAAGGAGCTGCTGGGAAGTTAAGAAGAATGTTTTCATTACTGCTATATGCTCTCATTCTGTTGTCTTAAAGGGAGATAGTAGAGTAAAAGGCTTCTAGGGATAATAGTCCTGGAGGCAATGCTGAAATCAATGCTAAAATCAGTAATTCCACTCTGGCTGGGGCAGATCCAGCAAACCTCCAAGATCTTTTCAAGGGTGAAATCCAGCAGGTTCTGACAGGTTCTGGAGAACCGGTAGCGGAAATTTTGAGTAGTTCGGAGAACCGGTAGCGGAAATTTTGAGTAGTTCAGAGAACCAGCAAATACCACCTCTGCCTGGCCCCAGAGTGGGGTGGGAATGGAGATTTTGCAATATCCTTCCCCCAGGAGTGGGGAGGGAATGGGGATTTTGCAGTATCCTTCTCCTGGAGTGGGGTAAGAATGGAGGTTTTGGAGTATCCTTCCCCTGGAGTGGGGAGGGAATGGGGATTTTGCAGTATCTTTCCCCTGCCATGCCTACCAAGCCACGCCCACCAAGCTACACCACGCCCACCAAGCCACACCCACAGAGCTGGTAGTAAAAAAAAATTGGATTTCACCACTGGATCTTTTCCTGCATCCACAGATAGGTTATGAAGTTCACCCACTGAATCCCAAGCACGGATAGTGCTGTAAGGGTGCAGCAGCAGAGTCCCATAGGTCAGATATACTAACCAAGAAGTTGGTTAGCAGTAGAGTAAACACCAATGAATAATATCCCTCAGCTTTTTTTATTTATTTATTGGCCTCAGTCTTGAGAGAAATAACCAAGAACAACTTTTAGACCATCATGTTTACCTTGTTATGCCATGCTTTGAACTCTGGATTCCACCTCACTTTGTCTCTTATCTTTTTATCATATACTTGGTCTTGGCCTGTGCCAAGCCTGAGACTACATGTACACTTGCCATCTTAAGATACTGGTGAAAAAGATTCTTTTAAATCTTTTGAAAAGTTGTGTCTGAGTTTGCATATCTCTAGACCAGGGATTCCCAACCCCTGGCTGGTGCATGCGCACGCACGCACAGCTCAACTTGTGTAAGTGGCTGGCGCACATGCAAAGGTTGACTTACCCAAATGGCTGGCTGCCACCACACGCAACTCAACTTGCATGAATGGTGGCCAGGTGCACATGTATGTGCTGGCCTTCTCCTTGTGCACGGCAATTCCCCTCTCCTCTGCCACCCACTGGGCCACCAACTGCAGTTCTAGATTACAGCTGGCATCCTGCTTACTCTCTTGTTGGCTGGCAGCCAACTGTGGTAGCATAAAAGAAACAGACGATCAGCCTGGAGACCAATAACCTCAGTCTTCAAACCAGGTTTTGAAGCCATCTGGAACTAAGTGAAGAAGAAACTAACTGTTCCTTCATTCACCTTCTTTTAAAAGATTGAATCCTGTATCAAGAGAAAAAGGTGGCATCTGTAATGGAGGGAGGGGTAGGTAGGAATGGTATTGATATCACATAAAGCTATCAATGGTTATTTAGCATGACAAATGGACACCTCCAGAACTGGAAATGCTACCCTTGTGTGTATTGAATCCAAAGCAATGAAATAACACTGTCTTCCTGCTTGTATTTAAGTTTCCTCTGGTTGATTCCCTGTGGAACCAAAGACTGGCTGAAAATTATTTTCGATCTGACTCAGAATTTTTTTGTACATTCTTAGATGTCTTTACTTATATGTGGTTTAACAGGTGGACATTGCTGTTTCTTCTCAAGCAAAGCATCAAATAAGAAGAATAAAAGAGTAATGTCATTCACTTTCTCTCAAACACAGATAAGATTTAGCATGCAGTTACTGGCACTATGTTACTGTCCACTAGCAAGCGAGAGGCTTCATTTATCAACTGCACTTCTTCAAGATCGCCCTATTAAAGATCATGTGGGTGATTTACACAGAAATATTAGAGTGAAGTGATGGAAGGGGAGTCTGGGAGGTGCAATGAAAAGACATGCATTAGACAAGAAATAATGCTGCAGTTTTAATCTTTCCACCCACACTCCTTATGGTGCTGCCATGTGGCTCTTTTTATTATTGCTTGCTTATCTGTCTTCCTAGTGACTGAACCATTTAAAAGTTTGAAGTTATGAAATGAATTGCAAAAATGAAAAATATTTTTTTAAACCCACTTTGGATAGAATTTGCTTCTAGAGATAGGATTGTTTATTTGGAAGTATGCTCTGTTGCAATTGATGAAACCTTGCTCTCAGTAAAAATGTTAAGACTAAACAAATGTATACCATTCAATGTGACTGTTTATACTCAATTATGTGTAAAACTGTAGAGCTACAGTCTCAAGTTATAACCATTAATAAGTACACTCACTATGACAAATTGTGAAATCTAAGCCTGCACTTAAGTCTTTTATGTGTTTCACAGCCAAAGTACCATATTTTTCGGAGTATAAGACGCACCTTAGATTTTGGGGAGGAAAATAGGGGGAAAAAATCTACCTACCAGGTATTCATCTGGCTAGCGTCCTTAGTCTGGTCAGCTTCAGCACATTATTTTATCCCCTGGTTAAGGCTGAAAAAAAACCTTTTTCGGAGGGAATAGCAATGAAAACAAGCCTGCAAAGACTTAGGGCTGGAAAAAAACTTCTTCGGAAGGAGTAGGAATGAAAAAATCCTGCAAGCTGGGAAGATCGTTGGCACCTCGTTAGGGCTGAAAAAACCTTTTTCAGAGGGAGTAGCAATGAAAACAAGCTGGGAAGAGCCGGGGAAGATCGTTAGCACCTTGTTAGGGCTGGAGGAAAAAAGCTCCAAAAAAGCTACATTCTGAGTATAAGCACCCAAATTTTCAGCCTCTTTTAGGTGCGTCTTATACTCTGAAAAGTACGGTATTTTTTCCTCCAAGCTCTGCATTATTGAAGAGTAGAAAGATCTGAAGATACAAGGCCTCTGCCTTGGAGACTAGCACTCTTCTTTTCTTATCATAGTTGACATGTTCTGTCCTTGTTACACGCTTCTCTGTGTGCAGCTTGATATACAGCGATGCTCTGTGTATGTATTTTTGTCCTCAGATGAATGTGTACCACAGATTAGGCTGGATTCTTCATGGTTCTTCTGTTTCCTCTGAATGCTAAAGGAAATGGAGTTTGGCTTCCCAGGTTGCACTTATTTTTGGAGTGAGGGTTGATGGGTAGATGACTCTTAAAGGGCTGGGTCAGCTTTCAAACAATACAGATTGGTATTTGACCCCGGCCACTAGATGGGGCCAGAGAACAACAGCAGTGTATACACAAATTATATGGTGGTGCATGACAGACATTGTTCAATTGGGAATGCTGTGTTTCCCCGAAAATAAGACCATGTCTTATATTTTTTTGAACTCTGAAACAAGCGCTTGGCCTTATTGCCATGCACTCAAAAGCCCGATTGGGCTTATTATCAGGGGATTTATTACTTTGGGGAAAACAGGGTACATAATTGGGGAAATATCACTAACCTGATGATCTTCAGCCCATTTCACAATACTATCTGTGTCTAATGTTCAGCCACCTCACCAAGAGATCTTAAATATAATCCAAGCTTGATGCTAAATGGATCCTTGGTACAGATAGTAGCAAATTCCATACTACAGTCCTTCTTCTGAGATATAATAGGAGCCGAGGTGGCGCAGTGGTTAAAAGCAGCACTGTGACCTTCAGCTGATTGCTAGTTCAGCAGTTCAGCTGTTCAAATCTCACCAGGCTCAAGGTTGACTCAGCCTTCCATCCTTCTGAGGTGGGTAAAATGAGGACCCAGATTGTTGGGGACAATATGCTGAACTCTGTAAACCGCTTAGAGAGGGCTGTAAAGCACTATGAAGCAGTATATACGTCTAAGTGCTATTGCTATAATGATTGTGAGCAACACATCCTCAGTTGGCTTGGCATCAGGAAACCTCTAGGGATGTCTATTTCAACCAATACCTACTCATTAAAGATGGTTATCTAGAAATTAGACGGGCCCCTTGGGTAATGGTATTCTAGAAACCCATTACTCATCTTTCACAGAATATTTGGGATGTGAACTTTAACTATCATAATTTGCTCTTTATTATGACTTATATCCTATTTTTGTAGGCTTAATTATTGAGATGCATTCTGCTGTGGAATACATTTTTCATTTGTTAATCCCCCTTCCTTTTCTTATTTTGGAGGTTTTATTTAGTGGTTTTTTGTTTTTGTTTTTTGTTTAGCTTTTCTTACAATAGATATTTTACTTTATTTTGTTAAAACTTGCCAGGAGTCAGAATTATTCAGCAGCAGCATTAATTTATTAATTAATATAATTAAATACTGAAAAAGTTGTGCTGAGGGAATTATTCTTTATTCAATTGAATGTTCTAATTTAGCAGCTTAAGTCCACATTATTTACATTATTCATCCTATTTACCTTAAGGACAGGTTAAAAAATTATTTTGATACTGCTGTGAAGGATGTT
This sequence comes from Diadophis punctatus similis, assembly GCA_023053685.1. NCBI lineage: Eukaryota > Metazoa > Chordata > Lepidosauria > Squamata > Dipsadidae > Diadophis > Diadophis punctatus. Next base: position 257,573,102 of record JALIGW010000001.1, on the reverse strand, counting down.
ATATCCAGATTAAGTTGTCTTTCCTTTCCTGTGTAAAATGAAATCAAGGAATATCCTTTATGCATTATCTTGTCTTTGTTAGACATTGTGATTGTTTGTCATCCAGACATCTGCAATAATTGTGGTTTAAATATTTGCATTTTGTATCTGATTCTAATTCAATGATACAATCCTGGTGGCATCTGAATGTCAAAAGGATTAGGTATGTAAACATGGTAAGAAATACTTCTGGTTTAGATGCTAATAAAGAGATTAACTTTCAAACTAATCAATTTCTATAACTTGAAACCATTTCTTCCAAACTAGAAAATGTGCTCAGGTAACTTATCTATCTATCTATCTATCTATCTATCTATCTATCTATCTATCTATCTATCTATCTATCTATCTATCTATCTATCTATCTATCTATCTATCTATCTATCTATCTATCTATCTATCTATAGATATAGATATAGATATAGATAGATATATCTACAGTATCTACAGTATATCTATATCTACAGTATCTATCTCTATCTCTCTATCACTCTATCTCTCTAACATCTATCTCTCTATCTGTCTATCTGTATATGTATGCATATGTATGTATGTATGTATGTATGTATATCTATACATACATACATACATACATACATACATACATACATACATACATACGGAAGTATTGAAGCCATTGCTTCTTCATGAGGTTGCCAGTATCTTGAGTCCATCTATTTTATAAGGGCCAGTAAACTGCTACTATACCTATAGCTAATGGATCTACAAAATGGATAAAGGGTTCATGCATAGTTATAAAGATGCATATTGTTTGTGGGTATATTTAATTACCCAGCAAATTGGTTATGCATTTTTAGGGGTACCTGCAGTGCAGGATTCCAGTATCTTGAACTTCATCATGCACACTGAGCTAAATGAGTCAAGTGGTGAGACAACATTTTTTTTACTATAGATAATTCTCAACTTTCTACCAACTACAATTGGGAAGAGAATTTACATTGCTAAGCTATGTGTTCATTAAGCAAGTCGTATCTAATTTGATTGCTTTTTTTGTCATGGTCATTAGCAAATCCTATGATTGTTAAATAAGTACGGCTTCCCTTGTTATCTTGCTTGTTGGAAGTCCCCTAAGAAGGTTGCGAACAGTGATCAAGTGACCCCCCCCCAGATGCTGCAGTCATAAATACGTGGTTGCCAAGTGCCCGAATTGTGATCATGTGACCATGGTGAGGCTGCACTGATTGTGAATGCAAAGACCAGTCATAAATCATTCTTTCCAACCCTGTTGTAACTTCGAACAGTCATTAAATGAATGGCTGTAAGTCAAGTACTATCTGACGTCTTCTTGTTTGCATTCTTACTCGTCATCGTCAAAAATTACAAACATTTTCAAGTTCACTGTTTGGACCTATCCTGTGCAATTACTGAATGTGAGAACTATGATACATCATTGTCCCAAAGTTGGTTTTTTCAAAAGTAAACTGGACTTTGTTTTTCCTTGAAGCCACTTCACTTCTCATCAAAGAAGCTTCTTCAGTTCTCACTGAGTGGTAGAGGATGGAAGGATTTATACATCATTGTGTGAATGATTCCAATGGGCTACATTTTTCTTCTTTTCCCATCATTGGCCATGTTGGATAGAGTTGTTGAGAATTTTAATACACCACAGCCTGTATATGCCTTTTTATGTTTACTCAGAAGTGAGCTTTAATGTTTTAAATGAAACTTGTTTCCTGGAATGAGCATACCATTGCAATTTTAATTACATAATTATCTTCTCTTTGATTCCTGCCTCTAATTACATTCCAAAAGGTCTTGACTTTTAATATAGTTGCACTTTCAGGTGATTCTTTTTTAGTTAAGATTAAAAACCCCTTTCATGTTTTCTTCTAAACATCACAATCTTACTGATTAATAACAGCATCTGTTTTGAGCTGGAATTATGAAGATTTAGGCAGACAATATAAATAGAGAGTATGAAAATGATACACAAGGAAATAGGTTTTTTTTTCTCTAAAACTCTGTGGGAGGGGAAAATTAGCATACAAAACATAAGTGAAATTAGACATAGCCAACCAAATTATCAGGCTTAAGAGGTTTGAAGAAATAAATGAAAGTGAAGCGGACTTTCTCAGAAGGGAAATTTAAAATAACAATTACAACAACTGGTTCTTTAAAAAATTCCTGTTGCTCCTTATTCATTCTAACATTTTATCCTTTTTCATATAATGCAGAATAAGGGCCATTAGGAAGAAATGTATTCCAGCTGATGCTCTGACAAATTTTTTGATATTATTCAAGTCCCTCTTATTATAATTCAGGTGATGTTGGAATACTATTAAAGTGTGTTGTTTTCTGTGCTATTAATTTGCTTTTTATTGAACCGTCTGCAGAATTTTCATTTAGAATGCCTTGTTCAATATTGGTGATTACAGAAATTTATGCTGTAGCTCTATAGCTTTTGGCACTTTAGTCTTGAAGATACATCAGAAAATATCAAATGGCAGTGGAGGAAGTATGCCAGGGTGAATGTTGGTTCATTGTAAAAAAAAATCCTATAACTGTATGGCTTATGCATAAAAGAATGGCTTATGCATAAAAAAATTCCTGTGAATTTTTCTTAGTATATTCACACTATTTGTTTATTTAAAATATTGCTGTTTTTCCGTTTTTATCAAAGCAATTTTTTTTAAAAAAATCTCAAATGTTAATAAAGATTAATGCATGAAGGAATCTACACCAAGATGAAAGTGAGACTTATCAAATTTAGCAGGCTTTCTTTTAAGAGGACATACAGTACATATAGGTTACAATGAAAATCTATTAAAATAGCACTAATGGTATTACAGTATTTTAAAAGAACCAGGGTAAAAGATCCATAGTAATGGCCTTTTGGTTAGGATGGATGGATGGATGGATGGATGGATGGATGGATGGATGGATGGATGGATGGATGGATGGATATATAAAATGTAAGAGTTAGGGTTGATTTACTGGTTCATTTGGAAAATTTAGAAGGTAAACCATCTTGTAGGATCCAATTTGGGTGATCACCTGGACCAGAGGTTTACTCTTTCAATCTTCCAGACTTGTGCTTTCAGAAAAGTTATCCTCAGGGAACTTTTCTTTCACCAGAATGTGATATTTACAAAGAGCCGAGGTGGCGCAGCGGTTAGAAGCAGTACTGCAGGCCACTTTAGCTGACTGTGATCCGCAGGTCAGCAGTTCAAATCTCACCGGCTCAAGGTTGACTCAGCCTTCCATCCTTCCGAGGTAGGTAAAATGAGGACCCAGATTGTTGGGGGCAATATAAATATATATTGCTTACTGGCGTAAACCGCTTAGAGAGTGCTTGCACTGTGAGGCGGTATATAAATCTCACAAAATAAATAAATAAATAAATATTTGCCTTCATTCACAAACCATCTAATATACAATAACTCTGAGGACTGCTGTAATACCAACAACAATAAAAGCATGTTAAATAACTGACCAATATTAAAAAAAGAAACGGTACCCAATACATTCAAGCAACTCTCCTCGATAACAACAATCACTGGATTCTTGATTCACCCCACTCCAATGCTTGGGAGAAGAGTCAACTTTGTGAGGCCCTGCTGGATCCCACAGGGCAGGAGCTGCTTTTGAAAAGAGATGTATCCCAGATCCCAATAGATGATAACCTTTAAGAAAAGAGACCTGGAGCATGCCTACTCCACCTGAGCTGATGGAATGGGCAGTTACCAAGAGAGGTGTAAATAATCTGGCCCTATGAAGTACAAAGCTTTAAAGTAGTAACCGGCAACATGAATTGAACCTGGAAAAATATTGGAGGCCTGTGCAGCTCTCATGGCAATGGTGCAAAACTGAGGGGGACTCAAGACAGCATGTGTGGATGCATTCTGGACCAAATGTAATTGCTGGATTGTTTTCAAGGGCAGCCCTAGGTAGAGGACACTGCACTACTCCAACCAGGAAGTGATCAAGGTAAGAGAGATTGTAAGCAAGGTCTCCTGGTCCAGGAATGGGTATGACTGACACACAAGCTTTAGTATACTGATAATCCTTGATTTAAAACCAACCCCCCCCCCCCAAAAAAAACATAGGACTTATGACCCCAATTCAAAATTCCAATGGCCAAGCTTCCTCTGTGATCACATGACCAAATTTTGGGAGCTCAGTAACAGGAGCATATTTAAAGCCCTTTGCAGTGTTCACGTGCAGTGCACATAATAGCATTTTACGAAGGTTTTACTGAAAACTGGCATTTACTTCTGGGTTTTGCCATACTGTCCCCATAGCCAACCATTACAATTGACATGTTTGTCCCAAAGGTGCTTTTTTAAGAGGCAACTGGACTATCTGGTTTTTCTTTGAAGACATTTCGCTTCTCATCCAAGAAGCTTCTTCAGCTCTGAAGAAGAAAAATGTCTTCAAAGAAAAAACCAGAAAGTCCAGTTCCTTTTGAAAAAGCACCTTTGGGACAACCATGATCTGGATCACTGAGAATCTCCATAGACAATTGCCATATTTGCTTAATGACCACCACAAAAAAATTGTAAAATCAGATTAGTCAAGTGACTAACCAATTTTATGAGCGTCATGACTTAACAATCGTAATGGACAGTCTCCATCACAATCATACAGTATGTCAAGGGCTATCTTTAACACAATTTGGCTATTGGGTGTTAATTACATTTTCGGTCATCATATCTATTTAATTTCCATGCATGTGATAGTGGTATCCCTTGGAAAGCTTTGAAGGTCCTTTCCAAGGATGAGTGGCCCCATTTTTGAAAATATCAGAGCCACTTATCTTAAGAAAAGGAAGGCTCTCCTCAAAATCCAAAGAATTTAATTGAAAAGTCAGGTCCTAAGAACATAGTTTAGGCAGTCTCATTCACTGTTTCAATCAAAGAGTCATCCCATTTTCAAGCATACAAAGGAAATTATTGAAGCAGTCTTCAGGACTTCTGATAGTTTTCTACAATTGAAGACAGACAGCTATAAATCTCGATTTCCAACAAAAAGCTTGGGGAAAAAAGTTTAACATTAAGTGAAAATGGGGTGATATCTGCTAGAGACAATTACTCCAATGGAATGAGTTTTCAGTGAAAGTCACTGAAGAAACTGGGGAGATGAAACTGTCTCGTTTTCCTTCCTGGAGAATTTCATCTTATTTCAGGTGCTGCATTGAAATAATAGCCCTCTCTGAATTCTTTGAGATGTACTGTATGTATCACTGTCACAGATAAAGTGGCAGCAACAGAGTAGCATGGTACAAGAGAAAATGTTATTTCTGACTAGCCACAAAACATGTTTTTCTGCTTTCTTTCAATGGGAAAAACTCACAGAGTTGAGACTCTGAGTAATTCACTCTCAGTGCCTTTTTCCCCCCAGTCTACTTCTAGAATTCAGTATGTGGAATTAATCAACAAAAATGGCATTCAGAGTTAGCTACTGAAATTCTTTTGGATATATTACTTACGCAATATGTACCTTCCTCAAATTTGAAATGAAAACTTTTAGATTTAAGGAATGGCTTGTTGCTTTGCCTCTTTGGTCACTGCATGTTGTCACAGTCAAAATATATTAGAAACAGCTTATATAATACAGCAATAATTTGTTTGGTGAGTTCACTGTCTTCTGATGGGGCAATTTTATATAAGGTAGATCCTATCTACCTAGGTTAGTCCCAGCAGCGGAGTGATTTATAACATCTGCATTTTAAGCAGAAATAAATGCACTTAATTTTTCCAGAAGCACAGTTTGTGAAGATTGAAGATTTCAGATGAAATAGCCCATGAATATTCAGAAACAAAATTTATCTTGCTGATCTCCCACCATATTATCAAATGGTGATAATATTCTCCTAGATCAGTGATGGCAAACCTTTTTTCCCTCGGGTGCCGAAATAGTGCGCGCACGTGCTATCGCACGCTCGTGTGTGCCCACACCCATAATTCAAAGCCCCCACTTGCCCCACCCCCCTGTGCCTGCGTGCGTGACACCCCCACTCCCCCGTTTCCCAATTTCCAGTGGGCCCAGTAGGCCCGTTTTTTTTGCCCTCCCCAGGCTCCAGAGGCTTTCTTGAAACTTGGGGAGGGCAAAAACGCTCCCCCCCGCCACCCCGGAGGCCCTTCAGAGGGCAAAATTGTCCTCCCAGAGCCTCCGCGCGAGCCAAAAATCAGCTGGCGTGCACGCACATGCGCGCTGGAGCTGAGCTAGGGCAACAGCTCGCGTGCCGCAGATATGGCTCCGCGTGCCACCAGTGGCACCCGTGCCTTAGGTTCGCCATCACTGTCCTAGATGGATCCCAGATTGTGAATATTCTGTTTTAAAACATGTTCCAAATATCATTGTATATTGAAATTTTGGCACTCTTCATTTATGTGCACATTTGTGAGGATTTTATTGTGATGTTTGCAGTTGGATCCGTGATGGATGGTTCATTACTTTCATTGTTTATTTTATTGTTTGGTTGTTTAAATCTTTTATTCACTATGCAGTGATTTTCCATAGCTTACCCAAGAGTTGACTTGCAGACCAAGAGGAATGCTAGTACAATAGTGTTATACCACTAATTACCACTAGAATACTATTACCATATAATGTAATGTTATGAGGGAATGACTTTGGGAGAGGGTGGGGGAGATGTTGCCTAGGGAACAGTCAGATAAGAGAAGGCATAGCCTATAGTTGCATAACGGGCTGAGAAAAAGGCTCAATGGTGACTCTCATTAGTTTTTCAGGCAAGAAAGGAGAGGACAGGAGATTTGTACTTTCAGACTTGCAAGATTATGTTAATGTAGTCTTACAATAAAATGGAATTAGCTCATCCGGTCATACTTTCTGGGAAGGCTCACATAATACTACAAAATGCTCCAACATGCCCAGCAGCTTTTATAAAGCTATTTGAGGAACTGCAGGGTATGCTGACAATGGGAGAAAGAGATAAATTTCCATATGTATAAATGGTATGTGTGTATTCGCATATATACATAAGGGCACACATGAGAAGAAGCAAGACCATTGCTTCCTCTGTCTAGTGGCAATAAGTTCCATTGTCAGATTTATATCAAGTGACAAAAAAAGATTGCAAGGCCATTATATGGTTCTGCCATACAGGCACAAGCAGAAGAAGGTCTGACAAAGTTGCTTTCTGTTTGATATTAGTCAATGGACCAAAAAAGATAGGCAATTATGATTTTCAGTCTTGTTTTTGTGTCATATTTGCATATTTAATGTTCCATCCTTCCCTCCATAGAATGAAGGCTAACAATAAACAGATTTATTTATCTTAGGCCCAGTACTCTTCAATATCTTCATAAATGACTAGATGAGGGAATAGAATTTATCAAATTTGCAGATGATACTAAGCTGGCAGGAATAGCCAACACACTAGATAATAGGCTCAAGATAGAGATGAATCTTGACAGACTGCGCCCTATCGAACAAAATGAAATTCAACATAGAGACAAGTAAAGATTTACACTTAGGCAAGAAAAAACCAAATACATGTACAGATTAGATGAAATCTGGCTTAATAATAATAACTATGAGAAGGATCTTGGGAGTCCTAGTGGACAATCAATTAAATATAGTCAGCAGTGTGTGGCAGCAGTCAAAAAAAGGTGTTTCTTTACATAAAGGACCATTAAACGTATTGCTTTAAATTATAACAGTGACTTACATAAGTGGCTTCCAGGAGGAACACCTGTGGATCAATACATAGCAAACAATCTACTATGAATATCAAAATATAAAGCTTTTGTTACAAAATAAAGCCTTCGTAAGGCCACAGCTAAAACACTGCACTCAGTTTTGGTCACCATGCTATAAAAAGGATGTTGAGACTCTAGAAAGAATGCAGAGAAGAGCAACAAAGATGATTAGGGGCCTGGAGGCTAAAACATATGAAGAACGGTTGGAAGAACTGGGCATGGCCAGCCTAGTGAAAAGAAGGACCAAGGATAACATGATAGCAGTGTTCCCATATTTGAGGGGCTGTCACAGAGAGGAGGGGGGACAACCTATTTTCCAAAGCACCAAACACCAGACAAAGAACAATGGATGGACATTTATGAAGGAGAGATTCAACCTAGAAATAGGGAGAAATTTTTCAGAAGTGAAAACAATCAACTAATGGAACAGCTTGCCTTCAAAAATCGTGGGTGCTTCAACACTGGAGGTTTCAAGAAGAGACTGGATAGCCACATGTCAGAAGTGGTATAGAGTCTCCTGCTTGAGCAGGGAATTGGACTAGATGACCTACAACAGTGATGGCGAACCTATGGCACGCGTGGCACAGGTGGCACGCAGAGCCATATCTGCCGGCACGCGAGCCATTGCCCTAGCTCAGCTCCAGCGTGCATCTGCACACCGGCCAGTTGATTTTCGGCTGGCACGGAGGCTCTGGGAGGGCATTTTAGGTTTCCGGGGGGCATTTTCATCCTCCCCAGGCTCCAGGGAAGCCTCTGGAACACGGGGAGGGCGAAAAACAGGCCTACCAGGCCCACCAGCAGTTGGGAAATGGGCCGTTTCTGGCCTCCAGAGGGCCTCTGCGTGGGCGGGGGAGGACGTTTTAGCCCTCCCTAGGCATTGAATTATGGGTGTTGGCACTCGCACATGCGTGATAGCGCACGCACATGCGCTTTCGGCACCCGAGGGAAAAAAGGTTCGCCATCACTGACCTACAAGGTCTCTTCCAACTCTGTTATTCTGTATTTCTAAATGACCTAAGGCCTTGCATTTCTTTCTTTCTTTCTTTCTTTCTTTCTTTCTTTCTTTCTTTTTTTCTTTCTTTCTTTCTTTCTTTCTTTCTTTCTTTCTTTCTTTCTTTCTTTCTTTCTTTCTTTCTTTCTTCCTTCCTTCCTTCCTTTCTTTTTACTATAATGGAAAGATAAGTGTTTTTTCCAGTGAGACCGGTCTATCAGGGCAACCTGGTCCACCCAAATAATGGAAAGATCAACAAACTTTTTAAAAAAGCTTTCAGATTTTAATTTTCAACTGAACAATATAAAATGCACAGGCACATTAGGACTTTGTGAATGGACATGGTCTGCCGAATTTGAGACACATTGTAGAAGTTATAAGATGAGGATTTTTTTAAAAAAAGCAAAATGGTATCTACTTTGATTTTCCGAAAACAAAAAGAATCAAACTAAACTTTATTTCTTGGAAGAATTAGAACATTTGATCTTTGTGAGACAACACTGTTCATCAATGGAGGGTTTATTATTTAGGATCTTGCAGTGTGTGTATGTAATACAATTTGTATGAAAATAACATGTAGCATAAAAGAGACCTGGAGTAACATTTGCATAATTTCAAAAGAATGCATAGACATTTGTGCAAATGGAATTGTTAATGTTTCAGCCATGCTTTAGATGTTATTTATTGTTTGCTTGTAAATGTGTCTGGAAGTAGCAAATGTCAGAGAGATGCCTTTTGTAATATACATGAAAAAAAATCAAATAAAAAGATGCAGAAGTTAGATAATTGTAATTACTGAAAAGCATTTAGCTTTTCTTTTTGATTTTCTGCTCGGTGTACAAGAAAGTAACAGAAACTTAATTTGCTTCATCATTGATTGAATGGATGAACAATAGTTTACTGAGGGAATGCATTAAGGTATATTCTATAGAGCCTGTGCACATTGTTTAGTACAAGTTGAGAAAATTAACATTTGGTATTCCCTTTAGTGGGACATTTGTTTTGTTCTTTATTGGTGCCAGAATAATCACACACATATACAGCATTAGGTCACTGCTTAGTGCAACAGTACAATTTCTCTCTTCCCCTTCCCTGGCTCATATTCTTTCAAGCATAAAAGGGGCATCTTTCTCTCTGATGGTTGGTTTGTTTTGCTTTTGGACAAAGATGTTCAGGTCATTGTTGGGCATTACTATCAGCAACAGTAGGAGTAAAAAATCTGTTTTTTCCCTTCTCAATTGCTCATTCTGTTCCATTATCAGTTTCTGCAGGGATTTTGAACAAGAAGACATGCCCTGAACTCTGGATACCAGAAAACTAGGGTGAAAATTTGGAAGGGTGTATCAAAACTAGGTAAATCTTATTGGAAAAATCCCTTGGGAAAATTCCTCAGTGCCTAGGTGGCAAGATTTGGGTCCCATCTTTTACTCGGTCAAGGCACAGATCTCTAATAATTTAAGAACCTGCAAAGGCTTGGTCAGCACACAGTTGAGTAACATCCCCAGCTGAAGGACCACAAATTCAAACAAGATTATATAGTCAGTTTCACACATGACTTTACAAATGGGGCACCCCCCAATGGCTAACCCATATTTAGTCATTTATTCTAAGCAAGTGGAAATTTATCTTGGCATATGCAAATAAGAGTGGCATTGCCATAGCAACCTATTATAAGGCTTGCCCTAATAGATGTAACAGCTGTTTCACAGAGTGGCGTGCAGTTCCATCCAGTGGTGTACTGCTAAATGTTTAAGAACTGGTTCTGCTGACCTGTTGCTGCCTCTGTGCCATGCCACTAGCCACAGATCAGCTGATTGGTGTGCTAGGTAATGAGATTGTCCTCAGCTGTTAAACAGCTTGCAAAATTCCAGAAAAGTCAGTAAACAGCTCTTGTGAGTCAGTGCAAACTGGCTATAGCATAACATTGGTTACACCACATTTGAACTTTAGCCTTCAATTTGGATAAGCAGATATCTTGCAATTGTCACATGTCTGAATGGGGCTTTTCTGTCCACAATCCTCCTCCACAGGGTTCTGAGTGCTCCTGCAGACAAAAACAACAAAAACCACACACAAAAAAAACTATTTCTAATGTGTTCCATTCTTATTGAATTGTCAGTCACAAAATTCCAGTTCTATTCCATATCACCATGCCTACCGTGCTATTTTCTTATAATGATTGGGGAGAGGTTTGTGTACATGCATATGTATATTTTGTAGTTTTGGACCGTTTGGAAAGAGATGGAGATTCATTTTGCCTCTAGATTCATCAAGAACTTCCCAAATTTAGCTAGAAGTTGCAGATAATGCCTTGATTCTTTCTATGTGAAAGAGAGTTTTATTTTTTTCTACCTAGTCTCCGGAATGTCTTTCTCCTTCTAGGGAATATGCTTTTTGTATTGTGAAAGATAAAGTGGCTGCTGGTGGTTCTGTTTTTCTTTTCTATTGTGTGTGCATTTTTCCATCATTTGATGGAGTGACCTCACCGCTCACTCTTCCCAAACTGTGGAGACTCAATAGGAAGATAGAAACAAAGAAATTGTGGAGTCCTTAGTGCTCTCTGAGCTTGGTTATTTTCTTGCAGACATTTTATTAACCAACTAGGTCACATCTTCAGTGCTAGAAGGGATTGGGGTTTGCTCTTTGTTTATGTATGGCAGCTTGTCCTGTCAGTGTTGATGAGAGTGTTGTTTTCTTCTTGGTAATTCCTTGATTAGGTTGTTGTTTACTGTTCGTTAGAGTTGGTAGTTTCTTGCTTGGGGTATTGTTCACTTCTTGATTGTTGGTCTGATATTAATCCTGGTGTTTCTGGACTTTGCTCGATCTAGGATGCTCACAGTTTCTCAGTTGAAATTATGGTTAAGTCGGTCTCTGTGTTGTTAAATTAAGGAGTTTTCATCATGTCTTCTGACTGCTAGTTGGGGCTCATGGATGCACCTTCTAAACTTCTGCCTGTTTGCCCTACATAGTGGCTGTTAGAGTCCTTATACATTGTATGATGCAGATGACTTCTGTTTCTTTTCTTGGGCTACTGGCTCTTTTGGTTTACTTAGGATGTTTTGGAGGGCTTTAGTTGATCTGTGTGCTATGGTGATACCCTGTAGCTGCCCTGATTCCTACGGGATTGGGTCCTATTGTACGCCGCCCTGAGTCCTACGGGATTGGGCAGCCTATAAGAACTTTTAATAAAATAAAATTAAATTAAATTAAATTAGTCTGTTGGTTGTTTCTCATATGTTTTTATGTGTTATTGTTTTCGCAGCTTGTGGTAGTTATGCTGTAGTGCATTGAGTGGTCAGGCCCTTTTTGATAAAGTTGTGTAGGTGCTCATTTTGATGTAAGATATTGCATAGGTCGTCTGTTTCTTTTTTGTATTTGTATTTGTTTATTTGTCAAGCATATATGATTATAAGCAAAGTACAAACAGTAAAACATGATTGAATATATATGTAATATTGCAAGCATGAATAAGAGTAAAAGAGGTATGAATATATGGGTACATTAGGACAGGAACGGTAGGCACGCTTACTGACTGACATGCCCCTTACTGACCTCTTAGGAATGGGGTGAGATCAATGGTAGATAATAAGAGGTTGAAGTTTTTGGGGTTTGGGGAAGAAACTGCTGAGTCAGGTAAAGTGTTCCAGGCATTGACAACTCTGTTGTTGAAGTCTAATTTTTTGCAATCAAGTCTGGAGCGGTTTACATTAAGTTTGTATCTATTATTATTTTTCTGATGTTCAGTATTGTTTCAGCAACATCTTCAAACAAAATGCTATGAAAAAGATAACAATGCCATACATCAAAAACATCTCAGCTTTTATTTTCATTTGTGGGGGGAGCAAAGGAGGAGCTGCTGACTCATTTGTGATAAATCTAAAACCTCCAAGCTAGATGAATCTGAATCTTTACATCTACTGACTGTAGAACATTGATGACCATAAATCAAAAGATATTCTCCACTTCTAAAGGCCCTGCATCAGAAAAGTAGAAGGAAACTTTCTTTTGTAACAAAAGCTTTATATTTTGATATTCATAGTAGATTGTTTGCTATGTATTGATCCACAGGTGTTCCTCCTGGAAGCCACTTATGTAAGTACTGTTATACTTTAAAGGAATACGTTTAATGGTCCTTTATGTAAAGAAACACTTTTTTTGTTTGCAAAGAATGGAAATGTGAAATGTTCTTTTATAATATGTGCCATTGGTCAAGAAATGAAATAGTGAATTTGTCTCTCTTTTTTGTCTTGAAAAACAGCCACCACAGAAAAGGGTTGAGTCACAAAATCATCCTTGAAAAATAACTTTGCTGTGATTCATAGTTGACTGAGTGGACTATTTGATTAAAAGGCTCCAGAAATGCAACAAAAATCATATCTATATCTATATCTATATCATCTGTATCTATATTTATATCTATATCTATATTTGTGTCTCTGTTTTGAAACCATCTGTAGAATTTGAGCATGAATATTTTACAAGTTATTTCAAAATGATGTATGATCCTCTGGGCTGAATTTATTATAAAAAAAGAAAAAGAAAAAAATATCCTTGTTTTTCCACCTCAGGCTTTGTTAGCTATTCATCTTAGGCAGTTCCCCAGCAGACACTAGTTAGTAAGTACTTTGTTTCTAAGTCTGAAAAAGTCACGTTCTTTAGAGGCTTGTGCCAAGACATCATACAGTGATGATGAGATAGCTAAGGTAGAAACAACATACTTCATAGGAGACAGATATCTGGAGATGACATTTTAATGCATATTTATCATTTGTTTGCAGACCCATCATAATGATTTGAGGATCAAAGTCCTGAGGTTCTGCTAAAGGGACTTTAAATTGTTATTTGTCTTCCCTGATCAACATGTTACCTCCTAGACCAGTGATGGCGAACCTATGGCACGCGTGCCACAGGTGGCACGCAGAGCCATATCTGCCGGCACGCGAGCCGTTGCCCTAGCTCAGCTCCAGAGTGCATGTTTGCGCCGGCCAGCTGGTTTTTGGCTCATGCGGAGGCCCTGGGAGGGCATTTTAGGCTTCCGGGGGGCAGGGGGCGTTTTCGCCCTCCCCAGGCTCCAGGGAAGCCTCTGGAGCCTGGGGAGGGCGAAAAACAGGCCTACCAGGCCGACCGGAAGTTGGGAAATGGGCCGTTTCTGGCCTCCAGAGGACCTCTGCGGGGTGGGGGAGGACGTTTCGCCCTCCCCAGGCATTGAATTATGGGTATGGGCACTCGCACGTGCATGATAGTGCACGCGCATACGCTTTCAGCACCGAGGGAGAAAAGGTTCGCCATCACTGTCCTAGACTCTTATTTATTTATTGGATTTGTATGGCACGAATTCCAAACAGACTCATGGTGGCTTAAAGAATAACACTGAAACCATTTGCAATGTAAGATTTTAGACAGTCATCTAAAATCATAACACACACACATACACAAATACATATATATATTTATTATTTTATTACTAAAATTATACATGTATATATAATGTATATAATTATACATTGTACTATTTATTACTAATATGGGGGGTGATGGGGAGAGCAGAAGAAACAAAGGACATTGCTGAGTACTCAATCTGAGTCTCCCATATGGTGTTTATAAAGTAGAACTCATCACTTACTTCATATTAACATACTCATATTGAATGTATTTCTAATTAAGCAAATCCTGTTTAATTAGTTAAAACTTCAATCAAAACTGATTATAAGTGGTGAATCTCTCTCTCCCTTTGCAACAAAGGATAAAACTAAAGTGACCAGATTTTTTTATTTTTAAGCGGGACGGGGGGGCGCCTGGGTGCCGCCATTTGTTTTGCCCTGCGCAGAACACTGCGCATGCGCAGAGGGCAAAACAGCAAATGTCAGCATCCAGGTGTGGGGGAGGCGGGAGGGCGCCTGGAGCTTGCGACGGGTAAGCTGCCGGCTGCCTCCTTTCCCCGTCTCCCGCCTCCCGTTCGTTGCTTGCCAGCCCGGCCGAAGGGGAGGCGGGAGGCGAGGAAAGGCCTCCCGAAGGGGAGGCGGGCTCCCGAAGGGCTGCCGGCTCCTGAAGGGGAGGCAGAGCCTCCCGCCTCCCCTTCGGGAGCCGGCAGCCCTTCAGGAGCCCGCCTCCCCTTCGGGAGGCCTTTCCTCGCCTCCCGCCTCCCCTTCGGCCGGGCTGGCAAGCAACGAATGGGAGGCGGGAGATGGGGAAAGGAGGCAGCCGGCAGCTTACCTGCTCCAGGCATCCAAGCGCCGCGGTCTCCCGGTCGCCCGCCCGGCCCCAGTATTACCTTAAATAGAATGTTCACATTTCCTCCGTAGAGATAAGTACGTGACAATTCTCATAGTAATCATGCAGGTTTTCCCTTGAGTAAGGTGACCAGACGTCCCGGGGAAGAAAGGGGAGGGGGACGAGGAAGGGCTGTTTGCGCCACCGGCTCCTCGTCCCTCCCCCCGCATCCCAAAGCAGCGGCACCTCCGAGGGCGGGGCTAGGGATGGGGCGGGGGAAGGAGAGGAGGAGCAGCCTCTCTTCCCCTCCCCCCAGCAGGCAGCCGCCTCGCTGGAATTCCGCCCGACTTCCCCTCTAAGGTGACCAGACGTCCTGCTGTTTCCGCATTCTTTTTAAAAAAAGCGGGACTTTTTGAAAAGAATGCGGGACGCGGGACACACACTTGAAAAGCGTGTCTGTCCCGCCAAAAGCGGGATGTCTGGTCACCTTAGATAAAACACTATTAAATACATATGTAAGAAAATAAATAAATGTGGTTGCTGTTGTCTCACTCAGATAAAGGTCTCCTGTACAACTACAATTACTCTCACTTCAGCGTGAATTGTTGTCAGGCACAGAAATGTGATCACATGAATTCACTCTTACCTTTTCCTCTGAAAGTATGCTTCCTCCCCCCCTCCTTAAAATTTATATATTTGGGTTGGATTTAAATCTTGGGAAAACATTTTATATCTCAGATCTCCAGATCTGTCATTTTAAAACAAGAATATAGGAATCTGATTACAGATGTCCTGCAACTATTGATGCTTAAAAAATGTTTCTCCAAGTTTATGTTTCTATTTCTACCACTACATTTTCCTCAACTTTTCAACTGCTTAGAATTTCCATAATGGCAACTGTTTGAGTTGGAGACGGATTTTTGGAAATGGATTGGAGACTGATTTTTCAGTCTCCAAAACTTTACAAGCTCCATTTTTTGATTAATTGCTGATCTACTGTCTCCTATTTACAGTCATGGGAGTCATGGAAAGGTATGCAGCACTATGCAGTTCATCAGAAAAAGACATTCCTCTAAGTCCTGCTCTTTTGACCCCAAAACATTGTCCTTTTTAGCAGAGCAAATATAAACCAGTTTTTCCAGATTCAGCATTCCCAGGAAGCAGAACATAGACTTAAATGTTGACCTGTCTTCTAGCTATGTCAGAGTTCAGATTTTTTTAAAAAAAATAATCATGGCTTGGTGTTTCTTCAAGGAGAAAGCATTATTTAAAAATCCATTATATTTCATATTGCTGAAGTGCCTGCATTAGAGAGCTGGATCCTGTTGCCTGTAGCAATGCCAAAACTGCAGTAAGAACTCTGCAATATTCTAAAATGATGTGGCCAGCTAGGAAGAAAAGGGGATTCCCAAAGAGCACTTTAAATGAATAACATAATTACATTCCATAAAAATATTTCAGTACCTAAAACAGAATGCAGAAATCAATAGTGTGGTTTGTTAGTTTGGTTAGTAACTTAGGAACAGATGGTAACAAAACAAACAAACAAACCAACCAACCTACATATACATATACATATACATATACATATACATATACATATACATATACATATACATATACATATACATATACATATATATATATATATATATATATATATATATATATATATATACATATACATATACATATACATATACACACATACACATGCATACATGCATGCATACACACACACACACACACACACACACACACACACACACACACAAACAGAGTCTTCTTCCTCTTTTTTTCTCCTCTGGTATGTAGGATATGACTCATACTTCCATGAAATCAACAATGGGAAGGTTACCATTTCTTAAAGAACAACATATTTTTAAAAAGAAAAAAAACTTATTAAAAGACATGTTAAAATATTGCAGGATAAGATTGAAATTAGTGTTGTCTTTCAACTACAATCCTGAAGCATCTCAATTTAGTGATATGCAAAAAATAGGATTAATTGTTTTTGTTATCAATAATGTAATTTTAAACATAAGCCGATACACATTTTTACCATTTTGGTATTATCTACTGGGGGCCTTTGTCAAGAAAGATTCTGGCCCAATTCTGATATACTCTGAAAACTGAATTTTATTCATTAAGACTGAATAAACGGACATCATGATCTAAGGCAGATGTCACCAACCTGGACAATCTAATGGTCAGATCCTAACTGAAGTAGATGATTTCAAAGACAGGAATAGATTATATAGCCTAAGAAGTGATGATAGCTGAGTTTAGCACTTAGCAATAGCACTTAGACTTATATACCGCTTCATAGTGCTTTACAGCCCTCTCTAAGCGGTTTACAGAGTTCAGCATATTGCCCCCAACAATCTGGGTCCTCATTTTACCGACCTCAGAAGGATAGAAGGCTGAGTCAACCTTGAGCCGGTGAGATTTGAACAGCTGAACTGCTGAACTAGCAGTCAGCTGAAATTGCAGTGTTGCTTTTAACCACTGCGCCACCTCGGCTCCCATTTGGGAATGAGTTGTTAAAGGAATATTTGTTTAGGTAGTTGTGGATCAGCTTACAATATATAACTGATAATAAAGTCTAGAAGACAGTGCTTGCCTATCAGCTTGATTTGTTAAGGTGGAATGGGAGCAGTAATGGGTTTCACTTACCTTTGCTACAGGTTTGGAGATGTGCACGCACATGTGAATGCTCGCTTCGCTCGCGTGCCACTTCTGCGCATGCACAGATCGTCCATGATGATGTCTGAGCGGGTGGGCGGAGCCTCCCACCACTGCCGCTACTTGTTCGCCAGAACCGGGGCGAACTGGTAGCAACCCACCACTGCATGGGAGGAGGGAAAGGGAAATAGAGATGTCCTGAATGCTCTAAAGAAGTGTTTTTCAAACTTGGCAACTTTATGATGTGTGGACTTCAGTTTAGTTGCCAAGTTTGAGAAACACTACTCCAGGGCAACAGCACATGAACAGACCTATCGCCTCACAGCTTAACAAAAGTGAGGAGGTACATACTTTACCATGGAAAATTAGACAGAAAATGTACTTTTGTTTCCATCCAAGGCACAGTCTCATTTTGACTGAGTATCCCCATCAATGGGTTCATTCCTGTGTATCACATGATGTAGTCTGAGTATTTAATATATGATACAGCTAATCTATTCAGGCAACATTCACTCTACATTCTGAAAAGATTTCCAGCCTTAGTGACGTGGATCCAGTTATAATTATTTACACTTTTTAAATATAATTCTTGATTGTTTTGGTTGCATATTTATTTATTTAACAAATTTATAGGGATTCCCGTCTAAGTGGGGCAGCACACTGGGCAGCATACAATCAAGAATAAAAAAAAACAATGTCACAGCTGTTAAAATGCTATAAAGAATAAATAAAAGCAGTCAGGTTGCATGCCTCTGACCTTGCCAGAATTAGTTCTCACTACTTCTCCATCTCCTATTATAATTTAATTCCAGTTTTCATTTTTAAAAAGTGCTGATGGTATCATGAATAATGTTTTCCCGATGGGATTAAGCGTTGCTTTCCAAATATTTGCTTTCTTAAATTGTATATGCACGTGCTAACTAAAATCCAATTTAGGTTTTGTTTAAATAAATTTAGCCAAGAAAGTAGGAATACAGCTGTTAAATGAAGGACAGAAATATTGCTAATTATTCATGTCCTGTTTCAACTTTGGAGTGATCATTCTGAACTCAATGGAAATGTTCTGCTATCAGAAGGAACTGCTCCAATTTCATGAAGATAATAACTCTAGCCTTGAAACAAACAACTGAACAATCACCAGGATACCTCATTTTGTCTTTAAAGTGTTTTGCGTAATTCTGTTTTTTTTTTCTTTGTAATATCACGTTTGGTGCTCTCATTCTATCTGGTCTGTGGTAAAATTATTTGCATAATTAAGATTAATAAAATATTCAGAACATCCTAAGAAATTGCATTTTTGCGAAATCATATTATAACATCATTCTATGAGATTAATTGCGGTACAGAATTAACTATCTGCTATATTTTTCAATTCTCCTCATTTTGTCATTGGGAATTCTCATAGCATTTGAGAATGGCAATTCTCATTCAGCCTGATGAAAGAGAATTTGCTTTTGACATTTATTTCAAAGAAAATGACAATTTTAACAAACTCACGTTGCAGGAGAGTGATGTTTTGGTACTTTGTTAGTTACAAGGTGGCCAAGAGATGAGGGTGAATGTTCTACTTATGTACAAACAGCTGCCTATAATCTTCAGATCTGGCTTTCTGGGTTTCAATCAATTGTAAAGATAAGATATCATGAGCAGTGGTGGGATTCAAATTTTTTACTACCGGTTCTGTGGGCGTGGCATGGCTTGGTGGGCATGGCTTGGTGGGTGTGGCAGGGGAAGGATACTGCAAAATCCCCATTCCCTCCCCACTCCTGGGGGAAGGATACTGCAAAATGTTCATTTCCACCCCACTCCAGGGGAAGGATACTGCAAAATCTCCATTACCTTCCCACTCCTGGGGGAAGGATACTGCAAAATCTCCACTTCCACCCTACTCCAGGGGAAGGTTACTGCAAAATCCCCATTCCCTCCCCACCCCACCAACCTGCTTTCCAGCTCCGTTCTCCTGGACAGGGCAACAAAAGAAGACCCAGCCTGGGACTCGGAAGGCAGCAAATAGATCGGGGACAGGGCTAGCCAGATGTAGTATTTGCCGGTTCTTCGAACTACTCAAAATTTTCACTACCGGTTCGCGAGAACTGGTCAGAACCAGATGAATACCACTTCTGATCACGAGAGAATTCCTCCCTTACATATTTCTCAGAGTGGAAGAATAGACAACCCTTTGGAGGCAAAGAAAGATGTCTAATAAAATATGACATTTGACCAGTAGAATCCTGCCAGAGAAACGGATAAAAAGTAATTCTAAAGTATATCCAAAATAAGATTTATTTTAAGGGGCGTGCATAAGCGCATCAGCATGCCTACCATCCCTGTCCTAATGTTCCCTTTTATTCGTGTCCATTTCATGTATTCATAGCTATGTTTATACTTATATCTGTTATTTAATACATGCTTGGCGAAATAAATAAATAAATAAATAAATAAATAAATAAATAAATAAATAAATAAATAAATAAATAAATAAATAAATAAATAAATAAATAAATAAATAAATAAATAAATAAATAAAATAAAGATTTAAAACAAAAACAGAGACTTCTTTTTCAGAAGAAGACTTTGAGAAATGATACTTTATTATGAAACATTATCTTAATCCCCACAAGTTTTTACACGTCCCAGTTTGTTTATATCAATTTATTAAAAAGGTAAAGATAAAGGTTTCCTCTGTCCAATAGTGTCTCTGTTTCTTGGCTGAGGGAGCAAGGGTTGTCTGAAGACATTTCCAATGCGTTACCATGTTATAAACTTTGTCAGAGACTCCTTTCTCCAATAGAGAGGGTTTTCATATAAAGAGAGCTTCCTCTAATGGTCATTGCCATCTAAATAAATATATAGCTAACAACTAAAGATTGAACATTTGTTTAAACCATATATTGACATGTATTTGAATTGCATCCATAGATTCCCACTTGGTGGTCCAGTTCAGTACAGCCAAAACCATTGTAGGGAAAGATAATATGCTGGACAAGACTTCTTTAGGCATACCAGATCAATTTATGGGTTTTCTAGTGGATAAAACTGCTCATATCTATTTTGGGTTGGTTGGTTGGTGAAACCAGAAGAAGGAAGTTTATATAATTCTGTCTGTAGATTCAGGCTTGCCTCCCCCAATTCCAATGGAGTTGATCTATGTGTATGTTGGCTCCTTAGGTGATCAGGCAGAGTATGGAATGTTTGGATCCAGGAATCAGTCAACAATCTTCTTCCAAACTGTGTATTGCTGTAGGTAGACCAGAGAGAAAACACAACTAGATAAATGAATCCTATGTATTATAAAGCTACATTAACTTATTTATTATAAAGCTATATTAACTGAACCTTGCATGCCAAAGTAAAAATCAATGCAATTAAATCTGAAATAACAATTCTCCCACAGTCTCCTTTACAGCCCAGGAAACTAGGAAAGATCCCTTCTGAGCCTCTTGCTCTGCCAACTATCCAGGTGCGGATTATGCTTTCTCTCATCTGACCATTTCCTGGGCAACATCTCTTCACCTTGTTTCCCAAGGTATTTTTCATATGCCATTACAATTGTTATCTGTCTTGAAGGGAACAGTAGTGCATCTTCTTCTGAAGAAGCCGTTTATTGACCTGAATATATTTAATAGATATTCTCAGTCTCCAACCTATCGTTCTTAAGAAAAATTGTAGAGAAGGTAATGACAAATTAGTTACAGAGCGTCATAAAGGAAACAGATTATCTTGTCAAATCACAAGACAGAAATGAAACAACCTGGGACAAAGAACCCTTTAAGATTGCAGAAGGCTTAGGTCAGTGATGGCGAACCTATGGCATGCGTGCCACAGGTGGCACGCGGAGCCATATCTGCCGGTACGTGAGCCGTTGCTCTAGCTTAGCTCCAACACGCCTGTGCACACCGGGCAGCTGATTTTCGACTCACGCGGAGGCTCTGGGAGGGAATTTTTGGCTTCCGGAGGGCCTCTGGGGGGTGGGAGAGGGCGTTTTCGCCCTCCCCAAGCTCCAGAGAAGCCTACTGGGCCCACCAGAAGTCGGGAAATGGGCCATTTCCAGCCTCCAGAGGGCTTCCAGGGGGCAGGGGAGGCTGCTTTCGCCCTCCCGAGGCATTGAATTATGGGTGTGGGCACTCGCAAGTGTGTGATAGCACCCGCGCCCGTGCTTTCGGCACCCGAGGAAAAAGAGGTTCGCCATCACTGGCTTAGGTGATCACCAACACCTTAGCAAGCATCAAATGGGCAGGGACAGGCTCCCAGCCTTCTTCAAAAATAGCTGATTACAGCCCATGTTATATAATGTAAATATGCATAAGGCAAATGAGTAGTTCAAAGGAAAAGAAAAATATTAGAATGAACTAGGAATCAAAATGTGGCACATTCCCTGCTAGAAGATAGGCCGACAGATATATTTCATTTCACTTGGTTGGAAAAGTATCTGCAGAAATGCAATTACAGCCCAAGTTCTAGTCTAATAGAGCCTTCTGTGTGAGTACTCTGTCCCTTCCTAAGTTCAGATAGGTTTGATGTTTCTTAGTTTCCAAGGCCTGCAAACTTCAATAGTAATCTGAAACTGTGCTTCAGTGTTAGATACTTTATACTTTTTAAAAAAGTATCTTCCATCATTGGCAGCACTTTAGAAGAGAACTTTAATATTGCCTTTGATGTTGCAGATTGTTGGGTGATTGAAAACTGCCCCCTTCAAAGATTTCTTGTGTATTTTCCATCAGAGAAGCCTGCAGACTCTAATAGCATTCTGAAGATCAGGCTGTGCTTGCATGTTAGATATTTTCTATTTCTTTTTTTTTATGTACCCTGGAAAATCCTTGAAAAGCGAACTTTAGTTTTCCTTTGAAGCTATAGATTGTTGGGTTTCTGAAAATTGCCCTTCTTCAAAGTTTTCTCCTATGCTTTCCATTTGATACTAACGCTGGACGGTAACCATGGAGTTTGATCTTTGATGAAAGGAAGGCATTTTGTGTCCCCTGGTATAATTTTATCAACATCTTTATATGCAGTATGCACATGAACACAATTAAGCTCCCCTAAACTCTAACTTTGTTCACCTGGTTCATTTATTGATGTCAAATTTTAGTGAGATGTCTATCACCTAAGATTAATTTTATAACTTCAGGTGTTTCAGATTGATGAGACAATCAATTACACTTGTTCCAATTAGAATGGAAAAACTATTAGCTTTTCTTCATGTGGGCATAACATTGGTTTTTCATAATACAAAACTGATTTGTTCTCCTTCTGTAGGATCAGAATGGTTGTGTCTTAAATACTGTTCAAACAATTACTGTCAGGGTTCCGACTGATGCCCTAATTAAACCATGAGCCTCGAGCCAAGTTTCAAAAGAAATCCAGTTATTTATTAGGAGCAACATGTCGGCACATACCCAAGTGGAGTCAGCTCTGCTCCACGTAATTTACGGCCCAACTATGATCCTGTTCCCACCCTCCTCCCAGGGTGTGTCATAAATCACATTCTCTAACAGATCACTTTCACGGGCTGTAGAAATCACACCTCTCCGGCTGGTTCCGGTAACCTGAGATACAGCCTTGAGGAATCTATGTGTGGAATGTGCTCCTGGTTGTGGCTGTCGTGCTGCTCCATCAGTTTCCCCCCCTCCTGCCTATGGCAACTCAAGAGCAGGCCAGGAATGCTTTACGAGTTGACATTTACACAAAGAGGAGTCTCAGTACATACCAGGTTTCTCCTCTTTTCTGAATTGTCTACTTGGTCTGAACTAGAAGTATTGGTACAGATAACTTTTTGAAAAGCAGCATCCAAGTTGTGTGGATAAAATTTGCGTGGATGATTTATGCAAATTTCTTCAGAAGTAAGGAAAGTGTTCCAACATCTCTTAAAACCTATTAATATTAATTGAAGTATTGGAGAACAGGAAATATTGGAAATAATATTGTGCATTGAAATACAGAAAATTATTAGGCATTCGTCACCCAAATTGTGAATAAATAAATACAAGAATATCACATTCCATTGAATTTTTATTTTGTCTCCAATGAAATCATTTCCAGAGAAAATTCTCTTTCATCAAACTGAATGAGAAACTACTAAGAAAAAAAAGTGCAGGAGAATTTTATCAAAGGATACTGTTTGGGATAAATTTGGAAGTAATCTCAGAGGTCCTCTGGTCCAACTCTTTGCTCAATACACAATGTGCTAAATAATTTGAGGCAGATAGTTATCCGACCTCTACTTCAATACCCCAATGAACAATAATAATATGCCCCACACAAGATGACTACATCACTGAGTGAAAACCTTTACCATCAGGAAAGTTCCCCTAAGATCTAAATTGAATTTACATTTTCTTTAATTTCAGCACATTTGTTCTGGTCCTGTCTACTAGGGCAACAGAGAACAACTTAACTCCCTCCTTTGTATGAACATCCTTTAAATATCTAAACACTGCTGTCACATATTCCCCCCTCTTCTCAGTCTTTTCTGCGGGCTAAACATAGAGTTTTTTTAATTATTCCTCATAGGATTTAGATTCCATCTTGGCAGCCCTCTTTCAAACTCATTGACATTGGGTTTGCATTGCAGACTTGGTTTCAAAGGCAAACTTTTAATAGTAGAGAGAATTCTGTATGTCACGGGCTATATTTCTTTGGTAATGAGGCAATGAGAGTACAGGAAGGTATTTTGCGGAGAACCCTGGAGGTTGGTTTGGTAATATGGGGATTAGCAAATTTTGCACAAATCATATTGCAGTTGTGTAGTTATTCTTTTTAATACATATAATGTATTTCAACCTGGATTTTATTTTTAAAAAAACTGTATTCCATTTGGTGGTTTTTGTTTTGTTTTTTTGAAAGGATAACTTTGCCACATTAATCCTGTTGGTATCAAGCAATGCTGGCAATATAGCTTAACAAATGAAATGTAGAGCTAGAAAAGGCCATTGAATCGCACCTTGTTTGCTGTAGGAATCCAAATTAAAGTTTGCAGACAGATGACTGTGTGTGATCCCACAAACTCTCTGAGTAATTGGTTCCAATGCTGTGCTGTCTGAGGCTCCCCTCCCCTTAATATTAAATCAGAATCTGTCTTCCTGTAACTTAAATCCATTATTCCATTATACCTGCACTTTTGGAATGAAAGATAACTGTTCTTAACCTATACTGTATACAGACCTGGACACAGTACTCAAGGTAGGACCCGTACAAAGCTGAAAATAAATATATTACTCTCAATTTTGAAATTATATTTCTGTTCATGAAGCCCAAACTGAATTCTCTTCTTTTGAGTCACATTGCTCTGCAGGTCCATAGAATCAAGCACAATTGCAAGATGATGACGACAATGTTGTTTTCAAGTAATATTGAACTGTGTGTGTGTGTGTGTGTGTGTGTGTGTGTGTGTGTTGCACCCAACATTCTGGATCCTCATTTTACTGACCTTGGAAAGATGGAAGGCTGAGTCAAACTTGAGTCAGTGAGACCCGAACTGCCAAACTGCTGGCAGCAGGTGGTCAGCAGAAATAACCTGCAGGACTGCATTTTAACCACTGCACCACCGTGGTACACACACACACACACACACACACACACACACACACACACACACACACACACACACACACACGTGTGTGTGTGTGTGTGTGTGTGTGTGTGTGTGTCTCCCACCTTAAACATTTTTTTTTCTAAATGAAGAACTTTTCTAAATGAAGAACTTTAATGTTAATTTCCTTCTGTTACTGTTAACATAACCGTAGGATATCTTATGCTTATCATAGTAGTTTTGAATTTTATTTCTGTGTTCAAATTCAAACCCCTTAACCCATCCAAATCCACCAGTTATTGGCGAGTTAATTTCATCCTTCAAGTCTTTCTGAAATCATTCCGTTTTTAACAGCTTGTGGAACAACATGGGAGGCGGTCAAATTTCTAGGAGGATCCGATTTCTTCATGTTTGTATAACTGCTGTAAAGCATACTACATTTATAGCAGTCCCACTATTTAAGTAAGATGTTAGATTAAAAAAAAGCTCTTATGATTTGTTTAGCTAGATTGATTCTTAATGGTTTGTTCATGCTGCATTCAAGTAATTGTCTCATAGGTTGGCAAGTAGGTTCAGATCAATCTTTTTATGATCTGCTCTAGAATCTGCCCATCTACTATACACAGAAATCATTCTTCTGTATAAACATCCATAGAATTGAGCTTTTAAGCTTATTTTCCCTTCCTTGGAGGTACATGGCCAGAAATACTTCCTGCTTCTCCTCCCTTGAATTTTTCTTTGCTGAACAATACCCTTCAAATTTGCATGCCTTGTGAATTCAGTTTGCTTTATGATTAAAATTTTGTTATTAAATGTACTTTCCTCTAACTTTTTCTAATGATATACAAATGACTAAGCTAAATTAGTTTTTTAAAGCATACCCATTACTTCAGACCCTTCATAAGCTTCTTGAGAATTGTGCTTTATCAGCTTTTTGAGTTGATGGATAATCACAAAAAAGAGCAAGTTGTTACAAAATAACCACATATGGAATTAAATAAGACATTAAGCAGGCTACATACTAATTAGGTTTTGAGTAAGTGGATAAGAATATCCAGAAATTTGTAATGAATAATTAGGAAGTCTTACAAGATCCATAACTTCTGTTGAAATAATTGTTTTTGCTTAAGTGCATCTTTTACATCTATATCTCAAATCTGTGTATAAAATGTAGTAAAAGACAATGTAACTTCACAATTAGGAAATAGAACATAAAATATAGAATAACAGAGTTGGAAGCAACCTTGGAGGTCATCCAGTCCAACCCCCTGCTCGAGCAGGAGGGTCTTTACCATTTCAGACAAATGGCTGTCCAGTCTCTTCTTGAAAGACTCTACTGATGGGGAGCAGCGGGTTGCTTGCTTACCGGTGCTGGTGCACTGCACGTGCATCTCTATGTTTTGGGCGTGCATGTGCTCGCTATGCGCACGCGCGCACCTTGCATGATTTTGCTTCTGCTCATGCGCAGAAGCAAAATCTCACCAAAATCTCACACACGTGAGCGTCCCCTCGCGAGATTTTGGCGTGATTTTGCTTCCGCGCATGTGCAGAAGCAAAATCACCCAAAAATTCACAGAAAAAGATAGTGACGCATGCAACGGACTGGCAGAGAGGGTTCCGGAGCGGTCACGCACAAATTGCGTAATCGGCCGCTCCCTACCAGAGCTGTGCACTGGACAGCTCCGGCAGGAACCCACCTCTGTTGATGGGGCACCTACAACTTCTGAAGGCAAGCCATTCTACTGGTGGATTGTTTTTCACCGTTAGGAAATTTCTCCTTAGTTCTAGGTTGCTTCTCTCCTTGATTAGTTTCCATCCATTGGTTCTTGTAAAACTCCTGTAGAGGAAAAGCAGGTGAAATGCCTTAATATTATGAAACTAGTGATATTGTGCTCTAATTGGGAATGGCAGGAAACCGTACTGAATATTTCTAACAATTCAAAGCAGTTGTGTGACAAGAACCCGTCAACATTTAAATTGACTAGGGTATTATTCTCAGTAATTTAAGAGTACAGGTAGACTTTGATTTATGACCACAGTTGAGTCACAAATTTCTGTTGTTAACTGAAGCAGTTGTTAAGTGAATTTTGCCCCCTTTCACGACCTTTCTTCCCACAGTTGTTAAGTGAATCACTGCTGTTGTTAAGTTAGTAACAAGTGACTTTGCTTATAAGAATGTTGCAAAAGATGATCACATGACTATGGGACATTGCAACCGTCATAAATATGAACCAATTGCCAAGCATCTGAATTTTGATCACATGACATGACTCAAGGTTGACTCAGCTTTCCATCCTTCCAAGTCAGTAAAACGAGGAGCCAGATTTTGGGGGGCAATATGCTAATATTTATAAGCCACTTAGAGAGTACTGTAAAGCCCTATGGAGTGGTATATAAGTCTAAGTGCTATTGCTATCTTCTTGCATGCCCCTCTTTTCTATTGATCAGATTCTTGGGAAGGTACAAGTCTTGTCACAAATCTAAATTGTTTGCTTGTAGAAACTGTTGAAATTACACTGAGCAGACTGTAGTTGCAAACTTTTGATTTAGGGTTAAACATTAACACCAGAATCTTGAAATTGGGTTGAGAAATACAATGTCAAGGTAGGTACTGAGAAAATATTGTGGATTTAAGTGTTAATAAATAAGTACAATTTTAAAAGCTTTGCTCCTAATAACACTCTTTCTATTACTTAGTGGTGGTAGCTTTTAATAATTGAATTCTATTTATTAACTCTGAAATAACTCCTCCACACACATACACACACCTGTTGGCAGCAGCATGGTAATTTTTTGTACCTACATGTAGATGAATTGATAGATCTAATGACAGTGCAGAAGAATTGTGAAATCCAAATGAAATTAACCTAGTTTGGATTCTAAGTTATGATCCAGGAGTAAACCAGGACATGTTGATTTTTGGATACCAGACATCTCAATTCCATAAGCAGGGCCCAGCTGAATTGGCAGCTAAATTTTATTTTATCAATCCTTATGGTTGAAATTTTCCCTTCCTCCACTTTTAATGAAATGTCTTTATTTAGGAGGTCTTCGAATAGGTTGCAAGGCATACACAGACCGGTTGTCCAGAAGAGAGAAACAGCTGGATTTTTAAAACGAATAGCTGGGTAACTACTTCTGATGTGTTTCCCAATTTCTACCACTGTGAGAAGTGTCTTGCTGTACCAAATATTAAGGATGACATGACTGTATTCAGGAACTGTTGTTGGCATTGCTATTGCTGTAGTCACATGCTGAAATGGCTTCTCATTTAGAAATTTCATGTGTTACATGAGAACATATTCCAGAAACTTTGGAAGGACAACAGATTTTTCTGGAGAGATGGCTAACTGAATCACTCATACTGCCCTGAATATTTTTAATTTCCACCAAATATCCCTTAATTTATCCTCAAACCCACTCTCCAAAATATGACTTAAAAACAAGTATGTGACATATGCACTGTCCCATTGAAGATATTCTGCGGAAGAGAAGATCAACAGCATGCCTGTAGTGTTTAATTATTCTTATATATTAGAAATAATTTGTCATCATTTTGAAGTAATGATATTATTTTTCTATATGTTTAATACTTTTTAATGCACAAAAGGAAAAAAGAAACCCACAAGCTAATAAATACAGCTTGATCTCTGGAAATTGTCCAGTTTTACATAACCTTAGTTGTTTCATTGCTTTTTTTCCCCCTAACACAGTCATTCCTTAATTTTGTGCTTGCTTTCTTTGTGAGAAAGAACTTCAAAGCAGGTCATTTTCTTCCTGAAAGACAAACAGAACAGTAGAGATTTCAAATGCTATGAAGAATACTTGCTAGGACATTGCTGATTTAGGCAAGCATTAATAGAGCACATTGCAGTGCAAACAACAATATTTACCCAAAAAAGATTTTAAAACTGAATTGTTCTTTTATAAGCTTTTTAAAAAAAGTTTTTATTCCTTACGACTTTCCTCATTTTCTAAGATTTTTTTTTTAAATTTAACTATACAAATGATTGGGAAAGAAAGATCAGATGCACCCAATAATTAATAGTGGACAAAGGAAGAGTATATATAATTAGTGCAGCAAGCTGAAAAACCCTACAACAATAATACTGTATGTTATAGTTAGTGGAGGGATATTTGCTTAATAAATATTCATCTGTGATACCTTACAATTGATAGATATAAAATTTGTTAGAATGAAGAGTTAGCCAAAGAAAGAGATGCAAGCAAAAAAGGTAAGTGCTTTGTTAAATGGAGATGCAATACGGAAGAGGTAATTTAAGGCAGTAATTTAACGACGCTATAGAGCACTGCACACCAGAACAACTAGACACAAGAACAGTTTTTTCCCGAACGCCATCACTCTGCTAAACAAATAATTCCCTCACCACTGTCAAACTATTCACTAAGGCTGCACTACTATTAATCTTCTCATTGTTCCCATCACCCATCTCCTCCCACTGATGACTGTATGACTGTAACTTGGTTGCTTGCATCCTTACGATTTATATTGACTGGTTCCTAATATGATTGGATTGCTTATTTGTACCCGGACTATCGTTAAGTGTTGTACCTTATGATTCTTGACGAACGTATCTTTTCTTTTATGTACACTGAGAGCATATGCACCAAGACAAATTCCTTGTGTGTCCAATCACACTTGGCCAATTTAAAAACAAAATCTATTCTATTCTATATAATGATTTGAAAGATCAAAACAGAAAATGATACTTCCTGTAGCTTGTTAGAGAAGCAGCATAGGGTTATGCAGGTACATCCTTTACTGTTGGAGCTAATGAAGAACATCCTCCACAATTGTTTGGTGGCTCACATGTAACACTAAACCTGTTAAAAACACACAATGTTTGTGCTAATATATTATGATAATCCAAAATCCAACAGATGATTTCACATTTTATCACAAGTCTATTTCATGTCTTAATTTAAATAAATAAACAAAACATTAGTTTTTTTAAAAGGTGATAGAGAATGTGACTATGTGTGTGTTCTGTTCTCTGTATTTGTTAAGATTATTATATAGGAATAGGAATGTAAGAATATTCTTTATTGGTCAAGTGTGATTGGACACACAAGGAATTTATCTCCAGTGCATAAGCTCTCAGTGTACATACAAACAACAAAGTGGTAAGTCATAGATTATAATTCAGATACAATCATAAATCATAAGATACAAACAAGTGATACAGTAGGATCATAGGATACCAATAGGAGAAGATAGTAGGAAAGATGAGAAGGTGAGAAGATGAGAAAGATGATAAGGATAATAGCAATAGAGCCCTACAACTGGGTAAATATCTTTAGGCATTAGTGCTGTAGGAGTTAGGTGTTTAGCAGAGTAATGGCATGGAGGAAAACTTTATTATATATAATAAAATATTACATACAATATGTGTATACACACACACACACCAGGGGTGAGTTGCTCACTTACCAAGACCGGTGCGCTGCTCTGCGTTTCTTCATGCTTCGTGCGCGCGCCCCCTCGCGCAATTTTGCTTTCGCACATGCGTGGAAGCAAAATCTCACCAAAATCTCTGTCGCGCGTCCCCTCGCACGTCCCCTCGTGAGATTTCAGCACAATTTTGCTTCTGCGCATGCAGAGAAGCAAAATCACCCAAAAAATCAGAAAAAAAGATGGCGACGCACGCAACTGCATGGTGGAGATGGTACCGGAGCAGTCACGCGCAAATTGGGTTATTGGCTGGTCCCTACTGGAGCTATGCACTGGACCGCACTGGTAGGAACCCACCCAACACACACACACACACACACACACACACACACACACACACACACACACACACACACACATACACACACTACACACATACTCCATTATTTTACATAATCTTCAGAGAGAGAAGAAATAAAAGGTAGAGCATTGCAAGAACCGGACAAGATCTCAGGAAGTTCTTGTGCAGTCAATAAACTTACAGGATAATCATTGGTTTTTGTGGGTAAATTTTGATAATGCACCAAATGTTGAGGTTACCATATCATGTCTGCTGCCTGGAAGTTTCAGGAGAAAATATGGCTGTGAAGAAGTGACCAGTGTAACCAAATCTGAGATCAATGAGATATATTGGAGTGTTGGCTGGTTATGAAATGTAGCTGTCAGCATGGACTGCTATAACACTCAGATTATAAGAAGGGATTGGATGCAATCAAGGAACAGCCAAAGCTCCCTTGCCTTATTTCTTTTTAATGATGACTTGAATGGCGCAATTTGGACAGAACAGAGAAGAGGAATTATATATTAAGCCTCCTTTATGAATATTCTTCAAGAGTCAAGCACTGGTTGAATGAGCCTGTCATTGGGCACTTGGTACTTATAACAAATTTAATCCCTCATAGAGGCAAGGTGAGCAAGCCTTTGGGACTTAAGAGGGAAAATATAATTAGATTGCTATAGATCTGCATTCTTGAATAACGAAAATGGAGCTATGAAAGAAGATGTATTCCTCTGGGCTGTCTTTGCTCTGGTTTGGTTTTGCTACTAGCCAGACAGATGGTGTTGTTATATTCTCCTTAGGGAGAAAAAAAATCATTTGAAAGTTATTGTTTATTGCATACACGAAGTATTCATATAAGTTATGATAATAATGCAAATCTTGGAGTTATCTCACCAATGAATATAACTGTATCCTATGCAGTCAATAAGGAGTTGTAAAATAATACATTGGGCTATCTAAGCACGCTGATGGGCCAGTGGTTCAAATTACTACTGATTTTATTGCTACGTTATTGGTTAGATTTATAGTTCTTTCTATAAGATTCAGGGAAAATAAAAGAATCCCTGCAGTCATTTTTTTCTTACACAGATCTCTGTAAAATGGTTGTTCTTTTAAAGCTGTGTTTCCTGTGAATGCTCACATAGAAAACTGGTATCTATTGCAAGAATATATGCAAGTTTGCCTCTAGAATAAGAGTGAATTTGCAAGAGTTGTTTTAAATCAGAACACAATTTTATTGTAGTCTTTTTGGTGAGAACTGGAATGGAAGAGGGGTGGGTTCAAGTTTTCTTTGCTGCCAGTTCGCTCAGGGATACACCGCAGCGGCGGGGGCGTGTTGTGCGCCACGCGCGCATGCACAGTACCTAAAAATGAGATGGCAGCGCCTACAGCGCCGTCGGGAGAACCGGCTTGGAGGCGTGGCAGGCATGGATCGCTGCGGTTCTAGTGACCCAGGCCGCCAAGTTACTACCAGTTCTATAGAACCGGTCCAAACCGGAAGGAACCCACCTCTGGAGTGGAAGGAGAAAAAAAGAAAAAGTCATAATAATTAAATATATGTTAGACATAAGTGCATGAAGTCAAGGGAAAGTATAATTGCAGTATCTTGCTGAAAATAAAGCATAAAAGATCACTCTTTTCTACCACAAGTTCCATCAGTTTTGAAAACAGTTTTCCATTGTTTATTGCCAACAATGAGGGCTTTTTCATAAAAGTAAAAACCTTGGCGGGTTACTTATAAATGTTAAAAATGGCACAATGTTCTTTTTTAACAGATGTGTGACTTACCAATAATATCCACTAATTTATTTCACTTCCTCAGTGGGTTCCTGTAACTTTGTATCAGGCTCATCTTTTTATGTTGAATAACTACTGAAGTGAACAACAACAACAACATGTTATCATTTAGTGACAATTTAAAATACATTGAGTCTGACAATATATAGCAGTGGTTCCCAAAGTGGGCGGTACCACCCCCTGGGGGGGTGGGATGACTTAGGGGTGCGGTAAGAGGCAATAGTTGATGAGCCGAGGTGGCGCAGCAGTTAGAGTGCAGTACTGCAGGCCACTTCAGCTCACTGTGATCAGCAGCTCAGCTGTTCAAATCTCACTGGCTCAAGGTTGACTCAGCCTTCCATCCTTCCGAGGTAGGTAAAATGAGGACCCAGATTGTTGGGGGCAATATAAAATATACATTGTTTAATGGTGTAAACCGCTTAGAGAGTGCTTGCACTTTAAGGCGGTATATAAGTCTCACTAATAAATAAAATAAATAAAAAGGGGGATGGCAGGGGGGCACTAAGAGGGGCCAGGGGGGCAGCAGAAGCCCTGCAAGGAGGAAGCCCTGCGAGTAGATGATGCTGCCGTTGTGCAGGAAATCCCCCCCCCGCCACCTGCAGATCGTCCTTTCAAAAAGAGTTTCACCAGGATGAAGAGGTGGCTGGAGACGGAGTTTGCTTCGGGTTGGGCTTTCTTCGCAAGGGGAAGGGGGCCATCTGGGGAGTGAGAGATTTAGGAAGCCCGGGCTGGCAGGCGGTTTCTCCAGCGAAGCGTCTGATTCATCCCAAGGGGTGAGCGTCTTCAATGAACTTCACTCTGTTTGTCTGTGTCTTGCGGGCAGCAAGCATCAGCAGTGTTTCCTCACAGGGCTCTTTCCTCCTCCTCTCTGGTCTGGTTCTCAAATATTTTCAAGCAAAACACTGCTAAGAGAGGGAAGTATATCTTCCCCCTCCCTCACTAAACTTTGTGTGTAGGCATGATGTTTCGCAAAGCTCCTTAATCTGCGGCTGCTGGCTCCCTCCCTTTGTGCTTTTTATATACATACCAACATACCCACCCTGTCTGAGGATGCTGTTTCCCCCTCCCAAGACTCACATTTCCAAGGAAAGAAGAGCGCTGGACTTCCCCCCCCCCCGCCCTGGCTCCTCTCAGCCTGAACTTTGCTCCTGAAAGCCTGCGGGCCACTTCTCTGCTTGAGCTCCACTAGAGCTTGGTTCTGGAAGAGACCCTTGGAGAGCCGAAGGGGGGATAAGGGCAAGGGGAAGCTATTAATAATAAAGCTGCTCCAGATACAGACGGAGCATAATGTGAGATCAGATTTTGCTACAAGATAGATGTGGGAGATGGAATGCATTCCAGGGTGGATCGGAAACCCAGAAAGGGGTGAAAAATTGGCAGAGATTTTGGGATTTTGCCAAAATTTAGGCGGGCAGAGAGAGAAAGAGAGAGAGGGAGGGAGGGAGGGAGGGAGGGAGACAGAAAGAAAGAAGGAAGGAAGGAAGGAAGGAAGGAAGGAAGGAAAGAAGGAAGCAAGGAAGGAAGACAGAAAGAAAGAAAGAAAGAAAGAAAGAAAGAAAGAAAGAAAGAAAGAAA
Source organism: Diadophis punctatus similis (assembly GCA_023053685.1). Classification (NCBI taxonomy): domain Eukaryota; kingdom Metazoa; phylum Chordata; class Lepidosauria; order Squamata; family Dipsadidae; genus Diadophis; species Diadophis punctatus. The sequence continues at coordinate 257,538,842 of JALIGW010000001.1, read as the reverse complement.
GAAAGAAAGAAAGAAAGAAAGAAAGAAAGAAAGAAAGAAAGAAAGAGAGACTTATGATCACAATTGAGCCCAAAATTTTGGTTGCTAAGCAAGAGCATTGTTAAGTGAGTTTCACCACATTTTACAAGTTGGCCACACCCACCTGGTCACCTGACCACCAAGCCACGCCCACCTGAAGGGGTGGGGGGGCACTGAGGATGATTTGTAGCACCAAGGGGGCGGTGGACTGAAAAAGTTTGGGAACCACTGATCTATAGCATCCATAATTGATTGATTAACAACCTTATACAGCAGTCCATCTACCCACAGAAACTCTGGGTGGCGAACAGAAATAAAAGCATAAGCAAATTATATTGTCAAATTCTAACTCTCTACTTCTAAAAAGGTTGATGGAGATTGAAGCTGTAGTTTGGTGGCTTATGTAAGCCACAGCTTAACCCCCCCCCCCTTAGAGAACAGATACATAGATTGTTGTTATGTCTTCTATCTTAACTATATACTAAGTGAATCTGGCCATGGTGATTCTTTTAAAGCTGCTTCAAATAATTGTTGTTTAAACTTGCATGGCTTGATAGTGTGTCTGGTGGTGGTGGTGGGTGAGATGGAGACACACATACACATATACAAACACACACACACACACATAATGAGAATGAAAGAGAGAGAAATTACAAAGAGAGGAATTAATCTAATTATAAAATGCTTCATCTATGAAAATATGTCAGCATGATAGAAATTAGAATGCAATGCTATACGTTTCTTATTTTTTTTTACCATAAATTCTTTTTTGATATATGCCTAAGGCCTGTTTTCACTTTTTAAAAAATTATAATAAACAGTGAAAAGATGACTAAAGCATCAACTGTATCCCTATGCATAACATATTGGTTTGGATATATTTCTCAGGTAATGACAGATGTTTTAGAAAACAGGCAGCAGAGAATTATTCATGCTGCCAACTGTCCTAACTATAGCATTATATTTATGAGACTAGTAGCCTTTATGAGGGCCTACCTAAATTTAACACAGTTGCTCAGTTGAAGCTGACAAAGTTCAGGCAGAGATACAACAACAAGATGGATCATATATAATCAAAGTGTAGCACTTGGGGGAGAATCTGTGGTGTCCTTATACCAGCATAACCGCCTCAAGTTTATTTAAATGAATATCTCCCAGCAAGACCCTGTCAAGGAATTCAATAGCAGATTGTTTTTTGTTCCCCAGCATCCCAAATGATGAATAAACTTGCTCTGAGGAGGTTAGTTCTAATTGTAAAGGATTCTCTGCAGTTACAAATGGTCAAACTTCTTTGATTTGCATATGATACATAACAGGGTTAAAAAAAGAAATGGGTGACAAAGACAAGATTAAGGTGTTTTGTTTCTTAGAAACAAAATACTAGTAGTATTTTACTTAGAAATCAAAAAGCATTTTACTATTTCTGGCAAGCGATGATAAAAAAAAACAATTGATTTTCACAGCCATGTACTACACAGCCCTACACTTCTGATTTCGGTTGCTTATCGGTTAAAACCACTACTAGTCTCTCTATTATAAGAAGAATCAGTAAAGGCAGCCAGCGCCAGCTGAGTAGGCAAGAAGGCCAACCTTAAGGAAGATCATAGAAAGATGGCCTAGAACAGGGGTTGGCAACCCACGGCTCCGTAGCAGCATGTGGCTCTTTGGGCTCCCTGCTGTGGCTCCCTGTCCCATCACTGGCTGGCCTCGCCCTCCCATCCCTCACCTGGCCTGAGAAGGTAAGGGTGACGGTGTGAATGGAGAAGCAGCCGGGGCTGATTCTCTGGTGCTGGTTGAGGAACATAGCCACCCCCAGCCGAGGTTTCTCTTCGGGCAACTCTCCTCCCCCTCTCGCAACTCCCTGGCTGGCTTTAGTGGGGCCAGGAGTGTGTGCATGCATGGGGAGACCCTCAAGCAAGTGCCAAAGTGCAGCAAAGGCATGCTCAGAGGGTGGGCAGCTGCTCGCTTAAGAAGGGTCTTTGGATGCGGCTTCTCTCTTGCCCTAAGGATCTAGCCATTGCCTTGCCATGTCCCATCTCGTCCCCCCCCCAGCAGCTCTTCAGCTGAGCGGGCTGGGCATAAGCTCCAGCCCGAAGCAGCAGGAAGTGATGGCTGCCTTTGCTCCAGTGACCCTCCCCCCTCTCATGTGGGGGGGCACAGCAAAATGCCAGATCCTTAAGACAGGAGAGAAGCGGCCCTATAGCTGCCTTCATGCCACATTTGCGCTTAAGGCAGCCTTCACTTCCTGCCACTTTGGGCTGGAGCTCATGCCCTCCCTGCTCGGCCGAAGAGCTGCAGGGGGGGAAGGGGATGGGACACAGCAAGGCAATGGCTGGATCCTTAGGGCAGGAGAGAAGCCAGATCCAAAGACCCTACATAAGCAAGCAACAGCCCACTACCCACCCTCTGCGTGCACCTTTGCGCCTTGAGAGGAACTCTTTGTGTGTACCACAGCCAGCCAGGGAGTCGCGAGAAGGGGAGGAGGATCGCCCAAAGCCTCTGCTGCGGGTGGCAATCGTTCCTCAGCATACAGAGAGAGAAGGGGAGAGAGAGGGAGAAAGGGAGAGATGGGAGAAAGAGAGAGATGAGAGGGGAGATGGAGGGAGAGGGAGAGAGAGATGGGTGGGCAGGAAGGCTAGAGAGAGAGATGGGGAGAAAGAAAGAAAGATGAGAGGTAGGGAAAGAGATAGGAGAGGGAGAGAGATGGAGAGAGAGAAAGAGAGAGGGAAAAGAGAGATACCTTTTTCTCATAGAAAAGAAAACAAAGCCACAAAACCTGGGTAGGTGTAGCTGGGGGGGTCATGTGACTTGGTGAGAGTGATGTTGAGTTGGCCACACCCACTCAGGTTTTGTGGCTCTCTGGGAAATTTATTTTATTTGGAGGTTCTTCTATGCCGCCCTACTCCCTAAGGACTCAGGGAGGCATACAACATTTTAAGAAAACAACCAAACAAAATATTAAAACGATTTAAAAAAACAATTAAAAACACATATAACACCATACATACATAGGGGAGACATCAGATGTAATGTCTCAAAATCACCCCGCCTGCAGGAAGAGTCATGTCTTAATGGCTTTTCGGATGGCCAGCAAGGTGGGGATAATTCGGATCTCTGGGGGGAGTTGGTTCCAGAGAACAGGGGCCCCTACAGAGAAGGCCCTCCCCCTAGGTCCCACCAGTCAGCATTGTTTGGCTGACGGGACCCGGAGGAGGCCCACTCTGTGGGACCTCACCGGTCGAAGGGAAGTATGAGAGTATCCTACAGTATTGCACCAGTTGAAGCCTCCGGATACTCTTCAAGGGTAGCCCCATGTAGAGCGCATTGCAGTAGTCCAGTCTAGAAGTGACAAGGGCATGAGTGACCGTGAGTAGAGCCTCCTTCTCTAAGTATGGTCGCAATTGGCTCCCCTAGCCACAGCTGTAAGGAAGAAGAAATGGGTCCAAATGGCTCTTTGAGTTTTTAAGGTTGCCGACCTCTGGCCTAGAAGCAAAATGTCAGCTATTGAAACAAGTCACCGAATGAGCCGAATTAGTTTAATAGGATTAAAGAATGGTGCTTCAGAGTGAATGGAACAAAGAAGAAATAGAGGTTTAAGAGAAATGTAGAGAAAGAAGATAGCGGTTTAAGAGAAATGTAGCTTGGTTTACAATCTTGATAGTTTCATGGTGCAAAAATCCCAAGAATGAGAGATCTGGTGAACTATACTGGTAGTCCTTGCTTAATGACTGCCCTGTTGAGCAGCTGTTTGAAGTTATGACAGTGCTGAAAAAGTAACTTGACAACCAGTCTTTGGTCTTGTGACTCTCATAATCATGTGATTGAGTTTCAAGAGTTTTACAACTGGTGAGTATTTACTACCATTGGAGTGTTCTGGGGTCATGTGATTGCCATTTGCTAATTCACAATTAGCTTCTGGGAACTTAAGTCAATTGAGAATCCAGCAGTAATATTCCAAGTTGTTATGGTCATGCAATGTCTTGCTTAATGATTGTGACTCACTTAATTACTGCAGAAATAAGGTTGTAAGTCTATCACAGTCATGTGATGTCTCATTTGACAATCCTGTCATTTAGCACTGGAGCTACTGGTCCCAACTGTGGTTGGTAAGCAAGAGATACCTTTTCTTTCTTTATAATTGTGATTTTCAGAAAATAGCCATATATTGAATGTGTTTTCATGGGTAATTAGCCGACTGATTTTGAGGTGCATGAAACATCATGTAGAATGTTGAAAGGATGTAGAAAGGATGTTGAGACTCTAGAAAGAGTGCAGAGAAGAGCAACAAAGATGATTAGGGGACTGGAGGCTAAAGCATATGAAAAACGGTTGCTGGAACTGGGTATGTCTAGTAATGAAAAGAAGGACTAGAGGAGACATGATAGCAGTGTTCCAATATCTCAGGGTTTGCCACAAAGAAGGGGGAGTCAAGCTATTCTCCAAGGCACCTGAGGGTAGGACAAGAAGTGGAAACTAATCAAGGAGAGAAACAACTTAGAACTAAGGAGAAATTTCCTGACAGTTAGAACAATTAATCAGTGGAACAACTTGCCTCCAGAAGTTGTGAATGCTCCAACTTGCCTCCAGAAGTTGTGAATGCTCCAACACTGGAAGTTTTTAAGAAGATGTTGGATAACCATTTGTCTGAAGTTATATAGGGTTTCCTGCCTAAGCAGGGGGTTGGACTAGAAGATTTCCAAGGTCCCTTCCAACTCTGTTGTTGTTGTTGTTGTTGTTGTTGTTGCTGCTGCTGCTGCTGCTGCTGCTGCTGCTGCTGCTGCTGCTGCTGCTATTATTATTATTATTATTATTATTATACAATTGTATCACAGCGGCCAGTTGTTTCGCCGGATTTGGCATTGATTACTAGTCGAGCCCCACCCAGGGGCCTAGGAAGTCGTAATGTATTTTCGAAGTATATGTGCGGAACCGAGCAGTGCGGCTTTCTGCATTTGACTGATGGTGATTTTGTCAATTTTGAGCTGTTTTAAATGTAATTCCAGTGCTTTTGGGATAGCACCCAGTGTTCCAATCACTACTGGAATTACCACTGCTGGTTTGTGCCATAATCGTTGGATTTCAATTTTTAAGTCCTGGTATTTTGCAATTTTTTCGTGTTCCTTTTCATCGACCTTGCTATCTCCTGGTATTGCAATGTCAATTATAGTCACCTTGTTGTTCTCGACCAACGTGATGTCTGGTGTATTATGCGCCAGTACCTTGTCTGTTTGTATACGAAAATCCCACAAGATCTTGACCATCTGATTTTCAGTGACTTTTTCAGGCTTGTGTTCCCACTAGTTTGTAGCAGTATGGATGTTATAATTTTTGCATAAATTCCAGTGGATCATTTGTGCAACAGAGTTGTGTCGTAATTTGTAATCAGTCTGTGCGATTTTCTTGCAGCAGCTGAGCACATGGGCTACAGTTTCATCAGCTTCCTTGCATAATCTGCATTTAGCATCATTTGAAGATTTATCAATTTTGGCCTTTATGGCATTATTATTATTATTATTATTATTATTATTATTATTATTATTATTATTATTATTATTATTATTATTATTATTATTATTATTATTATTATTATTATTATTATTATTATTATTATTATTATTATTATTATTATCCAACAGATTTACATATTTAGTACCACCTAGCATCTGTAAGCGCTTAGATTTCTTTTTAAATGAATTGCTTTCTATATGATGCAGAAATTTTGGGAGGGTGAAAGGGGCAAGAAGAATGGAATAAATGTATTCTTTTCTTCTTTGTTATCTGGAATGTTAAGTGTATGGCAAATTCAGTTGGTGATAGAACAGAGGATAGAATAGAATATTCTTTATTGGCCAAGTATGATTGGAAACACAAGGAATTTGTCTCCGGGGCATAAACTCTCAGTGTACATACGAACAACAAAATAATGTAATTATAACATACCAATAGTAGAATGTAATAGGAAAGATGAGAAAGGTAATAGTACAGTCCTACCACATGGGTAAATATCCATTAGAAATAAGACAGTGCTGTGGGAATCAGCAGAGTTCAGAATTTCATGAAGTTCAGAGTTCAGAAGGACATGAAAATAAGGGAAATCCTGCTGAAATGGCTGAAGGCCCATCTGGTCCAGAAGTTTATGTCAGCAGTGTGCAAGTAGATTCATCTAGGAAACTCACAATCAAACAGGGGTGAAATCCTCCCGGTTCGGGCGGGCCGGTCGGTCGTCATAGAGCCGATAGAGCCGATAGCGATTGCAGCGCAAGGCTTCCCCCACCCGCTTCCCCCACCCACCTGGATGCCACTATTTGGGTTCTTTTACCCTCTGTGCATGCACAGAACGCTTTGCGCATGCACAGAGGGTAAAAGAACCCAAATGGCAGTGTCCAGGTGGGTGGGGGAAGTGGGCGGGGAAAGCCTCGCGCTGCGATCGCTATCAGCTTTATCGGCTCTATTGGCTCCATGACGACCGACTGGCCCACCCGAACCGGGAGCATTTCACCCCAATCAAGACATGAATGTCAGCCTTCATATAGTCAGCTGGGTATTTATATTATGCTACCTATGACTAAACAGAATACTGCCACAAAGACTATGGCAATTAGCCTCAGCATTTTTGAATATGTCTTTCAGAATGATTCTACCTACAGTATTGCAATAAGGTAGACATATGGCAATGGAAATAGAGCACAGGATCTTGTGGAATGAGAAAAGAGTAAATAGCATTCAAACTAGGTGGACATCAGTTGGGGACATTTCCCCTGAGCATCCAGTCAATCTGTTTAAGGAGACAATCAGTCCCTGATCTTGAAAGCATTTCTACACATATTGGAAATACTACCTGAATTTTATTTCAATTTCAATTTGCCTCAGTTATTCTTGCATGTACTGAGATACTGGCAGCTTATAAAAGCTCTGATGATGCCAAGATTTCTGAATGTGATGCTAATGAATTGAAGTTGGCAAGTGCAAAAGAACTGTTCATTTCTAACAAAATGTGTTCTCTATAGAAAGTGGACAAGAGGAAATACCTTAATTGTGTAGCTCTAGTAGCTTAATATTTAACAAACACAAGTGATGAGAGGACTGTCAGGTATGCTCTCCAACATGGAAGCTCTAAAAACTATATAATATTATAATATGCAACTACAAATCATTCCATGGGCTATTTAAACTTTCCTTAGGTATTACATCAATATAATATTGGGAACAGCTAACTTTCTTCCATCTGTAATGCTATCACATGTCCAATATCTATTGGGAAGTCTAACATCTGCACTCTGCAGCAAAAGTCCATAGTTGAGAATCCTGATCTGTTATAATTGAAATAGGTTATAGATGATGGAGGGAATGGTTTCGAAGGACAGGAAGAAGAGCCACTAGCAATGGTCAGACAAGATGGGCTTGAGCTCAGTAACTTGTGAAAATGTCTCAGACAAGCCCCTTCCTCATTCATAGAAAGATAAAGTGAAGGATGGAGGAAGCACATTCATACTTCCAAGCTTCTGTTACAATAAAAGTTAGTCCTGACCTATGTAACACTGGTTTCTTAGCCTGGTCTATCTCATTGGACTGATGTAGAGATGAAAAAAGGAATTAACTGAGCCTGTCTCTATTGGAGTATACACTTACCATTGTACGTGAATGGAGTACAGTTAGAACCATTCCCAGACATACATACATACATATATATATATATATATATATATATATATATATATATATATATATATATATATATATATATATATATATATATATATATATATATATATATATATATATATAGTTCAGAACTGCTTTGACTTCTTCATCTTTACCTGTAAATTGGCTCAAGAAGACCTGTGAAAACTCAATTGTATTGAAGATATATTTGGGGAACAAATAGATTTTTGAAACTTTGTTACCACTTGTCTTATTTCAGTTCTGAGAACTATCAATCGGAACAAATCTGGGGATTGCAAATAATTACGCTCTGAACTGTTGTGTGATTAACTTAAAAAGAAATGAATTTGAAAATGATCCTGGGAAGACTTCAGAATAGTTGTTTGAAGTATAGCTTTACTCCGAAGAACTGGAACGCTTCTCATGAAGAGCCCTCCTGATGGTAATTGTCCCAAGTACAAAAGACAAATTGGTGCTCACAGCAGACAAGAGTGTGCTTTCTAATTGCCTTTTGCAAGAACGATCAACCATAATTTCTTGCTGCTGCCATCTCAGCCTTGTCTTGCAGGCAGGGAAGAATTCATTTCCTGCCAAAACCAGAATGTTTTGGTAAAGGTAACCCTTCCACCATGTATAGTTTGAAATATTTCGCCAATTTTATATTATCATAGCTTCCTTGAGAATTTCCAACCAACAGAAGTTTGTCAAGGAAACATAATGCATAATCCCTTTAAAAGACCTTGGCTGTGCTTGCCTTTTGAATCGACTGGACTGATATACTTAAGACTGACAAATCTACTAGTGTTAGAAAAGCGTTTGTAACAAAGGACAATGGAAGCCCTTAATCCCTTTGAGCACTTTTGCCTATAGCTTTTCCTTTCTTCAGATACGCAGCTGTTTGAAACACAGAGCTCTTAATCGAAAGCAAACTTCCAGTAAAACTAAATTAGAGTGACTGGGATTTATAGTTGCTAGAAAAAAGTCTGGGTGCCTAGACAGCTTTATTGATGTGTTGTCATGGTGTGCAGAGAAGAAATTTTAACAGGGGCAACAGGGATATGTTCCTTGTGTTTATTGATCTGCAGTCTTCTATAGGAAGGAAATGTTCATGTTTATTTTTGAAGTGGGATTTTCTGGAGGGGAGGGGGCAGTTAAAATTTCTCCCAGAACAAATATCTGAATTTCACTCCCAAAGCTATTCTGTTCAGCTACTCTCATCCACTAATATCCTACTCATCCGTGCACAATATTCTCAGAGGTTCAAATGACTGTGTAGCTTCAAGAAACAAAGAAGGATCTTGTGACTTCTGTAACTGTTCAAATTGCTGTTGTCTATATGATACATGCATAGGAATTTTAGGATTTTTTGATATTATGAAAGTATGGAAACTGCTTATATAATGAATATGTCACTTGGGGCTCTCTCTTAGCATCTAAAGGCATAATGTTTACTGTGTGGGCAAAAACCTAATCATATTATGTATATGCTTACAAAGGTTATTGAGTAGTTTTATATGAATCTGCAAAAATATAGTCTGCACATTTAGAATGCAAACAGAACCATGCTAATTCATACATTTAAAGCATCTTTATAATAGCATTAATTTCAATACAATGAAAAATGTATCAAATAATTGCACTTTATTATTTTTATACCTCCCGTTGGCAGGGAAATTTATCTCAGTTAAAAAAAAAGAAAAAACTTGTGTTGTTAAAATGGAGAGAAACATATAGAAATGCAAAGTCAAGAGTCTTAAATTTTGAACAGATTATATTAAGATGATGAATAACCATTAGAACAAACCTTTCTTGGCCTCAGGTACTTTATATATATATATTTTTAGCAAGATGTTAATGCATTTCAAATGATGAAGCTCTCTAGAGGCAATGCAGAGGTTAGGAGCAGAGATTAACAGGGAGCAAAAGATTGTCTCAAGATCAGCCAGAGAGTTTCAAGGTTCGATGCAAATTTGAGCCTGTACGTCAGCTTTTGTAATCCACTACATGGCCACATACAAAAGGTTACAGCTCAACCCTGTTGTAGGTAATAAATGTTTTAAGAAGAATATTGGTTAGAAAGCTTAAGCTGCAGAAAACTTTAAGTTGCTTAATTTAAAAAATGTGATTGATTGATGATGATGAAGATGCTGATGATACAGCTGCAAGGTTCTAAAATATAGCCGGAGCACTCACAAAATGTAATACTTCGTTATATCATGCTCTACTGTTCTCACCTGATGGTTAGTAATATTTGCTACATGTGAATATACACCTCAATTTACACTGAAAACATTTAAATATATTCATTTAAGCTGTAAATTACACAGGAGATCAATGATGAAAGCATGGGGTTTGTTTGCTCTTTTATTTAAAATGTATTTTGGATAAAGGTTCATAAAATTGGGGAATAATAAAAGAAACAATCATTTGTTCCCTAGCATGCATCATGAACTATCCCAAATCCTTGCTTATAGATGTTCTTATTCTTTAATTTGCTGCACAGATCAAAGGGTATTTTCATTTATGTTTTGCTTCATTCTTCTGCCAATTTGCAGAAGACATTTAAAACACCATTTAAGATTTTTTTTTAAAAAATGTAGCAAGTAATCAAATGAGCCTTCCAAGGTAATGCAGCAGAATGTAAAATAAATAAGGTGGAAATTGATCTACGGATTATACTCCAATCAACACTGTATGCAAATGTATGTTGTCTGACAGCATAAAATGCAGCTAGGGTATAAAGGGGTTGTAAACAGCAAAACCCTTAGCCAGTTCTTTAAGAATGATGGAAAATATGATCAACACATTTATTAGCTGTCGCTAATGTAAGGTTTGAGGGCAGTACAGAGTGTGGCTGTAAATTCTGGCAGTCTTTTCCACTTCCATCATTGTGGATAATCATTGTTTGGGTGCTATCTTTGGGGCTTGGTGAAGCAAGCCTCACTGCCTCATTTATTGTGCTGAACTTTCCATGCCAGGGACTTATCACAGCTTGAACCTAACCCAATATTTCAAGTATTGGAGGTGATGTACAGTATGCCTGTCTAAAGATGTGAGCCAACTCCTTCCCATGCCCATAGATTTGCTTCATCTCAAGATACAATTCAAAGAATATCACAAACTTTCTAAAGCGTTTAGGGCAGGGCTGTCGAACTTGCGTCGTCACGGCAACATCACATGACATATTGGGACTTTTTTCTCTTTTGCCAAACCGGGCATGGGAGTGGCCAGTGTGTGACGTATCCGGCCCGTGGGCCATGAGTTTGACAGCCCTGGTTTAGGGTATGCACAATACCCAGATTGTACTTGTGAGCGTCTATAGGATTACCACTTTTTTTTACTGGTCTACTAAGGTGTTCAGGATGAAAGAATTAAGTGTTTCCTCCAGCATACATGCCTTCCTTGAATTATATTCAATTATTGAATATAATTGTTAGCAATTTCTTTGCAATACCTTTCCTAAGTAGAAACCTGTTGAATAGATGGACCCAGCACATTACTCTAGAACTGCTCTAACAATTCTAGACAAATGTGCAGATGAAAGCTTCTTTAACCTTGATGGTTGCTCTGTGATCTGGTGGTGAATAAATGATACCTTTATAATGCCTATTCTCCAGTGGTATCTGTTCTTATTTATCTAGAAGACAGGCAATAACATATAGATTTACAACTATTATTGTTTAGTTTATGAATTAAAAACCTCACTAATTTACTTTTACACAAATAACTTGTAAGTGAGAACAAGAAATGGCTACCTTACATCCAATAACTGGTTGCCACCCTTTAGCTGCAATAATTATAATTAAATGCTTCTTGTAATGGGTGATCAGACCATCATATTGTTGGGTGGGAACTTTGGTCCATTCCAACTTGGTGATCTGCTTCAATTCAAAGATATGAACATTTTCTATGGAGTTTAGGCCTGGATTTTGACTTACAGAACATTGCAACTTCATGCATGTTTTGTGACTTGTATGCTTCAGATCATTATATATTGCTACATGCTTCAGATTCACCTGAGGGAGATGTTTGATATTCTCCTATAACATTCTCTGATAAAAAGCAAAAGTATTATTTCCTTCCATGATGGCAAGCTGCCCAGATCCTAAGACAAGAAAACATCCTGAAATCTTAACAATATCATCTTCATGCATAAAGCATGTGCTAATTGTAAAATGCAGTATTAGGTTTTCATCAGACACATCAGCATGCACATAGATTGAGAGCTTCCATTTCATCTTTCCGCAGGACATTACTCCAGGTGTCTAAGGATGATCCAGCTACTTTTTGGCAGGGATGATAAATCATCTATGCTCTTATTAAATAAACATTTTCATTTTGCTATTCTCCCATGAATCCCATTTTACCAAGTACATCTCTCATTGTGGAATTCACTAATATTGATTTTAACCAAGGCAAGATAAACTGCAGAATCCTAGTTATAGTTTTCATGTCCTTTATTCCATACTGCACTTTTGCTATGATTTCACCAGCACAACTATTCCTGGGAAAATTCATAATCTTTTCCATTTCAAAACAAAATTTTGACTCCAGACTGGTGAAGTTGGAGATCTAATATCTTCCAGAATGACAGGTTTCGAGGACACATTTACACAAGACTACATTCATTTATTTTGAGTGGGGTGTGACATGCCTATGGAATATGTATGGAGAGAACTTCAGTGGGATGACTGGTATTAATGTTTGTGATATTTATACAGAATAGGGCTGACCCAAATCATTCCTATTTAATGCATTCTTCATACTACTGGTTGTAATTATTCCTTTAATTTACTTGATTGAACTAAAGGGGTGATGACATTTTCACATTGGCATTTTATATGTTGAATAACTTTGCTTATGAAATAAATGGAAATGTTCTTTCAGTTCCATTTATCTGCCAGTACGATCTGTGTGAAGCTTGATAGCATTCAGTGTAGTAGCAAAAATTTAGTAATAGTAATAGTAAATTTTTAAAAATCCTAAAAAAGGCAAGTACGTTTTCACAAAACACACACACACACACACACACACACACACACACACACACAGAGGGAATAGTATGCTAAGAAATATATTATCCTCCAATTTCTTAGCATGAACTACTTACAGTAGATTGGAATTACCGGTATACCGTGTTTGTTAAAAGAGTGTTTCCAATTAATCAATTTGTATTATTTATGTTAATTGTTACATTTAGAAAGCCACCCAAATTCATAAGACTTAAGGTGGCATATGCATTTACAATGGCAAAAGCAATTAAAGCAAGCCGAGAATATGTACATCCTGAAAAGCAATTCCACAAACAGATACGCTATTTTTTTTTGTTCAAAAAAGTTTTATTAGTACAAAATTACATAGATAGTAGGTAAATATTAAATATAAAGTACAAACATTTTTTTTATTTTTTCTCCCCCTTAGCCCACCCCATTCCCTCCTCCCCTCCCCCCGGACTTCCCAGAGATAATACAGGGCATAATATCAATTAAATAAATTTAAATTAGATTAATAAAAAAAGAACATTATTTTTTTTTAAAGCTTCAACTCCAAATTATACACTAATAATATATCGTCTATGTATACAATAATAAAGATACAAAAAGAAAAGGAAAAAAAAAGAAAGAAAAATCTCTTTAACAATACAGGAAAAACATAACTACAATAAAGTAGAGAAAAAAGAAAAAAAGAAAAAAAAAGAAAAAAATAAACAAACAAACTTCCTTCCTCCTCCCTTGAATCGTCTACCTTGTGCAAAGTAAGTATTATATAAATAGTAGCTAAATATAAAATACAAAAATCTTAAACTAATATTATTAACATTAAAAATAACCTCAAAGATAAATAAAACTTAGCTAAATATTACATAAGTAATCATTAAATATTAAATTTCATCATAATATTAATAACATAATATTATTCTGCATTAATTTATTAACTTCAAAAAACAAAAAAATCTTTAAAGTCTTAAAAAAAGAAAAACAAATCTTCAAAAAATTGTATATATCTAATATTATTAACATTAAAAATAGCCTCAAAATTAAATAAAACTTAACTAAATATTACATAAGTAATCATTAAATATTAGATTTCATCATAATATTAATAACCTAATATTATTATACATTAACTTATTAACTTCAAAGAACAAAATATATATATATAAAAAAGGGGAAGAGAAAAGGAAAAGTACAATCATATTAGTCTCTATCCGTCCAATATATTTCAACACCACATCTTTTTGTATCTTGATAGTTGCATCTTTTAATAACTCAATGATTTTGCATTTATCAACTCATCTCCCATCTGGTCCCGATCCTCCATCTCCTTTTCCCCGACTGTCTGGCTCTGGCACTCCTTTTGATTTTTTAAATCTATTTCCCTTTGATCCAACAGGAATGGCTTCCCCTCTTCCTCCTCTTTTACTTTCGTACATCCTTCCTCTGGAATTTTGGATATATCAGCCTTTAAAACATTGACATAAAATTCAGTAGCTTTTTTTATCTTATTTAGCCGGTATCTTTTTCCAAAAAATTTGACCGCTACTCCTACTGGCGCTTCCCATTTGTATTGTAAATTTAATCTTTTGAGTTCATCAATCAGAAAAGTGTAACTTTTTCTGGCTTTAAGCATTTTAGAGGGGATTTCTTTCCAGATCTTTAATTCCTGACCATTCACCTTAAGATTATTGTTGAACGTTGCCTGTATAATTCTATTCCGTAAGGCTCTTGTAGTAAAATATATGACAATGTCCCTTGGTAAATATTTTTGTTTAGCATACCATGAATTGATTCTGTATATCTTGTCGATTTATGTAGCCAGTTCCACTTTGGAGATTCCAGACACCTGATCCAAAGCATCAACCATCCTTCCTTTTAAATCTTCATATAATCCCTCCTTCAATCCTCTGACCCTTATAGCAACTTCCATTGATCTGAACTGTGTCATCAACACCTCTGTTTCAAAATTTGCAATGTCATTTTGAATTTTATCTATGTATTCCACCGAGGTTGCCAAAGCTTGTTTATTTGTTTCAATACGTTCTGCCAGAACTTCAATATTTGTTGCTAATCCTTTGCAAACCTCTAACACGTCCAACCTAAGTTGTTGATTCATATTCTTTAAAGCAGCCTGCATTTTTTGTCTATCTAACTAATTTTCTGATTAAATTCCAAAGTCAGTTCATGTTTCATAATCTTTAAATTATTTAATAAGTTTTCAGGTGTCAAAGGCTGTGGAGGTGTTAACTCAGTATTAAGTTGCGTTTTAGAAATATAACCAGAGGGATAGTCATTTCTTTTACTCAAAACAATCTTTCCAGATTTTGAAGCCATTATGGTGTTTCAAAAGAGTACAAAGAAAAAAGAAAAAAAAAGCCAGATGCCTAATTAAAGTTCTTTCCAGTTTCAAAACCAGATAGTCTTTTATTATTAAAGATCTTTCAGTTATAACTTTAATCCAGGGTTAGGAGACAGAGAAAGAAAAGCCAATTTTCCAAATCAAAAGTTTCCATAAGAGAAAAAAAAGCCTCTGGGAAAACGAAAGTCACTTTCACTTCTCAATCGCCATATTGTTACTTTGTTTCCTTGCCGAAGTGAAAGCTTGCACAGGAGTTGAAGAAAAAAGAAAAAAAAGGTTTCAGTACTTGCCCATCTCACGCCTGTTTCTCTCTGTCTGCTTCTATAAATCAAAAATAGTTGTAAATCCCATTCTGAAAGCAGCGGCGGTCACGACATCTAGCTCCACAAAAGCGGAGGTTTCCTGATTCCCGGAGCTGGAGACAGGCTGCATGGGGAGCCCTCCCTTCGCGCCCCTAGATGGCTCCTAGGGCACTGGGGGGGCTCTACCCCACCTGTCAGGCTCTCATCTCTCCCCTTTGCCCGGGGAAGAGATTTCAAAGCCACCAGACAGCTGTTCTGGCGGCTTTTTACGAGAGTCGGAAAGGCGCCCGACGAAGGGACGTCCGTGATGGCGCGATCCAAACCAGAAGTCCTAAACAGATACGCTATTGTGTCAAACTGGCAGGCACCCTAACCCAGGGCATGGGGGAAATAGCCAATTTTTTAAAAAAAGTTCTTAAACATTAGCATGGGAGACATACAGGTCGTGGGGCATGCTGTTCCCTAGGACAGTAGGACACATACAATCTAGGTGCAACAAATACCAATAGATTGATTAAATCACTAGGCTCCAGGCTGCATGTGTTCTCTGGAACCACCAATCATACAAGTTGAGTAGATATCACTAGAGGTAGGCTATCCCTCAGATAATCAGGGTATGTGACATAGAGTACCTTGCATACCCAGTTCTTGGGTGCTACATCTCTCACCCTCCCTTCCTCCCTCCCTCCTCCTCATCCTCGTCCTCCTTTTCTCTCTCTCTCATAAAGCCATATGCTGTGAACTCAGGACAATTTTTGATCTTCTGTTGTTTTCAGTGATTTGGGGATGGCAATTTAGGATAAACAGTGGGGTTCACTAGAGTTTATCTGGTGTTGCAGAGGCAATTCATGGTAGTGGAATATCTTTTGGCTACAATCTCACAGCAATTCCATATCCTCTGAAGCTACTTTAATGCTTTGAGGAGGCACATTTGGCTATCACAAAATTACTTTTTAAAGTAGTCTCATATATACAGACACTCAAATTTGCATGCATTTTTTCTATCTTCAGGCAGAAATAGTAAGAAAACTGAGACAATTAAAACATAATTGAAATAAGGTAAGAAAAGGGAAGTAAAAATATGTCCAGGAGAAGTGGTACCTGAACAACAAAAAAAGAGTGTTATAAAAATAATTAAAGTTTCCCAAGCAGCAGGAGCAACATCTACAGTGAAGAAGACATTGTTGTTGAACTTTTGGGTACCTCTGAAGATAGCTAATCAGCATGATTTGGGAGAAGATGAATCACTTTCATCGGCTTGACTGGCTATTCTGAATCCTTTTTATAAATTTTTTAGGAGCTTGACTTGTAGAGGTCAAAAGTCTTCAATAAAGGAGAAGGTAAAAAGACATTGCAGTTCATGGAAACTGCCATGGATCCAACTCATTTTAGAATCCTTACTCGTGGTGAGGCAGAAACTACTCACTTTCAGCAGAATCTGACTTTTTATTTATTTATTTATTTATTTATTCGGCTTTCTTATATGCCGCCCAACTCCCGAAGGACTCAGGGCGGCGTACAGCATAGGAAAATACAAGAAACCAATAAACAAAATTTAAAAACATAATATAAAAGCAACCATGCAACAACCAAGCATACCCGGGGGAGAGTTCAGCTGGAATTAAGCTCTACCCCCTGCCTGCAGGAAAAGCCACGTCTTAACGGCTTTTCGGAAGGCCAGCAGGGTGGGGATGGTTCGGGTCTCTGGAGGAAGTTGGTTCCAGAGCGCGGGGCCTGCCACAGAGAAGGCCCTCCCCCTAGGGCCCGCCAGCCGGCATTGCTTGGTTGACGGGAGCTGGAGGAGGCCGACTCTGTGGGCCCTAACCGGTCGAAGGGAAGTATGAGGCAGAATGCGGTCCCGGAGATAACCTGGTCCTAAGCCATGAAGGGCTTTAAAGATGATGATCAACACCTTGAATTGGACCCAGAGACAAATGGGTAACCAATGCAGCTGGCGGAGTATAGGTGTCACGTGGGTGTACCTTGGTACACCCACCACAGCACGCGCAGCCGCATTTTGTACCAGTTGGAGTCTCCGGATACTCTTCAAGGGTAGCCCCATGTAGAGCACATTGCAGTAGTCCAGACGGGAGGTGACAAGGGCGTGAGTGACCGTGAGTAGAGCCTCCTTCTCCAAGTATGGCCGCAACTGGTGTACAAGGCGAACCTGTGCAAAGGCCCCCCTAGCCACAGCAGTAAGATGATGCTCCAATTTTAGCTTGAGGACCCCCAAGTTGCGGACCTGGTCCGAGGGAGTCAGTTTCGTTCCCTCTAGAACCAAGGAGGGACAGTTGTCGTAGTCCTTAGGAGGCAATACCCAAAGCCACTCAGTCTTGTCGGGGTTGAGTCTGAGTCTGTTCCTCCCCATCCAGATCCTAACGTCGTCCAGGCACCGGCACATTACATCAACTGCCACACTGAAGTCAGACAGGGTGGTGATGTACAGCTGAGTGTCATCAGCGTACTGGTGGAAACGCACCCCATGTCTGCGGATGATCTCCCCCAGCGGTTTCATGTAAATGTTAAATAGGATGGGCGAGAGAACCGACCCCTGAGGCACCCCACATAACAGGGGCCTAGGGGAGGATCTCTGCCCTCCTGTTAACACCGACTGCATCCTATCGGCGAGATAAGAGGAGAACCACCGTAAAATGGTGCCTCCCACTCCCAACTCACCGAGACAATGCAGAAGGATACCATGGTCGATGCTATCGAAAGCCGCTGAGAGGTCAAGTAGCACCAGGATAGAGGAATTTCCCCCATCCCGGGCCCGCCAGAGATCATCAATCAGAGCGACCAAGGCAGTTTCTGTACTGTACCCGCGCCTGAAACCTGACTGATAGGCATCTAGATGTTCTGTTTCATCCAGAAGTCGCAGAAGTTGAGTGGCCACCACCTTCTCCACAACTTTCCCTAAAAAAGGTAAGTTGGAGACCGGACGATAGTTCTTCAAATCAGCTGGATCCAGGGAAGGCTTCTTCAGGAGGGGTCTCACCACCGCAGTTTTTAACGACTGCGGTACGGATCCCTCCCCCAAAGAAGCGATGACCACCGCCCGGATCCAGCCGCGTGTCACCTCCCTGCTGGCCGAGACCAACCAGGAGGGGCACGGGTCCAATAAACAGGTGGAGGCCCCCATCGCCCCCACGGCTCTGTCCACATCATCAGGAGAAACAGGCCCAAACTCCTCCCACAACGGTGGACTAAGACTAGCCCCTGTCAACTCCATGGACTCTGCCCAGCCAGAGTCCAGGTTCGACCGGATCCGAGCGACTTTATCCGACAGAAACTCTGCGAATTCCTCAGCTCTACCTTGCAAGTGTTCCTCGCTCCCCCCTTTAGCAAGGAGGGAGCAAGTCACCCTAAACAAGGCGGCTGGGCGAGAATCTGCGGACGCAATAAGAGCGGAAAAATGGGATCGTTTTGCCGCCCTTATCGCCACTAAATAAGATCTGATGTAAATTCTTAATAGTGTTCGATCGGATTCGGTCTTGCTGGACCTCCAGCGGCGCTCCAGACGTCTCTTCTGGCGTTTCATCTCCCGGAGCTCCTCGGTAAACCAGGGAGCTTTCCGGGATCCACTGCCACAGAGAGGTCGCTTAGGCGCAATTCGGTCTAACGCCCCTGATGCTGCGGTGTTCCAAGCAGCCACCAGGGAGTCAGCCGAACTGTGTACCAGGGTTTCAGGTATCTCCCCAAGTTCCCTCTGGAATCCTTCCAGCTCCATCAGGCGCCTGGGGCGGAACCACCTAGTCGGTCCCGCCTCCCTGCAGGGGAGGAGTGGGGCAGCGAAATCCAACCTCAGTAGGAAATGATCTGACCATGACAGAGGGGTGATGACTATGTCCCTTATCTTCAGATCATCTCTCCACTGCCCCGAGAGAAACACTAGGTCGAGCGTGTGACCGCCCTCATGAGTCGGACCCTGGATTACTTGGGTCAGGTCCATGGTTGTCATGGAATCCATGAACTCCTGAGCTATCCCAGAGGTTTCGCCAGCAGAAGGCAAGTTGAAGTCCCCCAGCACCATAAGCCTAGGGAACTCAACCGCCAAGCCGGCTACTGCCTCGAGCAGCTCAGGCAGGGCCTTACCTACGTAGCTGGAAGGCAGGTATGTTAAGAAAAGGCCCACCTGTACCCCTAAGTCCAACTTCAGAAGGAGCGTCTCACACCCAACAATCTCCGGGGCAGGGATCCTACGAGGATGCAGGTTCTTGCGCGTTATTATTGCCACTCCTCCCCCCCTTCCCTGGGGTCGGGAATGATGCTGCACTGAGAACCCGTCTGGGCATATCTCAGAGAGGGCAACTCCCCCCTCTTGGCCCAGCCAGGTCTCAGTGACACAAACCAGGTCAGCCCCCTCTTCTGTGATTAAATCACATATCAAGGGGGCTTTGTTGGCAATTGACCTGGCGTTCAGCAGCAGCATCCTGAGCCCAGGGCCCTGAACATCCTGGTTGCCAGGTACTCGGGTTGAGCAAGATGGAACCACATCGGAGGGGCCGGAACAAGGGATCGCTTGTAAACAGCGAGGTCTTATTCCCCGAGAGCGGCCCACCCCTCTGCTCCCGCCATATCTGCCTCTTCCCATTATGACCGAGATGTTCTGGCTCTCGTCCCCACCAGAGACCCCCTCCCCCCCCGCTGGTCCCCCTCCATCCCTGCAGGCCATACATACCATTTACACTGAGCTGGGGCACCGAGTCAGACCCCCCCCCACTTCTGTTTCCACACTCATTTATCCTTTCTGATAAATATTTAAATGTATTTGTTTTCATACAAATGTTTGTGCTATTGTATGTTGCTTCCATTTATATAATTCACATTAATTAAATTTAATGCCTATAAAAATATAACAGAAGCTACTAATGGCTAGAACCATTACCCTGGCCCTTCTTGTAGGCTTTTCTGGTTGGCCTTTCATCTTTTATAGTATTACTTACTTACTTACTTACTTACTTACTTACTTACTTACTTACTTACTTACTTCAATTCAATTCAATTCAATTCAATTCAATTCATTCATTCATTCATTCATTCATTCATTCATTCATTCATTCATTCACCATCTTGCCATGGAGCTACTCTGGGTGTCTTACAATAGTGAACATAAAACTATAAAAAATGTAAATATAATCACGTCAGTTGTGACCCAAGAACTGTAATCTTAAACAAAATCACATTAGCAAGGTACATTAATGTTCCTGATATTTGAATACATATGAAGCACATAATAAAGGAATATAAAAATGCCTGTGTTATCTATCAAGGAACCTTGATTAAAAATGGAAGCGAAACATTCATCTGAGAAAAATAAAAAACTACATATAACTGCTAGCAGATATTTAAAGATAAAGATATTTAAAGATAAAACTTCCCAAATAAGTCTACCTCTGCGATTTTTCAAAACAACATTTACTATGTACAAGATTCAGTTCTGTTTCAATTCTGGATATGACATGAAAGAATGCTGATATTTATCTGGAAAACATACACAGAGAAAAGTCTGGCATCCAATAGTAGAAGCTAAAAATGGCATAGAACTATTGCAATGAATGGAGAGGATCACAAAGAATACCATAAGATCTTGGAAAGGAGATAGATTTTTTTTAAAAAAAAAAAACCTACACTCTTTGTGAGTTTACACAAAACATTTAGCCAAATCAGTTAAACAACTATTGCCTATATTGGCACAATTTGATTATTTGGTTAGGACCTTGGGTAGGCTGTTGTTAATTTAAGTGCATATAAAATCTTGGGCTCTTGAGTATTTTAATGTACAGTATATACAGTTTTGTTATTTGTCTGATTTAATATGTTGTATGAAACTGGATCTGTCTTAGAAGAAGTCCTTGAGTTGGCAACTCTCCTCTGAAATGAAGCAAGCATTTTCCTATGTTGTCTATGGAGATTCTCGGTTATCCAGGTCATGGTTGTCCCAAAGGTGCTTTTTCAAGAGGCAACTGAACTTTCTGTTTTTTTCTTTGAAGACATTTTGCTTCTCATCCAAGAAGCTTCTTCTAGTCAGAGTTGAAGACGTTTGTTGGATGAGAAGCAAAATGTCTTCAAAGAAAAACCAGAAAATCCAGTTGCCTCTTGAAAAAGCACCTTTGGGACATTCTGCTATGTTGTTTTCTGCATTTGGGTGGTGTCTTCTCATATTGTGAATGCTAAACAGAAAAAACACACATATACTGACAGCACTCTTGATTCATGGCAATCTGAATATTGGATATGCATTTCTTGTACCAAGACCCAAATATACATGAACTCAATTACTACATTTCCAGTATCACTGAACTCACCATATCAATGGCATTGCAGTGTAGGTGAAGAAATCAAGAAAGGAAGCACTACCGATTTTCTGTTCAGCCCAGTGGGTGGCCAATGGACATATCTAACTCTTGCAGAAGGAGGAAAAGGCATACGTGGCCTCTGGCCATATCTGATAAAATCTGAAGTTTTATCACCAGAGCCACCTTTCTTTTTCATCATTTTAGAAACCAGGAAGGACATCTATACCTTTAGGTGACTCTTAACTCACTTAGCAGTGTTGATATATCTTCAAGCACTCATAATGAAACAAGCCAGGCATGTAAAAAAAAAAGATAAGGCAAGTGAGCGTAAGAGTACCTGAAAGCATTTCTCTCAAATGCTTTTATAATATAACTTAACCGTGTATTTACAACTATAAAGTTAAATCTATAAGCCAAAAGGTAGATGGCATGGAAACTCCCCCAGAAAGAAACAAGTTCAGTTCTCTAGCTAAGTGCTGAAAATCATGGGCTATTGAGTGTGTTATTACCATAGAAGAGAAAATGATCACAATCACAGCCCTATTTGTACTACTGCAGTGAAGGAGGAAATTTTTTTTTGAGATGTAATGAGATGGCACCATGCCTGCTGGCAGGGTCATTCACACAAGAGACAAACAAGTCAAATTGGCAGCCATGACCCCATGCCAGCCCTTCAAAGTAGTCCAGGTCAAAAAACAGACTCTACAAGAAATACTGGAAATGTTTTGACATCGGCTTAATGTTGAAAGTCTGACTGTCAAATCAAATCAAATCTTTATTATGGTCATAGACCAGGGTAAGAAATCAAGCTTTGTTTTCCTTTTGGACACCAAAGAGTCGAGGCAAAGCCAGCTTGACTTTCTTTTTGATGCTTCTCTTGTTTTCTGGGTTTAAATAATGTTTTGTAACAGTCATTTGCATAGTTTCTTCAAGGGCATCTCCCTACTCTCTATATGACATGACCAAAGTTCTTGCCTTTCCTTGTGTGTTTGTGACAGGTGCAACACATAATACTCCCTTCTCTCCCACTTCTCAACCTGCAAGCTCCCCCATGCACTGGACTTCCTTTTCATTTCTGAACTTTCATTGTTTAATGGCAGGACCTAAAGGCTGATCCTGCAACAAATAAAACTTTCCGAAACTTTGGTTCCAGATGAAGGGAGTTATTGATACAATTCAACACTGCATACACTAGCTTTTAGTACCTACTTGGCTTACTGATTCCCAGGAACAATAGATATAGTTAGCAGAACGGCTCTAACCGTTATCTCCTTTTCTTGACCAAGGGCTTATCTGCATTGTTCAGTTGCCCTATCACCAAGGCCCACGCAAAGGAGTTGACACAGTTTGTGTCCAGGATGTGAGTGTCTGCAAATATCTTCTCAGCCCTCCTTCTGAGAATATATTCAATATAAACATTAATTGTCTGGAGTTTGGGAAAGGTTGAATTACAGGTCACTGCTAGATACCAAAGAAAATAACTCTAGTTTAAAATGTACAGAAAATTTGAATAAATTTCAGTTGGAAAATATTCTGGCAAAGGAAAAAAAAAGACAAATTATTTTCACAATTATAATGGTAAAATGATTTATGTATACTTTCCTTCACTCATTGCACTCTCAGTTTCCTTTGACTCAGAATAAGTTTATGATGGGACTTATTTGTCCCATCATAAATTTACGTCACCTTACGCAACCAGACTTGAAATCCTAGGCTTAGAAAGCTTAGAACTACGTCGCCTTTGGCACGACCTAAGCATAGCTCATAAAATTATCCACTACAACGTCCTTCCTGGCAATGAATACTTCAGCTTCAACCACAACAATACACGAGCACACAACAGATACAAACTCAAAGTGAACCGCTCCAAACTTGACTGTAGAAAATACGACTTTAGCAACAGAGTGGTAAATGCCTGGAACTCACTACCTGACTCTGTGGTTTCGTCACCAAACCCCCAAAACTTTACCCTTAGGCTGTCCACTGTTGACCTCACCCGATTCCTAAGAGGTCAGTAAGACCGTGCATAAGTGCACCAGCGTGCCTACCGTCCCTGTCCTAATGTTCCCTCTTTCAGTACCCATCTTATGTATATAAACAATGTTACATCTGTGTATATTACCAACACGTACTTGACTAAATAAATAAATAAATAAATAAATAAATAAATAAATAAATAAATATTTAGGAACATTGTATCTGGCCAAGTAAATGACAACATTTTTTCAGTATCTCGAAGAGTCATTCTGAGTTTTGCAGTTCGGATAAAATACATTTAACTTACCAACATTTTGTTAAGAGTGAAAAAGTAACTTAAATCAGCACCCATCTTGGCAACTTATCTTCTTTCGGGGGATTAATAATATTTCATTAATAGAAGGAGAAAGATTGAGAGATAACAACAAAATGTGTATTGTTCTATAATAAAACATATCTCGAGAGTTATTTAGGTTATTGTCTTTTCTTATTTAAGAAATCTTTATATAACACAATTATGTGCAATTTGAGTATTTATCTAGTATATCCTATTGTGCTATCAGCAGCTCTCTAGGAACCTTGAAAGAGATTTTTTTTAAAATTGCCTGAGCCTTCTGTAGCACTACAAACGGAACTGGGGAACTTCTGTTTGAGTTGATTATAATTCTTCCCATTCGATAGCTAAGATCTCATTCCTTGAAAATTATGTACTTCATTCAAGGAGATAATTTTAGAATGTTTTTCTTAAGTACAATTGCATGGAAGTCTTCTACTATAGGATTTCTGCATCCAATAGCATTCGATGAGGAGTATCTGCATACAGCAATAAAGAAAAATCAAAATATAAGCTGCCTTTATTACCATAGCAACAGGAGAGCCCTTCTATTTTTCTTTTCCCAAGCCCCTTTTTCTCCCTTTCCCACCACTTTCTTGTTAGGTGTATAAAGAGGAGGGGGTACCTTTGAAAAAAGTTGGAACTAATGCTATTAATATAGAAAAGAGAAGGAAAGATCAGTGGTAAAAGAAATATGTGCATTGCTTTGACTTGGATATTTGCTATAGCAAAACATCATAAATATTAAAAGCTTTAAACATGCTGATTTATTTATTTCTTAATTCTGTCTTGTCTGTGACAGACACCCAGAAAATTTCACAAACAAATGAACCCTGCACAGCTAGAACAGTGTTAATGAGTGTCGGTTTCCAATCACTAGCTTGGTGCCTTGCTTGCCAAGAAACATCAGTTGTCATGGCGACTTGATGCTCCTCTTTATTCCTTTTTTATTAAGCCCCTTGCCTTTCAGTACAGAAGGATATGGCTTGGTCTGACTTTTTGCAACATCACTTGTTTCAGCTGCTGAGGAAACAACATGGCTGTACCAGACTGCTGTAAAAATGCACCAATAACTTAGCACAATAAATATCTAAAGCAATGTTACCATCTTCCATAAGGCTGAGATGGATGTGACTCCTCCATAGAGGAAAATAAACAATGTGGAAAAGGATTCCAGTGGATTGTTTGTGAGACCATCCTACACCAATCTTTCCACCATAGCACGTCTTTTTATTTATTTATCAGATTTATATGCCACTTTTCCTGTTGAAGCTCTGGGATGTTTACATACAGATCTCACTTCCTTTTACCTTACA
This sequence comes from Diadophis punctatus similis, assembly GCA_023053685.1. Lineage (NCBI taxonomy): Eukaryota > Metazoa > Chordata > Lepidosauria > Squamata > Dipsadidae > Diadophis > Diadophis punctatus. The sequence goes on along the minus strand of JALIGW010000001.1, from coordinate 257,513,581 downwards.
GTGACCCTATGAGATAAGATAGGTGAAGTGACATAGAGGGACTGCTCTAAAATCACCCATTGAGTTTCCGTAAGGTAAACTTGAATTTGGTCTCCCAGTCCAACATTTAAACCACTTATACCGCAATAGATCACAAATAAGCCTTTAACATAGTGCATCAGTGTATTAATTTGGCATTATCAGAACAGAAAACACAAAGCTGTGCTTCTTCACTGCATAGCATTATCTCTCAAATGTTGGAAAAAATGATATATTTATATGGGCATTTAAACAACTCTGCAATAAACATGATGCATAGGCTGTCTATTCAGTATACATAATCTGATGTTTATATGGAGAGAAACACATTATCTATTGCTCTAATAACTGTTCTATAGCTTGCATATAAAATAAGTTTCCAGGAACCACAGAATCAGTACATTATATCCATTTATCATTTGTCCTTATTTGGATTTTTTTTTTTTAATCTTTAAAGTTTTGTTTTATTTTAGAATTTTAATTATTTTCACTTAAGAGGCCATTGCTAACAGTGCATGCAATAGATGATTCAGAATGGCACTCTGAATTTCTTACTGAATTCTGTAAATTCCCCTACTATATTCATAAGATAATATTCATGTTATACAGTATGCTCTTGTCTAGAAATTTCTTTTTAAATTAGAAAAAAAACCAATACACTACTGTAAAGTCTCATAAATTAGTATACAGAAAATTTTTACATATTTTTTCTATTTTCTAATTAATCTATGTAGTCCATATATTTAATTTTCAATGCAACCCATCCTACTCTTATTTGTTACTTCATTTTCAAATGCAGATACCTTCACAGCTCTTACCATTGTGTCTATGTAACTTTCAATGGTGCACTTGTTCAGGAACATTTTTTCTCTTCTTGAAAGCTATTTAAAGGAAAAAGACCAATATTTGGGTATATTCTTCCATTCTAGGCACTGACTTTTGAAATAAAAATGCCCAGATTCAATTTCAAAGCAGTTTGTGGTATGATACTTTTATACACTTACCATTAGCAATAGTTTTATACACTCATCATTAGTTCATATACACACTTACAATACTCAATTAGATTTTTGTAGGAAGCATGTACATAATTGCTAAGCACTCTAGTTTGAATGAATAGTCTGGTTTTTATTTAGTGGTGATGTCCTGTTTGTGCAAGAAGGAGTCTGTGGAAGAGAGGAAGCTGCAGCTGAAGTTCAGTGGGAAAATAAAACAGAGAGGGTGTTTTTTTCCTCATTCAAAATATTTCAGATTTAATTCTGGACACCTCTATCTGAAGCTATAGAAAAAATCCCTATCTGAAACTTTGGAAATAAAGAATGGACAAATCAGGTATTTTTACTCTCATGTATTTAGTTGTGCTATTTTGTTCTGTTTCTCCATTCATTTGCCCATAAAAATCATAAATATTTTTTGCATATTCTATGTCCTCATGTACAGTATATTGCTTTATGCTTTAGTTAGAGAAATGGGAATTGGATAAATTCCTGTTCAAATGTGAACTGATCTAATTTCTGGTCCAAACTAGAGAACCACTGTCAGTCAGTAAGGAAGATCAGCAGCAGACCAAGTTATTCCTCTTTTTATCATGAAAGACTCTGCCATTGCTCCTTTTGTTCTCTTCACTCATACTAAAAAAGTCTATGAAGAATATCTAAGAGTATGATATCTAAGTCTGTCAGGTATTCCAAACTACTTTGATTACTTTCCTATAATATTTCTTCATGAGGAAACTGATAGGAACAACTGTCTATTGTGGCTGCCTTCCCTTATGTAGCCTTCTAGAGTTTGGAGTTGAAATGAGTCCTCCCATTATAGATGCTGTGATGGTTGATACAGTGGTTGAAGATGCCTACCCCATCCTAATACTTCTCTTCTTCACATCAAAATATCAACCATTCCACTCTTCTGCAGAATCAGGAGTATCTCATAATTCTCCAAATATGCTTTTGGGGAGTTAAAATGCATGGAAATATGTTCCTCTAGTCTGTAATAACGGAGTTGTACAAGTGATATCATTTGGTATAAGACATCTTTCTATGACAGAATCAAAATTGTGCTTTAATAGCTTGCCCCTTCCAAAGGTACATCACTGCTATGGTATGAATATTGTCATTTCTTTGTATCTAGATTTTATAAGTCTCTTCACAAGTTTATTTTTCCAGCAAGGAAACAACTGTGGCCACATTCTAAGAAATAGCAATAGCATTTAGACTTATATACTGCTTCACGGCCCTTTACAGCCCTCTCTAAGCGGTTTACAGAGTCAGCATATTGCCCCCAACAATCTGGGTCCTCATTTTACCAACCTTGGAAGGATGGAAGGCTGAGTCAACCTTGAGCCTGGTGAGATTCGATCTGCCAAATTGCAGGCAGCCAGCAGTCAGCAGAAGTAGCCTGCAGTACTGCATTCTAACCACTGTGCCACCACAGCTCTAAACTCTATCATATGGTTATTTAACAGAGTATGGTGGTTTCTATGCATGGAAGAGGTATTTTAGCTTCATTTTGTTATTCGTTCTTGTCTGTGCTGTTGTCTTTATAGCATGATGCACAACTTCAGTGCAGAAATTATGATAAATATGCAATATATTATCTGAAACTGATAAAATCAACACCTGCAGTTACTGCTGCGCCTCTTCCATTGTACAAAATATTACCAGTCACCACAGAACAATTAAGAAGTCAAATAAGAATTAAGCTCACCATATGGAACCCAATCTTGCCTTCCTTTGCTTATGATAATTCTGTAGTGACAAATATATAAAAGTGATATAAGAAGTTATGACTTGGAAAAAGATATGGGAAATATTTTCTTACCACTAATCAGTCGATATTAAAATAGCATTTATTTTCAGTAGATCCTGTTTTCCCAGCCATAATTACATTTTGTACTTTCTGTTTAGTGACATTCATTTCCTAAATAGAAAAGTAGGAGATGTGATCACAAAGCAGGCTGATTAATGGTCCATGGATTATAGTACTTTTTTGGTGCTAAAACAAACAACTGATTGTGGTCAATTAGCTAATGTTTTACAGAAAGAACATTGTTCATGAGGTGGTAAAATCTGAATAGTTATTAGGATCAGGCTGGCATTAGAACAGGACTATTTCCATATTTGTGGGGAGTCTATCGCCAATAACTATTGCCAACAACTATTGCCTATTGAAGTGGTTATTGTTGTTGACATATTTGGAACAGGGTGGGCAGCACTGACAATAAATCTGAGAAATGCAGGCTTATTGCAGTGAATGAAGGTCTCAATACTTTATTTCTCAAAGTACAAGAGATTTCAAACAACAATAACAGCAACAAAATCTGGTTCTGTTTTCATGCAGATATCTGAGGCAATAAATCATGTTAGGCCTTGACATTTATCAAGGGATGCTACATGGGAATTCCAGACTGGGTTTGGGCAATGGAGTTTCTAGTCACAGTTTTTTGGCTTAAGTTAAAGAACTTAACTTTAAGGGGAGACTGGACTGCCATCTGTCTCAAATGATGTAGGAACTCCTGCTTGAGCAGGGGGTTGGACTAGATGACCTACAAGGTCCCTTCCAACTCTAATAATAAATCTAAATCTAAACTCAAATCAGACAGTAAATTAAATATATTGTTCTTTTAACCAGAAAAACATACTTCTCATACTTGTCCCCAGCCAGGTAAATCTAGATATTTCCTAATGCACTGGGCAAGTTAATCAGAAGAACTATAAAGTTGCGGATCTCTATACAGTTTTTCTGCTTGAAAGCATTTTGAGGCCAGATGTCATGTACTTGAGAACTAGAGACAGATTCTAAAATTCAAGCCCCACAAGTTTTTGACAATTGTCTTTGTCCACAGTTGACAATCAGAATTAAAACTTATTTTTTTTAATTGCTTAAGAATATCATTTCTTAGCTACTGTATACAATGCATTTCATATACAGTATAATTTCATTCTTCTTTAATTACAGAATGTTTTGTCCTCTCTTCTTCTTCCTTGTTTCTCCTTGTATACCTCCCTGAAAATCTCTTGCAGCAAAAGGGAAGATCAAGAAAGAAAGAAAGAAAAGAGGGAAAAAAAATGGAGTGAACAGTCAGAATTCCGTCAGGAAAGGGGAAAGGTTGGTTTAGGGTTGTAAACTTAGGAGTGCTTTGGATTTTCTATGGTGGATACAATTTGGCTCCATTAAATTTCAAATAGGATTCATTCAATATGGGAAACAAGAATAGGGATCTGTTGTCTTCCAGACCTTTTTGGATCAATCCTTCATTATCGCTTCAGATGAGACCTACATCACAAAATGCAGATGGCCCATCAATATAAAGCAGCTTGTGATCCTCAGCATGTTATTGAGCTATAATTATTTTAATTTTTTAAAAAAGACATTTGTTTTGTTTTTGTAAAATAAAAAAAAGAACATGTGGAAATCATGTACCAACAAATGTTTTATTCCTTCTCATTCGACAAATAGTTCTTTGACAGCTAGATGGTTTGCATAAGAAGCAGTTTTGGTGATATTAAAGAGGGCAAAGAGGGAGAATGTATTAAGACTAATGTGTTGTCTTTCCTATGACCTTCATTCATAGCAGCAATATTATTGGTTAAAAAAAAACAAGTTCAAATCAATTTGCAGCATTTTCATGCCTTGGCAAAAGAAGTCTGCTTTTGCATACACATTTTTTTTATGATGTGTAATTTTGAATCGTACTTTTCATTTATACATTTTAATATGAGATGTAAAATTGGCTCTTATAATGAAGACTTGCAATAAACACCGCATCGTTCCCATGTGATTGCAGACTTCATTTCCACACAAAGCATTTGGGGAGATGGGAGGAAGAGAATGCTACTAAGTCAAATTCTGGGCCAAGAGAAAAACACAAGGGAGAGTTCTGATTATGAGACACTGAAAGTCAACATATGTTATGCTCTATTCTAATACAGGAACACTATTTACAGCTCTCCCCCCATTCTATCTATAATTAATTAACCCCATCAAGTTTAAAGGACTTTCTAAGTCCATTAAGAATTTGTTTGCAATGCATCTGAGATATTACACTGATTGAAGCTGGCAGTATCCTGTGAAAAAATGTGGTGCAAAAGGTTTCATCTTCTAAATGCATATTGTGCTGATCAAATTGCTGGGGAGACTCAATGCAGAGAAATTGAATTTTATTTTTCAAAAAAGGTCATCTGAACATGCACAGCCACAAGAAAATTAAGAAAGCATTTAGGAAATAGAAGAAAGATATTTGCTTTGAACATTCAGCTATTTCCTTAAATTGTATAAATTCTGCACTGACTGCACATCATAAGTTTAACTTGGTGTCAGGTATTTGTTTTTAATGTGTGTAGATTTATAGTTTTAATATGGGTTTGTATATTGTTTTAACATGTGATTGGGAGCTGCCCAAAGTTGGTTATAAGATACTGGATATATAAATGTTTTAAATCAATGAATTCTGCCAGCTATAATATTAGGCAAATTGAACTTCTAGACATTAGTGTATAACAGCCTCATTGAAGTATCTTCATTTAGCATAAATATCTCTAAAATTTAGTAGATGTACTTAAAGTCTTGACCTCAAAAAAATCTAGACAGTTGATTCTTCTATATCAAAATTCCAGGAATAGAAAGAAAAGGCGTTGACTTCTGACTCCCTTTGGTGCAGTAGAACAAGGCATTAACATCAAACCTCAATTTTTTAACTTTTACATAACAGTTTAAACTAGCCATTTATTTAACAACAAATCTATCTAATTGGTAAAAGCCAAAGACAAAGGTCCATTTTTTTTTCAGCTCAAGCACAAAGTCCAGAAGTGGTTTCCAGGTAGAAATAAAAGTATTTGTATTTTTTTTTCTTTGATCAAAACAGTCAATTTGACCATTTCTGCTAATTCCATCAATTTTGCAGCCATTCGTCCATTGTGGGGATTGAAATGTCTTTCCATTTCTGTGCGTAGAGTAGTCTTGCTGCCATCAACATATATAACATCAAAGTTCCAATTCCCCCCCCCCAAGAGGTTACATAGGATATTAGCTCAGTACAGCAATAATGCCTATTAATCCTGTTGTCATGAAGTCTATGTTGATACTTGTTAATAAATAGAAACATTTACGTAATTACCTCTCAATTTATCTTCTACATTTCTTCAAATGTTATATCACTTGAGGATAAATTTGCCAAGAAACAATATGTACAGAATGGATGCACATTCTCAATTTTGTCACCCCAATATTATTCTTCAAATATGGATGCTACAAGCAGCCATTAATTTGTTTGTTTGTTTTATAAACAGAAAATTAGCATAAACCCAACAAACAGAAAAAGTAGCAATGTCAGATACATCACAATCAGATGATGTTTTATAGTGTTATATTGTAAAAAATATTCTTCCTTGTAAGGAAGTCTAGAATGGGGAATATTTTCTACTTATAAGAAATATTTTTATTATTCAAATAGTTTACCCATTTTGCAATTACCAAAACTGCTTCTTATATATACCACCAAGCTATTAAGAACTATTTGTCAAATGGGAAGAAATAAAATATCTTTTAATGCATGATTTCCACAGGTTCCTTTTTTGATTTATCAAGAACAAAGCACATTTCTTTAAAAAAAATGAGCCCAAAGATTTCATAGAGCCACATGATTTCAAAACTGTCTTTTCTACAATATAATATCCAGCAGATGAAGCCAGTGTAGCTCACTAACATGAACATCAAGAGATATAAATAAAATAAATCCAATGAATATTATTGGTGGGTGGGAGTAGTGAGGTACATTTCTAAATAATGGGATGCTGAAGTAGAATCAGGAGATTATCATATAGAGCTGGAAGATGGCTTCCAGCTTGAACAGCTGTCAGGCCTGGAAGCCATATTTCAAGTTAGGCCTTCAGGCCTGCCACAATTTCTGTGGGAAAATGGGAAGGGGGATTATAGGGAGTCTGAAAGATATATAGCCAAAATAACATTCCTTTCTCAGAGAGTCAAGGACATCTTGCCCTGGCACCTGGAATCGGATGACTGGGAGGCAACTCCGGTTGGGACGGTGTGTGATTGGGCCATGAGATGAGCAGGGTCTTGAACTTTCCTTTGGGTGGGGAAAACCTGGAATTCTTTAGATTCGGGTTTTCCCAGATGTGCCAATATGACATCTCTAGTAAAATGGAACTTTGAGGAATTTCAAGCCTCGGAGTCTTCTTTTGTTGGGGGTGTTACTTGGAACCCAGACAACAGCAGCATTAAAAAAAAAATCTATCGGTTTCCACTCATAATAGTACTTCAAGTAATTAATAGGCAGCCAAGCAGCAAGCAAGGAAGCTCTTTCATAATCAGAGAGAGGGAAAGCTACTCAGTGACCCAGCTGCGATTCCGTGCTTTAATAAAATCTCTTACTGTTTGCTCAAGAGTGATCGTGCCAATGCACATCACAGGCACAGTGTGTTGTCAGCTGTTGCTGTCATTTTCTCTTTTGACCGGTGTTACATTGTCCTTGACCAAGAATATTCTACTAGCTGGAAACAGATTTCTGATGTCTCCCTGATGCAAATGTTTATTTCCCACCCCTCCATACATTTTTTCTGCTTCCCTTCCCTTCCCATGCAGTTTCAAAAGAAATCAGGTAATCATTTGAGCCATACATTGTCTCACAGTGTTCTAAAACAGATACACGATAATGTTCACCAGGGAAAAAGCAGAATTTCAAAACTTAGACTCCAGGACTATATTTCAAAATCTCAAATCCCTTGAAAGCTCTTGGAGCACCTCCAAAATTTGCCAGTGCCATCCATCCATCCATCCATCCATCCATCCACTAAAATATGAAAGAAAGGTATCATATTAATGAAACAAATACAGTAGATGGGAAGTACTTTTATCACATTTTAATTAATTAATTTACATTTAATTAATGAGATTTTAATTCTGATTCAATTTGAATCAAATACAATCAAATAATCATCTCACAGCATTTGCTTTGTTTGCTTTTGTCATAGCCTTTCCCCTGCTTTCATCTGATCTTGTTTTCTTCTTGAAATATAGCCTCCGGCATTACTATTAAAAGATGAATACACTCTTGATTCTTGATTGAGGCCAAAAAATCTCCTCAGAAAATCTGAGTTTCTAGTTTCAAAACTTCAGAATGGGAAAGAGACATTCCCTATAGGTATTAAAGTCAGCACAAGAAAATTGGTCCTGTCAACAGAAAGATCAGTTGGCATGAGGTAGAGCTAAAAATTAACTGTCCCATTTTGAATTCAATGATCTGTCACTCAAGTGCGGATATGTTTAATACTGAACATTTCAACATCTATTATGAATGTGAAATGTTTACTTCAGTGTTAGCAACGCTAAATTTGTGGTGTCTCATGGCTGATTTGACTTTAGGAGGGTTCAGATTTTCATTTCTGTGGCTTGGTATTTTTCAGAATAGATCAAATGATCTTTTAGCAAATGTTGTGACGTGTTCTCTGTCATGAAAAATGCATTGAAAAATTGATTTATTTGTAGATTTGTTTCACTTAAAAAGTTATTTTCTTATAAATAGGTAAACTCTGCATGGGTATACAGAAAGAAGATAATCAAAAGTAAAAAAATCAAGATGATGCTACAACTGTTTAAGCAAAGTTCCACCTGTAGATAGATAGATAAATAGATAGACCGACAGACAGATAGGTGATAGATAACTGTAGATATAGATATAAATGAATTAGATAAAAATATAGATGAATAGATATATAACCTGACATATATTAATAAATAACTGGAGCTTTATTTGCATCATCTAGCCAGTATCTTACTTCTAAGTATACTTGTACTTATACCCCAGCACTTTAGTCTGATATTTTTGGACATCCTGAGATACCACTTATTTAACACAATGATTCTGAGGAAAATCAGTTCATTTACACATAAAATCTCTAACAATAAGGAATAGTATTAATATAATATATTCATTATTTTAATCAATGGAGACCAAATAATTTTAATATCAGTTAAAATTCACAGATGTAAATACACTTTATATATACCTATAAACAGATAAATTATGCTGTTTATTTTCTTGTGGGAAGATCTGATTTTTAAATTTTTTTATGATTCCTCAATATAGTAACAGCAATAGCACTTAGACTTATATACCACTCCATAGTGCTTTACAGGCCTCTCTAAGCAGTTTACAGAATCAGCATATTGCCCCCAACAATCTGGGTCCTCAGTTTACCAACCTTGGAAGGATGGAAGGCTGAGTGAACCTTGAGTCAGTGAGAATTGAATTGCTGGCAGTCAGTAGAATTTGCTTGCAATACTCCATTCTAACCACTGCACAACCCCGGCTCTAAAGATGCCAAGATGCATGGCTCTAACTTGGTAAATCATCCAGACATTTAGGAGCTAAATTTTTCAGTAATTTGTAGCATTCCATCAGCAATTTTCATAGATTCTGATTTTGCTATTGCTAATTGTTCGTGATTCAATATACCGCCTGTCTGTTCTGCTGCATGCTGAGATTATTACTCAGCAATTGCCCATTTATAACACATTTAGCTAGCTTTGTTGTATTGTCTCTGCTATTGTCATCAACTCCTCATTCAAAGCCTAGAATTAGATTGTTATTGTGCAGGATCAAGCTATTTCTCACTGTGTCAGTCTATTGCTCATCAATTTGTCATTAAAGGACTGATTCAAATAGCTATTTCATGTCTTGCCAGGTTATTGCTTTTCGCTACCTCTTTCAATAAACATTTGGCTAACTAATACTAGGCCAATATCCATATGTAAAAAGGATGTGAAATGGGAAGCAAAGTTGTGTAGAACAGGCATAAACAACTTGATGTCTTCCAGATATTTTGGATGACAACTTCATTTCCTTGCCATTGGCCATGCTTGTTGAGGGCAATAGGAAATATGGTTCCAAATATCTAAAGACAGCCTAGTTGTCTACATCTGGCATGCTCACTAGATAAAAGAGAATGAATCCCAAATGGCCTAATGCAATATAGGAATTCTGTTCTTTTTAACATTTCTCTGAACTTGTAGATTTGTTCATAGCTAAACTAAGTGAATATCTGTCTATCTGTCTCACATCTATCTAACATCTACCTATCTATCTTGGATTCATTGATAGATTGTTCTTTCTCTTTCCAAAAGCTGAAGAGCCAGATTGGGAACAAAGCATCCTGAAGAAGGTCCATCTATGTTGTTGCTAAGATTTAGTACCAATTAGATGGTGCATCATCAATAGTTCCTTCCATATTTCCAGCTGATCCAGAAACAGGAATGACATTCACCATTCTAGACAGACTCTATATGGTACTTAACATTGTAACAACAAGCAAGGAAAAAGGCATAGTTGAGAACAGCATCCTGTGCCCTGGCTTTTAATTTTTATTATGAGTTTATGTTTTTATGTAGATTAAGCAACCCTATTTATAATGAAAACATGTAAACCTCAATGATTTAGATTTATTATTAGAGTTGGAAGGGACTTTATAGGTCATCTAGTCCAACCCCCTGCTCAAGCAGGAGTTCCTACACCCTTTAAGACAGATGGCAGTCCAGTCTCTCCTTGAAGGTCGCAAGTGTTGGGGCTCTCACAACCTCCGCTGGCAAGCTGTTCCACTGGTTGATCGCTCTCACCATTAGAAAGTTTCTCCTCACTTCCAGGTTGAATCTCTCCTTGGTCAGTTTCCATCCATTATTCCTTGTTTGGCTTTCTGGTGATGCTACTCATGGTTTGGTATTTCGCTAAAATGTGGATGTAGGGGTCCCAACCAAAGGCTTCCTGTATTGAACATCATGTGTAGTTGAATTGAATTGCATTGAACATCATGTGTAGTGGGAGATTGGATGACTTTTATCTTGACATAGGCTCCCAAATGTATGTTTGTTTATTCAATTTATCAAGCCACCCATCTCACATAGTGACTCTGGGCAACTTACAGTGGGTAAAAACAACACAAAACATTGTGTAAAATGTAGCAACACATTAATCAGCCAAGAGACTAAGGCTGATTAAACCACATACAGTAATACATCATAGTCTTCCAGTAACCCTCTAGCCCCCAAGCCTGAGAACCTAATCAGGTCTTAATGGTCACTTCCAAAAATTGGCATGGTTAATACCAATCTAATCTCAAGGTGACCCATATTCCATAGGGTAGAGGCAACAACTAAAAAGGCTCTCTTCTTTGTTTCATAATATGACATTCTTTGACTAACAGGATCTGCAGCATGCTTCCCTTTCTAGATCAAAATTCTTAGGGAGAATACCTCAGAAAAGGTAATGTGATAATTATTGATGATTTAGCAATGGTAGGGACTGATGCTGTAAATGCTAAAACAACAACAACACTGGTCTCTGTCCCTTTATGTGATGAACATGGTGTGTTACTTTTTATAACATTAAAACTATTCCTGACTCATTTAATTATTATTCCAGAAGACTAATTTATAGCCAGATTGTGAGAGAAAAATGAAGAGAATTAAACTGAGATTACATGAACAATGCTCTGTAACACTGTTACATCTTTCATGTCTAATTAAATAAGCTATTCTCTTGAAAACAACAACTAAAGTTGCTTGCTTACAGTGCACTTTGACTTACACTTTAATTTGAATTGGAGAAGTTATTTGCTTAGTATTGAGATATGCTTTTCAAGTTTGTCCAGCTTTGTCCTTTCTCAGTTGTATTTAGGTGTCATTCAACTTTTTTTGTATTTCTCTTGTACATACTAAATTTAAGATTAAAATCAATCTCCTGATTTCTTGATCATCAGTTCATCTTTCATTTTAGTTTGCACATCCAAGTATTATGGATTTAAGTGCAAGGAAGATAACATTTGAGATTATTAAACACCTTAAACCATTAAGTATGTTCAGATCTTCTGCTACAAATTCCAAATTGCTGTTCCATTGAAACCCAAAACTCATTTTGTGATACCCGTAGCAGTAGCACTTTATTGATTAGCCATAAGGCCATAGCAAAATAGAAAAGTTAAATAAAATCATACATAACAGTATGACTAAAAACAAAATTTCATATCATATATCTTCATCACCCATACAATTTACCTCAATCAGATCTAGTTGGACAGTTCTCAATTGACCAAAAGGCCATTTTATATGAGATATTTGAGTTCTGACTGCACATAAAACATTTTAGTCTGAGTTGTGGGTCCCAGTGGGCTATAACAATATCTTTGTATGCTACACAATTGATGCTCAAGTAATATATGAGTTATATTATTTAAAATGATTAATGCCTGTGAGATCAAGAATGTCTAATAATCCTTAATCACACTCTTATTATCGATTAGGATTTTATTCATTCATAATCTAACCATTTTTAATGTTTTCATTTTTTTCCGGTGGTTTAGTTCCCTGTATATGCATTTATCTGTCTGATTGATTGGAGTCTTTCTAAGTTGCAAAAAACCTTCACGCATCTGTTAATATTTTACACTGAAAGAGAAGGAAGGAGGGAGGGAAGGAAGGAAGGAAGGGAGAAAGGGAGGGAGAATATTGTTTTTAAAAATCAGGAGTTTGGCAGCAACTTTCAGTCTAAGGGATATTATTTTCTTGAGGTACAGCTCGCTTCATATGAAATGGGTAAACTGAAATAGGATTTAGATTAGGATGAAATGGAGGGAAGCACAAGGCATGCACTTATGCAGAGGCAGATGATGTATGTCTGTGGAATAACAACAATTGTGTTTGTTGAGACTTTTTGTAGTAATCTCATACCTTTTGATGTATGTGAGGTCAGTAATCTCTCACTTAGTCGTGCTGGTAAAGTTCCCCCTTCCCCCCACATGTTGAGAACTGGACATGTAGTCCTTGACTTACAACCAGTCATTTAGCAATCATTGAAGTTACAGAAACACTGGAAAAGTGACTTACAATTGGTCTTCTTACCTGCAACTTTTGCAGCATCCCCACCCAATTGGGTGCTTGGCAATTGGTATTGATTTACAATGGTTGAAGCATCCCATGGTCATATGATCACAATTTACGACCTTCCCAGCTAGCTGCTGACAAGCAAAGTCAATGTGGTTTACTGGATTTACTTAATGACCACATGATTTGCTTAACAACTGTAGTGATTCACAATCATGAGGGGGGGGGAGATCACAAAATTGGGCACCACTCACTTAACAACTGCCTTGCTTAGCAATGGAAATTCTGGTCTCAACCATGGTTTTAAATCAAGGACTACTTATGATGGAGTGATCTGGGAGTTTAAACACTCCCAGTAATATCAGATATTACTTTGCTCTTCCTTTGTGTATGGTTTTGCCTGTTGGCAGATGATAACTTATTTCACATGTGACGATGTTTCCAATGTTATGTCTGAAGCAGGGGTGAAATCCAGCAGGTTCTGACAGGTTCTGGAGAACCGGTAGCGGAAATTTTGAGTAGTTCGGAGAACTGGTAGCGGAAATTTTGAGTAGTTCGGAGAACTGGTAGCAGAAATTTTGAGTTGTTTGGAGAACCGGCAAATATCACCTCTGGATGGCTCCAGAGTGGGGTGACAATGGAGATTTTGCAATATCCTTCCCTCAGGAGTGGGGTGGGAATGGAGATTTTGCAGTATCCGTCCCCTGCCAAGCCTACCAAGCCACACCATGCCCACCAAGCCACGCCCACAGAACTGGTAGTAAAAAAAATTGGATTTCACCACTGGCTCTGAAGTTGTTGGGTATTATTAGTATAAATATGGGGGCAACGGCGATATTTGGATTTGTTGCAGGGTTTGGTCCTCATGTTAGCATCGTTACCCTGTTATTTCTTGTTGCTTTTGAGAATCTGCTTGAAATTGGGAGCTTGTGTATATGTGAGTGTGGGCCTGCCACTCTGAGCCTGAGAAAATACAATGGCATTGTCCTATATGAATGTACCTTATTAATAATATGTTTGACTAGTTTGAGCTATGAGCTGTAGATGACAAATAGTGATGTTCTTTTGTTCTGTTTTGGCTCTGTCTTTATAAAGATCGTTTTTGGAACTTGGTCTGATTCTATTGTTTTCCCTGTAATGTCTTTCTAGAGCCAATGGGTGACTTATTAGCCTATCTATTTGTTTGTTTTTAATGGTGCAGTATTTCTTTTCCAGCTCTGGTTTCATATAGCTTCAGGAGCATTTTGTGTCATTTTTTTTAAAAAAATGCATTCCATGTTAGATGTTTCTAACATCAGAAATCACTGAATGCATCCTGCCCCCTCTTGCTTTGAGATAAATAATACAAAATGTTAACTAGATTGAGACCTCAGGTTATATATTCAGTGAGGTCTGAGCTCTCTGAGCTTGGTTGTTTTCTTGAAGATATTTCATTACCCAAACTAGGTAACATCATCAATGCTAGTTTACTGGCACTGATGATGTTACCTACTTTGGGTAATAAAGCATCTGCAAGAAAACAACCAAGATCAGAGAATACCAAGGATCCTTCATTTCAACCTTGAGTTACAAATATTCTCCTTTATTGGTCCATATTTAGTAGAGTAGGCTTCTTGTCTTCCTTTTTTCATTTATTTTTATAGCAAATACAAATAGTATATGTCTCCAATAGCTAGTTACCAATATTTTATTTGACTCTACTCTGTTCCATTACACTCCACTGTACTCCACTCCACTCCACTCCACTCCACTGCATTTCATTTCATTTCATTCTATTCTATTCTATTCTATTCTAATATATTATATTATTGCCAAAATGTAGCTCTCATGATTTTTATTGTTGTTGTGCCTAATGATATTAACTTTTACAATATATGCTATTTATAAAATATTTATTATATTTTATACATCCTAAAATATTCATTATATAATAACTATTTGCAAAACAGTTACATATAATTATTTTGGAAATACCAAGTTTAAAGATCAGCAAATAAAAGTAGAATGACTATGGCAAAAGAAGGAAATGACAGTATGAACAGTAATAGGGACCTTAAGTGAAATTTCAAACGTCTAGAGCACCATTTGAATACATTGACAAAATCATCATCAGTCAATTGTAAAAAGCAGCTTTACTTGGAGTAGTTTACAACCTGCAACCAATACCTTTACTATTATTAAACAAAAATATCTGCCCATCACAGTTCCTTGGGAAGGACTTGATAGGTGGACAAAGTTGCCAAATCCAGCCTAAACATCTGGCTGATGGTGTGGCCAACCATAACAACTGTAGTAGTAATGTCAGATCAAGCGTATGTATATCCCACCAAGCTAGAATATTTTATATAATTCTTAAAATAATCTTCTGTAGAACAGAGTAAAATTCAAAAGTGATTTTTTTGATAACGCAGTTGTTGAGTATAGACTTGTGTAGCCACTAAGATGGGATCAGCAATCCATGACTGCATGCAGTTTCCCTTTCCCCATTTCTTGTCTCCAGCAGTCTAAAAATTGTACTGCTGGAATTAATACCTGAATCATTAGTATTACATGGATGACATATGACATAAAAATTGTTCAAACAAACAACCTTAACTATTGAACTTCTGTTTATGGAATAAAAATTCAAGAATATTTAGTTCATTAGTCTGCTCTTCTTTCTAGTGGTATACTGTTGAATTCCTTACATGCTTATTGCGAAACTAAAAAAAGGGGGTATCACCAATAATGGAGGCATGATCTGTGCAAGCAATCCATCACATCTATGTCAGATCAAATGGCTCACTCTTCTGCAAACCATCTATACTTTTTATTGCAGGGTTTAAGAAAGATTACACAGCATCCCATAGACCATCAAAACTTCAAAAACAAATCAATGTATGGCATACTTCCCAAGGTCTGACGTTGCACCCTTCAAAACAATAGAGAGGATATTGAATCCCTGCCCCCAATCTCTCTTTTTGCACTACAGAGTCCAGTTCTACTGCCATCCCAGAAGGGTTGAAAGAGAACCTGCGCTCACAAAACATTTTGGGGACTTAATTTTAAAACAGTAATTTGCTTTACTGTAATTTGCTTTACTGTCTCAATTATCTGATTTAAATGGATAGCATGCATAACATTTGAAATAATAAATATGCAAGTAAAATACTTACATGTATCTGTCCAACATGTTCAAAATCCAGCATTTCTGAAGTCATCTCTATTCTGGAATCCTTTTCTCATAGATGTATTAAAGCTTGAACACACATTTTATGAAATCCAAGACTTTTGTGAAACTTAACTCATACAAACAACGTAGTTAAGTAAAATGGGTTGGTTCTGAGAATTTCATTTTTTCATATAAGAAGATTCCTTTCTCATATGAAAACTCCCAGAGATAGAAGCTCTTTATGTATAAAGGAGTGCAGAGATCACCTTGAAGATGAAGTGTAGCAGCTATTAGGAAAACATGAACCTAGCCCAGGGAAGCAGGAAGAGATAGGAAAGAAATTCAAGATTTGACTCTCTTTTGTTAGTACAGTATAATTGATAGGGAAAGAGAAACATTCCCAGTCTTCAGCCTGTTCGTGGTCATTGCCCTGGGCAGACATGGTGTGCACAGTCATCACGGTAGGACTGTTACCTATCCGGGTTGACTAGTTTGCAGTTCTTGCCTAATGTAAGGTCTTGCCTCTCCAATCTTCCCAAGGAAGCAGGAGTCTTAAAAACTGCAGTGGTTCCAAAAGCAGCTTTTATTGGAAGGTTTGTGATAACAAGAAATCTAGGCAAGAACTGAAGCTTCTCATTTAAAACCAACTATTTAAAGCAATGCTAACCAAACCCCTCCCACACTACAAAATTGCAGGGAAACAGAAACAGAACAGGAAACAGAAACAGAAACAGAAACTTCACATACAGACCAATCCACCACCCCCTTCCTCCCACAAAAATGCCAGCGTCCCTGTAGAAATATCTGGGACCTGACAGTGAACCTTCCATATCTTTATTAAAATGTTTTATTCAAAGTAAAGACAAGTATAGCATTTAGCATTTCCTTCCAGTTCCTTTTTTGATTATTTAATTTCCAGTTCTTTTACTTGATTGATCATCTTAAGCTTCTCTGTGACAACAGCAGCTAAAGAAATGTGGCCTGTTAAGGAAAACTTTTTACAAGTCTGCCTTTGCCAAAAACAGTGACATGTTTTCATTGGCAGTTCAAATGAACCCACAAAGTATATATCCCAAGATGCATCTCAATTCACTCTTCTGATATACTTCAGTCACTTATCTCTGGAGAATTGTCATTTATCTTCTTGATAAATTGGGTAACTTGTCAATATGATTTAAGAGCTCTATGAAATACTTCCTGTGATTCTATTCTTGCTATTATTTAGGATCTAGGCCAAATAATTATCCATAAGCGGGATGATATATTATATATGTACACACATACAAAAAAACCCACTTCCACTTATGGATTATATATACATATATATACACATTCACATTCACATTCACACACACACACACACACACACACACACACACACACACACACACACACATATACATACATACATATACACACACACACACACACATATCTATGTCTGTGTGTCTGTGTATGTATAGGCATAGGCATAGGCATGATTTAGAATGTGCCCTATACAAAAAGCTTTGTTTTAAAAAGTTAAAAGAATAAAAGCTAAGTGTGGGTAAAACTGACATATTTGTGACATAGATAAAGCCAGAGTAAAAGAAATTATATGAGAGAATGTATTTGTTACTAAGAGACCAATCATTATAATTGTTTGGGAGGAAAAAAAAACCTAGTTCTGGTTTTGCATCCCCATGGCTTTTGCTTTCTACTTTATTTATGGAGAATAAAACTGTACAATCTGTATCAGTAAAAGGTTCAAAGCTCAAATAAATGGAATTACAGGAAAGAATAAATGGAGAAATGATATATGGTTTAATTGACTATATGCCATCATGCCAGTGTTAATTCTTAGTGACCACATAGATAGATACTCTCCAGGATGATCTATCCCCAAGTTTCACATCTTCCAATAGTGCAATCCTCATTGGTACAATCAAGTTCACCTATCTTGCTGCTGGTCATTCTTTTTCTCCCCGTTTTCAATTTTTACAGAATTTTGGATGTCTCCAGAGACCTAAGTCTTTGAATATTGTATCCAAAATCATTCTTAGCCTCAGGTTAGAATTCTGCTTTGAGGAGTTCATTTTCCTGGCAAGTATTTTCTAAAATATCAAAGTTCAAATGTTTCATCATTTCTCTATCCTAATTCTTCAGAGTTCAACTTTCACTTATTTAGAAGCAGTATACCACATAACTAGCCATAAATGCAAGCCAGTTGCCAAGCATCTAAACTGAGCATCTAAACTGAGATTATGCAGCATACTTAATCTACCCTCTTCCAAGGCACTAAGAAACTAATCTCCGACAATTCTACTACTTTTATAACTTCCTACCCCATGCAACTAGAATCTTGCACTCAGCTGTAATAGAGCTCAAAGGGTTCTTCTGAGGACAACTATTCGATCACAATCCAGTAACAATAGTGCTATTGTTAGGAAATTATGACTACTTTGATAATTTATTTTCAATGAATCCATATTCTGTAAAGAGGTTTTTTTTTTGTTTACTTGATCATGAGGGAATCAGAAGAAATAATTTTATATTGTTCTCTGTAGATACTATGTTGAATTCTGTTGACATACTTAGGGATTCCTATTTATTCATAAATAACAATTTAATAGATTTCAGAATGTATGCTCTCAAATGACCATGTCTAGAAGCAGCCTAATGGTTTTTTACATGCTAAAAATAGACTTTATGAGATAGAGATAAAATGCTAGATTCATTTTCTCATGAGAAGCAGAGAAAAGTCTCACATCATCTCCTTTCACTTCTTAAAGAACATAATTCAGAACTGGTAAGTTAAAGTATTTGTTTTCTTCACTAATAGAAAAGGAGATATTTGATTATCTACTGATTAACTTTAATGGTCATTCCAAGCAATACCTTGAGCACCAATTGAAGTAATTAAATGCCAGAAATGTGTCACATTTAGATAGATAGATGATAGATAGATAGATAGATAGATAGATAGATAGATAGATAGATAGATAGATAGATAGATAGATAGATAGATAGATAGATGATAGAGACAGAGATAGTAGCATTGAGCAAATAACTAATAAGAATGCCTTAAATGGGTTTCTCATTCATTTCATTCTCATTTCATTCATTTCATTTATCGAAAACACCTACTTGTAGTCTGATACTCAACACAGCAACACTTTGGGGGGGAGGAAAAATCTGGCGCTTTGTAAATTATGCACCACGTATTTTAGCAGTGAAGATTATCATGCAATTTTCTTTAAATCCCAAACTGCATTCTAATAAATATTCAACCATCACCAAAATTAATGAGGGATAAACAGGACTCTTGCTTGAAGGATTTTATTTTCAGGTAAAAATTATTCTATTGTGCAATTTAAACCCAATCTAGGATTATCTACATTAGCATTCAGAGCATTTATTGTTTCATTCTTTTCAGAAATTATCTCCTACAAGTGATCATGCTGACTTAAAGATATGAAAACCAAAGAAGATGTCATTTGACTGGGTATACTGAGCATTGTGTAAGTACAGTATATAATTTATTTGCCTCGTAGTGGTTATTTCCATATGGATGATGTTTATGAATGGTTTTTATCAGAAGGTTTTCTGATGCAAAAACTCCCCAGATGACTTCAGATACCAAAATAATATCAGAACAGAACATATAGATCAGTGATGGCGAACATTTTTTTCCTCGGGTGCCAAAATAGTACATGTGCGCGCTATTGCACGCGCGTGCATGCCCACACCCATAATTCAAAGCTCCTCACTTGCCCCACCCTTCTGCACATGTGTGTGTGACATCCCTCACTCCTCCATTTCCCAACTTCCAGTGGGCCCGGTGGGCCCATTTTTTGCCCTCCCCAGGCTCCAGAGGCTTTCTTGGAGCTTGGGGAGGGCAAAAACACTCCCCCCACCATCCTGGAGGCCCTCTGGAGGCTGAAATCACCCTCCCAGAGCCTCCGCACGAGCCAAAAATCAGCTGGCGGGCAATCACATACACACTGGAGCTGAGTTAGGGCAACAGCTCACGTGCCGGCAGATATGGCTCCGCATGCCACCTGTGGCACCCGTGCCATAGGTTCGCCATCACTGATATAAATCATTATTCATTTCTCTGCAATCCCACTATACAGCCTTTATCTGAAGGAAGTTCTAAAAGGAACAAGACACTCCTCAGACTTGTATGCTTCAAAATGATTTGGGGAGAAGCTAGGTCACTGTGATACATTGTGAGAATATTTAACAAGAAATTTCTTTTAGTTCATAATTAAAATATCTGTCTTCTGAGAAAAGAAATTAATTACTGACAAATCCAAAGAAAGAATGTTTGTCTTTCTATCAAAAAACTCCTTAAAGAATTAAATATTTCAGTACATTTGCAGGCTAATAAAACATATGCACACACATTTTCTTGGGTATTATTTTATTTGTGCTTAAAATGATTGTATTGGGTTATCATTATCAATCAATTATCTTCAAAACATGTTAGCATAAGGTACCTCCTTCTGGTTGATGTTCTTGACATAAAGGGAATGATAAGACAAGGGTTTAGTAGGATAATGACTCTCGGGGAAGCTCAGAGTGTTAGCTTTAGGAAAACTTAATGAGGAAGACAGTTTATATATTTAGTTGTAGGGAATGCAAGTATTACCTATTTTAGTTGCATCACAATAGAAAGATATAAAACAAAAGAATTTCTAAAGCAGAATATTGTGGTAGGAACAAAAGCATTCAATTCTTTAGATATAAACAGACAATGCTTTAATTTTTAAGGGAAAAAGGAGACAAAAGGATTGCTACAATAGAAATGATAGACAACAGGACCTGTTGTAGATATCAGTTGGAAAGTACTGTATCTAGGATAACCTTTTATAACTTGCCCTACCTGCCATTTTGCATTACAATTGTCATAACCAGTTAGTGAACCAGTTTAACAACAAAGTTATTGACTATATTAGACAAAGTTGGTAGAAAATGGTAGAAAAAGTAGTTCAGGAAAAGACATTATATATCTATATAATTCAGGGTAATGTTCACCTGAAGTTTTCACATGGGATACACTGCAAGAGGGTGCAATGTTTGTTTGTAAACTGCCCAGAGTGGCCTCTGGGCAAGATGGATGGCAAAGAAATCTAATAAATAGATAAAGAGGATAGGTGGGGCTTGTAGTTGTTGAAAAACTACCAGATTTATTATAGCATAAATCTTAATGCTATAATTAGCATTTATTATGTGATTTCCATAAAGATTATTATTCCATAAAGATTATTCACTCTTATAAGTATTCAAAGAACAGATGTGCACAACCATAAGATTAACCTGGTTTATTTCAGTCAGTTTTCATAACACCAGATTGACAAGGTTTTGTATAGTATAAAAATGTGTGCTGAGAATATATTTTATACAATCAAAGTTAAAAAGTCTCTCTACTAGTCCTTGATCCAACAGAAACTGTAACTGTCATAACTAAACATTAATACCCTCCTTTTAATTACATCTACCTGTTCCATGAGATCCATCATGGGGGCCTATTTAAATCCTGTCTGCTAATGTTGTTGCATCTGATGGGACCTAGCTACACAGTGTATATGATGCTGGTCCATTGTCCTGTGATTTTATTTATATTTGTGTTCAATTGATTTTTCATTTTTTGTTTGTTTTAACTATTGGTTGTTCACCATTCAGAAACACATTTGAGAGATGGGTGGCTATATAAATCTGATGAGAGAGAAAGACAAAGAATTTGTTGACTCAATTGTGAACTCCATCCCACCAGAGCATTAGGCTTGCAAATGGTGGTGTTATTATTTAGGTTGTATAGAGTGTTTTAAAGATTAAAATTAGTGCACTCCTCTATGTTTGCTTTCCCCCCTCCTATAGCAGGGGTCCCCAACCCCTACAGCCCATGGGTGGGCGGGCCATGGTATATTCAGAACCGGGCTGCACGAGAGGTAGGCTGGTGCATGTGCATAGCCCCACTTGCGTGAGCAGCACACCATAGATTTATCTTCTCTCTTGTGTGAGTGGAGCTCTGAGCACGCTTGCCACTCATGTGGCCCAGTTTCCCCTCTTCCCCCCCAGACAGGCTGCCAAGGCACCTGCTCCCAATGTCCCAAAAGTGGAGTGGTGAGAGCAGAAGCTGAGTAGGATGAGCACGCTCTGCTCAGCTTCACTGATTCACTGAGGCTGCCTGAGGAAGATACCCAATCTGCTTTTAGAGCATTGGGCAGCCTCAGTGAGTCTGAAGGAGCACAAAACCCTGCCCCCCAAAGGCTTCTCTTCTCCACACCAAAAGCTTTTGCAAACGGCCGAAAGACTTTGGGGGAGTGATCTCACACTGTTTCAGGCTTTCCATCCCTTTGCAAAAGCTTTTGGTGCAGAAAAGCCTGAAGGAGTGTGAAACCGCTTCTCTTCTCTCTTGTGTGAGTGGAACTGTGAATGCACGCCAGCCCATCGCTCACACAGCCTGGTTCCCCTCTTCCTCCCAGCCTGGCTGCCAAGCCACAAAAGTTGGGGACCACTGTCTCAGAAGTGGTATTCTTCCAGTTTGGACCTGTTCAGGCAAACCGGTAGTGGCGACCTGTGGGTGGGTGGGCCTACTCCGCCCCTGCCCTGCCCCTGCCCTATCCCCGCCCCACCCACCTGCCCAACTGCCAACCTGCCCACCCACCCTGGTGCTATGCTGTCCTATTTCTGCATGTTTTGAAGCCACCCACATGCATGCAAGCCACACACGTGAGCAAAGCATGTGCGCAGATGGTCGCGCACATGTGCATATGGCCGTGCACATGCACGGATGATCGTGCACACACTCACATTTGCGAACCGGTAGGGAAGGTAAGTGAAATACCACCTCTGCACTGTCTGATAGCCTCACTAGCTGACAGAAGGAAAAAAAATATCTACCAAAGACTCCTTAAAAGTGGGTCTGTAACTTATGGAGAAAATTAATTTTGATACATGACTAGAGTATGAATTTTATACATCTGTATTCATTATATTGTATAAAGGGGCATCTAATGCACAAATAAAAGTGTGTAGAAAAGTGACATTTTAAAAATAATGTCAAGAGAACTACTCCTACTATGGAGTCTTATTGTTTTGAGTTTATTAAAATTGAAATCCAAAATATGCGTTCAACTAAGCTCCAGTTTAGACTTAGTTAAAATTAAGAAGTATTATATAGTCACTATCTCCAATGTTCCTGTTAGTTGTACTGCTTTGATAAAGTCTTGCCTAATGTTTGCTTAGGTAGCCAGAATTGACATATTTAACATGTAACAAAGCACAGCTCATCTCAGGTTGGTGTACCTTTGAAGCTCCTTATTTTAAACACCAAAGTTCCTAAATAAAGTGAATTTGCTGTGATAGCCGCAATGCATTGACTTTCATCTAATCTGCTATTTATACAGTTGCTTCATTTTATTATCTTGATGATGGGAAAAGCTAAGACCCTTAAAACGTGTTATGTTTTATTATATGTATGACGGGAAGAGACATAATCCATAAAACATGTTATATTTAATTTTTGTGCCTCTTGAAAGTCGTGTGGCACTAGGCACTCTGTATGTTTATGCATTTTGTCTTACAGGCCACTTCTAATTAAAAGACAGCAAACGCTACCCTTGAGCATTTTCAACTATTTACCATTTTAAATAAACAAATAAAATGCAGCAAAGATATGTACAATGATGTGATATAGAGACATGGACAAAAGCTTTGTTTACTGAACTTCTATGCAAAGCAACCATTTAGCTGCGTAATAGATATTACATTGCAATCAATATGCTTCAGTCTGGGTTTCTTTCATCTGAAGAAACCATAATACATCAGGAAAATCATACCATTAAAAAAAAAACTTTTGCAATAAAAAGCATTTTTTATTCCAAACACATATTTTAGGTAGGAGTAATTATATGTTCTTTTGCTTCTAATAGATAGATTTATGCTTGCCTTTTGGAAACCTAAGTATTTTAGGGGCATGTCTACTATAACAAGTAGTGATTTTCTCCATTGTGGGAAGGTGTAATCAGTTCTGCTTCACACACATATTAAATTTGACTTAATGTTTCATAGCGCCTCTCCATTATTCATTAACCCAAGCTACCTTTTTCAGCATTCTCTGTGAATTGAAGAAAAATGTGACTGCTTTAAGGGGCACATGTACTTTAATGGGTTAAAATAGAATTGTATTTTAATTATTTAATAATTATCATTATACTATAATATAATAATTTCCATAATAGATAGTTAATTTGGGTTGTTGATCCATGTGAAAGGTATTTTGGGTTATTTATAATTTTTATGTTCATACTGTCATACTCTGTCCAGAGTCATGTGACTGAAAATATATAAAAATCCCATAAATGAAGAAGTAATTATGTAAATAAAAAATAAAAAATTAAAGTCTTCATGGGGATTTTTTTGATATATTTTTTATTTTATTCAGAACAAAGTTAAAATTCAAAATACAAAACTAAATGAAAATCCAAGAAGACATAAAAGAAAAAAAAACACAAAACACAGAACATTAAAAAAGATGCATCAAAAACCACATTATACACATATTATCTCCTCTGTTCAGTTGAATACAATAGTCAATACTACAATATTAATTCCCATCCCTTGCAAAACTGGCCTTCCCAAAGTTTTTAAATTACTAAATCTATTAACAATTTGTTGATCTGTCTTCTATATGTTATTTTAGTGACAAAACAATAGCAGGAAAAAACAATAATAGTAAAACAGAACAAAACTCTCTGTTAACAAACTGTTATTGTAATTCACTCATAGAAAATGTACAATGGCATCTTAACTATCCCAGATCATTCCATTTGATCCAGGACAATCATAAATAGATTGTCGTGGATCAAAAATCCATGTTTATTTCTTAAAATCCTCTCTTGTCAATTGTTGTTTAATTAAATGTAGTAAATTCAGTCTCCAGAAAAGGTCTATCTTCAAGTCAGAGTGTAAGTAGTTACTAATTAACTAATAAATCTATCCAGTCTCCCTCCATGTTCCTAGAGGAAAGGAATTCCTTCATAGAGGAAAGGAATTTGTCTCACTCCCATCTAGCTTAGGTTATAATGTTGGAGTAGTATACAGAATTAAATTTCAGAATAACAAATGAAATCCAATTCACTCGTTCTTCTCTTTGATCTGAAACTGGATCAAAGTCCTTTTGTGTATCTTTATCCAAAGGTAAAGCTTCAGATTCTACCATTTCTTTCAATAAATATTAAAGTTTGATCAAGTTTTTGTAAGAGAAATTCAACTAAAAGCTGCATATTTTCCCATCCTTCTTTCTTAGATTTCAGCCACTGTTCAGCCATTTTAATTGCTGGACCTTAATTAGGGAACAAAATACACACACACACACACAAAATTCCTCTATATTACAATCCAAAATTATAAGGAAAATCCAATAGAAATAAACTCCAGATATTTTGCAAATTCAGAAAATACAGAATCCAGTGGTGAGAGTCTAATGTCTCTTCACCACCACCACCACCCTGAATGTTGGCCTGCTTTCCATTCGGAAGAGACAAGGGTTATCCAGAACAACATATATCAAAAGGGGGAGGGAAAGCAATTAGAGGGAAAGCAAAAGGTTGAAATAAGTCAGCATTCAACCACTAATAAACTTTGAAAGCAAAAAGCAAAATAAAACAATAAAGTCAAAAAGTGAAACTTAAAATTCTGGCATGCTTAGAAAATAAAACTGGTGGATATGCCTAGTGACTTTTCAATCACTTTTAGAAGGAATTGGAACCTTCAAGACCCCCTTTCTCCACTGGGTGCACAATCGTCCAAAAGTTATCTTGATCGTTCCTAAGTACTCCCATTCAAAACCAGGAAGCAGAACTGCCAAAGAACCAGCTTTAGCAGTGAAATCAGCAGATTGTCGGTAAAAGAAAAAAGAAACTCTTACAGTGCAGCAGCCATTTTGAAAGGGGAGCTTCATGGGGAATTCCCCCCCCCCCAATAAAGTAACACAGTTAGTTTGGAGAGTACCAAGCTCTGGAAAATAATTTGTAACATCATACAGCAGCAACAAGCATAAGTTCAACTCAAAAGGACTATTTTTTTTAAAGAAAAGCAAAAGCATTCTGAAAATAAGATAGAAGGGGAACGTCTGCAACTTCTAGAAAAAAAATAAAGATAGGTTTTGCTGTAATATTAAACTTTCTCTGTGTGTGCATGCGTGTGTGGTGTGTATATACACACATATACATATTATACGTATTAGGATGTTAGTTTGCAGAAATTTCTTTTTACTTTTCTAAAGTTTTGAGAACTTCATTATGTCTAGTCAAAATATTAGAACTTTAAAATGCCAGGAGTTTATTCATAGCAAAACTACAGAGATGCAGGATAAATTTTAACTGACTATAGCATAGATGAGGTAGTACCAATTTTTTTTCTATTGTGCGCTGCTGATTTGTAATGATTTGTTTGTTCTGTTGCTTGCAAATAAATATTCATGTTCAAGTGAAGGTTGATTTGTGGATCTTGCCAGAAAAGAGTTCAAGAGTTCAGTTATTTCTGTTGCATTGTTCTATATGTGAAGTAGGCACACATTCAGGTCAAGCCCCACTCTTTTCTGTTTGCTGGAAACAGTGATGTCATCTCCTCTTTGTGGAATATCTATTTGCAAATAGGGTAGGCTGCTTAAGATTTTAACTGATGAAATCCAGTCAGTACAAGTTCATGGACCAGGAATATTAATATACCTTAGAGGGGACAAAACCAGTGGTGGGCTGCTGGGGGTTTGCAGGGGTTCAGGAGAACCTCTAATATAGCTAAGATTCTGTGCAGTTCTGAGAAATCCCACTCCTGGCTGGCCTCGCTCACCCCAACCCAGAAGTCCCCATGCGGCCTGTTTTATATGCAGGTAAGTGCAGGGCGTGCACGGAGGCTCAGGGAGGGTAAAAAACATGCTTACCGGAAGTTTGGGAAGGCTGGAAATGGGTCTGTTTCCAGCCTCCAGAAAGTCTCCGGAGCCTGGGGAGGCTGTTTTCGCCCTCCTGGAGGCTCGAGAAAAGCCCCCCCCCCCTCTTTTTTTTAAAGATAAGGACTCAAAGCATTGTTTGTCTTCAGTTGAACTTCAGTCAGAGCTGAAGAGTCTTTTGAGAGTGTACCATGTAGAGTTGGCACAAATGCTTTTAACCCCAAAAAATAAAATAGCATAAAGTGAGATAGCCCATAAGCTCTGCTTCAATATTTGTAATCTGAGTATTGAGGGCCACACAGGATGGACTTTGTAATACTTGAAACATGGTTTTTGTAGGACTATTGCACTGGCTAATTAACATGAGTTTTCTTGTATTTTAAATTTGCTTTTTCAATTGTATTGCTACTAATTTCCCATAAGCTTTAACTTTCAAGAAAAGCCTCTCTTTCAGAAACCAGGACTGGCAGGATATTTATTTATTTTTATTTATTTATTTGTGAGATTTATATACCGCCTCACAGTGCAAGCACTCTCTAAGCGGTTTACACCAGTAAGCAATGTATATTTATATTGCCCCCAACAATCTGGGTCCTCATTTTACCTACCTCGGAAGGATGGAAGGCTGAGTCAACCTTGAGCCGGTGAGATTTGAACCGCTGACCTACAGATCACAGTCAGCTAAAGTGGCCTGCAGTACTGCCTCTAACCGCTGCACCACCTCGGCTCTTATTAAAAACACAATATAAATATGATTTAATTTAATTTAAGGATATAATTGTAGATAATAGTTTTGTTTTTAGCTGTTCTGAAGTCTCCATGAACATGGGACATGGTCAAGCTCAACCTTGAGAAATACTGAGAAGCTATCTTACCCATACCTACAGTATGTTTTTCCTTTGCAAATGTTTCTTTTACTTTTATTCAGAATACAATGCTCCTTTCTATGGCTATGATTGCATATTTATTGGATGATTTAGTGATGTCACTGAGCAGATGACTATTTCTAAAGCAATCAACTTTAGCTTTGAAGTTCTTTGTTGTGCTAACTATAAAAATAAATGTAATTGTTTTTGTAGGGAGTCCACTTTATTAGAATACTCTAATAAATTGCTTTTAAATGATCTTCCAACTTGGTTGCTTATTGGAAAAGTAAACTGAGGCAGAACCAGAGACAACTACATTGTTGAGGGGAAATACTGTATGTTCTTGTGTGAAGTAACTTATTGAAGCAGATTATCCTTTTTGCACAGTTCTATAGGAACTGTAGTTATAAGAAGTGGCATACTGTCAAGCTTTTCTTCAGAAGGGCCCAGAGGGGATTTAATGTTCTTTCTGGATTTATTTCTGTTAGATATATACTGTATGTAACAACTAGGTGCAGGCCTGCAAAAATGTGCTTATCAGCATTTTGCAAGCAACTGTGATAAAGGGACCCATACTTGAAATTTTGCTTCTATTTTCAATGAGTATTGTTATGATGTTACATTACTGTTGAATGTAGAGTTTTTATTCTACACTTCACTAAATAGTTGAGGGCAACTTTTTGAAATATTTCAGATAAAGCCTTCTTTGAGGTAATAGTAATTTTCTGGTTTGCTCAGTTACAAATTTCCACCAAGGTCTTACTATGCTGATTAAGATAGCTGTCCTGTCTTGATAACATGCAGTGAAATGTTTGTAATTTTCTTTCTGATTCATCAAAGAAGTGGCCCTGCCATGCAGGAAATTTCGAGATATATGTATTTTTTCAATTCCTTTTCATTTTTCATACTTAGAAATTTGAATACAGAAAGTCAGAAAAAATATATATTTGCACTGTATTGTATATTCAATTCACTTGTTCTCAGATTGCTGATCATTTAGCAAGAAAGATGAGGTTTTGAGGATTGCAGTGGGAATATTCCACAATATGTGAGGTTCATTATCAAGCTATTGACATATCTTAACATAGGAGGCAGTTAGTTTTGTTGTTTTAGAATATAATAACAGAGTTGGAAGGGACCTTGGAGGTCTTCTAGTCCAACCCACTGCTTAGGCAGGAAACTTTATACCTCTTCAGACAAATGGTTATCCAACATCATCTTAAAAACTTCCAGTGTTGGAGCATTCACAAGTTCTGGAGGCAAGGTATTCCAAGGATTAGTTATTCTAACTGTCAGGAAATTTCTCCTTAGTTCTAAGTTGCTTCTCTCATTGATTAGTTTCCACCCATTGCTTCTTGTTCTACCCTCAGGTGCTTTGGAGAATAGTTTGACTCCCTCTTCTTTGTGGCAACCCCTGAGATATTGGAACACTGGTATCATGTCTCCCTTAGTCCTTTTCATTAAACTAGACATACCCAGTTCCTGCAACCGTTCTTCAAGTGTTAGAAGTCTAGAGTCTCAACATCCTTTTTGCATCATGGCGACCAAAACTGAATGTAGTATTCCAAGTGTGGCCCTACCAAGGCATTATAAAGTGGTATTATTACTACATGTGATCTTGATTCTATCCCTCTGTTAATGAGCCTAGAACTGTGTTGGCTTTTTTGGCAGCTGCTGCACACTGCTGGCTCATATTTAAATGGCTCCAAGGTCCCTCTCACAGTTACTACTGTTGAGCAAGGTACCACATATACTGTACATGTGCATTTTGTTTTTCTTGCCTAAATGTAGAACCTTACTTTTTTCACCATTGAATTTCATTTTGTTAGATAGCGCCCAATGTTCAAGTCTGTCAAAATCCTTCTGTAACTTGAGCCTATCTTCTGGAGTGTTGGCTATTCTTGCCAATTTGGTGTCATCTGCAAATTTGATGAGTTCCCCATCTATCCCCTCGTCCAAGTCATTAATGAAGATGTTGAAGAGTACTGGGCCTAAAACAGAGCCTTGGGGTACTCCACTGCATACTTCCCTCCATGTAGATGCAGTTCCATTGAGCACTACACATTGAGTGCTGTTGGTCAGCCAGTTTTGATTCCATCTGGTGGTGTTGCTATCTAACACATTTTTCTACTTTATCTAGTAGTAGGTTATGGTCTACTTTATCAAATGCCTTACTGAAATCCAAGTAAATTATATCGACAGCATTCCTCTGGTCCACTAATTTTGTCACTTTGTCAAAGAATGCAATAAGATTAGTCTGGCATGATCTGTTGTTGTTGTTGTTGTTGTTGTTGTTATTGTTGTTGTTGTTAGTTGCAAAGTCATATCCAACCCATCACGACCCCATGGACAACGTTCCTACAAGCCTTCCTGTCCTCTACCATCCTCTGGAGTCCATTTAAGCTCAGCAGTTAGTTTAATGGGTATGTAAGACTTTGATAGATAATGGCTAATATATACATCTTCTGTGTCTTTTCTGTTTTGTTCAGGGAAGAATTTGAGAATAATGTCTTTATTTCTTTTGTTAACACCTACTTAAGAAACATTAATGTTCTTAATGTTAATTTTATGCTAAGAACCACAGCAGTTCTTCAGCAGTGTATTTAGAATCATACCTCTTATTTTCAGCAATGTGACTAGAGGGGTCCCATAGACCAGAAATATAATGAATGTGGCTGGTATTAGGTGGTCAAGAAAAATGATAGTTTTGAGTTATTTGGAAGAAAACTGTGATGTAATTGAAGAAGAATGTGGAGGGGGAGAGAAAAAAGGAGGAGGAGCTATAGTAATAAGCTCAGCTGATTTGCTAATTTTTGTCATTGAAAATCTATTAATCAAAGCAAAAACGTTAAGTTGCATCTGATAAAACTGACATGGATTACTAATATTCTTTGCAAATAAGTTGAACTAGAAGAGTGTTAAAGATTTGTCACAGAAGTTCTCAAAACAGAAATTAACAGAAATTAAATAAGTGACATATCGGCTATACCCTAGAAGTAGCAGACTACTAGCATAATTTCTCTGCCAAACAGTAACAAGACCTCTCAACCCTGCCAAAATGTGATGGATTCAAACCATGCACAATGTAATTTACATTACATTTATATATTTAATCCTTATTTTCTTAAGAGTTTGTTTTCAACCTTATTAATATTAAAGCAATCTATAAGTGTAGAATAAGCCAAAATACATGAACCGGAGTCACTTTCAACACATCTAGCATAATAATCTTGTTATATAACTTTTGAGATGTCCAGTAAATTCAAGATTCTTTTTTTTTGAATTGTATCTTAAGATGATGTAATACTAATTTAACATTCTTTAGGATCTTAGCTCATTGATTTATCAAAATAGGATTCCAGGTCATTGTTTCAATAATCCAAACTTTTTAGTGTTTGTATTATTCTAGTGTTTGTATTGTAAAATGTATTAAATGTGCTTTAATATATTTTTTAATTTGTTTTAGTAACCATGGTTGTTTCATTGGATACTAAGAAAGACTTTGACATGTTGTAGATTGATTTTTTTCCCCCAAGATGATCAGGATGAATTAGATTTCCCCTTTAATTTTGTTGATAGGACTAAAATTTGATACTGTAATTCTAACATTTATTATAAATGGAATTATTTCTTTACCTATTAGGAAGCAATGTGGAAATTCTCAAGGATCCCTTCTTTCCTCTTTTTTTCTTAACTTTTTTTTCCTGCCAGACAGAAGTTCTTTGAGAATGCGCTCCAGCATGAGTCTGAAAGCTCGGACTGGTCCCGTGACCGACCCAGATTGGATCCTGCAATAAAATTGATCCACAGAACATTATAATGAAAAAAGAAAAGAAAAACATTATTTGAAATATCTCTCTGGGTTTTTTTAGCAGGAATTCTTTGGCATGATTAAAATATAAATTCCTTCAACAGTAGGTGATGTGAATTCTGAAGGGTTTATACAATCTTCACTTTTATTCTTGTTACAAAAATTCTATATAATGCAGTATTACTTAAATATTTCAAGATCACAGAAGGCCCAATAATATATTTTTTCTTTTCTAATAAGGAACATCTATGATGCCTTTTTAAAAAATGAAATAGAAAAGAACAAAAAGAAATGCAATAAAAAGTAATGCTCCTTATTTCTCTTTCATTTAATGTATTGATTATAAGCTTTATATGATATATTAAGCTTTGCATATAGTGACATAGTTGATCAATATCTGGAGTGAGTTTTATTAAACAAATCCGTTTCTCTGTAGTTATGTGTAGAAGGGAAGAGCAGAAGTTCCCAAAGTGAGATATTAAATTAAGGATTAAAAGAAAGAAAAAACGAAACATGAAAATATATGTGTAATACATTGGGCAATAAAGCAGAGATGACTTTTTATTGCATCCTTCTGGGATCTGGGTTTGTTTTTAATTTATTTTTGTTTGAAACATCCCAGTCCCAGTGGATACTAGCATCCTAGAATTTGCTGGTTGTCTTCCACATAATTGCTAACTCCTTCTGAGCCTACTTAGCTTTTTCAAGATCAGCTAAGGTCAGCTACTTCATTATGACCTGGTTTTGTTTTCATTCTAATTCCAATAAACACTTCTCAAAAGATGCGCAAAAGAGATCTACAAGCTATAGCTGCATCAGGAACACATATGTCTCCAAGGAGAAAATGCGCGAGCTCCACATTAAATTGTTTATAAAGGAAGGCTGAAAACATGTTGCACTTTGGCTGAAGAATAACGGAGAAAATAGCTGAAGGTGACAATTGCAGAAGGATTGCTGTCAGCCAACTGGTTATCAGTTTCCCAGCAGATTTCTAAATGCAGGGACAAATCTAAAAACAAAGACATGTTAATAAATCTGCCATTATCCGTTCATACTTATTAGCGTTTTGGCTTATATTTCTTTCCCCCACCTTTTTTTGGGGGGGGCATAATAGCACAATAGGCAAAAATATTTTTAAAAAAGAACTCCAAACAGTAATAAGTGTTTGATGTGACAGGGCTTTGAAATATCTTATGCATCCATTTCTGGGTTTCTGCTTTTTGTTTTATCTTTCTCAGCATGCTAAATTTATAGCTAGATATTCTGACTTAGGCAAAATCTTTTTTTTAAACAAATTACCTATTGTTTTTCTAAAGTCCTGTTAAATTTAAAATGCAGACATTTTACTTAACCACTGTTATTTATGTAATATTATTTGGCTGGGAGTTGTCCTTTTTTTTCTTTTTGAAACATTTTGAGGAACGACGTATTTACATTTGCCTTTTAAGCACTTTTTCCTTCTCTTCTGACTTTTTCTGGAGACCTCAGGGTGAGGTTTTAATTTATGTATCCCCCCACACACATACACACAGGAAAATTCCAGGAAATTTCATTGACATTTCTTTTTAAGTGGTGAAAGAAATGAAAAATTGATAAACAATTCACTCTAGAAAGATCAAGAGAAAAATAACATAAAACCAAGAGATCTGCACACTAGATAAAATTAAAACAAAACAATTGTGGAAGGGTGTTGCTTTAATACTGATGCATCATAACCCAGTGCAATTAAGCATGTTTAAACCAGAGGTGGGTTTCAGCAGGTTCTGACCAGTTCTGGAGAACCAGTAGCGGAAATTTTGAATAGTTCGGAGAACCGGTAGCGGAAATTTTGAGTAGTTCAGAGAATCGGTAAATGCCACCTCTGACTGGCCCCACCCCCATCTATTTTCTGCCTCCCGAGTCCCAGCTGATCGGGAGGAAATGGGGATTTTGCAGTAACCTTCCCCTGGAGTGGGGTGGGAATGGAGATTTTACAGTATCCTTCCCCTGCCACGCCCACCAAGCCACACCCACAGAACCAGTAGTAAAAAAAATTGAATCCCACCATTGGTTTAAACCTATTGATATAATTAATGCCAAGCACCAGAGAAATCAGGAGATCCAGGGAGTTCAAATGTGTATAAAGATTTACTGTAAGCTTAAGTTATCTACAAGAATATGAATTACTAATGGTCAAGAAATTAGCGGGGTTAAGAATAGAAGGAATTCAAGGTAGGATGGACTTCATTTTTATTTTAGATATTTCATTTTTAAAAGTTTTTTTATCTTGATTATAAGCACATTGATCTATGAAGTGATCATTATTTTCACTATTACTGTTGTGAATCTCTTACTTGTTTCTTATCCATATTACAGCATACTTTTTTCCAAGTTTCAAACTGTATTGGTGGTGAAAATAAAGTTTTCTTAACCTTTGACTTCCTATACTTCTTATGAAGAAAACTCTAGAACATGGTTGTATCATACAATTTCTTTATAGACAATGGTACCATCTTGAAATACAATCCCTTATTTTTATTTTAAGTGGGGTCATGGTGATTATAGGGGGCCAGCCTTTTTAAAAAAAATCTTACAAGTTCATTCTTCCATTTTTCCATTAAGCAGTTCCATTAAACTATGAGGAATGTTTAGTTGGGTAAAGTGAAAAGAAGTGGAAATAAACTTCATTACGACTTGCAAAGACTATGCTGTTTTCTATTTAGGGATTCTTAAAAGTAGACATGCATTTTACATGCATTATCCTAATATGTGCATTTTATTGGTTCTCCTCTAATATGTTCTTCTATGCACATTTCAATAATTCAAGCATTTTATATGCACATTTTCCTAATATACTTCAATGATGTTTTAGTTGCAAACTCTATTTTATGATTCAGAAAAAGATACAAATTTTACCATATGATTTTACCATATAATTTTGTTGTATATTCATGCATATCTCATGATGTGCTAATGGTTTCTCTTGGAACTCATGACAGTAGAAAGTAGATAAATAAATGTATGCCTAAAATGGATAAAATCAGATCTTATCTGCTGGGCAGCAAAGTTCAGAAGTTTTTACTCATGCAGTTGTATAAAAGATGGAATAGAATTACAAAATGTTTGGTGAGGTGCTAGGGTTCAGAGTTTGTTTCCATATCCACTTTGAAGCTGTCACGTATGTTGAGGAATCCTTTTACAGTTTCTCTGAAGTTTTCTTCCTTTTTGTTTCCTTATCTTACTTTCAAACTACTAGTATTGTTGCTTCTTTTTATTATGTCTATTTTCTTCACTATGTAGTTCACTGTTCACTTTTCCCCCACCTGAGGTGAAAAGTTCAATCTTTATGCCTTCCTTTAGAATAATTCTGAACTTTGGAAAACCAAGGTGGCTTCAAAGATGTCCAGAAAGATGAACCTTTACACACCCCCTTCCACCACTTCCCTTACTAGGTGTTGTAAGAGCATCATTTTGAAGCAAGCTCTCTTTCATTAGAGAGAATAAGAACCACAATGGAAATGCACGAAAGCTTATCTATACAGCACTAGCATTGAGTAGATTGTAAAGAACAATATCCTATTAAAGGTCAATATTCATTTTTTAAAAAATAAGGTATAGAAAGCACATAGAACATGGTTCTGTAATATTTTAAAACCTCTTTACCAACAGGATTATGGAAGACATCTGCATTTTTTCCCTCTGCAATATTTTGCACCTCTGAGTCTCTGTGTATTCTATTTTCCTCAATTCCTATTCCCAACATTGAATCAATGTTATTTGTATCTGTTTGTGCATTGGGAACACAAGGCAGATGGCAATTGATCTGTTCCATATCATATGACAAAGGAGAAAAGATAATTTATTATTCATTATATTTACATAGCTGCCTATATCACAAAATGTGACTCTGGACAGTGTACAGTGTAGTCTTAGAACAGAGTCGGCAGCAACATTATGAGCGACTGCCTAACTGCCTTTTCTGTAAGGTTGCATTAGGCAATTTCCTTCCAGATTTTTTTGATTTTTCCTCTATAGCTCTTGGCTTGGACCAGTCCATTTTCAGACTTGAATTCTCTTTTGCTGGCTTCTTTCCCCATCAAAAATTTGATCCCATTCTATTCATTTTTTGGGGAGAAGCATTGTGCTGAAGAGAGAGAGAGAGTACAACCCTGCTTTCTATAAATTATTTCCAACATTCCATTGGGTTGGAAATAACAATAACAATAAAAAAAAACATTCCACAAAGCTTCGGTTCTGGATTGGTTCCTATGTTCATTTGATCTATCTCCTACGGAGTTCCTGTAGTCATTAACAAATTAGGCTCCCAACAAGCCTATTAACATTTGTGATCCTCAATAGCCTTTTGGAACGCAAACCAACAGCAGGGCCTTCACTCATTTCTATTCCCCCCCCCTTCCCATGGTTCCAATTGCTTGGCAGATTTGTTTTCTAAAACAGTGACTGCTACAAATAGCAAATATTTTCTGGGCAAGGAGGGGGGGGTGAGAATGGCAGATGGTAGGACATGGGAATACTTTTTTTTTTTGCATTTTAAGTGTTGATATGAAAGATTGCTGGTTTTTTAAATATATAAATATAAGCATCGTTAATATTTAATGCAGGTTCCTTTGCCTTCAGTCACCACAAGCACTTGCATTTTTATGCTAATATGTACATCAAAGATATATATATATATATATATCCAGGTTCAATTCCCACTAAGGGTATGGCTATCTGATGAGAGCAAAATAGCTCGAAATAGATCTATAATAGTCTCCCTTTATTTTCATTTCTCAGCAAAAAATGTTACATATATAGAAGATAGTGTGTCGGTATAGACCTGGATGGTCCCAGAGAGGGGCCGAAAGGCAAAATGAAAGCTGTGATGCTTTCTCCCATATTTGGGTACACCAGGATAATACAACAGAAAAACATATATTTTAGAAAACATATATACGAGAGTTAGGTAGGTCGGGGTAGATCTATGGTAGTCTCCCTTTATTTTCATTTATCAGCAAAAAATGCTACACACACACACACACACACACACACACACACACACACACACACACACACACATTCAATGGCATATATATATATATGCCAGAGTTTTAAACATTTGGAAATATATAAATCACCTAGCAATGTTTCCATAGCTACTGATATCCTACCAGCAGTTCTAAGATGCTATTATTAATATATAATATTAAACAGGAGAGGGGAGATAATAGAACCTGTGGCATCCCACAAAGCAGGTACCATGGGCTGAACCACTCCTGCCTTATCAATACAGACTGGAATCATCTCCAGAGAAAGGAAGAAAACCAGCACAAGACACAAGAATACTGCAGTCACTGAAAAGTTAACAGCACAGATGGATTATACTACCCCTCCCATCCCATTCCCACCAGAGCTCATCCACAATGATGATCAGTGCCATTTTGGTCCCAGATCTAAGTCCTGACTAATAAGGTCCACATAATCCATTTCAAGAAAAAGAAAGTTATTACTAATATTTAACCATGAACCTCCATACCACTGTCTTTAAGTGATCGTGTATTCATGTTGAAATGACCACATGCAAATATAGCTGTGATGGCAAAAGAGTAATTCATCTATCATTAATCTTCATTGTTTTTTTGATCCAATGATTCATTGTTTCATTGATCCAGAGCTAAAATTGGAATTTTAAAATTTAAAATTTAAAATTTAAAATTGGAACAACATCTTTCAGCTGTGGCTAGGGGGACCTTTGCACAAGTACGTCTTGTGCACCAATTGCGACCCTATTTGGAGAAGGAGGCACTTCTTACAGTCACTCATGCCCTTATCACCTCACGGCTGGATTACTGCAATGCGCTCTACATGGGGCTACCCTTGAAGAGTGTCCGGCGACTACAATTGGTGCAAAATGCAGCTGCGCAAGCTGTGGTGGGTGTACCTAGATGCACCCACGTAACACCTATCCTCCGCCAGCTGCACTGGTTGCCCATTAGTCTCCAGATCCAATTTAAGGTGTTGGTCGTTACCTTTAAAGCCCTACATGGCTCAGGGCCAGGTTATCTCCGGGACCGCATCCTGCCGCATACCTCCCTACGACCGGTTAGAGCCCACAGAGTCGGCCTCCTCCAGGTCCCGTCGACCAAACAATGTCGGCTAGCGGGACCAAGGGGGAGGGCCTTCTCTGTGGGAGCTCCCTCCCTGTGGAACCAACTCCCTCCAGAGATCAGGACCATCCCCACCCTGCTGGCCTTCCAGAAAGCGATAAAAACCTGGCTCTTCCGGCAGGCGGGGTAAATGAGATACTCTTTTAACTTTTATATTTTCTGTATTTTTAATTATTGCATTTGTATGGTTTTATATTTTAATGATAGCTTTATTTTGTAATGGATCGAATATGTTGTGAGCCGCCCAGAGTTCCTAGGGATTGGGCAGCATAGAAATCCAGCAAAATAAATAAATAAATAAATAAAATTTTCATGTATTTGTAATAGTGATTTTATTCCTTGAATCATGATGGCTTTTTACATGATGTATCTTATTTAGCCTGTTGTTGCCTGTTTAGCCCAATTGTTGTCATCCAACTAGGTAACATCATTTGTTGTTTGTTTGTTTATTCATCACATTTCTATACAGCTCATCACAGCTACTGTATATGCTCTGTGCATCATCAGTGCTAAGTTACCTAGTTGGATAATGAAATGTCTGCAAACAAACCATCAAGCTCAGAGAGCACCAAGGACTCCATGAGACATACAGTTGGAAAAAAAATGAAAAAATGCAGAGTTCTATTTTAGATTAAGCTTACCAAAAACAAAGGCAAATAAAATATTCTCACAAAAATTGTCCCTAGAAATAAAATAAGTGTCCCTGAACTATCAAAGTGTTATCCTTTCCTAAAATACTGAACACTTTTAGAATTCATTATATCAATAAAAATCTTTTTAGATTGAGTGAGATGACTTCTAATTAAATTTGTATTTATTACCATTTTTGATGGCAATGCCCATTAAGTAATTTATTTTGACTGAAAGCTTTTGAGTAATGGAGGAAATTACTGAACAGTCCTTGGTACTTACTCATACTGTAGCTTTATTGTCAATATTTCCCAAGACATATTTCCCTGGCTGGAATTTAAGAAATTACATTTACATTTTTTTTTCCTGTTAGCTGCCAAACTGAGGACTGAATCAGTAAAATGCTGAAAAAAATAAAGTACAGCTTTCTTTGGTTTAATGATATTTTACAATGTTGGAGATTGCCTTGGTTGAAGAACCTAGAAAGCTGTCAAAATTTAAACATTATTTAAATTTGGTCATCACATTTGGTTACATTAATAACATACTCATTAGATTTTGATCTACAGTATATAAGATGAAAATTTTAAATGTGCTTTAGGGAAATGAAATATATTTTTACGTAGTTTAAACAGTTTGTTGGAAACATAATTCAGAAATGTGTGTTTTGATAGAATTTTGTTTTAAAAATATATAAACCTCCATATTATTAATGAAAAATATAATGTAAAAATAGTAGACAATGGACTTAAAGAAAATAAATGTAAATATACTGGGAATCAGTAATAACTGCATACATCCCTCATAATAAACTAAATATTGGAGAAAAATAGATAAAGAGGTGATATTTTCATTGTGTTTCAAATTCAAATGACAGCTCTTTGTTTTGTTTTTGTTTTTTTACTGGAAGAAAACTACTGTAAATTAGAAAAAATGTGGTAATACAGATAGTCCTCTACTTATGACCACAACTGAGCCCAAAATTTCTGTGCAAAGCAAGACAGTTGTTAAGTGAGTTTTGCTCCATTTACGACTTTTCTTGCACAGTTGCTAAGCGAATCACTACAGTTGTTAAATTAGTAACATGGTTGTAAAGTGAATCTTCTTGCTTGCCAGAAGATCACAAAAGGGGATCACATGACCCTGGGACAACCGTCATAAAGATGAACCAGTTGTCAAGCATCTGAACATAAATCATGTGACCATGGGGATGCTGCAATGGTCATAAGTGTGAAAAATGGTCATAAGTCACTTTTTCCAGTGCCATTGTAACCTTGAATGCTCACTAAACAGACTGTTGTAAGTCTAAGACTACCTGTAAATATACTAATCAAAATATCATGATAATTAGAAGTAATTATGTATTGTAAAAAAATTACAGTATTTGTAATATATGTTATATGAAATATGTAAATTACACATTTTACAGTCAATCTTATCTCACTAATATACCTCCACACTCATACAGCACTCCTCCCCCCCTCCCCCCCCCCTCTCTCCCCCCCTCTCTTTTTTCTCGTTCTCTTTTTTTTCCTTCTGTAAACTGTTACACAAATAGGTGTATACACAACAACTCTGATATAATTCAAACTGAGTTGCTTCTGGCAATTTATTCAACAATTTAGTATGAAGCAAATGTTAGGGGAAATGGTGTGTGTGTGTGTGTGTGTGTGTGTGTGTGTGTGTGTGTGTGTGTGTGTGTGTTTGTATGGATGTATTTCCTGTAATAAAGCACAATAGCATCAGCAGAAAGTTGAAGAGAAAGAAAAAGAGATCAGCATGTATCTGCTTTAATTTAAACGTTGTAGCAAAAGGTTTATGCTTGTAATGGTAAATGTAGGCAAGACAAAAATATCTAATTTATGAAAAGGGATTTCAGACCTCCATTCCAATAATGTGGATTTTTTTCCAGAGCATATAACCGAAATGTTTTACTATTTGGATATCACGCTACTTTGAGTAAACTACAAATAAGCAACTATAAGAAGTTTCTGAATAGCAGCTGCCTAGGCTGTATAAAACTGTATTTCATTTCATAATTGAACAAATCTTAACACTGATTCTCTTCAGATTTACCAACAAATATTTTTTCCCATTTAATAAGAAAATACAAGTAAGTGAGAGAATAGAAAAAGGCTACAGTGAGTAGCGAAGTATTGTAAATGTCCATAGATATTTCTTGCAACAAAAGTACATGTTTTCAATAGGAAACGTTGTGTCTTATGAGATGAAAAGAGACAAATGACACAATGAAGCTTGCTTTTATGATTATCTAATTTATTACAGTGAATTATTACCTCCTATCTATATAGTTTTCTTGTCATGAATATTGCTCAAATGAATATGTGGCTGTGTCAACTGTGATATTCTGTCATTCAATAATTAGGTTCACATTTATTAATTTTCACAAGCAATTTGATCTAAATATTATGGGCTTTCATCCCCTAGCTATTTTATCAAGGGAGGCCTGGCCTGCCTTATTGTAGCTTGAAGCTATATTTTATGTGATTCTAGGCTCATTTCACTATACGTTTAAGTCAGCATCCAAAGATATGTTTTACCAATTCATAAATCTCTCTGATGGACAATAATTCTTAGCCCCTTTGTATAATTTCTTTCCTAGAATTCTCTTGGATAGAATAACAAGATACAGAAATTGCGCAGAACATGAGTTCTAAAAACAGTTGTATAATTCTTCCAGCTGGGAAGGCAATGATTGAAATGGACTTTTTATGTTTTATATTTCACGATTTCTGAATCTTATTTCTATATTACGTTTTTTGTACAAACTGGTTATTTTTAAATTAAACAAATTAAAATTCATTTGTTTTTGAACTGCAAAATGTCATAGAAAAATATTTTAGTAACATTATATATATATATATATATATATATATATATATATATATATATATATATAATTTAGTATATATATAATATATATAATATATATAATATATTATATATATTTAGTATACACACACACACACACACACACACCGTATTTTTCGGAGTATAAGACGCACCTTTTTACCCCCAAAAAGAGGTTGAAAACTTGGGTGCGTGTTATACATCGAATGTAGCCCCGCCCAGCCACCCCCTCCCTTTGGCCTCTGCCTCCCAGCAATTTACCCCCTTGCAGCAAACAGCGCAATTGCAAAAGATGACCCCAGAAGACAAGATGGCTAGATACTATCACTGATGACACAAACATGGGTTTACAAAAACTCAGCAAAGCAAGTTTCTGTCAGACAAACTTGGCAAACTGTTTTCCATTGGATAAAGGTACATTGCAAGCATTTTAATGACCCTCAAGAATAAATATGATTGGAATTCAAAATCAAATGTTTTCCTTTAACCTTGTGTCAGGGCTAGAAACCTATTATTATAATGCTAGTTAATTGCATGAAGGGGAACTGGTAACTTCCTACATGTCTTCTGTTATTCTGTGCACAAGACATCATCAAACAAAGACTTTAATAAGATTCTTGGTAATCTTGATGCTTTGAAGGGGGGGGTGTTTTTATGCCCTATAGTCATCTTCATATAGAGAGAGAACCATTCAACCTGCTGTTAATTCCACAAACTGTGTTGTTGCTTTCCTGCTAGCAGTGGAATTGCTGTGAAATTTTAGGGCTTTGGCTTTTAAGTTTTGACAGCTCTCACCATGGTGACATACTTATTTTCTGTGGTTTAAATTGATAACTTTTGGAAAGTTCACTTAAAGGAAACAAAGATTTTATGGTGAGGCAGGAAATAAACAATGCTGCATTGTTTTCTATGAAAAGAACATGGGTAGTGTGATGCTGTACCATGCCTGTGTCTCAAGGTATGTTTTTTTATTCAGCTATTTCGGTTCTTTTTGCTTAGAAACAGCAAAGTGCAATGAGTTGAGGTGAAATTTGAATCAACATGCTGTAGAAGCATTTTCATTTATTTTCTATATCAGAGATATTATCTATATCTTAATGGGAATATAATCTATCGATCTCATTGTTGTTTATCTCTTAGTGGTATTATGATTTATATTAATATTGATTGTTTCTTGATTGCTTATTTGTGCCCTATGACAATCATTAAGTGTTGTACCTCATGATTCTTGACAAATGTGTCTTTTCTTTTACACTGAGAACATATGCACCAAAGACAAATTCCTTGTGTGTCCAATCACACTTGGCCAATAAAGAATTCTATTCTATTCTGTTCTGTTCTGTTCTATTCTATTCTATTCTATTCTATTCTATTCTATTCTATTCTATTCTATTCTATTCTATTCTATTCTATTCTATTCTATTCTATTCTATTCTATTGGTATAGTAAAAAGCTACAAATAAGGGCAATTGAGGAATTCTATATGCTGAGATGAAGCATTCCGTGAGCATCAGAATAAAGTTACATTGTACTGTATTTGCATTTGCCCTCAAAACTTGGTTTGGTCATCAGACCTTGGAATTCCGTGGAAGCATGGACCCCAATAAACGATTGCTATAAACTGGACACCATTTTTCTCTGCCTTTTGTAATTCTGGTTTTTAATTATTTGTAATGGATAAATTATATTGATTGATTAATTTTATTTGAATTTTGTATCTCCCCACCACCACCACAAATCACATGCAAGTAAGATGGGTGGCTTTCTAAATTAAATAAATAAATTTGTTTGCTGTGGATGGTACAAATCATGTTTCCAAAAATATTTCAAAACTACATTTAGAGCACGTTTGTGTGTTCCTTTGAACTGTGATCAAGACAGTTTGTTAATTTGTAGGGAGATACCCAACTTCAAAGGAAGAAATTGATTTGTGTATGTTATTGCCTAACCTGACAAATTAAAGATTACAGAGTAAACCTGTGAAGTCCTTTGAACCAAACACAATGACCCATTACTATTGGTTTTCTTTTTTTTTTTTTTAATGAGCAGTTATACAGTAGGGGGCATACTTTTGATAATATTTCTTCTGCTTATTAAATAGTTCATGCATGGCTCAGTCAAATTAACCTGCATATTCAATTATAAAAATGGTTTTTAATTTCTGAAATGGAATTTATAAATAAATCAATATCAAATGTGTTGTATAACTTCACATTGCTACGGTAGATATTCTATATACTTAAAAAAGAACTTGTTCATTAGTACATTGATACAAACTTGCTTTGAAACATTATTTTATTGATAATCATCTTTGGACAAATTGTATTGTCAGTAGATAAAAGGAGTTTCTCTGGAACTCCAAAGAAGTGAGTTATCTGGTTTAAGTTTTACACAGAAATGTAGACAATATAATATAACACGCTAAACCCTATTGTTTAATTGATAATGTATCTTTTTTGTTAAAAAAAAGACCAATACTGTGCTTGTAATGTTAAAAATAAATAATAAAAAACAGTAAATGTTTCAGGTATTGGAGTATTGGAGTATTGATTGGTTGATTGGTTGATTGATTGATTGATTGATTTATATCAACTTTACATTTTTATCCATTTTACCAAAGAACTTTTGGGTTTATTTGAAAATCTCAAAAGGCTTTGATTACTAATAATACAATAGTGTGCAATTTTTTGCAATCTATTTATTTCTACTAAAGATCATTATGGGAGAATGTCTCATAACATATCATTATGATGAATAAAAAGTAATTTGGGTATTAGACACAATTATCTGTTATAATACTAACTACTATACCAGTGATGACGAACCTTTTTTGGCTCGGGTGCCAAAAGGGTGCATGC
Organism: Diadophis punctatus similis; assembly: GCA_023053685.1. Classification (NCBI taxonomy): domain Eukaryota; kingdom Metazoa; phylum Chordata; class Lepidosauria; order Squamata; family Dipsadidae; genus Diadophis; species Diadophis punctatus. The sequence continues at coordinate 257,469,406 of JALIGW010000001.1, read as the reverse complement.
GTGCACGATAGCATGTGCGCGCGTGCCCACACCCATAATGCAATGCCCTCCCCCCGCACATGTGCACAACCCCCGGGCTCCCCCCGCACATACGCACAGGCCTCACTGAAGCCTCTGGATTTCCGGTAGGCCCATTGGGCTGTTTTTCGCTCTCCCCTGGGTTCAGAAAAGCCTCCTGAAGCCTGGGGATGCTGAAAAATGGCCCAACGGCCCAACCGGAAGTTCATTTTCAAACTTTCGGTTGGGCCATTTTTCGCGGTCCCCAGGGTTCAGGAAAGCCTCCTAAAGCCCGGGGAGAGCGAAAAACGGCCCAAAAAATTATGAAACAAAGTACTCCTTTCTCAGTGAAAATTGTACATAAAGAATCATAAGTGTTCCAATTTTTTTTTAAAAAATAGCAAATAGCACACAATATATAATTAGCAAGCTTTGATACCATCTAGCAATTTAATCATCCTAAGCCTTAACTTTCAAATTAATTCCACATCAATGTATGCATTGTCCTAGATTTAGAGTGCAGTTGTGGGCTTCGGGGGAGAGGTTAAGGAAGATACTACATTGCCTTTGTGGAGTGGTCGCCTCCTTATCTGATGAGGTGTTGCATGTGGGAGTCCATGGCATATATTTTCTTAAAGGAGAGTGCTTCAAGAGCACTCTCTATTATACCTGCCTGAAGAGATAACTGTGGAAAAAACATATTGAAGGCATTTGTAGGACTGTACAATAGGGATCTGTCCAAATTGTGTTTTACCGTTTGAATTCTTAGATTTAGGCAAGCTAATGCCTTCAAAGACAACTGAGATATGTGCTTAGTGCTTAGCTAGGGCTTTCCCTGTTAATGGTTCATTATCAGCAAGCTACACAGGAGTTCCTAGAAAGATAGCATGCAGGATTGGCTGGCAGAATAGCAAAACGGCTAATGAAAAGTTTGAGTATGATCTATTAACAAAGTGATGGGGGAAAAACAGATTTTCTTTTTCTATATCTGTCCTTTTTACCTCTCCAGGAGTAATAAACAAACAGACAAATCCACCAGGCAGGCCCTGTGATATACCCAGTCCAGACATAACAGGAAAAAAAAATTCTAGGTAAGTGGGAGGAAGGAGTTTAAACCCTGGAAGAATTTCTTAAGCCAGCTTCATTTCCAGCAAGTTGCATGAGAGTCGAGAAGCTTAGGCTGCAGTGTCTAAAAGCTCTTGGTTTTTTGTTAAAAGTAGTAATAAAAATGTGAATTTCGACCCTGGAGAAGAATTAGATATTGAGATCTTGAAAGAGCGGAAAGTTCAAATAAAATACCATTGAGCTTAAGCTCTTTATATGATTTTTCAATGCTTAACGGAGTAGTTGGTGTTCAGTATTGACTCTTGAACATTTTAGTGTGAATCTGGTCTTTCTAATATTTGAGGGACACTGCAAAGACATTTTACTAAATTTGAATGCTTACAAAAATGTTCTTGATAATTCCATACTGGCTGTTTTTCTCTTGATGCAGTGACTAATAATATTCCCCTAATTTTCATTAAAGTTCTTTATATGCTTTTTCTGATCATTCTGCCCTCATGTTTTGAAATGCTTAATGAAAACTGCAAAACTGTACATAAACTGTTTATTGCTGCAAGAATAAATGTGCAGAGTGGCAGAAGCTGATGAACTAAACCTGTCTTGAAGGTCACTTTTTTAAAAAATCAAAGCTGCAAGAATAGCATTTCCCTTCACAACTTATACAATATGTCAACAAAATGATATGCTTTGCCACTAACCTGTACATGCTTAAATTGCTAAACATAAGCTAGCACTTCTGATGCTGGATATAGCACCAAGAACATTGTTGGAAATGTCATGTTATGTAATTGGTTGAATAAAAAAAATGTGTATCTCATTACATATAACCTAGAAACTTATTAGATCTAGAGAGTACTGAATTGACCTGTCCTTTATACTTCATCTGTATAGTATTCTATATTATTGTTTTGTTTTGTTTTATATTTTATTCTTCCACTCAATTATGTCTGATTCTCAGAGACTGCCTAGATAACTTTAGGCAATCTAGTTTTTCAGAATTGGTTGATCATTTCTTGCATCCTATAGTTTAGAGAAAATGTCTGGTCCAAGATCACCCAGCTGGCATTGTGCCCAAGGCAAGACTAGAACTCCCAGTCTCCCAATTTGGTTGGGACTGACCATGCCCCATTCATCAGTTGACATATACAAAGTTTCCCTCTATCAACAGACCAAACAGGTAAAACACAAAAGCTTAATTAGTAAATAAATTCAATTCTTGATATTAGCTCTCTCTCTCTTTAAAGTAATTTTATTAAGAATTATAAATAGAAAGAAGACAAGCTGATAGAAAGTATAAAAATACACAAAAGGAAAATAAGAAAAGAAGTTAAAAAAGAAAAAGAGAAAGAGAAAAAAGAAGGAAAAAAAGAAGGAAATTCTCCCTTCATCCCAGCTATTAAGCTGATTACCATTTCTAAATAAATAAATATAAATATAAACTCCATTCACCCATAGCATACCTCTTAACTAAGAAATAATATAAAAAAAATCTTCCTCATTTCTTTTTGTTAGCAAAAATCCAATAAGAGAAACCAGATATAACTAATTTTTTATTGATTGAATATTGATTGAATATTATTTCCCTGAATTTTTAAGTTCTAATTTTTAACCTCTTGAAATGTAGTTACAGAGCTTCCTTTCTCTTTATCTCCTTTTTAATCTAAGAATCTTTCAGGAATCTTTCACAAATCTTTCACAGACCTCGTTTGTACATTAAATTAATAAAGTTTGTCCCAGTTTGTGTGTGTGTGTGTGTGTGTGTGTGTGTGTGTGTGTGTGTGTGTGTGTGTGTGTGTGAGAGAGAGAGAGAGAGAGAGAGAGAGAGAGAGAGAGAGAGAGAGAGAGAGAGAGAGAGAGAGAGAGAGAGAGAGAGAGTCTTTTAATAAAGTTCAGAAAACTGTACTGAGCTCTTTTGCAGAACAAATAAGAAAAAATTGTCCAAATCACATTTCTGATTGTATTTGGCACATCTCCTTTGGGATCCATCAGTTTTATTCATGTATCCAGTATATCTTTCTCCATATCTCTCTCATTGCTTGATATATTTAAGTTCACTTTCAAATAATTTCCAAAATATTTGTTGTAGTTTGTTGTTCCTCTGTAACTTCATTGATACATGCTCTGTCAATCATATCAAGTAATTTTGAAGACCAGCATTCAAAAGTATCTATTAAGGATTTTTGTTCCATATGTTATATCTTTGTTAATAGAACAAATAATTCAAAACTGTGGTAATCTGTATAATGCAAGAATTGCAGAAAAAGAATCAAGATTAAAGCCTCCCTTTTTTACTATTTTCTTTAAAACTGCAATTCAAAATATAATTCAAAAATATTTGGAGAAAAAGAAAGCATAATTCATGCTCTCTGTGTGTGTGTGTGTGTGTGTGTGTGTGTGTGTGTGTGTGTATGTATGTATGTATGTATGTATGTATGTATGTATGTATGTATGTATCACATTTTTACTGATAATGAAATATCAAATATGAATATATATGTGGTGGGTTGCTACCGGTTTGGACCGGTTCGCAAAAGCCTGTGGTGGAAATTTAGCCCCATTCGCTGAACCGGTAGTGATGGCCGGCTTGCCACGTCCCCAAACCAGTTCCCCGGTTGCTGCTGCTTGAAAGCAGCTTGCAAAGACCCCTCTGCACATGCACAAAGGCTTCTACGCATGCGCAGAGGGTCAGTACCCGGATATAATGCGGCGTGCACATTATTATATCTTTAGCAAGCAGGAGATATTGGACAATGATAATTGTCAAATATCAGAAATAAGTCATAGAATAAGGAACTGGCTTAAGATCAGTGTAGGAAGCAATCTGAATCTGTCAGATCAATGATACTGCTGAGACTACTACTTACCTCCTTTCTATCTCTCGACTTCCTCCTGTTGTAATGGCTGCTTCCACTGCATGTTTAGACATTTTCTTTGCCTCTGTAATGAGACAGTCCAGATATTGTTGAACTATATTTAGCATAGACCCTGTTTTCACAAGTCCACCCCCAACTCTAACTTTCAAACCTCTCATTCTCCTCTCTGCATTTCAAACACAAACATAGACTCCAGTAGAATAATCCCTCTGTTCTTCTGACTTGTGAGACTAACCTATCTAAGTTTTTTTTTTACCCCAAATAGTTACAAAGCTTTGCACATTCTACTGCATCTGCAAAAGCAAATATAATCCATGATAAAACATTCTTATTAGAGAATCTATTGCTTCTCAACAAGTGAGCCTCAAGATTGTTCATATCTGCTCTCCTATCCCTCAGGAGTAGCATACTCATAAGAATCCTGGAATTTTCCTAGTTGCCATTAAAGTATAGCACCAAAATCATTTTCAAAAGAAAGAAAAATTCAGTACTGGAAAGACCAGATCTCCTTCAGTAGCATTTTATTGCCATTTTGTCATTTAAATTATACTTTTATTTAGTTTTGGGGGACCTGGAAAGTTACACTTCCAAAGCCAAATGATGATAGCTAGTTGTTGCATGCTTTTGCTATGAATAATAGAATAATCTATCATCATTCAAATGTTCAATCTTTTCACTATCATAACCAGTACAAAAGCTACTGGTTCAGTAGCTCTGGGTTCATCTTCAGGCAAATATGGTCACAGCTTTGGAAGCACAAATAATTGACTGTATTTGACAGATAGCACAGGAGTGTGAGACTCTACTTCCAGTTATTAGTTCCTTTTATTTTTTTTCCCCTATCCACCCTTTTATGACTGCAACTTTTCATTCTTGAAGCAAGTCAAACTCTGAATTATGACTAGAGCTCATTTAGCTGACAGTAGCAGTATCCATTAAATTTAAGGCAGAAATCTGTTTCTTTGCCACTGGTTTTCTTGAAGCTGTTCACATTGTAATATGACAAAATGTAGCAATATACAGAAACTGTACGCACTGAGTGATGTCACCATATGCACAACAGAATAGTATATTAACACTCCAAGTAAGGTAGACCCATTATGCTTATACATGAATTCTCACTTTTGGATGTAGGCTTAGTGATGATAGAGGAAATGAATTGATTATTTTCTTTTGAAGAGATTTGGATTGATAGAATTGATATAAACTAATAGGAAGCAATTACTGTCTGAACTTATCTGGAGATGTCATGTTCATGGGTAAATTAGTTTGAAACTATGAACATAACTTTGCCTCCCTTGTTTTCCTCAGTTTTATCAAATGTTTCACTGAAAATTCATTACCAATAAGTGAAACCTGAAGCTTTAAACTGTGGTAAGGAAACAAGCCCTCTTCACAGAGCTTTGCCTTTCTACCCCAAGGATCTGATTCATTTTATCACGCCTAGTAGACTACCTCTAAGTCCTGTGAGGGGGGGGGGGGACAACAAATGCTCATTTGCACAGCTGATCCAAAAATTAAGATTCATATTCATGGCAAGCATAACTTGCATCAAGGTCTAAAAAGGGAGACAGCACCAGGTGTGCTTGAATAAATGAAGTGCAGGTGATATTGTTCCTGAATATTGGATTCAACAGGGAACATTAATTTTTCATGACCTACCGTAAATCCCAGTGAAGAGTCTAAGCAGGGAAACATTTTCATTAAGGTTGCAAATACTGAACAGAAAGTAGGATCAAGTAAATTTTCAACAGTCATTTCTGCAAATGGATGTCATTTGGAAATCTTTAACTTCATACTACAAGAAAGCTGAGGATGAAAGCCAAAAATCCAATGGGGGAAAAGAGTCCAAAAATGATTTCTTTTTCTAATCTGGACACTGGTTCATGATGAGCTGATTCAAGACCTTCATGAACTTACTCAAAATGGTTTTGTCTGATGTTGGCCTTTTTTTGCTATTTTACAAATTCTGCCATTCCTGGATTTTTTCTTGCAAAAACAAGGACTTTGAATTGGGGCTCTGAGTAGGGGGATTAAAGGGGTTAAGAGAGGCAATTGACATCATCAAACAAATGTTATGAATTAGTATCATGACATGACTGATGCAAATTTCAAAATATATGTTATTTGCATGATATGCACAAAGTAATCATGGCTTATACTGTATGCCTACAATGAAAACTTCCACAGAGGGTCACTTAAGTAGCACAAGAGTTTTTATCCAAGCCAGAATAGTCTTGTGCATGATTTCTTGTATCTTTCCATTTAAAAAAAAAATATCCAACAAGTACTATGACTTCATTTATAAAAAGACTTGCATGAGGAGTCAAATTTGCAGTATACCTGAATGTACCTTACTGGTCTTAAGTAGAGATTCGCCTATATGCCATCTTTAAACCCTTATTTATAGAAAGAATTGTAAGACAATCAACCAATCCATATTTTTTGTTTGTTCTCACAGTAATTTAAAGGAGCTATAGTTTATGTGAACAGTACATGGAAGGAAGCAATTTTGGAAAATATCAGTAGGAAACAGATACCTAAGACAACACCTATTATAACAGTTATTAAAATTATACCCTGTTTTCCCCAAAATAAGACATCTCCTGATAATAAGCCCAATTGGGCTTTTGAGTGCATGGCAATAAGGCTAAGTGCTTATTTCAGGGTTCAAAAAATATAAGACAGGGTCTTATTTTCGGGGAAACAAGGTAGTATTAATGTTTTTACAATGTTTCATCTCCTACTGGCTGATTTGACAAAGTTTTTTTAAATACATATTATTGTAGAGGAAACTATTACAGTCAAAGCACCTGGAAAGACATTAATGCCTTAATTTACATGCATACAATAGCAACTCCCAGTGTTCTCCTTATGCAAAGCCAATCTTTTCCTAGGTTCTATTTTTCCTGACTCATTATAAGTAAACTATAAGTTTTCTCTCATGGAACAGCTGTTCCATGTGCAAGAAAGTCCTTGTCATAATTACCATTATAGCCTTGTAAGAAGATTGACTTTTAATTCAGATTTCTGATAAAGACTGAACAAGATTTTCTGCACTGAAGGCCAGAGGTGGGTTTCTCCCGGTTTGGACCGGTTCACCCGAACCGGTAGTGACCTGCTGGTGATGTCACGATGATGTCACAGAACCGGTTCGGTCAATACCGGTCCGTGGGCGCTGCCATCTTTTTTTAATTTTTTTAAAGTTTTTTTAATTTTTTTTAAAAAAATAACTTTATTTTTCTTCTGAGCATGCGCAGAAGCCGAGTTTCTGGCACTGTGCATGCGTTGCCATCTTGTTTTTGGCTTTTTGGGGGGATTTCTTTCTGGATTTTTTGGCACTGTGCATGCATGTGTGTGCAAAGTGTGTGCACCCATGAGGCACAGCCACGCAGCGCAGGAGGAAGTGAACTGGCAGCGAGGTAAGTTAGAACCCACCCATGCTGAAGGCTACATAAAAATGTATCATATACCCAGAAGAATGCAGTTAGAAGTTCATTGTCTTAGGACTTAAAGCTAATAATTACAGAGAACTTTATTTATTTATTTATTTATTTTGGCTTTCTTATATGCTGCCCAACTCCCAAGGGACTCAGGGCGGCGTACAGCAAAAAAAAAAAAAAAACAAGAACAACCAACAATAAACATTGCTTAAAATCAATATAAAAATTAAAAATTCAATCTTAAAACCCTCCAACAACCATACATACTCGGGGGTGAGCTCGAATAGATTAGACTCTACCCCCAGCCTGCAGGAAAAGCCATGTCTTAACGGCTTTTCGGAAGGCCAGCAGGGTGGGGATGGTACGGGTCTCCGGAGGAAGTTGGTTCCAGAACGCGGGGCCCACCACAGAGAAGGCCCTCCCCCTAGGGCCCGCCAGCCAGCATTGCTTGGCTGACAGGACCTGGAGGAGGCCAACTCTGTGGGCCCTAACCGGTCGAAGGGAAGTGTGAGGCAGAATGCGGTCCAAGAGATAGCCTGGTCCTATGCCATGAAGGGCTTTAAAGATGATGATCAACACCTTGAATTGGACCCGGAGACCGATGGGCAACCAATGCAGCTGGCGGAGTATAGGTGTCACGTGGGTGTACCTTGGCACACCCACCACAGCACGCGCAGCCGCATTTTGCACCAACTGAAGTCTTCGGATACTCCGGATACTCTTCAAGGGTAGCCCCATGTAGAGTGCGTTGCAGTAGTCCAAACGGGAGGTGACAAGGGCATGAGTGACCATGAGTAGAGCCTCCTTCTCCAAGTATGGCCGCAACTGGTGCACCAGGCGAACCTGTGCAAAGGCCCCCCTAGCCACAGCAGTAAAATGATGATCCAATTTTAGCTGTGGATCTAGGAGGACCCCCAAGTTGCGGACCTGATCCGAGGGAGTCAGTTTCACTCCCTCGAGAACTAAGGAGGGACAGTTGTCATGGTCCTTAGGAGGCAATATCCAAAGCCACTCAGTTTTGTCGGGGTTGAGTCTGAGCCTGTTCTTCCCCATCCAGATCCTAACGTTGTCCAGGCACCGGCACATTACATCAACTGCCACACTGAATTCAGATGGGGTGGTGATGTACAGCTGGGTGTCATCAGCGTACTGATAAAAACACACCCCATGTCTGCGGATGATCTCCCCCAGCGGTTTCATGTAAATGTTAAACAGGATGGGCGAGAGAACCGACCCCTGAGGCACCCCGCATAACAGGGGCCTAGGGGACGATCTCTGCCCTCCTGTTAACACCAACTGCATCCTATCGGCGAGTTAAGAAGAGAACCACCGCAGAACGGTGCCTCCCACTCCCAACTCGCCGAGACGATGCAGAAGGATACCATGGTCAATGGTATCGAAAGCCGCTGAGAGGTCAAGTAGCACCAGGATGGAGGAATTTCCCCCATCCCGGGCCCGCCAGAGATCATCCATCAGAGCGACCAATGCAGTTTCTGTACTGTAGCCGCGCCTGAAACCCGACTGATAGGCATCTAGATGATGTTTCATCCAAAAGTCACAGAAGCTGAGTAGCCACCACCTTCTCCACAACTTTCCCTAAAAAAGGTAAGTTGGAGACCGGACGATAGTTCTTCAAGTCAGCTGGATCCAGGGAAGGCTTCTTCAGGAGGGGTCTCACCACCGCAGCCTTTAACGACTGCGGTACGGATCTCTCCCTCAGAGAAGCGATGACCACCGTCCGGATCCAGCCACGTGCCACCTCCATGAAACCAACCAGGAGGGGCACGGGTCCAATAAACAGGTGGAGGCACCCATCGCCCCCATGGCTATGTCCACATCTTTGGGAGAAACTCCTCCCACAACGGTGGACTAAGACTTGCCCCTGTCAACTCCATGGACTCTGCCCAGCCGGAGTCCAGGTTCGACCGGATCTGAGCAACTTTATCCGACAGAAATTCTGCAAATTCCTCAGCTCTACCTTGCAAGTGTTCCTCGCTCCCCCCTTTAGCAAGGAGGGAGCGAGTCACCCTAAACAAGGCGGCTGGGCGAAAATCTGTGGATGCAATTAGAGCGGAAAAATAAGATTGTTTTGCTGCCCCTATCGCCACTAAATAAGATCTGATGTAAATTCTTAATAGTGTTCGGTCAGATTCGGTTTTGCTGGCCCTCCAGCGGCGCTCCAGACGTCTCTTCTGTCTTTCATCTCCGGAGCTCCTCGGTAAACCAGGGAGCTTTCCGGGATCCACTGCCGCGGAGAGGTCACATAGGCACAATTCGGTCTAAAGCCCTTGATGCTACGGTGTTCCAAGCAGCCACCAGGGAATCAGCCGAATTGTGTACCAGGGTTTCAGGTATTTCCCCAAGTTCCCTCTGGAATCCTTCCGGCTCCATTAGGCGCCTGGGGCGGAACCACCTAGTCGGTCCCGCCTCCCTGCGGTGGAGGAATGGGGCTGCGAAATCCAGCCTCAGTAGGAAATGATCTGACCATGACAGTGGGGTGATGACTATGTCCCTTATCTTCAGATCATCTCTCCACTGCCCCAAAAGAAACACTAGGTCGAGCGTGTGACCACCTTCATGAGTCGGACCCTGGATTACTTGGGTCAGGTCCATGGTTGTCATGGAATCCATGAACTCCTGAGCTACCCCAGAGGTTTCGCCAGCAGAAGGCAAGTTGAAGTCCCCCAGCACCATAAGCCTAGGGAACTCAACTACCAAGCCGGCTACTGCCTCGAGCAGCTCAGGCAGGGCCTTACTTATGTAGCTGGGAGGCAGGTATGTTAAGAAAAGGCCCACCTGCACCCCTAAGTCCAACTTCAGAAGGAGCGTCTCACACCCAACGATCTCCGGGGCAGGGATCCTACGAGGATGCAGACTACTTCCATGCATTATTATAGCCACTCCTCCCCCCCTTCCCTGGGATCTAGAATGATGCTGCACTGAGAATCCCTCTGGGCATATCTCGGAGAGAGCTACTCCCCCCTCCTGGCCCAGCCAGGTCTCAGTTATACAAACCAGGTCCGCCCCCTCCTCTGTGATTAAATCACATATCAGGGGGGCTTTGTTGATGATTGACCTGGCGTTAAGCAGCAGCATCCTGATTAATTTTACATTATTCTATAAAGCACAAAGCTTGGGGGGAAATACCAGATACTGAACTAAATGTAATTGAAACTTGCTAAACTAAAGTGTGTTGTTTTACTTGTTGTTTTTGGAAAATACATACATAAGCACAGACACACCAACACACAGAGTATCAGAAAGTAGTCATTGAAATTATTTTTATTTTGAAGTCTAATCCCCAAAAATATGCAATGCAGTACCTGATTTTAAACACACACACACACACTGCATCTCTTGTTCAACATAATTTACAGCCTAGATATTTTTAACTGAATATGTTTCTGTGTCAGTTGTACTTGATTGTTCTACCTATAAACAAAACATTATTAAATGTACAATATTTTTGTGGTAGTGTTTAAATAATCTTTAAAAATATCTAAGGCCCATTGAATGTGCTAGGCCTGCCTGGTGCATGAAGAAAATAATTGCTTTGATCTTCATGTACAATTAGGCACATGGGGATTATATTGTGTCTCTCAACATGCATGAAGTAGGAAGCATACTTTCTGTGAAGAGAAAACGGGGCGTTGTTCCTTACCTGAACGCCCCTTCTCGTAGGGCGGAGCGAGCCTCCAAGAATGGGATGATCCAATCCATCAGCCAATCAGGACTGAGTCTGACTCTATATAAAAGCTGTCACCCCGAAGGGCACCCCCTCTTGAGACGAAGGACGGAGTCAGACCCATAGTGTAACAACCCAACCAAACTTTATTAAACAGCAGGAATGAATAACTACAACTCTTAGAAAAAAACCAACAGGGAGGGACCTGGAGGCTCGCTCTGCCCTACGAGAAGGGGCGTTCAGGTAAGGAACAACGCCCCGTTCTCCATAGTGGGCGGAGCGAGCCTCCAAGAATGGGACATGCCAAAGCAGTTCGGTCCCTAGGGAGGGCAGACAGTTATTCATGCTGTTGCTCAGCCGATAAGGCAGACTGAAGAACATGCCTCCCAAAATCAGCCTCAGCCGAGGCAAATTGGTCCACTTTGTAATGCCTTATAAAGGCCACCGGAGAAGACCAGGTGGCCGCCCTGCACACTTCCTCCAGAGAAGCTCTGGCCGACCACGCTGTCGTGGTGGCCGCGCTGCGTGTCGAGTGTGCAGTCAACCCTTCCGAACGCATGAGGCCTTGAGCACAGTAAATGTCAGCAACGACCGACCTGATCCAGCTGCCAATAAGCGCTGGCGAAGCCTTGTTGCCCATGGATTTCGGATGGAAACAAACAAACAACGCTTCTGAGCGCCGAAAGGGGGCGGTGCGGACGTTGTAAATTTTAACCGCCCTCCGTACGTCAATGGTATGCCACTGGCGCTCCAAGTCCGTTGAAGGATGGGCATAAAAGGAGGGCAAAATCAGGTCTTGTGTCCTATGGAAGAGTGTATTCACCTTCGGAATGAAAGTCGGATCCAGACGGAGTACAACCCTATCGGGGTGGAATATACATAAGTCCTCTCGGACCGATAGGGCCGCTAGTTCCGAGATCCGACGTGCCGAAGTTATGGCCACCAGGAAGGCAACCTTGAGGGTGAGGTGTCTTAGAGAGACTGTGCGTAGCGGCTCGTAGGGCTCCGTCATCAGTGCCAGAAGAACCCGCGGGAGATCCCACGTCGGGAATCTGTGGACGACAGGCGGCGAGATGTTGGAGGCCGCTCGTAGAAATCGCCGTATCAGCGGGTGAGCTGACAGTGTGTCTGCGGTGTCGCAGGTGAGCACGGTGGATAGCGCCGCCATTTGGCGACGCAGAGTGTTGGGGGCCAACCCCTTGTCCAGTCCCGCTTGTAAAAAGCGTAAAACACCCACGATGGTAAGGTCCACCGGACAAAGAGAGGCGGTTGAACACCACAAACAAAATGACTTCCATGTAGAAGCGTAGATGCGGTCAGTTGATGCCCGCCTGGAGGACATGAGAGTGTCCACAATGGCATCGGGTACCCCGCGATGCGTCAGGCAACGCCGGTCAAGTGCCAAGCAGTCAACTTGAACCAGTGCGGGTCCGGATGGTGTAAGGACCCCTGGGTAAGTGAAGACGCGGTCGGTGGTATCCGCCATGGTGGGCTGGCCGACAGTGACCGGAGGTCCGCAAACCACGCTCTCCTGGGCCAATACGGGGCGAGGAGAATCACTTCCGCCTCCTCGGCGATAATCCGGCGGATGACCTGTGGAAGCACCGCCAGAGGTGGGAAGGCATACAGGAGGCCCCTCGGCCAGGGGCAACGAAGGGCGTCGATGTCCTCGACCCCTTGGGACCGGTAGCGGGAGACAAATCTCGGGAGTTTGGCATTGCGGGGAGTGGCGAAGAGGTCGATGACAGGTAGACCGAATCGCTGCACCAGCTGCTGGAAGATGTCCTGGTGCAGGCTCCACTCCGCCGAGTCCACCGTATTGCGACTGAGCCAGTCCGCCGTTGTGTTGTCGACGCCCGAGATATGTTCTGCTCTGAGCGAGAGGAGGTGGCGCTCCGCCCAGAGTCCCAGTGCCTTGGCTTCCGACATTAGTGCCTTGGAGACCGTCCCACCCTGGCGGTTGACATGCGCCTTTGTGGTTACATTGTCCGTCATCAATAGGACATGGCGGTTGCGGAGGATGGGCTGGAACTCCTGAAGGGCCCGGAATGCTGCTCTCAGTTCCAGAATGTTGATATTCAGGAGGGTCTCCGACTGAGACCACGTTCCCTGGGCCACATGGGAAAGTACGTGGGCCCCCCATCCCTGCAGGCTGGCGTCGGTAGTCACCGTCACCCGGCTCGACTCGAAGAAGCTGGACCCTTCGGATATCGCCGGGGACCGCCACCACTGGAGAGAGTGACGGACAGAGGATGGTAGAAAGGTTTTAGCCGATGAATTGCTCTTTCCCGCCCTTTGGAAGGGTAGTAAGAGCCATTGCAAGTCCCTGGAGTGCAGTTGTGCCCAGGGTGTGATATGAATGGCTGAAATCATTTTGCCCAGGAGAGACGAGAGTTGTTTCAGGGGTACTCTTCGAAGGCAGAGCACCTGTTGGACAAGAGCGGTGATATTGTCCTGCCTCTCCTGGGAGAGGAACACCCTGCACTCCAGGGAGTCTATAATAGCCCCTAGGTGGGTAATTCTGTTGGTGGGTCTGAGCTGGCTCTTCTCGATGTTTACTGAGAAGCCATGCTCTTCCAAGCACTCCATGGTAAGCTGAAGGTCCACCCCCGCTTGTGCAAAAGAGGACGAAAGGACTAAAATATCGTCCAGATAGCAGTGCATGCGGACGGGAATGTCCCTCATGCCCGCAGCGAGGGCCGCCAGGATCTTCGTAAAGACCCGCGGGGCGGAGGAGAGGCCAAATGGAAGTGCCGAATACTGATAGTGGTCGGACATGTAACAGAAGCGAAGGTACTTTTGGTGGGAAGGCCGAATTGGTACATGGAGATAAGCTTCTGTCAAATCAATAGAGGCCATAAAGTCCCCCTTTCTCACACACGCTAGGATGGACTGCAGCGTGTGCATCTTGAACCTCTTATATGCAACGAATTTGTTGAGTCGCTTGAGGTCCAGGACCGCTCTCCACCCCCCCGAGGATTTTTCGACAAGGAATAAGTTGGAATAGAATCCTTGCCCCTGCTGGTCCTCCGGAACCCGTTGGATGGCCTCAATCTCCAACAGGTGCTGGATCGCGGCCAGCATGAGCGACCGCTTTTCGGGCTTGGAGGACTGGGGGCACCTCATGAAAAATCCCGGTGGGGTGGAGAGGAGGTCGAGTGCGAGTCCTGATGTAATAGTCTCTCGCACCCAACTATCCGTGGTGGTATCTTCCCATCGCCTGGCAAAGTAGCGTAGGCGACCCCCAATGGGAAGGCCCGTGGGATCTACTTGAAGTGGCAGTAGGAGCGCCCGCCTGCAGCCCGAAAAGGGCGCTTGGCTGGTGGATCTGCCTTAGGTCTGTCCTGCCCCTGATTCTGACGGCCCCCTGCCTGATATCTACCCCTATACCTGGGGGCACGGTAAGGACGGCGAGGTGGGGGAGGGGAGGAGGAGTAGAAGGTTTGTTCTGGCCCCTGCGGGTACAGTTAGGGAGAATCTTCCGCTTATCTTTGGACTCTATGAGGTATGGGTCCAATGCCTCCCCGAAGAGGGACTGACCCTGGACCGGAGAGGTGGCGAGGCGCCATTTGTGGCGAGCGTCAGACTGCCACCCTCAGAGCCAGTGCATCCGGCGTGCCACCACGGATGCCCCCATTGATCTTGCCGCGAAGCGGGCGCTCTGGAGGGTGGCGTCGGACGTGAATTGCGCCACTGCGATCAATTTATTGAGATCTTGGTGAGTCCGTGCGTCAGTGGACTGTTCTTGGAGCGCCTTGAGCCAGTGGATTGAAGTCCGGCAGAAAAAAGAGGCGGTTGCAGATGCCCTGACCGACCACGCGGCCGATTGGTGGGCCCGCAGGATGGCCTGCTCAGTGCGGTGGTCTTCAGGACGTAGGAGTTCCTCGGAATCCCCCGGGAGGGGGTTGGCAGAGTATATCGCCTTAATGGGTTGCTCCACAGGGGGTACTGGCAGGTGTTGTGCCAGGCCCTGGGCCACGTTAAAATATTTCTTGTCCAAGGAGGATGGTGCGGCCCCCACGATAGGCGTCAGCCACTGCTTGGTGACAGCTTCAATAAACAGTTTGGAGGTCGGAATGACCTCTTCCGGTGAGGCAGTTTCCTCAAAAAGGGGGTCACTCTGGTCCTCGCTTGCCGGTTTTGGGTCAGTTGGGGGCATTTTGGCCGCTGCCCTCGCCTTATGCAGGAGAGATTTAAAAAGGGCCGGATTAAAAAGGCCCTTGGATGCAGGTGGTTCGGGAGCCATGTCTTCATCAGCTGACAAGACCAAATCCTCCTGATCCTCCGCAGCCGGGGCTGGTGTGGGGGAGGGCGCCGGTGAGTCAGGCGCTGGCTCCAAGGGGCAATCCCAGTCTGATGTTTGGGGTCTGCGAGGCGTTGCTGAAGAGGCTCTGGGGGCCGAAGAGGAGGGGGCAGGGGTCGCCACTTGCTGCATGCCTGAAGCTATGCCCTCCCGAATTGCCTCCCGGATCAGAGCCTGAACCTCAGGGCAGTGAAGAAAACTTGCTGCGGAAGGAGCCGATGTAGAAGGCTGGGCCCCAGATGGATGAGGCTCCTCCCAGATGTCAGCCTCCCCCAGGCAAAGGTCAGGATTGTCAAGGGATAAAGCCTCAGATGGGCATCGTGACCTGGGGGGAGGTGTGGGGGGGGAGGGCCCCCTTGTTGTGGGAGGAAGAAGCCCCTTTTGATGACGAGGGCGTGGCCTTGACAGAGGCTTTGCCCTTGGGGTGCTTGTCCTTGGAGGCCTCACGACGCAGCGGGGAGCGATCCCTGGCAGCTGGGGGGGCGTGAGGAGCTTTGGCAGCCTCCTCAGGCCTCTGGGTCACTTTGGTCGGCTTGGATTTAGCTTTGGCCCCAGGGTCTGCCATGCCCGTGGCACTTGAGGGCTATTAGTGGCTTGCGGGGTGTGCCGAAGGTCGGCGCCGTCAGCTGGAGGGTGGGGCCGGTAGTACAAGCCAGGCGAGGCTTCCCTAGGCGTCTTCGGCGTTGCTGATGCCCTGCCGATCCAAATTAGCCTCTGCGCATGCGCGAGAGGCACGGCACGGCAGCTGGGGATCGGGCCTCCTGAGGCAAGCGCGAGGCAGCCTGGCCGACGGAGACGTCTTCGGCCGCCGGCGTTGAGCTCCGGCGGCGCCCTGCCTGGGAGCTGGAAGCGGCAGGAGCTGGAGATGTGAGAGTCTTCGGCCAGCAGTCTTCCTGGCAGCGGGCGGCACGAAACGTGATGCGGCGGCTTCGGGCAGCCTCTGCGCATGCGCGGAGGGGCTTCCCCCGCCCGTCAGCTGTAGGGCGGCCGCCGATTGCGCTCGGCTCACAAGATGGCGATTCGCGCCAAAAGGCCTTGCCTGGGGGATTCCCTCTCACCGCAGCCTCAGACGATCGGAAGACGTGAGTTGGAAGCGAACGGCTAGGAAGTTAGAGGGATCCTTAGCAGCCGGTTGGGGAGTGGGGAGAGGCAGCGACGGGTCGCAAGTGTATCAGGCCTCGGTCAGTATCTATGAGTCCCTGAAGGCCCCACTCCCTAGCGGTCAGCGGCAGAGCCGCCCTGGCCGGAGGTCACCTAAGCGCAAGGCTTTTGTGACTTATGTCCGAAGTGGTGGTGGCCAGGCCGCTATTTCGCTCCTGTGACAGCTGTCACCTGAATGGTGGCTTATGGGCTGTCACTGAGGCCCAAAGGCCTCACAGCTTCTCCCTCACAGAGCCAAACAGATCAAAGAGGGGTTTAGCACTCACAGCACAGTTGTTTGAAGGTAGAAGATGAAGATGAAGGTAGAAGATGAATAATTCAGGAGAGTTGAGTTAACCTGGAAGGTTGGGAACACAAATCCTTGACTAAGGACTGAGTCGAAAGAGGGGGTGCCCTTCAGGGTGACAGCTTTTATATAGAGTCAGACTCAGTCCTGATTGGCTGATGGATTGGATCATCCCATTCTTGGAGGCTCGCTCCGCCCACTATGGAGAAGTATAGAGGAGTGGATTTTAGTGAAGAGAAAAGCTTTATTGATTTATGTGAGATAATGAATAATGCATATAGAGACAATGAAAAGAGGACAAGCCAAGGAGGCAATTTGGCCTTGGTCCCAGATTCAAAGAGTCCCTCAGATGTAGGCACTGGTGTATATTTATTTTATTATTCAAGTATTTATTATTCAAATATTTCAATTTTTATTATGGCTAGAGATCTTAAAATTGTCCCAAATGTCTCTTGATCTCTGAGAAGGATAATTTTCACAGATCATATGTGGCCTGTAGACTGGAAGTTCTCCATTCTTTGGAAGAACTGGAAATTCTCAATTCTTTGATTCTCATAAATCAAAATTAAATATACACAAATATATGTATAGATAGTTCTCACTTACTGACTGCAATTGAGACTGGCATCTCCATTGTAACAGGTACAAGCAGGGGTGGGATTCCGCTGGTTCGGACGAGTTTGGGCGAACCGGATGTTGATTTTAATCTGGTTTGCCAAACTGGTTGTTCCAAGGACTGGCTGACCCCGCCCACCCCATCCCTCCCCTCCCAGGAGTCTCCACGTGGCCCATTTTGGATGCCAGGAAAGTGCAGGGCCTGCGCAGAGGATCTGCGAGGGTGAAAAGCGGGCCTACTGGAAGTCCAGAAACGGGCCTGTCTCCGGCCTCCAGAGGGCCTCCAGTGCCCGGGGAGGCCATTTTCACCCTCCAGGAAAGCCTCTGGAGCCTCAGAGGGTGAAAAACGGGCTACCGGAAGTACTGGAAGTCTGAAAATGGGCCTGTTTCTGGAGGGCTTCCGGTGCCTGGGGGGTGGTTTTTGCCCTCCTGGAGGCTCAAGGAAAGCCTCTGGAGCCCGGGGAAGGCGAAACCCCCCCCCCCATGGTGCAGGAGGCCAAGTAAGCCATGCCCTGTTAGAGTGAGAATAAATCTCACAGAGGTAACGTTTGATCTTTCTCTCGGAGCTCAAACATTTAGAAATGAAACTGAAGTTAAAATCTAATAAAATATTTATTTCGGTACAAAAACAATAAATTCTGAATAGTTACATTCTTGCTAATTAAATGCGACCGCTCCCGGTCAGAGCCAAACCACAAGAAAAATGATGGAGAATCAGGAATGCACACATGCGCACAAGATCACATCACGTGTCCTGCTTGTCATGGAATGTACCATAATATTAGGATAGGGGTGCATCACCCTGCATAGACATACAACTGACAATATTCACTACGTGACATGCCCCCATGGCCACGCCCACCCAGCAACTGGGTAGCGAACTGGTTGCTAAATTTTTTCAATCCCACCACTGGGTACAAGTTATTAAATCAAATGTCAGATGGCCATGTTGATGTACAATGTCCTTTCAAGTGAATCACTCATGGTTTTGAAGTGCATTGTCCTACGACCACTACTTGTGACTTCCTGCTTGTTGACTTTGCTTGTTGGAAGCTGGTTGTGAAAGTCACAGATGGTGATCATGTGATTGCAACATACTGTAACCATCATACCGGTTGCTAAGCACCTGAATCACAATCATGTGAATGGTGGGGGACGGACACTGCAAGAGTTGCAGTATTTTAAGGACCAGTCCGAAGTCTCTTTTTTTTCCATCACTGTTGCAACTTTGAACAGTCACTGAAGAAGTGGTTGGTAAGTGAGGACTACCTCTATTTGCAGACTTCTAAAAGCATCCTCTTTTATGATGATCATTTTAAAAGCATCATCTATAACTCTGTTTTGGAGTTCTATAAATTTTACATACACTAAAATCTTCAGATGAAAAATGTTTTTTTTACAAAAAAAGCATAAAGGATTTCAAGAATTATGCGCACACACACACACACACACACACACACACACACACACACACACACTCAGACATACTCAGACATATTAGATATGTGTATTATGTAAGTGACCACCCACAGAAATGAAAGTCATTGGCAGCTGCTTTGCTGGCATAAAATTCACAGCAGTGGGAGAATAGTCTAGCAGTCTAAATTAAACACCTGGTAATATCTACCTGCTTCAGGTGGATTAAAGAAAACCTGGCTTACAGCACAGAGAACATCAACACAGATAGGAACAACTTAAGGTTCCCTTGTATTGCAGTCCCTGTTGATGGAATATATAATATCATTGACTGGCATAAAGGTAAGCTATTCATAGTCATATGTTCCATAAGTGTTAACTCCCCTTAAGGCATAAGTTAGGTAATAATAAATTAAAAATAAGCTATGTTAACAACTTGTTTTAATAAACAATAAAATAAAAAATAAAGACAGAACTTTGCGGTTTCCTTGGTAAGATATTGGGAGTGGTTGACCATTGCCTGCTTCCTAGGTCTGAGACAGAGTGACTGTTCCGAGGTCACTAGCTGCCAAATATGAAGCTTTTATTCCAGAATAATTATATTTTTGATATTTTTTTTTAAAAAAAATAAGAAAAATAGAGAAATAGAAAAGTACTCACAATTAATAACAGTAAACAATTGTCTCTGCTAGTGATTAATTAGTACAACAGAAAGTTGTGCTGCTGCAGAAATGAAGAGTTACACAAACAATGCTACATAGCTATTCTAAACTTCCCAATAAGATGCATTTCAGAACCTTCTGCAGTTGAATCTTCCATGTTTTCCACACAATTAAAAACTATCCATTCAGAATCACAATGTAAAATGCCCTTTAGTCCTGTAGTTTTGCAGCTTTCAGAGGCTGTGCTTCATCCCCATCCTCCATCCCTTCCATCTTTCCAAAATAACACCACTTCAAAAAAAATCTACATCCGTAATGCCTTTTGGCGTGCTTGTGAATTTGCATGCCACTATCTTAAACTCCCAGATGACAATGCTAAGTGACTTGAAAGGGTAAAATATTATATAATGACTTCCCTGGAACCTTTGGCAATTCACCTGTTCTTAAATATACAGAGGCTATGGAGTTTGAAAGTATGGATTGATTCTCAAACTAAACCTGCTGACAGATATATAAATGACTTCCCTAGTCTCTACATCTAGCAATTAAAACATCAGCAGCTGGTTAATATATAAAAAGCAAGGGCTAGTGTGCCATGGTTTTCTAGCAGTACATAATAAACTCCTCTCAAATAATTTAAATTTAATATCTAGAAAGTTGGCAAAGAGGAACTACTCAGTAATATTAAACGTAGGTAATTATTACAAATTTTCAGGACATTTGCAGAAGTAGCTTTTCTTTGACATTTCAGTTGCTAAGAAAAGAACAAAATAAAAATAGAAGGATGTGTGAAAAGAAAATGGTGGAAGGAAGGACAGATTTGATGAGGTCAGTGGTTATAATTCGGAAAACACAGACTGTGTGTGTATGTATGTTTTCAGTGTTATACTTTCTTGCAGATAAGTAGAG
This sequence comes from Diadophis punctatus similis, assembly GCA_023053685.1. Classification (NCBI taxonomy): domain Eukaryota; kingdom Metazoa; phylum Chordata; class Lepidosauria; order Squamata; family Dipsadidae; genus Diadophis; species Diadophis punctatus. Next base: position 257,448,991 of record JALIGW010000001.1, on the reverse strand, counting down.
TTACTCATTGGGATTTCTGTTTGCTTATGCCTTTCATATACTAATTGAATAGTATATATAAAAGCAGTAAAGAATTATAAGCAGAGTTATATAAATAAGTAGTAAATGGTAAAATATATTTTCACACAAAAATGACTTTCTTTCTTTCTTTCTTTCTTTCTTTCTTTCTTTCTTGGTAATCTTTTTTATTTTTCCGATTTTTATCATTCTTTTTTTTAAAAAAATAAGGATTGTTTAGTTTAATTTTGTTGTTTAAGTGTATCTTATTGTGCTTACATGTTGTGTTTTTCTAAAATAAAGATTAATAAAAAGGTTTTTTAAAACATTCTAGTGTGTGAGTGAATCATATCAATACTATTTGGTTTTTCAGTTGCAATATGGAAAATGTATCTAATTTAGGTTGAATTGTTGGTTTCTTGGTTCTTTTTGCAGATGTTTTGACTATTTATTTAAACGCTCTTATAGGCCGCCCAATCCCGTGGGACTAGGCAACATCATCCATGCTCTGACAAGAGAAACCAACTCCGAGAAAAACAAGAAATAAATGTCATTTCTCTATTCACTACTTGTAATAAAGGTGACCTTAATTTTTATGAAGACTTGATACAAATTTTAGTTTTAGTTTCAAATGTTTTTGTTTCATAAGATATGACTTTAGAAGGATTTAGAAAAAGTTTTACAAGTCTCAGAGATCATAAAATGTTTCAATGAAAACTAATTATAATTATATACCAAGAAGGCTGTATTTACCTGCTAACATAGAAATACCAATACCTGAACTTAATGTGGCTTATTTCTGATTAAACATGTAGGCTTTCAGACACTTTGCCAGAAGATAATAGGATTAAATCTAGTATCTTTGCACTTCTTCTCTGCTAACTACTTTGGACTTCCTAGAATGAAAATGAACATTCTAAAAATATAGATGGATATATTGTTCACTATTTACATGCCTTCTGTACTTCCTTTACAACCTTGTAGGAGTATCTTCAGAGTCAGCATGATGAGCAATACTATACTACATCTTTCTCTGTGTGCAATAAATTCAATTATAAGCGAAATAAGTGTCACAATTTTAAACATAATTTTGTTGTTATTGCTTGCTTGCATAATCACTTACTGATGATCTGAAAAGAGACTTGAACTTACTATTTCTGTAAAAACAACATCACTATATCTATATAGGCATTTCATGAAATCAGCTACTAGTCTTTGATAAACAAACTTTTTTTCCTCATGTGCTCATGGCTATTGTTGTTGTTGTTGTTGTTGTTGTTATTATTATTATTATTATTATTATTATTATTATTATTATTATTATTATTATTATTATTATTATTATTATTATTATTATTATTATTATTGAGATTTATATACCGCCTCACAGTGCAAGCACTCTCTAAGCGGTTTACACCAGTAAGCAATGTATATTTATATTGCCCCCAACAATCTGGGTCCTCATTTTACCTACCTGGGAAGGATGGAAGGCTGAGTCAACCTTGAGCCGGTGAGATTTGAACTGCTGACCTGCAGATCACAGTCAGCTAAAGTGGCCTGCAGTACTACACTCTAACCGCTGCGCCACCTCGGCTCATCATGGAGATATGGGAATATTGCAACATTTTTCAGAAGGTTTATCCCATCAATGCATTGCTTTGAGAAATGGATGCATTGCTTTGAGGAATGGATGCAGAGTGATCACATCTTACTCTAGAGTTCAGCTGGTCTTTTAACTTTCAATTTGTTGTCATAAGAACCCAATTTGTTTTTTCTGTTTGTTTGTTACTGTAAAATATCGAGAGATGGAAGACAATGTTAAACATTCTGACTGCTATTTTTGTATTATGTTTTAACTCTGGTTGTCTGTTTCATTAACTGAATCACAGAAGGACTCCCTGGAAAGACAGGCTGCTTATTTGGGTGAGAAAAGGATAAATATGGGGTATAGCTGTTCAAACGTGCTTTAGTTTTCTTCTGCATAATCAAGACCAGAAGTAGGTTCCTCCCAGTTCGTACTGGTTCTATAGAACTGGTAGAAAACCGCTGGTGATGTCACGGAGCCGGTTCTGTTGGTGCCAGTCCGTGGACACCGGCATCTTTTAAAAAAAAAAAATTCAATTTTTTAAAAATTTTTGCTGATTTTTTCTTCTGTGCATGCACAGAAGCTGAGTTCCCGGCACTGCGCATGCGCTGCCATCTTGTTTTTGGCATTTTGTGGGGTTTTTTGGAATTTTTTGCAAATTTTCAACACTGCGCATGCACATGCGAAACGCACCCATGCGGTGCTGCCACGTGGCATGTGAGGAAGCAAACTGGTGGTGAGGTAAGTTAGAACCCACCCCTGATCAAGACAGTAAATTAGACAATTTCTATGTGCACATAAATAAGAATTTTACTATACTAACATTCTAGGCCAGTGATGGTGAACCTTTTTTGGTTTGTGTGCCAAAAGGGGGGAGTGTGGGGGGAGCATGTGTGCGTGCCCACACCCATAATTCCATGTGCCTCCCCGTGCATGCATGCGTGACCCTCGCTCCTCCCCTTTTGGCACACAAACTAAAAAAGGTTCAACATCACGCGATGGTGCAACCCATTTTTCTCTCTCCCCGGGCTTCAGAGCCTTTCTAGGAGCCTGGGGAGGGTGAAAACAGCCTTTCCCACCCCTCCGGAGGCCCTCCAGAGGCAGAAAATGGCCTGTTCGCCAACTTCTAGTTGGACCGGAAGGCCTTTTTTTTGGTCTCCCCAAGCTCCAGAGCCTTTCTAGGAGCCTGGGGAGGATTAAAACAGCCTTCCCCACTCCCTGGGAGGCCCTCTGGAGGCCAGAAATGGCCCATTTCCCAACTTCCAAATGGGCCATTTTGCCCTCCCCAGGTTCCTAGAAAGACTCTGGAGCTTGGGGAGACCAAAAAACGGGCCTTACGCACCCCCTCCAGAGGCTGGAAACAGCCTGTTTCCCGACTCCCAGTGGGTCCAAAAGGCCCAAAAATCAGCTGGCTTGCCCACCGATATGGCTGCGCATGCCACTTGTGGCACACTTGCCATAGGTTCACCATCACTGTTCTAGGCTAAGTGAGTTCCAGGGCTTCCTTTGAGATTATATCCTCAGTTGGTTCAAAATATGGCATCTGGGGTTTAGACTGGCTTTAACAGAACAAGTCTGCAAGTTGACTTTAGTTGATTTTGAAAAAGTATGAGAGCAGCAAATAAAAGAAGAAAGAAAAAGGAATAAAAATACAAATGGTAGCAATAAGAAAAATAAAATAAAATAAAAAGTTGAGAATAAAGGAGAACTAGTGACAAAATTTCAGCCAGATCAGGGTATTTTCCTCTAGACTGAAATAACAGTTGATATTTCTAACTACTGTATTCATAACACTTGAATTATGAACAGTTTCTCAAATTGTGAACTTATACTTTTCACGCATTGACCCCCAAAAAACAACACAGGGTACCTTACCATGGATGACGAATTTAAGGCTTGCAGCCCATATGTTATTGTATGTTATTTCTTGGAATTTCTCCTATGGAATTCCTAGATGCCTAGGAATCTTGCCCTCTGGTCTGCCCATTTCCACTTGCTTCCATTAAGCTTCAAGGAAAAAGTTATTGATTCGCATTGCAAATAGTCAATGAAAAATCAGGAAAACAAGCAACTGAGAAGGTTTGCTAGATAGAAGGAAGGAATCTTTTTGAATTTATCCTCCTCCTCATTAGCTACTCTATACCTGATTGCTGTTGGTCAAGGTTATCCAATGTTTTTCAGCAGAATCGCTGAAGATCCAAAAACTCCAAAAGTCCAAAATTAATCAGAAGCTGTGAAAAAAAGAGCTTGTATTCACTGAAGGGTGAAGAGTGAAGTCAGAGTAGAGAGGTGGATATGTTCATCTCTGTGTGAATATTGAAGAAGCAGAATGGAAAGAGTATTGATGTTTTTGAAATTGGGTATTGGACAAACCTCTGGAGAATACCATGGTCAGCCAAGGGGGAAAAAAACCCACAAATGGATAATTAAACAAACCAACACAGAGCTGAAGAAGCTTTTTGGATGAGAAGTGAAATGTCTTCAAAGAAAAACCAGAAAGTCCAGTTGCCTCTTGAAAAAGCACCTTTGGGACAACCATGACCCGGATGACTGAGAATCTCCATAGGCAAACCAACCCAGAGTTCTCACTCAAGGCACAAATGATCAAGCTCAAATTATTGGACTTCAGGTGCATTTTTGAAGACTTAGCTAATGGGAAAAGATGCAAGGAAAAGAAGACGGCAACCATCAACAAAGTAGTTAGACTCAGTTACACTGGTGATGGGTACATCTTTGGAAGATCTGATGGGCCAGCCTAGGGACAGATTGTCATGGAAAAAGTCTATCTAATATAGTCACTAAAAGTTAACATGAGCTTAATGGATGCGCACACCAATGAATGAATGAATGAATGAATGAATGAATGAATGAATGAATGAATGAATGAATGAATGAATGAATGGTCTGGATGAAAAATAAATAAAATTGCAAATAGTGAGGATATTAGCTATGAATGTATGTCCTGTTTGAGACATTTTCAGAATATCAGAGGTAAAACTATTGGTTGGATGTTTTTAAGGAAGAGGATATATATATTTGTGTTTACTGTCTGTAACCTAAATAATTACATGGATTTTCTACTTTAGAAGCCCCAGTGTTTTTGAATTCCAGATAAGAGCAGGTAAATGATTGGGAAATCCTTGTGCCTTCATGGTCTGCTTTTGGGCTTCTCACAACAGAAAGTAATGAAATAACTGCTCCTCTGTTGAAGCTAGGCTGGATTGTCTATGTCAGTGTTTCCCAACCTTGGCAACTTGAAGATGTCTGGACTTCAACTCCCAGAATTCCCCAGCCAACGAATGCTGGCTGGGGAATTCTGGGAGTTGAAGTCCAGACATCTTCAAGTTGCCAAGGTTGGGAAACACTGGTCTATGTTCAGTTGGACAGGGGAAATTTTTGTAAATATTCTGGATAGGACTTATATATTAAAGAATGATATGCTTATTTTTATAGAAAGAATGATGAAACTAAGGCTAGGTTATGGCTTACACCTAGATGGCATTACTTCATCTCCAGGTTAGTTTATAATGACCTTTTCAATATTGTGTAAAAAATATCTATCTCCCCAAAGTATGCAGATCTGAATTCTTATTGAGAAGATTAAATTATGACAAATGAAATTAAAAATGTAGCTTGAATACACATGGATTTAGAAAAGATTGGTTTCAATCTCTGTGGTCTCAGTCTTCTTTTCCTTTCACAGTTATTGTTTCCTCAAAATATTTCCATCCGTAGGATTGCTGAAAAATAAGTACTTAAAAAATCAGCACCCTTTGGTTTTTTTAATTTTTAATTATTCTAATGTCTGCAATTACAGTTTCCATTATTCACAGAGTTTGCTTTATAATTAGAGAAAATTGAATTGTGTGTTGAGTGTTTGCCAGTAGGGCATTATTTCTTATTGATATAAAACTGTATCAAGTGCATGTCTTTGACTTAAAAGAAAAAGCAGGTAGTAGACATGTTTTCCCCTTTTCTATTTTCCCCCATTCTGCTTTCTTTAGACTTCTTTTGATATATTTTATTTGCAGTAAGGGAATAAGAGAAAGGTCTCTTTCGAATTTCTTTTCTGTACCGTTATGTAGCCCTGCCTAGGCAACCCAGCACAAAATTAAAATCTGTATCATAACAATAACAAAATCCAACAACAAAAATCCACTTCTTCCACCCTCCTTCAAGTTATGGTTTAGGGTTATGTAATGTTTCATAGCTTTGGATTTTAACTAGTAATAACCTGAAACTTACAATGCCTGAGTGGGTAGCATATATTGAGAACATATTGTTTTACCTTATTCCCATTTTACACGTTTGTGAGTGAACCTGCAATAATGTGTTACAGATTCAGGCAAAGAGCTTTGTATTCCTCTGAGTGTAAAGTGTGTAATAATAACAATGCACTATGGTTTCTGATGTGATTACACTGTTTATTCCCCCATATCTTCTTCCCACTATAGCTTTTGCTTGTTGTGAGTGAAAAAAATACACTGTAATAAAGTTGTGAATAATTCTGGGTAAATCATCCGTGAATTTAAGCAAGCTTCCTGTTATTCCTCTTGGAATTTTGAATTTCACCCTGAGATTAGGAATTGTAGCAAGAATTTATCTGGATATTTGTTTAAACTTTCTCACTTGACGCACAACTGACCAAATGATCCTACATGAGACACATTATGAAAGATCTAGGTCCCAAGAGAAAGTTCTAATGCTGGGAAGACGATGACCATCAGAAAGTGATGTCCTCAATTACAATAGAAACTTGTACACTGGTAGAAAATCTGAAGAACTAGGTTAGGGACAAGTCATCACAGAGAAAGTCTGTCTATACGGTCTTTAAGCATTGACACTGACTTGATGGCACATGACAGGAATGAAGGAAGGAAGGAAGGAAGGAAGGAAGGAAGGAAGGAAGGAAGGAAGGAAGGAAGGAAGGAAGGAAGGAGTGTCATTAATTTTTAAGCTCCCTTATGTTTGCACTATTGTAGTACAGATTATATTATTACATTACATTATCTGTACGTAGCTTTAGAAATTATAGATAGGCACATTGATGAGCCACTTTTGTAAACATTCTAACACAAGTTTTGAAAATTACAGGACAACACTAAGTAAACTTAATAACTTGTCTTCAATTAACAGCTTTTTGTTCCAAATACTGTATCACCCTCCCTTCTTCCCACAGGTCCCTTGTATATGTATAACTTTATCTCCCATAGTTTCCCATATGCTTTGGGGTTAAATGGGATTGGAGAATATCCCTATCCAAATGCCTCTTCTCTGTAGGTTTAATGTACTAACAAAACACCAGCGTTGGAAAGGACCTTGAAACTCTTCTAGTCCAAAGTACCTGCTCAAGCAGGAGACCGTATACCATTCTGGACAAATGCCTGTCCAATCTCTTCTTAAACACCCCCAGCTATTGAGCTTCCACAACTTCTGGAGACAAGCCCTTTAACTGATTGTTCTCACTGTCAATAAGTTTCTCCCTAGTTGTAGGTTGGATCTCCTTGATAAGTTTCCATCTGTTACTTCTTTTACTGCCCTCAGGTGCTTTGGAGAATAGGATCACAGCACACTCTTCTCTGTCTTCTCTGTGACAACCCCTCAAATATTGGAAGATTACTACCATGTCATCCATAGTTCTTCTCTTCATTAGACTAGACATACCAATTTCCTGCAACCATTTATAATAAGTTTTAGTCTCCTATCCCCTACTTATCCTGATAGGTCTTCTGTGCAGGTTGAGAACTGCTGCTTTAGGCATTCCCTTGTGTAAATATTCCTGACCAAACTAACCACCAACCTCCCCTGCAAAGCAACAAATTCTGTGAGCGTCTCCCTGTTTCATAAATCTGCTCAAGTTCTATACCAAGTTCTGATTCAAGTGCAATAGAAGTGACTCAACCAGCTCCAGAAGATAGCACTTCCTGTATGGATCACATCTGGTCTACTCCTTTTTCTACCAGCTGCCACCAATCAGCTGCTTCCTCTGCTTCCACCTACTTTTGGAGGTATATCCTATCCTGGACAATCAGGTAATACACCATTATGATAAACATTTCAAATACTGCAAAATTATTTCAGTGAAAGATTCCTTGAAAGAGTGTTAATGGTTCCTGACTTAGAATGGAGTGATAAAGTACTAGGTATATCACATTAAAGAGATTCAGTCATAGGTAACATTGTTATTCTAGTAAAGGTTACATGTTGTATTTATGTTTATCGTAAAAAATATACCAAATACTCAACTATATTTTATTCAGAATTACACAGATGACAAACTACTGAATTACCACTGTTTTTTTAAAAAAAAACAAATGTCTTTTTCCAGTTTCTTCACTGAAAGATAAAGTGATTTGAAAATGATATTTCTTCTTATATTATTAATCAATTAATGTGTCATTCTTTGGACAGAATCCAGACAGACAGAAACAATATTGTACTGTCTAAAATATAATTACCTTTTTGCTTTGTTTTCAGTTCCTTGCTTATGTTCCTTTGTTTGTTTGTTTTTTACAACTTATGCACTAAAGAAAGCATTTCCACAACTAATGTGCAATTTTACCTGACCAAAAACTATTCAATGGGAAACCTCAGTGAGAAATATTGTGAACCTTATGAAAACGCCACTGGCTTTCCAGTGAAATTCTATTACTAAATTAAATTTCTTTTATTGAAACTATTTTAGCATCTCTTAAAATTCCCATAAAATGAAAACTTCCAAAGTTGAAATTTGATTGGGAAACTCTTTATGAAAATTAAAATATAATGGTTGGAGTACATAACTAACTAGTAGTGAGAAGCTTTTAAGTGTCAACCTCATGCTTAGTGGTTGCATTTTTCCAGTTTTTCCTGAATTCTTACTGAAATGCTAAAGCTAGCTGACTATTTAAGATTAAGGATGAATATTTTGAAGCAACAGAACTTTTTCAAGCAAATGGATTACCCCCCCCCCCCCAAATGCTTCTCTGTGTTATTGGGATCTGCTGGGAAACTGAATAATATATAGAATCAATTTTAACATTAATGACTTTCAGCTTTGACACTGGAAATATATTTTGCCTGCAACTTCTGTACAGAAAGCAAGTGACCAAGTCAAAAACTGCTATGGATATAATTAGAACTATGAATTATTTCAGAGCCTTGGTTTCATTTTTAGCAATAGCTCTATTTTATTTCCTGCATTAAAGTCTGGAAAGCACATTTGGAAGATATTGTGGCAGAAGTACCGTTATTATGAAATGATATATGAAGTATTTAAACTCTAGGATAATCTCAGTTTGAATATTGCAGATAAGTTTAGTTTATCAGTTGTTTGTGGGGGAGAAATAATAATAGTACTAATATTTTGTACGCCACCCTGAGTCCTCAGGGAGTAGGGCGGCATATAAGAACACTAAATAAATAAAATAACATAAATAAAATTTCGCTCATTATGTTATATTTTTAAACTGTATTTTTAAATTTAATTGCCTAAAATTCTAGAATGGTAGTATATTCAGTTAAAATAGTTCTTTAATACACAGTTGATCTAGATACATTAGCAGTGCCTAACTCTCCTGATAATATTGAGTATAGTGACATTTGTTTGGGATGATTTTAAATCTAGAATATTTTTTTATTCTAAATAAGCAATTAAAAAGTATACATAGAAATAGACATGATAGAGACAGAGATTCATATACATTTTTAATGCTGTTGAAGAATATTAAATAATAAAAATAGTATCTTAATTTTGAGTAACATGGTGGCGTAGTGGTGAAAACACTCGCCTCCCACTCAGAAGGTTGAGAGTTCAATCCTAGGTAGAGGTAGATGTTTCTCTCCTAGGGAGCAAAGGGAAAAAAATATTCTGTGTGGCATCAGGAAAGTCATCTGGCCAGTAAACTCTCAGCCCTGACTCTACCACAAATTAAGGGATTACTGCAGTGGTGGGTTCCTACCGGTGCGGTCCACTCTATAGCACCGGTAGCGGCCCGCTGGTGACATCACAGTACCGGTGCGGTCGGTTGCCGGTGCCTGGGTGCCACCATTAAAAAAAAAAATTATTTTTTTTTTTAAATTGTCTTCTGTGCATGCCCAGAAGCCGAGTTTCTGGCACTGCTCATGCGCTGCCTTCCTACCCCACAGTGAGTCCAAGCAGGGGAGGATGGCTGAGGGAGCGTGTGAGACGCTGAAAGAATGGGTGGCAGGAGCTATCTCAGTTCCTCTCCCTTCAGCAGTCCGAGAAGCCACGAACGTGCGGTAATGATCCTAGGCATTTTCGCACGTTTGAGGCTTCTCGAGCTGCTGAGGGGAGGAGGAATGGGCGGCAGGACCTATCTCAGTTCCCCTCCCTTCAGCATTCTGAGAAGCCACGCCCACCCAGTCACATGGCTGGCAAACCACACCCACAAAATAAGCCACGCCCACAGAGTGGTAGTAAAAAAAGTAGGAACCCGCCCCTGGATTACTGGGTTGTAAAAAGGGAGTTTATTATCTTAATTATTATCCATAACTTCTTATTTTGATTAAAAGTCATGCAGAGAAGATGTACAATGAAATGTAAGGGAATGGTCAATAATGAGGCAGACATCACCTCTATTAGAGCAGCAAGGAAAAAGCAGGAGTGGCAATCATTGCTTGCAATTAGCAATACCTGGAAGTGGCCCATGGAGTAAGCAAGATGACTTTATTCCCCCAATACTAAAACCAGTAAAAATTGGCCATATGAAAGCCCCTGGTCAGCAGAAACAGCAAAAACCATAGTGTGCTCATTGGTGACAGAACAAGCCAAATGTAATATACAGTTAATAGAAGCTTGTTTAAACTGATTTTCTATGCAGCACAGGATTGATTCTATTTAGATTTAGCTTTTTTTCAGTGATAAGAAACATGAGGAGAGGAATTCTAGTTGTACTTTATATAAGGAATCTGTATCAGATGTGAATAATATCTTTGAAAGCATTATGTAGACCAGGGATGTCAAACTGGATTTCTTCAAGGTCCGGATCAGCATTGTAGTTCTCCTCTGTGGATCGGCCGGGGGGGGGGAGGGGGAGATGGGACGTATGCCTCCTGCAGCACTTTGCCGGCCAAAATGGGGCCGCATGGGGCGCGCAGCCAGTTATTGGCCTAGACGGCCTCCTGCAACACTTTGCTGGCAAAAACAGGGTGTGTGGGGTCCACATGTGGCCCCCATGCACCCCCACACCCCATTTTGGATGGCAAAGTGTTGCAGGAGTCCGTCATGGCCAAAAACAGGTCGCACGGGAGCCGTGCACGCCCCCCATGCCCCATTTTGGCTGCCAGAGGCACTGCAGGCCGGTCCTTTGCTATTTCCAGGCCGGCCCCGTGGGCCAGATTTAAGCACACTGCAGGCCGGATCTTGTCCCCGGGCCTTGAGATTGACACCCCTGATGTAGACAGATGCTTCTGTGGAAGTCAAGTGTCTGGTTCCTGCTGCAGTTCAAATCAAAATAACTATAGAGAGCAAGGACAACCAACCATCTGAAGCATCCTGAAATGGCCAAAAGAGCTGGATATCTCTCAACCTCTGACAGCATCATCAGCCGATGCATACAACAAAATCATGGCCTCAGCAAAGAGGGCGTTAAGAGAAGAGGGAAACCACCATTTTAAAACAGCCAAGGATGACTTTAAGCTGCCTCCCTTTTGGGCTAGGGATAAGATAAATCAACACTCTGAGGGCGTGTCATTTAAAAATGGTTAGTAGAACATGCTTGTGCATTAATATTGAGGGACATGATGAAAAGCCATAAAGAAGACTTCAGAGTTTAATAACATTTGGGATTGCAACAGCTAAACAAACAAAAATAGTTTTGAATCTTTTGAACAGAAATGACTGGGGTTATTAAGTTTAAAAGTAATTAATCTACACTCAATCATCTTGTGGCAGAGGGAAATTCTTTGAAATGTAGTACCCAATAGGATACATTTATTTCAATAGTAAAACATTTCTGCCAAAGTGCTGCGAATGACATTTGAAAGGCATAAAAATAACAGAATTGGTTTACTAATAAAACAGAAGGGGGAAAAAAATCCTAACAGGGAGATCTGACACACTGTGTATCAATCATGCTCCTTTGCTGATGTCTAGAAAATTGAACAAGTAAGATTTTGACAGCCAGAGCATATGTTGTAATTGTTTTTAAGCTTCTGGCTGGGAAACTAGACAAAGGTTGATCTAGAGAAGCAAAATCAATCTGCGGCTTTCCTTTAAACTGCAAATACTGGCTCCTCTTCAAAGAAATATTTGATGCGATAATGGAGAATATTTGATTCCATATTTTGATGGCAAAAGATGTACACATTGCTGCTTGCATTCATAGGGTAATAGTTCCCTGCAAACCCGAAATGTTATTTTTGTAGGAAAGCCAGATACTTATCAAAAGCTTAGAAACAAGAAGTGAATACAACATCATCCAACAGCTCATATTCTTAGTCAACCCAACTCCCAAAACATGGCATTGTGATCCTGAAGCTAACAGCAAGTAGATCTTGACCATGTATCACAATGGTCTGAAACTGGCAACTACAAATCTCAACAAACAAATGTTCTGTCTTACACATTGGCAAAAAGAATCCAAACACAAAATATAAACTTGGAGGACATGACCTTGTAGATGACTCTCACTCTGTTAAAGACCTTGGAGTACTCATATCTAATGACCTAAGTGCCAGAGCCCATTGTAACAACATTGCCAAAAAGGCACTAAGAGTTGTCAACCTAATCTTGCGTAGCTTCTTCTCTGGCAATATTACTCTGCTAACCAGAGCATACAAAACATTTGCCAGACCAATCCTTGGATACAGCTCACCTGTCTGGAACCCGCACTACATATCGGACATAAATACAATTGAGAGAGTCCAGAAATACTTCACAAGAAGAGTCCTCCACTCTTCTACTTGCAACAGAATTCCTTATTCCACCAGACTTGAAATTTTAGGCTTAGACAACTTAGAGCTACAGTACGTCGCCTTCGATCTGATCTAAATGTAGTTCATAAAATCATCTGCCACAAAGTCCTACCTGTCAATGAATACTTCAGCTCCAACTGCAACAATACAAGAGCACACAATAGATTCAAACTCAATATAAACCGCTCGAAACTCAACTGCAGAAAATACAACTTCAGCAACAGAGTAATCAGTGCCTGGAATGCACTACCTGACTCTGTGGTTTCTTCCCCAAACCCCAAAAACGTTAACCTTAGACTATCTACAGTTGACCTCATCCCATTCCTAAGAGGTCTGTAAGGGGCGTGCATAAGCGCACCATCGTGCCTACCGTCCCTGTCCTTCTGTGCTATTGTCTAATTTTTACCTATACATACTTTGCTTTTGTTTATGTTTATATCATGCCTGTTATCTTGTACACGTGTTGACTAAATAATAAAATAATAAAATTAATAATAAAGTATTTCCCTGTTTTGCATTATCTAGGCCATAGTTGACAGTCATTCCTACAACGTATGAAAAGCTATAATTTAAAACTATTTATTATTTATCATTTACATTTATAATACTGCCCAATATAACACTCTTCCATATAGTGATAGAATGATTATATCTGTCCTGAATTTAGTCTCAGAGATAATCCCGAAGTCTGGTATTATGTAGAAGTGAAAGAAAGATAGAAAACATTATAACTGAATCAATGGAACATGCTATTCACTATTGCCCTCTCTATGCAGGTGCTCACCAGGAATTATTATTTCCGCTCTTTACTAAATATTCTGTTTGTTCCAATTTTATCTCAAGATGTTATTATCAGATCAATCTGATTTTATTTCTCTTACCACAGCTAAGTACTGTTCTATAGTCTGAACAGTGCTTTGTAGAATAAACTCTAACCCTTCAGTTAAGAGTATATTTTAGAATAACTATATTTTTCCTTTTATCTTAATGAATTGTAAAACATTGATTTGATTTGCTATTTTGTTCATTTTTAGGTATGTATGCTTTTTTTTTTTACTGTGATCTCTCTCTTTGCTTACCTTTTTGTAAAAAAGAAGACCCAAATGTAACTTTTATTTTACATGTTCCTTTTCAAATCAGCCACATTCTGAATTCCCATTCTCATCAAATTATTAACAATAATCCCATGATCCCCTTTTTTTATTGAACTGAGATCCTCAAACTTTAGCTGAGCTAATTTAAAGTTCCTTTTATTGTCCATTTTGCTGTCCATCTTGATTTGAAATTACTTTAGGTTTATTAGCAAACATAGCCATCTTATTGCTGGCCTTAAAGTACACACAATATACCATATTTTTGGAGTATAAGATGCACCTTTTTCCTCCCTAAAAGAGGCTGAAAATTTGGATGCATCTTATACTCCGAATGTAGCTTTTCCGAAGCTTTTTTTCCCAGCCCTAAGGAGGTGCTAACGATCTTCCCGGCTTCCTACTCCGTCTTTGCAGGCTTGTTTTCATTCCTACTCCTCTGAAAAAGGTCTTTTCAGCCCTAACGAGGTGCTAACAATCTTACCGGCTTGCAGCATTTTTTAATTCCTACTCCCTCCGAAGTAGGTTTTTCCTGCCCTAAGTCTTTGCAGGCTTGTTTTCATTCCTACTCCTCTGAAAAAGGTTTTTTCAGCCCTAATCAGGGGATAAAATAATGTGCTGAAACTGAACAGACTAAGGATGCTAGCCAGATGAATACCTGGTAGACAGATTTCCCCCCCCCCTATTTTCCTCCCCAAAAACTAAGGTGCGTCTTATACTCCGAAAAATATGGTATATACTTATCTTTATATAGAGCTTTGGAATCTCTTAATTTACCCCTCTTCATTTTCAAAAATTGACTATTATTTATAATTTCCTGTTGACTAATTCTGTTTTTTAATCCTTTTATGAATGCAGAATAGACTCTGTAACATCTAAATTAGAGAGGGGTATAGGGCTGGAGAAAGAAAGAAAAAAGACGGAGGTGATTAGCTTCCACAGAGATCTTCAATAAAAGTTCAATATTTTAGAGTTCTGTACAGATAATCCTCGACTTACAGCAGTTCATTTACAGTTCATTCAAAGTAACAATGGCACTGAAAAATATGACTTAATTTAATTTCATTTAATGGATTTCTATGCCGCCCACTCCCTGGGGACTCTGGGTGGCTAATGATGATTTTCACAGTTACAACCTTTGCAGCATCCCCATATGATCATGTGATCAAAATTCAGATGCTTGGCAACTGGTTCATATTTATGACCTTTGTTTTTTTCCAACCTTCTGATGAGCAAAGCTAATGGGGAAGCCAGATTCACTTAACAACCAGGTTACTAGTTTATCAACTGCAGTGATTCACTTAACAACTGTGGCAGTAAAAATCAAAAAATGGGACAAAACTCACTTAACAAAGGTCTCACTTAACAACATAAATTGTTGTTGTGGGCTCAATTGTGGTCATAAGTCGAGTACTAGGCCATCAGCATGCTTTAACCTTAAAATATATGTGAAAATGGAGACGGAAACAGTTAAATAAATGAGAGGAACAAAGAAAAAAAATCCCAAAGAACTATACATTTTTTTGAACCTGGCCAAAAATGATCTGAGAGAGTGGAAAGCTAGAAGCAATCTCTGATCAACCCTGGTTTAGTTTTCATTGAAAAAACCATGAGGAAGAAATAAGAAGGTGATTTGGTCTAAATCTATTCAACATGAACCCCCAGTGAGGCTGCTCTGTCTTTGCTACATGTTACCCTGTGTGCAGCTTGACATGCAGTTAAACCCACCTATCCTCTAATAAAACAGACCACATGCATAATGTATTTTTCGGAGTATAAGATGCACCTTTTTACCCCCCAAAAGAGGGTGAAAACTTAGGTGCGTCTTATACACCGAATGTAGCCCCACCCACCCACCCTTTGGCCTCTGTCTTCCAGCAATTTACCTGTTTGCAGCAAACAGGGAAGAGCCTGTTAAGACAAGCAAGTCATTAGCAGCTTCCCGACCTACAGCTGATTTGCCACGTGCTAAAATGAAAGTGAAACTAGCTGCAAAGAGGCAAATAGCTGGGAGAAACATGCAGATTTTTATTTTCTGCTGAACTGGATGCAAGGGGGTAAGTGAATAACTATAAATGTCTGTAGAATGTTCAAATTATTAGACTTATTTTTTAAAGACTGCTTTATTATTGTTCTAGAGCCAGGGGTCTCCAACCTCGGCAACTTTAAGACTTGTTGACTTCAACTCCCAGAATTCCACAGCCAGCTTTGTTAGAACTGGTAGTGGCGGCAGCGGGAGGCTCCGCCCACCTGCCCAGGACACTTCTGCGCATGTGCAGAAGCATCGCACGTGTGCACAAGTGCACGCACGAATTGGTAGTAAAGGGTTTTAGAACCCACTACTGATGCAGTAAGAACCCAAATATAAAATAAGCGGTGTTGAGTTTCTGATGAGCATCACAATAACAAATACAGATAAATCTAAATCTCACCATTGATGCTGTGTGTATGAGATGTGGATTTCTGTCCTCAGATCAATGTGTGTCATGGATTAGGCTGGATTCTTCCCGGTGATTCTGTTTTGTCAGACTGCTCAAGGAAATGGAGTCTGGCTTCTCAGGATGCACTTGTTTTTTGGAATGAAGGATGATGAGAAGATGGATGTCTTGAAGGGCTGGATCAGTTTATAAACTGTAAAGTATTTGGCCTCGGCCGTTAGATGGGGCCAGAGAACAATAGCAGTTTATACACAAATTATATGCTGGGGGGATGACAAAGGCACTACCTTGATGTGGTTATGGGGCTTGTATACTCTGAGGAAGATAAGAGCTATGCTAGAGGTTTAATTATACTAGATAGGTCTCTTCAGAAGAGTCAGACAAAAAGTGTCTCTCACATAAAAAAAAATGCGGTGAGGCATAAATTACAGAAACCCATATTGGCTCAGTTGTCACTCCGGTCAACAAGGACCGTGCTAGATTATTATGTTTTTGCAAAGCATAGTGAACAGATTGCTATAGCTTTAGTCTAAAAGCTTTCGGGCTTTTTAAGCTTTAGAAAAGCAAATAGCTTTCTTAGTTTTCCATACATATTTCCTCTTTTATAGAAACATGCACGCATAATATCTTTAAATTATGTCAGAATGCTATTATTTCTTTGTCATGCTGAGAACCACAATAATTTATTTTAATGATGTCACTTAAAGCAAGATTTAAATATAATTATACTTCATTATTGTTGCAATTAACATGTCAAATGGTTGTAAAGCTAAGAGCTTAAATGTCCAAAGCTGTATTACAGTGTTGGCTTGTCAAATTACTTTTGTGCCTACCCGTTTTAGCCTATGATCAGTGACTTCCTCAGATGTATTTAGGGAACATTCACATGCACATATTGTCTAATGGAATCAGAAATGGAAGGAACGTTATAAATACACTTTGGAAAGATTATCTGAACTCTCTCTGAAAATCTAAAGTGATGTTTTTGGTAATCAAAGAATTCAGAAATCCAAATTATTTAAGAGCCGAGGTGGCGCAGCGGTTAGAGAGCAGTACTGCAGGTCACTTTAGCTGACTGTGATCCTCAAGTCAGCTGTTAAAATCTCACCGACTCAAGGTTGACTCAGCCTTCCATCCTTCCGAAGTAGGTAAAATGAGGACCCAGATTGTTGGGGGCTATATAAATATACATTGCTTACTGGTATAAACCGCTTGCACTGTGAGGCGGTATATAAATCTCACAAATAAATAAATAAATAAATAAAATACATTTATAGTTTGAGCATTGCCTAATTAGATAAGGTTATTACGTAATAAGAATCTCAATTTAAAGAAAAAAGTGGCAGAAAAAAAACAGATTATTACCGATTGATCCATAGATACAAGGTGATATGTGGGTTGCAGTTCCTTTGATGAGAATAGTTTTCACCTCTCAAAAACTGAGTCTTTTAATTGGAAACATTTCATGTTATGCAGGTCCTTGACTTATGACTCCAAATCGAGATGGAAATTTCTGTTGCTAAGCAAGATAGTTTTTAAGTGAGTTTTGCCCCATTGTATGATCTTTTTTTTTTGCCGCAATTGTTAAGCAAATCAGTCGAATTGTAAAGCAAATCATGCATTCATTAAATGAATCTGGCTTTCCTCTTTGACTCTGCTTGTCAGAAGCCACCTGGGACGGTTACAAATGGCAATCCCATGACCCTGGACAGTGCAGCTGTCATACATGCATGTCGGCAAGTGCCTTAATTTTGATCATGTGACCATGGGGATGCTACAAATGGTCGTAAGTGTGAAAACTGATCATAACAAACTTTTTTCAGTGCTGCTGAATTGAAATTGAATGGTCACTAAAGGAATGGATGTAAGTCAAGGACTACCTGTAGTTGAATCCTTCCCTCTGCAGCTACAGTTTAATCCAGGGGTCTCCAACCTTGGCAACTTTAAGATTTGTGGACTTCAACTCCTAGAATTCCTCAGCCAGCTTTGCTGGCTGAGGAATTCTGGGAGTTGAAGTCCACAAGTCTTAAAGTTGCCAAGGTTGGAGACCCCTGGTTTAATCTTCTGCCTCCAGCACATGGCGATGATCACTTAGGAAAAGGGCATTGCTTTCAGACTCCATGTTCTAATAGACTATGTTATGGCAAAACCTGGCTCACCTAAAGTAACCATGAAGAAGTTTGATCATGCAACGTAAAAATTTAATAGGTAGGAAAATAGCAAAGAGTGTACAGCAGGAGTCCAACAAAGCATTGGCAGCTTGCTGGCCAGCCCTCAGCGAAAGCTGATCCATAAAGTATAGCCCTTTGGCCTGCTACATTTCAAAGACAAAGAAAAAAGCAGAAGCAGTGGAAATTACAGCATGAGGTTAGAATGTTTTTGATAAACCCATAGGTGGCCTTCTTATTATTAATCCCTTCCTACTAGATCAGCATGGCAACTGTATTATCTTTGAGATATGATCAGTGAATATAAACAATGTGGTGTTCCTGACTGATTCTTCCTTCTGTCGCCCCTCAGTGGCAATTTTACTTTTATTTATTTATTTTTATTTATTTGTCATGTATAGGATAGTAGTCGTTTGTATAAACATAAGTAAAAAAGTAACGATAAAAGAGGACAGTAGGACAGTTTGTCAATATTTTCTTACAAGGTTACTTTAAGCAAGTAACATGTAATAGGCTTGGTAGTGGATATAATTCACATGTGTTTGTGTGGTAGAGTATCATTTAGCACAACAACTTGTTAGTGACACAACAGTGTGGATAGGTACATCTTGGTAGGACTGTGTATGTGAGAAAGAGTGGGGGAGGGGAGGGTTTGATTTGAAGACAGACAAACTTAGTTGAATCAGAATGCAAAGGAGCAGTCTGAAATCTAAGTCCACCAAAGGTGAAAGGTAATCATTTGATCTGGCCAGAGAAGAGAAGACCTTATGATGTTGAGCTCCATCCTCAGCCCATTATTCTGTGATATTGATGAATGGGACTGAAGTCCATTAAGACTTACTGTATGACCCCCCTGAAAATCTTTGAAAGGCTACAGTGTCCCATCATTTTTGCAAACCTCTCAACTATTCCAAAAGCAGTTTAAATGTTTATTTGGACCTAACCAGAGGTGGGTTCCTGATGGTCCGGACCGGTTTTATAGAACCGGTAGTAACTTGGTGGCCTGGGCCGCTAGAACCGGCAGAGACCCAGGCCTGCCACCACCACCCCCCGAACTGGCTCTCTCGGAGGCGCCATAGGCGCTGCCATTTTCTTTTTTGCTTCTGCGCACGTGCAGAAGCTGTTTTTTTTTGCTTCTACACATGCGTTGAAGCTGGTTTTTTAGCACTGTGCATGTGCGCACATGCCCGTGCGGTGTGTCAGGGAGCGAACTGGCAGTGAGGTAAGCCAGAACCCACCCCTGGACCTAAGCCAACAATAACTGTAGGATTTCTATTTCAAGTTGCCATGTTGCATGCTGAGGGAGATAGTCTTATAAAGGTAAAAAAATTTAGAGCCTAAACAGCCATCACATGTTACTTGGCAGCCTGTCCAGAAATAACCAGGATATGTTGTGAATCAATCATACAGTAAAAGATGGACTTAACTAATGGATCTTTTGCTTTGAATTATGAATGACACCTGTGAGTTCCAATGCAAATCTTCAAGTGATAGCTCTCTTAATTACAATATTGAACTTCTGCCATTGCCTTTGCATGATGAACTGCCTTGACCACTACTTTGATCTGTGGTTTTATGTGCCATGCCTTTCAGGAGTGTGGAAATGAGAAATCATTATTGGAAGTAATTTCAGGGATTGAAAAATTAGATTTCTTAACAGCACCAAATCATTTCCAAGACACTCCTGTTCTCTTTAAGAGACAAGCTACCTTAAAAACTGAAAGGATGTTTTACATTGTCCTGAATATGGACCTGATTTTGGGGGTTCAGGTAAAAGAATGCAGTGGTTGCACTGGATTCCTGCACAAAAAGCTCAAATTATTTTACTATGCCACATTTACTATGCCACTGTATGACCCCCCTGAAAATCTTTGAAAGGCTACAGTGTCCCATCATTTTTGCAAACCTCTCAACTATTCCAAAAGCAGTAACCAGAGGTGGGTTCCTGCTGGTTTGGACCGGTTCTATAGAACCGGTAGTAACTTGGTGGCCTGGTTCGCTAGAACCCAGGTTTTACCCTCCACTTTTTTTACATTGCTATCATAGAATGGCAGCCTGGATAATTTTCACATTGATGGATTTCACCATGCAAGCAATTACAAAACACTCAACCAGGAAGATGATTTCCACCATTTCCACCCCCCTTAACATTTCCCAACTTTATACTTAATAAGCAGGTGCACTAACTTCTAAACCAAACACTGCAATTACATTAATTTTATAATATACATCTCAGATAAATTTGCTTAATTTTAAAAAG
This sequence comes from Diadophis punctatus similis, assembly GCA_023053685.1. Taxonomy (NCBI): domain Eukaryota; kingdom Metazoa; phylum Chordata; class Lepidosauria; order Squamata; family Dipsadidae; genus Diadophis; species Diadophis punctatus. The sequence continues at coordinate 257,428,538 of JALIGW010000001.1, read as the reverse complement.
TTCTTTTTTTTCTTAAGTAGAACCCCAATAGGTGTCCAAAGCATGGTGGACATCAAGGGAAACATGTAATGACCGAAAGGCTGAAAATGACAAACATTTTATCTGCAAGGTTTTTGGTTTTTAACAGTGTTAAATAGTGCATCGGCATGTCTCATTTCATTACTCACATTGGCATATTTGAACAATTAAACTGAGAACTGATTAACATTTAATTTACTGAGAAACAATCCACTGGCTGAATCCAAAGTTTGTTCCTCTTAGTTAAGGGTATTAAAATTTACCCAAAATAATTTTATTCTACCCTAAAAAGAATCGAAATGTTTACTTATTAATATACTAAGATGTCAGTCTTTTTGGTGATATAGCAATAGCACTTAGACTTATATACCGCTTTACAGTGCTTTACAGCCCTCTCTAAGCGGTTTACAGAGTCAGCATATTGCCCCCAACAATTTGGGTCCTCATTTTACCGACCTCGGAAGGATGGAAGGCTGAGTTAACCTTCAGCCTGGTGAGATTTGAACTGGCAAATTGCAGGCAGCCAGCAGTCAGCAGAAGTAGCCTGCAGTACTGCACTCTAACCACTGTGCCACCGTGACTCATATAACACTGAATTATATTGGGAATAAAATAAATAAAATATAATGTGAAGGATTATTTATTTAACTACTCAATTAATTACCCTGTTTCCTCCAAAATAAGACATCCCCTGATAATAAACGCAATTGGGCTTTTGAGTGCATGTCAATAAGGCCAAGCGCTTATTTCCGGGTTCAAAAAAAAAATAAGACAGGGTCTTATTTTCAGGGAAACATGGTAGCTGTCTCAATCACTGAAGTGACTTGAAGAATAAAATGCAGCTTACAAATATCAGCTGCAAGTTTGCAAACTGTTTTGGGGCAGAATCTGGAAGGATACAACAATTTGACACGACAAGAACAGCATGACAAACATGTCATGCTGATTTGATAGCGGAACAATTTGAAAATAATGTAACAGATGCACATATAGGAATAAAAATGTGTATTTGATAATTTAAATGAACAAAGTAAATTTGTTCATTTTGACCAATGGCCCGATTATTTGATTAAATAGATTCTCTGACTATACTGTTCTTTAGCAAATGTATTTATGTACTTTCTTGCATCTTTCTTGTTTAATCATTATTCCATATGTTTACAGTTTCTGTTAACATCTGAGACTAAAATAGCAATGATGATGTTATCTATGTAATTAAACTCCATTGATAGGGGTGGGCAGTTATTTCTGAGAAAATTTTAAGGATTGAAGCAGTTTTTTACTTGTGTCATTCAAAATCTCCAAATCTCTTGTATCTTAACTAAAACTGCTTCCTTTGTGAAAATAGAGCAATCATCAGTAAATCACTTGAGAAAATCAAGGCTCATCCACATTTATAATAGTCATAATGCTGAAACATCAAATATCATGGATAAATAAATAATGTTACTACTATTTTGATCTCAGAAAAATGGAGATCTGAAACCAGGAATTTCACTATTCAGACTGTTCTCTTACAGTCCAAGTTATTTTTTAATGGTAAGTTCAGTCTAAAGGCTTTCAATTTATAGATGCAGTACATTGTGAATACAGATAAAGTTCCTGTCACTTGTCCATCACAGAGATGAAATGTTGGACAAATTGCAAGAAAATATACAGAATGAAGTGATAAAAAAGAATTGTGATTTCATCAGGATAGACAGCTATTGAACCTGCAATTACATCATAAAATACTGGTTCCCCAAATGTTTGACACTAGCAGATCATTCTAGATCTCCAAAGATCAATGTTGCTTCAAGGCTTGCTTAATCTTTGGAGGATTTAGGACAGTGATGGCAAACCTTTTTTTGCTCGGGTGCCAAAAGGGCGCACGCAATAGCGCACACACGGGTGCCTACACCCATAATCCAATGCCGTCCCCCGCGCATGCGCACACAACACCCCCTTGTGCTGCCCCCCTGCGCATGCATGCAGGACTCACTGAAGCCTCTGGACTTCCAGTAGGACCATTGGGCCATTTTTCGTCCTCCCCAGGCTTCAGGAAAGCCTCCTGAAACCTGGGGAGGGCTAAAATCGGCCCAACGGGCCTACGGGAAGTTTGCTTCCAGAAGTTTGCTTCCGGTAGGCCCGTTCGGTTTGTTTTTTGCCATCCACAGGCTCTGGAGATTTTCCTGAAGCCTGGGGAGGCAAAAATGGCTTTCTCCCCATCCTCCGGAAGGCCAAAAATCAGCTGGCCAGCGCGCACATGCGCGCTGGAGCTGACATAGGGCAATGTCTCGCGTGCCCTCAGATAATGTCCTAATGTTCCCTCTTATCAGTACCCATCTTATGTATATAAACAATGTTATATCTATGTATATTACCAACACGTACTTGACAAAAATAAATAAATAAATAAAAATTCATAAAAATATGTCTCTTCATGCCACCTGTGGCATGCGTGCCATAGGTTCGCCATCACAGATTTAGGATATAAGAGGATGTGTTGTGGATAGATCATAACTGTATTATACATGGCAATTTATGCTACATAGGATAGATTAAAGGGTCTGAGTTTCATGCAGTTACAGAAGCAATGAAGGCTGAACAATCAGCAATTAATTGTGTATTTTTCCTGACACTATAAAATAAATGTGATTAGGAAAAAGACATGATTTTTATTTCGCTTGAAGAAATATTAGTTGGGAAATCTGAAATATTTAATCACAACAATATATAAATATATAACTATATCCATAAACATAACTATGTCTGTATATTTATCTATATTTATCTATACTGTATATACAGTACAATGTATATGTTTGTGTGTGTACAGACACATTTTTCATATATATCTGCATATCAGATAAGCCAATTTTTAAAAATATTTTTTTGCCTTCAAAGGCATTGGGACACAATTAAGATGTCATCACCATTGTTTAGAGATTTATGATCATTTATCCCAAGTTCTAATTGATAACTTTAGGTCCAGTTATAAGACCTAAAGTTATACTAATGAAAAACTATTAATTGTAGTACCTAGCAGCTGTCAGCAAGAAGAGACAATAAAATGATACCTAGAAGATTTGCACTTCTTTTTGTTCTGGAAGTGCAAACCAATTGAATTTTAGGGTTGGCAGAGCTTCTAATCTACTCTTCAAATCTCGTACTACTTCGGTTGGTAGCTCTTTCACTCAATTACTCAAACTTCTTTCCGAGCAAATTGCATTGACTGTGGATTCATTTTTTTTGTTCCTTTGCCAAAAAGAAAGAAAGAAAGAAAACAAACAAGAGCTGTTTGGGAGCAAAGCACTTCATTTCGGATGCTTTGTATCAGATATTCAGTACCACAGCTTCCAGTAACTGGCCGCTGCTTTCTGATGTGATTTTTTTTAACCTCCTTTTTTCTTGGGTGGCTGCATGGATAATTCAATTTTTTCCTCACTTATATTTCATACTGCTGGTCACTTTAACCTGCTTTCACTTGTAACCCCTATTAACAAAGTGCCTGATTGATTTTAAAAAAAAAAGGCTACTTCAAGAACTGCTTGTGGAAAAGTTGGAAAACATCAAACAATTTTTAATGGTGCCATGTACTATGGAAAGTCCCAGTTGCCTCTTGAAAAAGCACCTTTGGGACAACCATGATCTGGATGACTGAGAATCTCCATCGATATTTAGCTATGCACTTTGGGATGAACACCCTTCGAATGGTGCAGGAGTATGAATGGATTTTCAGAAAAATGGCAGACTACAGGAACCATTTGCACTTCGGTCTGAGATGCTGACAACACAGACTCATCCCCAACAGCCTGTGCCTGTATTCAACAGTGAAGGGACACAGCGCAGAAAACATCCTGCAGCAAGCACAGCTCCACAACACAGTCCTTTCAGCAGTTTTTGGAAGGCTCCAAACCCATTTGCACCACTCAGGTGACCCTGACGACACTGGCAAACCTCCAGGTGGCCCCAACAACTCGCTAAATAAATGCAAATGGCCAGCTGTCTCCAAGGAATATAAACCCTTCCATTCCATACCATCCAATCAGAGCTGAAGAAGCTTCTTGGATGAGAACCGAAACATCTTATAAGAAAAAACAAGTCCAGTTGCCTCATGAAAAAGCATTTTTGAGATAATAAGCAGAATATAAGGTTAACTCAGCCTTCCATCCTTCTGAGGTCAGTAAAATGGGGACCCACATTGTTGGGGGCAATGTGCTGACTCTGTAAAACTGCTTAGAGAGGGCTGTAAAGCACTGTAAAGTGGTATATAAGTCTAAGCTATAATAGCTATTGCTATTTAAAACATAATTGGGATATTTTAGTTCCACACAAGAAAACAATTTATTTTTGTTAATATAGTACATTAATGCCATTTTCTTTTCTTTTTGAGTATCCTTGCTTCGTATGACCCACATTTATTTCATTCCTTTTACCCCTTTCTTTCTTTCAAAGATCTTTTTTGAGCTAAGAGCATGAAAGACAACGAAATACAAAGACAACTTGTTTTGTGAAAGTTAGCTTGCATAGTTGATCCAAGAGTAAATGTCTTATTCTTTATTCTGCTGATAAAGGAATTATTTATTTTGCCTGTAAGGGAAAAACATACAGTATATAATGTGTAAAAAAAGTTTCATAAGATGACAATAGGGGGAAAGAGTAACAAACAATGGGAGGTTCGGTCTGCCATGACAGTATACTATGTTTTATTCTTAGAAAAAACAATGTAGAAAGCAAAATGCATAATAATAGAATGCAATTCTGAACCATTCTAATTTTAGATGTAGATGTCTATACCATCTCAACTGGAGTTCACCAATATTCAGGTGTGTAACATATCTCAGGTTCTAAAATTCACTTTCCTAAATTGTCCATTATTGTATAAATTCTCTGAATATGTGAAAATGACACAGCCCTCCCCTTCCCTGCTAAATTAAAACAAGCATCCATACACAGCTGGGATTGTTTCAAAGGGTTTCCAGGTCATAGCAGTGTTCCAATATTTAAGGGGCTGTCACAGAGAGGAGGGGGTTTAACCTATTTTCCAAAGCACCAGAAGGCCAGACAAGGAATAATGGATGGAAACTGATCAAGGAGAGATTCAACCTAGAAATAGGGAGAAATTTTCTGACACTGAGAACAATGAACTAATGGAACAGCTTGCCTTTAGAAGTTGTGGGAGCTTCATCAGTGGAAGCTTTCAAGAAGAGACTGGACAGCTATCTATCATAAATGGTATAGGGTCTCCTGCTTGAACAGGGGATTGGGCTAGATGACCTACAAGGTCCCTTCCAACTCTGTTATTCTATCATTATACCTCAGACATTTCAGCAAAGTTATTTATTTACTCATTTATTAGACATGGAATGACATTTTTTTGTAAACTGTAATATATACATTAATACTGTATCTGTTAATGTTCTAATTATTCTGGGAAGTTTTAAATCAATGTCACCTGGCATACTATTTTATTTTCCCGGAACTGGGAATAACTTTAATCTGGTGTTCATTAGTTTGCATTATTTTTACATGAATTATTTCCATGTTGAGTTGCCTGCTGCTGTTTGTAGAGAAGTACCACAAAAGAATCCAGCAGTATCACATCTGGTCATTATCCTTTTGTCTGAGGCAGACAGATGACTGCAGTTGTATTGTCCAAGTGAATTTTTTCCACACTTGCCCATAATGATTGCAATACACAGCTGTGCAGGCAGATTCTTAATAGGCCTTACATAATGACAATCCAAAGCTATTAAGATCAGTTCAGAGCAGATTTCATATTACTGAATATGTACCAAAGTTACATCTCTTATGTCTTTGGGAATGGCTCCTGGCAGATGTGCATAGCATCTTCCTGAGCCTGACTTTTACTATATTTCAAGAAGAAACTCTCAGTACTTGGGTTTTATAATTTCCCATCATATAACATGTTTATGTTCTATTTCTTAGCACCAAGCTAGGTATCAGCATGATCCTCATTGTTAGCCAAAATAATTGCATAAAGCATAACTGAAAGAGTTAAAATGTGCAGAGATGGATAAGAAGGAATAATAGTCAAACTCCTAAAAGGGATATAAAACAAGTCAAATTAGTGAAAACAACCGAATAGGAGAACCAAATAGGTTCCTCTGGGTGTATATATGGATACAATAATATTCCGCAGCTCCACTACACCAATGAAACCATGATCTGAGCTTAGACGAGCAGAAATGTTGGCACATCACTATATATGAGTTAATGATATGGAAAATTTCAAAAACAATTGTACTTCCCAAACTATATTATCAAGAATTCATTTTAAAATATATTTAGTATATTCACCACCCTAACCCAACTCCACCCCGCAGTTTTGTGAACAGAACAACAAAATGCAAAGACAAATATTTAAGGGAATTATTACAAGTATGAATGTATGTTTGTGTACATGCATTTATGTGATAGTAGCATGAAATAATATTGTCCATTAAAGAAAATGTTTTGCAAAAATATGCACATTAGAAAGAAAGTACATAAAAATATTTACAGTGGGGAAAAACATTTTATATAAACTTATTTTTTAACAAAAAAAGAGTAGATTAAGATAATGTAGATGAAACTAATCCAAGATTGTATCAGAGTTTGTTGCATAAAAATCAAAACCAAAAAATGTGTGTGCGTGTGTGTGTGTGTGTGTGTGTGTGTGTGTGTGTGCGCGCGCAGAGTGGGCAGAGAATACAGAGTGGACAGAGAGCAGAGTGGACTGAGCCTTAAGCTTAAGTTTTCAGTTTAAATTTTCTGCACAGACTCAGAAGTGTTTAGCTCCCATTGGCTGACTTAATTGTTTGCCTATTCATTGGCTGACCTTGTTAACATGGCTCTCCCAGCTCATGAATATCTTAACAGGTTGGAATATTGAGACACAACATGACAGATTAACAATCACTGTGAGAATGCAGATCTAACTTCCAAGACCATTTTCTCAAAAACTGAATCATAGCAATCCACTCTGCAAAAAACTAAATATAAATAAACCAGTATTGATCTTATTTTGTCACAAATAATTGAATTAGAGACGGTAAAACCATTCTTACTGCCACGGTTGTCTAACTTTTCAAGGGAAAATGAAATGATATAAAAATACCAAACTGAATAATTCCTAAGAATTTTGGAAACATGCAAACATTCAAACATTCAAAACATTCTTTCTGCCAGGTTGCATTGACAAATTCCACATGTGTTTAAAATTTATCAGGTACACTTGAGCTATTCCATTCTCAATCTTCTAATCTTTGTTATTAATAGTCAGTATTCTGTGTAACAATTGCCTCAAAGTGTGAGAGCACAGTCTACAAATTAAAAAGTCTGGGTAGATCCAGTTTAATTGGCCAATTGTGATGCAGATTTGGAATCCAGAAAATGTCTCTTCCTTTTTCAAAAATGTAAACTATGGAGAATATGCTTCAGAGTACACCAAAATATTGAAGAAGTTTGCACTTATCTTTTTGCTTTGACTTGTGTAGCTTTTTAAAAGGAAAATAAGCTTAATGGTGACTTTTTTTTTTAAAAAAAGAGAGTTTTCTTGAAGTGAACATGAAAGCAAGAATTGCAGCTTCAGAAAAACTTTTGAGAGCTGATATTGATTTTTCAAGAGATTATAATAATATATGTTAAAAATGGAAGAATAAATTAGCATCTGAAAGCCAATTACACTGTCACAGAGTGGATTTATATAAAGCTGTACAACAATATAATAGGATTAAATTATGGTTATGCAATTTCTATTTATGTGCAGAAGGCTAGGGAAACTTTTAAATCAGAAACATGTACGTCTTTCATCACAGTTGCACATGGAATGAAGTAGGTTGATCTTCATTTGACCTTGCTTAATCTTCCTCGTATTTCCTTTCTTATTACGACACAACTTCAGGGTAACATCTGCCCTGACTTTTATTCAGAAAATTATTCTCAGACTGATCATCATTTTTCTCTTGTTATAAGGTTTCATTTTAAATATGATCACTTTTGAAGGAATCCACCAAATACTCAGAATTTTCATGTTAATATTTTTTTCTCTTTCTTAATCTATCATCTATATATCCATCCATCATCTATCTATCTATCTATCTATCTATCTATCTATCTATCTATCTATCTATCTATCTATCTATCTATCTATCTATCTATCTATCTATCTATCTATCTATCTATCTATCTATCTATCTATCTATCTATCTATCCATCCAGAGGTGGGTTCCTCCCGGTTCGGACCGGTTTGCCCGAACAGGTAGCAACCCGCTGGTGACGTCACAATGACATCATGGAACCGATTCGGTCGGTGCCGGTCTGTGGAGGCCACCATCTTTTTTTTTGAATTTTTTTTGGGGGGGGTTTTCCCCCATGTTTTTTTCTTCTGCGCATGCACAGAAGCCGAGTTTTCAGCACTGCGCATGCATCACCATCTTGTTTTCAGCTCTTTTAAAAAAAAATTTGGGATTTTTTGCCACTGCGCATCACTAAGTGATGTGCTCATGTGACATTTCACTTTACAATTGCATTGCTTAGTGATGATTCACTATTACCATGTTAAGTGAGGCCTACCTATTACAAGTAGCCTGGAATAAATGCTAAAGCCTATTTCCAAAAGTGATAAAAGAATCTTGGGAGATCAATGCTGAATTCAAAGCCACCAGGGATGACAGAATAAACCAACTATTGCACCAGAAAACATAAGAAGGAGCATCTCTACCTGTTTTATAATAATAATAACAACAGAGTTGGAAGGGACCTTGGAGGTCTTTTAGTCCAACCCCCTGCCTAGGCAGGAAACCCTACACTACTTCAGACAAATGGTTATCCAACATCTTCTTAAAAACTTCCAATGTTGGAGCATTTACAACTTCTGGAGGCAAGCTGTTCCACTGATTAATTGTCCTAACTGTCAGGAAATTTTTTCTTAGTTACTTAGTTACTTCTCTCCTTGTTTAGTTTCCACCCACTACTTCTTGTTCTCCCTTCAGGTGCTTTGGAGAATAGTTTGACTCCCTCTTCTTTGTGGCAACCCCTGAGATATTGGAACATTGCTATCATGTCTCCCCTGATCCTTCTTTTCATTAAACTAGACATACCCAGTTCCTGCAACCGCTCTTCATATGTTTTAGCCTCCAGTCCCCTAATCATCTTTGTTGCTCTTCTCTGCACTCTTTCTAGAGTATCAACATCCTTTTTACATCATGGTGACCAAAACTGAATGCAGTATTCCAAGTGTGGCCTTACCAAGGCATTATAAAGTGGTATTAACACTTCGCGTGATCTTGATTCTATCCCTCTGTTAATGCAGCCTAGAACTGTGTTGGCTTTTTTGGCAGCTGCTGCACACTGCTGGCTCATATTTAAATGGTTGTCCACTAGGACTCCAAGATCCCTCTTACAGTTACTACTTTTGAGCAAGGTACCACATATACTGTTCCTGTGCATTTTGTTTTTCTTGCCTAAATGTAGAACCTTACTTTTTTCACCATTGAATTTCATTTTGTTTGATAGCGCCCAATGTTCAAGTCTGTCAAGATCCTTCTGTATCTTGAGCCTATCTTCTGGAGAGTTGGCTATTCTTGCCAGTTTGGTGTCATCTGCAAATTTGATGAGTTCCCCATCTATCCCCTCATCCAAGTCATTGATAAAGATGTTGAAGAGTACTGGGCTTAAAACAGAGCCTTGGGGTACTCCACTGCATTCTTCCCTCCATGTAGATGCAGTTCCATTGAGCACTACACGTTGAGTGCGGTTGGTTAGCCAGTTTTGAATCCATCTGGTGGTGTTGCTGTTCATCCCACATTTTTCTACTTTATCTAGTAGTAGGTTATGGTCTACTTTATCAAATGCCTTACTGAAGTCCAAGTAAACCACATCGACAGCATTCCTCTGGTCCACTAATTTTGTCACTTTGTCAAAGAATGCAATAAGATTAGTCTGGCATGATCTGTTTTTGACAAACCCATGTTGGCTTTTGGTTATTACTGTGTTTGCTTCTAGGTGTTCGTTGATTCGTTGCTTGATTATCTTTTCCAAAATCTTCCCTAGTATTAAGTTTTGTTGGACTTAACAATAAAAAATCATGTAATAAACAGAGTGATAGCATACAGAGTATGCAGTTGAGGTAGAGATAGAAAAAGATAAGATAGGATGGCAAAGGAACAGAAATAATGCAATAAATCCCTTTATGGTACTGAAGAAAATTAAGAAGAAGAAGAAATTGGATTCTTAGCCAGCTTGTTTTATTTGCTGTAAACTTTTTAATTGTTGAAGATATTTATTGCAAATGTTTTATTGCTCCTTTGTGGTTTGTTAAGGATATAATCTGCTGCTTTATTTGTTTTGCAATATAATAGATTGTATTCCAGCATGAAATCTTGATAGGCTATAGGGTGGTATATAAATTGTTTAAATCAGAGGTGGATTTCTCCCGGTTCGGTCTGGTTTGCCCAAACTGGTAACAACCCACTGGTGATGTCACAATGATGTAATGGAACCAGTTTGGTCGGTGCCGGTCTGTGGGCGCCATCTTTTAAAAAAAATTCAGAATTTTTTTCCCTGAATTTTTTTAGAGGAAATTTTTTGCTTGTTTTTGCTTCTGCGCATGTGTTGAAGCTGAGTTTTTGGCACTGTGCATGCATGTGCACCCACAAGAAGCACACGTAGCCATGCAGCATGGGAGGAAGCGGTGGCGAGGTAAGTTAGAACCCACCCCTATCCCATCCAGAAAGCCTGCACTTTCCCAGGGCCTGGAGGGCTGCCCGCCCCACCCACCATCACCTAGAGCTCTCCCCACCCCCCGCCAGGCTAGCATCTCCCGAAGCCGCGTTGCAGGAGCCGGTCCATGTGCTCTCTGCTTGCTGTTTCTCCCCTTTGCTGTTTTTGGAAAAACAGCAAAGGGGAGAAACAGCCACTTTTCTCTATGCTAAGTTTAAATGCAAAAGCAGCAAGCAGCCATGGAGACAATGAGAGAAATATGGGGAGACACACCCCAGCCGGTGTCTCGGGGTGGAATGTCTCCCCTTATTCCTCTCGCTGCCTCCATGGCTGCTTGCTACTTTTGCACTTAAACATAGCACGGAGAAAAGTCTCCCAACAAGGGCCAGAAAAAGAGGCAAGTAAAGGGGAAAAACAGCCACTTTGTCCATGCTAAGTTTAAATGCAAAAGCAGCAAGCAGCCATGGAGGCAGCAGAAGGAATATGAGGAGATGCACCCCAGCCGGTGTATTATTTTTGTATCTTTCCAGAGACAGAAAGAACATGGCCGAATTTCCTTACAGTTATTCTCTGGGTGTGGGGGTTGGGGAGTGGGGGTAGGGAGTGGGGGAGAGGGAGGGAGGGAGAGAGAAAGAGAGAGAGAGAAGAATGAGAGAGAGAGAGAGAGAGAGAGAGAGAGAGAGAGAGAGAGAGAGAGAGAGAGAGAGAGAGACAGAGACAGAGACAGAGACAGAGACAGAGACAGAGACAGAGACAGAGACAGAGACAGAGAGACAGAGAGACAGAGAGAGACAGAGACAGAGAGACAGAGAGAGAGAGAGAGAGACAGAGAGAGACAGAATGAGAGAGAGACAGAGAATGAGAGAGGGGGAGGGAAAGAATGAGAGAGAGAGAGAGAGAGAGAGAGAGAGAGAGAGATCTTGCCTCTGAGCACTGAAGGAGGAGGCTCGGTGGCTAGCAGGAGACCAAATCCTCTCTACCCAGGTGCTCTTTCTTTCCCCGATGGGTGAAGGTGGGAAAACGCCAAGCACGGGATCCCGCTTGATGCAGAATTTGGGGAAGGGAAGGAAAAGACAGCTGCGGGAGGATGACCTTGAAGGGAGGGAGTTCCTGCACTAAAACTTTTTAGTCCGAGGAGCAACCCTGGGCGTGCACAGACTGCTGGCAGAAAGGAGAGTGGGACAGAGGAGAAGCTTGGAAAGAGTGTGGAGAGGAGTTCTTCAATTACTGGTGAACATTCTGGTGATCTGATACAAAATTGGAAAGAGAGAGAAGGATGGGAAGGAAGGATAGGAGAAAAACGTGACTATACTGAATCTTTTGTCAATTTTTCACTTCAAGATAATTCAGATTGATTTTGAATTGAAACTTGGTTTGCAGTTTTCATTTTGTCAATACTTAGTTGGGTGGAGAGATCCCAAATGTATTACTAACGATTATATTTCAGTTATAATGGATCATGGAGCTATACATTTCATTAAAAAGAGAGATAAATACAATAAAATTTAACTTTCCCAAAAGAGTTAATGAAAGTGTAAATATAACATTAGATAATTATAATATTGGAGTTGAGGATATTTAAGTAAATGTGTTTTTGTCTTGTCCAAATTTTGGGAAATTTACTGAATTAAAAAGAAGCAGAAGTAACATTATGAATGATTGCTGGGGTTCTGTATAAAATAGAGAAAGGAGGCATTTAATTAAGAAAAAGATAAATCTGTGCTTCTTTTTGTGACTTGCTCTCAAAATTTATCAATCCAAGAGTTTACAATGCATAGGAATGAAATAGAAAACTGACAAACTATTTTAATAAATCAAAGGTAGCACGATCGATTTCAGAAATAGCAATAGCACTTAGACTTATATACCGCTTCATAGTGCTTTACAGCCCTCTCTAAGCGGTATATATTTTATATATTTTCTGCCTCTCCAATGAAAATATTAATTATGACAGCTAGCAATTATATACAAATAGTGTTAAAATAGAAAGCTTAACATTTAGCGGTTTAAAACCATCATATATGGACTTTAGTCATGCAGTTGCAGCCACCATCTTAAAGTTTTTTGAACATCACTCCTCACCCCTGCAGTTTTCCTCACTTGGCCAAATGGCGACTTCCAACTTTAATTTTCTATGATTCTAACAATTGGGGCTTGAATGTTCTCTGCCAGATTCTTGCACTGGCTAGCCATAACATGAAGAATGTTTCTTGGCCCTGACCTTTACATATATAAATTTTGCAGATGATATGATCCTTGACAAAAAAAGTATTATTCTTTAGTAATCACTCTCTTTTCCGTATGTTTGATGTCAGATTTAATATTTTATTACACTGCAATCTGCTGGAATCACATTCAGAACTATTGTTGAATAGAATAGAATAGAATAGAATAGAATAGAATAGAATAGAATAGAATAGAATAGAATAGAATAGAATAGAATAGAATAGAATAGAATAGAATAGAATAGAATTCTTTATTGGCCAAGTGTGATTGGACACACAAGGAATTTGTCTTGGTGCATATGCTCTCAGTGTACATAAAAGAAAAGATACGTTCATCAAGAATCATAAGGTACAACACTTAATGATAGTCGGGGTACAAATAAGCAATCAAATCATTATGAACCAGTCAATATAAATCGTAAGGATACAAGCAACAAAGTTACAGTCATAGAATCATTAGTGGAGGAGATGGGTGATGGGAACAATGAGATTAATAGTAGTGCAGACTTAGTAAATAGTTTGATAGTGTTGGGGGAATTATTTGTTTAGCAGATAATGCTATGTGATGGCGTTCAGGGAAAAAACTGTTCTTGTGTCTAGTTGTCTTGGTGTGCAGTGCTCTATAGCGTCGTTTTGAGGGTAGGAGTTGAAACAGTTTATGTCCAGGATGTGAGGGGTCTGTAAATATTTTCACAGCCCTCTTTTTGACCCGTGCAGTATACAGGTCCTCAATGGAAGGCAGGTTGGTAGCAATTGTTTTTTCTGCAGTTCTAATTATCCTCTGAAGTCTGTGTCTATCTTGTTGGGTTGCAGAACCAAACCACACAGTTATAGAAGTGCCGATGACGGACTCAATAATTCCTCTGTAGAACTGAATCAGCAGCTCCTTGGGCAGTTTGAGCTTTTTGAGTTGGCGCAGAAAGAACATTCTTTGTTGTGCTTTTTTGATGACGTTTTTGATGTTAGGTGTCCATTTCAGATCTTGCGATATGGTAGAACCTAGAAATTTGAAGGTTTCTACTGTTGATACTGTGTTGTCTAGTATTGTAAGAGGAGGAAGTATGGGAGAGTTTCTCCTAAAGTCTACCACCATTTCCATGGTTTATTGGTTAATATGATACCTCCATGGTTTATTACACTATTATCAGAGTTTGTTGCAGAAAATTAAATCCAGAAAGCACACACAGGCAGACTGATGCAGCAGGATTGATTTAAATAAGAAACTTCTTTATATACAAGAATATATATACAATACCAACCTAGATTCTTCTTCAATGTGATAGCAGTTATAGGCAGGAGAGAAAGGGCGTTGTTACTTACCTGAACGCCCATTCTTGTAGGGTGGCGCTAGCCTCCAAGATTGGGATGACCTCATCCATCAGCCAATCAGGACTGAGTCTGACTTCATATAAAAGCTGTCACTGTGCCATAATCCCCCTCTTGAGACGAAGGAGTAGGTCAGACCCATAGTTTATTCCCCACGCACACCTTCAGTATGTACAACACCCAAAAGGGAGGGACTTGGAGGCTAGCGCCACCCTACGAGAATGGGCGTTCAGGTAAGTAACAACGCCCTTTCTCCATAGTGGGTGGCGCTAGCCTCCAAGATTGGGACATACCAAAGCCGTATCGTCCCCTAGGGAGGGTTGTCACCAGAATCGTAGACCCCTTCAGGAGCCACCATGGTCTGCAAGACCCTGCGCCCAAAGTCTGCCTCAGCCGAGGCAAAAGAGTCCACTTTATAATGTCTGATAAAGGGCAACGGAGAAGACCACGTCGCCGCTCGGCACAGTTCCTCCAAGGAGGCATTAGTTGTCCACGCTGCCGTGGTAGCGGCACTGCGCGTCGAGTGCGCCGTCAGACGTGGCGGGCAAGACAGGTCCTGCTGTCGGTAAACGTCCGCGATGACCGCGCGTATCCAGCGACCGACCATCGCCGCTGATGCCTTGCGACCCATGGACGAGGCGTGGAATCCCACGAACAAGGACTCTGAGCGGCGGAATGTAGCCGTGCAGACATTGTAGATTTTGATCGCCCGCCGGACATCGACAGTGTGCCATTTGCGCTCGGTCGGCGTTGTAGGTGGAGAGCAGAAGGAAGGAAGAACCACTTCCTGCGCCCTGTGGAAGTATGTATTGACCTTGGACAGGAATGTGGGGTCAAGGCGAAGCACCACCCGGTCCGGATGAAAGATACAGAGATCGTCCCGGACGGATAGGGCTGCCAGTTCGGATATTCTCCGGGCTGAAGTGATCGCTACCAAAAAGGCAAACTTATGCGTAAGGTGCTGCAGCGAAACTGTCCGGAGGGGCTCGTAGGGGGCCTCGGTCAGTGCCAGAAGAACCTTCTGCAGGTCCCAGGTGGGGTACCTATGTACCACTGGAGGCGAGATATTGACCGCCGCCTTCAAGAAGCGAACGACTAAGGGATGCGTTGACAAAGGCGCAGAAGAGTGGCAGGAAAGGACCGTTGAGAGCGCTGCCACCTGTCGCCGCAAGGTGCTGGGCGAGAGACCCTTGTTGAGGCCCGCTTGCAGAAATTGGAGGACCTGTATGACCGAAAGGTCGGTCGGGTTAAAGCCGGCGCTGACACACCAATCGTGAAACATCCTCCAGGTGGAGTTGTAGATGCGGATGGTGGAGGCCCGGCGTGAGGAGAGCAGAGTACGGATAATGCTCTCGGGGACCCCGCGAAGGGTTAGGGTGTGCCGCTCAAGCGCCAGGCGGTCAGTTGGAGCCACTGCGGATCCGGGTGCTGTACTGACCCCTGGGAGAGCGACGATGCGGTCTGCGGGATCCTCCAGGATGGGCCGGTCGAGAGCGACTTGAGATCCGCGAACCATGCCCGTCGCGGCCAATGGGGGGCCAGTAGGATCAGTTCCGCCTGCTCGTCTAGCATCTTCCTGATAACTCGGGGAATGAGTGGAAGGGGCGGAAATGCATAGAGTAGGCCCCTTGGCCACGGACAACGGAGGGCATCTGTGTCCATCGCGCCGGGGGTCCGATACCGTGTGATGAAGTGCGGGAGCTTGGCATTCAGCGGGGTCGCAAAGAGGTCGGCCACCGGGTTGCCAAACCGGGTAGTCAGCTCCCGAAAAATGTCAGGGTGCAGGGCCCACTCTGCCGTGTCGACGTCGTGGCGGCTGAGCCAGTCCGCTGTGCGGTTCGACACCCCCGAGATGTGCTCCGCACTGAGCGAGAGGAGGTGTCGTTCTGCCCAGAGGCCCAATTCCTTGGCCTCGGAGAGCAGGCGGCGCGAGACAGTCCCACCCTGCCTGTTGACGTGGGCTTTGGTGGTCACGTTGTCCGTCAGCAGGAGGACGTGTTGCCCAGTCAGGAGGTGCTGGAATTGCCGGCCAGGGATGCTGCCCGTAGCTCCAGGAGGTTGATGCTGGCCGTTGACTCCGCTGCGGTCCAGGTGCCCTGCGCCACGTGAGACGATGTGTGAGCGCCCCACCTGTAGAGGCTGGCATCCGATGTCACCGTCACCCGGCGAGGCTCGAGGAAGCTGGAACCGTTGCTGATCGCCGGGGACCGCCACCAATGCAGAGATCACCGGACCACCGTCGGGAGCTGGACTTTGGCCGATGAGTTGGACTTGTTCGCCCGCTGAAACGGCAAAAGAAACCATTGGAGGTCTCTGGAGTGCAGTTGTGCCCAAGGTGTTATATGTATTGCGGATATCATCTTTCCCAACAGGGAGGACAGGAGGTTCAGCGGAACCCGTCCTTGACCAAGAACCTGTTGGGTCAGAGAGGAAAGACTGAGTTGTCTTTCCTCCGACAGATACACCCTGCACTCCAGAGAGTCCACAATGGCCCCCAAGTGAGTGATGCGAGTGGAGGGAATCAAGTGGCTCTTCTCCAGGTTGAGAGAGAAGCCATGGTATTGCAGAACGTCCATGGTGGTCTGCAGGTCCAGCTCCGCCCGGGCCCGGGAAGATGACTGAATTAAAATGTCATCGAGATAACACTGTATTCGAATCGGCACAGCCCTCAAGTGAGCTGCAAGGGCGGCCAGAATCTTTGTGAAGACCCTGGGTGCCGAGGAGAGGCCGAATGGCAGGGCCGAATACTGATAGTGTTCGTTGTCATATGAGAACCGCAGGAACTTTTGGTGGGAAGGCCGAATTGGGACATGCAAATATGCCTCAGTGAGGTCGATAGAGCACATAAAGTCACCCTTACGAATGCCATCCAATATGGACTGTAGAGTATGCATCTTAAATTTCTTGTACACCAAGAACTTATTGAGGCGCTTGAGGTCCAAGACCGCTCTCCACCCACCCGACGATTTCTCCACGAGGAACAAATTGGAATAGAATCCATGCCCCCGCTGGTCCTCCGGGACCCAGTGGATGGCCTCAATCTCCAGCAGATGCTGGATGGCTTCAAGCATCTGGGCCTGTTTCTGCGGGTTGGAGGACTGGGAGCACCTCATGAAGGAATCAGGGGGGGTGGAGAGGAGATCTAAAGCGAGTCCGAGTGTCAGGGTCTCGCGGACCCAAGCATCCGTAGTAATCTCCTCCCACCGCCTAGCGAAAAAACGCAGGCGACCCCCAATGGGAGAAGCTGGGTCCACTACTTGTAGCGGCGGAAGGGGCGACCACCTGCCTTCCGAAAAGGGCGCTTGGATTGCTGGTTGGAATTGGCCCTATCCTGGCCCTGAGTCTGACGGGGCGAGGCCCGCGATCTGTTTTGATTATAGGAAGGCGCCCTATATTGGCGCCTGGGGAACGCCGGGGCTGGGCTCTGAGGCTTGGCCTGTGCCTTCCTGGTGGAGTTTGGCAAGACCTTGCGCTTGTCCTTAGTCTCGATTAGGTAGGGATCGAGGGCCTCACCGAAGAGCGACTTGTTTGCCACCGGAGCCCCAGCTAGCCGCCACTTGTGACGACAGTCAGCGGGCCAGCTTCTCAGCCAGTGCATCCTGCGCGCCACCACAGATGTTCCCATGGCTCTGGCAGCAAATCGGGTGGCCTGGAGCGTTGCGTCCCAGGTGAACTGTGAGGCCACGATCAGCTTGTTGATGTCCTGCCTCGCTCGGACTTCAGACGGCGGCAGGTGCTGCTGCAGGGCCTTTAGCCAGCGAATGGATGTTCGGCAAAAAAAGGAAGCCGTCGCAGAAGCCTTGACTGCCCAGGCGGCCGCCTGGTGGGTCTTCTGCAACGCTTGTTCCGTGCGTCTGTCCTCTGGACGGAGCAACTCCTCAGAGTCTCCAGGCATCTGAGCGGAGCAACTCCTCAGAGTCTCCAGGCATCTGAGCGCTTAATGGCCGGTTCCACCGGGGGAATCGGCAGATGTTGAGCCAAGGTGGTGGAGATATTAAAGAACTGCTTGTCTGCTGCAGAGGGGATGATGCCGGCCGTCGTGGAGGTCCATTGCTTGAGCACCGACTCCACAAATAATTTGGGAGCCGGCACCACTTCCACCTGCGAGGTGGTTTCCTCGAAAAGAGGGTCCTCAGGTTCATCCCCGGTGGGCGCCTGGTCTTTGGAGGAAAATTTGGCTGTGGCTCTGGCCTTGTGGAGCAGAGACTTGAATAAGGAAGGGTTAAATAACCCCATAACTGTTGGAGCCTCAGGTGCGAGGTCTTCATCCTCCGAGAGCTCCAAGTCCTGCACTTGGTCCTCCTGGCCATGGAGTGACAAGGGAGATCCCTGGCCTGCGTCGGCGATCGGTGGATCCTGGCTGACGGGAGAGGTGACCTGAGGGCAGAGTTGGGCTGGCTGGGTGGGTGGCGTAGCAGGCGCAGCCGGTGCAGCAGCGGCGACGTGCCTCATTCCGGCCTCGATGCCTTGTGCAATGGCCGCCTGGATCAAGGCCTGCACCTCCGGAGTATACAGTTGGGAGCGCGCAGAGGTAGGTGGTTGCGCTTGCGTTGTGCTGCCACCTGGTCTGGGGTCCTCCCAAATGTCACCTTCCTCTAGGCACAGGTCTGGAGAATCCAGGGAAAGAGTGCCAGAGGAGTGCCGGTCCCTCTGGGCAAGGCCAGAGGGCTCATGGTGCGCTGGCGAGCTGGAGGCAGCAGGGGGCGGCACAGAGTGTGTAGAAGACTTGCGAGTCTTGTCCTTGCCTGCCTGCGTGTCCTTTGTGGGGGCCTTGGCCTTTTCCCTTATGGGGGAGCGGTCCCTATGGCCCGACTGAGGGGCAGGGGGTCTGTCAGTCCCACCCTCCTTGTCTTTGTGCTGCCTGGGCTTATTCCTGCCCGAGGTAGCCTTGTCCGCCATGCTCCTGGAGGCCAGTCTCCTCGTAGGTGCTGCACGTGCGCTTTTACGGCACGGAGCACAAGGACGAAGCCCGAGGTGCAGGGGCTGAGGCTGGAGCCTGCTGGTGGGTCTCTCTGGGAGCTGCTGAAGGAGCTGCGAGCCTGCCGGAGATTGCCGCAGTCCCTCGGTCTCTTCCGGAAGAAGCGGCAATGCGGAGGGCTTTAGTCAGAGCGCGCACCAGCTGCCGGCAAGATGCGTCACCGGGGAATCCCCGGTGACGTCAGCCATCACGAATGCGGCTGCGCGAGACGCCGGGAGAGCCGTGGCCTCGTTGGTGAGGCTCCGAGCTTCGGGAAGCTGCGTCTGCGCAGTAGCGGCCGAGCGCGAAGGCAGGAACAGCTGAGGGGCAGGTGAGGAGCTCCACCGCGCGGGAACTGTAGCCAGTAAGGGGGCGGTCTCGCAGCCGAAGTGCTGCTGGAGAGGCCGCCCAGCACCCCAAGGAGGCCTAAATTGAGGCCGTAGACAGGTCCGCCGGCAAATTAAGGCCACGAAGGTCCGGCCGGCCTCGGGCAGTCCCTGGTGAGGAGGGGCGGTCGCGCAGGCCGATGTGCCTGCCGACTGGACCGCCGACGCTCGCCCTCACTCTAGCACACTCCCGGGGGTCCAATGTCACCCAAAAAGGCCCAATGAAGGGAGCGGCAAGGGAGATAGAGAGAGATAGGCCAAGGCCGCTCAAGCGCGAGGCTTCTGCGTTAATTTAGCCGATATAGGCCTCTCTCTTGCGGAAGTGGTCAGAGGGCCACCCTGGCTGCTGGCCACTCAAGCGCCGGGCTTCTGTGGCAGATGGTAGATACAGGATTGCCAGGCCGCAATGTGAGCGAGACAGCCAACCACGTAAGGTGGAGCGTAGGCTGTGGACCAGGCCGAAGCCTGTCCTGGAATTCCCAACACCCTGATGGAAAGGGCAGGTGGGGGATCACTCACATTTAATAAATCAGCTGATAGCAGATCTGGAAGTCGATCAGAGAAGGTGATATTAAACTGCGAAAAAACTGGGGAGAAACAATCCTAGGCCTAGGACTGAGTCGAAAGAGGGGGATTATGGCACAGTGACAGCTTTTATATGAGGTCAGACTCAGTCCTGATTGGCTGATGGATGAGGTCATCCCAATCTTGGAGGCTAGCGCCACCCACTATGGAGAACAGTTAGTTTCATTTCAGCAGTTCAGAACAGAGAAAGAATACAGAGTGGGCTGAGCCTCAGTTTCGATTCTCTGCACAGACTCAGATGTGTTCAAGCTCCCATTTGCTGACTTAGTTGCTATGCCTATTCATTGGCTCATTCATCACCTTGTTAGCATTGGCTCTTCAGGTCATGAATAATCTGACAACTATCACTGAGAGAAAGGGAGGTTTAATGTTTCTTACCTCAAGTATGATGTCCCTTTTATATGCATTGTTGATTAAACTGTGTGGTTGTATAGGAGTTACTGATAAAATAATGACCTGTTCCTGAATGTACAGTAACTTCATGTCCTGTTGAGGAAATGAAGTGAGTTTCTTTCTATTGAGGGAAGGAAATAAGCCCTATAATGTGAGTTTCAATGGTTAGAAATAAATGAAAATTTTAAAGAGGAGTTTATTCTATGCATATATATTAAACTAATGTCTAAATACTTTCAAGATAATAATATGAACAAACATCTACTTATGTATGATCAACATTTTTCTCCTCTTTGTTTGAATATCATGCCTCATATATTCACTTGTTTGTCAGATTCAGGACAGCTTGTATTATGCAAAATTGCCAAATACCCTTTGAAGGTGAAAATTCAATATTATTATCCGTACTCTTAATTTATTACTTTTTTAAATAAAAATTTGGATCAAAATAAGAAGTGATGTAATAATTGTATTTCACAATTCACTAGGTGGCACGCTTTTCTTTATTTCTATGAAATAATGAATGAAATCGCTCTTCTATTTCTCTGTAATCTGGTAAATGAATTATTCTATATCTCTTGAGAGGCCATAAACTGTAGTCTTCCTGATCTGTTAAATATTAAAGAGCCAAAACATAATATATGGTCCCATTAAAAAGCCTTTTTACATCTTTTATAAAAATCTTTCCTTCTGAAAATTAATTAAAATACACATCTTATTTTTAAGTAGCTTAAAGATATTATAGCTTAACTTGAATTAATTTGTCCATAAAAGGTAAGCCTTAAAATAGGATTGGCCAATTAAGTGCACCATGCAAGCAGTCAGTGGCCACCCAACTCCTGCTATAGCTGCTTTTGTATTGGTTTTTCCAACCATGTGAATGGTATCCATCATTCCAAATCTATAGACGAGAGTTAAAATACCAATAAAAAGAACATTTGTAGTTCAGGGTTGAACAGTGAGGTTCTTGGAGGTTTCTGAGGTTCATGGCTGTTTCCTTGCACATGTTTTATTATTCAACTAGGTAACATCATCAGTTCTAGCACTGATGATGTTGGGTGATGAAACATAGCTTTATTATGAAACTATGTTTCATTGAAACTATTCTTCATTCCTAGTTAGGTAATGAAACATCTGCAAGAAAACAAGCAGGCTCAAAAACACCAAAGACCCCAGAGTCAAAAGTGTTATCAAGTGGCCAAGAGTAGAAAGGACCCAAATGTAGATGTTTTAAAGGTTTTTGAATTTTGAGAGCTTCTTTTAAGGAAAAAAACCATGCCTCTGTTCTCTGTGTTTCACATCTTAAAACTTCCATCCCCAAACAGTCATTATTCTCACCCACTTTTGGTGAGATCTCCAAATGCTACTGAAAGCTTGATATAGCCCTTGAGTCACTAGAACTGGAGTGTCAAACTCGCGTCATCACGTGACATATCATGACTTTTCCCCCCTTCGCTAAACAGGTTGTGGGCGTGGCCAGGTGTGATGCATCCGGCCCACAGGTCACAAGTTTGACAGCCCTGCATTAGAAGACAAGGAATAATGGATGGAAACTGACCAAAGAGAGATTCAACCTGGAAATAAGGAGGAACTTTCTGACAATGAGAGTGATCAACCAGTGGAACAGCTTGCCTGAGGAAGTTGTGAGAGCTCCAACACTTGAGACTTTCAAAAGGAGATTGGACTGCCACTTATCTGAAATGGTGTAGGGACTCCTTCTTCGGGGTTGGACTAGATGACCTTCAAGGTCCTTTCCAACTCTAATAATAATCTAATAATAATCTAAAGATGTGCACCTGTAACAATATATGAGAAAGATCCTGAAAGTCAGGGGTGAAGAAATGCTCCCTATGAAATAGAATAGAATATAATTGTTTATTGGCCAAGTGTGATTGGACACACAAGGAATTTGTCTTGGTGCATATGCTCTCAGTGTACATAAAAGAGTCAAATAAGAGTCAAATGAAAGAGTCAAATAAGAGAAAACATAGCCTTCGGGTGCATAATGGACAGGGAAAGAAGCTTAGAAGGAACCCTCTTTTGATTCTCAGGTTTTAAAGGAGATAGTGGGGGGGGGGGTTAACTTTCAAATGTGTGCAGTTCTGTTAAAATAGCTTTAAAATAAAGTAGAATTAACTCATCTGGTCATGTCTTCTGTCTGGTCTACCCAGGAGGCTTATAACACCATCACTTTAGAAAAAAACCCAAAATGCTGTGGCTTTCCCTTAATACACTTAATTGTGCTAATTGTACTAATGTAATAATTCATTTGATTTTTCCCATTTTAATAGAAATAAGATTTTATACTATTACACCTTTTTATTCATGGTTATTTTTGTTGTTGATTTTTATTTTTTGGCACATCAGCACCAGTAATATTTATTTGGTCAATGTCCAGCATTGTTATATATCAGTGATGGCGAACCTTTTTTCCCTCAGGTGCCGAAAGCACGTGTGCACGCGCTATTGCACACGCGCGAGTGCCCACACCCATAATTCAATGTCTGGGGAGGGCGAAAACGGCTTCCCATGCCCCCCGGAGGCCCTCTGGAGGCTGGAAATGGCCCATTTCCTGACTTCCAGTGGGCCCGTTTTTCACCCTCCCCAGGCTCCAGAGGCTTCCCTAGAGACTGGGGAGAGTGAAAATGCCCTCCCCCGTCCCCCGGAGGCCCTCCGGAAGCCGAAAACGCCCTCCCAGAGCCTCCGCATGAGCCAAAAATCAGCTGGCCGGTGCGCACATGCGCGCTGGAGCTAAGCTAGGGCAACGGCTCACGTGCCGGCAGATATGGCTCCGCGTGCCACCTGTGGCACGCGTGCCATAGGTTCGCCATCACTGTTATATATGCTTACATTGACTCCTAGAAGTCAGCCTTATTTTTAAGACCCTAAAGGAAATATATACATATTCTATAAAAAAGATAAATGTATTTTTATTAAATATATTGTTGACTGTTTCTTTGTGCTACAAAGAACCCTTACATGAGAATAAGTCATATTAAAACTATTAGGTTATGACTATGTGTATAGGGTAACACTGTTGATCTTTCACTTCTCAGTTCATTTCCTTCAACCCTCAGTTGCCAGTAATAGAATCTGGTGCCAAAGGTGATTTCACAGTAACCAGCAAGGTCAAGGTGGTTTAAAAGACCATACAGATGAACCCAATTTTTCTTCTCCTTTACTGAGAAGGAATGCATGCCATATAAAATTCTTGCTGTGAAAGTATAATCATACATCAGAGGACAAAAAGGCAGTTTAATAATGTTCTATTTATGTTCTTGGAGTGAGCCAAGAACACACACTTGTTCTTATTTGTGAATCTACAGAGGCTTTAATCTATTTCTGAATCTCTTTCATTGTTGCTACTAGGATTAATATTGACCTGGTTTGAGAAATATCATTGCCTTCTATCATGAACCAGAAAAATGGGATAGTAAGGGCCTTTTACTTCCTCCAGGCATTCACTTTTAGAACTTGGGATATAACTCTTGATATGTGTCTATTAGTGCCTCTATCAATGAAAATTATCTGGGTAGAAAGATTCTTCCTCCATTACACCTAAGTTTATTATAGAAGCAGAAAGGAGTTCTGGGAAATTGTCTGCACCTCAAGTGCTCTAATACTGTAACGGAATGTAAGAATTACCTTGGAAGATAGAGAGAAGAGATGCTACCTATGGAACAATCA
This sequence comes from Diadophis punctatus similis, assembly GCA_023053685.1. Classification (NCBI taxonomy): domain Eukaryota; kingdom Metazoa; phylum Chordata; class Lepidosauria; order Squamata; family Dipsadidae; genus Diadophis; species Diadophis punctatus. Next base: position 257,404,254 of record JALIGW010000001.1, on the reverse strand, counting down.
GATAAAATAGGGAGGAACTTGCGACTGAGTAACAGGCAGAGGGAAAAAAAACCTTAGAAATGATCCACCCTAACTTACTTATTGGTGAAGAGACAGTGGGAAATTTGTACATCCAAACTTGCATGATTCTGTTAATATACCCTTATAATAAAGTAGAATTAGCTTGTCTTGTCATGTTTCCTCTCTGGGAGGCTGACATCAATCTTGCAAGTCTGCAAGTATAAATCTGTCCCTGTCTCCTTTTATCATCTGATAAATTAGGGGGACACCCTTTCTAGGTTTCTTTTCTGCTTTTGTTTCACAGTTGCAGGCTGTTCCTCCTTTTATCTGCTTATTCCTTAGGCAGCATTTCTTCTTTCCATCTTCCAAGGTCATTTTCACATTCCAGATACTAGAAAAGGGAAGGGAAGGGAAAGGGTTCAGGGTAATTTTTCCTGTCGGTTTGATCATCAATGAAAGTGTCTCTGTCATTACATATATAATTTTGTAGATTATATGTCAACACAGTTTATATAGTTTTGTGGTCATTTTTCCTATGAACCTTTATCTCGTAAAGGCTGTTTACAATCTTTTTAACAATCTTTTTTTTTGGACCTGGTAGACCACTTCTCACTTTTTCTATCACTGCTCAACAAATTACATTGAATGAAGCAGGCTGATAAAGGATTTTGAAGACTAAATTACACTTCTTAACATAATTCCCTTCAGTGAAATTGATGTTTTTCTTGTTTTAGTGCCAAGAAGCATATATCAGAATATTTTCACTTACTTAATAATTATTGGAGCAGAAGAGGGAACTTTTGGTCCCCTTTTACAAACATATTTAACTAATTGTGATTTTTCTTAAAATGCTGAATTGTTGGTATACTTAAAGTCAGGTTTTTTAAAAACAAATAACAATTTCATTGGGTTAGGGTTACAACTAAATTTGAACTAATTGAAGACATTTAGGAATGTGGTTAATCATATTGCCAAATTCTCAATTTATGTATCTTTTTTTAAGTTATTGAAGAAATGATTAGCAATCAGTTGCATAAATCAGACTTGTGTCTCTTTGCCTGTATTAATCATGCCAATCCGTATTTTAAAAAAACATACCCCCAATAAAACAAAATCACTCCTAAATGGACTATTTTGGATTCCCTATCAACTGTAGCTTCCTCTAATTACATTTCAACTTATGCAATACAGTTAGCATCTCTGTGCATATTTTCTTTATTCTGCTATTTAATTGTCATGTCATCTTTAAATAATTAAATAAATCAACAAAATAGAGCCAATTTTATATCTCAGATGCATGGAAACTGCTAATGGAAATATGAACACTTCACTCCTTTTTCTGCACAGAAAAGCCATGTCACATCATTTCTTTGTATGAATATATCTCTTTCAGAATACAAGTCTAAAGATATGGGAAAAACTAAATAGATCTTAGTGTCTCTTCTGAGCTTTTCTTTTACATATTGTGCTGCATTAGTGGTACTTACTCTACAGGGAAATAATCAAAGAAAGCTAATGTAATATTGTGGTTCAGGAAAGAAACATGACAGCAGTACATTCCTGCAAATTGAATTTAATGAGCTTCTTAGCGCTACACGAGTGAGTCTTTGAAACACAAGCTATTCAATTTAGATCATTTTGATTATAATTAAATCATTTCACATTTATCATGGGGGCAAGTTAAATCTTAATTAATTGGACACTTGCACTGAAAAGTGATACTGTTTCCCTTTTGACTCTCATGTGTTAGCATGTAAGGATTCTCGTCTGAGCAGTTGCCTGGGTTCTAATTCCCATTTGGACGAGGGCCAAGCAGATTTGTAGCATGAGCAATGTAAGAAAAATCTGCATTCTTGAAGTATGTGTTCCCTGTGGAATGAAACCTTTTATTTCCAAGACTCCACATTTCCAGGCTGAAGCAAGATACCTGAAGGGAATTTATTTGGGGGGGGGGGGAAGGTGAGAAAAAAGACTGAGCTTTTTTAATCTTTCTGCTTTTCAAAGAGGATACAGAGGGTGAGAAAATTAATCAATCTACTTCTAGACTTACCAGGGAGCTTCCTAAATGTCACCTTACTGCAGAATATCTTCTGGGTCTTTTGTCAGTATTGGGACACAAGAATGAGTGAACAAAATATGTCTCTTTCACATACAACCAAGCTTTTCAATTCTTGACATTCAGCTTTATAGTCACAACACTTTGCTGTCTCATTTTCTTTCAGGACAATATTTTTTGTCCTCTATAGAAGAGAGCTAAAGCTGAAATTCATCAAAGAATCTTTGGCATCAGTCAGCAGACAGATTGAGTGCTACAGTATAGCTAATTTTCATGGTGGGTTCAAAAATGGAAACCTTTTTATACCCACAAATTACTTTTCCAGTCTTGTTTACTCAGCACACTGTAAAATCTTTTCTTGGTTAATTTCAGTGTATTACCCTCAGCGGTACTAGATGAGGGGCATAGTAGGATGCCATTTCTGAAAGATACTGTCTTTGTGGTTATAATGAACCAGAGACCCTTCACATGCTGTTTTCCCCTGCTCATACTATACCATTCTACATGCAGAGATACTTTTATGCCGCCTAATTGGCAAAATTACGGGTAAGGATTAGGGAAGGAAGGTTTATTAAGAGAATGTACTAAACTCCTTGCATATAGTACAGCAGCAAATACATGATGCGGTTATGTGTGATAAACTTGTATGGAAAGAAAACATAACGTATCCAAATGAATGAATTCTATATTCATAGTCTAAAAACCATAATTCAGAATTCTTAACTTCATTCTACCGTATATAATGTATGGAATAGCTTTGGATCAGGGGTGGGTTTCTCTTACCTTCCCTACCGGTTCGGAAGTGCGCGCGTCGCGTCGGATGTGCACACTTCGTTACATCCGGGTTCTGACCCTCTGTGCATGTGCAGAAGCCTTTGCACATGCACAGAGGGTTCGTTGCCAGCCACTTTCAAGCAGCTGTGACCGGGGAACCAGTTCGGGGGTGTGGCAAGCCAGCCATCACTACCTATTTGGAGAATGGGGCCAAATTTCCGCCAATGGCTTGTGTGAACCGGTCCGAACCAGTAGCAACCCACCACTGCTTTGGATGTATAACTAAATCCTAGAGTATTTTGTCATTTGCAATCCAATTAGATATGCTTTATCCTACTAATTTCAATAAAATTAAACATGGTGAATTCTGTGTCAGTTGGGCCATTATGTTCCAAAATGTCAAGATTTCTACTAAAAGAACCGTAAGTGAGAAAAATGATGGTTTCTAAGGCTGTGTAATAAAAAGGCTTTTTTACCATTTCATCTAGCAAATATAATGGTATTTGAAGGTAGAGAGTTCCAAGTCTTTATTACTTTTATCCAATCATGAAATGAATAGATATCAGCATTTTATTCTGTGCTGCACCAATCTGAAAGAAACCTCTTGAAAAAGCACCTTTGGGACAATCATGACCTGGATGACTGAGAATATCCATAGACACTTGGTCATATTATTATGTGTGGTAATATAAAGTTAAAATCACAGTTTAAAACTGATGGAAGCTTAATAATTAAAGTTCTGATCAAAGACCTAAGAATTATTAAGTTAGTGTGTAAGAATATAGAAAATTCCAACCAGTGTTGGCTTGTTTGTATGTTTTGTGGTTTGTTTTTTTGTAAAGTTAAGTTATTTAGGTGTGATAAATTTCAATACTTTCAGATATTGAGGAAATCCTTTAAATATCGGTCTAAGGGCTGCAATCACATTTGGCATAAGAGCATATTTTATTATTTTTCCATAAGCTTTCAACTTTGATATGTGAACCGTGGTGGCGCAGTATTTAAAATGCAGTACTGCAGGCTCCTTCAACTGCCTGCCGGCAGCCTTCAGTTCAGCAGTTTGATTCTCAACGGCTCAAGGTTGACTCAGCATTCCATCCTTCCAGGGTCACTAAAATGAGGACCCAGATTGTTGGGGCCAATATGCTGACTCTGTAAACCACTTAGAGAGGGCTGTAAAGCACTGTAAAGTCTAAGTGCTATTGCTATTGCTTTTGATCTGCAAGTCCTGGTATTTTGCAAGTTTTTGAAATTGGTTTTCCTCAATCATAACATTCCCCTGGTATAGCAATATCCATGAATTAGACTTTCTTTCTTTCAGTAACAATATAAGGCATGTTATGAACAAGATACCTATCTATTTGAATCTTAGTTCCATAAGATTTTAACCTGCTCATTTCCCAAAAACCTCAATTTGATAGTTTCAGTAGTTTGGGACTTTGCAACCAATCCTCACGGTTATGTCCTTTACAGGTCTGAAAAGCAAAGAAAAACTGAAGTAAGATCATAAGCTTAGTTGCAGCTTCACTTAGAAACCACTTCATTAAATGACCAAGTTGCCCATCTCAATTATGGTTACTAAATATGGACTTCCTGTAATGTTTCCACAAGAAGCATATGCATACATTTTTTTGTCTGTTGGCTGAGACTTGCTTTGTTGTACAAACTTTTCCAAAATGATTTTTGCCAGAGCATTTATGACACACAGTGCTGAATGCTAGGCAATTTCTTGGCATGTGAGCATTCCCACAACACCTGCACATAAACTTATTACCTGCCACTCCTTCTGAAAATTTACTAGCTCTTGGCTGCGCCAGAATATCTGTATATTTCTGTAGCCTAGAAAGGTTCCTGTAAGGAGTCTGCTCCAGAGCAGTGTTAACTTGCAAAGCACATATCTCACTCCTAGAAGCACTCAACATTTGTATTTGAGATGCCAAGGCTTCTTCTGCTCTGGCTCTATCTACTGCTTGATACAGGGTCACATCACTGTCCCAAAAGTCTCTTTCAGCATGGCTGAACATATGCTACACACATCTCATCCTTTATTGGTAACGCACTAAGTTCTCCAAATGCATACATTTAGGAGGATCTGTTTAACACTACAACATAAAAAAACAGCACTCGTCGGAGCCTTCAATTCTTTTAAAAATATCCTCTTTCTCAAGTAATGTTCAAAATATGCAGTGAACTTTTCTATTATTGTGCCTCCTGAATAAATTGTAACATGGTTGTAAATCTCAGGTGCCTCTTCACCAGCAAGATGCCAAAAACAAACACTGAACCTTCTCTTCCCAGTCAGACCCACTAGCAATCAGATATAATTGAAATGCCTGAAGTCATTTAGGCCAATTGTCTGTAGCATTTCCTGCAGTTAACAGGCTGCCAAGGGCTGGAAGTGAGGCCATTTAGAATTCACTCATTTCTGACACCACGTGGCATTTGGTGGCGCAGCTCTACCCCTGGCTGTCCCTTAGGTCCAAGGTCCACAATTGAGTCACTTCATATGGCAAACAAATTCATTTATTCCCAGGAAGAGAGCTAGCTACACATTGTAACTGGTACACAGATAACAACGGTAAACATATCCTGAAAGTGTACCGCCAATATATATGTAGCAAATTTGAATGGATGTATGTATGAATGTATGTATGAATGTAGGTAGGTAGGTAGGATGTGTGTGTGGGGGTTCTAACTTACCTCGCCGCTGGTTCGCTTCCTCCCGTGCCGTGTGGGCACGCGCGCATGCGCAGTACCGAAAGCCAAGCTTCTGCGCATGTGCAGAAGCCAAAAACAGCTTCTGCACATGTGCAGAAGCCAAAAACAAGATGGCGGTGCCCATGGAACAGCACCAACAGAACCGGCTCCGTGATGTCATCACTGGTTTATTAACAGTTCTAAAGAACCAGTTAGAACCAGTAGGAACCCACCTCTGGGGTGTTTGTGTGTGTGTGTGTGTGTAGTTGGGCAGTTATAGGAATTGATTGAGTGATTGAATGAATGAATAAGATTTATTAGGGGTAGCCATCTAACTGGTATTTGTTGACTGACAACTCTCCTTAAAGGCTTAATACCCATAAGCCATAGCAACTTGCCCACTAGAGCAGTGACTTAGCAGTTTTGCAGCCATCACCTGTATCTCTTTCTTTGAGAGAGATGGGTGGTTCAAGAATATGATCAATCAATCAATCAATCAATTCTAGGAATTATTTTACTTTGTATCTTCCTCACTGTGATTTTTATGTGTGAGAGATAGAGTTTCCATTCTGTTATTGTGACAATTGCTACGTATTTTTTAAAATAAATAAATAATTATACTGTGCAACCTTTTGAGGCACATGGCTACAGGTATCAGTCCTTCTCCCCTTAGAGATAAACAAATGTCAAAATTCCAGTGCAGAAGCACTTTTTAAATTTTAAATGCTGAAATGCAAATATGGATTACTGAGTGGGGGTGAAGCTAATTTTCAGAGCTGCTCAATTTAACAGGAAAACAGCAGCTCCCAGATCAGTTTAAAAAAGTGTGGGAAAAAACGGCTGCTCAAATCAGATCACAAAATTATAATGGTCTGATAAATAAAGGAGTGAATTCAGATTCACAATAAACATTAATGATCACCAAAAATAAAAAACAAAAATGTTAGATTTAAAAAATGTATTTTCAAGTTTGCAAGTTGAATGCTCCGTTTTCATATATTTTTCATATATTTCATATATTTTCACTCAAGAGGCAAAAAATCTGAACTAGCATATGTAGAATAGAAGGATTAAATTTAACACAATCCTTATCTAACTTTTTCCTATTCCTATAGAGAACATTTTCTTTTTTATTTTTTTTTCTTTTCCTATTCCTATAGAGAATATTTTCTTTTTTTATTCCATTGTTATCCAGGACATTCCATTTTAATCAGAGGCTGGAGACTTAAGAAACGCTCTCACTTTATCTTTTGACTCCTTTCTCCCAGAATTCTCCCAGCAGTTTCCCAAAAGAATAAAGTCCCTTTTATGTGGGAGGGGAGGGGTTGAAGAATCATTCTTTAAAACCAACCTTGATTGAAATGCATTGTATGTATGATAGCTCATTTATCTGTCCCTTGTAGCTTCTTTGGGCAGTGGGATGGGAGTGGGGATATTATTGCCTGGAATAAGGTTATTACCTCATTATGTGAGGGTGTTACTAGTAGTCTTAAGAACACTATGGTGCACTTCTTCTTTAAGTCACTCTCCCTGAATCCAGAGGTGCTAGGTAACTATTGCCTGGTCTCCAAAATTCCTTTTATTATGAAGGTTATAGAGATACTGGTAGTAGTGAGGGAACAATTACTGAATACCATAAATGAAATGGATGATGTATTGTCAGTATGGGTTTGAGCTTGGGCATGCAATGGAGAAAGCTTTGGTATGATAGTTGATGTACTCTTTTCAGAGTGCACCTGTGCTGGCTCTTTTAGACTACACGGTGGCTTCCAATACCATCAGCCATGATCACCTTGTGGACCTACTTTGGAAAATATGGATTAGAACTCTGTTTTGTGCTGGTTCTACTCTTTTCTTACTGGTTAGTTAATAGTGGTATGAGGGAAGAGATTATCTTACTGGCTGGGTGCCACAAAATCAATCCTTTTTTAACAGATTAACAGAGTTGGAAGGGACCTTGTAGGTCATCTAGTCCAACCCCCTGCTCAAGCAGGAGACCCTACATCATATCTGACAAATGACAATCCAATATCTTCTTTAAAGTCTCAAGTGATGAAGCTCCCACAACTTCCGAAGGCAAGCTGTTCCATTGGTTGATTGTTCTCACTGTCAGAAAGTTCCTCCTTGTTTCTAGGTTGAATCTCTCCTTGATCAGTTTCCATCCATTATTCCTTGTCTGTCCTTCAGCTGCTTTGGAGAATAGCTTGACCCTCTTCTCTCTTTGGCAGCCCCTCAAATATTGGAATACTACTATCATGTCTCCCCTGGTCCTTCTCATCGCTAGAATATCTATGCCCAGTTCCTGCAACCACTCTTCATATGTTTTAGTCTCCAGTCCCCTGATCATCCTGGTTGCTCTCCTCTGCACTTTTTCTAGAGTCTCAATATCTTTTTTATAGTGTGGTGACCAAAACTGGATGTAATACTCTAGGTGCGGTCTAACTAAGGCTTTATAGTGTTATTAGTACCTCACTTGATCTAGATTGTATCCCTCTGTTAATGCAATTTAGGATTGCATTGGCTTTTTTGGCTGCCGCTGCACACTGCTGGTTCATGTTTAGCTGGTTGTCCATTAGGACTCCAAGATCCCCTCTCCCTTTCTTCCCTATTGTTTAATATCTATATGAAAGCAATGAGTGAAACCATATATCCTTTTACGGTTCAGTATAACAAGTATCTGTCAGGTATGAAAAATTGGGACCACACATTAATGTCCTGTTAAGATGATTACTCATACCTAGATTCTTGACCAAGAATCTAATCAACTAACAGTCCGCACTAAATTGGCACTAGATAAAAATCAAAGGAATACAAGAGAGGTTAGACTTAGACCGTTCGTGGGAACACAATGACTCTAGGCCAATTCCTCTCTTGACGCTGCCCATGGGCTTTGCCTGATTTTCTCCTACAGTATCCTGAGTTAACCCTGATGGTGAGATCTTGTCATGGAGAAAATGATAGTCTGGATGGGAGAAAACAGGATCAATTTGAATTTCTAGCAAGACAGAGTTATTGTTGATCCATAAGGATGTTTAGGCAGTTCCAGTGTTTCTTGATGGGGAAGCACTATTTCTGAAAGAGCTGGTCTGTTACTTAGGTATTCTCTTTTAAGTTTCTGCTTAAATCACAGGTAGGAGCTAATTCATTGGATCCAAGATGCAGCAACTCATATAATTTCTGACCCTTATCCATGGAAGTAAAATTACGCTAGTGCCATGGGTCCTTCTTTGCCTATCTGTTGGCATTTACTTGAATTTAATCTTTAGTCCCTTTATGGCTTGACATCAAGTTACCTTCAGAACCATATCCTCCCCTCCCAAATCAACCCAATCTACTCAATGGTGGTTGTCCACTTTAGGGAGCTTTAGGAGGCTGAAGCATGGAGGCACTGCTTTTTTGCATCAATGTCATCCCTCTGAGATTTCCTTGCAGTGGAAGTTAGATTAGCTTGACCTTTCAGAAGTACTTGAAGATGGAACTCTTCCAGATGGCATTCAAAACTTGATGATTCTGTGGGAAATGCTTTTTTTTTCCTTTTAAAAGTTTTTTCTTGCATGCTTTGTCTGATAGGAACTGGACTATGGATGTTTCAGTGATGTTTGGATTCCTGTATAGTTACTGAGAATCCTGTAGAAATGTGGCAGAGTTTAAATGTGAGAAATAAAGAGGCTGTGAAGTCAAACGTGAACCTGCCTTCACAAAAAATCTTTATCATGGTTGAATTGAGTTAATCAATTAAACATCTGTCTGAACTACATGCAGTCCAAGAGAGAAAAATAGATATCTGAGCCTGTAGTTCATGATTGGTTTGTTTTCTCAAAGTTTTCCCAAAGATTATCTGCTTTGTTTTCTTTTGGGAAAACTGCCATTTTGTATATTAGATGAAACTATCACTCCTAAGATAAACTTGAAACATCCATCAAAATGTATTACACTTATCATAAATTCTAGATGACAGTTTGCTGATTTTCTATTCATTTGATTCCTGCAGAATAGCTGGGCCCTACTGCAGTTTCTGCTCTAAAAATAATATCAATGTTTTGACATTGTCAATTATCTTTAAAATAACAAATACTAACTGTTCAGTTATCAGTGTTCAAAGTTTTCAGTATATATGTGCCTTATACAACAACATTATAAACAATAGCCACAATCAAGACAATCCCTTTATTTGCATATAGAAACCTCTGGGATCCCTCCAGGTCTTTCAAAATTTGAAATTCAATCCTATTCAGCAGTCCCAAAATGACAAACTGAACTTCACTTTGAATATTTTTTTAAAGTGGTATACCAGAAATTAAAGGGGAAAATAAATGGGATTAGCACAAGTAAATCAAATACAGAAATCAGAAACACCTCAAATTATACAGCAGATTGCAAACCTTTCTGCACTATGTGCCTTCCTCTACAGGAGATTGAATCTAGGGTTATAGTAACAAATGTGTGTGTGAGATTATCATGGTTACCTAATTACATATGTAAGCAAAAGCCCAATCATGTGAGGATATAATACCTCTTAGTGTACAAAGGCAATTAAAAGCACACCTTACAACAAAGCCACATGATGTACAATGCTCTAGCTTAGATTCCAAAAGACTACTTTTAAAAATGTATTTAAATGTCAGAAGAGAAAAGAGCAGATTCATTTCTAGTTGTGCTGAATTCCATAATTGGGGTGCAACCACTGGCCACATTGTTCTCACTGCATTGAGAGCCAGTTTGGTCTAGGGGTTAAGGCACTAGGCTAGAAAGCAGGAGACTCTTAGTTCAAGTCCCACTTTATCCTTGAAATTTAATGAGTGATTTTGGCCCAGTCACTCTCTCTCAAGCACTAGAGTTGTTGTTGTGGGGAAAATAGGAGAAGGAATGTGTATTGGATATGTTTGCTGCCTTGAATTATTTGTAAAAATAAAATTAAAAAAAAAAAGAAATACAAATTAAATAAAATTCTAAAGGGGTACCTTCAGTAGATCTTCTCTAGAGATCTCCAATAGGATGGACAAACTGTGGTTAGATCAGCCAATCCCTTATGTAATCCAGTAAAGTATAGAATAGAGTTGTTTAAAGGTAATATACAATATTATGTATTGGATCCAGGTGCTTGATGGAAACCAGTGAAGAAATTGACAAGTAAGTGTAGTACATTTCCCCACTAGCAATCAATCCCATCTGTAGCAAAGTATCTTTAGAGGTAGCCCTTTGTAGAATGCACTGAAGTGATGTTCCTCAAAATAACTGCATTTTTTCTTGGTCAGAACAATGAGTTAAAGCAACACAATTCTTAGTTTGTCTGTGAAGCATTTGGTGTCAATGTTCATGAAAACCTTATCTAATTAACACTTCTCTCCCTCCTATGAATATCTATGCCACAATCTATAAATCAAAGTCATTTGGTTTGCTGCCTTTATTAGCATATCTATCTTGATTTATGCAGATTAGATTAAAATCTGCAGAATAGCTTAATATCCATAGTTTTCAGAAGCCTAATTGTGGCTTTGTACAATTGATGCTTTTCTACAATCTATTTAACATGAAGAAATTAAAATCAAGACCAGTGAGAATGGAAGCCACAGTACAATGGTCCCACTCTCAATATTTCACACTATTCATCCAACTCTATGGTATGTGTAATGCTCTTAATCCCACATATTTCAAAGCAAAGCAAGAACATGAGTATCCACTTTCATCAACCCCACCATTCATATAATATATATGAAGAGAAAACATTGAATTGAGCACACTTATCAACCAACTTCAGTTTTCCTATAGCACTGTTGATAAAATCTTCCCACAAACATTTACAGTGTTTATTTTCTATATTTAAACTTTACTCTTTCCACCTTCTCTGTCTCTTAGACAACCAATATTATTCATTGATATCCTCTGACGTTTCAACTGTCATTTCTATTCCAGCCTCAGTTTCTTCAGTTTCTTTGCTTGAAAGGTGCAGCTTCACATTATCTAACTCTCAGGCACAAGAAATCATGAACCAAAGTTGTTCAAATGAGTGCAAGTTTATTCCATGCCATCTCTTTACAAGAAACTGAACTATTAATAGTCAAAGCAGTTCCAGTGTTTCTTGATGGGGAAGCACTATTTCTGAAAGAGCTGGTCTGTGATTTAGGGATTCTCTTTCGGGTTTCTGCTTAAATCACAGATAGGAGCTAATTCATCGAGGCCAAAATGCAGTGGTAGATATGAGTCAATGGAATTCAAGGAAGATCTCTTGTGAGCACAAAGGACTCCAAATTGATGATGCACTTGACCCTCCTTGGGCTCAGCCTTGTCACCTCCTACATCAACCTGCACATTATGATGTCTATTCTTTATTGTTATTTTTACCTGTAACCTGTTAGAAATTGCATTCTGGTAGTCTAACAGTACAGGTTTGTCACTTAGAACAATAAGCACAAGTAGAATATTCTCTAATGGATCGATAATTGTCTGACCTCTATTGTCTTTTCCCATTTCACTATATAAAAGCAGTCGATCAAAAATAAACGAATAGACCTGTATATTTGTGTGAGGCAGCTAAAATTCACTTTGACAAGGTGGTTTGCACCTTGGAGGTGATATGATTCTCCTCTTCAAGATGAAAAGTCAATGTGATTTGATTTGCCTTATGAAGATGTCTTTTTGTGTTGCCTCACAGCTTTGAATGGCAATAGCAATTACCACAAAAGGTTTCCATGTATATTTTATGCCTCTGCAGAAACCTCTTCTCGCTATTGGACATGGCAGTTGAAGTCTCAGAGGAGAGGCAAAGTAAGGCAACATGGCTGTTTTACCCTTAGAAAAGGTGGAAAAGGTACAATTCTTTGTGAAACAACTTTGAGAAGATGATGCGCACAAGCCTGATATTTTTCAAGACAAAACCATTGCTTTGTGGCAGATTTGCTGCTTTCAGGTTATCAGCTGAAAGTTAAATAAGCCACATATATGTTAGGCCTCATTCACCTGAAGATGAGAATGGACAATGATGAAAAATGTCAAAGTTTTCTCATTGCATTCATAGCTGCATAGTTAACAGTGGCTGTTTCTTGTATTTTCTTGTATTTTACAGACTTTATGAAGTCAATATGAAGCTATGCTATCATTGTAGTAAGATAAATGATACTAGGCTTTGATATAGTATTGAGAAATGTGAGTGCAAATACAAACTTATGGAAACAATTTCTTAAAGGCCAGATAATTTCAAACTTTTTTACAGTAGTTTTCAAACTAGTTTAATAAAGCTGGGGAAAGATTTTAAATATTTGAAGTGTTGCAATGTAAAATAACTCTTTATCCCAGGGGGAAGGACAACAACCTCTGGATTAAAAATAAAAAGAATCGGGTTCAAGATAGCAATAGCAATAGCAATAGCACTTAGACTTATATACTGCTTCACAGTGCTTTACAGCCCTCTCTAAGCGGTTTACAGAATCAGCATATTGCCCCTAACAATTTAGGCCCTCATTTTACCTACCTACTTCACTCTAACCACTGCACCACCAAGATGGACCTGAGTAGGAACTTCCTGACTCTTAAGGTTATCAATGAGTAGAATAGATGGCCATCTAAAACAATAAAATCTTCTTCATTGTATGCCTTCAAACAGAAGTTTGAAGGTCATCTGTTGAAGTAGTATAGTGTAGTACAGAGTTTCTGAACCTCAGTAAGTTTAAGAAGCTGGATGGGAATTCTGGGAATTGAAGTTCCCCTGTCTTAAATTTGCTGAAGTTGGTACACACTGCTCTAGTGGATCTTAGTTAGAACAGAGCTTGAGGTAGATGGCTTCTAAAATGCTAATTTCTTTACAGTGTTGAAACAATTATACCAGAACATATTTATTTACATTCCATTTTAGCATTTTCTTCTGCAACTGGAGACAAGGGGGAAACTTCGTGAAAGGCTTCACTGCACTCACACAATGGGCATATTGACTATATCCATCTATAATAATTCTAATTATTAAAAGTAAAGGCTATTATAAATGATTTGTTATGTGAACTGTTCAAGTAAATAAAAATAATTACCGCTAGTTGGAGTAATGATAAGATTTGGTCTTTGCTTCATTTTTAATATATTTGGATAGGACATATACAGTATTTCTTTATTTTTATGTACCAAAAGTTCTTTGAAATTGTCTTATTATTTTAAAGTAACTCTATAAAGATCTATGCAATTCAAAACAAAAAGGTGTTTTTGTTTTTGTTTGTTAGGCTGTATTCCCTTAAGATGCAATTTTAATATAGTACATACCAAACATAACCATAATTTATGGCATTTTTCATCATTACTATTTCTCTTTAAAGACAATAACAAATTATGAAACTCAGGGAAGGGGAATTATCATATACAGTATGGAAAATGTCAACCTTTTCACAAAAGGAACTAAATATTTTAGTCTTGGGAATAAGGCATCTTCTAACAAGTTAAGGATACAGTTCTTGATCTTTCCCAAGGCAGAAGGAATCTGATGAGTGGTCTTTACAATCAGTTATTGTCTTTAAAAGGATCCTACCTTGTATATTTTTCATTGCCTGCTGCCATATAGCCATTAATATAGTAAAAAGGAGGATAAATGTGGTTGTTGGTGGTGGTGGAAGTTGTAGTGGTGATGATGGTAAATACCACTCCTCAACTATTCTTTCTTCTAATCTAGTAGATCATTACCTTCATCAAATCAGGAATTTCAGGATTCAGATCAGACCCATGATTGTGGCGAGAGTAGATAATATCACAATAAACAAATAAATCCATCTTAAAAATATGGGATAATACATATATGTCTGGTAAATTCTTCTCAGAAACATAGAAGATAAGGCTTGGAACTAGAGCTCATCTGGTCCAACTTCCTGCACAATGAGGACTTATTACAGTATTTCCTCTAAACAGTCATCCAGACTCTGATTAAATACCTCCAATGTTGGAGAGTACCACCCAACATAGCATGTTCTATTCAGAGGTAGGTTCTAACTTACTTCACCACCGGTTTGCTTCCTCCCATGCCACGTGGCTGTGCCACATGGGTGCATGCGTGCATTGCGTGCGCGTGCATGCGCAGTGCCAAAAAATTGCAAAAAAAAAAGCCAAAAAAAGAGCCAAAAACAAGATGGTGGCGCATGCGCAGTGCCGGGAACTCAGCTTCTGTGCATGCACAGAAGAAAAAAAATCAGCAAAAAATTAAAAAAAAATTAAAAAAGAGATCCATGGACCGGCACCAACAGAACAGACTACGTGACATCACCGGCGGTTTGCTACCGGTTCGGGCGAACCGGTGCGAACCAGGAGGAACCCACCTCTGGTTCTATTGTTTCACAACATTTACACTTAGATTTGTTTTTTCTTGATGCCCAACCTAAATGTACTTCTTTCAGCCCTTTGAAGCTCAGTCAAGAAACAGACACTCCTGCGATTCCATGTAAGCTGTAACAGAAACTTGGAAATCTCTTCATGTTTCTTTCTTTACCACTTTATGCTAAACAAAATCAAGGCAGGCTAATTTTAAAATTCTTTCTCTGTTTCATTCTTCGTACTTTTTCTGCAAAAAAAGTTTCCAAATCTACTTTTAGTGGGTTTTTTTTCACATCTTTATAACCTGTACAACCAGTTATGTTATGTTATGTTATGTTATGTTATGTTATGTTATGTTATGTTGTGTTGTGTTGTGATGTACAGTATGTGATGTATGTTATGTTACGTTACGTTACGTTACGTTACGTTACATTATATATTACATTACATTACATTACTATACTACACTACACTACACTACACTATACTATATTATATTATTATATTATTATTATAACTATACTATACTATACTATACTATACTATACTATACTATACTATACTATACTATACTATACTATACTATACTATACTATACTATACTATACTATACTATACTAATTACTATACTATACTATACTATAATTAATATTTTTGCAGCAAAAAGTGACAGTTAAGTGTTATACTGTATATTCCTTCCCATCTTATCATCTCTCTGAACCCTATATTTATCTACTTTCAGACTGCTGTTTATAGTTTAGAAATAATTGTTGGAATAAAAATAATTCTTTTTCATTAGAATGGGAAAACACTGTCCAAGCCAGAACTTCTAGCAGAGAGGTCAGACTGTCCAGGATGTGGCCATGTTCAGCGCACTTCATGTGGTAACATGGGAGAAATCTTTTCTGATAGTGTTGACGCAAAGCATTTCAAGGCCACCTGCTCGCCTTTATTAATCAGATGGTGAAATGTGATTAACAAAGCAAATCACAACACCCCTCTACGATCCAACTCTTTGCTGAAGGCTGTCTATAGTCACACAGGTCTTCTAGTAATATCTGATGGACTATAGGCTGTCTACATTTTCAAGCACAACTCAATTCAGACATAGTTTTGCTTGGACTATTCTTTCCATCTCTACCTGTTGATTTTATATTACATATTAATGTTTAAAGTGTGTGTGTGTGGGAGAGACAGATTAGTGAGGAAGTGAAGTAATACCATTTTCTGGCTCATAGATATATTCAAAGAAAAGTGGTCATATTAAAGAAAAAGTGTGGTTCATTCTTTTCCTCCCCCCCCCCAGTCTTTTTGAGTCCATTGCAATGCCTACTTAGTATAGAGATTGAATGTCCTCCATGAGTTTGTCAACAAAGCTATTATTCCACCCATTGGTCAATATTTGTTCATTTTCTGCTGACTGCCTGGTGAATCAATGCATTGTACGTTGATCTTTCCTTCAAGTTCATTTTCCTGGAGACATTAATGTCTAATCTTCTGTTCATCTGCATCATGCAAACAACCTTCTTCCTAAATGCTGAAATAATAATACACCTCAGTAGGCATTCAAGGACAAAAAAGAGATGATGAAAAAATATGTTTGTCTATGTGAGTCATTTTCTTAGTTGGTACCAGCCTGTTGTTTAATCTCTCTCATTTTTTTTTCTGGAAAAGAAAACATGAGAAAAGAAAAATCTTTTAAGTATTTCACTTGAATTTTATTGAAAAGATAGTCTGACTATACAGCTAACATAAATAGAGGTATGATTCAAAGAATTTAAATAGAAGTTTGATATAAAGCTTTTCAGGTGTAATTAGTAAGAGCTGTTTTTTAATTCTTCCAGAGCAATGAAACTTATATTGAGTTTATAAGATACAGCTCATCATATAGAGTAAGCTTTCTATTTAATATAATATCTTGCGTTTTTACATAGAGCTCTTTTGTATATAAGGCACCAGTACTGGATATTGGCAGTAATAATTCCTGAGTAAATTATGAAAGAGCTTTTTTCCAACTTCATTGAAAAACATTAATTGGAAATTAAGAGAGAATTAATAACAAAGTATTTAACACATTTTTCCAGATACATATTCTCAAAAAAATTGCATAGGATAGTATTAGCTGCCAAGATGGTTGCCTATTTTTTTTATGGCCTTGCCAAAATTCAACTGAATATACCCTTAGATAGCTTTTTTTTCCTCAGTGAGAGGAATATGTTCCTCTAAACATGAACCAGTATTTCGATCTGGATCTAATTATAGTTTCAACAAGACTGAAGTTTGCCCGTCCAATAACTATTCTGTTACAATGGCTTTCTTATGCATGATCTATATCTACTATATAGGTGTAAACTTGGAGGAAAAATGCCTTAGCTTTACAGAATCCACTTGTTAAAGATTATTGCAACTGAGGGGTCCTTAGTGCTCTTTGAGCTTGGTTGGGTTTTTTCGCAAATATTTCATTACCCAAACTAGGTAATGTGCTTTCAACCCTGAGCTATAAATATTTTCTGTTGCTGCAATTCTTAAGTAGTGGCATAGATACTTATACACATTTACTTACTTGCTTGCTTATTTACTTGCTTGCTTGCTTACTTACTTACTTACTTACTTGCTTGCTTGCTTGCTTGCTTGCTTGCTTGCTTGCTTGCTTGCTTGCCTGCTTGCTTGCTTGCTTGCTTGCCTGCCTGCTTGCTTGCTTGTTTAGTTACAGACTTTCATAGGAACCTAACAAAAATCGGCTGTTTAAATTAAGAGGAAAAAAAGTAGTGCTTCTTCTGAACTAGTTTTGAAGCATGCAGGGCTTCAAAACATGTCAACTCCAGATGGTTTTTTTTTATCAAAGCAGGATGCTACTAAACCTGTAAATTATCTGTTGTAATACAAATATGTATATACTTTAAGGTAAAGTGAAGATCACACATTGGATATTTTACATAACTGATTTAGGAGCTGAACGTTAATTGAATAAACATGGTACCAAAAGTGATGTCCCTAGGGAAAGGCAAAGTGATACTTTAATGCAATTTTTCACTAGCTTCTAAAATAATTAGAAGTAAAACAATTAAGCTGTTTCACTGCAATCTGTTTTGAAATTTCTTCAGTTTCTCCTTCAGAGTTTGTGCTATCAGGAGAAGCTGAGAGGACTCTTCTACTGGAGCACTGGCTGAAGGGTTTACAGCAAGGATCCCCAATCCCTGGGGTGTGGCCCAGTACCACACCGTGGTCTATTCAGAACTGGGCCATGTGAGAGGTGGCTCATGTGCACGCACAGTTTCACTCACATGAGTGGTGGGCTGGCATGCACGCACATGCACATAGAGCTCAATTTGCAGTTGAGCTGCATGCATGCACACTGGGCTTCTTCTTGCGTGGCCTAGTTCCCCTTCTCCCCCCCCCCCCCAGCCAGGCCACAAGCTACAAAGTTTGGGAACTGCTGTTTTACAGATTTGGGCAATACTGACACTTGCATTAGGGATGGTCAGCCCCAAATCTCCAAGAGATTTGAACAATGGATGAGGAGAAAGTGAGCAACAGACATAAGTGATGTCAGGTCACCTGTGATGACCCAGGGCATGGCACAGAGATAACACAAACAGCTGGCAGTTCAAACTGGCTCTTTTAGTGCTCCAAATCTCCCCCAAACAAACCTCAAACAGCCTCTGGTCGCAATTAGTCCAGCCCAGCGCTGTCTGCACCAAGGCTGCATGGCAATAAATCCCAAATTTATCTAGCAAAACAGGAACAAAGCAAGGAGTTCAGGCAGCAAAAGATACAGATAATCAGTCCAGAACACCACACAGGAATGCAAGAATTCTTGGCAAGTTCAAACGTCAGCACACAACACTCCAGGAATTCAGTGTTTGTTCCTGACAAATGCCTCTGCCCACAGTGTCTCCTTAAGTCTCATTCCCCAGGTGTGCCTGGTGAAGCTGGGAGGGGCACTCTCCTCATGAGTTGCCTCCTCCGTCTGAGCTGATCCCACCTCCTCTGCACTCTCCAAGCCCTTGCATCAGAAGGGGGTGGTTCATGCTCTTCGGCTGAGCTCTGTTCCTGCCTGCCTGCAGGCCTTGCTAATTCCAAACAGCCTGGCCTGGATTGACTCTGCCCTTCTCCAGTTTCCTCAAAGGCTAATGGAGCTGCCCTCTCACTTGCTGTCAGTTCTTGTTCCAGCTCATCTTCCGCCGCAGAGTCAGACTCCAACAGGGGCATGGCATCACCTCTGCTCTCTACTTGCTCACAGGAGATTAAGCTGGCAGGTGCAGTGAAGGGAGGTGATGGAAAGAGTATGATGCTTCTTTGCCTCCATGTACCTGCTGGCTAAGAGCTTTGGAAGTGGATGTGCAGCAGACTCATTTGGTACATTTAGGGTAGATGGATAAATATAAGAATTTGTTTAAAATATATAGACATGTAGATAGATATGAGAGAGAAAGAGAGGGGGGAGGAGGGAGGGAGGGAGGGAGGGAGGGAGGGAGGGAGGGAGAGAGAGAGAGAGAGAGAGAGAGAGAGAGAGAGAGAGAGAGAGAGAGAGAGAGAGAGAGAGAGAGAGAGAGAGAGAGAGAGAGAGAGAGAGAGAGAGAGAGAGAGAACTAGCAGCCATAATTATTGCCAGCCTCATCCATGTGAAGGTCATCCAAAGTTGGTGGCTTCAGCAAATGTCTTGAAATTGCTTGTAGTGCATAGAGAAACTAGCCCGCCAGCCCGCCTAATGCCTCCTTGGCAGGTAGTAAAGCTTTAATAAGATGCATAATCCTTAGGGTGTTTTGCAATGAAGAAGTTAAGGAATATAAAACCAACAAACCAAGGGTGTAAAAATGCATATGAATATGAATGTGCCACCTTCAGATACATGGATTTTCATGCCAATTCAGACTATCAACTGTTCAGACTATCAGCTCGGTGGTGATGGAAAAAGTGGACCCCCTTGCAATGGGAAAGTAACACGATCTATAACTATGCTTCCAATTCTGATGCAGTTCTATTGACAACTTTATTAATCTTTCTGCCAGTAGGATGAGAAACAATGTTCCTATTTTTACATCAGGGGTGTCAAACTCACATCGTCATGGCGATGTCATGTGATGCATAGGGACTTCCCCCCCTTCACTAAACCAGGTGTGGGCGTGACCAGTGCATGTCACATCTGGCCTGTGGGCTGGGAGTTTGACAGCCCTGTTCTACATGATCCCTGACCATCACAGAAGAAGATATCAGCTAGTTTCAGGAAGAGGAATGAGTCAGACTAAAAGCTACCACTTACAACTCAGGCTGGAAACACAAGTGAAGAGCTCTTTTCCTCAGTTCAAATTATAAACTTGAATTTTCACATTCTGAAAATAATGAATTTATTCAGTTAAATAGAATATTTTGTTATAAACCTGGAATGTAAAGCCTCTGCTGGAAAATTTGGCACGGTTATCCCAGATTGTGGTGATCTTCTAGATTATCTGCAATGGAGTCTTCTCCCTACAATTTTGTGGATTTGGGCTCTACTACGTTTTGTTGTTATTTCTTTCTTTCTTTCTTTCTTTCTTTCTTTCTTTCTTTCTTTCTTTCTTTCTTTCTTTCTTTCTTTCTTTCTTTCTTTCTTTCTTTCTTTCTTTTTTAAAAAGAAAATTTGGAATGTGAAATGTGTGTGTGTGTGTGTGTGTGCGCGCGTGTGTAACATTTTTTGCTGATAAATGAAAATAAAGGGAGACTATTATAGATCTATTTTGAGCTATTATCGCAATCCAGTTAGCAGGTTGAACATATCTGTGCTTAATATAAAGGGATAGTGGGGAAGGAAGGATGTCTATGATTCTTGAAACATGATTAATATTAATCTCTGTGGCAGAACAAGCAAAAAAGATGAGGCCTGGCAAAATTCATTTTGAGACATCAAAACTGATAAAGCAGAAAATACATGCTGGTGAAGGATACCCTTTTGTCAATCTGTCAAGAAATGCACTCATTGACAATCTAAAATGCAAGGATCACCAAATAAGCTGAAATGGTTAGTAGGAGTGATTGAAGCATAATGGATGGTGATGTTTTGAGATTTATTTTATTTGAGCACATATATGCTTCTAATGGAATGTGGCTCATTTCCTTTCCTTTTAGGTGGCTACTGAATGTGAAATATGATAATATCATAGCCAGAAGCTTAAATTGAAATCAGTTGTATATGTCTATTCATTCTTTGGTCTTTGCCTTCTTCTCAGCATACAGGAACATCTTTGAAGGGGAGGAAATACTCTTTTTCCCCCTCTTCCATTATTCAGTTGTGGCTGACATCTTGATTCCCTTGCAGATACCCCTGTTCACATTCACCTGAATGCATAATCAAGGTCAATGCTTCTCAACTTCAGCAACTTTTAAGATGTGTGGACTAACTCCCAGAATCTCTGGGCAAGCATGTTGACTGAAGTATTCTGGGAGTTGAAGTTCATGCATCTTAAACCTTGTTGGGAAATCTGATCTAGCTCTTTTCCTATCATACGCAGCTACTTATATCTCCCCATTGGCTACTAATCTTTATTATCCTCTGACTTCCAGCCTGTTTGCCAGCTTACTTCCTTGCTAAAATTGATGATCCGTTTATGAAATTGATGTGTTTGTAAACCAAAAAGGAGTCAGTCTGAATCAAATCATGGTTTGAGTAGGTCTATTGACATTGATAGTGCTTAAGCAAACCATTTCAGTATTAAGCGAGAAAAACAGATATTTGAAGAAAGCATGGTAGCATTCCTTTTGCTGTATCTTCAAAAATATGTAAGTTCTTAAAGTAACAGATTTTGTAAGCCTTATTTATTTTACATGGTAGATTACATAATTAAGGAAATAATAGAAAGAAGAGCTGCAAGGTTTTTTGAAGGACATGATTCAATTTGATGGTCAAACTGTGTTATTTACATAATTTCTGTATGCGTCTTCCTTCTGATTTTCGCTTGCTTTTAATAAACTATAAGAGTTTTGTTTCTTAGAATAGAATATAAATGAATAGAAATGAATAGAATAGAATAGAATAGAATAGAATAGAATAGAATAGAATAGAATAGAATAGAATAGAATAGAATAGAATAGAATAGAATAACAGAGTTGGAAGGGAACTTGGAGGTCTTCTAGTCCAACCCCCTGCTTAGGCAGGAAACCCTACACCACTTCAGACAAATGGTTATCCAACATCTTCTTAAAAACTTCCAGTGTTGGAGCATTTACAACTTCTGGAGGCAAGCTGTTCCACTGGTTAATTGTTCTAACTGTCAGGAAATTTCTCCTTAGTTCTAAATTGCTTCTCTCCTTGATTAGTTTCCACCCATTGCTTCTTGTTCTACCCTCAGGTGCTTTGGAGAATAGGTTGACTCCCTCTTCTTTGTGGCAACCCCTGAGATATTGGAACACTGCTATCATGTCTCCCCTAGTCCTTCTTTTCATTAAACTAGACATACCCAGTTCCTGCAACCGCTCTTCATATGTTATAGTCTCCAGTCCCCTTATCATCTTTGTTGCTCTTCTCTGCACTCTTTCTAGAGTCTCAACATCCTTTTTGCATCGTGGCGACCAAAACTGAATGCAGTATTCCAAGTGTGGCCTTACCAAGGCATTATAAAGTGGCATTAACACTTCGCGTGATCTTGATTCTATCCCTCTGTTAATGCAGCCTAGAACTGTGTTGGCTTTTTTGGCAGCTGCTGCACACTGCTGGCTCATATTTAAATGGTTGTCCACTAGGACTCCAAGATCCCTCTCACAGTCACCACTATTGAGCAAGGTATCACATATACTGTACCTGTGTGTTTTGTTTTTCTTGCCTAAATGTAGAACCTTGCTTTTTTCACCACTGAATTTTGTTTTGTTAGAAAACGCTATTTGTATTGTTAGAATACACTATGCATTGAAAAGCAGCTTTTCTTTTCAATTCTAAATCTTACTCTGAGTGAAGATTGTTCTCCAGCACTTTTATTTTAATTAAAAAAATGTCTAATCTTTGAGGAGGACATAATAAGAATTTTTATATCATGGAATAATTTGTAATATTTAATTAGATGCTATAGCTAATTCTCCATAGCTGGCTGGAGAATTCTGGGAGTTGAAGTCCACAAGTCTTAAAGTTGCCAACTTTTAAGACCTCTGAAAAGAGACAGGTGAGAACTAGAGATCCAAGTCCCATTCAGCAGCTGAGGTTGGCAGTTTCCTGTAATATTATAATATGGTCTTTGCTTTATCAGGGAAAATTAGAAAACTAGATTATTCTAATCTATGAACTTTGCAGTCCACAAGTTTGAAACCTCTTAGGATCTGCTCCATATGGAACTCATCAGAAGCTATTCCTAAAACAACAGCACAGCCACAGCAAATTGGAGGGGAAAAAATAAGGCATGCCGTTTAAAGGACATTGCTGGCAATGACAAAAGATGCAAAAAGTAAGAAATGATAACTTCCACTAAAGTTATAATTGACAAAAGCTTCTAATTATAACTTATCTTCTCAGAAAAGTATACCAACTCTTTTCAGGTAGTTGTTATCTGCTTGATTCTGTCTCCCTCAAATCAACATTGTGTTTATGTCTATGATAAAATATGAAGTGTTTGGAGATTACACACACACACACAAATGCCAGTGGGGTGTATGGGTTAAGGTACTGGACTAGGAAAGGGGAGACCCAAGTTCTGACCCTTAGACATGGTAGATCTGGCTAACTTTGTGCTGGTCATTAGCAATAGCAGTAGCATTTAGGCTTATATACTGACCCACATTGCTCATTTATTTAGTGTATGGCATATTATACACGGGCTTGCAATACATAGTAACGTTTTACCTAAATTAAAGCACAATAAAATATGAATGTTAAAAAGATCTATATTCCGATACCAATGTCTAGGCCATCTAACCATTAGATGATTTATATGGGGGGAAAATCAGATAATGGACTAGTATATGCTGTCAGCTTATATAGCATTTCACAGCACTCTCTGGGATGGTTTACAATGTAAGCATTATTTGTATATTGCACCCAACAACCTGGGTTCTCATTTTATCAACCTCAGAAGGATGGAAGGTGAGTCAACCTTGAGCCCCATCAGGATCGAACTCCAGGCTGTGGGCAGAGTTTGCCTGCAATACTGCATTCTAACCACTGCACCAATGGTTGCATTCTCTCTCAGCCTTTGACTGGGATTTTTTTTTAATCAATTTACCATCCTGTATTGAAACAGTGGGTAGATTTTAATAAATATTATGAGATGAAAGATTCCCTTATTGGTCTTCATCTTGCAGTAGATTGCCTCAGGATGGTGATGATGGTGATGATGGTGATGATATACACATATAAGAGAAAGAAAAAGTGTTTTAAATGATTGATAATGTACCTTTTCTCTTTTGTGAATCCCTCAGGAAAGAAAGAAAGAAAGAAAGAAAGAAAGAAAGAAAGAAAGAAAGAAAGAAAGAAAGAAAGAAAGAAAGAAAGAAAGAAAGAAAGAAAGAAAGAAATCTCTATGCAAAATTTTGATAGAGACATATATAAAATACCAGAAACAGAACAAATGGAATTATTTCAGGAAATTTGAGAAGTTGTCCAATGAAAAATCCAATAAAGGTAATCAGATATATACATATATACATATATATTTCAATATAACATTCTCTGGCATGTTCTCTTACTAGAACATGAGCTTTAATGAAGTATCGGTACAGTTCCTACTCATCCATGACATTTGTTTCAGGTTGATTAAAAAGAGTAGAATAAGTTCTAAATGAGGCTATTCTGATGGTGATTTATTTCTGCTGAATTTGCATTAGACTCAGTTTTGGATTTTGGATGGCAAAGTTGAAATAGCAATGGATCTGGCTTGTCTGCATGACTTTTATAGATGCGTCTGACTTTGTTGACAGCTTTCCATGTTCTGAAAGTTAGTGCCAATTGTGACATTATTGTGGAACATAATGTTTTGGGAAACTATTTTTTTCTTTATGTGCTCTACAGTTGGCTTTAGCAGCTTGATAATGTTGTGATGCTTTATATTGTCCTGGAATGGATTTTGCTACATTCTAATCAGAGACATGAGAAACATTCAAAATCATTCTTCTGTTCATCAGGACAAATTTTTCAGGTGTTCTAAAATACTGCATCAGTATTATAATTTTCTCATGAGATTAGAATAGTCAACATTCATAACCTGCAAAACTAATTTATCTACTGGGATGAAAAGCTTATACAGTCTGTGTAAACCATGACTTATTCTGAACAGACTGACTAAATTCGTTGAATCATTTCCATCTGACATCTGGCCCAGCTATAGGCAGAAACAATTTTAGTTAGTAGGAATTCCATCTCTGTCAATCCTCCCACACCTCTCATTACATTTAGACTCTCTGCAGAAATTGATTTTAATTTTCTTATAGAATTTCTTTAATTTTCTTATTTCATTTTGTTGGTTGGGGCCCATTGTTCAAGTCTGTTGAGATCTTTTTGGATCCTGAGCTTGTCTTCTGGGGTGTTGGTTATTCTTGCCAGCTTAGTGTCATCTTCAAATTTGATGAGTTCCCCTTCTATTCCCTCATCTAAGTCATTTATGAAGATTTTGAAGAGTACTGGGTCTAATATTTGATATTTGAAGCTGAATCAGTAGGTGTCATGAACAACTGATGACCCTCAACTCTGTATTCAATATTTTAAAAACTATGACAAGTGTCTCTTCTAAGTAACTTTCCAAGGGTGATGTTTTTCTGTAGTGCAATTGGTTGAAATGTTACTATAGGCATAGGTTAGTTTACTTATAGTATTATACATATAGTATAGTTTATTTATAGTATTATACTGTAATAGTTACAGTACTATAACCTGTATAAACAATTTCCACTGTTTTGAATGGAGAAATCATTCAAAAATAGTGCATTTTCAATTATTTTTAAGAATTTTTTGAGCTTTTATTTTTCTATGTTCTTCATTTGTATGAAATTATTTGAACCTTACAGATTAATCAGTTAATAAAAAGAAATAAGAGGTATGACATTTGTCAGAGGTATTTACCTATTTTAGTGAGAAAGTGAACCCACATATGTACTGTAGAATTGTATCCTATAGATCAGGAGTCCCCAACTCTGATACGCAGAGCAATATTGGTCCTCAGCCTGTTGGGAACTGGGCCATGCAAGCAGTAGGCAAGCGGTGTGTGAAGCTTCATTTGTGCAAGTGGCATGTGTGCACACAAAACCATCCCCTCCCCTCCTGCCACCACCATTGCTGCCAGTCTGTGGAGCCAGAAAGATTGGGGACTGCTGCTATAGATACGTACAATATCTTCAGTTGTATAACGTTACAGAACCAGCCTGGTATAATGATGAAGGTGCACTCTAGAAACCAGGACACCATGATTTCTAACCCTCCCCTGAGTATGAAAACTGGCTGGATGGCTGTGGCCAGTTACTCCCTCTCAGCCCAAAATAATAGAAAATAATCTATTTACCTTTTCTTCTCACAGATGCCACTATGCCTTTCATATTAAAAGCTTTGCTGCAATTGGACCATAAAGGAGGTCGGGCAAATTTAATTTTGGGATGTACTCTAGCTTTTTCTAGCTTTCTACTCTTTTTAGCAGATTTCAGAAACACCAAATGAAAAAAAAAGACTAATCTAATGTCTTAGATTAGATTAGACATTAGATTGGGCTTAGAAAGCTTAGAACTACGTCGCATTCGGCACAACCTAAGCATAACTCATAAAATTATCTGCTACAACGTCCTTCCTGTCAATGACTACTTCAGCTTCAACCACAACAATACACGAGCACATAACAGATACAAACTCAAAGTGAACCGCTCCAAACTTGACTGTAGAAAATACGACTTTAGCAACAGAGTGGTAAATGCCTGGAACTCACTACCTGACTCTGTGGTTTCGTCACCAAACCCCCAAAACTTTACCCTTAGACTGTCCACTGTTGACCTCACCTGATTCCTAAGAGGTCAGTAAGGGGCGTGCATAAGTGCACCAGCGTGCCTACCATCCCTGTCCTAATGTTCCCGCTTATCAGTACCCATCTTATGTATACAAACAATGTTTTATCTATGTATATTACCAACATGTACTTGACAAAATAAACAAGCAAACAAACAAACAATTAAAGACATTACTTTTAGGTATTTACTTTGTACCATTGTGTGTTTTGATTTCATATCAGTGATAGCATGCTTCTTCCTGAAATTTCACTTTAGAAAGTGCAGTGAAGAAATAATGCTGTAAATTATCTTTCTAAAATTATCTAGCTTAAATACATTCATTCTTAATTATTAACATTAGCAGGCTGAGATTGAATATGATATAATGATATCTGGGGTACTTCATCATGTCCTTGAGTCCATCTGCTACCGTACAATTCCCCCTTCAAAAGTATGATTATTTTCTAAATTACTTCAGATATATAGCCCTGACTTTCAATCCAACAAGGACATCCAAGGTGCAGGAATTAGTGATAGTGCTTTTCAAGTGTTTTTCTTTTCAGGTATTAAGTTTCCAAGCCTCTGCATTCAAGTCTAAATTGATATTTGGATTATTTTATTCAAAGTAGTTTGCATGAGTATCAAGGATTAAAAATCAATATCCACACTCTATATTGCATTCTATTTGAGAAAGATATTTTAGCTATTTTCCAGGTTTTTTTATGCTGTTAGAATAGGCATCCACAGAGGAAACAAGAGGATAAATGGCAACATGTGCCATGATCTAACCATGTAAATGACATAACCTAGATACTTTTGTCAGACATTATGCCATCATTGTGGTATACCATGGACTGTGCTATTTATCAGCACTTACTTCCTCCCTCCCTCTTTCCTATATTCTACTATACTCAATACATGTTATCATGGATGGATATTAGAGGTCATCTTTTTGCAGCCCATATAAACATTTCTTCAAGTGATCATTCCATGTAGCTTGAAAATGTAAACTACTGTAAGACTTAAGAACCAGCTGATAGTTTGACCAGAAATTCAGTGTGCATATATGAAAAACTTTTAGAGACTTTTCTGTTTTGGTGTTTTATGGAGACACAATAATTATTAAATTAGGCGAATGCTTGTGTGTTGGAATGATTTCTCTGACATCGTTATCTGAGTTGACAAAGTTAAAAAAAATATAAGATGATACCGTTAGGAGATGGTTATATATCTCTACGACAGGTACTTTGATCACAATCTAACTGTAGGAAATTGCCCAATAGCTCAAAAGAAGCAATCTCTGAACATGTGTTGTCATGGCATGACATCCATTATGCTAAGTCTCTAAATTACATCACCCAGGAGAAGTCAAGCAACGATACTGCAAACAAGCATTCTTAGTCGAAGGGGTTTGCATTCTTAATCCAAGCTCAGATTTATTGCACTTCTTCTTGGAACACACTGATAAACCCAAAGCCCTGACAAATGCTTATTCCATGGCAAGCTGTTGTTCAAGTTCAGCATAAAATATTTTTTTTCCTTTAAAAAAAGGCTCTGTGTATGGGGTTTTTTTGTTGTTGTTCTGCTGAGCAGACTCTTCCGTAGATAAATTCTGCAATATAGCCTGTGGAGTATTAAACTGCAGGATATGCAGCAAGTACTTTCAGCGTGGGACAAAAGAGAATGAGAGTATTTTAGTTTCATGAAAGCGTTTCTAGTAATATGCCTTGTGTATTCCGCTCGGGAAGAGTTATTCCTTTATTATATAAAAAACATACTGTCCACTGGATTTTACACAGGCTCCCAAGTCCTTTGAAGACTGGGGAAGTACTGTCCCCTTTTTTCATACAGGTCACTTTCAGTCGGAGTGTGAATTTGATGGCAAGAGAGAAATGCCTTCTCTCCTAGGTAGTGTAAAGGAAAGCTTTCATGCTGATGTCATCACTCTTTTTCTGCATTTTGTGGGCACTGACATCAAGTCAAAAGCATTCTTCCTTCTTCAGCGAGAATGAAAGAGGAGCTGAATAGCTGTCTTATGCATTGCCTAGAATGACAAGTCAGTGACTCAGACTAAGGAGACTCAGGGCAAATATTGAATAGCAAACGTGGTTGCCTGCATTTGCTTTTGCATTTGTGCCCAGTGTTGTAGAGGTCATTGTCAGAATGATCATAAGATTCAGCGGTGAATAGTTTTCCTACAGGCTTTGATTGTCCTTTGGTCTACTTTTTTCTCAGTATTTTAGAACAGTTTCTCTTTGCAATATTTCTTTTGGAAAACCAAACAACAAATAGCACGATGCTATACAAATGACAATAATTTGACATGATACCTGGATGTTTTGAATCGAGGGTAATCATATGTGAAAGTATCACTTATCTTTCATGGGGAATTACCTACTGTCTTTTCTTTCTTATAATTGAGATGTGTGAAAGCAGAAGGAAGTATAATACACACCTTCCCTTTTCTAAATAGTAATACTGAACTCTACTCTCAAATCTTTGATGTACTCTAATTTCTGATATGAATCTACCAGTATTCACTCTGATTGATCATCAGTTGGGTAAAAACAATATTACTTAAGTTAAAAGAAGTCTTTATTGATATGGATCAATTTATTTGCTCAACATATAGGTGATTACAGAATGTGCTCATATTTAGAAATTGGAAGTAAGTAAAAATAAAGACTGCCATATTAAGTCTGTAAACCTACCCACTTACTTGGAAGTAACTCCAATTGTACTCAGTCTTATATGGGTAGCTCTTTTTCTAATAAAAGTCATAGTCAAATATGAACCTTTGAAAACAGACAGGTAATGTATGCCAATAAATTGAAAGCCATTTATTATGGCACTGCTATGTCCAAAAACAAGTTAAGAAAGGAAGGAGAAAAACTAGTTTTAATGTAAAGAGTACAATGTTGTGATAAATTTCTCAGTGCAATTGTATTTTGCAAATGGTGTGTTTTTAGGTAGTTCATTATACCTCCGGATGAATGCTTTTCATGTGGATGATTTTCCTTTTTCATAAGGAAGAAGTGTTTTTCACACAAATGATGAGTGCTATTGATCTTTTCCAGCAATTTACACTGGAAAATGAGTGCTATGCCAACATATGTCTTAAATCCATTGTTCTGGATTTACAGGAAATCAAGAAACTCATGCAATCAAAAACCTGAAGTAATGTCAACTTCTATTATATTTGACATTTTGAGCTCATGGACCTTTAAGTCCATTCTTGACCATTACTGTCAATTTTACTTTGCTAGAGAACATTAACTGTGTTTTTGTTGAGCATATCTAACAATGATCTGATAAAGCATGGCATATCCAGGCTGATAACTTAGCATTTTCATACTTAAACATGCATATTCATACTTGCATCCATATATGCTTGCACATATATACCAATACACACATATAAAGATACATATTTTCAACCAAATGGGTTCCTATTGTTATGGTTTTCCTCTGCTTAAAACGGAACAGCAATTCATAAATTCATGGTGTTCTCAAGGATGAAATATTTTCTCTTTGGATCAGCGAGGAAATGAGATTGTGCTCAAAAATAGCATATTTAAGGATTCTAATTTGAGATTCTAAATCTTTAAGAGTCTCATTGAATGTTATAAAATAAGAGGAAACTTTATTGTGAAAACTGAGCAACGTGCTCTTTAACAGTAGATTTATATTAATGGAGAATATTCCCATGCAGAATTTAAGAGTAAGTTTTTGACTATGTTAGAGTCTGTCTGTCTGTCTGTCTGTCTGTCTGTCTGTCTGTGTCTTCTATCTACCTATCTACCTACCTACCTACCTACCTATCTACCTACCTACCTATCTCTATTCCTTTCACCTTAAGAAATAAATATATATATATTGAAGCTGGCCTATATAGTGTCATGGAGAAAAACAATTCACTAGAATATGATCCAAAGCAATGAAGATCCGAAGCAGAGTTTCTTTATTAAACTCCCCTATAACAATGATCACTAGGCTCCTAGCCAAGCTGGTTGACAGCCCTGACAATAGTTTGACCAAAGATTATATAAGATACAGAAAACCTATTTGAACAATCAAAAATTATTGATAAAATTTGCATGGGTAAGAAAATCCCCCAATTTTATACTTATAATAATCACTCAAATCCAGATCATGAGTCTGGAACCATAGTCTTGCTTTTATCCTTTTACAATACTCCTTGCCTAACATTTTTTACACCTCATTATCTGGCTGCTTCTTCCTTCATCAGAGTCATTTTAAACTAAGTTATAATATCAAAGGAAAATATATTCAGATGGCATGATATACCAACAAAGTTCAGAATCATGGGAAATTTGGTGTTCCCTTGATATTTTTAAAAGCAACATTGGATTTTGAAAAAGCAGCATAGAAAGAGTATTGATACTTTTAAAATTTGGTATTGGTCAAAATCTCTGAAAATACCATGAATTGCTAAAAAAAAAAAGTAGGGGGATCATTGAGCAAATAAATCCAGAATGACAAGCTCAAATTATTCTACTTTGGACATATTATGTGAAGGCATCTGAAGGAGACTGTATTGCTGGAAAGTTGAAAGAAAAGAAAAGGATGAGCAGCAGTAGAGGTGGCTAGATTCAGTCACAGTGGTAAAGTGTTTACCATTGGAAAATTTGATGGATCAAGTTAGGACAGTTAGGACAGATTGTCATGAAGAAAATCTATTTAAGCAATCACTAAAAACTGATACCAACATGATGACACATAATGAATAAATCATGGTATCAGAAGGCATCCTGAATACCAACCATTGTCTTAATTCTTTGCCTTTTTTCTACTGTCACAAGAAACATTATTCAAGCATAAAGATCAAAGTTCTAACTAAGAATTCCAACATTTCAACTCCATAGTAGGGATAAGGTAACTGGGAGGGGCAGCTCATAGACATTCATTCTAACCAAATGCTGTTTTGCTGAGCATGAAGCAAAACTAAACAGTTTAACACCAGTTTAACTTTTCTCTCTCTTTTCTACTGCTGAATTTTCACATATCCTTTCAAGCTATGATTTGCTTACCATGGCTTATCCAACAATCAGAGTTGACTGACTTCACATTGGATGTTAATCAAAAACCAAAGATGACCTATATGGAAAGTAAAAATCTGCAGCGTGATCAACTTCATTCTCTGGAATTTTAAAGATCCATCTCCTTGTTCTGTAAGTCTCAAAATTATGGGAAGCTGGAGAGATGTCTGGAGAAGAGGAGATCAATTTATTTTCCAAAGAACCAGAAGGCAAGACAAGAAACTATGGATGAAACTAATCAAGGAGAGAAGCAACCTGGAATTATAGAGAAACTTCCTAACAGTGGAGACAATTAACCAGTAAGAACAGCTTGCTTCAGAAGTTGTAGGTGCTTCATCACTGGAGGATTTTAAGAAAACACTGGACAACCACTTATCTGAAATGGTATAGGGTCCTCTTCTCGAGAAGAGGGTTGGACTAGAAGGCCTCCAAGGTCCCTTCTGGCTCTATTCTGATTTATTTATTGATTGATTGATTGATATTTGATGGCAGTGTATCTATGGCTGGAGGATATCTGAATAGAGTACTGAATATGCTTGGACTCTCTGTGTTTTCAAGAGAATACCTGATTAGCCACATCAGAGATTTCTATCTCTCCTTAGTATACATTACTAGCAGAAAATAATCAGTATGTGTTTAAAATCAGTTTGACTGGTGAAATTCTAATGATATATTTCAAATGAAGTTGTGAGCCAGGTAGTCTAGTCTGTGTCTCTGTACTGTCACTCTGTTTACCCATCTGTCAGTTCAATATCTTGAGCTGCATCCATCAGTACTGAATTAACTAACTTAAAAGTCAATGGATTCAGTATGTAATGGCTGGTATTCTGCACCTGCTGAACAAACACACCAGACTTTAAGTTTCTGCTTTCTTTGGAGTATTGGGTATTGCTTGGCAGTGAAGAGAAAAGCCTCAGGTTCACAATAAATCCATCCATGCTGTCTTGTGCTGGAATCACTAATTCACTAGGACTTTCTTATGTCCATTTGAGGGTCATTCATTTTCTGAATTGCTCAGCCCATCACACGGAGACATGCACTCTCTGCCTTCTGGAAGCAGTCTAGCGAATGTGCGCTTCATTAATTTCCATGCCCTGTGTTGAAAATTATTCAAAATGTTTTCCATTAAAATTCAAGGTTCGTATTGGCACACCTTCCATGTAGCAATGCTGCAAATTAAACTCACTTGTGCATTGGGAAAGGTGCCAGTGCAATCATAGTATATTGCTTAATTAATGGAATGATGTCCTGGATTTAAGCAAACCAATTCCCTGCCTGCCTCAGTGTGTTTTCTAGCCACCATTTTTCAACAAATGGAATTACTATTCTCCCAGATAGGCCCCCTGAAATCGTACTGCTGGGCTAATTTACAGTGCGAATAGAAAATGAGATAAAAATGTATTATTAAATTATACTAATATACTTTAAGATGATTTATTCTTCTGCAGATACACTAAGTAATACACAGCATAACACACCAGCTTAATGTTTTCTTGTCTGCTACCATAAGGCTGTATTCCATATTTGATTGGACATCTATCATGAGCACATCAATCTTTTCTCCACCTTTAATTTTAATAAATTTGTATTAAATGTGGCTTTATTTTCTATGCACTCTTATCTCCTTAAGATAGGGGTTTGCAGCTTCCATCTTCGAGGTCTGGACATGGATTTATGCTGCTTATTAAAGACTATGCTGCAAAGACAGATGGGTGTAGCATCCATATTGGGGGAATCAGCTTAAGCTCAATTTTGAAATTCCTGAAATTTCTACCCGCACACAACAGTACCACATTTTGATAGTACCTACTTTGGCTTGTGCATATGTGGGTTACATATGTAAGGCTCATGAAAACAATGATAGCAAGCCATATCTGAACATGCGAGTGCAGGGCCATAGAGTTTGGGGGTTTTCCCATTAAAAAAGCGTATCAAATAGATTTTGTTCCTGTTTCCCAACTGTGTTCTATTACACTGAAATGTAAGAAGAACCTTTTGTTATACTTCTGCAGGCGGGAAATAATTTGAAAGCAACAATACTGACAAAAATGCAATCTATTTTTTTTTAAGGAAAGGAATACCCATGATTTAGCTTAACATTCCAACAGATAGCTCATAATGAATTGTTTTGAAAAGAGGTATGCAATATGATATAATTCTGTAAAGTTATTCTATAACATGTAGTATCCCTCTTTTCAAAACATTGAATGTCTCCTTAGCTTAACCTGAATAAATGTCAGCTGAGTTTCCCTCTCCCTCTCCCTCTCTCCCCCCCTCTCCAAATGGAAATGCAAATACGAATAGATGGAGGCTTATTTTTTTAACTGTGGAAAATAATCAAGTTGAAATAAACCAACTGAGCGAGAACACCCAGTCCCTACTTTGAAACAAACCCTTATTGTATCTTATATATCTGTGTTAAATCAGTGTGATGATCCTACTTTAATGTTCATAATATGCCAAAGGATCACCAATATGCACAGCCAACTTTATGGTCTGTCCTGATAATTTGCAGAGTTAGGATGGAGTGAGACAGGGTTCGTTTATCTCCATTGCTACTTTGATTCAACACTAGGGCTTTTTGGCATGCTTAAAAGCTATTTCTTTTCCACTTCGCTGGATAGAAGGGGTACTTTTGTTGAAACTTCATCAAAGCAAAGCACCCCCTTGAAGCTTTGAATGGCCTTGCAGATAGGCAGGTGATTGTGTTGGGAGTCACTTTATCTCTATCTATGAAACCAGGTCCTTCTGTTGTCACTGAGGGCTAACTTAGCTAGAGAATTACCAGAGGGGGAAAAAAAACGTGTCAATCTTATTGAAACTACCTTTTCCCCCCCAGTTAGAAACTTCTTCATTTTCTTTTAGAATACGGTTAAGTATCTCTTAGTGGCAAATTCAGCAAGCATTTGTACAGTTGTATTTGTTGGTTTATGCATCTGTATTTGTACAGTTGTATTTGTTGGTTTATGCATCTGCAGGAACATCTAATCTGGTTCTTAAAGCTCTGCAGATCTTCTTTTTGGAAACATTAAAGCCTCAACATCTTCCAGTCCTGCACAGGCACTTTAGAGCACATGTTTGCTCTCACACTTTCCAAAACACTTCTTTTGAAGGATTTGCACAGTCCAGTTGGGATATGTATCTCTAAGAAACTTACCTTATTTCACATGTTCTTAATAGAGTGAGAGCATTTTGTCTTGGGGTGCTAGGAACAAGAGCAGTCATGGCTAGAATTACTGACAGGTAGCTAACTAAACGCTGACAGCAGCATAATCGGTTTTCTGCCAATGCATTCATCACCTTGGGCTGTGCTCCCTTCCTGTCTCACAAGCTTGTAAATGACACATGACCTCGTTCTTTTCCCAGGCAGAGCAAAGCAAAGGGACATGATGGAGCATGAAAAGGGAAAAATAGACTTCCACTAAATTCTTTTTAAAAGATATCTTTAAAAAATAATTGGTTTTTTTCTTACCGAACATCTCACTGTAGCTCATTTTGGGTTGCACTGCCAAATTCTGTTGAAAAAGAGGGAAAACAGAGAGATCTAATTGTTTATATGGTGTTTATCTCTCATAAGATAAATATCTTATGGTCTCGGTGTCATAATAAGAGGAACCTCTGTTTCAGTCTGGATTCTGGTCTCTCATAGAATTGACAAATTTACTTTCTTTCAAGTTTGCCTAGATTTTAGAGCAACTTTAACTGGCTACTTCCATAACAATCCTGTAAATTGGTCAATGTACTCTATCCAGAAGATAGTTTCCACACATTTTTTGCTTTCTAAAGATATATCTGATAGACTGTCTCCTGATGCACTGGGACGTGTTAAATGGCACTGTATATACCAGCAATGCAAGTGTAAATTCCTAATAACTGATTACTAGTGGCTTCCATCTCCACCCTTTCTTTGTCATTCAGTAGAACGTGAATGATAGAATTTATTATACAAGAATGTCAAGAAGCAAAGCAGCAGCATCTGTACTAAACTTTTCAATATCCATCATTTGCGTTTATGAAGTAGAATCCTTTCCTTAGAACTTAATGAGTTTTGAAAATATTAGACCTACTCACCTTGGAATTCTTATCACTTTATCCTAGGAATTATATTACTTCCATAGCCAATAGAGGTATGTAAAATGGTAACATTTATTATTTAAATTTAAATTTTCTTTATAATGTTTATTCTAATCTTCAAAACCATAATCATAACATTATTATTTTTCTAATTCCCACAAAAAAGTCAGTAAGTGATTTTCAATCATCATTAAATTTAGATACTGTCCTATTTTTAATGAAAGCCATCAATTCAGCCATCTCAGCAAAGTTCCATCATGTTCACTATCCATTCCTCCATTATGGGTAAAGTCAGATCTTTCAACCTTGCACAGAATAGTCATAGTTTGCATGGAAAACAAAGTCCCATATTTTATTTTCCAGGTACTTATCTGTCAATCCCAAATGAAAAGACTCTATTTTCAATTGTATATGAGCCTTTAAAGTCTTCTGTATTATTGTATATTGTTCAGTTCAAATTTTCTGGGTTTTTTTTACATGTCCAACAAGCATAATAAAATGTCCCTTCTTGTTGATTACATTTCCAGTAATTATAATTCCAATAGGTTTGAAGACCCTTTATACATTCTAGATAGATTTTCCAGGGTACCAACAATATATCATTTAATAAAAAATATATTTAAGACTACAGTGGTACCTCAGTACTCAGTGTTCATTCGTTCTGGGAGGTGCCATGAGTACTGAAAAGGACGAGTCCCAAACAGATTACATTACCTTTGTTTTGGCTGGGAAGAACTTTCTGTCTGTCCCTTTTCCTATGTAAGGAACCCTCCCAGCATGGCTGACTTCCTGTCCTCCCTGTATGGGTGTCCCCCTCTTTTGCAACAATCTTCCCAGCATGGCTGACTTCCTGTGTATTCTCTGTAGATGTTCCTTTCTTCCTATCACAGTGCATCAAGTACTAAACAAATGCCAAGTACTGGGACAACATTTTCATGCATCAAATACCTAATTCAATGAGTTTTGAATCAATCGAATATCAAGGTTTCACTGTATTACATAGTGTAAATTTCAATCCTTTCAACCACACATCCTCCCACTGATCCATTATAAATTGTAACCAAAGCTTTTAAGCCATTTTATAATTATTAATATTTAAAATAGGCCATTGACCCTGGGAGAGTAGTTAAGATTCCCTATTCCACTTCATTTTGCTTCAAGTAAAGTCACCCAAATCTGTTTTCATTTTCAATGCAATAGAAATAAAAAGAATTCCTTTGTCCACAGTGCAATTTTAGAAAACATATAAAATGAACAATAGTTCACATGCTATATTTCATGTCTGCATATCCATTATTAAGTGACAATTTCTCATAGGTGCAAAATATGTCCAAATCTATAATTAATAGTAAACACTAAAATCTGTGGAATAGTAATTGAAATTAATCGGTTTACAGAATGAACAGTGACTCTACAGTTTTGAGCAAGTTCTTTTCAGTCACAACTACAGATGGTCCTTGTCTTATGACCACAATTGAACCCAAAATTTCTGTTGCTAAGCAAGACAGTTGTTAATTGAGTTTTAGTCCATTTTATGACCTTTCTTGCCACAGTTGTTAAGCTAATCATTCTAGTGGTTAAGTTAGTAACACAGTTGTTAAGTGAATTTGACTTCCCTATTGACTTTGCTTCAGCAGTAAAATCTGCTTACCTTCCCTACCAGTTCACACTTTTCACTCTGTTGCACACACTTTTTCACCCTCTACACATGTGCAGAAGGCTTTGCGTATGCGCAGAGGGTTAAAAACATGAAAATGGCGATGTCCGGGTGGGTGGGCGGAGCCTTGCACTGCCGCCGCTACTGGTTCTCTGAACCACCAGCGGCCACCGCTACCAGCCAAACCGGTAGCATTTCACCCCTGCTTTGCTTGCAAAAAATGATCACATGACCCTGGGACACTGAAATTCATAAATATGAGTCGGTTGTCAACCATCTCAGTTTTGATCATGTGACCATGGGGATGCTGCAATGGTTGTAAGTGTGAAAATGGTCATACATCACTTTTTTTCCAGTGCCATTTTAACTTTGAATGGTCACTAAATGAACTGTTGTAAGTTGAGGACTACCTGAATATCCAGTGATTTTCCAAATATAAATATGCCATTCATTTCCAAGATATTGCCTTAAGAGCAACCAGGATGATAAAGGGTCTGGAAAATAAAACATACAAAGAGCGGTTGCAGGAACTGAGCTTGGACAGTCTAGCGAAGAAAAGGACCAAGGGTGACATGATAGCAGTGTTCCAATACTTGAGGGGATGCCACAGAGAGGAAGGGGTCAGGCTGTTCTCTATGGCACCAGAAAGCCAAACAAGGAATAATGGATGGAAGCTGACCAAGGAGAGATTCAATCTGGAAGTGAGGAGAAACTTTCTGACAGTGAGAGCAATCAACCAGTGAAACAGCTTGCCAGCGGAGGTTGTGAGAGCCCCAACACTTGCGACCTTCAAGGAGAGACTGGACTGCCATCTGTCTCAAATGGTGTAGGAACTCCTGCTTGAGCAGGGGGTTGGACTAGATGACCTACAAGGTCCCTTCCAAGTTCCAACTCTAATAATAAATCTAAAATCTAAATTAGTAAGCTTCAAGCAGAAATACAACAAATCAGTTTGGAGGAAGTAACTCTGGATGGATTGTTGACATATTGAAATTCTGCTGGACCTACTTAATACAGTACCAGAATTTTGAGAGAGCACTATACTTTGCATCACTATGTCCTATCTAGTGATCGGAGGAAAGTCATTTTCCTCCCCAGCCCAGAGTTGATCAAAACTACTGAAGCAAATTATGGGTACACAAACCCATAAGGACTCTTAGTAAAAACTATTATCTATGAATTATAATTGTCTTGGAGTACTGGAAGTTGTGTAAGGCCAACAATGTCCTGTCTATGGAATCTTTCCCTCTGTAGTATTCCAGGCCTTTCTGGGTAATTTCCTCATGATTTCTGTGATTTAATTAAAAGTAACTGGCACACAGTTAAAACTTTTTCAATGTTCATTTAGTTCAGTTGGTCTAATAGCACATTAATCTCTTGAGAGATGCTACTTGAGATAAAATGCTTTGTCAAACCGTGTTGCTTAAGTCATAAATGAATATAATAGTGAAAGCACTCAAAAGTAAGTTAGTAATGTTCTCTTTCCTAAATGAGGTAGACCATTAGCTTAATCATTCCCCTGGAGATAAGTGGAAAGACCATGTTTTCCTACAGAAAATTGTATAAACAAAACTCTTGTCACTATGTATGAATTTTTATGCTCTCTAGATCATACATAAATCTTCTGAATTTTAAAGTATAGTCTAAGTGCTTTATATAACTTCACTGTCTATGGCACAGAGTAGAAGAAAAGGTACAATTAATCTTTCCTTTTTTCCAATTCATGATCTTTGTAATTTTATCTGAAGAGGTGATTAATACTTACAAGTACATAGCAGTAGCAGTAGAAGTAAATAAATTTAGTGTGCCCTTATAACTATGTGCAGTACAGGAAAATAAACAATTATGCACAATATAAATCTTACACTGCTTTTTTTCCTGTTCCTCTGTACCATTAAATATCAAAATAGAACTATATTAAGAATCATGCAGACTTTTACAGGATTCCACCGATTCTTATGAAAGCTCAAGGGTGTCCTCATTTAAGACAATTACAATTTTATTTGTCTGAAAATATGGTAGTTCACAAAATCTAAAACAATATACCAGCACTATTACAATCTTTTTTGAAATGAAGGAGACAGGAATCACTCCTGATTCTTATGCAGATCAGATAAAATTTGGGAGAATATAAAGAAGTGGAAGAACACGCTTTTAATTTTATTTTTGATGGCTAGATTTTTTTAAAAAAAATAACTTGTGATTCCAGACTAAGATTATAGTGAAGGTTTCTGCTTGTTCAGAAATAGCATTGCTTCAGTGCTTTTATTCCTTTATTGCAACATTTCTGAATTCTGAAACTACAGGTAGTCCTCGACATAAGACCACAATCGAGCCCAAAATTTCTGCTGCTAAGTGAGACAGCTGTTAAGTATTTTTCCCCATTTTACAACCTTTCTTGCCATAATTGTTAAGTGAATCAGTGTAGTTGTTAAATTAGTAACACGGTTGTAACTGAATCTGACTTTCCCATTGACTTTGCTTCTCAGAAGGTCACAAAACATGATCACATCACCCCAGAACACTGCAACCGTAATAAATATGAGTCAGTTACCAAGCATCTGAATTTTTTTGATTACATATCCATGGGGATGCTGCAATGGTTGTGTGTGTGAATAACAGCCATAAGTCACTTTTTTCCTGTGCTGTTGATACTTTGAATGATCACTAAACAAATTGTTGTCAATTGAGGACTAACTGTATACCCTTCTCCTCATCCTCTCTCATACACAAACACAATATTTGAATACCTAAACCAGTGATGGCGAACCTTTTTTTCCTTGGGTGCCGAAAGTGCGTGTGCGTGTGCCAACACCCATAATTCAATGCCCTCACGTGCCACGCCCCCCCTGACCCTGCACATGACCCCCATTTCCCAACTTCCAATGGGCCCGGTAGGCCCGTTTTTCACCCTCTCCAGGCTCCAGAGGCTTTCCTGGAGCCTGGGGAGGGCGAAAATGATCTCCCCCTCCCCTCTGGAGGCAGAAAACCCCCACCCAGAGCCTCTGCCTGAGCCGAAAATCAGCTGGCCGGCGTGCACATGCATGCTGGAGCTGAGCTAGGGCAATGGCTCGTATGCCAGTACATATGGCTCTGCGTGCCACCCGTGCCATAGGTTCACCATCACAGACCTAAGCACTAACATGAAAATAAAAAAAATTAATTAAGAAAGTTTGGAGTTATAGGGGATATTACATAATTTTTAGTTGATATTAGGGTAATGGAAAGTAGGAGAGATATAGCCCCGTGATCCCTAATCCTTCCAGGTTTCCAGAATGATAGCAAATCTTTTCTTCCAGAAGTCCACTCCCAGTTCCAGCAATGGAGATAATAAGGGCTTTCCTAGCATTTCACTCATCTTTTTTATCCTTTCTCTTTTTTGCCATCCTATTCTATACCATGCCATGCAGATTTATTGATCTGAGAAGACACTGACTGCTTCTGTTTAGCTCAGTGTCAGATCCCAGCTTCAGTGAGAGTCATGTAATTTGCAAACAGGTAGTGAAGTATTAGCTTCTGCAGAACCTTTTGAGACACAAAGAAAACACACCTTTACCTTCACTTGTGACAGTCAAACAGCTGATTTTTTTTCTTCAAAACTAGAGCAATTACATTTTCACTCCAGTGAAGAAGTGGGGTTTGAAATTGATTTGTTTGTTCTGTCTTTCTCCTTTTCATTTGAAATGCTACTGCACACAACAGGAGGTTTTGTTTCTCTAATATGCCATAGTCAGACCACCTTAAAAATGAACATATTAGTGCAGTGATGGCGAACCTTTTAGACACCGAGTGCCCAAACTGTGTGTGTGCATGCCCAAACTGAAAGGTGTGCGTGTATGGGCATGCGCGCAGGCACGCGCAGGCATGCACAGACATGGTGCATGTGCAGCAGAGACCCAAAGACCAGCTGGCTGGCAGGAGGTGGGGCATCCTAACACCTGTAGCACGGCAAGAGGTAAGATATTTTTCTTTTGTGAGCTTCTGTTTCGTCATTTGCATGGAAACAGCAGCTCATGAAAGTAACGCCACGGAGATGACCTGGGGCAACGGCGCACATGCCAGCAGAGAGGGCTCTGTGTGCCACCTCTGGCACGCATGCCATGGGTTCGCCATCATGGTACTAGTGCATCCAAAATGAGTTATGACTAAATATGTTGCACCTTATTATACAAGATATGCACCGGGAACATATAGCTCAGCTTGCTATTTTGTAAAGAAATAATAAAATAATTTTAAAGATCTAGGATGCATTTTTATTATCCATTGTTATTGATAGAGATGTGTAGAGACCGCACATTCTCATCTGGTACCTGATCTAAAATTTGAGAAATGATCTACTCCACTGGGGATTGATCCACAAAGTAGATGTCCAATTCTAGAATGAGATTTGGAAAAAAAAAACCACAATTTGGAATTCCTGTAATCTGTCTATTGGTCTTCAGTCTCTCACTTCATTTTCTCTGTCCATTCATACATACATAATCCTGGGCATGGACAAAGGTTAATAATCTACATGAGAAAAATTCAAATAGTGTATAATTTGTTAATTTTCAGCAGAATGGACGAAGAGATGGCAGAAGCTATGGTGAACAGCATTGTTGTCATGTAATCCCTGCATGCTACTGCTCACATCATCTGCCATTCCTTAGAGCAGGGGTCCCCAAACTTGGCAACTTTAAGACTTATGGACTTCAACTCTCAGAATTCTCCAGCCAGCATAGCTGGCTGGAGAATTCTGGGATTTGAAGTCCACAAGTCTTAAAGTTGCCAAGTTTGAAGACCTTTGCCTTAGAGCAGTGGTTCCCAACCTGGGGGTTGGGACCCCTTTGGGGGTCGAACGACCATTTCCCAGGGGTTGCCCCGGCACCTCAGCTCCCCCCCACTGCCACAAGCCTGGCCATATTGGCTCAACTCGCTCGAGCCCTCTGATTGGTCGGGAGAGGTGCCATTCGGTGAGAGGCGTTTGTGATGCCTAGTGGCCGAGCTTTGATGGCATCAGCTAAGGGGCGGGGCGTCTCAAGATTGCGCGCTGGAGAGTACAAGGCGGTGCTTAAGACATCTGTGGCCGCCCCTGTCTCCTGCTCGCAGCGGCAGTTTCTTCCCGCTGGTGTCGAAGGGAAAGGGAGTCACAGGAGGGAACAGCTAGCCAACGACCACTTAAGCTTCACAGCACATGATGGCAGGAAGGAGGATAGCTGGGTCGGAATCGTCTGTCTGCCCTCTCACCCTCGGCTGGCGTGGAGACCCAGTGAACAAAGAGGCAAACAGGGAGGGAGGGAAGAGAGAGACTGAGAGATATTAGTGCAGGTGCCAGCCTGATCATACAGCCTCGGTGCTGAGGGCGCCACCACCGGGGGCAGGAGGAGCTAAGCTGGAGGGAACTGGAGAAGGAGGTGGTGCCGGAGCATGGTCCATCGCCACCGCCCTGCTCCATATGATCAGGCTAGCCCTGTGCTAATAACTCTCAGTCTCAGTTTTAAGAAGAAAGAGCTTAAAAGAGGAAATTGGCTTTGGGGACCCTGGCAATGTTTTTGGACCAATCATGGGTTTTATTGCCCCCTGTTTGCCTCCTGAAACTTTGGAGTCCTGGAAGAAAGCTACTAAACAGGGATTACTTTGCTGGAAGCTTATCTGATTTCTAGTTTTTCAACACTGCAGGCCACAATTTCTCAACCTCAACAACTTGAATATACCTGGACTTCAACTCCCAAAATTCCCTAGCCAGCTTTACTTTAAATTCTGGGAGTTGAAGTCCAGGCACCTTAAAAGTTGCTGAGATTGAGAAATATTGCTGTACACTTGTTGGTTATCAAGTCTAAATACAGAAGTAGACTTGTTGTGGAAGATGATATTCCTTGTGCTCTTGCAAAGACTGGCCCGAGAATTTCTGATCTGGCATAATTACATATTGTTTTTGTGATTAATCGCTATGCTTTAATTATGTTCAATTTGTAACAATGAAAATACATCCTGCATATTAGATATTTACATTACGATTCATAATAGTAGCAAAATTACAGTTATGAAGTAGCAACGAAAATAATTTTATGGTTGGGGGTCACCACAACATGAGGAACTATATTAAGGGGTTGCGGCATTAGAAAGGTTGGGAACCACTGCCTTAGAGTGTCATCATGTAGTCCCTGAGCTATCTTTTGTGTTCCTGGTGTTTCTCACAATAGACACTGGGTATTCTAGACATGATATGATTTATTCATTACTTTCTTTCATTGCACCTTGTTCAGCCTATCCAGTTTTCCCCCACCAGATTTCTAATCTCAGTAATAAAATTCCACAAATAGAGGGCTTTTTACAGAATATTTCTGTTAAATTCCAGTTCATTCTTATCCTTCCAACCTCTTACATTATTGATCTATCTCATTTGTATTACGGTTAGTCACACAGTCAGCCAGATGTTTAGATTGGATTGGCATTTTTATCCACTTATCAAATCCTTCCCAAACATCTAGAATAGGCAGATTTATTGTTCGATGATGTTAAAAATATCATCTTGGGATGTCAGCTGCTTCAAGTAAAGCTGCCTTTTGCAATTGACTGATGCTAATTTTGTCAATGGTGATAGTGTTGAAGTGGTACTTCAGATGTTTTGAATTTACACCCAAGATTTTATTTATTTATTTATT
Organism: Diadophis punctatus similis; assembly: GCA_023053685.1. Classification (NCBI taxonomy): domain Eukaryota; kingdom Metazoa; phylum Chordata; class Lepidosauria; order Squamata; family Dipsadidae; genus Diadophis; species Diadophis punctatus. The sequence continues at coordinate 257,360,091 of JALIGW010000001.1, read as the reverse complement.
TATTTATTTTGGAATTCTTATATGCCGCCCAACTCCCTAAGGACTCAGGGCGGCGTACAACAGTGAGAAAATACAAGAATAACCAAAATCTAAAAAGTTAATTAAAAGCAAATATAAAAATTAAAACACACTATAAAAAGAATCATCACCAACCATTCAACATCATACATACTTGGGGGGTAGGCTCGAATGAATTAAGCTCTACCCCCCGCCTGCAGGAAAAGCCATGTCTTAACAGCTTTCCGGAAGGCCAGCAGAGTGGGGATAGTTCGGGTCTCTGGTGGAAGTTGGTTCCAGAGCACAGGGCCAGCCACAGAGAAGGCTCTCCCCCTTGGGCCCGCCAGCCGGCATTGTTTGGCCGACGGGACCTGGAGGAGGCCCACTCTGTGGGCCCTAACCGGTCGAAGGGAAGTATGAGGCAGAATGCGGTCCCGTACATTGTGAGTGAATTATATCTTGAAATTGGATTTGTGTAGTCAAGAGCAAAATTAACTAAATGACTTGTTCCTTTTTTAATGACTCAGTTGATATACTTCATCCAGAGCTCCATAGTTTATTCAAGTCACAGCATCTCTCCACAGATTTATACTGAAGAATGTAAAGCTTGACTTTGGCTTCAGTTCTTTTATTTAGCACTTGCTTTGCATTAAGAAATATCAAAAGGCTCTTTATATTTACAGCTCTTAACAATGCCTTAAACCTCACAGGTCATTCATCTTAAATTAAATAAAATCAGCAGCACAAACTATGCAAATGTATTTTGTCATTCTCCTCTCCAAAGTGTCTCTAAACATTACATCAGAGGAAACTTCATTAGGTTACAATGTTGGTTTTCCCATAGGCTTCTGTTGAGCTTATTTTTTTAAAAAATGAAATAACATAAGTTCATTGTCCTTCATAAGAGGGAAAAATGTTCCTATATCTTCAGTGACATTAATAATAATAATAATAATAATAATAATAATAATAATAATAATAATAATAATAATAATAATAATAATAATAATAATAATAATAATAATAATAATAATAATAATAATAATAATAATAATAATAATAATAATAATTATCCCACTATCAGTAATCTTAAAAAAAATGAAACTTGGATACCAAATAGCCAAAGACGCTGAAAAAATTTCACATTTATTGTATATGGATGATTTGAAACTGTATGGAAAGTCAGAAATAGAAATCCAATCACTGACCAACACAGTCCTAATATTCAGCACAGATATCTCAATGCAGTTTGGCATGGAAAAATGTGCCACTGTATCTATGAAAAGGGGCAAAATCACTACATGTGACGGAATTGAAATGCCCAATGGCCAATTAATTAAATGCAATCAAAATGAAGCCTATAAATATCTGGGCATTCTGCAGTTGGATAACATCAGACATGGAGAAGTGAAAACTATCATTAGAAGAGAGTACACCAACAGAGTTAGGAAAATTTTGAAATCTAAATTAAATGGTGGAAACACCATCAAGGCCATGAATACCTGGGCAATACCAGTCATAAGATACACGGCTGGTATAATTAACTGGACACAAGCTGATTTGGACATTTTGGACCGAAACACCAGAAAACTAATGACAATGCACTACAGTTTACATCCACGTAGTGACACTGATAGACTTTACCTGCCCAGAAAATCAGGTGGCAGAGGACTACTACAAGTAAAGCAAACAGTTGAAGAAGAAAAGCATGCATTGGCGGATTATTTAAAAGAAAGTCAAGAACATCTATTAATTGAAGTAAAGAACAAAAATCTACTGAAGGTCCAACAGACGAAACAAGAATACAGAAAAAATGTGATAAAATCAAGAATGGAGAGTTGGCAAAATAAAGCATTACATGGCCAATTTCTGGAAAAAATAAAAGACAAAGTGGACAGTGAAAAAACTTGGTTATGGTTAACATCTGGTACTTTAAAGAAAGAAACAGAATCATTGATCCTGGCCGCACAAGAACAGGCAATTCGTACAAATGCCATAAAGGCCAAAATTGATAAATCTTCAAATGATGCTAAATGCAGATTATGCAAGGAAGCTGATGAAACTGTAGCCCATGTGCTCAGCTGCTGCAAGAAAATCGCACAGACTGATTACAAATTACGACACAACTCTGTTGCACAAATGATCCACTGGAATTTATGCAAAAATTATAACATCCATACTGCTACAAACTGGTGGGAACACAAGCCTGAAAAAGTCACTGAAAATCAGATGGTCAAGATCTTGTGGGATTTTCGTATACAAACAGACAAGGTACTGGCGCATAATACACCAGACATCACGTTGGTCGAGAACAACAAGGTGACTATAATTGACATTGCAATACCAGGAGATAGCAAGGTCGATGAAAAGGAACACGAAAAAATTGCAAAATACCAGGACTTAAAAATTGAAATCCAACGATTATGGCACAAACCAGCAGTGGTAATTCCAGTAGTGATTGGAACACTGGGTGCTATCCCAAAAGCACTGGAATTACATTTAAAACAGCTCAAAATTGACAAAATCACCATCAGTCAAATGCAGAAAGCCGCACTGCTCGGTTCCGCACATATACTTCGAAAATACATTACGACTTCCTAGGCCCCTGGGTGGGGCTCGACTAGTAATCAATGCCAAATCCGGCGAAACAACTGGCCGCTGTGATACAATTGTATAATAATAATAATAATAATAATAATAGTATCTTTATGTAACCAGTAGAAGAACAATGATTGTACTGTTATTTGATGTACTTTTCAACATTCCTTACATAGTAAGGGGGATACTGAAAGATAGAATTTTAAAAGTGACATCATTGTCCATACTTTAAGAAGGTTGCACAACATGTCATAAAATCAATCTTATTGCCTTGTAAAATTATGTTTAATTTGTATCCTTTCTGCATCCAGTAATTTTAATGCTTCTATTCTGCCATTTGTTTTGCTGTGTCACTAATAGGCTTCTACTAAGTACATCCATCAAAAAAGCAAGAAAACTAAAATATTTTTTACACTTTCCAAAGAAGGCAGTGTATGCATTAAATTTAGAGATGGTAGTTTTATCTGAAAAGCAAAAACTGTAAGTTTTCCCTTGTCCGCTTCTTTTTCTTTTTTCCTGCAGCACCATTAACATTCCTCCAGTGTCTTGACAGCAATGTTCTCCTCCAATGGTTCCCTGAGCAATGTTCCATTATGACATGGTGTTGTTCTAAGGGCAAAGTAAAAAACAACACCTAGATGTATCATAACAGCAAAAATCTAGATGATTACAAGACGGAAGCAAACAGACTATTCTATATTTCCTTACTGTCAACTCGTGGTCATCTGGATTTCTACAATTGAATTGTGTACAACAGAGGTCTTCAGACTTGGCAACTTTAAGACTTGTGTACTTCAACTCCCAGAATTCTCCAGCCAGCATAACTGGCTGGAGAATACTGGGAGTTGAAGTACACAATCCTTTTAATTTTACGTGCTATTTCTTCCTGAGTAGCCAAATTAATCTTATGTTTTATTAAATCTCTAGCCTCTTTATGTTTGTCATTTTACATTAATACTTCTTGTTATTTTAGTTTTTTATTCAATGTTTCCAATTTTCCTTTTTCTCATCTTATTCTTCTTTGCTATATAGGCAATTGTCAGCCCTCTCAGATAAGCTTTCATCATATACCACACATTTTGGGATGATGTTTGTTCCTTAGTACTGTATTTTTCAGAGTATAAGACGCACCTTTTTACCCCCCAAAAGAGGGTGAAAACTTGGGTGTGTCTTATATACCAAATGTAGCCCCACCCACCCAGCCATCCCCACCCTTTGGCCTCTGTCTTCCAGCAATTTACCTGTTTGCAGCAAAGAGGGAATAGCCTGTAAAGCCAAGCAAGTCAGTAGCAGCTTCCCGACCTACAGCTGATTTGCCACATGCTAAAATGAAAGTGAAACTAGCTTGCAAAGAGGCAAATAGCTGGAAGAGACACACAGATTTTTATTTTCTGCTTAACTGCATGCAAGGAGGTAAGTGAATAACTATAAATGTCTGTAGAATGTTCAAATTATTAGACTTATTTTTTAAAGACTGCTTTATTATTGTTCTAGAGCCAGGGTTCTCCAACCTTGGCAATTTTAAGACTTGTGGACTTCAACTCCCAGAATTCCACAGCCAGCTTTGTTAGCTTTGCTGGTTGTGGAATTCTGGGAGTTGAAGTCCACAAGTCTTAAAGTTGCCAAGGTTGGAGATCCCTGTAAATCTAGACAACTTAACAAAATAAAGAAGCTTTTTAAAATAAATGCTTGCTCTGAAGAGGCCCAATGCTATGGTATCTCCTTTTAAATAATAGAGAATAATGTATACTTCCAGAAATTTTAATTAATTTTAACAGCTCTGTACAAGTATAGTATGAAATGTAACAGTGTCCTGTTTAGTATTAGAGTTAAATCCTGACTTACCTTGGAGTAGATCTATTTAAATAATTGGGAGGAGTTAGTGTGACTACATTTAAGAAAACTTTCTGGCATAATGTACATTTCTCCAATTCTTTACTATTTCTATGGGTCAGGCACACATGCACAGAAATACACAGCAAACAGTATATATCATCTGTGCTGTTTGCTGTTTGGCAAATTGCTTGGAGGCAGAGGCCTTTTTCCCTTGTTTTCCTCCCCAAAAACTAAGGTGCGTCTTATACTTTGGTGCATCTTATACTCTGAAAAATACGGTATTTTCATTGAAGAAATAGCCTAATTCTTTCTCTATTTTCTGGGTATACTCTTTTTCTTGTAGTATGTTTTGGTTAAGTGTCCATCTAATTGTCCTTCTCCTTTTCCCTCTCCATTTTATTATTACTGGGTTATGGTTGGCCCATTTGTTAGGTAGAATCTCTATATTTTCGGTATCCATTGTCAACGTTGGGTTCATCCATACTATGTCAATACGTGACCAGGATTTATGGGAGTTCTGTATATATATAATTCTGCATATTTCATCAATTTCTCTTAAGATTTCTTCCCTGTTTCTATCTATAATTTTTCCTAAAATTTCTGCCATTACTTCCAATAAATCTTCATATTTTGTTTCGGCAATATTTTGAAATCTTAAATAAAACATTGATTTTTCCATCTCAAGATGGGAGATGGCCTCCTCAAGATTTTTGTTCATTTCCTCTAATTTGTTGTCTGTTCTGTTTAATCTTTTTTCCATCAGGTCTGTTCTTTCCACAACTTCTTTTATTTGTTGTTCATTTTTGGCTAGTGCTGCTTGGATCATTCCCACTTTGTCATCTATTTAGTCATGTTATTTTTAATCTCTGTCATTTCAGTTTTAACATCATCCAAGCCTTTTGTAATTGTCTCCTGCATTTTTAGAACTGTTTCCTGTAATAGATTTAAAGATGTTTGTAACCCTTGCATATTTGCACCTGAACCCGTCTTCTCTCCACTTAATACACTCTCCATTGATTTCTGACCTGCTGGGGATGTTATAGAAGCTATTTGCTTTTTACCCCCTTTAGTTAATGTTGTTGTCATAGTGGTCATTTGAAGTATCTTAAATATATTATTCTATACTTTAACATATAATTACAGCTATATCTTATACCTATTTCTAATCCAATATATTGTCTACTTTGATAGTTAATAATAAGGTTAATTATAATAATAATTAATAATAGTTATTACAGTAAAATTACTATTATATAGAATAATAGTAATTTCAACCCCTACTAATAGTACTTTCAAATCCTATTAAGTTATAAGTTATAACAATATTATAATATAAAACTTATTTTCCCCCTTTCTTTACAATACTGTTAATAATATAATAAGATAATATAGTAACAAAAGTACTAGAATAGTAGCATAGAATAGAATATAAGAACACAGGAAAAGGGGACAAAGGAAAGAGGGAAAAGAAAGGCAGGGTTTTTAAATTCAATGTCTAACCTTCTTATTCAAAGTTTTATGTTCTCCTTCTCTAATCCTGCTTTCTTCTATTTTTTTCCCCACAAGCTTTCCAGACTTCACAAGATGGCGTCACTTTTTTTTCCAATGTCACTGTCATTCATGTTCAGTGGTGGGCTGCTACCAGTGCGGTACAGTCCGCCATTCCAGTAGGGACCTGTCGATAGTGTAATTTGTGCGCAATGGCTCCAGTGCCGTCTTCGCCGGTCCGTCTTTTTTTCTGAATTTTTGGCCTTTTTTTGCTTCCTGCGCATGCGTGGAAGCAAAATCTCATGAGGGGATGCTCTCGCTCGCGCTCATGTGATTTCGGTGATTTTTTGCTACCTGCATATGCGCAGAAGCAAAATTGTGCGAGGGGACGCATGCGTAGCGAGCGTGAACATGTGGGAAACTTGATGATGCACGCGCAGCACACTGGTAGCTAGGCAAGAGGAACCCGCCCCTGCTCATGTTCCTTCTGTCAGTTTCTCTCTACCTTTTTCCTTCTTTCTGTCTCCTGACCTTTTGCTTTCTTCTCCAAGCCTCCTCTCCAATATCTCTTTTTTCTTTCTTTCTTTCTTCTTCCTTCCCTCTTGCTCTTTCGTACTCCAAAAGTCACTTTCTCAGTCCCTTCTCACACTTCCTCTTCTCCAATCTCTACACTTACTTTGTCTTCCTCTCCGTCTCGAATTCGCCGCTTTTCAATCTGTTCTAGATCTCTCTTCTCACTTTCCCTTTTTGATTCATTTCTTCGTCGGTAAAGAGGATTTTTCGCTTCTTTTTAGTTTTTTAAACTGATGATACGTCTTGCTGCTTTCATTTCCATCTTCCTTCTTGTCGGACTGACAATCACGTCTTTGGATCGGCCATTAACAGGCTGATCTCTTTCTTGATTTTTCCAAGGGCACCTCTCGCTCTGTCCGGGGATCGCCTTTCTCCTACAGTGCTCCGAAGTCTCCCCTCTCCACTGGTGCTCTTTCCCAGAGCCGACCTTGCATGCAATGGCCACAAAAGCAAGAAAAGCCGTGTGAGCTGAGCGGAGCTCTGTCAGCTTGCTGGCAATGGTGTGACGTCAGCGCCAGAAGTCAAAAAAGATGACAGGTAGATAGACTTAAACAGGATATTAATGATGATGAAAAGAGTAATGGGTTAAAATCAAGAAATATGTGATTATGGGTTAATGAAACAGTGATATAGGAATACAGATTTGCAGCATTACGTATAACAATACTTAACGCTGCAAAAAGATATTAGTATTAATTGTATATGTTTTTTGTTATGTTATGTTATGTATGTTGATGTTATGTGGAGTTTAAGTATGTTGATTTGTATATATGTATATTGTATATATATGTTGTTTTTAAAACTACTTAATAAAAATTATTTTTTTTAAAAAAAATAAAAATAAAAGCTAACTAATGTATTACATATACATTTCTATAAATTACGGAATATGTTTGATTGAAGCCTGACTGTCACAGTTTTTGGTAGGGACCCTAAAGGCCACTGATCTTTTGTTGTCACTTTCCTCTGATGAATTTCAAATTGGCAAGACTCATCCACATGGTAGTAATTCCAGGTGTCTGTTTTAGAAGCTTTTCTCAACTGTTTGGAAGGCTTGATTGCTAACTTTACAATCAGTGGACAGAAAATATGTTTCAGCATTCTAGGTTAGCTTCTCTTTGTTTGCATGCACATATTTTGTTTCAGGTATTTTGCCTGCTTGAAACTTTGCAGATTTTGAGAAAAGCAATGTGTACCACGAGGAAAACTTTTGCAGAAACAGATGGCAAAATCAGTGTATAAGATACCTTGGGATTCAAAATTTCTCATACTCTTTGCACACAAGAAGAAACGGTATATAAATTTTGTGTTCCAGATTTTATTCTAAACCTCCCTCCTCAGAACAGTTTCTGGCCCAGAGCCTTTTGATCTGCATGATATGTTAATTTGTCTTTACCAATATGCAGATCACTCTGAGTATATTGGGTTTGTAAATGCAGCAGACAGTTTTATTTTATTTATTTATTTATTTATTTGTTTGTTTGATTGTTTGTTTGTTTGTTTAATTTTTTTATTTGTCAAGCATGTATAAGGTAACAGATATAAGTATAAACATGATTATGAATACAGGAAATGGATACGAATAAATGGGGGACAGTAGGACATGGACGGTAGGCACGTTGGTGTGCTTATGCACACCTCTTACAGACCTCTTAAGAATGGGGTGAGGTCAACAGTAGACAGCCTAAGGTTAAAGTTATGGGGGTTTGGGGATGAAACCAGAGTCAGGTAGTGCATTCCAGGCATTGACCATTCTGTTGCTGAAGTCGTATTTTCTGCAATCAAGTTTGCCTTAAGTTTGTATCCATTGTGTGCTTATGTATTGTTGTGGTTGAAGCTGAAGTAGTCATTGACAGGTAGGACATTGTAGCAGATAATTTTGTGTACTACGCTTAGGTCAGACCGAAGGCGGCGTAGTTCTAAGTTGTCTAAGCCCAAAATTTCAAGCCTGGTGGCATAAGGTATTCTGTTGCGAGCAGAGGAGTGGAGGTCTCTTCGCGTGAAATATCTCTGGACTCGCTCAATTGTATTAATGTCTTATATGTAGTGCGGGTTCCAGACAGATGAGAATTGGCCTAGCAAATGTTTTGTATGCTCTAGTTAGCAGTACAGTATTACCAGAGAAGAAGCTACGCAAGATTAAGTTAACAATTCTCAATGCCTTTTTGGCAATGTTGTTACAGTGAGCTCTGGCACTTAGATCATTAGAGATGAGTACTCCAAGGTCCTTGACAGAGTGAGGGTTGTCTACCGTCCAGCTTGTATTTTATGTTCTGATTTTTTTTGCCAATGTGTAAGACAGAGCATTTGTTGGTTGAGATTTGGATTGTTCTGATTTTAACACCCACACACCTTTAATCGCCTTCTCCTTTTTGCCAGACAAGGAAACATCAACTATTGCACAGTAGTTGTCAGTTCTGCAAATGTTTCATGCCTGGATTGAATTGGGTTTCACCACGAGAAGCAAAATCATTAATTCTTTGGCATGTTCTGCAACATCAATCATAATTCCCTTGTATTTTGGCATCAGCATCCAATCTACACAAAGTGATTTTTGACAGTTTGAATGCAATAAGAAGAAATACCTCCAAAATGTAGCCTGGACAAATACTCCCATTTTAAAAAAAACCGAGGAATCTATGTCTTCCTGTAAAGCTTTCTCCTTGATACTTATTGCATGGTTAAGATAACATGCCCCATTTCTTGAAACACTGAAGCAGGGCTGATGCATTTCAACCTGGAATGTCAATTGGATAAGAATGACCTATGTGTGTATGAAGAAATCACTTTTGTCAACCAATATGAAACAGCATACCCTTTTCCCTCTGTTGCTTGAAATAAGGAGTCTCCTTCATTTCGAAGGTTTGAGGGCCACTTCATTGTCCTCAGACCATGCACACTCTTTCAAAGACTTATATATCCCTTGAATAATGTCTCTCAACCTCAACAACTTTGTTGTGTGAACTTAAACTCCCAGAATTCCCCAGTCAACAATTCTCCAATCCACACATCTTAAAGTTGCTGAGATTGACAAGCACTGCCCTAGGATTTAAAAACAGTTGAAGACGTGGAATGCAATTGCAAACATCTCTTTAATATGAATCCTACAAAACTTATAAGCCCTAACAATTATATCCTATAATGCACAAGCGCTCATGACTGCTTAACTGTAAAAAGCCAGGGTCTAAATTTCAAAATCACACTCCTTGGTACCTAGAGTTGATTGTTCTGACTGCCCCCAAGAAACTACAAAGCCAGTGACTGTCTGGTCCAGATGGGGTTTTTTTTCTCTCTGCATTTTGAAAGAATAATATTATACTTTTATTTTAGAAAATTTCTCCTTCACCTTATATTATTATTATTATTATTATTATTATTATTATTATTATTATTATTATTATTATTATTATTATTATTATTATTATTATTATTATTATTATTATTATTATTATTATTATTATTATTATTATTATTATTATCACCTTATATTATTATTAATAATATTATTATTGTTCTCCTTAAATACCCCAAAGCAGGCACTGAAATTTTTTGGGGGGAATAGGATATATACAATTTCAAAAAATAGTAGAATCATTAAAACAACAGCATGCAATAAGCATAAAGCCTCAGGCCAATTAGAAAAAAAATATTACAGCAAGATGTAATATCTCTTGGTGCAGAGATATGAAAGATGATCATTTCGTATTGTATTTATATTATTATTCTTTTTATTTTGGTTTCTGGCAACACTGCCTGAAGTATTCACATAGAATAAAAATCAAATAACTATTAATTAGTGAAATTAGTCTTTTTGGCAAGTAAGTAGTAAAACAACTCCATATAATACTTCCAGTCTAATATGTATTATTATAATACATTAATTGTTATATATTCACCTAAACCTTTAAAGGCTAGAGAAAGAAATCAGAACAATGGTACACAGAACAAAGGTTACAACATAATTTAGGACATCAAAAACTAGATAAAAACTCAGGGGTAAGAGGAAGAGACCAGGAAAAAGACCAGCCCCATAAATCTCACTGGAAGCCCAATCAATTTCATCTGAAACTTCTGACTAGAATAAACTGAAGATGCAGTAGATGAAGAGTCTTCCACAACACAGGCCAAGATAGTCTTCTAAGAACTGGACAGGATACTAGATACAACAAGAACTGTTGAAAAGGCTACTGCTACCTTAATATAGATTATCCCATAGCAATAAACATGAATGGTTGCCCAACTGTCCAACCACTCTCGTTGTTGTTGTTTTACTTCCGAAATGTGTTCTTTAATAGAATTAACACTATTATTAACATGTAGCTCAAAATTCATTTCCCACCAACACTTATTACTTTCCTACCATTCTTTTGGGCAAGCTGCTGTTCCACTTCTTCATTTGGCTAAGTCTTCTCTTTTTCTTGAAGTGACTATCACACCTCTACCTAAATCAACTCAACTCAGCCAGAATTTCCCTCAGGAAATTTGGCAATTAAATTTCTAATCAGTTCAAAATTAGTAGCCTTGGGTACCACTGAAGTCCTGGGAAATCTCCCCACTTTTCTATTGCATGGTCAATATTCAAGAACAGTTGTTTTCTATTTATTTTTTTTTATAAGGAATCAGCAGCAGATGATTGTTTTTAAGCCTTAGAGATTATATTTTCCAGTTGAGAATAAATATAAATCCTAACCCTAACAGGAAATAAAAATATCAACAATTATATTAGGATAATGGCATCATACAAAATAACCCTGAGCACTGTGGGATTCAAATAAAAGAAGCCAGCAGATACTGTAGATATGAATTAGCAGTTGTTTTGTTAGTTGCAAAAATAAAAATAAAAGTAAAATGCACTAGAGAAATAATATGTCCCAAGATGTCATGGAACCCAGATCCACTGTATGCTTGGAGTTGGAGAGAGTTGGAGAGAGACTGAAACATTGGATCAATGAAAATGTCAAATAAATGCTACATTATTAAATGTGATAGATTGAGCTGGATCTCTTACCAACAAAATCCATCTGAAAAAAGATAACGTTCAAGTGGTTATAAAGCTTCAAACTCTGTGCTTCTGTAGTTTAATGTTCCCAAGGCAATGCTTTCATTATGCCTTGGCAATTCTCCTAGGAAGAGAATTCCATAATGCTAAGCATATCATAATTCTGTGTGTACTTACTGAGATGAAGATCATAGAATTTTGCAGATATATTTCTGCCTAATATGATGAAGTTCCTGGGTCTGAACAGAAATCCTCTTCCTTTGTGCTTGTCCTGAGTGACTTGCTATTGACCAGAAGAACTGAGGTTACTACAGGACAATGTTTTCATAAAATACCTTATCTTACTCCTCCATCCACTTCCAATGCTGTCTGTGGAGTTAAGCTTCCATTGCAGAGAGATGGTGCAAGAACACAGATATTCTGCTGAAAGTTTACTTGAATTATATTATTACGAATGTCAATCACACTGAATGCACAAGTGAGAAGTTCTATGAACTTGCCCCTGAATAACCCACATTGGGCACACAAAGCTTTTTCCTTTTTTTAAAAAATAATCTTTATTAATTATGTAAAAAAGACAAACAAACATCCAAACAAACATAAAAACATGTATAAACATATGTAAGAATAAGTAAGAAATATCTTTGAGTATAGAAAACATTGAACATTGAACATACATGTCAACCATCTCGTCGACGCTATCCTTTTACAGCATAGTGATACAAAAACATGTTTAATCTTTATAGTTATTATTTACATCATTATCATTATTAGATAATGATGTAAAAAGCTTTTTCCAATTGCAGCCTTAAGATGCTTGGCTTCAAGGTGTAGACCAGGAGTCTTCAAACTTGGCAACTTTAAGACTTGTGGACTTCAACTCCCAGAATTCTCCAGCCAGCTATGCTCGCTGGAGAATTCTGGAAGTTGAAGTCCACAAGTCTTAAAGTTGCCAAGTTTGAAGACCTCTGGTGTAGACTCATTGGAAATAAAATCTGATTAAGATATCACATTCCAGATTTCAATTCTTCCTCTGCTTTGGCACTAGTGATGGCCTGATATTCTGTCCTTGGGTTCCCCTACTTCTTTACACCTTTTGAAGGATTAAAAAGACCAAATCTTTATCATAGGAGCCGAGGTGGCGCAGTGGTTAGAGTGCAGCACTGCAAGCTACTTCAGCTGACTGCTAGCTGCAATTCGGCGGTTCAAATCTCACCGGCTCAAGGTTGACTCAGCCTTCCATCCTTCCGAGTTGGGTAAAATGAGCACCCAGATTGTTGGGGGCAATATGCTGAACTCTGTAAACCGCTTAGAGAGGGCTGTAAAAGCACTATGAAGCAGTATGTGCTATGTCTAAGTGCTATTGCTATTATTATTATTATTTTTATATCAACTGGGCTAAGAGGAGGAAATGACATAATTTTTGTTAACTTTAGGAATCCATCTTTTTTGTTATTGTTTCATCAGTGAATTTTGTAAGAAATAAAATCACCATTCCACTGGTAAACTGGTTAAAGAAAGTAAAATGGCCATAGAGGTGAGTGATCAGTGATCAAAAGAAAACGGTTGATTCTGTCATAGTTCATAGTAACCAACTGGAAGGAAGGGTTTGCCTGCAATGAAATAAAGCAACACAAGTAAATCAGATGGTACTACTTGAACCAGCAGAAGTCAGAATATGCTTTTGATGCATATTGTTGTTAGTTGCGAAGTTATGTCCGACCCATCGCGACTCCATGAACAATGTTCCTCCAGGCCTTCCTGTTCTCTACCATCCTCTGGAGTCCATTTAAGCTCACGCCTACTGCTTCAGTAACTCCATCCAGCCACCTCATTCTCTGTTGTCCCCTTCTTCTTTTGCTCTCAATCTTTCCCAGCATTAAGCTCTTCTCCAGTGAGTCCTTACTTCTCATTTGGTGGCCAAAGTATTTGAGTTTCATCTTCAGGATCTGACCTTCTAAAGAGCAGACAGGGTTGATCTCCTCTAGGACTGACCAGTTTGATCGCCTTGCAGTCCAAGGGACTCGCATGAGTCTTCTCCAGCACCAAAGTTCAAAGTCCTCAATTCTTTGGCGCTCAGTCTTCCTTATGGTCCAACTTTCCAATGTATGGTCCAGCCATACATTGCAACTGGGAAAAGCATAGCCTTGACTATACACACTTTTGTTGGCAGGGTGATGTCTCTGCTTTTTAATATGCTGTCTAGATTTGTCATAGCTTTCCTCCCCAGGAGCAAGTGTCTTTTAATTTCTTGGCTGCAGTCCCCATCTGATCTTGGAGCCCAGGATCCATAGAAAGATGCATAAAAATAAAAAGATGGATGGAGTTTGCCTTTTGTTGCAGTCGACTTCAAGTTGATAAAGGAATAGAGTGTCTTCCTGCTTTATAATCAGTGGCCCATAGTGGAATTAGGCAAGTTTGATCATGCAAATATTGAAAAAGAATTTTTGGAGGCAGCTAAAGATGAGAGGGAGGGAGAGATTCAAAGTACTATAACCCAATGATTCACATAAACAGAAGGGAGAGTTTGTGTTGCATTGCACATTCCTTTCATTCATTTAGTTATATGCCTACTTTGGGCTCTCCGGAAGATACCATTGAATCTTTTAAATCTTTTAAATCATCATCATTGTTGTTATCATTATCAAACAGCATCTGTCTATCCCACATGATAGGGAAGTACTTGATAGGTGGATGCAAATACCAAATCCAGTCTAGATATCTGGTTGACCAACCAATCATAACAATAACATTAATTACACCTTGATCTCAGTGTGAAGGAAAGTGTATGTGGACACTCATAGATGGTTCTTCAGATTATCGGCCAGGTTGCCAAACTGGGCAGTGAAACAAACCAGAAGATCAGCCTTTTTTAAAAATTAGCTTCCAGGAGGACATATTTGAATTTACAATCTGAACTTAACTATGATAATAATTCACTTTGTCTAGTTTCTCTTTTTATTCTGAGTCTTTCTCTCCACCTTGATTTACAGTATAGGAGAAACTGCAGAGAGCCTGATCGCCAGCTTTTAGCATTCTATTCCTTAAAAGATTTGCTTGTCCTCTACAGAAACATCATTTTAAGGCTTTAATTGTATTTTTAGCTAATGTCATTCATGGGAAGCTGTTGCAACTTTACTTCAAAGCCTTTACTTATCCCAGAGAAGCTCTTTGAGCGATCTGAGTCCAGATCTCCTTAACAGATCAGACTTGAGCCCTAGGCATTATGATGATGAAAGGCAAAAGCCTCCTAGGGACTTCCAGTTATAGCTCTTAGGAAGCTGCTGGCCTTTCAAGAGCCGAACTTAGCTCTTGCAGTATTTTGCCACCTTCGCACAGCCTCTAGAGGTTCCTCCACAGATATATGAGTTGTCTTCACTTCAGGTTGATAGAATCCAATCAGCTGTTTCAAATGGCTTAATCCTAGCATGCAGTAAACAGCCTCATCTAACCACACTGTGTCAAATGTCTGGGAAGCCTCTGCTGAGTTCAAATCAGGAAGCCCAAAAAGTTCAGGTGAAAGAGTGATAGGTTAATGCTGATCCTTTGAAATGATCCCTAGCTCTAGTGGATTTAGGAAGGCAAGTAGCTTTCTGAGCTGACCTCACTCAAAGTACTAATAAGCAGCTATTGATAGGGGCCACTTCCCTTTGCTGGCTCAGAACCACTGACTATATCTTTCAAAGATCCTGGAGCACCGGGGAACTGCCAGAGGACTGGAAAAGAGCTGATGTAGTTCCCATCTTCAAAATAGATCCAGGAAACTACAGACCTATCAGCCTGACCTCAATACCAGGGAAGATTCTGAAATGATAATCAAGCAACGAATCAACAAACACCTAGAAGCAAATAAAGTAATAACCAAAAGCCAACATGGGTTTGTCAAAAACAGATCATGCCAGACTAATCTTATTGCATTCTTTGACAAAGTGACAAAATTAGTGCACCAGAGGAATGCTGTCGATATAATTTATTTGGACTTCAGTAAGGCATTTGATAAAGTAGACCATAACCTACTACAAGATAAAGTAGAAAAATGTGGGTTAGATAGCAACACCACCAGATGGATTCAAAACTGGCTGATCAACCACACTCAACATGTAGTGCTCAATGGAACTGCATATACATGGAGGGAAGTATGCAGTGGAGTACCCCAAGCTCTGTTTTAGGCTCAGTACTCTTCAACATCTTCATCAATGACTTGGATGAGGGGATAGATGGGGAACTCATCAAATTTGCAGATGACACCAAACTGGCAGGAATAGCCAACACTCCAAAAGATAGGCTCAAGATACAGAAGAATCTTGACAGACTTGAACATTGGGTGCTATCTAACAAAATGAAATTTAATGGCGAAAAAAGTAAGGTTCTAAATTTAGGCAAGAAAAACAAAATGCACAGGTACAGTATATGTGGTACCTTGCTCAACAATAGTAACTGTGAGAGGAATCTTGGAGTCCTAGTGGACAACCATTTAAATATGAGCCAGCAGTGTGCAGCAGCTGCCAAAAAAGCCAATACAGTTCTAGGCTGCATTAACAGAGGGATAGAATCAAGATCATGTGAAGTGTTAATACCACTTTTTAATGCCTTGGTAAGGACACACATGAAATACTGCATTGGTCACCACAATGTAAAAAGGATGTGGAGACTATAGAAAGAGTGCAGAGAAGAGCAACAAAGATGATAAGGAGTCTGGAGGCTAAAACATATGAAGAACGGTTGCAGGAACTGGGTATGTCTAGTTAATGAAAAGAAGGACTAGGGGAGACATGATAGCTGTGTTCCAATATCTCAGGGGCTGCCACAAACAAGAGGGAGTCAAGCTATTCTCCAAAGCACCTGAGGGTAGAACAAGAAGCAATGGGTGGAAACTAATCAAGGAGAGAAGCAACTTAGTACTAAGGAGAATTTCCTGACAGTTAGAACAATTAATCAGTGGAACAGCTTTCATCCAGAAGTTATGAATGCACCAACAGTGGAAGTTTTTAAGAAGATGTTGGATATCCATCTGTCTGAAGTGGTGTAGGGTTTTCTATCTAAGCAGGGGGATGGACTAGAAGACCTCCAAGGTCCCTTCCAACTCTGTTATTCTATATTCTATCCTCTTCCTACAAGTTTCTGAAGCCTATGTCTTTTTTGTCATTAAAAGGAAAATGCTTGTGTAGAGCATTCACTGGACTTGATAGCTCCCCTAAAATGTAGTATGCAGTTCCATCATTAGTCTCAAGGATTATTCCTTGTTCAGTACTGCTTAAATGACAATTCCCACTGATTTCCTTGTGTTGCTTCTGTTTAAAATCCAACTCTATCCTCTGAGGCATGTGTCCCCCTTTTTCCAGGTCTGTATTTATTCTGGGAATGATGGTTTTTAAACCTATTTTAGTTAACAGACCTTGCTTTTACATCAGTTCCTATTGGATGGGCCCCGAGTAACAATAAACTTTTTTTTAACTTTTTAATCTTTTTAAAATTGTTTTAATCGTTGTTTATTGTTTTAGTGTTCTTGCACAATGTTGTATGCTGCCCTGAGTCCCTCAGGAGTAGGGCGGCATAGAAGAACCTAATAATAAATAAAATAAATAATAAATAAATAAATGTGCATAGAGCCAATACAAAAATGTCAGTTTATATACTTCCATTTATATGGCTCATGCCCAGATGAACAGCAGAGTCATATTGTCAGTTAGCATTAGAGTTAGAAATAGACTGTAAGTATAGTAAAAAAAAAACCTTTTAATACACGTACATTTGTTTACAATTTCTTTGACAAACTATAGAAAATAACTGTGGACACCATTGTAGGGAATTTCCAATAAAAGCATCCTGTCAGACTGAGGCAAAATTCTGTTCCAGCTTCAGTTAAAACCAGCACAAATTATACTATTTTGTCCTGCTTTCCAATAATGAACAATATTCAGCAGTGAATATGTTTTCTGCCTAGAATAGCTGAAATTACCTGAAATTTCAAGAATTAGTGGCATTGTTATTATAACTAATGCTGGGTATATGGCAATAACAGTATAGACCATTTACCACCAATCTAACAATTATGTGTCATATAGAGTGTTCTAGGTATTTCAGAGATGGCTGAGAATACATTTACAGTTATAAGCTTGAATAAAATATATGCACTATGTTGTACTTTTGAATATCTGAACCAGCAAGGGTCTTGAGTGATGACAAAGAAGCATTTCTATTCAAGCAAGTTTATCTGAAAACACTCAACTTTTTCCTAAAGGCTAGGACTGCAGTCCCTATATTAGTCTGAACTATCAAATCAGTCAACCAATCAATCAACCAATCAATCCACAATAATAATAGAGTTATTCTCCTTACTCTACTATGCTTATGTGGAGTAAGAATCAAACATCAATAACCCTTGGAATGACACAACTAATCACTAGTTTTCCTAATCTTGATTTTGATATTAGAAGAATTAGGATAGGATAATGGAACTTATAATCTTATTTTAATCACATTCTAAGGTTTCCTAAATATCTAGATTAAGTTTTATTAGGGTTTAAAAGTTAAATGGGATTGACTCTCGGTACAGTTCAGATCCAAATGCAGATCTTCTCAATATACCACAGCTTCTAGTTACATCAGATGATGGTAAAATATCAAGAGAATAAAAAGAAGCTGTAGCTTAACTAGTGCAAATAGCTGTTGGTATCTGGCAATTACATCTTATTAATGGAGTATTCCAGGCAGTTGATCCTTGCCGCAAACTCTGGAATCCATTTGGATGAGTAGGACTCAGACTTAGAATAGAATAGAATTCTTTATTGGCCAAGTTTGATTGGACACACAAGGAATTTGTCTTAGGTGTATATGCTCTCAGTGTACATAAGGAGAATAAAATACATTCATCAAGAATAAAAGATACAACACTTAGTGATAGTCAAGGTTACTAATAAGCTATAAAATCGTACTAGGAAACAAATAAAAGCAATATAAATTGAAAGATACAAGCAACATGGTTATAATAAGTGGGAAGAGATAGATACTAATAAGGAAGAGAAGAATAGTAGTAATACAGTCTTAGTAAATTATTTGACAGTGTTGTGGGAATTACCGGGAGTTGTTAAGTAGAGTGACGGCATTTGGGAAAAAAACTGTCCTTTGTGTCTAGTTGTTCTGGTGTGCAGTGTCCTATAGCATCGTTTTGAGTGTAGAAGTTGAAACAATTTATGTTCAGGAGGTGAGGGGTCTATAGATATTTTCACAGTCCTATTTTTGACTCGTCCAGTATACAGATCCTCATTGGAAGGCGGGTTGGTAGCAATTGTTTTTTCTGCAGTTCTAATTATCCGTTGAAGTCTGTGTTTGTCTTGTTGGGTTGCAGAGCCAAATCAGACAGTTATGGAGCTGCAGATGACAGACTCAATAATTCCTCTGTAGAACTGAATCAGCAGCTCCTCGGGGAGTTTGAGCTTTATGAGTTGGCGCAGAAAGAACATTCTTTGTTGTGCTTTTTTGATGACGTTTTTGATGTTAGGTGTCCATTTTAAGTCTTGAGATATGATAGAACCTAGAAACTTGAAGGACTCTACTATAGATACTGTGTTGTCTAAAAGCAAAATTAGATTTCAGCATCTGACTTGCTGTGAAATGAATAATAGTTGTAATGTTACAGAAGGGCAGAGTTGGCATTACAGTGCTGCAATGCATATGTTGTCATTTGCTGCAAATGGTCATGACATGAATTGGGATAATTTTTAATCCTATTATCATGCCACACTAACATTTTTTTAGACAGATCATTGTGTTCTGCCACAGCAGAATTCTAGACAGAATACTGGAGCAGAAATAACCTGAGTGTTTTGGTTAGCTATTTATATTCTTTAATGAGCTGCCCTATTGATTATTCAAAGATCGTAAACAACTCACCCAGCTCTTGAGCCAAACTAGATGGTAAGAGAAAAGAACTGAAATGAGAAGGATTATATTTTTAACTTGTTTCAAGCGACATCACATGGAATTTGAAGAGCATTTCATTTCAGAATTAATTAATAACATTTTTAATTATATATGTTAGACTAGGATTAGGGAGTATTCTAGTCTGCACTCAACCATGAAAATTCTCTAGGGACTTGGGGCCAGCCACACTCCTTTAGGCTAATATAACTGTCTGGGTTATTGCTATGGAGAAAATGAGATTACAATAGTAGTGTAGAGGGATTACAATAGTATATATGCTATTTTGAGGATCTCCTAGAGGAGAAGGCTACATAAATAACAATTAATTAATATAATTAATTGTTGTTGACCACATCTGCTGTGACTTGAGAAATCTTTTGATGATGACATAGAAGTCAATACAATATTGAGATGTATGACAAGATTATCATTTGCCCTTATTGGCCCACCAGGAAATTTTATTTTTTAAAAGAATGTTATAGATGTTGGACTTGCTGAGATATTTGCTCAAACTGCTTAGAAGGAACAATGGGATTAATCATTTGGACAATCACCAAAACTTAGTCATTGTTCTAAGGAATGACCTTTCACTTTTCAGTGCCCAATTTCCAGATAAGAAGTCTTGATAATCCCCTTTTCTCTGAAAGGTATCTTTGCAGGTTCAATGAAAACAAATTCTCTCTCTCTCTCTCTCTCTCTCTCTCTCTCTCTCTCTCTCTCTCTCTCTCTCTCTCTCTCTCTCTCTCTCTCTCTCTCTCTCTCTCTCTCCTGTATTTAACTTCTTAAAAACCTTTAATAATTAACCTTTTAACAGATAATTATCTTCTTTAGTTTGGAAAATAGAAATAAATACATAAATAATGTAATAGCCCAAATCAATTCATCCAGCAAAAGTATTCCTATCAAAATAAACCAAAATAAAGTAGCTAAGATTATTAAACATCTGATTGACTCCAATACAATCAACTCTGAGCCATTGACTTTAGGAGGCAATAATCTAATACAGATAGAATTATTATGTGCCAGTACTTTTTAAGTGCTTATTTGTATCACCTTCCTGTCAATGACTACTTCAGCTTCAATCACAACAATACACGAGCACACAACAGATAAAAATTCAAAGTGAACCGCTCCAAACTTGACTGTAGAAAATGCGACTTTAGCAACAGAGTGGTAAATGCCTGGAACTCACTACCTGACTCTGTGGTTTCGTCACCAAACCCCCAAAACTTTACCCTTAGATTGTCCACTGTTGACCTCACCTGATTCCTAAGAGGTCAGTAAGGGGCGTGCATAAGCGCACCAGCGTGCCTACCGTCCCTGTCCTAATGTTCCCTCTTATCAGTACCCATCTTATGTATATAAACAATGTTATATCTATGTATATTACCAACATGTACTTGACAAAAATAAATAAATTAAATAAATAAATAAATAAATAAATAAATAAATAAATAAATAAATAAATAAATAAATAAATAAATAAATAAATAAATAAATATTTTCTTCTGTAACTGAGGACATGCATCCTATCTTATGCAATGTTGGGCTAGATGTGACTACGGGGGTGGGGGGTCAATGTAGAACAAAATGATGAATGTAGCATTATAGTGTTGCAAGGGAAGCTCTACCAATTTTGTATTTTTGTGTAGTGTCACATAAACCGAAGGGAGAGTTTGTGTCACATTGCACATTCCTTTTATTCGTTTAGTTATATGCCTACTTTGGTCTCCAGAAAATACCATTGAATTTAAAAGATTTTAAATCTTTTAAATCATCATCGTCGTCGTCGTCATCATCAAACAGCATCTGTCTATCCCACGTCATAGGGAAGGATTTGATAGGTGGATACAAATACCAAATCCAATCTAGGCATCTGGCTGACCAACGATAACAATAACAATAATTACACCTTGATCTCAGTGTGACACTCACAGATGGTCCTTCAGATTATCAGGTCAGGTTGCCAATGGGTAGTGAAACAAACAAGAAAATCAGCCTGCTTTTTTTTTATTAGCTTCCAGAAGGACATATTTGAATTTCCAGTGTGAATTTAACTATCATAATAATTCACTTAGTCTAGGTTCTCTTTTTTTCAGACAAACCAACAGTTGAAGAACCAGATGTCAATTTTGAAGAAAATATTCCAACAATTTGAGCTGTATATTGCAGACTATGAACCTATTCAGACATCTTGCTAACAGGTTCTTTGTGACAATTACAAGCTGCTTTGGTTGATGCAGACTATTCTTAAGTCAGTTTTAGAGAACCAGTTTTACATTGTATTCTCTTTTTAAAACATCAGACAAACGATCTTTTCTCTGCTTGATTTTCGAACAAGTATTAACATAAAATTCAAACAGCTACATTCTTCCCAACTGCCAAAACTTGGATGAGCTTATGTGAGTCTTTATGTCATCAGTTCTCAGGGGCCAAGTAAAATCACAAAGGTGTTTCCTCCCCCCCCCCTTCACTCTGTTCATTCTGCTGACAGGTAGAAGTGTTCACATGAATACCAACTGTATTTTTAAGCTAGCTATAAGACAGCTAGATGACCTTGGGCCAGGTCAGTGGCAAACCACTTCCAAAAACAAAAAGCTTGCAGAGAAAGCTGCAGCAACTTCTTCAGGAAACCTCTGAGGATTGGATACAATTGAACAGAACAAAAAAAAATTCTTAAAAGCCCCGACCAATTAATTGCCTGGATGGACAATTTCATATAAGAATTTTTCTTATTATTAATAATAATATAATAATTATTAATTATTTGTTCAATTTTTGCTCAGGCAATTTGTTTAAGAATGATTTTTTTTTAAATAGTGAGCTTATTGAGCTACATTTGGACTGAAAAGTGCCAAATAATTGCAGCTACAATTTCCTTTCCTTTCCTTTCCTTTCCTTTCTTTCCCTCCCTCCCTCCCTTCCCTTCCTTTCCTTCTTTCCTTTCCTTTCTTTCCCTTTCCTTCCCTTCCCTTCCCTTCCCTTCCCTTCCTTTCCTTTCCTTTCCTTTCCTTTCCTTTCCTTTCCTTTCCTTTCCTTGAGAAAGACATTTCAAGAACATTTTCCCTAGCATGGAAAGGTCATTTTAAGAGTCCAAATCACACTGAGGGTCTTGTCAAGTTATTCTTTGGAAACCAGAGCCAGGAGATTTATTTGACCATTGTCAGTTTCTTATTACATTACAGTTTTTCTGTCAGAGTCTAACACCTCATTTTTCCCTGTCATTCTATAGAAAACAGTACCTGCTGCCAAACTATTCAAAATAGCCTATGCTATAAGCCTCGTGGTGGCAGAATTTCTATAGATTTAACAAACTTAAACTATACTATTCAGAACCAATAGTCTATATGTCAGAGAAGTGCAGATATAAAGCCATGCATATCTGTGGCTTTATATGCATGTTTTATTTACACCAATTTGCCAGATTTTTATTTTTTATTTTTTTATATTTATTTTTTTATTTTTTTATTTTTATTTTTTTAATTTATTTTAATTTTTTTTATTATTTATATTGTTTCCCTGAAAATAAGACCTCCCCCAAAAAATAAAATTAACACTGGTTAAGGTTAGGGAGACAGAGCTGGAAATCAGATAAGACGGCAAGAGGAGCCCCGTCTTGCTCCACGTGCCCCAAAATAATAAGACCTCCCTGAAAATAAAGCCAAGGACTTATTTTGGGGTTCAAAAAATATAAGACAGGGTCTTATTTTCAGGGAAACATGGTACACACACACACACACACACACACACACACACACACACACATTCAAACTTAAAGAATTAAAGGGATAATTTCTTTTGATAAAGAAATAAAGGGAGACTAGTATAGATCTATTTCAAGCTATTTAGCTCTCATCAGTTAGCCATACCCTTCTAGGATTTGAACTTGGGCTACTTGTCTTGTTAGGCAGTGCTATTCAGCTGATGAGAGCTAAATAGCTTGAAAAAGATCTATACTAGTCTCCCTTTATTTCTTTATCAGTTCTTTGTAAGTTTGAAAATATGGTTTGTAGCCTGGATAGCTCCTGGAGTGGGGTTTAAAGGCAAAAGGAAGCAGTATGCTCCCTCCCATATTTGGGTATACCAGGTGACTCGACAGAAAAACATTGTGTGTGTGTGTGTGTTTCTGAAATGGAATATGAATATGGATAGAAGCCTCTATACATTCAATGGATGCATGGGTAAAATATATAGTTACAAAGGGCAAAAAAAAACCATCGTAAACTTTTTTCACCCAGTTTCTTATTTCATCAA
Organism: Diadophis punctatus similis; assembly: GCA_023053685.1. Lineage (NCBI taxonomy): Eukaryota > Metazoa > Chordata > Lepidosauria > Squamata > Dipsadidae > Diadophis > Diadophis punctatus. The sequence goes on along the minus strand of JALIGW010000001.1, from coordinate 257,336,423 downwards.
TCATAATGTCCTTTCATCCCATATTTTCAATTTTTCATCAGAAAATATATTTATGAAAATTATGCATATTTTCATGCATATTTGCTCTGATGTGTACAGATTTAATTACAATTTTCTTGCTCTGCTTCTTCCCCCCCCCACAGTATCCCACAATTCTTTGCATTAGCATTACACTGATTTTTGTTGTAAACATAACCTTGTAGTGGTTTGACAATTCAATTTCTAAAATGCATATAACAAACTGTTTTCGTTCCTTTGCTACTCTGAGAACTGTTGCCTTTGCTCTTTAAAAGTATCTTCTTTAAACTTATCAGCCGTAACATCTTTTGCAGACTGAAATATTCCAGAACAAATCATTTTTCCTCTGTCTGTAGTATGCTTTAAGTGGGACTCATAGTTTTCATGTATTCTCACTATTGTTCTTGTTCCATCATTCAGACACTTCATTTCATCAGAATTGCTTGTCAGTAACTGCTTCTCTGAGTTTGTGTAAGCTCATGTTTGTGTCAATAGGGATAATATATAGGCACACATGTTTTCCATTCACTATTTTTTTAACTGTCTTTGATTTTCCAAGCATCAGATTTTCACATTTGATGTCCAAGATATTTAAGCTTTTGCTTCATGCAGCCATTGCAGGCTGACTGCTAGTTCAACAGTTCAGCTGTTCAAATCTCACTAGGCTCAAGGTTGACTCAGCCTTCCATCCTTCCGAGGTCGGTAAAATGAGGACCCAGATTGTTGGGGGCAATATGCTGAACTCTGTAAACCGCTTAGAGAGTGCTGTAAAGCACTATGAAGCGGTATATAAGAAAAGTGCTATATTCATGATTAGTGCTTCCAATTAGCAGTCTGATTTTACTTTTTGGTACTGAACTATTTTTTCTTGGAGTCGAAGTTATTCTCAATAATTTTCTCCAAGATTACAATACAAAGGCACCAGATTTTCTTTGTTCAGTTTTTCTGAGAGTCCAGCTTTCAAAACCATTAATCATAGCTGTGAAAACCATGACTATGAAAATATATATCTCGGTTGTCAGTGTCATGTCACTGCTAATATTTTATCTAGATCTGCCATATTCTTTCTCTTAAGTAGTGGATATTTCTTTATTTCATGTCTACAGCAACTGAAAGAACATTAAAACTGAGTATCAGTTGCCTATTGGGCACTATTAATGGACCAAGTAGTTACTTTTCAAGTTGTAAATGGCTTGGGGTCTGTTTATCCATGGGGCTGCCTGTTCTGCATTTAAACTTATCTAGTTGTTTAAATCAGGAAGAAAGGCTCTTATAAAAAGACCCCTGCATTCAAGATTGGCTATTGGGAAAATAGGAAAGGGTTGTCACCTCTGTGATACTCAAGCTATGGAATATGCTTCTTAAGGAGGTACATGTAGTTCAGGGGTGGGTTCCAACTTACCTTGCTGCCGGTTCGCTCCCTTCCACATCGCATGGGTACACTCATGCACAGTAACAAAAAATCTGAAAAAAAAATACCAAAGCCGAAAAAAAGATGGTGACCACATGCACAGTACCAGAACTCAGCTTCTGCGCGTGCTCAGAAGGAATTTTTTTTTTAAAAAAATCTAAAACAAATTGAAAAAAAAAGAGATGGCGGCACCCACGGACCGGCAGCGGCCAATCCGGTTCGGTGACATCATTGTGATGTCACCAGCAGGTTGCTACCGGTTCAGGCGAACCGGTCCGAACCGGGAGGAACCCACCCCTGATGTGGTTACTTTCTCCCGTTATTTAGGAAGATCATAAATACACATTCATTTTATTTGTCAATTATTTAATTGTTAAGTATTTAAATTATTGGTTTTAATTTTTGTTTTGGTTTTATTGCATTGATTTAGGGTTGCAAGTCTTCTTCAGTGTAGAAATTGATGGAAAGATAGGGAAAAATCAGTGTTAAATAAAAATAAAATGACGTGGAACAGTAATAATTACAATCTCCAGTGTGGCACTAGCTAGAGGTGGTTGTGGGATGTGTGCTCTGTGAAACATGAGAGCTATGCCAGAGGCTCAAGCATACTGGACAGGTCTCATCAGAGAAGCCAGAAAAAATGTCATAAATAATGTAATTTACTGAAACCCAAACTGGATCAGTCATTGCCTGGGTCCACAAGAATTGTGTTAGGTGTAGGTGTTTTCTGGTGAAAAATGGGCTTTGGGTTCAGGACTGTTGGCTGAGCACCAGGGCCAGCAACTATAGGATTGCTGGAAAAAAAGTTGTTTACCCATCACAAATGTACAAAGACTGAAAACAAAGAAAAAATAATTTTATTAAAAACAAAAATCAGAAAACAAATATAATATCAATTCTAATATGGTTGTTACTTTGGATGCAATCTCAAAACATTTAGAGCACCACATAAATGTCGATATAAATCAGTATTAATCAACTATAAAACACAGTTTTTACTTGGAGCATCTTATATTCTGGAACAATAGCTATAACACCGTCAAACAACAATAGCTGCCTATTCAGTTTTAACATCTGGCTGGCTGTGTGAGCAACTATAATAATAACAACATTAATACCTTCTGCTCTGCCCTGATAGCATGGATGGCTCTGTGGAATGGATTATTTGAGTGGTTGAGAGCCTTCTCAGCTACTATTTTTATCACATTATTGTTTATTTATTTATTTTATTTATTTATTTGTGAGATTTATATACCGCCTCACAGTGCAAGCACTCTCTAAGCGGTTTACACCAGTAAGCAATGTATATTTACATTGCCCCCAACAATCTGGGTCCTCATTTTACCTACCTCGGAAGGATGGAAGGCTGAGTCAACCCTGAGCCGGTGAGATTTGAACTGCTGACCTGCGGATCACAGTCAGCTAAAGTGGCCTGCAGTACTGCCTCTAACCGCTGCACCACCTCGGCTCACCTTGTTGTTTTTAATCCTGGATATTTTTATTGTGTTTTAATTGTAAGTCACCTAGAGTCATGTACATGAGATAAGTAGAAATTTAGTGTAAATAAACAAATCCACAAACATTATTACAAAAACCATGTATTGTTTTCCTTCCATCATTCTGACCCATATCTGTTTGGTTTGTTTCTTATATTTACATATCCTATTACATGCTGTTGATTATTATGATTAAGCATTAATCTTAACTTCCTATTTGTAATAAAAAGCTTGGCAATGCATGAAAAGAAAAGAAAAAACCCATGATTCATATCCCACTAAGATTACTTGATTGTGGAGCTGCAGAATATTAATTTGCCATGTGTGGGGGAAGGAAGGAAGGAAGGAAGGAAGGAGAGAAGGAGAAAGGGAGGGAGGGAGGGAAGGAGGGAAGGAGGGAAGGAAGGAAGGAGGGGGGAGGGAAGGAAGGAAGGAAGGAAGGAAGGAAGGAAGGAAGGAAGGAAGGAAGGAAGGAAGGAAGGAAGGAAGGAAGGAAGGAAGGAAGGAAGGAAGACACAGTGTTAGTGTACCACCTTTTTAAGATATTGGTGCTTCATTCTAATCAACCAAACCAAACATTTTTAGTATAGTTACCATGGCGAGATAAATTTTATCCTTGCATGTTCTAATGGAATGTGGCAGGGCATCCTGTAGGTGTTTTTCACTCCCATCAGAGGCCACACATAAAAGTCTGTCTAAAGTATGGTAGCCAGCAAAGCAGATATTGGATCAAATTAATTTGAAGGAGGTGGTGTGCAGAATTTGTCAGTGCTACCTGAACAGAATGGCTGAATCAGTAATTTAGGAAGATAAAAGAAAGGGAACGGGAATATGTGGCTCACAGGTATCAGAGGCAAGGTCATGCTACAGGTTGTCCCAGAGACAATTGCAATTGCATTAGTACTTTCGAGCTTGACATTAAATGTCATGTTCAATTGCAGTGTATTTAAGGTGATGCCTGTGGCTGGTGAGAACAGTGAAAAGGCAGAGTGGCTGTTTTATCTAATAATAACCCAGAGATTAATGGGAATCTGGCCAAATACTGCTGAAAGGAAGAAAGGAGAAAATAGATCGTTAACTTTATGTTGCATTTTATCACAGCTTCAGTATCCTTGATTTACTGTCTCTGCAACCGTTAATGCAAAGGGAATTAGAGAAGTATATAAATAAAAATCACTGTTCTGGTTTCTGTTCTTTGGCAATATAAATGCTTTTTTTTTACTTTTTTAAGTTACAGTATATGTATAGGCTAAAAAAGTAAGCATATTATTGGCATACTCTTAAAACCTATGCAAAACAAGCTATATAAAAAATATCTTGCTCTTACAGCATTACCAGACCATGTTTAGACCACACTTTAGAATGATAATTTGTAAAGGTATGCAGAAATGGCCTTGGGAGACAGAAGGAGGAGCTGCTGACTAGATAATTGTCATGCAAAAGATATTTTAACCCACAAAAACAGAGGGAATGTGAGAAGTGTTCCCTGATTTCCTGGAAAGTATAAGGAAAGGTGGGAAGTACTTTGAGACTTAGAAGATTGATGTTAACCCTTTGAGGTAGTCTAGACAAGAAGAGCAGCTATGGTTACTAACTATTTTTATTGTAAGGTTACATTAACAGAAGCTTGCAAGTGTTTCTTCCTTTCTTTCCTTTTACACTCTGGAAAACTAGAGAAAGTTTCTTCTAAAATACTTCTCATATCAGCTCTGTTTCTATGGACTGAGATAGGTTTCTGTATGATGGTTGTGTATTTTGTGGCTCTTCCTCCTGTCTTGGAAGGTCACTCTCACATACCATTACAGATTTGTACCACTTTCACGTAATGTCATAGGTAGGGAGCATCATGGCAGTGCCCTTCGCCCACAGTCTATCCCTATTGAACAACTCTTTATCTGTCCAGATATCTGGTTACTCTAGTTCAGGGGTCGGCAACCTTAAAAACTCAAAGAGCCATTTGGACCTGTTTCCCACAGAAAAGAAAACACCAGGAGCCACAAAACCCTTCTGTGCCTGACTATATCCTGAGCGGCCACAGAACTAGCATATATAGTTGAATTAAACATTCTGTTTTCTTCTGAAACTTTTCTTTTCTTGGATTTATCCATGGTTGGCCTACTGGGGGTCGAAAAGCTCAATCAATCGCGTGCCAGCGGGTATCACACATTGGCAGTTGTGACACATATTTTGAGCGACAGGGAGCTGCAGCAGAGGGATGAAAGAGCCACATGTGGCTCCAGAGCCACAGGTTGCTGACCCCTGCTCTAGTTAGATCGGATGCAGATTGGAGCCAATTCAGTTCTAGCTCAGAATTGGCATGTTCAAACACATTTAACTTCCTGTATTAACATTGCCAGTATTAAATGGTAGAAAGTGCTTCTGTTTGTTTCTGCTTTTGGCCATCAAGAGGTCCTCCTGAAAAGTATTTCAGCAGGGATGGGTAACGGATGGAAGCACTGCCTTGATGGGTAATGTTGCACTGTATGCACTTCCACAGCCCCACCTCCTCTCATTGTTTTCTCAAGGGAACCAACATTTCTGCTAACATTGTCCTTTTGAGCATGGAAGAACACAAGCTGCCTAGTGCCAACCATCAGGAGTGGAACAGAATCAGAAAAGAATAGGCTGTGGGAAGTTTGCATTTCCTTACTGCCAGGGCTGAAGCAAGCTTAGCTCTTTAATTTCTACCTGCAATCACTCACCTCACCTTTGCTTTCTAGGCCCCTGGACTCTGCATTTAACTCTGTCTCTCCAACAGCCTGCAGTCTTAGTTAAGGGGATTGGGGAAAGCAGCTGTCTGTAATGGCACTGAAACGCTGTCTTTCAACTTCTGAGGCTTTTACAAACAGTGAAAGAATGATGTCTGAATGACCTGGCTGCTTCTTTATCGTTCTTTCCCTTTTTTGGTGACATATCATCCCCCATATAATTTTCCATCACAGCAGTAGGTGTGGGTGTGCACGTTGGTAAAGAAAACCTCCACACAAGGGTCAAAATGCTTTGCGGAACTGTGAAAATCACAGCCACAAAAGTAGCAAAGACCGCTCTGACACACATTAGCCATAGTATTTCTTGGAGAGAGAACACAGCTTGAAGTCGATGTCTCCCTGTCTTTTAAATTCAAGCAGGCCTTAATAGTTTCCTTTGCACTTCTCTTTATTGACGTCCAGCTTGCCTTTCCTGGAGCTTAAACACACAGACATAGACACTTTTCCCTCCCGTCGCACCCCCACTCCAGCTACCTGCACCCTTTGTTAGAAATATCGAGGAATCCCTGGCTTCAAAGCCACTGAGATGCTGTCTGCACCTTGTAAGTTTTTCTGTAGAAGAAAAGAATAGTACCAGCATGGTGTGGCAGCTAGGGAATTTATGTTTGATAAAATGTGTCACTCCGCATCAGCTTTAAGCCAGACTTACAAATGGTACCTTAATATATCATAATGTATAAGCTTCTGAAGTTTTCAACTTAAATCTGATTTCATACGAATATCCCATATTTCATATGTATTCCAAAATGACACAGGGGAAGAGAATGATACCACAACCTCCCCTGAAAACATCCTTTATCTTGACTTAATAGAAACAGTATTTTTTCTATTGTCCTCCTACATTTAACAGATATTGACATGCACTGCACATGCACTGCACTGCACATGCACATGCATTGCAATGTTTTAGAGACATACACTATGTTGTTGCCACAAATGGTATCCCTATATGGAACTTCCATGTCCCATTCTATAATGTATAGGGAAGTTTTTCATTATGTCCTCTGATATCATAACCCAGATTATTCAACTTTACTAGACTGTACAATTTTGGGATAACTACAGAAAATTTACACATGGTTTAATATTATTGAAATATTGGCTATCCCTTTTAAATACAATGCTTATTTAAATAATATAAAAGTTCTAAACTTCTATGTTACTGAGCCTATGGCACAATTTTTTCCAAGGTTATCTATGGATTTATGGTTTTATAAATCCACTTTGAAAATTATTTTACTCTCTTTGTATAAAATGTTACTGTTAAGATGTGCCACTGAACTCTTAGATGTAATCTTTTTATTTAGATAATACACATTGTATTCCATCTTTCTTATTTCATATTTTGTTATGCTGCAGGATGGGAGAGAATCTTCATTCAAATGCCTCTAAACCACCTGAACATGATTTATTATTACTTGATGCAATAGACTAAGATGATTCTTAATTTTGAGTGGCCAACCAAGGTTCTTACATGAGATTTATAGAGAGAGAACGGTAAGAGTTTATTCAGTGTATCTTTAGTGGAAATTTGGAAAAAGGAAATTTCATGCAACTGGACTTAAGAATTCTGGCCCAAAGCCTAAACAATTCTTATTGAATTGCAATTCATTCCATGTATTGCAACTGGCAAATTAAAAGTTGATAGAGTTTATCAAATCTGGGTGAAAGTCCATCAGTTGTTACCCATCCATCCAGCTGTGAGTCAAGAAGGACAAAACACTCAAAGAAGTGTTCCCTATTAAGAACAATCACCAGAGTAGATAGAGAATAATTTGGTCTATGGATAATCAGGAACTTTGGTTTGCTTGGGTTGAACTTTCAGTATCATATGGATATGCTCTGACATATTAGTGACAGACACAAAAGAACAGGACCTTAGGTTGAGTTATAATTCAGGAAGAATTATGCCTATACACAAAAACCTGATCAGCTAACAGTTAACACTAAATTTCTGATAGATAAGAGCCAACATAATTCAGGGAGGGCTGGCCTTGAATCACTTGTGGCAATGCAAGAACTCTAAACTGATGACACATTTAACTCCATCCTCCAGGTCTGCCTGCTGTTCTCCTCTATCAACGTTAAAAAGAGCCACCTGCAGCAGAACCATTATATGAGTGTATCAAGTCCCCATCAAGGCAAATGATTCAAAAGAATATAATTAATATGTCTGTCTGTGTAGCCTGAGATTACTTGTGGTAGGGTCTGAGGATATCATGAAAGCCTTGAAATCATGAGCCTTTTCTCACCCCAACTCATTATATAGAGGTTGAAATAGCCAAGCTATAATAACCAGGAAAAACACAAACTCAAAAATTAACCCCAACCACTTAGGGTAGACTTCTATTGAGAGTAAGATGTGAACAACAACCCCAGATTCTCCCTACAGTCCAATTCACACTGTATTGAATCCCAAACAGGGCCACTAATAAAATGTATAGTTATGTATCAATACAATTAAACAGCTGTATTTAGGCAATAAAGCCTCCTTCTGTTTTTATTTGAAAGTCCAGAAAATATTTTCCTATATCTTTCTCATTCCTTGCCACATTGATACATTCAGATAAATTTTAAACATATCCAAGGTATCTTATATTGCAACATTAATGATCTATTTATCAATCATTTGTAAGAGTCTCAAAAACCATTTGTCATTTCATAATTTTTGATAGTTTTCTATTAAATAGGTTACTGTTATATTTCATTACATTCTTCTGTTAGCCTATAGATTCTTCTAGTGTCCAGCTTTTAAAGTCCTGTTATATTGTTATAGCTAGCAAAAGGGTAAACAGTGTCTTGCATCCAGCACTGATCTTCATCACAGCATCCTCCTCCTGCAAAAAGGACATTTAGCTCTTAATTGGAGGTCTCAAGACAACAAATCAGAACTAATCTGCCTCTAAACTTTATTTCCATTCATGGTACCCTTTGTCAGTTAGTTTTCTGAAACCAGGAAGGATAGATCTCTGAGAGGGTGAGACCACCACCATCATCCATTCAGGTATTGCAATAATATGTCACTTATGGATGTTCATCCAACAGTAAGGTGTGGATGAACATAACTCTTCTCTGTTGCCTAAGCTTGCCTTTGAAATTTAATTAATGAACTGAGATAATTGAATAAGGGTAGAACTAGATGTCCTGATATTGAAGCTAAACTGAATGTTTTGAGTTTTAAATACAGATTTACTTACATGCAAATGCAGCCAACATTTCAGCATTATTAAATAGTAGCAGAAGACATTTACAATTGTGAACTGTGGAGTATGATACTTTTCATTCAGTCTTTATACTAACTTACTGCTGTTTTAAGAGAAGATTAATGGAGGGCTAGCATGTCATGACGAAGGACAGTTGCCAGCTTGCAGATGCTGAAAACTACTTAGCCATGATTACAGGGTATATCAAACCTGCTGTTACTTAGCCAGATGAGCACACTGAAACCTACTTAGCCATGAATATAAGGCGTATCAAACACATGGAGGCTAATAAAAAAGCATGGTTCTTCCAGTGTGATAATCTTCATGTTATCTGACCTAGAAAAAGCTATGGTGATTTTTTTTTGTCATCCGTAATCTAATTTATCTGGATACTTAGATACGTATGCACCTCTCAATGGTCTTCTGCTTACTATGGATCTTTCACACAGGGGTCATCTGCTCATTTCTAATAACTGAGAATGAACTCCCAAAAGCTACATTTGTGGAAGGATGATGTTTTTCTAAGGTTCCTGAACAAGATATCTTATCCTTTTCCTTTCTGAGACATGTCTTTTTACACTGTACATTTGAAGACAGGTTCACCATAAGTCAATTGCAAAGGGCAGCTTTACTTGGAACAGCTTACATCCCATGACAATACCTTTAACACCATAAAACACCAACATCTGCCTATGCCAGGTCCTTAGGAAGGACACAATAGGTGGATAAAAATGCCAAATCCAGTTTGAACATCTGACTGTGTGACAGACAATTCTAATAATGCTACAATAATATCTGCTTGCCCTTGCCCTAATTCCATCCATACAAGAAATGCCATTAAGATGGAGACTTAGGGTTGAATTTTCACTTATGAAAAAACAATTGGAAGATATGTTACATGCCTCAAAGTCTGCAGAAGCAAGGTTGTTAGCTTCTACATACAGGTATTTGTTTACAATAGGAATATAATTAAAAAGACAAGCTCCTTTCTTATTTTGTTTTACTTCGGAATACAGTTGTTACATTCTTTCAGGTGTTTAATGAAGTACCGTATTTTTCGGAGTATAAGACGTACCGAAGTATAAGACGCACCTTAGTTTTGGGGGAGGAAAACAAGGGGAAAAGGCCTCTGCCTCCAAGCAATTTGCCAAACAGCAAACAGCACAGATGATATACACTGTTTGCTGTGTATTTCTGTGCATGTGTGCTTGACCCATAGAAATAGCAAAGAATTGGAGAAATGTACATTATGCCAGAAAGTTTTCTTAAATGTAGTCACACTAACTCTTCCCAAATATTTAAATAGATCTACTCCAAGGTAACTAAACTCTAATACTAAACAGGACACTGTTACATTTCAGACTATACTTGTACAGAGCTGTTAAAATTAATTAAAATTCCTGGAAGTATATTCTCTATTATTTAAAACAAGATACAATAGCACTGGGCCTCTTCAGAGCAAGCATTTATTTTAAAAAGCTTCTTTATTTTGTTAAGTTGTCTAGATACAGGGATCTCCAACCTTGGCAACTTTAAGACTTGTGGACTTCAACTCCCAGAATTCCACAGCCAGCAAAGCTAACAAAGCTGGCTGTGGAATTCTGGGAGTTGAAGTCCACAAGTCTTAAAGTTGCCAAGGTTGGAGACCCCTGGCTCTAATACAATAATAAAGCAGTCTTTAAAAAATAAGTCTAATAATTTGAACATTTTACAGACATTTATAGTTATTCACTTACCCCCTTCCATCCAGTTCAGCAAAAAATAAAAATCTGCGTGTCTCTCGCAGCTATTTTAAAGTGACCAAATTTTTTTTTAAGCGGGACACCGATGGGGGGCGGGGCCGCCTGGACGCCGCCATTTGAGTTTTGCCCTCTGCGCATGCGCAGAACGCTGTGCATGCGCAGAGGGCAAAAGACGGCTAACGTCGGCGTCCAGGTGGGGGGGAGGCGGGAGGCCTTTCCTCGCCTCCCGCCTCCCCTTTGGGAGCCGGCAGTGGCTTGGGAAGGGGAGCAGCCCCCAACGTCTCTTGGCTCTCCTCCTCCCTCCCCCCTGCCCGCCCGGGGGTCCCGCGCCGCCCGCTGACCTCACGCACGTCCTGCAGGCACTCGAGGACGGCCAGGTTGGGCCCAGCCGCAGGGGCGGCAGCAGCAGCAGCAGCAGCAGCAGCAGCAGGCCTCTCAGCTTGGGCCGGCCGTGGGTGGCGTTGGCGGCGGGCGGGCGTCCCGCATTGACTCCTCCGGCGGCGGCTGGAAACTGGCGGAAGAGCCGGTGTGAATTTCATGCCAGCCGCCGCCGGAGGAGTCAACGCGGGACGCCCGCCCGCCGCCAACGCCGCCCACGGCCGGCCCGAGCTGAGAGGCCTGCTGCTGCTGCTGCTGCTGCTGCTGCTGCTGCTGCTGCTGCTGCCCCTGCGGCTGGGCCCCCAGTCCCGGCTGCCCCGGCGGCGGGAAGGCTGCGGCGGCGGCCCCGGCCGGCTGTGCCAGCGCCGGCCCGAGGGCCATCTTGGATGCGACTCCTTCGCTCGGGCCGCCCCGCCCACCGTGACACCGGCCGTTTCGAGAGGGCGGGGCTGCATCAGGCGCCTCTCCACCGTGTCCTTCACCGCCCTCCAGTGCATACCCGGTGGCTTGTAGACCGCGAAGAGCCCTTGCAAAGCCATGCCCGCCGAAAGTTTAACTCCCCCCAATCTCGCACGCCGCCCTTTCAGGCCAATTTTTGGAAAGAATGCCCTAGTCGTGCATTCTTTCAAAAAATCGGGACTTTTTAGAGGACGGGCGGGACGCGGGACAAATCATTAAAAAGCGGGTCTGTCCCGCCAAAATCGGGACGTCTGGTCACCTTAAGCTATTTGCCTCTTTGTAGTTAGTTTCACTTTCATTTTCTCACGTGGCAAACCTAATCAGCTGTACATTGGGAAACTGCTACTGACTTGCTTGGCTTTACAGGCTCTTCCCTCTTTCCTGCAAGCAGGTAAATTGCTGGAAGACAGAGGCCAAAGGGTGTGGGTGGGTGGGTGGGTGGGTGGGTGGGGCTGTATTCGGTGTATAAGACGCACCCAAGTTTTCACCCTCTTTTTGGGGATAAAAAGGTGCGTCTTATACTCCGAAAAATACAGTATAATGTTTGCTTTAGAATCTCTTTGGATAGGGAGATGGGCAGCATATGAATTTAATTAACAAATAAATAGAATCCTTTCATTCTATGTTCAGTTTATCTTTAGTGTTCATTTTCAGATTTGCTCTATGGGTTTTACTTTTGTCTTCAACATAACTTCTTATCTAAGTTCAAATGATATGCTCTCTTGCATGGCACCCCAGGTAGCTGAGAAATAGGGGATGTGATTATTAATTTTTCACTTTACTATTCAGAGCTTGCTAAAATTCTGGAACTTGTAACTGCTAATATCTCATGTATAATTTTTCTATCTAGCCTGTTTCCATTTTATGTGGATGCTTCATTTGTTTTATAGGGTTATTTTGTTTACCGTATTGTTGTAAACTCTTCTGACTAACGCAAATGCTTTGGGGAAATGTACAGGAAGATTTTTCTGGTAAAATAAGTGTTTATAGTTTAGTTGAAGAATTAAAAAAACCCCACATCTGATGAATCTCTTATAGATTTCAACCATGAGTAGAGAGAGCTATTCCTACATTTACCAATTCTTTTGTTAAATCTATGTTTCAGCCTTATTTCCATTAAACAGATGTGCAAGAACTATTTTGCCATGTTGCTTCCCTCCCACAAACATCCTGTTTATTTATCTTGATTGCACTCCAATGCTTTCAAGTTATAGTCCTGACAGAGATATTTAATTTATCTAATGAATATAGGATAATTTATGTGCCCATATGCCACCCTAGTGCCTGATGATGTATTTACACTCAACTAAATCCCTATCAGTTTCAATTTGCTTGTCTAAGAAGAAAAAAAACCAGGGGAAATTTACAGTGCATTGTTAAACCCAATCTTACCAATATTTTCAGCAACTTCATTTTCCTATGTAATATCTATATTGGCAATAATAATAATAATAATAATAATAATAATAATAATAATAATAATAATAATAATAATAATAATAATAATAATAATAATAATAATAATAATAATAATAATAATAATAATAATATCTTTTTATTCATTAAACATGAAACTCAGTCAACTGATCATTTAAAAAAGTATCACAAATATCACTGACTGGTGCTAATGGTTGATACAGGTTGCTGCCAGAGTCCTAGGTATCAACCAAGTATCTTCTTAAAATATATGATGTTCCAAGTAGCACAGTTTTTTGCAGTTCCGCTGGTGTTATTGCAGGAAGCTGCAATTTCTTGATGTGTTTTGTGAAATTCTTGGACATGGTACCAAGTGTCCTGATGACAATGGGTATCACTGTTACATGTTTCATCCATAGCCGTGTAGTTTCAATGGCCAGGTCGCGATATTTCATGATTTTTTCCAGTTCTTTTTCTTCGACTCTGGCATCTCCTGGTACAGCGATATCAATAAACTGTACTCTTCAGCCCTCGACAACTGTGATATCTGGCGTGTTGTGTTCCAAATGATGATCTATCTGTATTCGAAAGTCCCACAAGATCTTCACCGTCTCATTTTCAGTAACTTTTTCCACTTTGTGCTCCCATGATTTTTCGGATACAGGTATGTCATATTTTTTACATAATGACCAATGGACTAATTTAGCAACTCGATCATGTCGAGTTGCACAATTATATCGAGTTGATCAATCACGCAATCTGATTGATCATGCAATCAGATTGCGCGATTTTGCTGCACTCACATATTAAGTGTGAAACAGTTTCAACTTTGTTGTTGCAAAGTCAGCAGTTTGGATTGTCAGTGGATTTTTGTATCTTCTCTTTCATGGCATTAGTTTGTAGTGCTTGTTCTTGAGCAGCGAGTATTAAACCTTCCGTTTCTTTCTTGATGGTTCCCATTTTAAGCCATGCCCATGTAAGGTTGTCATCACATTTTCCTTCAAAGTTTTTCAAATGTTCTCCATGCAAAGCTTTGGTTTTCCATTTATTTATTTATTTATTTATTTATTTATTTATTTATTTATTTATTTATTTATTTATTTATTTATTTATTTATTATTTATTTATTTATTTATTTATTTATTTATTTATTTATTTATTTATTTATTTATTTATTTATTTATTTATTTATTTATTTATTTATTTATTTATTTATTTTGGTTTTATTATATGCCACCCTACTCCCGAGGGACTCAGGGCGGCGTACAGCAAAGAAAATACAAGAAACCAGCAATAAACATAATTAAAATCGAATACAAAAATTAAAAATTCCAATATTAAAAACATCCATCAACCAAACATGCCCGGGGGAGATCTCAGATGGATTCGTCTCTAACCCCCTGCCTGCAGGAAAAGCCATGTCTTGACAGCCTTTCGGAAGGCCAGCAGGGTGGGGATGGTTCGGGTCTCTGGAGGAAGTTGGAAGTCTCTGTCATCCAGCTGTTTTTCCTTATATTCTAATATTCTTTTCTTATATTTTCCTTATATTCTTATATATGTTGTTGTTATGTTGTTGTTATTATTATCATTATCATTATCATTATCATTATCATTATCATTATCATTATCATTATCATTATCATTATCATTATCATTATCATTATCATTATTATTATTATTCCACAGACTACCTTGGTATAATTTCACACTGTTGGAAATCATGGAATATATATCAAAGAGTCCTTGAAATATAAAAGGACAACAATTGGAATAAAACTCCTTTGGTAGATATGTTACATATTCTCCAACACTCTGATGATGCATAACATTGCATTGTTACAGGAAGCAACAACACAGATATTTATAGAACACCTCAAAATGTCCTAAAAGTGTGAGAAATTACAGGAAGCTGGAAAAGGAATGGAAGGCTTCATAGACCAAACAATCCATAATTAGTGGATGAGTTCGTTGACTATGACAACTTAGCCAAGATAGAGAAGAAGCATTTCAAATCACTTGAAGAGACTCTACCCTCAGTATAAATGTGGCAGAAAATTCCTATGCCACGTTCCAAAACTCTGCATTTATCCCTAAATGGCATTAATATATATTTCTGAAATTTGAATAACTATTGCTTTCTTGATGCTATTTAGGGCTCAAAAAAAGATAACAAGAATATTTTTCTCTAACACACTGGAATAACAAGTTCTCAAATTCAATATTTGGCATAGCTAAGTAAGTTCTGTAAAGATGCCAAAATCACATCCTGGAATGCTATTGCAAGCATAATCCTATTGTGATATTTCAACTGCCTCCTGTCTATTTAGTTTACAAAGACTGTTGAAAATTGTAGAGGGCTTATAAGGTCAGGTGTAGTATCCCCCAAGGTGTAGATGTTTTTTGTGTGATGCAGTTGGAGCAATTCTCGGTGTTGCTTTTTTTTTCTCGTGTTCTACTGTTATTTAATACTTATAAAGAATAAAGTGGACAACCTTGATGAAGAAATGGAAAGCTATGTTACCAAAAGCGTTACTTGAGTCCAGAAGATGGGGTAGACTAGGTCTCTGACAGGCATCTCCTTAATTCACATGAGCATGAGAAATGGAGAAATGGAAGTACAGTCAGTTCTGCAAGATGATATTACTAAATCAATCTGAATTGAAATGTTTTTAGGCTTTCATGGAATCTAATTTTTGGTCTGGTCTGCCTTTGCAGAACTAACAATCCTTTGCTGTATACAATATTTTGTAAGCTACTCAGTGTTTTGGGATTGAAGTAGCATATAAATTCTGCAATAATTTAAACTCAATCTACGGTCTACAAATAAACCAACCCTTTTCAAACAGCGACCACAGCATGATTGACTTTGGTCTCAATTTATGTCCTTACAAAGATGATCAAAATGACAAGATTGAGAGGAAGGTGTGGTCAGCTTCCCTCGGTGCGACATCTCCCGCGGAAGCTCCATGGGGATGTCGATCTTGCAGCCACTTGGGAGCTTCGGTTCTGTCTGAACCAAGCTGGATCTCCCCTGGAGACGGAGGGAAGAAGTGACGACCTTGCAGGCTCCCTGGAGGGTAAGGCAAACCCCCGGGGAATGCTGTACTAACCTCATGACCGGCAGCTGTACAGGGTGCTTTGAGCGCCATTAGAGGGAATGACCACGAGTAGAAAGAAGAAAGTAAAGAATTTGGATCCATCTAGCTAAGAAGATTAAAGATTAAAGTTTCTAAAGCAGGAGAGGAAACAAAGTAATGTGCTGGACTTGGGTGAGTGAATGGCCTATTTAAATACAGAAAACTTGAAAAGAGATTAGCTGAGGATTTTCCAGAATGGAAGATGGCGGCTATCTAGCAATCTGGAAATACCATAGAGTGATTGCAATATAACAAAGATTAAGCCCAAAGAGATTACTGAGATTTATGTAATTTGATTTGGACAAAATTAAAGAAATTGGAGATTTGGAAAAAAATTCTTTTGAAGAAGATTTGAAATATCTTGGAGATTTATGTTTTAAGAGTGATTTTGTGATACCGAGGAGCTGACAGTGCCATCTGCTGGCTAAAAGAAATTACTACAACTTGAAATGGAAAAGTTTTTGAAGATTAGACTGACCTTAATTTTTAAAAAAAGGCTGTGAACTATTAAAGAGAAAAAAGAAGTGCTTAACCATCTGGCTATGTGGGAGAGAAAAGACTTTGAACTGGAATAGACTGTAACACAACGAGAGGAAATAGACTTAAGCTACAATTTGCTTAAGCTATATTTGATCTAACTGGACAAAATGGAGTTATCTTTTTATGAAGAGCTGAAGATGATGTTATTATTCATTCATGAGGATATAAAAACTTGCCTTTCAGAATTGAGAAAGGATAAGAAAATTGAAGTGAAGTTGGAAGATAAAGAACAAAAAGAATTTATTATGATGGACAGTGTTGATAATGAAGAAAAAATAATGAAAATAAAAAAGAGTCTGAGAATTACACTGGGTTTTACAGTGACAATGAAAGAATAAAAGAGGAATGTTGATTACAGAAGAATCAACTAAAAAATAAAAAGGATAATAGGGAGAAGAGTGTGGGAGAAAGAGAGTATAAGAGTTAAGCAAATAGTATATTTAAAAAGGAAAATAAATAAAAAGAAAAGAAATTACCTTTATGAAAATAAGAAAAAGAAAAAGGGGAAGATAAAAAAGAGAAATGGAAAGATTATAAAAGATGGAACACTGGAGAGATTAAAGGAGAATGGATGAAAAGTAGGAGGTTAAGAAAATAAAAGCAGTATAAAGATATATTGAACTAGTACTGGTGATACTTAGATATTAATTTTACATAAATGTTTAGTTTAAAGTAGTTATATAAGATTTTAGTATTAAGGGTTATATTAGTAAATGAAAAAGATGGACTGTTATAAAATGATGATATTATAAAGTGAAAATTAATTGGTTAATGAAACTAGTAAAGATGGATCAAAATAAACTTGGACATATTAAATAAGATGAGATGTTTAAACGATTAAGATAATTTTAAAATGTGATTTTATGTAGAAAAATTTAATGATAAATAGTTTGGTGAACATTGGGAATTTGATAAAATTATTAATCAATGGATGGAGATTAAGTGGTAAATTATAAATTAAGGACAATCATAGTAGTTTAAATAAAATTGGGGAAAAGATGGAATGGCCAAAAGTATTAAAACATATGGGAAAGATAAATGTAATATGAGGGATGATAGATAAAGAAATTTAGATGATGATGTTAAATGATTAAAGTGGTAAAGATTAGAAAAAATGAATATATCTAGGAAAATGTATGGATGTACTTAGAGGTGATTTATGGTATATGGAACCTATATATATATATATATATATATATATATATATATATATATATATATATATATATATATATATATATATATATATATATATATATATATATATATATATATATATATATATATATATATATATATATATATATATATATATATATATATATATATATATATATATATATATATATATATATATGAATATGAATAAGGTTATATCCCAGAAGTAATATCTGAAAGAGGGTAGGGGAGGGGTTTAGGGATGGGTGGGAAGGGAAAAGGAAGGGGGAAGGAGGGGGAGAAAAAGGGGGGGAATCAGAAATTGGGAAGATTTTAAATGACAAACACATCAAAAGAAAAGAATTATAGTAATAGATTATAAATGGAATAATTGGGAATAAAATAAGATTACGTATAAGAATACAGGGTTGCTGGAAAACCATCCCAGAAAGGAGAAAATATAGCAAAGAAGGAGGAAAAAGAAGGAGAAAGTAAGTAGAAGAGGGAAAAGAGGTGTGAGAGAGGAGAGAGGGTAGGAGAGGAAGGAGAGAAGAGGTGAGGAGAGAGAGGAAGAAAGTAGTTCAGGAGGAGAAGAAGGGAAGGAAAGAAGAAATGGAAAGGAGGGGCTATAAGATAAAGGGGGGATGGAAGAAAAAGCAACCCTGAACTAAAATAAAGCAATAAGATAAATATAAGAAATATGTATAAATATGAAATGAATGTATAAAAGATTGAAATGAGATGATAAATATGTGAAATGTCCACATGGAAATACAATAAAAAACTTTTTTTAAAAAAATGACAAGATCCCAAAGTATAACTTTAGAAAAGCCAATTACAATCTCATAACTGACGGCCTCTCATCTCTTGATTGGCAAACTCTGTTCACTGGCTGCATCACTGTGCGATGACCATTATAACATCTTTTTACAAGAAGTCAAAAGAACCATCAAGCTACACATACCACTAATAATCCTCAAAACCAGGAAAAACAAACTATGCATAACAATAAGGAAGTTTCAGTCCCCCGTCCCCCCACCCAAAAAAGCCCCCTCTTTGGTGCATAAACAAAACTGGCTACGTAACTAACTTCAAAAGTTGCTACAAATCCTTATGCCAACAGAATATACTGTAGGAATATAAAAGAGTTGTGAATTGTCAGGAGGGAACTACAGAATTCCTTGAAGAGCCAGGGAGACCTCAATGTGGAATATTTGTATAGAATTCTATCACTCTTAGGAAGGAATTCATGTTCTTCCTTAGACTTGGCATCAAATTTTGGTACAACACTTGTGGAAATTTATGCATGTAAACTTCTTCAGCTGAAATGCTCAGACTTAATTTAGCCATTTTATCCACCCTGGGATCTGGACAGCTCCTATCCTAATACTGGTCTGGAAAGTCTTAAAGACCTGAAGGAAAGGAAAGGAAAGGGAAGGGAAGGGAAGATATTACCCTGTTGGGAAATAATGTTGACTAATATGCTTGCTTGGCTTTTTCCCCACTTTCATTCTTTTTCTTGTATTTTCAAACAAGAGAAACAGTCATTAAATGTGCTATATTTATGTGAGTTAGTGGGGCATATATTCATTCTAGTATAGACTGGTTAAAAATCTCCATCATTGATTTTATTAAGCTATAGCAGATGAAAACACTTGAAAAACTATAGGCAGCCATTACATTTTATTTTTAAATTGTGTTCAGATATATATTGGGACAAGGAGGCATTTGCAGTGTTGCTTAATGAAACATAATGTTTATTTCTGTCACTTACTTTCTAATGGAGTTTAGAATATAAAAGACATTTGACAGATTTCTAAGAACTGAGGATGTGTGATTCTGCGGCAAATAAAAAGAGCCATTGCAACATTTTTGTATCAATGCAAATGTTATTTAAAATAAATTGCATGATGTTTCCAAGAGAATTGTAACATAAGTGTTTTAATAGATTCAATTAGTTGCTAAGCTAATGGGAGCAAATCAAAAATAGAAGGTATTTATTTGATATGACAATACAGGACAATCTAACTTCAATATAATTTGATTGTATAAGCAAAAGACACTCACAATGGATTGAACTTCTTGTTACAATACAGAATATGTCTGTATTTGAATGACAGTTCAGCAAAACTCCTATATAGTATGTGACTTTTGTCAAAGAGTTAAAGTTCAACCTGGGTTTTTCCAATATTCAACTCCACAGTTGGTTTTCTCCAAATTGTGTTGTCTTCAGATCTATAACTAACATAAGGATGAAATCCCAACCAGCTCCAAAAACTGAGTAAGGTATCTTCTCTAAATGGCTAGGAAAGCAGTATAATTCAGGCATATGCGCTTAGGAAGCCTCAGTACTTTATAGCCTCTATCAGTACTTTATAGTATATATTATTTTTGTCTGTCTGTCATCCATCTATCTACTGTATCTATCTATCTATCTATCTATCTATCTATCTATCTATCTATCTATCTATCTATCTATCTATCTATCTATCTATCTATCTATCATCTATCTCTTTTTTTGTTTTTGTACAAAATTTTTTATTTTCTCCAGCACTTCATATACAATTCAATACACATGTACCTTAAAATATTACAATAAAAAATACATATTTGTTCAATATAGTCAATCATTTAAAAGTCAATATCTTATTCAACACTTGCCTCGTCAGTCATCAGTCTGTTCTACTTTATTCCATTACACTCCTCTCTTATCTATCTGTCTTTCTGTCTTTCTGTCTTTCTGTCTTTCTGTCTATCTATCTATCTACCTACCTACCTACCTACCTACCTACCTACCTACCTACCTACCTACCTACCTACCTACCTACCTACCTACCTATCTATCTATCTATCTATCTATCTATCTATCTATCTATCTATCTATCTATCTATCTATCTATCTATCTATCTATCATCTATCTATCATCATCTGTATCTATATCTATATTTATATCTATATCTATATCTATCTATCCATCCATCCATCCATCCATCCATCATCTATCCATCTATCTATCCATCTATCATCTATCTATCTATCTATCTATCTATCTATCTATCTATCTATCTATCTATCTATCTATCTATCTATCTATCTATCTATCTATCTATCCATCCATCCATCCATCCATCCATCCATCCATCTATATCTATCTATCTATCATCATCTTCCAGCTGGCTTGGAGCCTAAAGTGGGATTAAAACTCACAGTCTCCTGATTTCTAGTCTGCTGCCTTAACCAATACACATCCCTCCATTCCTCCCCCCCCCTTATAAAAATCCCCACAACTAATGCATTAAAGGCCACCCAAGTGCTAAACACCTAATGGAACAGTTTGTTATAATTGGGTTTTCAAATATCTCTAAAGTAGGGAGGTCATCTATACTTACAGGAGGACTATGTTGCATAAAATCAGGGCCAGAACTGAGAAAGCCTGTTGCATGGACATAAGGCAGAACTCTTGCACATCACAACCATTCTAAATTAATGGCTAGACTGGACCCATCATCTTTTAGTTTATGGTCTGAACTCCAAGTGACAGCATTGATATTTAAAGCCCTTAATACATGGGGAACTTGTTTTCTGAAGCAGCAATTTTCTGTCAGCTCCATGGTAGGCCAAATCATGAAACAAGTAACACAAGAAGTACTGGAACTCTACTTTAGTGATATAACATATAATAACAGAATCTTGGAAACCAGTCAGCCAGCATTTCTCTCTGCTCCTTCTTATACAAAACAGAATCAAAAGATAATTATCTTGAAGGGTATTTTTTGTCTCCCTCTTCTTTCCCAGAACTAAACTCTTACAATACTAGACAACACAGTATCAACAGTAGAGACCTTCAAATTTCTAGGTTCTATCACATCTCAAGACCTAACATGGTCACCTAACATCAAAAACATCATCAAAAAAGCACAACAAAGAATGTTATTTCTGCGCCAACTCAGGAAGCTCAAACTGCCCAAGGAGCTGCTGATACAGTTCTACAGAGGAATTATTGAGTCTGTCATCTGCACCTCTATAACTGTCTGGTTTGGTTCTGCAACCAAACAAGACAGACACAGACTTCAGAGGATAATCAGAACTGCAGAAAAAACAATCACTGCCAACCTGCCTTCCATTGAGGACCTGCAGTGGTGGGTTCCTACAGGTGCGGTCCACTCTATAGCACCGGTAGCGACCAGCTGGTGACATCACGGATGTTGTAACTGGTCATAAATGTGTATGTGTGCGTGCGTGCGTACATGTGTGCATGCATAAGGCTGTCAAAAAACAAAAAACAGGTCAAGTAGCTCTGAGGAGGTCAGTCATAAATTTGAACATTTGCTAAGCAACCGGCCATTAAGCGAGGACCACTTGTATTTGGTTTGCCTTAAGGGTTCAGAGCTGTATGGAATCTGGTTTCTTTTAATCCTTTGGGGGATTGCAAAAGGTCCGGATGCAGGAATCCTCATAGGGGGAACTAGGATCGTGACCACTTAGCCACACCCGCCCAGTCACATGACTATGAAGCCACACCCGCCCAGTCACATGACTATGAAGCCATGCCCGCCCAGTCACATGACCATCAAGCCACTCCCACCCAGTCACATGACCGTCAAACCACACCCACAAAACCAAGCAACGCCCACAAAATTAAGCCACACCCACAAAATTAAGCCATGCCCACAGAGTGGTAGTAAAAAATTTAGGAACCCGCCCCTGAGGACGTGTATACTGCACGAGTCAAAAAGAGGATCATAAAAATATTTACAGACCCCTCACATCCTGGACATAAACTGTTTCAACTCCTACCCTCAAAACGACGCTATAGAGCACTGCACACCACAGAACAACTAGACACAAGAACAGTTTTTTCCCGAACGCCACTCTGCTAAACAAATAATTCCCTCACCACTGTCAAACTATTCACTAAGGCTGCATTACTATTAGTCTTCTCATCATTCCTAACACCCATCTCCTCCCACTTATGACTGCAGGACTGTAACTTGTTGCTTGTATCCTTACGATTTATATTAATATTGATTGTTTCCTGATTGCTTATTGTACTCTATGACAATCATTAAGTGTTGTACCTCATGATTCTTGACAAATATATCTTGTCTTTTTATGTACACTGAGAGCATATGCACCAAAGACAAATTCCTTGTGTGTCCAATCACACTTGGCCAATAAAGAACTATTCTATTCTATTCTATTCTATTCTATTCTATTCTATTCTATTCTAAACTGACCTTTATTTAATGATTGTTGCATTCCTTCTTCAAGGCCATTTCTGCACTCTACAGTTTTTCTATTTACAACTGCAGCTAGTGAGCTTGTTTTGTATCCCACTCCTGAAAGCCATGTATTATGTGGAGATTAAAAAGGCCTTCTTAGCTAGGGAACCTTGTTCTGGAATTCATTGTACTCCTCCAAAGACTGGCTTTGTTGCCACTGGCTTTATTTTAACATTGTTTAGACATGCCTATTCATTTGAGCTTTGGGATTTTGTTAACCGCAACATGTTTTAATTTGTTGGTTTGCTATGTGTTCTCCATAATGATGCTGATAATTGGCAAGCGAGAAGTATTTAATCAAATATTAGGGAGAATGGATGATACAGACAACTCTGAACGTTTTCTATAGTCAGGAACATATATTTAATATGAAAACACTAAAATTGTGAGTCTTCAGGTGATAGAATTAACAGCTAAATATATTTTGCCTTCTGCTATATACGGACCTTTTAGTGATGCATCAATACCAATGTATTACAATACCAATTATTACATATTAATAATGCTAATAATATTAATCATTATGCAGTTTTAAATTTGAAAATAAAATGAATTGGCCAGCAGAGACAAGAAAAATGCACATATTTCAAACATAATTCTGCACTGTTCATTTCAACTATATTCCAGTGAAAGAGCAGAGCCATCTCAGAGAGAAAAGATTTCAAAGGGAAATATATGCATATCCTTCATGCAGTTTTTGTTGCTGGAAGAACGATTCAAGTTAAATAGTTGAGAAAACAAATGGAGTCGTGCAGCTTATTTAAACTTGTAGTTTTGCCCTAATTCTACCAATGTTCAAAGTTTTCTTTGGAATGCATGGTCCTAAAGAGGAAATATGCAATTGTGGAGATGTTTCAGAGAATTACTGTCAGTTATGGTTTGTTTTTTGTTTTTTTCTAAATTCCATGAAGTCTACCTATGTAAGTGTCCAGTTATGTGGCCACACTTATCTAACCCTGGCTGATCTGGAAAAACTAAACAAGGCAAAACAGAATGGGAGAACTGTAATAAATAATAGTCTGTACTTTGGATTAGGAAGCTGAAAAAACAACTCCGAAGAAGTCAATGCAAACTATTTCTTATTGGCAAGAAAACTGCTTGGGCGCTTATGACCAAAAGCCATTCTCTGTTTAAAGGAGACTTTGCCTTATTTTTAAATGTAACATATTGTTTCTTGTGTTACACCATTTACCACTGCAAGCATTGTTATATATACAGCAGTTAAGTTGCTGTGTGCATTTTAAATCAGCCTTAATATATAAGGTGAGTTTAGTCATTTCACTTCCGTAGCTGGACAAAGGTATATCAGGGATCAAGGAGAAGCCTACTTAGCTATAGCTATTGTTGATGGTGGAGCTCTAAGTCTCGAGCAAGCAAGTTGTGTAAGAGATACAACATCATATTTTGGGTGGCACTTCTAATATACTGATAGATGAAAGGTTGGGTTTTTTTTTCAAATCGCTGCTCTCTTCTGATAATGGAGATGAAGGCAATGCAGAACAAGGGTCACAGGTGGAAATATGAGTTAACAAATGGGATAAAGCTCTTAGGGATAAGACCCTTGTTCTGGATAAAATAAAGAAGAGACTTGGAAATTTAAATAGAAGAATCACGAGAGCTGAAAAATGAAAGATGTGTAATATTGGCAGATTTGATGGAGGAGGCAGCTGGATAGCTGGATAATAGAAAGGGAAATATTTTCATAATCAAGCCATCTAGAAGTAATATATTTTCCTCTCCTATGTCTGGAGTCATCCATTAGCCTAGAGCAGTGGTGTCAAACTGGCAGCCCACGGGCCAGATGCATCATGCACAGGCCACACCCACCCGGTCTCCGCAAAGACAAAAAACGTTGTGATACATCACGTGATGCCATGTGACGCGATCAAGTTTGACACTCGTGCCTAGAGCATACTACTTTTTTCTTCTAAAAGCCATACTTTATTATTTATTTGTCTTTCTCTGAGTGTTGCACAACATAACTGGTGATTGGGTGACATTGCGTGGAGCTTTCTTTCACTTTCGGAAGTGATTCATAGATTCTTTTAATGCAAAAATATTGTGCATACCTATTTTATCTTCATTTTTATTTTAAAAAAATATTATGCTCATTATTTGGGCTCTGCCAGAAAAAAAATTTGAATTTCAACTTTGGGGACCTTTTGATGGTTAGAAAGAGCCATGTGGACCCCTTGTTTGCTTATTGGAATGCAACTTCCTATTAGTATAACTTCTGTGCTTGAAGATGCTATTCCTATACTTTCTGGTATACAACTACGTGCCTACAGAACTGAGTTTAGGCTCAGGAATCACAATAAAAATAATATTCTGCCTCCATATACAATCAACCACAGAAATCAGTTAAATTTGGATTTGTAAAAGAACTGTTTCCAGAGGGACATCCTTAAATAGTTTTGTCAGATTTCTCTTGTACTAAAATACAACTTTGGAAGCCAGCTTTGTGTAGTGTTAAGCATTGGGCTAGAAACTGGGAGACTGTGATTTCTAGTCCCACCTTGGGCATGTAGCCAGTGGGTGGCCTTGGGGTTGGTTTGGTTATTTATTTATTTGTTGAATTAACATATAAAAGCAACAAAAAAAATTGCAATTATAAGGCCTTTGGTCAGAGAAAATGTTTCCCGCTGGATTTAAAGGTTGTCACAGAAGATATGCTACTGCAACTTGCTGTGAGAAAAATCCATAGCACCTGTTGCCATCCTTACAAGGTAGACTAAACTAAAAAGGCAGTACCAGCTTAGTATTACAGAATATAACAGAATAACAGAGGTCGAAGGGACCTTTTGCTTAAGCAAGAGACTCTATAGTATACCATTTCAGACAAATGGCTGTCCAATCTCTTTTTAAAAACCTCCAGTGATGGAGCACCCACAATTTCTGAAGGCAAGCCGTTCCACTGATTAATTGTTCTAATTACTACTTATTACAGCTATAGTAATAGAATTTTGCAAGTCTGTGCTTAACCCAATTCCTCAGCTTGCCTTGTGAGAATAGTGAAGAGCTTGTCGTGTTAGTTTCTTGGCCCAAGTTCAAGCCCCTCTTATCTGACCATTGCCTTAGTAGTGGCTTTTTTCCTGTCCTTCAAGGCCATTCCCTTTGTCCTCTACACCCAAACCATTTCAAATAATCTTAATGTATGGCAAAGTAGAGGGATGGAAGAGGTTCACTCCAGTAGCATTTTTATTGTTGTCCACTAGACCAGGGGTAGGCAAAGTTGGCTCTTCTATGACTCATGGACTTCAACTCCCAGAATTTCTGAGCCAATCATGCTAGCTCAGGAATTCTTGTGGATTACTTGTGGGAGTTGAAGTCCATGGTCATAGAAGAGCCAACTTTGCCTACCTCTGCACTAGACCAGGGGTAGGCAAAGTTGGCTCTTCTATGACTCGTGGACTTCAACTCCCAGAATTCCTGAGCTAGCATGATTGGCTCAGAAAGTCTGGGAGTTGAAGTCCACGAGTCATAGAAGAGCCAACTTTGCCTACCCCTGCACTAGACCAATGGAGAGATCATTACCCTATTTTTTATTTTATTTTTATTTTTACCTGAATTTCATTTATTGAAAGTAGCAACATTTATTGAAAGTATGCTAGCTCAAACATTTACATAGCTTCTTTTAAACCATGTCTGAATCACTTTTCATCATTTCCAGTGTTCTCATTATCTTGAATCTGGTCTAAGTCATATTTCAAATAGAGCTGTTGAAATGAGTGAGATTTATGTTAGTCGTAATTCATTCAAGTCCCATCAATTTTAAAGAGTCTGCTGTATTTATTATATGACCAAATCTAGACCTACTCTCCATTCTTTCACTTTCTTTTTATTAGCATGACTATGTGAAATGAATGGATAGGACAAACTAGGATTTGTAGAATTTATTAAATGGGAAATGTATTGGTAATTTTTGTTTCATGATAACATTGTTAGCTGTTTAAAGTACCTCCTATTTTCCTATTACTACTTAACAATTTTTAAAAAAACCTTTCATAACCTCATACATTGAATTGCCTCAGGATTTTATGGCCTGCATGTCCCATTTTAATATCCAATAGCCAATTGTAACATTCTATTTTCTTTTCTAAACAGCTAATGGGCCCTCGTTTTTAAATTGTTATTATTGTCTCCCTTTTTTCAATAATTTTGCATAGCTTTCAGGATTTTACAATGGAAGAAAGGGAAGTTGCTTTTGTTTCGTTTCTAGTCCAAAGTCCTCACACCAAAACAGAAGAAGCTTTAAAAATTAGAAAGAATATTGACAGCTACCAAGTAATACAAGGAATATGTTGAATTATTAATTGTACTACTATTGTTTTACCCACAGGAGTAAACAAAAGTATATGTTCTCACTTAACATATACTTCCTGATGGCATTTTATAATATTTTTTATATATATTTTAAGACTAGGCAGGTCTTTTGCATAAGCCAGATTTGAAGGTCATAATGCTTGAGAATATATAGAAGCCACACATGCTGAATCAAAGGCTGAGTTGACTTGGATCTACAGTGTCTTCGTGTGTTTTGAGTGTAAGTGCTTTCATGGGAAACATCAAGCATGTTCTACACAAATTTAGTGTACTATGACAACTGAATTTGCAACTGTTTCAGTTCTAGTTTCATTTTTATTTAATTAAGTTAAGAAATGGAAGCAAATAATAATTGGGGGATTTTGCTATTTGATTAAAAATAGAGCAGTCACATATTGATTCATGTATAGAGAATTTTCCTCCATAAAGGTTTATAATCCTAAAAGTGTCTCTTTTTTAGGGTAGGTGGATTCTATTGATGCTTTTCAGTCAGGATTCAGACTCAGTTATGGAACACAAATGATTTTATGTAAAATGTTTTTTTTAATATTTTTTTAATATTTTTTTACAATGTAAAAACATGTGGAGACTCTAGAAAGAGTGCAGAGAAGAGCAACAAAGATGATTAGGGGACTGGAGGCTAAAACATATGAAGAACAGTTGCAGGAACTGGGTATGTCTAGTTTAATGAAAAGAAGGAGCAGGGGACGCATGATAGCAGTGTTCCAATATCTCAGGGGTTGCCACAAAGAAGAGGGAGTCAAACTATTCTCCAAAGCACCTGAGGGTAGAACAAGAAGCAATGGGTGGAAACTAAACAAGGAGAGAAGCAACTTAGAACTAAGGAGAAATTTCCTGACAGTTAGGACAATTAATCAGAGCATCAGCTTGCCTTCAGAAGTTGTGAATGTTCCAACACTGGAAGTTTTTAAGAAGATGTTGGATAACCATTTGTCTGAAGTGGTGTAAGGGTTTCCTGCCTAAGCAGGGGGTTGGACTAGAAGACCTCCAAGGTCCCTTCCAACTCTTTTATTATATATTATATATTGGTGATCTCTGGCATAGTGGGATGGGTTTTGTGCCTTTCTTTTGCTTTCAACATCATTGGCCATGATATTCTTTGCCATCTTTCTTCAAGTCCCATTCCAATTGGTGATGATTGGAAAGGAGAGGTCCAGCTCTCAACCTTTATATGTGGGGTTCTGCA
Organism: Diadophis punctatus similis; assembly: GCA_023053685.1. NCBI lineage: Eukaryota > Metazoa > Chordata > Lepidosauria > Squamata > Dipsadidae > Diadophis > Diadophis punctatus. The sequence continues at coordinate 257,307,884 of JALIGW010000001.1, read as the reverse complement.
GGATTTGGTGATAGACCTCGCCTTTTAACATCAATATGAGCTTTATTGCCAATGGGTAAGGTATATTATTATTGCCATTGGGTAAGCTTTACATTATATATCTCTGATTCTGACAAATCAAGCAATACTGTGAACATGTTATTCTGGTACCTGGAGGCTATGAGGGTTAGGAAGATATTTGTATACCACTCAAAGTGATTTCCTGTTAGTTGAGAAGTCATATAAATTTTATTAATAAATAATTGAAAAATATCTATTTAAAAAAAATGAGTGCACTTCTGAAGAATAATCTGAGAATGGATTCTATGCTAAAATCATTTTAAAATATTTTTTCTTATACCTCCCTTGTATGTAATATAAAGAATAGTTGCAATATTTAACATTGCTCAATTTATACCATGGTATAGTTCTATAAATAATACTGGGATCTTATCATATTTCTCCTGTTTTGGTAATCCCATGCTAATATTAGTTACTCAGACTTCACATTATCTCTCTTCTGCCTCTAAGTTTCTGGAAGATGGCTATGCTAGTGCCCCATTATATCCAAAAGAGATTTCTACAAATTAGAACAGTCCTTGAAGCAATGCAGAGGTTATTTTCTCAATGAAATCTCTCTCTCAAGAGATATTTGCCAGTAATATTTCTTAAGTCTAAAGAAAATAAATATCCAACCCTATTTAAGTGGTTGTGACTCTTTACAACATCATTTAGCAATGGGAATCACTTAGAAATGGGAATCTGAGTTTCTCTAACTATCATAACTTAAGGACTAAGTGACTTTCTAGACCACTTAAATAGGGTTAGGGTTTCCTGGATGCCAGGAAAGTATCAAACTTGGTTACCTGACTGAAGCATCTTAGATCTCATTTCTCTATTAGGACTTGGTACTAAAATGATAGGCAATTTTACTCACTGTGTGAACGGTCAGTGATTGTATATATGTATGTAAGTATTGTATTTCTTTTGTTGTTGTTCTTGTTTCTCTGGTTGGTCTAGAATACATTCATATTGTACCTCCAGTATCTGTTTTGTATTCAACTGGAGTAGCAATAGTATCTGGCCTCCTTATAAAAACTTACTTGAATATTTTGGAGAATGTTTCTAGGTCTATACTGTATAAAGTGTTTTAAATAAAAACAATGAGCTGTATTTGTAAACTATAGTAACATTGTGCCTTTCTTATATTTCACATGTTTCAGTTTCTTTGTTACCTGTTTCTGCATTTTGTATAATGTTGCTATCCTGAAAGGAACCTTATGAAAAGTGTGTGCAGCACCTTATTTTCATTTATTTTTAAATGTGATACGTTTATCGTCTGCTTGTTCCCAGGAGGTGAATTTGATACCTATTTTTACTTTCAACACAGCAGCAACATTGGGTAGAACTTGGGAAGTGGTGGGTTGTAAATAATTTTGCCACTGGTTTGCACTTGTGCACAACGCTTCTGCACATGCGCAGAATTATCCCGGGCGGGTGGGCAGAGCCTCCCGCCGGCGGTGCTACTGGTTCTAAGAACCAGTCTGAACCGGGAGCAACCCACCACTGAACATGGGGGCGAAAGAGAGAGAGAGAGAGGGTGGGGGAGGGAGGGAGGGAGAAAGAGAGAGACGGGGAGCGGGAGAGAGAGGGAGAGAGAGAGAGAGAGATCCAAAGTACTATAACCCAGTGATTTTCTGTAACTGAAGGTGGACTTGAACCTGTATTTTCCAAGTCCCAGTGCAGCATCTTTACCATTAAACATTACACACCATAGTGGCTCTGTTGTGATGTTTTACAAGCCTTTTTCCTACAATGCTCAAACTATCCTATCCTATCCTATATTCAAACTATCCTGCCTTTTTAGGCAATTTTCATGGCTACATCCCTTTAGCTATAGCAGTATTACCATACTGTGTTCTCTAATGTCATTCTCTGGATGATTATACTCTTCGCAACCATAATTCTTTTATAGAAGTGCAGCATTCTGGCTATCAAATCCTATATCCGTTCTCATAAAAGAAACTGTAATTTAATAAAAAAAAATTAAGCTGACTGTTAAATTAGGAGGAGAGCTTTTCTCTGCCCCAAAGCATTTGTGTAACTTGTGTAAAAGTAATGGGATTTTTGCAAGCATGCCCACGGGACAGTATACCTAAATGTTTCATCTAAGTTTTCTCTGATGCTCAGTTGGAAAGATAAAAGGAATGCATTCTTTTCAAGCTAATTCTTTCTTTTACATATTTCTGCACAAGCCAATAAGAGAAGTTTAACTTAGGTTAGCCTTACCACTGTTATTCTTATCGGCTTTACTCTGCTAGCACTTCATGCCCTTAACAGAAAGTGAACTAATATACAAAAAGATTAAAATACTATCATCCAGCTGCCTCTAGTTATCACAGTTCATGAAAAATAATAGGTAATGTAATATCTCATCAGAGCATCTGGCAATACATAGGATAGTTAAGCAATAGGAGGTCTAAAGCTGCCTCAGGGGTACATCAAATAGCTTGCAATTTACACTGTTGAATTATGTACAGTTTAACATTCTCAGGTAAACTTGAAGGTCTTCATGTACCGTATATTTTGGAGTATAAGACGCACCTTTTCCCCCCCCTAAATGAGGGTGAAAACTTGGGTGCATCTTATACACTGAATGTAGCCCCGCCCAGCCACCCCCACCTTTTGGCTTCTGCCTCCCAGCAATTTGCTTCCTTGCAGCAAACAGCACAGAGCCTGATTAGCACAAGCAACTGATTATCCGCCTCCTGACCATCAGCTGATTCAGGCTGCAGGCAAGCGGCAATAGGCTATGGCAATCCCTGCAGCCTGAAACTATTAGCTTCTTGTGCTAAAACTGAAAGTGAAACTAAAACTGCAAGGAGGCAAATTGCTGTGAGGTAGAGGCAGAGGCAGATTTTTATTTTCTTGTGCTAATCAGGCTGTGCTGAAACTGGATGTTTGTTGTTTGCTGCAAGGAGATAAGTCAATAACTATAAATGCCTATAGACTGTTTAAACTATTAGACTTATTTTTTAAAGACTGCTTTATTATTGTTCTAGACAATTTAACAAAATGAAGAAGCTTTTTAAAATAAATGTTTGATTTGAAGAGGCCCAGTGCTCTTTGTATCTTCTTTTAAATAGCAGAGAATAATTATACTTCCAGAAAGCCACATCAATTTTAACAGCATCTGTACAAGTATAGTCTGAAATGTAAGTGTCCTGTTGTAGTATTAAGATAAGACAGCTGAGTTAGCCCCTGACTTAGTCATGTTTGGAGTATTTGAATTTGAATTTATTAAAGTTTCTTGGCCGCCCAACTCCCAAAGGGGACTCTGGGCTGCTCACTGCAGGGTATAGAAAGAACAATCAGTAAAAACAATTTTAAAAACATATTAAGAAATATAATCATTATTTAAAAAGAACTTTCACTCCAACATGCATACATGGGCCAATCTAACAAGACCACATCTTCGGGTCATTGGCCCCATGCCTGCCGGAAAAGCCAAGTCTTAAGCTCTTTTCGGAAGGCCGGTAAGTTGGGGGTAGTACGGATCTTGGGCAGCAGTTGGTTCCAAAGAGTCGGAGCCGCTACAGAGAAGGCCCTCCCCCACGGACCTGCCAGCCGACATTGTCTAGCTGATGGGACCCAGAAGAGGCCGACTCTATGCGATCTCACAGGGCACTGGGAGGAATGCAGTAGCAGACGGTCATGCAGATAAACTGGTCCTGAGCCATATAGGGCTTTAAAGGTAAGAACCAACACCTTAAATTGTGTCTGGAGACCAATCGGAAGCCAGTGCAGCTGGCGAAGGATGGGCTTAGTGTGGGTGTACCTTGAGACACCCACAACAGCTCGTGTAGCTGCATTCTGGACTAACTGCAGTCTCCGAACACTCTTCAAGGATAGCCCAATATAGAGCGTGTTGCAGTAATCAGGCCGTGAGGTGATAAGGGCATGAGTGACCATGAATAGAGCCTCTTGATCCAAATAGGGCCGCAATTGGTGCACTAGGCGAACCTGTGCAAAGGTCCCCCTAGCCACAGCTGTCAGGTGGTGGTCTAATCTCAGCTGTGGGTCTAGGAGGACACCCAGATTGCGAAACCGTTCTGTGGGGATTAAATTTTCTCCCCCCAGAACTATGGAGGGATGATCTACTGAGTAGATCTATTTAAATAATTGGAAGGAGTTAGTGTGACTACATTTAAGAAAACTTTCTGGCATTAATATACTGCCATAATGTACAATTTTCCAATTCTTTGCTATTTCTATGGGTCAGGCACACATGCACAGAAATACATAGCAAGCAGTGTATATCATCTGTACTGTTTGCTGTTTGCTGGGAGGTAGAGGCAGAATTTCCCCCCCTTGTTTTCCTCCCCCAAAACTAAGGTGCGTCTTATACTCTGAAAAATATGGTAAACCTGAAATGACCTCTACACTCCCTCCCATCTTGTTTTTCTCTTTGGGCTAAACAACATTGGAAACAATAAGAACATTTATAACAGTTATAAATGTTATAAACAGTTATAAATGTTGGTTTCAATTCTTAAAGTTCTCAGGTATGAGAAGGGAGGCTTCATAAAACAAGTGCACATTTCGAAAATAGGTATATTTATTCCTTTCATTAAAGCATGAAGAAGAATCTAAAGAGAGGGAGAGAAGAATGGAAAGAGGGAGATTGGAAAAAAATTAAGATGTGACTAAAAGAGATAAAAACATGATTCTCCAACCTGCTTTTAATTCTGGTCCAACTATGTTTTACTCTATTTTTGTTTCTTTATTCAAGATGGTGCCGCCGAAGGCTGCCTCGGTGAAATGCTCTCTAATGGTTTCTTCATTTTTTATTATTCTCTGCGACTCACTACAGATGTCATACTCACGAGACCATCTGCTAAAAATTAAGGGACATTTCTTTAAGGAGCAGCTTTTTGTGATCTCACCCCCCCCCGTCTTTACAAATGTGGAGGAGATTCTAACAAAGGAAGAAGCAATTTCCCCAGAGCTATGGATTACCAAAAAAACCAAATGGAGGAAACGAAGATGGAGAGGTAAAAGGGTGGGAATTTTAAACAGGCTAAGGAATAGGAGAAATAAAAAACCCCTGTCATCAATCTTCCTAACCAATTTATGTTCACTTGCTAATAAGATGGATGAAATACTCCTTTTAAACAGATACAATTCTGATTTTTACAATTCAGCAGCATTATGCTTCTCTGAAACCTGGTTAACTGAATCAATTGATGATAGCAGCCTGCATATCCCAGGGTTTCAGATTCAACGATCAGACAGAATTGCAGGAACATCTGGTAAAAAGAAGGGAGGAGGCTTATGCTTATATATCAACAACAGCTGGTCTCAGGATATAACTATAATATATAAATTCTGTGATGAAAGCTTATAGTCCTTACTTATCAACTGTAAACCATTTTACTCTCCACGTGATTTCTCTTCATTTCTACTAATTGCTGTGTATGTCCCACCACAAGCCTTTGTAAACAAGGCATTATGAACTCTAGCTGAACAAATTATGGAGGCTGAAGCCAAATACCCTGATTCACTGGCCATTATTTTGGGAGATTTAAACAAGGCAAACTTAAGGAAAGAGCTACCAAAATACTTTCAGCATGTCAATTGTCCCACTAGAGGCAAGGATACTTTAGACCATTACTACACAACACTAAAAGATGCTTATCAGTCTTTATCACGAGCAGCTGTGGGACACTCTGATCATTGCATGATTCACCTTGTACCTGCATACAGGCAAAGACTTAAAACCACAAAACCAACAATTAAATCAGTGAAGACTTGGAGGAAAAGTTAAAACTACAGGCTTGCTTTGACTGCACTGATTGGAATATTTTTGATGATACCTCTTCAGACCTGGATGAACTCACAGATACTGTAACATCATATGTCAGCTTCTGTGAAGACCTATTTGTACCGACCAGGAATCTGCAAATATACAGCAACAACAAACCTTGGTTCAAAGCTAAACTTAAGCAGCTACGTCGTTCCAAAGAGGAAGCCTATAGAAACTGTATAATTCTGTACAATCTCGTCAGAAATGTATTAACAAGGGAGATCAGAGCAGCAAAAAGAAGCTACTCTGAAAAGCTAAAGAATCAGTTCTCAACAAATGAACCAGTAAACATGTGGAAAACTCTTAAAAATATCACTGGTTACGGCAAACCACCTTCCCAGGCTGAAGGAAATCAAGAACTGGCAGATGACCTGAACATGTTTTACTGCAGGTTTGAAAGGAAACTACAGCCACCTATCTCCACAACCCCCATCTCAGACACACCAACTACAGCCAAGCCTCCTACAACTGACCCCATACCATTGGGTTCACAACCCCTAGTGATCACAGAAAAGGAAGTGCAAGACCTATTTCACAGACAAAAGCCAGGAAAATCTCCAGGCCCAGACAAGATAACTCATTCTTGCTTAAAAGTCTGTGCTGACCAATTGGCACCCATCTTCACCCGAATCTTCAATAAATCACTAGAGATGTGCTATGTTCCTTCTTGCTTCAAACACTCTACTATCATCCCAGTGCCAAAGAAGCCCACCATCAAGGAACTGAATGACTACAGACCAGTTGCTCTAACATCTGTAGTTATGAAAACCTTTGAAAGGCTAGTGCTGTCCCACTTGAAAACCATCATGGATCCACTGTTAGACCCCCTGCAATTTGCATACAGAGCAAACAGATAAACAGATGATGTTGTTAATATGGCTCTGCACTACATCCTACAACATCTTGAATCTCCAAAGACCTACACAAGGGTCCTCTTTGTAGACTTTAGTTCAGCATTCAATACCATCATTCCAGACGCTCTTCTAACTAAGCTAAACCAGCTAGCGGTACCTGAACACACTTGTAAGTGGATCATAAGCTTCCTAACAAACAGGATGTGTCATATTTCCAGAAATCCAGTTAATTTTTTTTCTTTTTTTGACATAAACTTTCAGTGTGGGCCATGCAAATAATTGAATATTTATACAAGTGCTGAAACCAAATGCCCTCAATGTCTTTGGGGGAAGAAGGCTTTTCTTCTACAATATTGAAAAGTACTGTATATTTAAAGAAACTGGGAATAATTTTTTTGCTAGATCCCTTCTGGCTTATGCCCTCTCCATTTACAGTGCTTATGCCCTCTCCATTTACAGAAAAAATTGGAGACCCTCAAATACAATACAGGAAAGGGAATATGTGAAAATCATCCTCTCTTTTTATAGCTTGGGTAATTTTTTTTACACTGAATTTAAGATTTAGTATACAGTTCTTGAGCTATAGGCTAAATTTGGAATTGTAAAACATCCCCCGAGGAAGACCGTGCCCAATTACCTCTATAGTATTTCCAAGAAAAATATATGGAGGTATCCACAAAGTCCCCAAGAGTTGAGCTCAATTTAAGATGATCTTTTGCATTTCTTTAGAATGAATTGCTTGGTCTCTAATTTTTCCCACTAATATTAATATCCCCACCTTCCAAGAAGACAACCTATTACGAACCTTACAACTGTATGTAATTGTTTATATTCACACTTAATCATACTTGAAGTGAGTAATTGCAGAAGTTCTACTCTTCATAGAAATAAGTCTGGATATAGTTTAATTAATGCTAAGTTTGTTACGTGAGAAAAAAGCTTCCATTATTTCAGTCTTTTCAAGTGAAAATACAGCAGTGCTTCTACAAGTAATAGCAAACCTCTAGCACCATTTCCTGATTTTTGCAGTTTGATGCAAAGGTTAAGGCTTCAGTCTAGAAACGACTGTGAGTTTTAGTCTTCTCTTAGGCACAAAGCTGGATGGTGATGTGGGACCAATCACACTCTCTCAATCCTAGGAAACCACTTCCCCAAAAAAACTTTGACTGCAGGGACTAATCTGGACAGTTGTCAGGAGTCAACACAATGTGTGGGCGTGTATGTGTGGGTATGTGTATAGTATGCATACACAATGTGTTTGATTGTGCATCAGGGGTGGGTTCTAACTTACCTCACCTCCGGTTCACTTCCTCCTGTGCCATGTGGCCACGCCTCATGGGTGCAGTGCCAAAAATTTCAAAAAAATTTCAAAAAAAAAAGCCAAAAACAAGATGGCGGCACATGTGCAGTGCCGGAAACTCGGCTTCTGCACATATGCAGAAGAACAAAAATCAGCAAAAAAATTCCCCCCAAAATGTTTTTAATTTTTTTTTTTAAGTTGGTTTTAAAAAAAAGACCGGTACCGACTGAATTGGCTTCATGATGTCACTGTGACATCACCAGTAGTTTGCTACCGGTTCTATAGAACCGGTGTGAACCGGGAGGAACCCACCTCTGTTGTGCATGTGTGAGTATGTATATAGTATGCATACAAACACCTAAACATAAATACACACATATACACAGTGATACAATACCAATACCAAACAGATACATGTGTGTGTGTGTGTGTGTGTGTGTGTGTGTGTTTGTGTGTGTATCTGCATTATAATATCTTTAATTGAAATGTAATTGCAGCTGAATCTTTATGTCCTATGTGTAGGTGTATGTATGCATGCCTACACCCACATATTACACGCGCGCACAAACAGATAATCTGCATTACCTATTTTTAAAAGAAAAGAAAAATCATTTTTAGCATATTTGTTTTCATTTTCTCATTTTCTAGGGGAAACACACAGAGAGACACACACATACAAACTTAATCTGTTCTGTATATTTAATAGTTGCTTTTCTTCTGCATTTGGCAGCTCTGCAGGATTCAAGAAAGATAAAATTAACACAGAAAAAGCATGCTATTTCTTCTTAAGATGTTAATATTAAATTATTATCCAAAACTCCCACTACTGTGCATTTTAACATAATTTTAGAACTGATACTAAAACTGAGAAAATTACTACTTAAAGACAATAGCCAGACTTTGCAATCTTTAAATTGCTTGACCATATTTTTTTAAAAAGTTTAAAAGTCTATCTGTTGGAAACTGGCCAACATAGTCAAGTAGGTTGAAAGCAGCCATATATTCTGAGGAACATAATGCAGTGCCCTTGAAACCTATTTCAGAACTTCAACACAAATTTACTTAATATTTAGAATATGAATCTGTCTGTTTGCTTGTCTATCTATCTACATCTTCAATGTGTTCTAAACATTGTTTAACAGGACTCAGATCTCAGACGAAGGTGCAATCAAATGATACTTCCTAATCGATACTAAGATAGTGATAAAATATTACATGAGGAGCTGCCATTGCAGTCTATGGGGCCATATTCTTTAGCTTCTGCAACTGTTGGAAACTGACCTTAAGTCGAATAGCCATATAAGAATGGCACAACTTTTGTCTTATTTAAGACCAATTGCATTTAAAATTAAAAAAATAAACATGTCATAAAATATGATTAGGTATCAGTTATTGAGTGATGTTTCACAGCTGACTAACTTAATCCTCTGGATGGGAAATCCTGAGAGAGTGAATCACTCAATAATGTTGCCTAAAACAATGTTATTTTATTCTTGGTGACCTTTTCAATATAGTTAACAGACAGATAGACAGACAGAAACTTTATTTTGGTCATTGAGAAATAAAAGCACAATCAACTCAATAAACAATGCAAGTAAACAGAAGGAGAATGTGTTGGGTGAAGGGTTTGGGAGGGTTGTCTTGAATTTGTTTAATTGGCTACTGCCCGTGGGTATTTACTTGATTCTTATTTTTTTCATGATGATAAATAATGAAATGCACTAAGCAGCCTAACCCTTTGAATTAGTCCTCTTTTTCAGCATATTGCTCTGGATGTGATCAGAATAATTATTAAACATGGAAAGGGAAAAGACAATTTATGTCATGTCCTCCCTCCCTTATTCCAATTTTCTGACACAGTTTTGAAGAACATATTCTTCCACTATTGGTAATTAGGAATAAAGCATATATGTACATCTGCACTCAACCCTAGTATTAGATAGCTTGAATTGGTTTACCTAGGTAGTAGATTTTGAGATGAGGCACAAAATGAGTTCAGAGAATTATGCAGAGTTGGGAGGAACTATTTAGGTTATTGATTCCAAATCATAGTGCAATGCTGAGTGGCACCCCTGACAGGTGATTTTCTAACCTCTCCTTGAACACATTCAATAAAATGTACCCCACCAATTTTCTAGCTGATTAGGTCTAGTGTCAAACTAGTTCTACTGTCTTGTTGCTAGGGAAGCTAGGGAAGCTTTTCTAACATTTTGAAAAACCATACACTCATGCTCATCAAATTACAGAGCAGAGAGGTCCAAGATTCAATTCTGGATTGTGTACTTTTCAGCATTTTTTATTGATGACATGGTTAAAGAAGAAAAAGCAATGTTTATAAAATTTGATTAAGACATACTCTACAAAGCACACATAAAATTTAAGGAGATCTTGGTAGGTTAGAGAAACGGATTGAAAACTGAATAAATCTTAAGAAAGGCGCAATGTTCTCTGCATTGATAGAGAAATTTCCAAATTACAGGAAATAGTAGATTCCACTCAAATACGATGTCTTTATGGTAGATTCATGCAAACGGAATCAAAGAAAGGACAATAATGGAATTAGAAACTGCACCTTTTTGAAAAGAGATTGAAAGTGCTGGATGTATTTGGAATAGGGGGTTCAATTTGAAGGCCAGAAGGGTTCTTTTGAACCGTATGAGTCTAAGAGTTATCTTTTAAAAATTAAAAAGTGTCAGCCTCCTGAGTAGACCAGGCACGAAACACAACAAGATGGGCTCATTCTACTTTATTGTAAGGATACATTAATTTCAGGACTCTGAAAGTACAAATCATCCCACCATCTCTTTTTAATGCCTGTTTAGTTACGACTAAAATCAACTAGATGGTCATCTACCTTTTGGAAAGTCATCATGAAACACAGAGGCCTTTATAAAAACGGGAAAAGCTGGCAAGCTAATGAAAGTCTGGAATTTAGGAATTGTTAGAAAGTGCAAAAGTCCCCAAGATCACCAGGTGTCAGCAAAAAGTGAGAGTTTGCCATCATTTAGCATTCATCTGGATTTTGGCAGCATAGGTTTGGTAGCACTTTACAGAAAAGCTGAGCAAATCAAAAGTTTCATTTGATTAAAACCTATGGATTTGCTGATGTGCCACAACAGCGGAGATAACCTTTTACCACAGTTTCTTTCTAAAGTGCATTGCTGACTTAGAATGTAGGGAACAAGCAGAAAATCTAATTAATAATCACAGGCTTTCCCCCCACCTCTCAGTGTCTGAAATGGCATGTTTCTTCTGTGTTACTTTATTAATCACACAGCACACAATAATGGTTCATTTAGCAATGTCAAAGCTAATCTTAGCTCTCTACTATTTACTTCTCTTTGTATAAATTTTAATGCATTTTAATTCCACCCCACCGATTGGTAAACCAACCACTCAAGAGGGTTGAGGTTTTTGTTTTTGTTTTTGTTTTGTCTATAATGTATTTCAGTCATTTCTAATAAACCGTATAAGCTATGAAAATGCACTTCTGCATCCACCAGACTGGGCATTTCGCACATTGTGTTAATAAGAATTGATATTAGAGATTATGGTCTCTTAATACCTTTTTTTAATACCATACTTAGTTGCTGGCTCATTATTTCAAAATGAATGCCCACTTTAAAATGAAGTATCTCTTCCAGGGAGCCATACATTCTGCAGAAAACACTTGAAATGTCCCAACACATAGCATACTGCCAAAGTAAAAAACCAGAGGTGTGCCTGTATATGGATATGTGTTCTTGCATATCAAACATATATATTTTACATTTTGCTGCAATGAATTGTATTCAGAAACATTGATCTTCATTTGGAAATTTGAAAACAACCTTAAAGTGGACAAAAAAACCCCCACCAGATTTTCACATGAAAACGATTTTTTTTTTGAAAACTAGAAGACAGATTTCAGCACAGCTTTCCTTGCATAGAAATTACTACTGCTGAATTGGGCTGCCATATAAAAGTAATATATTTTATGTCTTCATTTCATTTGTTTTAATAACCTAGAGCTAAGACTGAAAGGACATTATTCCATTCCCCCCCACCATCTTATGAGCTTGTCTGTAGTGGTAGTAAGGCTATGCAATAGAAACAAAGCCACAAAGCTTTCGAAAGGAACGGAACATTTGTTTCCATAGCAACAGTTAAAAGTTTTATAGTTAGAGTAGAATCCCTAACTGAAAGATATGAGGATTTATTTATTTATTTAACATATTTATATGGCTGCCCATCTACCAAAGGAACTCTGGGCAGTATATACAAAAACAAGAGCAAAACCAAATTTACAATCCATTAAAGAAAAACCAAATCATAGGTCCCCCCCCCAAAAAAATCAGTGGCAATATATCATAGACATATTCACATCGATGCCAGAACTCCATTAACAAGTCCAGCAATGTCAGGATTATTTGTATGTTAGGGGAGAAACCATTCCACAAGACAAACACTATCAGAGGGAAATGTATATGGAGATTCTCAGTCTTCCAGGTCATTGTCCCGTTGTCCCAAAGGTGCTTTTTCAAGAGGCAACTGGACTTTCTGGTTTTTCTTTGAAGGCATTTCACTTCTCATCCAAGACTGAGCTGAAGAAGCTTCTTGGATGAGAAGTGAAATGTCTTCAAAGAAAAACCAGAAAGTCCAGTTGCCTCTTGAAAATGCACCTTTGAGACAACCGTGACCTGGATGACTGAGACTCTCCGTAGACATTTAGTTATCCATCAGAGCTGAAGAAGCTTCTTGGATGAGAAGCAAAACGTCTTCAAAGAAAAACCAGAAAGTCCAGTTGCTTCTTGAAAAAGCACCTTTGGGATATCAGAGGGAAAATAACTGTCTAGGGATAATGCTTCTCTAATGGGACCTGGAGCATAACTACGCTGCCTGATGTGGTGGGACAGTTGGAAACCAAGAGGCTGTCTTGCAAGTAATATTGTCCCATGACATGTCATTGACAACCAGCATTTTGAATCCTACCCAGAAGCCTACTGGGGGACAGTGCAGTTCATTTAGCCATGTGCAACATGTGCCTACTGTGGAGCACACCGCAATTTGGATCAGCTGTAACTATTGAACACTCTTCAAAGCAGCTTCATATAAAATGCATTGTAGTAGTTCAACTAGGAGATAACCTAGGCATGAGTGTCAGTCTTGGCAGGTAAACCAGACAGGAAACATGACCAGATAAAATAATTCTACTTGATTGTAAGGCTATTTTAACAGAACCTTGCACATCTGAAAATATAAGTCTCTCATCATCAATTTTCACAGTCTGATAAATAAGGGTAGATCCTTTCTAAGTTACCTTCTTTATCTGTTAAGCAGTTGTGGAATCCTCCCCCTTTTCTCTGATCATTGCCTAGACAACATCTCTTAGTTTTCTTTCAGTGCACTGTAGGATCTCTTAGATTGTTTCATTTGGAGTTCTTCTGAGAATTGGGGGATCCTCTAGGACAGTGATGGCTAACCTTTTTGCTGTCACGTGCCAAAAGCAGGGGGAGTGCAGGGGAGTCACACGTGTGTGGGCCCACACCCATAATTTAATGTGCCTGAACGGGTGCATGAACCCACCCGTGCTCCCCCTGCTTTTGGCACGCGATGGCCCGGTGGGCCCAGTAGGCCCGTTTTTCACCCTCCAGAGGTTTTCTAGGAGCCTGGGGAGGGTGAAAATGCCCTTCCAAATAGCCACGGAGGCCCTCTGGAGGCTGGAAACAGCCCGTTTTCTGACTTCTAGTGGGACCGGAAGGCCCATTTTTTGCTCTCCCCAGGCTCCAGAAACTTTCTTAAAGTCCCAAGACTTTCTAGGAGCCTAGGGAAGGCAAAAACGGCTTTTCCCACCTCCCCAGAGGCCCTCCGGAGGCCAGAAATGCCCTCCCAGAGCCTCTGCACAAACCCTTTACTTACCTCAAAATGGGCCACGTGGAGACTCCTGGGAGGGGAAGGGTGTGTGGCCAGGCCAAAATCAGCTGGCCAGCGCGTGCATGCGCGCTAGAGCTGATCTACGGCAATGGTTCCCATGCCGGCAGATATGGTTCTGTGTGCCACCTGTGGCACGTGTGCCATAGTTTCACCATCACAGGTCTAGGATCTATGTGCATAAATATTCCAAAGAAACACATTCAAATCCAAGGCCACTGTCACTTGCTCTTTCCAAACAGTGGCAAAGGACTCAACACAGTCATGTCCAGAGCTTCAGGAATTATCTTGAGTTCTCTGTGGAACAGAGAAAACAAAAAAAATCCATCAGGATCTAGGGTACACTAACGAAGGGGAGGATAGACAAAGAAAATTCCAATGCTAGCAGGGAGTTTCAGTCCAGGAAAGGGGACTAATGACATCATCCCTCAACTCCAGGCCACATTGCCACTGCTCTGAGATAAAAACTAGATCTAGTATGTGATTTGGCCTTTCAATAACTTGGATCAGGTTCCCCCAATAATATTCATGTATTGGAGAAAGTTTCATACAAACACCACATAATTTTGCTGAGGGGGTTCATCCGATAAATGCAAACAAATCTATTCTGAATTACATCTGAGGAATTTTATATAACCCAAGCCTTTTTAGGGGGAAAAATGTATAACATAGCCTATCTACCCATCTAACTACCTATCTATATAATATTTCACAGTGATTTAATAATGTTAATCTTTTTATTTGTGTATGATTTACTCAACTATGGTGTTCATCCATCGTGTTCGAAAAGGACCTTGACATCTGGGGGGAGATGTCAATGACCTGTCTCCAATCTTCCCTTTTGGGGGAAGGTTGTTGAGAACGTGGTCGCACGGAAGTTCCAGAAGTTTCTGGATGAAACGGATTATCTTGACCCCTACCAGTCAGGAGTCAGGCCTGGGTTTGGAACAGAAACAACATTGGTCACACTTTTGGATGATCTGTGATGGAGTGGGATGGGGGTAGTGCATCCATGCTTGTTCTACTTGACCTCTCGGCAGCTTTCAATACCATCGACCATGGTATTCTCCTGGAGCAGCTTCAGGGGATGGGAATGGGAGGCCTTGTGCTATCCTGGTTCACTTCCTTCCTCTGCAGCCGCTCTCAATCAGTGTTGATAGGAGCAGAGAGATCCAGCCCTTGCCCACTGCTTTGCAGGGTTCCGCGGGGCTCATACTCTCTCTGCTCCTGTTCAACATTTATATAAAGCCGCTGGGTGAGATCATCCACCACCAATATGCTGATGATACTTAGCTGTATGTCTCAGCCCGTGATGAGTTAAGTGATGCCGTGTCCTCCCTTTCGCAGTGCCTGGAGGCTGTTAGGGACTGCATGGGGAGCAATGGGTTGAAACTAAACCCTGGCAAGACTGAGTGGCTCTGGGTTTGGAGTTTGTTGGCTCAGGGAGAATTGCCATCTTTGGTCTTGGATGGGGTGGCACTACCCCAAACAGACCCTGTGCATTATCTGGGGGTTCTCCTGGACTCACGACTCCTGCTCGAAGATCAGGTGGTGGTTGTGACCAGGAGGGCCTTTGCGCAACTGCGGGTTGTGCACCAGTTATGCCCTTTCCTGGACCAACAATCCCTACTCACAGTCACTTATGCCCTAGTCACTTCTCATCTTGACTATTGCAACATGCTTCACGTGGGGCTGCCCTTGAAGAGCATCCGGAAACTCCAGTTGGTGCAAAATGCAGTGACCCGCATGGTTTTTGCAGACCCCGGTGTGCACATGTATCACCTCTTCTGCGGGAGCTGCATTAACTGCCGATTTGCTTCCGATTACAATTCAAGGTGCTGGTTGTCACCTTTAAAGCCTTTCATGGCTTGGGACCAGGTTATCTGAGGGACCGTCTCTTGCCGGTCACATCTACCCGACCCATCAGAGCAGGGAGGCAGGTTCCATCCCCTAGGGAAAGTTGCGGATCCCATCCTACACCTGGTGGGACCCAGAAGAAGGGCCTTCTCTGTGGTGGCTCCCTCTCTCTGGAACATCATTCCCCCAGAGATTAGAATGGCCCCCACTCTAACACTCTTCTAGAAAGTGCTGAAGACCTGGTTCTGCCAGTGGGCCTGGGGAACCCAGAGTGGGATGGAGCCCATTAAATGGCTCCTGTAATGTGCTGTCTCCAGGGTGGGGGATGATTTTATTATATTATATTATATTAATTTACTTGATTATTTTTTTTATTAGTTTTAATGTTTTAAATGAGGTTTTATATTCTGTAAGCTGTCTTGAGTCTCCATGTGCAAATAGGTAGCAATATAAATTCAATAAATAAATAAATAAAATAAATAGCATCTTTCACCATATCATTCTTGAATCTGTCATTTTTAAATCCACTTTCAAATCACTCTCAGTCTTGTCCAGTAAAATGTGTTCCACTTTCATATTATCTTTTAAACACAGTCTGTCAATAATGGCAGACACTTTTAAGAATAACTTCTGGGTCCATTGTTCAAAAATATTCTCTAAAGTTAAAGAATTTTGCTCAATTCTTTATTAGTAAGTCAAATTTGAGTGTTCTCCTCCTGTAGTTTTAATCTTAGTTCTTTCTGGTTTCCTGTAATGTCCAATCTACAAGGTCCTTTCCTAGCATGTTTTTAAAAGAATTCACAACAGAACAGCATTTTCCCATGGGAAGGATTCTATAATTATAATTAATTTCAAAATTATCTAGACATTTAGTTTCTTAGTCTGATTTTAACTTTCCAGTATCAACATTCTAATCACCCATTTATTTATTCCCCAAAATGATTATTTTTTAAGCCCTCATGCTTGTATTATAACTTTTTTTTTGCTAAGGGTTATGAATTGAAGGAGAGACTGGTGCTCTAAAAAAAGTGTTGATTCAAAAGTTCCTAATATCTGAAAAGCAATTAATAAGCAATTTCTAAGAGTGATTAGAAAAGAAATT
Source organism: Diadophis punctatus similis (assembly GCA_023053685.1). NCBI lineage: Eukaryota > Metazoa > Chordata > Lepidosauria > Squamata > Dipsadidae > Diadophis > Diadophis punctatus. The sequence goes on along the minus strand of JALIGW010000001.1, from coordinate 257,291,016 downwards.
ATGTACAAATCTTGTGTCCATATTGGCTCTGATCAAACTTTGGGCAAATATGGCAATTCTTCAGCTCTCAGAGCTCTAGCCCACCAGAGACCACTATCAAACAGTCTCCTTGCAAGAAGCATGAATGGAGATTCATGCTCCAGGAGATTAGGAGATTATCAGGAGATTCAAAGATCCAGTTTACTCACCAGCTTTTCATTCCACCATAGTCATTGGCTTGGTCTAGTTTACCATTACTTTCTCAATCAGTCCTAGGTATCAAGCAGTGGCAAATCACTTCCTATTTTATTTGTAGTCTTGTATTTTCCTGTCTCATTTCAGGACTTAATGTCCTTCCAGAAGGACAGACAAGTAGGGATATCCTGGAAAAAAGGCTTGAGTAGGGGCAGAAATGGAAAAATCTTGCTTCCTAAGTCCTACCAAATGTCGACACTCAATAAGGGGACCTAGAAAAAGCCCACCATATCCAATCTAGTAAGACAAGTAGATGTCCTCAGTGAAAGGAATTCTCTTAAGCAATCTTTCCCTGTGCTATACATAGTTTTAAAGGTCATAGTCAGCACCTTAAATTACTTCCAGGAAGAAACTGGAAGCCAGACCAACTGGTCTGAAATGGTCTTCATTTTTGCCAACCTCACAATGCTAATAACCCATAGCAAATGCCTTGAGTCAAATCACCGCTCATCTTTAGCCGCCCAGAGTCCCTCGGGAGTTGGGCGGCATACAAATCTATTAAATTAAATTAAATTAAAATTAAAATTAGTAAACAGGAGAGTGTCAATCAATCAATCAATCAACAAATCATGTCCGGTCCCTGAGCTACTGCATATGCTGGAGCTATAGAAATCCCTCCATTCTCATTAACTTCAAATGCAAATGAAATAAGTTACTAATCCACTCCTTGTTAACGCTTTCCTTTCATCTTGCATGTGATATTTTGGATTGTTTGCAAATAATGGTTGCTGTGAAGGGATGGCAGCCTACAACTGTGTCATTCTTCTTTTACCTTGAGAAGTTTATTTTAAGCAGTGACGGTAAAATAATAGTATGTCAGGAATGTTTGCCACTAGGGGCTTTGGCTGATAGATAGTGGTTGAAGTGAGAAAGGCAGGAAGATGTCTTCTAAACAGAAAGGTGGCAGGGATTTGTTTCTGTAGCTCTGGGATTTGGGGCAGAGAGGAGATAGAGAGAAACAGTTATCTGTAGTTACAGATAGCCCAGAAGCTCTGAGTAACTGCAACACTGCATAGGGGAGAAAAACAGCTTCATTTTGATTTCAAATAAACTGATGCAGAACCAGAATTAAATTGACTCTGCTTCTCAGCCAGCCAATGTTAGCTTAGAAAGGCAACTGCTGAAAAACCATCATGGAAGGCCGTCCTGAGACACGTAGCCTGTGAGCTGATTTGGTTTGGCTAAAGTGAGAGGGATAGAACTGCCAAAAAAAAAAAAAAAAAGATTTACCGGTACATCCGGGATGGGAGTTTAAAATTTCACAATTATAATGGCTGTCATGCTTCATTGCTGGTAGTATCTGCCAACAATCAGATTAACTCATAGCAAGAAAGAAGGAATATGGTGTATAATGTATTCTTTCCCACTAACTAAGAAGGAAAGAAGATTTTATCATCTTTTCTGAGCTATGGCCTATTCAGTAATAGCTTTGTGTTTTGTCTAATTTTAAAGCTGTGCCCCAAAGAAACCCTGCAAAAAAAATGAGACTTTGACAAATCATCCCAAACACACACATACCCCTCCCCACCTTATGATATATATTAATGGATTCTAACCAGGAGAAAAAATATATATATTTGGGACAAACTACAATGAAAGGATGAGAAAGGCTTTATTGTAGTTTATGTTGAATTGATGTATTGTTGTTGTTTTGTTTTAAGGTTGACACATTTTCAAAACAAATCTTGAAAATAATTACGGTACCTGCTGCATAGAACTGATTTGCAGAAACTACGGAATCTTAGTGTAAAATATTAAGACTGTGCAGCTGCTCAGATCTCATTCCATAGGGTTATAAATGTACCATCAGCCTGCAACTTTACAAAGCAGCTTTGTCTTTCATCATAATTGTGTAAAGTGATACAGTGATAAATACCTTGACTTAAGCATTCATCATTTTGTAAGAAAAATATTTCATACATTGTTGTTTTTCAATGTTTCCAATTCTTCAGACAGAAAAATAGCCAGAAGACATAGGAAGAAATTGTTTTTCACCCTCCTTGAGATTTCCTGTCTTTATCTGAGCATCTTTATTTCTCTACTACTCTCAGCTGTGATTTAATTAAAAATTGCACACTGGTTAATGTAACATATACATTATGCATGGTGTTATTGCCAATCCTTGGTGAAACATAGCTCTTAAAACTGGAATAAGGCATCTGGTCACAAATATACATTTTCCATGAGGTTGATTACTTGCAAATATATTCACTTATTTCAATGTGTAATCTCTGCTAGGAAAAATAATTAAAATAACTAACATTGAAGTTCTTTTAAAAGAAACTCTGTTAGCTTTTTTGATTCTCTCCCCCCCCCCAATCAATTTCCTACTAGTAATGGCAAAAACACTGCTGCTTATGAGTAATCAAAGCTCTGGCAAAGAAATTGCTACATCAGTACACCTTCCTTGATTAAGACTACATGACGTAGTGGTTAAAGAAGTTGGATTAGGACTAAAATGATTTAGTCCACTTTCAACCATGGAAAGTAATTGGGTGATTTTGGGTTCATTGTTCTCTTTCAGCCCAACCTACCCTGCAGGATGGTATGTGATTACTCCCCAAGGCATGTCACACCACTAATGTTTGGAAATTGAAAGTTGAAAAAAATTGACATGCCTTACAAGTTATTCATCATCTATGACCCATCTGATGGAATCAATGGTTTGTACAGTCATACATGGTTTGCCAGTCACCTCTGTTAGGGAATGAAGGAATAGTTAATGATTTTGTTCTCCAACAAATCAGAATCAAACAATTGGAGGATCCCTCAAATCCTCAAAGCAAGGATTGAAAGGACATGTGAGCCGAGGTGGCACAGTGGTTAAATGCAGCTACTGCAGGCTACTCCAGCTGACTGCTAGTTCAGCAGTTCAGCTGTTCAAATCCCACCAGGCTCAAGGTTGACTCAGCCTTCCATCCTTCTGAGGTTGGTAAAATGAGGACCCAGATTGTTGGGGGCAATATGCTGACTCTGTAAACCGCTTAGAGAGGGCCGTAAAGCACTATGAAGCAGTATATAAGTCTAAGTGCTATTGCTATTTTTATATTTCCCTCAAATATCTAGCCACATTTAGCAAATTCTTTTGCATGAGTAGAAGTCCACCAGGAATCCTCTGATACAAAAAGCACACATGTGTTGGTTATTTTTATCTATCTAATCTCAGAATTATTTAATCTACTTTGGAGGGTTGCTGTTTTTAACACATAGAATTGACTGTATTCCAATGTTGGATGAGATGTCACAGATGTAAATTACCACTGATTCCCAGTTTCCTTCCATTTTCTATTATCAAATTGTTTCTATTTGTTAAATTGATTGTGTAAATTCCCGCAATCAACTAGAAGTATATCAAGGCTGGCCCTATCATTAGGTGCAATGAAGCATTTCCTTCAGAAAAGTTGGATTTTGGGGCAGTGGGGGAGGGGGAATACCTGTCTCAATTTAAGACTTGAACATTGTTTTGTACCTAATGTACCTAATGGAAAGCACTTGGCATTCTTCTTCAGACCACATACAGATATGGTGCTAGGAATTTAGGCCTCTTCAGAAGGGCAGGTGCAGATGCCTCTAGAATAGATTCTCATCCAGTGCCTGACACTGTCCCCAGAATAAGGTAGTAAAAAACCAGTTACAGACACTAGCCATTCCCACTTTGAAAACCTCCCTGAAATCATTGAGGCTAATGCCAGCAAGCTAATGCCAGTAGACTCCTGGCAGCATGGAAAAAGATTATATATTTTGCTACAAGGTTTGCTTTCCAAATATGGGAAGTTATGGATGGGTTTGCTGAGGCAATACATGCTGCTATTGAAGCCATCACATTTATTTTGAGGAACTGCCTGGAGCTAGCATATTGCCTGGCAATTAAGATGGCAGCTCTTATGGAGACACAGGAAAGAAAAGATCAGTAGTGGAATGCCAGTTGGTCCTTTAAGTCATCCCCGAAGATCACTGAACATATTTTGCCTTTCACTCCTTGGAGTGAATCAGTCTGAATCTTAAAATACAGGGATTTTTGCCATTTTCTTCCTTTAGAGGCTGATTTCAATAGACCTGAAGCACTGGAAAGAACACCTAAGCTGTTAATTAAACCTGTCCACTTAAGCAACATGCAAAAAAAAAAATCCAATTTGCATGTTCAGTTCAGTCAGGACCCAGTTAAGCAAATGAAAAAAGCAAATCTCCTTGGAAATTTTGTCAAATGAATCACCAAATTCATGCCAAGATTCTTTTATTAGAGGTATTACGTTGCATACAAACATTTGGAACAATTCATTACTTTCCATTTATTTAGCTTATTATTCAATTTATTAAGGGTGAAAGAACAACAGCTAATGATAATAAATTTCTCTAGAAGAGAGAGGCATAGACAACTCTTGGAATATTTAACTTGTCTTTTGGCTCTTAATTCACACCTCTCAACATGTGTTCTATTCCTTGCAATAATTATTCATTTCTCTCCCAGTATTAATGGTGTTGCTTTTCATTGCTTTGCAACAAGATAGATCAATGTCTAGTCTCATAGAGAAAACGTATGGGGAAAAAATGCAGCCATCTTCAACCTCCATGGATAGAAACTAATCAAGGAGAGAAGCAACCTAGTAGAAAGGATAAATTTGCTGACAGTTAGAACAACTAATCAGTGGAACAACTTGCCTCCAGACGTTGTGAATGATCCAACACTGGAAGTTTTTTAGAAGAGATTGGGCAGCTATTTGTTTGTCCTGGTTTTTCAGAAGAAGATCTATTTGCGGCAGTTTAAGAATATTGATGAGAGGGTTTGGGTAGGGTTGCCTTTGGGTCCATTTTTGCGTCCTGATGACCTATTGAGCCGAGGTGGCACAGTGGTTAAAAGCAGCACTGCAACCTACTCAGCTGACTGCTAGTTCAGCAGTTCAGCTGTTCAAATCTCACCGGCTCAAGGTTGACTCAGCCATCCATCCTTCTGAGGTCGGTAAAATGAGGACCCAGATTGTTGGGGGCAATATGCTGAACTCTGTAAACCACTTAGAGAGGGCTGTAAAGCACTATGAAGCGGTATATAAGTCTAAGTGCTATTGCTATTGCTTGGACTAATCCCTGCAATTTCCTTGGCAAGGTTTTTCAGAAGCGGTTTGCCCTTGCTTCTTTCCTAGGGCTGAGAGAAAGTGACTGGCCCGAGGTCGTCCAGCTGTCCTTGCGCCTTAGGCGGAACTAGAACTCACAGTCTCCTGGTTTCTAACCTTGTGCCTTAACCACTATACCAAACCAGCTCTCTAAGAATACTGTTGCTCTAAAACAGGGGTGTCAAACTCTCGGCCCACGGGCCGGATGCGTCACACGCTGGCCTGCTCATGCCTGGTTTAGCAAAGGGGAAAAAGTCCTGATACGTCATATGATGCCACCGTGACGATCAAGTTTGACACCCCTGCTCTAAAAGAATATTATTCTTAAAGAATTAATCTGGTGTAAAATCTGTGCAAGGTTATGTGCAGGAAAAATGTTTCCATTGCTGAAAACCTGCTTTCTGCCCTGATTTTTTTGTGTACTGACCCCAAATGAAATTCATTTGTGTGTGTGTGTGTGTGTGTGTGTGTGTGTGTGTGTGTGTGTGTGTGTGTGTGTGTGTTTGTGTTATCGCGCGCGTGTGTGTGTGTGCATGTGTGTTTTAAAGTTTATAGTACATCATTTGAAATGCATGTCAATGCATATTTTAATGCATTTCAATTCACAAGAAGTCAGTTGCATTTAAGAATCTACCTGTCCACTCAAAGCAACATAGCATGGGTTGGGTTTCTTCCAAAGCTGACAGTCTGGCCATGGAGTACTCTAGTGGTCCTAGACCCGTGATGGCGAACTTATGGCACGCGTGCCACAGGTGGCACGCATAGCAATATCTGAGGGCACGCGAGGCGTTGCCCTATGTCAGCTCCAGCGTGCATGTGTGCACTGGCCAGCTGATTTTCAGCCTTTCGGAGGGCGGAGGGAGGTTGTTTTCGCCTTCCCCAGGCTTTAGGAAATCCTCCGGAGCCTGTGGATGGCAAAAAACAGACCCAATGGCCCAACCGGAAGTTTGGAAACAAACTTCCGGTTGGGCCATTGGGCCATTTTTCACCCTCCTCAGGCTTCAGGAGGCTTTCCTGAAGCCTGGGGAAGGTGAAAACGACCTCCCCCCCGCTCTCCGGAAGGCCAAAAATCAGCTGGAATCCATTTTTCGCCATCTACAGGCTCCAGAGGCTTCAGTGAGCCCTGTGCGCATGCCCAGGAGGGCAGCGTGGGGGGAGGAGGTTGTGCGCACATGCACAGGGGAGAGGGCATTGCATTATGGGTATGGGCACACGCATGTGCGCGCCCTTTGGCACCCGAGCAAAAAAAGGTTTGCCATCACTGTCCTAGACTATTAAATAACTTATATTATAATAAATATATGGAATGAAAATACAACATTACTGTGAACTCATCTCTGCAATTAATACATTATTTAATGTTTTCTATTTCTTTTGCATCTTTAAAGAAGATGGAATACAAAAAATCACTTTGTTAATCAAATATTAACTTGACAACTATGTAGGCTCGAGAGTCAATATCCGTTGTCAATTTGTCATTTGTATACTTGTGACTATTGCTTACAAACTACAGTTTTATATAAACGGTCACTTAAGAATCATGTAGACTTATGGCAGTCATATAGTGTTTCATTATTGGAACTTTATGTAAATGGCATACCATTTTACAAAGACTGTTCCAGCATTCTCTGGTCTCCATAGCAGTTCTTTAATTGTTAAATGAACACAGCAGGATTTGGCATGCTTTCTCCCAATTTACAATTCAGGATAATGAGCTCATGTATCTTATGCACCCTTCCTTTTGGCAATGCCAGGACTCAAATTGATGTGTATGATGGATGATTTAAAAAAATATATATTGGAGAGGATTTTTTCCCAGTATTGTATAATTGTTATTTTTCATTCTAAGTCAGCATGAAATGATGAGAAAGAAAATTCAAACTACATAAACCATGACAATAGGTAAACCCAAAGTGCTTATATTTAAAGATTTTTGTTTATTCAACAGGCTCTAGACGTTTGTAATTCAATGTAACAAAATACTTTTAATACAAACAAAAACATTCTACCCCCCAAAATGATATATTTATAAAGCAAGGTACTATATGGTATTTGTCAATTCAGATAAAGAAAATGATAATCCATTAAGTATCCCTACCTTTCTTTTCTTGATGTGCTAGCAGGGTGATTTTGAGAAGCATAGGCAGAATATTTCAAGGCCAAATGAATATTTGAATGCTATCAGATCAACTATGTATGTGTAGAGGAGGGGGGACTCTTGTCTGTATTCCTTCAGATTTTATGAGCTGCATATTTTTGATAGTTTCATTTATATTTCATTACTGAGCAAACCAAATGAATCGACTGAGAAAGCAATCAACACAAAATGCGCCCACTGGAACCTCTAATGTTAAATGCTGGCTGCTTTTGTAAACATTGTCAATTACCCAGAAGGTATTCAAAACAGGTGCAATTGCCTTTTTTTGAAATAAGAAAAAGGTCTCTGTGGATGTTGTCCCACGTATCTCTTAGAGGAGGCAGAAGGGACATTTCCTTTTTCTACACATATTAAAAGGAATTCTGGGTACAGGTTCTTCTAACAGCAAACAATTGTGTTAGCACAGCACTAAACCGAAGTTTTCTCTTCCCTAACATTTTCTTTCCCCATCATTTCAAAACATATTTTGTTTCTAATTTCTGCCTTGAGGTTTGTTTGTTTTTTTAAAAATGTTTATGATTATTATCAGAAACTCATCACGTTCCATGTACCACATGACTTAATTTTTAAAACTATTCCTATATAATGAAAAACTAGGCAGCCGGTGTGATATAAAGACAGGTGCTGGCTTCATCTATATAAATAAAAACTTTGAGCAGTTGCATCCATTGCTTTGTTTGGAAAGATGCCCATCTATCCAGGAAAAGGGGGGGGAAAGTGAGATTCTGAAATTACAGAAACACAAAACTGGGAGGGATCATCAAATCCAACCTCTTGCTAACCACATGAGGGTAGATGAGATTAATGGGAAGCAACCTAAGAAACTGATATTTTGATAAATTAATATTTTCTCTGGAGCACAACCATCATCATCGCCTTTACTAGACAAACCCCTTTCTAGTGCACTCATTTTGTTAGATCACTCAGAATTTTCAAAATCTGAAAAAACACATTGCTTAAGATAGTTTGTCAACTCTGAGTTTATTACTGAGAAGGCAGATATGTTGAGAGACAACTTCCACCTTTCTCTCTATTGATCTGTTGGATAGCAAGTAGGTTTATACTGTGGAAAGATGTGAGTACAGAGGAACAGAAAAATTGAGATTACAACTTTTGTAAGAAGGTATTCCTGAGGCTGGTATTGTGTGAAAGAAATAAAAAAATAAAGATCAGCTTTATTTATGAAATAATGTATGGTATGAAAACTTGGGTTATCTAAGCTTATCTGAAGCTAAGACCCCATAGTATACTGCCTTCCATTATGTGTAGATAACCTATTGGGTATCTCTGTGAACTACTCAGATCAGAATCAGAAAGAAAAAAAATTGAGAGATGAAACATAGTGAAGAATGCCCTAAGAATATATCAGTCCAAATAATTGGAAGCATATTATATAGAGGTAAGGCACATATAAAGATGAAGTTAAATCTGCTAGTAAGGAAAGGAGATAGAATTGCAGAGGCCCTCAGCTAACTGTCTAAATCTAATATCCTGTCAATAGGTTTGTAGGTGCAGAGAGCTGGTACATGTGAAGTTAAATTCTAACATGGTCAGCCTTCACATCTTAATCCATAGAAAGAATTGCCTCAAGGTACATTTCCTCTTAACTGTAAGTGAAGCATAGCAAGCCAGACAGAGACCAGAAAAATACTATACAAAGAAAGACATGACAGACTCGTATGCTTTAAGTCTCATTTATTCAAGGAGAAGCAATTCCTCTCCTTATCCTCTTAAGTTAATATATAAAATAGTGGTTTTAAATTATAAGGAATGAGATGTAGGTTAAATGTTGGGAAATACTTTTTAAGCCTAAGGTCAATTGGATGGAGAAAGGGGTTTCAAAAAAGAGGTGTTAAAATCCCTTTCTTTTTAATAAAGCCTTCAGGTACAAGTTTTGACAGATGGTACTCATGGCTCTTTGGATCAGTGAGTTTCACTGTTTTAACAGGAGTTATTTGGCAAGAAATCCTTTAGTGACGCTCCCTAAGAGTCTAGTAACATAAACCTATAAGCTACTCACATACTAAATGAAAAAGAAACACTGGGAAATCATCTTACAGGGTTATTTATTTATTTAGGGTGAGATTATTAAAGTAGGTATGGTGGGCAAGTTTGAGGGGAAGTCATTTGTTCCAGCTCTGTCTAGAGGAAGGAATCCTTCACCAAGTTTTAGAGCACACATAGGAACCAGATATCAGTGCTCTGCTTTGGGACACTCTGTATTCTCAAAATGGCTCCTGCAACAGTTCAAAGCCATTCCTGAGGGAGGGCCAAGACACGCCCTCCAGGATTAACATGCTGTTGTCTGTCACCATTTTTCCTGTCTTCAAAAAGTGGCCGGCCATAATAGTTCACCAAATCCACCAGATTTAGTAAAAACAGTTGAGAACACTCATATGTATAAATTGGAAACTCAGTATAACACTCGAAGTGATAGTAATATTTCATTTCAATCTGTGAAATGTAATTTCCAATACCAAATCATATGCATATCACATGTACCCCCTTCTCCACATGCAAAAGAAATAGGTTTACCAATCAGGCAGGTAGTATTTTTTTTCTAAGATCCAAAATAGTTGTCATTTATTTATTTATTTATTTTTCAAGTACTTATTGGTAATATACATAGATATAACATTGTTTATATACATAAGATGGGTACTGATAAGAGGGAACATTAGGACAGGGACGGTAGGCATGCTGGTGCACTTATGCACGCCCCTTACTGACCTCTTAGGAATCAGGTGAGATCAACAGTGAATAGTCTAAGGGTAAAGTTTTAGGGATTTGGTGACGAAACCACAGAGTCAGGTAGTGAGTTCCAGACATTAACCACTCTGTTGCTAAAGTCGTATTTTCTACAGTCAAGTTTGGAGTCAAGATTGATTATGTGCCATCAGGTCACTGTCAATTCTTAGCAACCACATGGATAGACTTTCCCCATTGCAGTCTGTCCTTAAGCTGGTCGTTCAAGTCTTCCAATGATGCACTCATCGCTACTGTAACTGAATCCATCCAGTTGCTGCTGGTTATCATCTTCTCTTTCCTTCCACCTTTCCCAAAATTAGAATCTTCTTCAGATTCTTTGCGTACTATATCTGAAGTAATTTGCATCTGCTTATTTGCATCTACAGTTGAACTGTACTTTTATCCATTTATTTGTTTGCTGGTTTGTTTTTTGGCTGTCCATAGCATTCCCAGAAGCTTAAGAAACTTTTTCTCACTAAACTATATTTTCTTCTGAAAGACGCCTAGGGGGTGGGGGAAGGCAAAAATGCCCCAATTTTTGCAAAAAATGGCCCATTTTTCGCTCGGTTTTTTTTTGCAAAAACAGGGCATGCAAAGGATCTGGGAAGCCTGCAGAACACTCCTAGGGGTGGGGGGAGGCAAAAATGCCCCAATTTTTGCAAAAAACGGCCTGTTTTTCACTCATTTTTTTTGCAAAAACAGGGCATGCAAAGGATCTGGGAAGCCTGCAGAGCACTCCTAGGGGGTGGGGGAAGGCAAACCCCCCCATTTTTGCAAAAAAACAGCCAATTTTTTGCAAAAATTGGATGCAGGGGCGGGGCTTCGGGAAGCTAAAAATTGCTGTATTCGGTGGATAAGACGCACCGACATTTCCACCCTCTTTTTGGGGGCAAAAAGGTGCGTCTTATACTCCGAAAAATACGGTAAGTCATAGGTTGTCAGGACGTTTAATGTGAAATGAAATAGCCTTGTTTTGTCCCCAAGCTCAGAACAAATCTTTAGTGTATTTTGAGCTTGAAACATTTTGTCTGGTTTTTTAGACTTAATGTACATGGCTGCTATGTTGATTTGAAATGACTGCTGCAAGTTGTCCTTTTAAAAATAAGAATAATCCCTGAATATCTATTTTGAGTTCAGAATTATTGCCCTCTCAAAGTATTATAATGAGTATTATTAGTATACAGATTTGTTGCCAAACACATTTATTTTGAAAGCTCTCATAGTCTTTGATAGATCTGAATAAAGGCATTGGAACAGAATTAAATTCCTTGGCCTTCAATTTTACTTGACCATAGCATTAAAACTTTTTTTTTACATTAGTTAACAATCAGGACATCGCAAGGATCAAGGCTACTGTATCCGAAGACTTGTAGATCTGATTTATATTCAATCATATTTTCATTTAGCAAGCTACACAAGTCTCTTTTTAGAAATAACTATCTTTCATAAGCAAAACACAACTTTTCCTCTAAAATAAAAACAAACCAAAACCACCATAATTCCATTGCAGGGACAGGAGAGATTCCAGTAAACAATGATATTATGAAATAGGACAACACTAGTTAAAGCAGCTTTGAAAGAAATGCATATGAGCGAATTATCTTTGTTGTATCAATTCTAAGCACATCTAACTTAAATCCAGAGATGATTTTGAGGATTATGGTGATATACCCATATACATGCACACACACAAATTTCAAAACAATCTGCTTTTGTTTTAATGAAGGTAATTGATCCAATTGCACTTCACATCTGTTCTTCATGTATTCATGCCTAAATTAATCCTGTTGGTTTTCATAGAGAATCTGATATATGCACATTTTCACATGCATACACACAAGTGCACCTGTGCGCACACATCCACGCACACAGAGTGTTGTGTGAGTGAATGAAATAATTAATTAAATCTTTGGTATAGATTTTCTCAAGTACCTATTTTAAACGCATTCCAGAAGTATATCCATTGCTGGCATGTTCAATATCTGATTAATGGATAAATATAATCAACCAGAAATTGGAATTGGATCTCCTTGTTTTTGTTGTTGTTAATCGTGAAGTCGTGTCTGACCCATTGCGACCTCATGGACAACATTCCTCCAGGCCTTCCTGTCCTCTACCATCCCCCAGAGTCTATTTAAGCTCACACCGACTGCTTCAGTGACTCCATCCAGCTACCTCATTCTCTGTTGTCCCCTTCTTCTTTTGCCCTCAATCTTTCCCAGCATTAGGCTCTTCTCCAGTGAGTCCTTACTTCTCATTAGGTGGCCAAAGTATTTGAGTTTCATCTTCAGGATCTGGCCTTCTAAAAAGCAGTCAGGGTTGATATCCTCTAGGACTGACCGGTTTGATCACCTTGCAGTCGAAGGGACTCGCAGGAGTCTTCTCCAGCACCATAGTTCAAAGGCCTCAATTCTTTGGCACTCAGCTTTTCTTATGGTCCAACTTTCACAGCCATACATTGCAACTGGGAAAACCATAGCCTTGACTATACACACTTTTGTTGGCAAGGTGGTGTATCTGCTTTTTAGTATGCTGTCTAGATTTGCCATAGCTTTCCTCCCCAGGAGCAAGCATCTTTTAATTTCTTGGCTGTAGTCCCCATCTGTCGTGATCTTGGAGCCCAGGAAAATAAAATCTGTCACTATCTCCATTTCTTCCCTATCTATTTGCCAGGAATTCAGAGGGGCGGATGCCATGATCTTAGTTTTCTTAATGTTGAGTTTCAAGCCAACTTTTGCACTCTCCTCCTTCACCCATATCAAGAGGCTCTTTAGTTTCCTCTTCACTTTTCACAGTATCTGCATAACTGAGGTTGTTGATATTTCTCCCGGGAATCTTAATTTGAACTTATTATTCATCTAGTCCCGCCTTTCTCATGATGTGCTCTGCATATAAGTTAAATAGGCAGGGTGACAGTATACAGCCTTGCCGAACTCCTTTCTCAATTTTGAACCAATCAGTGGTTCCGTGTCCAGTTCTCACTGTTGCTTCTTGACCCGCATATAGGTTTCTCAAGAAACAAATAAGATGGTCTGGTACTCCCATCTCTTTAAGAACTTGCCACAATTTGTTGTGATCCACACAATCAAAGGCTTTAGCATAGTCAATGAAGCAGAAGTAGATGTTTTTCTGGAACTCCCTAGCTTTCTCCATGATCCAGCGTATGTTGGCAATTTGATCTCTAGTTCCTCTGCCTCTTTGAAATCTCGCCTGTACTTCTGGTAGTTCTTGATCCACATACTGCTGGAGCCTAGCTTGTAGGATTTTAAGCATAACTTTATTAGCATGTGAAATGAGTGCAATGGTGCGGTAGTTTGAACATTCTTTGGCATTGCCCTTCTTTGGAATTGGAATGTAAACTGACCTTTTCCAATCCTGTGGCCACTGTTGAGTTTTCCAAATTTGCTGGCAAATTGAATGTAGCACTTTTACTGCATCGTCTTTTAAAATTTTGTGGATCTCCTTAGAAGAGTTCAATTTTTAATGGTTCATACTGATAATAGTAAAGGGTGTGGGTGGGAGCATTCAAGTCAGTTTTGACTCATGTTGGCTGCTTGCACAAATTTCTGCACTTTCCTGGCAATATTTTTCAAAACTGCTATGCTATGGTATTGCCTTCTTTCTAGATGTGAAAAACAATGACTGTCACATAGCTGGTTTTATGCCTAAGGCAGAACTAGTATCCTGGTTTCTAGACTGATGCTTTAAACTGCTACAACAAACTGGCTGACAATCATAAAAGTACTTCCAAAATAATCGAAAAACAAGATATTTAGAGGACAGTTCAGTGAATTATTGGCCAGCACTGATAATTCAAAACAAGTGACATATTTCATGTGTTGTTGTTATTATTATTATTGTTGTTATTATTGTTATTGTTGTTGGTGTTGGTGTTAATATAAAATAGAAATAAAGATAATAGGAAAATAAGGAAGAAAAAAGAGGGGATAAATGTGAGATAAAAGAAAAAGAAATAGAAAGCAGTGACATCCAAAAAATTTTCAGTGCAATGAAGTATAGATAAAAGTAGAAGTTTATTTTTGCATAATTAATAAATGCTAGCCATTTCTGCAACAACAAATTTAAACTGATCATCAAAATCCAAAGTCAAAATTTCATATTTTTCTGTTCTGAAAGTCTAGAAGAGATCTCAAACTGGAAACAGAACTGGATACATTCTTTTCTTTAACTGAGACAGCTAATTTTGCCATCTCTGGCAGCTCCATCATGTTTTCCATCCATTCTTCCAATGTGAGAACTGACATATCCTTCTATTTTAGTGCATATAGAATTCTTGCTGCAATCAACATATAGAATATAATAAGAAAGTTCCATTTTTTCAAGCTCTTTGTCCAATGGCTCTAACAGAAAAGCTCATGGTTTCAGTTTTATATTTGTTTTAAAAACTAAATTAAAGCATAAATCTGGCCTCAAAATGGCTTTATCACAAGTCCATCAGATATGATAAAAAGTGCATTCTTCACAAGTATATTTCCAACAGACATTTCCAACATCTTTATACATCTTTACCAGGCATTAAGCACCAACAATACATAATTTTATAATATTTTATACAAATATTTTATATTAAAATATTTGTCATATTTTCCCAAGCATTATATTGTACCTAAACTTTTTTTGCCTATTGAATGTTTAACATATTCATTTTCCAGATTCAGCCTCAACATTTTATAAAACTTGGCAATAATATGTTCATTGTTAGTACACAATGGAATTTCAATATCATTTTTTACAGATTCAAAGCAAGGACTTTTCTTCTTTAAATTAAATCTTTCTTTAAAATGTAAGTATGTGAATCAGTGACAAACATGTCCTCTGACTCCAGTTCTTTTTTTGACTTGAGATTAGATTCACCTTGAGTAAAATATTACTTCACTATAACTCCACCAATTTGGTCGCGCTATTTCTTTTCTAAAAAGAAAAGCTTCCTGATACCAAAGAGGTATCTTAGAGAGTCCTAATAATTGACATATCTGAATATTAATTCATAATTCATATCAGACTGGCTGGGGGAATTTAAGCCATTTTTTTCAGTCACAGTCATAGATAGCACTTATCTGTTTATATACTAATAAAATTCCCATAGCTGCTTCAATTAGTGCACCACAGAGCAACAATTTTTGTACAAGGTCCCTCAAATCTACTTAGTTAAAGAATGTGTACAAATCTGTAATTCATTTCTCTTTGGAATTGAAACTGCAAAGATCACTATAGCAGTTATATTCATAAACTTGTATCCACTGCAGAATTGCCAGGATCGGCCACATTTATATGATCGTGGTTTCTGATGCTCCTTGACAGTTTCCCACAAGCAAAATTAATGGGGAAGCCACCAGGAAATCAGAAATTGTTCCTGATCCCACAATTTATTTTTGCCCTTTCATTATTCTCTTTCTTTGTTTAAATAAGGAAATATCTGTGAATATTTCTCGGGTACTTACTCTATATAGTACTAAAATTCTTAGACAGAAACTTCCCACAAGCAAAGTCAATGGGGAAGCCTGAAGAAAGTCACAAATCACTCCTGCTCTGACTGCTTTTTTGCCTGTCTGTGGTCATTTTGCTTCTCTGTTTAGATAAGAAAATATCTCTGAAAAGCTGACCCAATAGGTCATGGATTGTCTAGTAACTATTAAAACTAGAGGTCAGCCAAGTGTGGAGAATATTATTCAAGCATCTTCTTTATTTTCAACGGCATAATAGCTAGCAACCAGAGCTACAATTGCTACTGAAAAAACAAAGGTTTTACAGTATGTGCAAAATATCCTCAGTTGGAGTTACTTTCCAGGACATTAACTGTCTTCTGAAAGACAAATCTAATTTGATGTGTCCTCTGAGTCTTGTTATTTCTGATCCAGTGTAACCCTAATTGCAGATATCCATTCAGAGGGACCATGCTGTCTTTCCTAATCTTAATGCAAAGGAGAAATAGTGTTTGGAAAAGAAAGCACATTGTTAATTACTTTTTCCAATAGTTTCAGCATGAAGAATGCATATGCTTAGGTTAAAATGGTTAACCCAAACTGAACAGAAAGTATTCATTTACTGATGAATGCCGTTATCAGTCTCAGGAGTTCCTGCAATAATAGAAATTGGGAGGACTTAATTTGGTATTTCTGCTCTTACTTTACTAGCCAAAATCATGAAAACTCGAAAGTATAGTTCTTCTCAACAAGCTCTGCACTGTGAAATTCCACAATATTCATATTTGTTAGACACACTATTATGTAAGCTGCCAGGTACTATCACTGAAAATTTGGGGGTGATATATTGTCAGCATTCCAATGACACCATCAGTACTAGTCTATTTTCATCTGGAAAAAAAAAGATGCCACTTTCACTTGGGCCAGAAATACTGATGGTCCCAACCATACCAAATAAACAAATTCATTCTAAAATAAAGTGAAGCTGAAGGGTGTACTTTAATTTCTCGACCATTTTTATTTTTAATGAGACTGCATACTGTTTGTGATTGGTTAAGTTTTATTTGAGGGGAATCTATATATATATATATATATATATATATATATATATATATATATATATATATATATATATATATATATATATATATATATATATATATATATATATATATATATATATATATATATAAGCAAAAACCTCTCACACATTAATCACGAAATCTCCAGAACTGTAAAACCTACAAACCTGAAATTTGCCACGTATGTTCCTCTTGCCTTCTAGGTGCTCACTAAGAAAGGATTTTTCAAAATGACCATCGGAGCATGAGTATTTCTTATATTATTATTAACAAGCTCTGATGCTAAGGATTTCTACTCCCCCTCCCCACCTGAAAAGAAATCTAATCCAAATGCAAAACACAAGCAGAGGAGTTTCAGTTTTGCTTTTCCTTTCACAGCAGCAAGCAGCTTTACTACAGAACAGTTGAGCTAAGCCACACACAGAATCAGGGGTGGGTTCCACTTACCTTCGCCACTGGTTCACATCGCGACATTTCGCACGTGCGCGCACACGCACGTCTCCTCAGGCAATTCTGCTTCCGCGCATGCTCAGTAGTTATAATCAGCCCGAAACACCGAGGAGCTGATCAGCTGTGCTTCGGGCGAAGGAATAAAGGTAAGCATAAACCTGGGGGAGGCGGGAGGGCCCTTTTTCAAGCAGCAGCAGAGGAAAAAACTTCCATACAGTAAAAAATTTTGGGGGAAAAAAGATGGCAGCGCTCACAGACTGGCACCGACCGAACCAGATCCGTGACACCATTGTGACATCACCAGCGGGTTGCAATCCGGTCCGAACTGGCAGGAATCCACCCTTGCACAGAATCCTTCCTGTCTCCTTCTTGCTCACACAGCAAATACTGTTTGAGTTTCCAAATACCCCTCAACTTTCTCACACACTAACAGGACTCTAGCCAGATGAATACCAATAGATGCTGGTAGTCAGAGACAGATTTTTCCCCTCCTCAGTTCAGACAAATCTGTTTCTTCTACTGTAACACCAGTTAAAGGGAAAAGGGGCAAAAAATGCAGGAAAAGATTTACAGGTGTGATTAGGAAAACACAAGTAAGGGAAGCTGCCTGTTTCTCCCATGGCCAGTTCTATGTGGCATGCTCCAGAGTCAGTTCACCTGACAGCCTGGTCATCCTCCAGCCAGAGAGAAAAACCAGGAATGTTGTTTATAGGGAGGTCCTGAGCAATTCATCTGAGGGACGAGTTGAAAGTCTATGCTATGCAAATAATGTCTTCATCTGTAACAGAAACTTAGCTTACCATCTCTAACAAAATAATACAGTCCCTTTTTTAACTACTCATTAATTTTCAAGCTTTAAGTGTCAATTTATCAAGCCCCATCACATAGTTTCATAGCAAAGCATGGGTATTTAGCTAATATGGCAATATTCTTGGATATTCAGCAGCAATTACCATTTTTTTTGAATTTTTAAAAAGGTTATTCTGTGGTTAAAAGAGATCTAGTGTCATAGTATTTGTTCTACCATTAACAACAACAATAAAATAGTTGAAAATTCTGAATGGTAGCTCATTTAACAAGAGTGGTGTTCTATCTTATCAGAAGAGGAATAAGGAAACATTTTAATTTAATTTTTTTTTTCTTAGTCTTGCTAAAGTGGTGGTGGGGAAGATTAGCTGAGGCTGCATTTGTTTGGAAATATAATCACATTATTTTTAGCTTGAAAGAAATGTAAAAAATCAGGCAAATTGTGTAACTATTTTTTTTAAAAAAAATCTAATGCTTTGTCATTTATTTTGAACATGTTGTCTGGTGCATTCACTTGAATTATACCGAGTTAAAAGTTGGCATAGTAATTATTCCATTGGGTGCTTTCAAGAAATGTCCAGAAAAGGAGCAAAGTTACTTGATAAGATTGCAGGACCGATTGTACTGGTTTGTATACTTACTTAGAAGTAAATATCATTGAATGTACTTATTTAATTATCAAATTTATATGGCTGCCCATCTCATACAAGGTGACTCTGGGTGATGTACAATATAACCAACAATTAAAAGGTATCACAAAAATCACTTAAAGCAACTTAAACATAAATCAGAATAAGATTGTGAGAGGATTAAAAATGAGAATGCTATACATGATGGGCTTTATGCTGCCAGAGGATCCCCAGGTCTATTGGGGGGGGGACATACTGAATGTATTCTAGAAAGCTGTAAGGGCTGTAACAAATGATATTCCAAAGCACAGTGCCATGGCAGAAAAGGGTTGTTTCCTAGGTCCCAACATACGGAACTCAACACGCCTCTTCTGCTGGACCTGCTGAGATGGGTAGACGTAATTGTGGAGAAATAACCTAGCCCTATCTCTCAGATAACCTAGCCTATGCCTTGTAGAGCTTTAAAGGTCAAACCCAGTACCTTGAATTGGACCCAACTGTACAAACACCTGTAACCATTGCAGCTCAAAAAAACATCTAGGGGTACACATAACTTCCCATACAGCTGCATTTTGCACCAACTAAAGCTTCCAGAAATTCTCCAAGGGCAGCCCCATATACACCTGTTGCAGCAGAGCTACAAATATCAATCCAGGATTCTCATGATGTTAATTCTCAAAGGTCCTACAGTTGAATTTCATCATAACAGCCTTTCAGAAAGATGCCAAGGAATGTGCCAAATATACTGTTGAATGGGGTGGAGGGAGGGAGAGAGAGATGGTTAAACAAGGCAGAATCCACCATGGAGAAAAAAATCACTGTCTTTACCTTAAATATATGGAGGACTTAACACATCCCCAGATGAGACAAGGACACAAAATGGGTTCATTCCACATGGAGGGTGAAATCTTGAAGGTCCCTAAAAGCTGAAATTTTAAAGAGGAAGGGACAATACTGATATCATATGACTCAAAATCTTGTTCATTCATTTACGTATTTGATAATTTATAATAATACACTGTATTTGCATTTTTAAAAATAATTCCAAAGAAAGGAATTTAACTGCAGTATATGATTCACTGAAAGTCTACCTGACTTTGACAAATTAATTTAACAATTTAATTATGTCTCCTTTCTTTTTGCCTTATTCCAAATGCTACACTTCATTCCTGTGGCATATTGTCTAATGATGCTGGTGGTGCAGCAATACTATTAATCCCATGAAGTCCTTTCTTTATATAGGACATGAAATTATTGTGAGATGAGTTTAAAACAGTTTGTCTTCAATGCATTTACAAATTATTTGGAGAGCTCAAGGGTTACACACACACACACACACACACACACACACACACAGAGAGAGAGAGAGAGAGAGAGAGAGAGAGAGAGAGAGAGAGAGAGAGAGAGAGAGAGAGAGAGAGAGAGAGAGAGAGAGAGTGTAACCCATGATTAGAAAATTCCTAAAAGTTTGAATGGTTTAGGACAATGAGATTCTCTCCAATGACATAGGATGTACTATGTATAATTGAAAACGGATGAAGTGCATATAGTTAATGAGCTACAGTCATTTCTGAATATAAATACATTAGGAAGGAGAAATAAAGGTATACTGAAAACAGTATCACATAGAATGGCAAACAGTGCATGAAAAGTAATTTATCTTTTGAATATAGCTTGACTCGTGGCAACTTCGTGGACATAGTCATGCAAGTAGTCAACTGCTGGGATTATTTCTCCTTCCCAAACTCATTTGTGGTGTCCCATCCATTTACTAACAAAACCCAATCCTGCTTAGCATTCAAGACTTTCCAGCTATCTCAAAAATGATATATCTTAAAAAGAATAACAACTTGCCTCCAGAAGTTGTGGGTGCTGCAACACTGGACTAGAAGATCTGCAAGGTCCCTTCAAACTCTGTTATTTTAATTTAATTTAATTTAATTAAAAGTTCTTATAGGCCGCCCAATCCGTAGGATTCAGGGCAGCGTACAACATGAATAAGAACAGTACAAATAATACATAAATTTAAAATTTAAAAACATTACATAATATTAAAAAGCATTCATTCATGGGAGAATCCGATCTTCTTCACCCCGCCTGCCGGAAGAGCCATGTTTTTAGGGCTTTGCGGAAGGCCAGTAGAGTGGGGATAGTCCAGATCTCTGGTGGGATTTTGTTAGAATCACTGCTATTTCGTGTACACAATTCAATATAAATTATATTGTCTCCTTAGACAAAATAGTTAATTGACAGTATTATCAAATAATCTAATAAAGAAAAGATTTCCTTCAGAGAGTGGAAAACTTACCAAAATGTGGAAAATAAAAAGGGCAAGTCTTTGCATAAAAGGGTCAGAAAAATGTTTTCATTTTTCATATTAATGTAACAATCATAATTTTCTAAAAAAGTAGGTTGAAAAATGGTTGAATTTTTGGATGATAGCAAGAATCAAAGGAAAATTGGAAATTGAAGAGTAGCTTAATTCTCAGATCCACTTTATTACAGGCACTATTTATGCTTGTATTAATCTTTTCAGGATGTGAATCTGAATAGTTGAGACCTACAGTAGTGTCACAAGATAACTCTTCTTAACTCAGTTGAAAAAAATAAATATGGGGGGGGGGAGTTGAAACCATATATTATCCATCCAAGAATTGTAAAAACATGTAAATGCAAATGCAAAAGTACTGATCTTATAAAAATCATAGAACATATGCTGCAGATAAGCTTCTATGCCAGACAATTGGAAAATATTGGAAGAAATACAAAGAAACTTCAGAAAAGTAAAGGCTAGGCTAGTTAATTTAAGATCTGTTTTTCATATATTGGTGGAAAGGATAATTAAATATAAAATTGTGATGCATATAAATCAATGTATCCTGTGTAGTAAAATCAACATGGATTTTACAGTGACAATCAATATATAATACATTTTTAGAGATTGCTAAAAGTATAAAATATTTTTAGGATAGCTATATGATCTTGGTTCTGATCAAGACCTTTATCTAAAGACCCAAGAAACCAAGATGAGTAAAATAAGATATCTAGTAAAACAAAACATAGTTTTTGTAATGTAGGTTGCTGGGGAGCTGAGCTGGTGTCCATTTTTGATGATAATATCAATATCAAATTATTTGAGATTGTTAAACAAAAACAAAAGCAGTGTGGAACTTAAAAGTTCTCTCTCCTGTGAAATGAGATTCAGCATAGGAAAAAATCATCTACCTTTAAGCAATGCATGTATACATAAACACAAACAGAAAATAATCCTCAGAATGTAACTATTGTATATTTTATGTATTTGTATATTGTATATTTTCACATTTGGATTGGATAGTGCTACAATAGTGAAAAATATTGTGCAGTTTCAATAGTATAAAATGATATTTAATCTTTCCTTTTTTATTGTCTACTTATTTCACTTGCACTTCATTGTGGCAAATTAATCTTTCAACAATTTTCTTTTTAATCTGACCTTTGTTTCAGTGTATGAACTTCTATTTGGGCATTAAGCACATGGCATAACAACATAAAGATTACCCTGCATCTTGAAATGTTAGATCATGAACCATTGTCATTTGTGATTTTTCATATAACAGAAGGTCAGTTGTTGGCAGAATGTTACTTTGAATTGCTTGCATGAAAAAATATTCCAAAAAGTGTCTTGGACATTAGGATGTGCAGCTGTGAGGGTTTAGTTTAGAAGATTATAGTAGCTGCGCTCAAACATTCAGAGTTAAAAGAGTAACTTCCCAGGTCCCAGATGGCTACAATCTTCACATAAAAATTGCTGAAAATTGTTTATAAAGTGCTATCGCCAATTACAATTTATAGAAATGTATGCAATTTGTAATTATGATGCAGCAGAAGTGAGCCATATTTCACCTACAATGAAACTCTTTGTAATATAGTGCACAGAGATATTACTTTCCTTTATGGTTTTTGCACTTAGTATGACAAAGTACTGTGTTCTTGATACAACAGGTGGCATTTCTTTAATTGTTTCCAAACAGTGATATTGGTTAGGCAAATTGAGTAGGAATTGAGTGTTCAGTAAACATTTCAACCTATTATAGGGTTATAGCCGGGGTGGGTTCCAATTTTTTTCCTACCACTCTGTGGGCGTGGCTTATTTTGTGGGCATGGCTTGATGGTCATGTGACTGGGTGGGAGTGGCTTTGCGGTCATGTGACTAGGTGGGGGTTGCTGGGTGGTCATATGATTAGGTGGTCATGTGACTGGGTGGGTGTGGCTAATGTGACATCACTCACATCAAGGGTTAGGGTTAGGGTGCCTGGCCTCTCCTCGCCTCAAAGGCCTCAACGAGATACAATTTCCCTGTTTATTTACTACTACTGAACATCCAAAAGATACTATTTAATCCTATGTATATATGCCATATGTGTACATACATATTACACACAGGCACACAAAAAGATACATTATCTACTGTATATACTGTATGTGTATGTACACACACACACACCTCTTCTAAAACTATACATTCAACCTCACTTACTGCATTTGGAAAAACACAGCCAGAGTCCACTTTCTGCCACACATTTAACCATAACTTCTGTACATTAGAACATTACACATGCCTTCAGATGTTCTTCCCTAGCTTGTATATCACTGTTAGAGCCAGGAAATGTCATGGATTGAGTAAAATGTGATGAAACTCACTTAACAACACTCTTGCTTAGCAATCAAAATTTTGGGCTCAATTGTAGTCATAAGTCAAGGACTATCTCTGTCTTCCTCTGCATGGCAGCCTTGTCCTAGTAAACTCCTTCTCCTTTCTGGCAATTTTCCTCTCTGATATAGGCACCAAAATAATCCAGACAATGTAAGTTTTCCTGCTGCAGCACGGGGTTGGACTAGATGACCTTGGAGATATCTTCCAGCCCTAAATTGCTGTGCTATTTCAAAGTGTCTTCTGAAGCCATGTCTAGTGGCAGGGTTTGTGGTACTTCCTTCCTCCCTCTCTCTCTCTCTCTCTCTCTCTCTCTCTCTCTCTCTCTCTCTCTCTCTCTCTCTCTCTCTCTCTCTCTCTCTCTCTCTTCTCTCCCTTCCTTCCTTCCTTTCTCTTTCTTCCTTTTTCTTTTTCTTTTTCTTTTTCTTTCTTTTTCTCTTTCTTTCTCTCTTTCTCTGTCTTTCTTTCTTTATCTCTTTTTTTCTTGTACCTCTCTCTCCCTTCCTTTTTTCTTTTTCTTTCTTTCTTTCTTTCTTTCTTTCTTTCTTTCTTTCTTTCTTTCTTTCTTTCTTTCTTTCTTTCTTTCTTTCTCTTTCTTTCTTTCTTTCTTTCTTTCTCTTTCTTTCTTTCTCTTTCTTTCTTTCTTTCTTTTTTCTTTCTTCTCTCTCTCTTTTTTTCTCCCTCCCTTTCTCCCTTCCTGTGAAGAACCCCAGAAGGTCTTTGGTAGCAGTAAAAAAAACCCAGATGTTTTGAAACTGAGAACATGCCCATTGATCATCTGGCATTCTTAGTACTCCACTGTTGATTAGCTTAGTCTGAGAAGGATAGCTTAGCAGCCACTTAAAATAAGCTCTCAACTCAAACTCAGTGTGTGTGGGTATCCCCAAACAGTGAGGGTTTCTTTTTTTATTTCTCCCTTGAAGGCCCCCCCTGCACCCCTTTTGGGCCTAGAAAGCCTCCCTACAGCCCCCTGGGAGCCAAAAGGGGTGCGGGGGTACACTGGAAGCAGGGGTGGATTCTAACTTACCTCACTGCCATTTCGCTTCCTCCCGTGCCATGTAGCAAAAAAACAAAGCCGAAAAACAGATGGTGACCACATGCACAGTGCCAGAACTCGGCTTCTCCACATGCTCTGAAGGAAAAATAAATAAAATGTTTTACAAAATTGAAAAAATTAAAAAAAAGATGGCGGCACCCACGGACCGGCACTGACCGATCCTGTTCAGTGACATTATCGTGATGTTAACAGCGGGTTGCCACCGGTTCAGGCGAACCGGTCCGAACCGGGAGGAACCCACCCCTGCTTATAACTCAGATATGCACTAAATATAAACATTTTCAAATTCATCTGCTTGCATCCATTCATGTCTCAACATTCTGGAATTTTCATGCAAAAGACAGAACCCAGCTGTAACCTTTGAGAGCTGCTACTAGCTGGTAAGGCAACCTTGAATTAGATTAGAATATTATTTATATGTTGAATCAATCAATCTGTTTCTAAGGAAACCCACTCACCAGCAACCCAGACTTAAAGCTGAGTTAAAAGATCATAACAATTAAACACACGTCTGCTGGGAAAGGAAAACAAAATCAAACATACTGTAGCCACAAACTGTCTTAGACCAAAGCCTGTAAGAAGTCCAGGATGTTAAAGGCCCTTCTGAGGGTGGTTAAGGTTGAATGGAATTTGAGAAAATGCTACTGTATTCCAAAGGCTAGATGTGGCACAAAAAAGGAACACTTCCTATGTCTCCTAAAGCAGTGGTCCTCAAGCTTTTTGGCTTGGCGGCCTGGCTGGTGGGGGAGAGGAGGTAACCAGGCTGCACAAGCAGTGGGCTGGCGTGCATGAACATGCATACCCAGCTCGATTACAAGTTGAGCTGCACACACGGGCATGTACTCCTGCCCGCCACATAAATTTATAGGACAGGTGAAGATTGTTGGAGTGACCTGGTCCTGCACATATCCAGGCCTATGTCATATATATACATAATTGTCCCAAAGGAGATGACAGACTGACAAACAACAGCATGACAATGAAGCAACAATAGTGCATTGAAACAACTTACATCTTGTGACAATACCTTTATCATCATTAAACAACAATATCTGCTTATTCCAGGTCCTTTGGACTTAATAGGCCAAATCCAGACTATGCATTTGGCTGACTATGCACCCATCAACAATTTACTAAATTTGTATACTGCCTGACTCCCAGCAACTCCGGGTGGTTTATTGACCTTTCCTTGTTGAATTACTTTCAGTAATTATGACGTGATGATGATATCTAAGGAAAAATGGATGTACACATTTGAATCCTTTCCCATTCAAAAGTGGTAGCAGTAATTCTTTGCAACTGGGGCTTGCTAGTATCATGCTTCGTGAAAAGCCAAATCACTCACTACAAAATGAAGCTGATTGAAAACAAGATCTAAGCCATTTTTTAAAGTCCTTAACCTTTGCCATATTTTATGTGTTTGAATTTCAAGAAGTCTAAAGAAATTGAATAATTGCTCTATGATAAGAACTGCACTGGAGGGTTTTCCTGAGGCTCTGATCACTGAATGTCCCCAAAACTGGGCAAAGATCATGGGCCCCAAAAGGACACTGAGAATGGATCAACTGGAGGCTAATATGGCAGGGGAAAAGTCAGCCAGCTCTGAGGGAACCAAACAGTCCCTATCTTTCTGCTCAGCAACTGCTTAACTCCTGGGTGTGAATAGAAAGCCAGAGTTGCATGTATATAAATGAATTTGCTTGCCAGCTTGTACCATTTTAATGTCTCCATTTCATTTCTGTTTTTACGAATGGCTTAGCCTCAAATGATGTGAACAAATGATGTCAGCCCCATCAGGGCTAAGTGAAGGATGAAGGAAGTTTGGTGCACTGCTCCATTCCTTTTGAACTATTATTATTTAAAGAAAGTTAAAGAGGAAATAACACTCTGAAAGTTAAAAGTTTCTTGAAACTTAAAAGTTTCCTGATGGACAAACAGATACTTCATTTGCTAATCCTGGTTGTAAATCCTGGTTGTATTTCTGGTTGTCAGAATACCGAGTGAGAATTTTCTAGATACTAAAACAGCTTTTGTATCCATTTACACTTTCATCTGATCTACCACTTTTTTGTATTTGGTTCCCCCCCCCACCTTTGTTTGAAATACCGTATTTATCGGCGTATAACACGCACCGGGGTATAACACGCACCCCCATTTTAACAATAAAATTTGAGTAAATTTTTTTTTAATTAAAAATAAATGACTTGGAATGTCTGAACTTAATGTTGGATTCATATTTATAACATTATAACATGAACTATAACATTAACTCCTCTTATAAGGCAAATATGAAATGAAAAAGCACCTCTTTGAATGAAAAAAACTTAATCAGAATTGCTTTCTGGGAAACCAAAAAATTCTTCATCTTCACTTTCCTACCATCTTTCTTTTTCTTTCTGTCTTCCTTCCTTCCTAACATCTTTCTTTCTTTCTTTCTTTCTTTCTTTCTTTCTTTCTTTCTTTCTTTCTTTCCTTCTTTCTTTCTTTCTGTCTTTCTTTCTTTCTTTCTTTTTCTTTCTTTTTTTTCTGTCTGTCTTCCTTCCTAACTTCTTTCTTTCTTTCTTTCTTTCTTTCTTTCTTTCTTTCTTTCTTTCTTTCTTTCTTTCTTTCTTTCTTTCTTTCTTTCTTTCTTTCTTTCTTTCTGTCTGTCTGTCTGTCTGTCTGTCTTCTTTCTTCTTCTTTCCTTCCTTCCTAACATCTCTTTTTCTTTCTTTCTTTCTGTCTTCCCTCCTTCCTACATCTTTTTTTTTCTTTCTGTCTTCCTTCCTTTCTAACTTCTTTCTTTTTCTTTCTTTCTTTCTTTGTTTCTTTCTTTCTTTCTGTCTTTCTTTTTCTTTCTTTCTTTCTGTCTGTCTTCCTTCCTTCCTAACTTCTTTCTTTCTTTCTTTCTTTCTTTCTTTCTTTCTTTCTTTCTTTCTTTCTTTCCGTCTGTCTGTCTCCTTCCTTCCTTCCTTCCTTCCTTCCTTCCTTCCTTCCTTCCTTCCTTCCTTCCTTCCTTCCTTCCTTCCTTCCTTCCTTCCTTCCTTCCTTCCTTCTGTCTTTCTCCCTGTAGGAGAAAGAAGGAACCTCTGTTGCCGTCTCCCGCGGGGCTGCAGCCACCCGACTGAGTCCCTGACCGTGGCAGCATCCCTGCTGTTCTCCGGCCAAGCGGCCGAAGGAGCCCTGGAGCCCTGACGCCGCCCTGCATCTCGGTCTCTTGGGGCTTGTCCGGCAGCCTGCTGGGAAGGCTGTGACGCAGGGAGGGAAGGAGCTGCTATTGCCGCTCCGGCATGTCTCTGTGGCTGACCGGGGAGCCGCGTCCTTGTTAACAATGGAGAAGCTGCGCGGAGTAGAGGCGCCTGGCGAGCGAGGTGAGTGGCTACATCGGCTGCAGGCTCCTGCCCGCGTCTCCCGCCCGCCCGCCTCTCATTCTTTTAAATGCTAAGGCAAGAGGCGGGCAGGCGGGCGGGAGATGCGGGCAGGAGACTGCCGCCGATGCCGCCACTCGCCTCGCTCGCCAGGTGCCTCTGCTCCGCGCAGCGTCTCCATTGTTAATAAGGACGCGGCTCCCCAGTGCACCCACAGTGACCAGGGAGACATGCTGGAGCGGCAATAGCAGCTCCTTCCTCCCATGCGTCGCAGCCTTCCCAGCAGGCTGCCGGACAAGCCCAAAGAGACCGAGATGCAGGGCGACGTCAGGGCTCCAGGGCTCCTTCGGCCACTTGGCCGGAGAACAGCAGGGATGCTGCCACGGTCGGGGACTCAGTCGGGTGGCTGCAGCCCCGCGGGAGACAGCAACAGAGGTTCCTTCTTTCTCCTACAGGGAGAAAGACAGAAGGAAGGAAGGAAGGAAGGGCTCCTTCGGCCGCTTGGCCGGAGAACAGCAGGGATGCGCCCGCGGCCGTTTTTGAGCTGCCCCCAGAGCGGTGACCCGGCGTATAACACGCAGGTAGAGTTTTGGCATGTAATTTCAGTTTTAAAACTGCGTGTTATACGCCGATAAATGCGGTACACATTTTAACATTTTCATTTAAATTTTGTTTAAAAGCTTTTTTCCCCTCACAAGCTGCACAGATTTAAATGCATTTTTTCATACACACAAATGTGAAGAAGGGTAGTATAATGATTAAAGTGCAAGACTCGGAGTTTGGGGACCCAGATTCTAGTCTTCTCTTTAGTGTGGAAACCAGCTAGGTAACTTTGGACCAGTCGCTCTTTTTACAGTCCTGAGGTGCATAGATTCAGACTGCCAGTATTAACGAATACAGAGAGAGGCAGAGAGAAGATCACTCAAAATTGTCTGGAAAGTATGAAAGCCATGGGAAAATAAGCTCGGATCTGCTCATTAGTGCAGGAATTGTGGGACAGGCTAGTTCATGTTGGACTTCAACAAAACTGTATTTCTCAGGAGTCCCTAAAGGCAGATTCTTCTTTTTAAACTCCCAACTGTACTGCTAACTAAAGGTGCTGGTTGAGTTTGTGGAAAGCCATTATATCCAGCTGATAGATGAAATCCAGCTGTTCAGAATATGTTTGCTTTAGATATTTTTACTAGATTAATATTCTATCTTTTCCCCAGGAGCTTCAAGTTGGTTTACAAAGTGAATCCTCCTTCATTTTTATCTCCAGGGCAACCATAAGAGACAAGTTGGACAAAGACAATGAATGCTTACTGTGTATATTGCGATGCTATTTTCCACAAGAAAAGCCTGAGGAAGTGACTCGTTGTATATGTGAAATTGAATAGAACAGACATTTCTGAAGTTTCTCAATATTTGGATATATATTTGGATGGATGGATGGATGGATGGATGGATGGATGGATGGACGGATGGATGGATGGATGGACAGATGGATGGATGGATGGAAGGAAGGAAGACTGGAAGGAAGGAAGGAAGGAAGGAAGGAAGGAAGGAAGGAAGGAAGGAAGGAAGGACTATTTTTTTTCTAAAAAGACTATTTTAAGATAGATATTTACCCGAATAATAAACTTGATTCCATTCATTTTTTTATTTTTATATTTTTAAGTTTGTGCAAGAATCCCAAATTAATTTAATTATATTTCTAATGTGTGACTTTTGCATCTGAACAGGAGTAATCATATTTAATTTGGGACTGAAAAATGATTCACAATCTCAATTTCAGATTGTTGAGAAAGCAAAAACAAAAAACAAAAAAAGAGTGGGTGCTGTTTTGCCCCATTGTACTTGAATTAAATAAATTCTATTTAGGATTAACTTGACTTTTCTACAGTTGTTTTCTAGTTATTTCAGACTTTATTTCAACCTACAAATGGGTCCAAGTATGCTAACTCAAAGGAAATCACTCAAATGTCAACAATTCCTTGACATCTCCTTAGCCAAATTGCACGTTTACTATAAGGAAGGCTAGGTGTGTCAAGCATATGATATGGTCTACTTCCTATAGAACAGTGATGGCGAACCTATGGCACGGGTGCCACAGGTGGCACGCAGAGCCATATCTACCGGCACGCGAGCCATTGCCCTAGCTCAGCTCCAGCGCGCATGTGCGTGCACGCCAGCTGATTTTTGGCTCGCGCGGAGGCTCTGGGAGGATGATTTTGGCCTCGGGGTGGCAGGGGGGAGCGTTTTTGCCCTCCCCAGGTTTCAAGAAAGCCTCTGGAGCTTGGGGAGGGGAAAAAAACGGGCCTACTGGGCCCACTGGAAGTTGGGAAACGGGGGAGTGGGGGTGTCACACACGCATGCACGGGGGTGGGGCAAGTGGGGGGCTTTGAATTATGGGTGTGGGCACGCACGAGCGTGCGATAGCGCGTGCGCGCACTATTTCGGCACCCGAGGGAAAAAAGGTTCGCCACCACTGCTATAGAAGCTTCTTTGAGTATAGTTCTATATGCACAGGGGACATAAATGACTGCTTGGGAGTGACAATAACTGTGTGATTGAAATCAGGAGTGGAGATATTCAGGGTAGAATATTTGTATTACTTGAATATGTGTGCTGAAGTCCAGAAGCAGCCATGTTACTCTATTGCAAAAATGGGGTATTCTCGAACTCTTATAGGGTGTACAATTCAATGGAAATGAAAGTGACTTGAACCAGGAGAATAATATAAGAATGAATTCCAGCTTCAAGAAACTATGTCTCCTCCCTGAAATTTTTTATGAGATCACTTCTCTTTTTATTTATTTATTTATTATTAGGTTCTTCTATGCTATTACTTTTGATTGTGATGACTAGGATTGTTAGTAATTTTTTCAGTTAAGTCTAAAGTTAATAACTTTATCAACTTCCTACTTCCTACAATATCTATCTCCAGCATCAAGCCATTAAACTGTTTAATCTCTGTGGTTCAAATCCATGATGAACACTCTTATAAAAATGTAAAAGCCAGATATCTTTCACCCAGGTGGCGCAGTGGTTAAAAGCAGCACTGCAACCTACTTCAGCTGACTGCTAGTTCAGCAGTTCAGCTGTTCAAATCTCACCGGTTCAAGGTTGACTCAGCCTTCCATCCTTCTGAGGTCGGTAAAATGAGGACCCAGAGTGTTGGGGGCAATATGCTGAACTCTGTAAACCGCTTAGAGAGGGCTGTAAAGCACTATGAAGTGGTATATAAGTCTAAGTGCTATTGCTATTGCTACCTTCTGTATCTTTTGATGGTGACCATATATTCTTATTGCTCAACTTTTAGTACATTCATGTGTTTTGTTTTGTTTTTACCATTCTGTCTTTTGACTTGACTTGATTTGTAGAACAAAATCGGGGTTGAATGGAGTAAAATGTGAATTTGAAATGTAAAAGTACTAAAGGATGTTCCCTCTATTTCCACTATGTTCATAAGGCAATTGATGTGCATAGAAAGCTTCTTATTTCTTGCCACTGAGGTTAGATTGAGTAGACTGAGGACCGTTGTTTGAAAAGGAAATAAAGGCTGAGGAGGTTACAGAGAATAGACAGAAAGAAAATCTCTGCAGAGAAGACAGTGCAGAAGGAGTAAAAGTGACCTTTTGTTGCCAAAGAACAAACATGTTGTAGTAGTAGTAATAGCTTCACAATAGAAGGAAACTTCACAGCAGTAGTAGCTTCACAACAGAAGGTTTCTTCCTGTCTGATGTGTGAAATTTTGTGCCATCCACCAACTTTTGACTTGGAAGAAATTATCCTGGCATGAAATGTGCTTCCCCCATTACTGATTGCCATCCAGCCTCTAGTGCATCTGTTCTGGCTCACTGTTGAATGATGTTGTTGTGCAACACATGACAGGCAAAGTGGTGCATTGATTCTTCGGGGTCTGCTGCTTTCCATCTTCTGCACATTGCCAACCACTGGGGGGAAAGTCCACCAATCATAGTGCTGCCATGGGAATGGGCCAGGTGTGACTGCCACTTTCTATTCATCATCTCTAAGTTTTTCCCTATGCTTCTCACTTACACACCAATCTGTCATAGCCCAAACTAAATAATCTTAAAAGAAACGAAACAAGAAAAAGCAAGCACACAAACAATAAACCACAATGGAGTCATGAGAGCTGAACCACAATCAATACTTAGGATTTTTCCCTTTCCTTTCTTTGTATACTCAATGAATGCCAGTTTCCAGATAGCTTTGGAGTTGATGGAGCAGAATGGGAAACTATTTCAGCTTTGCACTCAACTGGAAAGGGCCATAAAGTTTAAAAAAACTTGTGGTTCTTCTGGATGAATGATGTAGTTCTTTTGTGCAGTTCTAACTGACCACCCAGATAGGTTCCTGTGTCCACCTTTTTAGGGAGCCCCAGCAGATGAAGATAGTGGATAAAACTGTTCAGGTACTAGAGAGAAAAGGTTGTGTTGCACTGAGAACTAAAGGGAAGAATGTTGGTGGTGATGATACAGCAGCATCAATGGCATTATTAAGAAGACATCTATAAATGCTAACCAACACCAGTGCTACAGTGCAGCCTAGATTACCGACAATAGGACGGAACCCAGACATTGATTGAAAAAGACCCAAAGTGCTTTCTGTCAAATTCTAGGCCAGTGGCAGAGTAATATAAAAATACACACTTTGAAGATGTTCTTAGAATTCCTGTCACTTATTAGAAAATGTGCAAAATGGCATGGGTTCTGGATTTTTTCCCCCCATTTGTTTTTGTTCTGGAAATTGTAATATTTGATTGTCTGCATAGCTACACATGGATCAATTGTCAGGAACTTGGAAAAACCTGAACTCTCCTTCTAACTTTCTATGTTAGAAAAATTTAATGTTCATCTATAACAGGGCTGTCAAACTCCCGGCCCACGGGCTGGATGCGTCATACACTGGCTATGCCTGGTTTAGCGAAGGGGAAAAATGTCCCGATACGTCACGTGACGCCGCTGTGATGTGAGTTTGACACCCCTGATTTATAATTTACTTTACAATGACATGCATACTTTTTTTTTTCTAGTGACTGTTCTCATATATCTTATGGTGAAAATCTAGAGTGAAACCTTTAAAGAATGTACACTATATGTAGGCTTCTAAGCAAGAAGATGGGCCTTAAGACATCTTATGCATTATCCATAATTGCCAGAATCTTGAATTGAGCCAAGAAATAGATTAGGATTGAGTACAATTGCTGAAAGGCAAGTGCAATATGGCTTGTATAGCACTACCATAGAGTGACTGTGAGTTCTTTGACAGCTGGGTGTGCTTTTATCATTAAGGAGGGCAATTCCATCCCAGAAATAGAGACAGTGGATGCTTTTATTATTCTTTTACTGTATCAACTGTTGCAGCAAGGGGAAACATCTATGTACAGAAGTGTCAGTTTCTCCCAGCTTCTATCTCAGGGCTTTTTGTTAATAACTACACACTCTATTACTAAGCTACCAATTCCCCCCACACCTTTATCCCTCTTCTTCCCTTATCAGTTTCTCATGGAGAGATAGGAAGGGAATTGGTTGAATTATTGACAAATGTGTGTGGTATGTCTCACCTTATTGATCTTACCAGTCAACTTTCTCCATAGTTCTTGTGTGATGCACCACAAAGACAGCATTCTCACTCTTTTGCCATCTGCCATGGGTTTTCTGTATAGTTCATTCTTCTATCTGAGGTTTCACTTCTGTAATGCCAGGTTAAACATTCCATTGATTTTTTTGCTATCATGTCCATGCTGGGTCCAGGAAATTTGACCACACAAATGAATTATCTCACATATTTACTATGATGTGGCTCTTCAGCCAAAACCTCTAAAACAGTATCTTCAACATCATGTTCCACAGTTCTTACTGAAATGTGATTACATATCTCTCTATTCCTATCTTTTATTTTTCTCTTTCCTGCTCACAGGTCGCAGACCAACAATATGGCTCCCAGCGAATGAGGTGGTGGGTTTCCCCCAGAGTTTTAGTTCTTAACATCTATATATAGGTTTTGATCCATGGGAATGTTGCCTACATCTGTTCCACAACAGTATTGGCATAAGAAGGTCAGATCAGCTCATCAGCCCTTAGGACAGTGTGCTATACCACAAAGCCATTCATACCAGTACTAGAGCAGGCAAGCCAGGACACTAAAATCGTATGCCATAAACCTATCAGACAGCAATGTGGTTTGTACATTGACCACCAACCAGAGTTTTAAAATATTTGTCAAGGCCAGTTCCACATGCAATAATGTAATCATGAATAGTTTAAACCATATGATATTATGCCCAATCCCTTATTCCTTAAAACAGATCATGTATGATAGAAGATTAGGCCATTGCTTTAATGTAATGTTGTAGATGAGTGCTATATTTTCACAAGATAACAATAGCAATTGCACTTAGACTTATATAGCACTTCATAGTGCTTTACAGCACTCTCTAAGTTAGCATATCTCACACTCACAGAGTCAGCGTATTTCCCCCAACAATCTGGGTGCTCATTTTACTGACCTCGGAAGAATGGAAGGCTGAATCAACCTTGAGCCAGTCAGGATTGAACTTCTGGCTTTGGGCAGAGTTAGCCTATAATACTGCATTCTAACCACTGTGCCATCATGGCTCCTATCCACATATAAATGATCCTAAGAAGGACCATTTATGTATGGATAATTTATACGTGTGTGTATATATGTATACAGTATATGAGTGTATGTATGTGCATATACTGTATGTGTGTGTGACTGTGTGTGTGTGTTCTTTTGATAAAAATACTATTTGCATTGATCACACTTATAATTAAATAATTTATGATCACAATTAGAATCAGAAGTTCTGTCATCAATTGAGATCATTGTTAAGTGAGTCACATCTGATTTTACAACCTTTATTATTGTGGTCATTAAATGTATCATGTGCTTGTTAAGCAAATTCATTTCCCGCCATTGAGACTGCTTGTTGGAAGCCATCTAAGAAGGATGCAAATAGTAATCACATGTTTCCAGAATATTGCAATACATGCTAGTTGCCAGATGCCCAAATTTTGATCTCATGACTTTAGGGATACATAAATATGAGGATTTGGTCATGAATCACTTTTTTCAGCATTATTCAAATGGTTGCTAAGTTGAGAACTACATATAATAGTTGAAAAAAACCTGTTTTCCACCAGGGTCTTTTAAAATAATCAATTTAGATTTGTTGTAACATAAAATGATGTAACAACAGGGTTTTACAGATTTACAGATTAACAGAGTTGGAAGGGACTTTGTAGGTCATCTAGTTCAACCCACCACCACTACCCCCGCCCAAGCGGACCATACACCATTTTTGACAGATGGCAGCCCAGTCTCTTCTTGAATGCTTCCAGTGGTGAAGCTCCCACAACTTCTGAAAGTAAGCTGTTCCATTGGTTGATTGCTCTCACTGTCAGAAAATTTATCCTTATTTCCAGGTTGAATCTCTCCTTGTTCAGTTTCCATCCATTATTCCTTGTCTGGCCTTCAGGTGCTTTGGGCCCCCTCCTCTCTATGGCAGCCCCTCAAATATTGGAACACTGCTGTCATGTCTCCCCTGGTCCTTCTCTTCACTAGACTAGCCATGCCCAGTTCCTGCAACCGTTCATCATATGTTTTAGCCTCCAGTCCCCTAATCATCCTGGTTGCTCTTCTCTGCACTCTTTCTAGAGTCCCAACTCTAGAAAGGGTTTCTAGATATTTCTTTCATTAGTTTAAAGGGTCTCTTCAAAAAGGTAACATGCTACCATTTTTTCTTTTCTTTTCACAGTGTGGTCATAATCGCATTTTCTTTAAAAAAAATAACAGTAGAGCAAATTTACAAGGTAAAACTACATTGTTTTAATATTATAATTTTTATTACATCTATTTTTTTCAGCAATAAAATGCACATTTCAAATCACATATCTCAGTGAAAGAATTTCATGGGTTTTGAACAGGTTGGATAATGCCGGCTTTCTAATTCCAGGAAAAATGGGTAATGTTAGTTTTCTGCAATGGAATTTATGCATCCTACAAACTCTTAATACGGTACTTTAAAGAACAGATGATCTCCTAATGTTTCATTTATGAACATTTTCATAAACATGGTATTCATGTACCAAATTAAGAGAACTATGATCAACTTGGAACATATTCTGCACACATTCTGTAAGCATTGCAGTTGTCAGACCTTTAGGTAATAATTAGCATGTAAGGGATGGAGTTTTAAGGTTGTTACATCAAATAATATGTAGAACATATGTATTGTTGCAGGGTGTCTGGATCCAGGACCAGAGATTTATTCTTCCGAGTTTTCAGATTCATGCTAGAACCCATCCTCAGGGAAATTCTCTCTCACCAGGATGTTAATGCCCATTCCCCGAGGATGGGCTCCACCACAAATCTGAAAACTCAGAAGACTCAACCTCCGGTCCTGATGACCAACCCAGATTCGATCCTGCAATATTATCCCGGGACACATATATTTGCCTTCATTCACATTTGTATTGTATTTAAGAAAGCCAGTTTGGTGCAGTGGTTAAGGCATCAGGCTAGAAATAGACAGACTATAAATTCTAATCTCTCCTTAGTCACAAACCCAACTGGATGATCTTGGGCCAGTCACTTTCTCTCAACTCTAGAAAGGAGATAATAGCAAACCACTTCTGAAAAACATTGTCAAGAAAACTGCAGACTTATCCAGGGAATCGCCATAAACTGAACACAATTGCATTGGGGGTAGTGGTGGAGTATATTCATATCTATCCGTGTGTGTGTGTGTGTGTGTGCGTGTGTGTGTGTGTGTGTGTGTGTGTGTGTGTGTGTGTTTTCATATATTATTTCCATTCAATGACACAGTCAAGGACATTCACCAATATCTTCATGGTGGCATAATTCAATGATCAGAACAAACTATTATATGCCCCTTAGGAAGCAAGTACATAAAGTTTTCCAAGTGGCTCTATTTATTTATTTATTTATTTATTTTGTCAAGTACGTGTTAGTAATATACACAGATGTAACATTGTTTATGTATATAAGATTGGTACTGATAAGGGGGAACATTAGGACAGGGATGGTAGGCACGCTGGTGCACTTATGCACGCCCCTTACTGACCTCTTAGGAATCCGGTGAGGTCAACAGTGGACAGTCTTAGGGTAAAGTTTTGGGGGTTTGGTGATGAAACCACAGAGTCAGGTAGTGAGTTCCAGCCATTTACCACTCTGTTGCTAAAGTCATATTTTCTACAGTCAAGTTTGGAGCGGTTCATTTTGAGTTTGTATCTGTTATGTGCTCATGTATTGTTGTGGATGAAGCTGAAGTAGTCATTGACAAGAATGTAGTGGATAATTTTATGAGCTATGCTTAGGTCGTGCCGAAGGTGACGTAGTTCTAAGCTTTCTAAGCCTAGGATTTCAAGTCTGGTTGCGTAAGGTATTCTGTTGCGAGTAGATGAGTGGAGGACTCTTCTCGTAAAGTATCTCTGGACACTTTCTAATGTATTTATGTCCGATATGTGGTGTGAGTTCCAGACAGATGAGCTGTATTCGAGGATTGGTCTGGTGAATGTTTTGTATGCTCTGGTTAGTAGTGTGATATTACCGGAGAAGAAGCATGGTTGAATACTATCTGAAACAAAGTCAAAATAGCATTCATCTTTCCACAAGGGAAAAAAAATCTATAATTGGAGAAGGAAGGACTTTCTCTAGGGTTTCAATGTCTTTTTTGTAGTGTAGTGAGCAAAACTGAATGCAGTACTCTAGGTGTGGTCTGACCAAGGCTTTATAGAGTGGTACTAGTACCTCTGTGGTCCTTGATTGTATCCCTCTATTTATGCAGCTCAGGACTGTGTTGGCCTTTTTGGCTGCTGCTGCACACTGCTGGCTCATATTTAGTTGGCTGTCTACCAAGACTCCAAGATCCCTCTCACAATCGCTGCTATTGAGTGTGGTTTCGCCCAGTTTGTATGTGTATTTTTGATTCTTCTTACCTAGGTGTAGAATTTTACTTTTCTCCGTGTTAAATTTCATTTTATTGGTTTGGGCCCAGTGTTCGAGTCTGTCGAGGTCCCTCTGGATTTTGAGTCTGTCTTCTGGGGTGTTTGCTACTTCCGCCAGCTTGGTATCATCTGCAAATTTGGTTAGTTCTCCTGCTATTCCCTCATCTAGGTCATTTATGAAGATATTAAAGAGTACTGGGCCTAGGACGGAACCTTGTGGTATGCCACTGCTTACTTCTCTCCATGTGGACTTAGAGCCATTGAGGACTACTCGCTGGATACGGTTGTTAATCCATCTGGTTGTGTAGCTATCTATCCTGCTTTTTTCTAGCTTATGAAGAAGTAGGTTGTGGTCTACTTTGTCAAATGCTTTGCTGAAGTCCAGGTATATTATGTCTAGTGCATTTCACTGGTCTACTAATTTGGTCACAGTGTTGAAGAATGAAATGAGGTTGGTTTGGCATGACTTGTTCTTAACAAATCCATGTTGGCTGTTGGTTATTACTTGGTTTGTTTCTAGATGATGGGAGATCTGGTTTTTAATTATTTTTTCCAGTATTTTCCCAGGTATTGATGTTAGGCTGATTGGTCTGTAGTTTCCTGGGTCTGTTTTTTTTACCTTTTTTGTAGATGGGGACCATGTCAGCTCTTTTCCAGTCCTCAGGTAGTTCCCCTGTGTTCCAGGATTTGTGGAAGATGTGGTGCAGTGGTTCTGAAATGACTTCTGCTAGTTCTTTTAGGACTCTGGGGTGTAATCCGTCCTGGTGCTTTGTATTCGTTAAGTTCAGATAGGTGATCTCTTACTGTATTTTTGCTTAGGTTGAGTCTTGCTTCGAATCTGTTTTTTATATTTGTGTTGCTGGGTAGTTGAGCTGCAGTTTCCTTTTGTGTGAAGACTGATGTGAAGAATGTGTTCAGTAGCTCTGCTTTGTCTGTGTTGTCTGTTACTTCTTTGCTGTTTTCTCTCTTTAGTGGACCAACTGTTTCTTTGATTTTTTTTCTTGTTGTTAATGTGTTGGAAGAAGCTTTTTTTGTTGTCTTTGACTTTTGTTGCGAGTTTTTGTTCATTCTGGGCCTTTGCTGTCCTGATTGTTTCTTTACAGATTCTGGCTGTCTGTTGGTACTCTGCCTTGGTTATGTGCCCCTCTTTCCATTTTTTGTATTTATCTTTTTTTTCATTCAGTTTATCAGTGAGGTCTTTGTTTAGCCATGCTGGTTTCCTTTTGGATTTCTTGTTTTTCTTCCTCATCGGTATTGTGGTGTTCTTGGCTTTTATGATCATGTTTTTTAGGATCTCCCAGGCTTCTTGAGTTGTTTTACCCTGTAGTACTTTCATCCAAGGGATCGTTCCCAAGTTTTCTCTGAGTTTATTGAAGTCAGATTTTTTAAAGTCTGGGATATAGGTGTCGTTATGTTCAGTTATTTGTGTTTGCGTTATGGTGAATTTTAGTATTACGTGGTCACTCTCGCCCAGTGTTCCCGCAGCTTCAACTCCTTCTATTGCTTCTTCTCTGTTTGTAAGTATTAAATCCAGTATGGCTGTCCCTCTAGTTCCCTCCTCCACTTTTTGGACAATGAAGTTGTCAGCTAGGCTGGTTAGGAATCTGTTAGATTTCTCACTTGGTGCTGAGTTGGTTTTCCAGTTGATATCCCATTATTACAATGTTGTTTTTCTTGCATATGTTCTTTAGCTGGTTGGTAAAAAGGGTGTCCATTGTTTCTGTTTGGTTTGGTGGTCTGTAGTAAACTCCTATTGTTGTGTCATTCTTTTTTTCTTTTATGTTGACCTATATACATTCTAATGGGTTTTATTCCTTGGTTACTTGTAGTTAATGAATCTTAATTGAATGAATCGCAAGTTCTAAATTGCATGAGAATCTCAACAATTCAAGCAAATCCTTGGTGCATATTTTCATTCAATGTATCAGAGTCTAAAAGAAAAATTCCAACATGAAACTTCCAACTTAAAGACTTTCAAATACATGTGCCTCACCTTCATATCTGGAATTGCTGAACTTTGTTTTGATCACTCTGTTTCATCTTCAAAGTAATGGTGTCAACATCAGATACTGATTTTTATGAGACAAAATACTGTACAAGCAAAGAAATATGAATTTAAAAAGGCAATTGTAGCCAGGTTCTATATTTTTTAAATATTTAAGACAACTTGCATTGACAATGATATCAGAATCAATTCTCACCTTTATTGGATCTACAGCAAACACTTTGACTTATCAGAGTAAAAAAAATTCATTAAGAATACCCCAGCACTAATAATCCTTCTGTATCATCATTCTGCATTGGAGAAAATTAATATAGGGAGGCTCCATGACCCTTACAATAGACTACATAAAGCTTTGGTACTGAGATTAACCTTATAAAGACTCTGTTCAAAGGTGATTTAATGGAACGATTCATCCCAAATAAATCTTCAGCTTGTTTTGGTATCTCAGTTAATAGAAAATTAAATAGAAAATTAAATTGATCTCTCTCTGTGTGTGTCTCTGTCTCTCTGTCTCTCTGTGTCTCTCCCCGTGTATATGGTTGTGTCTTTGTGTGTGTGTGTGTGTGTGTGTGTGTGTGTGTGTGTGTGTGTGTGTGTGTGTGTGTGGTTGTTTATATGTGTGCATCTTCAGGTCAAATCAGATTTCATATGTAATCTAATATGTTAGTGCTGAATTCTTATAATGAAATTTTCAGCTAAGTTGAAATCAGCTTTTTTACTGTTGCAATAGAGTTAAATATATTAAATCCATTTAATACTAAATTGATGTATTTAGAAAGGATAAACATCTATTTAAAAGAAAGGTTGTGAACATAATAAAATGAAACAAATTAAACCAAAAATCAAAATAAGATTTATAGGTATTTATTTCAGTTTAGTTTAAGTTTAAGGTTCTTTTCAAATGAAGGTACTGGCATGCATTTTTCTTGTTTTCACAGTAAATGTATAATTATTATTCCTTATATAAAATGGAATAACATTAATTAATTTATTGAAAAATTGAACTTTGCTTCTCAAGATAAAATTTAGCATGCAAAAGCTCTCTCCCTCCGTGTGTTTTATTTTGAAATATAATGCGGAACTGACATTTAATGACATGGAATTATTTTCTCTATTGTTTCTCTGAAAAAGAGGCAGGCCAAGTCTCTTTATGAAAAAAAAAAAATCTCACCGTATGCATTTTGTTGTTGGAATAGATTCATTAAAAAGTGAATGTAAAATTGCCATTAAATATGACTCACACAGCAGTCAGATCTGCCAAGGACTAGCTTAATTGAATTCAAGATGAATGGCAAGGTAAAAGAAAAAAATATTTTTTTCAAGTAAAGAAAAAGTGGATGATTTTCTTTTTGTTCTACATTATGCATACAGTAAAAGTGCATGCTGGTTGCATCTCATCTTATCTAATATATCCTTCACTGTTCATACTGGCTAGGGTCAGCAACCTTAAACACTCAAAGAGCCATTTGGGCCCATTTTTCACAGAAAACCAAACACCAGGAGCCACAAAACCTGGGTGGGCATGGCCAATTCCCTTCCTACCCAGTTACATGACCCCTCTTCACATCCTTATTCCTTCCTTCCTTCCATCCTACCTCCTCTGATTTCACCTTCCTTCCTTCCTTCCTTCCTTCCTTCCTTCCTTCCTTCCTTCCTTCCTTCCTTCCTTCCTTCCTTCCTTCCTTCCTTCCTTCCTTCCTTCCCCCTCCTTTCACCTTCCTTCCTTCCTTCCTTCCTTCCTTCCCCCTCCTCTGCTTTCACCTTCCTTCCTTCCCTTCCATTCCATTCCCACTTTCCTGGAAAAATTATCCTGTCTTCTCTGTAGAGGCCACTCCATCACAAAAACATACCCCTTCCCTGTCTCTTTCCTTGAAAGCTGATCTTATTATTTCAATCCAAAGTAAGATTAAAAAAAAAAAGATTTGGGACTCTAAAAAGAAACTAAATGGGTCTGGAGAGACCTTGGATTCTTTTGGAAATGACCACACACACACACACACACACACACACACACACGTCTCTCCTCCCCCCACCCAGAAGAAAAACAGGATTCGCAAACGTGAACCAGGAAACCCAGGGGGGAGTCCCCTCTGGACTTGGGGGAACGGAGAAAGAGAGAGAGAGGGTCGGGGGACTACCAGTCTGAGAACTTGGTGAGGTCTGGAGCTGCTGTGTTTTATGCCCATTGCCTCCAACCGAGGTCCTTTACTTCTCCACGGAAAATGCTCCAAAGCGGTTCCGGGAGGCAGAGAGCCTGTTGATATCACAAAGGGGATCTCTATCCACTCCCCCCTCACGGCCTTTTAGCAACTATTTTAGCAACAATTTTTAAGGGGAGGGGGAAGCACTTTGCTTCCCCCTCCCCTTAAAACCAGGCTAGAGAAGAAAGCTGGGAGGGGGGAATCTAAGGGGGAGGGAAGAAGAGACCCGGGCACATCCCTCTCTGAATAGCCTCTGGCCCAGTTTTTGACTGATTTCCTTTCCGATCCTCCGACGAACAGACCCCACCCCCCTTTTGGGACTCTGGACCACCAGGCCTTTATTTTCCCCATTTATTGGGGGAAATTGGATTTTTATTGGGTCTTCCTCCTGCGCCATGCCTAAAGGAAAGCCAGCCAGGCTTCTCCTCTAAGCCCAAACCCAAGCTCTTACCCCTGCTCCCTTCCTCTTACCCTCCACTCAATCTCACTTCGGGACAGAGGAGCGTGCGCTGGAAACATGTGTTGGGGCGATGACAAAGCGCACCCTCTGATCCTCCGGCACTCCGCCCGGAACTCTCTGTGCTGCTCCAGGCCTGGCTTGCTGAGGAGGAGGGAGAGCAGCCCTGATGCCTCTGCTCCCCCTGCACGGCCCCAGCCGTCGCTGCCCGGCTTTCTAAAATGTGCGCCGCATTTCAAAGGCAGCAGCTCGCATCTGGAGGTGCCGAAGAGTATGCTGCTGTGAGACCTGGGCCAGGCCTCTCTGCCGTCTGGCTCGCCAGTGGAGGTGCTTCTGCCAGGCAAGCCTCCCCTCCTGCTGGGCTTTTGTGCTCGGGGCTCACCCAGGGAGGGGAGCGCTTCCCCATGCCACCCCTTTTTTCTCTTGGCCCCGACGAGGGTAGGAGAAAGCCTGGCTTGGGGGATGGCCCCCACCCTACAAGATCTGTCCCCACCATTCTCTCCCAGCCATCTTTGCTGGTGGCAACAGCAAATGTACCACCACGAAGGCGGAATGCTGTTGCCACACAAAGGCAAGTGCAGTGGCACTTCGCTCCCACAATAAGGTGACAGTGCGGCAGCTCTTTCATCCCTCTGCCACCACAGGGCCACAGGGAGCAGAGGGCCCAAAGAGCTGCATGCGGCT
The DNA here is from genome assembly GCA_023053685.1 of Diadophis punctatus similis. Taxonomy (NCBI): domain Eukaryota; kingdom Metazoa; phylum Chordata; class Lepidosauria; order Squamata; family Dipsadidae; genus Diadophis; species Diadophis punctatus. Next base: position 257,247,911 of record JALIGW010000001.1, on the reverse strand, counting down.
CCGAGGCCGCAGGTTGCTGACACCCGGGCTAGGGAATTAGATCAGCAGCAGCAACCTGGTATGAGAGAGACAAAAGATCCAGATGAATAGTTGGGCATCCAGAAGGGGAATTTTATTCATGGATGTGCAGCATTGCATATGGGTTTTCTGTCTTTGATAGGTGTTAACTGTCCTAAAACACTTTCTCACTGCCTTAAATATGTCATTTGATGACCAAATGTTGAGGAACGTTTCTTTGAAACCTATCCACAAATTACAAACCTGCAGTATTAAGCCCACAGCACACAAGTCATATTTAACTCTTAGCCTAGCTAAGATTTATGAAGTTCTGTGACTTTCTAAAATCATGGGAATCTACCTCCCTAAGTCATTCTAAGCATGTGAAATGCAGATTACTACTTCAAATTCATGTGTGATTTTGTGCATATGTTCACAACATTGAGGGAAGAGGGAGGGAAACTGTTTTAAATAGCAATAGCACTTAGACTTATATACCACTCCATAGTCCTCTCTAAGTGGTTTACAGAGTTGGCATATTGCCCCAACAATATGGGTCCTCATTTTACCGACTTCGGAAAGATGGAAGGCTGAGTTAATCTTGAGCCGGTCAGGATCGAACTGCTGGCAGTTGGCAGAATTCGCCTGAAATACTGCATTCTAACCACTGCACCACCATGGCTCTTTATAGCTTTAGCATTAAAACATAATAGTTTTAGCATTAACACCAGTGGTGGGTTCCTACCGGTGCGGTCCACTCTATAGCACCGGTAGCGGCCCGCTGGTGACGTCACAGTACCGGTGCGGTCGGCTGCCGGTGTCTGGGTGCCATTTTTTTAAAAAAAATGTTTTAAATTTCTTTTTAAATTTTCTTCTGCGCATGCCCAGAAGCCGAGTTTCCGGCACGGCTCATGCGCTGCCTTCCTACCCCACAGTGAGTCCAAGCAGGGGAGGATGGCTGAGGGAGCACGTGAGACGCTGAAAGAACGGGCGGCAGGAGCTATCTCCATTCCCCTCCCTTCAGCAGTCCGAGAAGCTATGAACGCGCGGTGATGATCCTAGGCATTTTCACACGTTTGAGGCTTCTCGAGCTGCTGAGGGGAGGGGGAATGGGCGGCAGGACCTATCTCAGTTCCCCTCCCTTCAGCAGTCCAAGAAGCCATGCCCACCCGGTCACATGGCCGGCAAGCCACACCCACCCAGTCACATGGCTGGCAAGCCACACCCACAAAATAAGCCACACCCACAGAGTGGTAGTAAAAAATTAGGAACCCGCCCCTGATTAAGACCAATGGGATTAATCAATCATATTGGTGGTTGGCTTCCTTTCACTGGATGTATTTAAGCAGAGGCCAGATTGAGTTGCTTTAATTTTGATTCTATTCATGAGTAAGGGGTTTGATTCGAGCCTAAACTCAGATCTGAGAATAGAGATGACTTTTATTCTGTTTGGCTTTGAACCTGAATGTATTAATCTGAGTTTCTCAAACCAACTGATACACTGAAACATGGGTACACTTTCCAGTTAAGCAATTATTTAAGAACATCTGCACACTAGGAAAATTGCACAAATTAATGCACATATTAATGAAAATGATGTAAAATATATCACTAGGAGAAATTGATTGCAAAATGTATCATAGGAGATATGTGCATCAAAATATAGATGAGTTTATGTACTTTAAAAATAATTCCAACTCAGTAGAAATGGGAGATAGGAAAAACTGAGAGATTCTGAAATTCATAGTGCAGTCCTAGCAAGCAAGAGAGAAGTTCACTCAGAGAAAGAACAAACGACACACTTGTGACATGCTGAAACTCTGCTAAATTTTAGCCATCTTTTTTTTTTAAAAAATTTAAAACAATTTTTTGGGAATTTTTTTCTGGGTTTTTTTTCTTCTTTTCGGCAATTTATTTATTTATTTATTATTTTTTCGGCACTGCGCATGCACGTGCATGTGAAGTGCGCACGTGCCCATGAGGCACGGCCACACGGCGTGGGAGGAAGTGAACCAGCAGCGAGGTAACTTAGAACCCACCCCTGGGCAGGGTGTAGACATGGGAGGGAAGAATGGCAAGTAGGTGGAGTTGGAGGCAATCCCTTACCTTGCTGACTAAAAGTGAGAAGGGCAGCATATAAATTTAATAAACAAACAAATTACTGAACTTCAGGGCTTGGATTTGAGTAGGACCTTGGCTAACAACTGGTAAAATTCCTTAACAATGGCAACTGGGATTGTTAGGATTCTGGCCACTAAGTGATGTGGTTGTGTGATGTCTTGCTTTAGGAATGCATTGCTTAGTGCCCAAAATTCCAGCCCCAATTATGGTCATAAGTTTAGGACTTGTTAAAACACCAGGCTAGAAACTAGAAGACTAGGAAGTTCTAGCCTGGCCTTAGGCCAGCATGATGACTTTGGCTCAATCACTCCATCTCAACCCTATAAGAAATGAGACAATGGCAAATCAGTTCCCCCCAAAAATAACAGATAACCAGAGTTGGAAGGGACCTTGCAGGTCATCTAGTCCAACCCCCTGCCCAACCCTACATCTGCCTCTACCTAGGATCGAACTCACAAACTCCTGATTGTGAGTCAAGAGCTAGTCTAGACCAGTGGTTGCCAAAGGGGGCGGTACCGCCCCCCAGGGGGCGGTGGGAACCCTTAGGGGGCGGTGAGAGGTAAGGGTGGCAACAGGGGGGCAGTGAGAGGGTCCAGGGGGGCGGTAGGTGGTTCGCCGGTCCTGTCCCCGTGCCGCCACCCATGTCCATCCAATCACCCGCTGCCGCTTTTCCCACCACTCTTTCCCCAGCGGGGACTGGGCGGGCCGCGAGACGGGCATCTTACTGGACTTTTAACAGCTCCGTGTATCTGTCATCTGGTCTCTTTGCACTGGTCTCCAACCTTGGCAACTTTAAGACTTGTGGACTTCAACTCCCAGCAAAGCTGGCTGAGGAATTCTGGGAGTTGAAGTCCACAAGTCTTAAAGTTGCCAAGGTTGGAGACCCCTGGCAAGCTTGCAAAATACAGAAACTCTTATCGCGAGGGTGAGCAATTAACAACTCGCAGCGAGAAGAGTTTCTATATTTTGCAAGAATTTTTCCCTAGAGACTAGCCGACAGAAACACGGAGCTGTTAAACCTGTAAGACACGGGATTGGGGGGGTGCGGGTAGGGGCTGGGTTGGGGGGTTGGGTTGGGGGGGTGGGAGGAGGAGGAGGAGGAGGAGGAGGAGGAGGAGGAGGGAGACCTTGTGGGGAAATCGCAGCTGCCTCTTTTCCGCTCCTTCGGCCAAGAGGCACCGTGGCCGGAAAGTCAGTCCAGAAAGAGGGCAGCGATGGTGGGGGAGATCGGGAACAGTTGCCCGCCAGAGTTTCTGCCGCCTTCGCCTGCCTCCCTTTCCTTTCCTTTCCTTTCCTTTCCTTCCTTCCTCCCTTTCCTTCCCTTTTTCCTTCCTACTTCCCTTCCCTTCCCTCTTTTTCCTTCCTCCGTTCCTTCCCTTTCCTTCCTTCCTTCTGTCTCTTTCCCTTCCTTCCCTCCTTCCCTTTCCTTCCCCCTCCTTTTCCTTCCTACTTTCCTTCCTTCCCTTTCCTTCCCCCTTTTTCCTTCCTACTTCCCTTCCCTTCCTTCCTCCTTCCCTTCCTTTTCCTTCCTCCCTCTCCTTTTCACCTTTAATTTCCCTCCCTCTTTCCTTCCTACTTTCTTTCTTCCCTCCCTCCTTCCCTCCCTCCCTCCCTTCCTTCCTTCCTCCTTCCATTTCCTTCCCTCTCATTCCTTCCTTTTCTTTCTCTTTCCTTTCCTTTCTTTTCCTTCCTTTCTTCCCTCCCTCCCTCTATTTTTCTCTCCCAAACAACCCCAAGTTAAATCCTCCCCTTGGCCATTGTGCGTACATGTGTGTCTCATCTTCTAAAAATCATAACTCCCCACCTCACCCCAAACACCCAATACCATTCCCTTCTCCATCCCACTGATGATCCCAGGTGCCCAGCCTCCTGCACCCCCCCCCGTAACCTCTCCGCATGCCCGTCTCACGATGTGGCCTTCGGCCTCGCCTCCTCTGCCCACCTAACACACTGCTCTCATTCATCCCTGTGATGCCATCTTCCCCTGCCCCCGGATGGATAGCAATTTAGGCAGGCACGACACACCACCAGGTGAGGAGGGGGCTTTCTAGCTGTGCCTGCTGGGTACAGGAGTTCCCCCCTCCACCCGGCCTCTGTGCCAAGGAAGGCAATTCGGAGGGTGCCAGCGCTTCTCACGGGGGAGGGGGTGTATTTCCAGGAAGCCACTTGAATGTGCCAGTGGGGGAGAGGGGGAGAAGACCCTCCCCCATGTGCATCTGTCCCACCCACCCTCTCCATTGACCACTTCTGCAGTTTTCTTTCCTTTCCAGGCTCTGTTTGGTCATCCAGTTGAACCAGCCTTGGCGAGGAACCAAAATGGCTTATGTGTTTGTTTGTTTGTTTTTGCAACCAAATACAAACCATGTTTGGGGGAACCGGTTTCAAAACCTCCCAGTTTCCCAAACCTGGACGTTTTCGGCCATGCACGCGCACACACACTCACACACACCCAGTGGCTCAATGTGGGACAGATTTCCCACCCACCTCCAGCCCCTCTTTTCAAACATGCCCCTCTTCCTCGCAGACAGAAGCACATTTTAAATTGCCATAGGCAGAGCCCAGAGGAGGCAATGTAGTCCCGCGGTGTGTGCGATACACACACACACACACACACACACACACACACACACACACATATATATATATATATATATATATATATATAGAGAGAGAGAGAGAGAGAGAGAGAGAGAGAAAATAAGGAAAGAAAAAGGAAGGAAGGAAGGAAGGAAAGGAAGAAAGAAAGAGAGAGAGAAAGAAAGAAAGAAAGAAAGAAAGAAAGAAAGAAAGAAAGAAAGAAAGAAAGAAAGAAAGAAAGAAAGAAAGAAAGAAAGAAAGAAAGAAAGAAAGAAAGAAAGATGGTAGGTAGGAAGGAAGACAGAAAGAAAGAAAAAGATGGTAGGAAGGAAGGAAGACAGTCAAAAAGAAAAGAGGGAAGGGAAGGGAAGGGAGGGAAGAAGGAAGACAGAAAGAAAGAAGAAAGAAAGAAAGAAGAAAGGAAAGAAAGGAAGAGATGGAAGGAAGAAAGAAAGAAAGATGGTAGGAAGGAAGACAGAAAGAAAGAAAAAGAAAGAAAGAAGGGGAAGGGAGGAAAGAAAGAAAGAAAGAGAAAAAGAAAGGAAGAAAGAAAGAGAAAAAGAAAGAAAGAAAGAAAGAGAAAGAAAGAAAGAAAGAAAGAAAGAAAGAAAGAAAGAAAGAAAGAAAGAAAGAAAGATGACCACAATTGAGCATAACATTTTGGTTGCTAAGCAAGAGCGTTGTTAAGTGAGTTTCACCACATTTTACAAGTTGGCCATGCCCACCCGGTCACCTGACCACTAAGCCACGCCCACCTGAGGGGGTGGGGTGGGGGCGGTGAGGATGAGTTTGTAGCACCAAGGGGGCGGTGGACTGAAAAAGTTTGGGAACCACTGGTCTAGACAGTGGCCAAGACTCAGGGCTAACATGAAAGTGTGTCTGAGTGCACACACTCACAAACAGAGAGAGAGATACAGATTCAGAATTGTGCTATACAGAAAGATCTAGCCATCACTTTTTGAAACTCTATTTTTTTTTCAGTAGTCCCCTGGGCAAATGCCTTGAAAATCATATTCAGTGATAATCAATAGTGAAGGCCAAAAGATAAAGACTCAGTCATAAGACTATTAATACTAAAAATGGGTGAAATAAATGTAACATTTCTAATGGTTAATCACTGCTCCTTCCTCAGAAATACAGAACACTGAGTAAGAAATGCACTATGAATAATACATGCACTTATTGACATTTTACAATGCTTGGGAAAGTTCAGAACCTGCAGAAAGACTGTGGCTTATCCACTTTTAATTTCCATTTCTGATTTATAGCAACCAGGTTCAACTGGATAGTAGCATGACTAGATCTTTTCCAGCTGTACTAAATATGCCATTGTATATTCAAATGGAAGTAAAGTTTGATGACCAATTAAACTGTCCTACTGCATTTTTCTTGACATTTACTATTAATTCATTTTAGCAATTGTTTCCAATGAAGAAAATAAAGAAGTATAAAGTGACATTGTCAAAGGATATAAACATTTTCCCGATATTTCAATTGGGATTATTTTCTTTTTCCTACTGCATTTTGAATATTATTATTTATCTTTCTTTCTCACACACATACAATACATAGACACCAAAATGGTTCTTTGATTGCGGCTCAGCTTGATTGTATTATTCTAACTGCAGGAAATTAAAAGAAACATACAACACATTTTGAAGAATTGGAATTATATTTTCCTTTTGAAAATCAGCTTTGGATTGTAGCACTGCCATGGGGTGTTTTTTATAACCTGTCCTTCTTCTTCACTGCTACTTGTTAAATTATCACACAGGGGGCCATTTCATTGTGATTTCCATTCTGTAATGTAGACTATTTCTAAGATAAATTATGGCAAGCAATACCAGAAGACTAATACAATATTCTCTGAGCTTAACAAAGGCAATACACGCCTGTGATATTACAGGTGCAGCTAATCGGTAATAAGATCAGCTATATTTTGAAAGAGGTAACATTACCTAAAGCACTGTTTGTCACTAATATGGAACCATGCTATTGAATATACACAATTGGCAAAAAAATATATCATTGACTTCATGCAGCAAATTCATCTCTTTTCCTAAGCAGTTGCCATGGGAATAGTTATTTAGGGAATTCCATTTCTGGAGCCAATGATTGAAGGTTTCTGTCTTGGGGGTGGGAATGGGGTTCTTTCCCATATAAGTGTTATATTAATATAAAGTCAATTATTTTCTTTTTGATAAAATTTGCACAAAACTTTCAAGAAGAAGCAACAGGAAAAACGTACTGAATGCCAATCATTAGTTCCCCATTATGCTTTAACCTGGCACTTTCAAATATAGAATTCAGAATTGACAGCTGTCAGTTGTGAGTCATGCTCTTTTATCCTTCTTCTTGGTATAGAAAGGCTCATATTGCATTTCTTCCCACCCACCTTGTTTCTTGTCCTAAACTCAGTTGGGAAGGCAGGACTGAACCGAGTGGTTTGTCATAACAGAATATAAAGTATTAAGGTATCGTGGACTAACAGTAGAACACCACAGTTTTCTTCTATCATCTGGCAGGCAGCAGTTGGGGAAGAAGATAATTATCAATGTAAACAGTATAATGTAAACCATGCTAAAGGCAGAAGAACAAATTAATAGTTGCGACAGACATATTGTTAACATGTTGCAAATAAATTAAAAGTTGTTATGCTTAAAAATGCACCACTGACAAAGCCAGGAAATATTGAAAATTATTTTTTTCACAGTATATAAGACACTGCATTACAATTAGTCCAGTATACTCCAATTAAGAAGGTAAATGACAGAATAGAATTGTACCCATTAGTGTCCATACGTGTTTTCAAATAGCATCCACCATTCTTCAATCCCTCTCCATCTCCTGTGCATCCTGAACAGCAGCTACAGCGAGTCCTTACGAGAAAATTAAAGGAATGAGATTTGTACTTCTCTCATCCTTTTGCAAATGCTAAAGCCTGGATATCCCTGATTTGAGACAGGGTGGTGGTTGAGCTTTCTTTTCATATAACACTTATTAAATTTAGTCTCATAATTATCCAAATGCTTAGACTGGATTTGGAATTTTTATTCACCTATGGCAGGGGTGTCAAACTCGATTTCATTGAGGGCCGCATCAGGGTTGTGTTTGATCCCAGGGGGGTGGAATGGACATGGCCAGGGTGGGTGTGGCCAGCTCGACATCACTCGTGTCAGGGGCGCCTGTGGTGGCCCGAGTGCTCTGCCAGAGAAAACAGGCTTCCGAGCTCCATTTTCGGCTGTGACGGCCTCCTGCAACCCTCTGCCAGTGAAAACGGAGCCACATGCAGCCCTCCTGAGCTCTATTTTCACTGGCAGAGGCACTGCAAGCCAGTCCTTCACTGTTTCCAGGGTGGCCCCGCAGCTGGATCCAGCCCCTGGGCCTTGAATTTGACACCCCTGACCTATGGGGCTCTTTCCAATGGAACTTGAACCTTGGAATTCATTTATTTATTTTATTTAACCAGTTTATATAGCTGCCCATCTCTCAAACAGCATGTCTGGGCAACATACAGTACCATAACACACCAATAACAGGGCAGATTATTTCCTCCTTCTGGTTATAAATATAAGAATTCCTATAAAGCAAGATTTACTCTGGAATTTCCACCCAAATACTGCTTAGCTTTCCAAAATAATCATGGTCACCCAGGTGTTGCCAATTACTGGCCAATAATATGTTATAGCTTAATGTTCATAATAGCTTAAAAAAACCCTTTTATAAAATTTGCATCAATTTTCACTAGGTAGCTAACAAATTAACAGAGAGGGGGGATTTAAAAACAGATATTCTGAATATGTTGTTAATTTGATATAGCTTTTAATTATTTTCTTGCTTTTTATAATGCAAATTGGGTGCAGTTTCTAAAGAAAAATGTGAACAGAATTATTTATACTCATCAAAATATCACGATTCTCAACATGTCACTTGAAGATATTAATAATAAAGCACACCACATCCCCCCCCTTTTTTTGCAACAAGGCCTGAATGTTGTTACTATCCCAAATGTTTTCTCCTAAATCATAGCAACTTCTCTTGGTTTTATAAAGCAGCCATCACATTACTAAAACTGCTATTTATATGCCTGATCACTTGTAACCATAATAAGGAAGAAATAAGTAAGCTAATTGTTTCAGAAACAATCCACGACTCTAAAGGAAGGTAAAATGTTTTCTAGAGCTCTAATATGCTACAGATACTTCCTTTGGGATCTACCAGGATTCCTGTTTCACCTTTCTTTGCTTTTTAAAATATTTAAAAGTAAGAATAATTAGGAAGCTGGCAAGTTGCAAAGCAAAAGAGCTTTTAGAATTCTCCCCTTGTCTGATTGATCTTCACAGGGCTGTCTTCATATAAAGCCTGCAAGACATATAATAAATGGGGTGGGGGGGCCTTCAATCAGGTGGTTGTAGCTACCATCAGGACTGTTTTGATTTCCCTGCAGCACATCATTGAACCTCTACACCATGCCCTTATTGTTCACATAGTTAAAAATATAGAAGAAATACAGTAAACAGTTGCAAAGCCAAGTGCCCGCCTTTGGCATCATTTTGATTTACAGAAAAGTTAATTGACCTCATAAATATCTCATAGATAGTCTTAATAAATAAAGACAAGAAAGCCAGTGCTTTGTTTGGGAAAGGACTTGAAAAGAATAAATATGCAGAAGCAGTAGCACATAGCTGAAGAGGATGGCAGAGAACAATGTCACCAGTTTGACTTTCAGTAAGTGGGTGATTTGTCCACAGCCCATGTGGCAGCTAGGCAAGCTTTTCCATGACAATTTTTGAGAGCATCTATAATATGCTCTCAAGTTCTGGTCCCCCTGCTATGCTGATGACATTGTTCTAATAGCCAAAAATGCAAAGGATCTGCAAAGTGAAACAACTTCTTCTTCTTCTTCTTCTTCTTCTTCTTCTTCTTCTTCTTCTTCTTCTTCTTCTTCTTCTTCTTCTTCTTCTTCTTCTTCTTCTTCTTCTTCTTCTTCTTCTTCTTCTTCTTCTTCTTCTTCTTATTATTATTATTATTATTATTATTATTATTATTATTATTATTATTATTATTATTATTATTATTATTATTATTATTATTATTATTATTATTATTCCACCAGATTTGAAATTTTGGGCTTAGATAGCTTAGAGCTACGTTGCCTTCGATCTGATCTAAATGTAGTTCATAAAATAATCTGCCACAATGTCCTATCTGTCAATGATTACTTCAGCTTCAACCGCAACAATACACCCGCACACAATAGATTCAAACTCAATGTAAACCGCTCGAAACTTGACTGCAGAAAATACGACTTCAGCAACAGAGTGATCAATGTCTGGAATGCACTACCTGACTCTGTGGTTTCTTCCCCAAACCCCAAAAACTTTAACTTTAGACTGTCTACAGTTGACCTCACCCCATTCCTAAGAGGACTGTAAGGGGCATGCATAAGTGCACCATCGTGCCTGTCGTCCCTGTCCTTCTGCCCTATTGTCTAAATTTACCTATACCTTCTTTGCTTTTGTTTGTTTATGCCATACCTGCTATCTTGTACCTGTTTTGACAAATAAATAAATAAATAAATAAATAAATAAATAAATAAATAAATAAATAAATAAATAAATAAATAAATAAATAAATAAATAAATAAAAAATTAAAAAATTAAAAAATAAAAAATAAAAAAAACTTGGTCATTGACTCAGACTTCTCATTTGAGCCAAAAATACCCAGCCCTATTTATCCTATTTAAGACATATTGTACAGTTACGTAGCTCTCTGGAGAAGCATCTACTGCTGTGAAAGGTGGAAGAAAAGAGGAGGACCAGTAGCAAATTGGGTAGACTCAGTTAAAGTGATGATAATGGACCATTGGAAGACCTGAGGGGCCAGTTTAGGGGCAGATTATAATGATACTGACAAAATCTATCTACCTATATGGTCATTAAGAGTTAAGATGAACTTTATTTATTTGTCTCCTACCTTTATTATTTTTTACAAATAACTTAAGGCAGAGAATATATCCAACAAATCTACCTTGTCATGTTTTACCCACAACAACAGTCTTGTGAGATTATCTGGGCTGAGAGAGAGAGAGTGACTGGCCCAAAGTCACACAGATGGCTTTTATGACTAATGTAGGATTTGAACTGATGACCTTCTGCTTTCGAGCCTGGTGCCTTAACCATTGGACCAAACTGGCTCTCAACTTGAGGAATGTACAAACACATACATATTGTGTTTGCATACATATATGTGAATGAATGAATGAATGAATGAATGAATGAATGAATGAATGAATGAATGAATGAATGAATGAATGAATGACCCCCTGGTTAGGGATAGATTATATTGGAGAAAATTTGTCTATGTGGTCACTAAGAATTTACACCAACATGATGGCACATAATCAAATCAAAACACATCTAATCCAGTCCAGTCCAGTCCAGTCCAATCCAATCCAATCCAATCCAATCCAATCCAATCCAATCCAATCCAATCCAATCTAATCAAAAGTTGTCTACCACTGTCCTAGTAGGTTTCAATATATTAAAATTCCAATATATACATTCACATTCTAATACTTTGAAATTTTGATAAAATATTCACTTCCTTTTACACTACTAGCAATATTAGTAATATATTATTATTATTATTATTATTATTATTATTATTATTATTATTATTATTATTAGTAGTAGTAGTAGTAGTAGTAGTAGTAGTAGTAGTAGTAGTAGTAGTAGTAGTATTGTTAGTATTAGTATTATTAGTATTATTAGTATTATGCTTTCTTCTAGAGATTGTTAAAGATGTACTCATGGGAGTAAGAGTTGTACAATTAAAGACAAATTAGAGTGTTTTTATTATTATTATATATTTTGCTTCTCGTTGTTATGTATAGATTAAGGCATTATGGATTTTTACTTTTATTTTCTTTTACCCTTATAGAAGGTTTTCTTATAGAAGGTTAGAAAACATTTAGTTTTAGAAAATAGGTTCAGATAATGTGACACAATAGATAAAACATTTCAAGCTATTATTACATATATATTTATAGAATTACTTTCATTTTTCTTTTCTTTTTTATATACTTTATTTAGATTCTTCCTTTCTATTTTCATTCCAGTTTTAGTATTAATTAGGGCATTGCTTGCCTAGAGAAATTAACTTAGGAAGGAGGCAGCTAGGTGGTGAATAGGTTTCTTTGGAAGTAATTTTCTTCATTTTTATTTTATGTTTGTTAGCTTATAATTTTATTTCTTTTTTAATTACATTTTTATATCCACTCAAGTATATTAGTTATAATGATTGGTTTGGTTAGAATTTTGCTATAAAAAGAAGTTATCAGTGTGGTGTATACTTTTTAGATTTATTTTTATTACACTTTAATAGTTTATTAAGTTGGAATGTTAAAAGACTGCATAATATTGTTATGTATAGAAAGTTGCTTCAAAATCTATATAGGACAATGAAGGTGTTCTATTTTTTACAGAATACCTATATCTTTACAATGAAAAAAAACTTGGTTGATTGGGTTGATTACACATTACTGCAATGTCAATGGCACTAAGCCATTAGGGTCATGATTTTGTTTAATAAATATATAAATATATTGTTTAAAACATTGTAGTTAATGACAAATATTTGATCTGAAGATACCTGATGATAATGTTGCCATGACCTCATATACTGGTATAATAAATAATCCAGATATCAGATAGGATTTCGATGGATATTAATAGGTTAAATTACATTAGTTAGTGGGTTAAGATTAATTATATTAAAATAAATATAATTAATATTGACATTTATTTATTTATTTTGCAATTCTTATAGACCGCCCTACTCCCTGAGGACTCAGAAAGGTGTACAACATATATAAGAACAGCTAAATACTATCAAAAATATAATAAAAACAACAATAATAAAATAGTGATTAAAAGCAATAAAAATCACACAAGCAACAGTCACAATCACACCACCTGCAGGAATATATAATTAAAGGGTATCCTGGGGCTAATTCCAAAGAGTCTCTCTCTCTCTCTCTCTCTCTCTCTCTCTCTCTCTCTCTCTCTCTCTCTCTCTCTCTCTCTCTCTCTCTCTCTCTCTCTCTCTCTCTCCTCCCTCCCTCCCTCCCTCCCTCTCCCTCTCCCTCTCTCTCTCTGTCTCTCTCTCTCCCCTCCCTCCCTCCCCCTCTCTCTCCTTCCCTCCCTCTCTCCCTCTCTCTCTCTCTCTTCCCTCCCTCCCTCCCTCTCTCCTTCCCTCCCTCCATCTCCCTGTCTCTCTATGTCTCTCTCCCTCTCTCTCTCCCTGTCTTTCTCTCTCTTCCCTCCCTCCCTCCCTCCCTCTCTCTCTCTCCTTCCCTCCCTCCATCTCCCTGTCTCTCTATGTCTCTCTCCCTCTCTCTCTCTCCCTCTCTCTCTCTCTCTCCATGTGTATGTGTACCAGTAGTGGGTTCTAAAACCTTTTACTACTGGTTCGTGTGCACGCTTGCGCATGCGCAGAAGCGTTCCGGGTGGGTGGGCAGAGCCTCCCACCACTGGTGCTACCAGTTCTAAGAACCGGGCTGAACCGGGAGCAACCCACCGGGCTGAACCGGGAGCAACCCACCGTTCATGTATACATATATAATATGTATACAGCTAGCTAGTTAAAAACACAAACATACACACACATATTATATGTGTGTATGTTTGTGTTTTTAACTAGCTAGCTAGCCATATATACAAAGAGAGAGAGAGAGAGAGAGCAAAACAGGTCACCAAAGATTTATTTGGCTAACATGAGATAAACTTTTGAAAAAAAGTTTTCATTTACTAGACTTTCAGAATTATAATTAAGTATTTATTTTATCATCTATATTTATGCAGGATGGGAATTTAATATTAATCTCCATAGACTTCATTAGAAAGTTATTAGTATCTCTGCTAATTTTATTTGGATCTGTTAAGATCCTGGCAATTACTGGGGTCAACAAATAGCAAGAGAAGTATTTCAGCTGCTAGCTTAAATTAATCTAGACATGTTTTGGTTTTATTGGGATGTATATTAGCTTTTAATATTGAGTCTTATGAATATTTAACTTTACGGAAAACCTCTACTTTAGAAACATGTGCTGAGACATTCAGTTGGAAAGTACAAACAGAGTCTGGAATAGTCACTTCAAATCAACTATTTTCAAATCATTATTTTAAAGATTTTCAACAAATATAGTACATTTTCTTTCCATATAACATATTACAGTGGCAAGGATTTTTTAAAAAGAAAATTATTATATAAACAAGATGTCTTGGCTACCTTAAAAGGCCTAAAATGCTATCATTTCTTATTGAGTCTACTACTAAAATTAAGGTAATTTTGAAGGAGAAATATATTTTCAAAGTCAAAATTAATGATTGTATGACTTCTGAGATAAAGAGTTTAAACAATCACAATGAAATATCAGTGGATCCCAGTTTGCTTTTTTGGATTTGAAGTTTAAAGTTAATCCTTCAAAAGGATGTCTTTTGGACTCCTCAAAAAATGTGTAAAAAGAATGGACTGTAGGTCTTATTTATAGCTATCTTTCAATGTTATATGGGATTATAATTCAATTGCTTCTTGTTCTACCCTCAGGTGCTTTGGAGAATAGTTTATTTATTTATTTATTTATTTATTTATTTATTTTGGAATTCTTATATGCCGCCCAACTCCCTAAGGACTCAGGGCGGCGTACAACAGTGAGAAAATACAAGAATAACCAAATCTAAAAAAGTTAATTAAAAACAAATATAAAAATTAAAACACAATATAAAAAATCATCACCAAGCATTCAACATCATACATACTTGGGGGGTGAGCTCGAGTGAATTAAGCTCTACCCCCCGCCTGCAGGAAAAGCCATGTCTTAACAGCTTTCCGGAAGGCCAGCAGAGTGGGGATAGTTCGGGTCTCTGGTGGAAGTTGGTTCCAGAGCACGGGGCCAGCCACAGAGAAGGCTCTCCCCCTTGGGCCCGCCAGCCGGCATTGCTTGGCCGACGGGACCTGGAGGAGGCCAACTCTGTGGGCCCTAACCGGTCGAAGGGAAGTATGAGGCAGAATGCGGTCCCGTAGATAGCCTGGTCCCAAGCCATGAAGGGCTTTAAAGATGGTGATCAACACCTTGAATTGGACCCGGAGACCGATGGGCAACCAATGCAGCTGGCGGAGTATCGATGTCACGTGGGTGTACCTTGGCACACCCACCACAGCACGCGCAGCCGCATTTTGCACCAGCTGAAGTCTCCGGATACTCTTCAAGGGTAGCCCCATGTAGAGCGCATTGCAGTAGTCCAAACGGGAGGTGACAAGGGCATGAGTGACCGTGAGTAGAGCCTCCTTCTCCAAATATGGCCGCAACTGGTGCACCAGGCGAACCTGTGCAAAGGCCCCTCTAGCCACAGCAGAAAGATGATGGTCCAATTTTAGCTGTGGATCTAGAAGGACCCCCAAGTTGCGGACCTGGTCCGAGGGAGTCAGTTTCGCTCCCTCAAGGACCAAGGAGGGACAGTTGTCATAGTCCTTAGGAGGCAATATCCATAGCTACTCAGTCTTGTCGGGATTAAGTCTGAGTCTGTTCCTCCCCATCCAGATCCTAACGTCGTCCAGGCACCGGCACATTACATCAACTGCCTCACTGAAGTCAGACGGGGTGGTGATGTACAGCTGGGTGTCATCAGCGTACTGATGGAAACACACCCCACGTCTGCGAATGATCTCCCCCAGCGGTTTCATGTAGATGTTGAACAGGATGGGCGAGAGAACCGACCCCTGAGGCACCCCACATGATAGGGGCCTAGGGGACGATCTCTGCCCCCCTGCCAGCACCGACTGCATCCTATCAGCGAGATAAGAGGAGAACCACCGCAAAACGGTGCCTCCCACTCCCAACTCGCTGAGACGATGCAGAAGGATACCATGGTCGATGGTATCGAAAGCCGCTGAGAGGTCAAGTAGCACCAGGATGGAGGAGTTTCCCCCATCACGGGCCCGCCAGAGATCATCCATCAGAGTGACCAAGGCAGTTTCTGTACTGTAGCCGCACCTGAAGCCCGACTGGTAAGGATCTAGATGATCTGTTTCATCCAGGAGCTGCAGAAGTTGAGTAACTACCACCTTCTCCACAACTTTCCCTAAAAAAGGTAAGTTGGAGACCGGACGATAGTTCTTCAAGTCGGCTGGATCCAGGGAAGGCTTCTTCAGGAGGGGTCGCACCACCGCAGCTTTTAATGACTGCGGTACGGATCCCTCTCTCAAAGAAGCGGTGACCACCACCTGGATCCAGCCGCGTGCCACCTCCCTGCTAGCCGAAACCAGCCAGGAGGGGCACAGGTCCAATAAACAGGTGGAGGTACCCATCGCTCCCACAGCCCTGTCCACATCCTCGGGAGAAACAGGCCCAAACTCTTCCCATAATGATGGACTAAGACTAGCCCCTGTCAACTCAGTGGACTCTGCCCAGCCGGAGTCCAGATTTGACCGAATCTGAGCGACTTTATCCGACAGAAACTCAGCGAATTCCTCAGCTCTGCCTTGTAAGTGTTCCTCGCTCCCCCCTTTTGCAAGGAGGGAGCGAGTCACCCTAAACAAGGCGGCTGGGCGAGAATCTGCGGACGCAATAAGAGCGGAGAAATAGGATCGTTTCGCCGCCCTTATCGCCACTAAATAAGATCTGATGTAAATTCTTAATAGTGTTCGATCAGACTCGGTTTTTCTGGCCCTCCAGCGGCGCTCCAGACGTCTCTTCTGGCGTTTCATCTCCCGGAGCTCCTCGGTAAACCAGGGAGCTTTCCGGAATCCACTGCCATAGAGAGGTCGCTTAGGCGCAATTCGGTCTAGAGCCCCTGATGCTGCGGTGTTCCAAGCAGCCACCAGGGAGTCAGCCGAATTGTGTACCAGGGTTTCAGGTATTTCCCCAAGTTCCCTCTGGAATCCTTCCGGTTCCATTAGGCGCCTGGGGCGGAACCACCTAGTCGGTCCCGCCTCCCTGCGGGGGAGGAATGGGGCTGCGAAATCCAACCTCAGTAGGAAATGATCTGACCATGACAGTGGGGTGACGACTAAGTCCCTTATCTTCAGATCATCTCTCCACTGCCCCGAAAGAAACACTAGGTTGAGCGTGTGACCACCCTCATGAGTCGGACCCTGGATTACTTGGGACAGGTCCATGGTTGTCATGGAATCCATGAACTCCTGGGCCGCCCCAGAGGTTTCGCCAGCAGATGGCAAGTTGAAGTCCCCCAGCACCATAAGCCTGAGGAACTCAACTGCCAAGCCGGCTACTGCCTCGAGCAGCTCAGGCAGGGCCTTGCTTATGCAGCTGGGAGGCAGGTACGTTAAGAAAAGGCCCACCTGTACCCCAAAGTCCAACTTCAGAAGGAGCGTCTCACACCCAACAATCTCCGGGGCAGGGATCCTACGAGGATGCAGATTTCCACGCGTTATTATTGCCACTCCTCCCCCCCTTCCCTGGGGTCGAGAATGGTGCTGCACCGAGAAACCGGCTGGGCATATCTCGGAGAGAGCTACTCCCCCCTCCTGCTCCAGCCAGGTCTCGGTAACACACACCAGGTCTGCCCCCTCCTCTGTGATTAAGTCACGTATCAAGGGGGCTTTGTTGACAATTGACCTGGCATTAAGCAGCAGCATCCTGAGCCCAGGGCCCTGAAAACCCTGGTTGCCAGGTATCCGGGTTGAGCAAGATGGAACCGGATCGGAGGGGCCAGAACAAGGGATCGCTTGTAGACAGCGAGGTCTTATTCCCCGAGAGCGGCCCACCCCTCTGCTCCCGCCATATCTGCCTCTTCCCGTTATGACCGAGATGGTCCGGCTCTCGCCTACACCAGAGACTCCCTCCCCTCCCCCGCTGGTCTCCCTCCCTTCCTGCAGGCCATACATACCATTCTCACAAGAAGGGGTAGCCTGGTCCCCCCCCACTTCTGTTTTTACACTCAGCGGGGGGGGGGGGGCAAAGTCCCAGTCCCTAGCTTTTCCATTTTCACACACTTTCTAATACTCAGACACTCATCTCATTCTGCCCACATTCAACCACACCCATATCACATCTCAGAGGGGAGGATACAATTTAAAACGGTTTCTAAAAAGTTCTAAAAAGGCGGCAGAATCACAATGGTGGCTTTGAAAGTCTAAAGTCCTACACCCCTCGGTGCTCGATCGAATTCTGGCCGAGGGGGGGTTCCACATCTTCGCCTTGGTTGCTTTGATCGATAGAGCGACTAGAAGCATCCACAGGAGCCAAGGTGGTATTAAAAGAAGCATCTGGGATAATTATAGTCACTGTACCTTCCAGAAACTGCCTTCCAGATGACAGGCAGGCAGTAATGGCGGCTTCTCACGATCTTTCCAGAGAAAAAGTTTTTACAAGCCTCCAAGAACAGACGTTAAATGCACAAGATGTATCTACACCCCCTCGATAGCAATGACGGGGGGTCCTAAGGGACAGAAATCAATTTCACGTCCAGAGTCTCCCTTGGTTTAAATAGCAGCCATGGAGGTTATAGTGCTTTTGGGAAATACTCCTGTGCCATTAACAAAGTTTGACTCCCTCTTCTTTGTGGCAATCCTTGAGATATCAGAACACTGCTATTGTGTCACCCCTAGTCCTTCTTTTCATAAGACTTGACATATCCAGTTCCAGCAACCGTTCTTTATATGTTTTATCCTCGAGTCCCCTAATCATCTGTGTTGCTCTTCTCTGCACTCTTTATAGAGTCTCAACATCTTTTTTACATCGTGGCGACCAAAACTGAATGCAGTATTCCAAGTGTGGCCTTACCAAGGCTAACACTTCATGTGATCTTGATTCTATCCCTCTGTTTATGCAGTCTAGAACTGTGTTGGGCTTTTTTTGGCAGCTGCAGCACACTGCTGGCTCATATTTAAGTGATTGTCCACCAGGACTCCAAGATTCCTCACAGTCACCACTATTGAGCAAGGTGCCACATATACTGTACCTGTGCATTTTGTTTTTCTTGCCTAAATGTAGAACCTTGCTTTTTTCACCATTGAATTTCATTTTGTTATATAGTGCCCATGGATATTTTTCTACTAACTAAATATTTATTTATTTTTATTTGTCAAGTATGTATTGGTAATATACATAGATATAACATTGTTTATATACATTAGATGGGTATTGATAAGAGGGAACATTAGGACAGGGATGGTAGGCATGCTGGTGTGCTTATGCACGCCCCTTACTGACCTCTTAGGAATCGGGTGAAGTCAACAGTGGACAGTCTAAGGGTACCGTTTTGGGGGTTTGGTGATGAAACCACAGAGTCAGGTAGTGAGTTCCAGGCATTAACCACTCTGTTGCTAAAGTCGTATTTTCTACAGTCAAGTTTGGAGCAATATTGACACAATATGTTTTCTTTGCATCAATTTCATAATTTTATTTATTTATTTAGTATATGGCATAACTTATGTACAACTTTTCTAGGTGAAATGTTAATTACAATGTATATTGACATTTCACCTAGATTAAAAACACAGTAAAATATGAATGTTGAAAAGATCTATATTCAGATACCAATCTAGGTCATTTTACCATTGAAGCACAGAATCGTTTATCTGAAAAAATCAGTTACTGGATTGATATATGCCTTCACATTACAGACAATCTCAGTATGATTTATATTTTGATGTGGGACCCTGAAGTTACACTGAGGGGAGGATGCTATACCCCAGTGAATCCCAGCAAATGTCTTGTGAGGCAAATCTTATTCCAGGTTATCTGTTGCTGAAGTGGCAGTTCAAAGCCTGGCACCTTTTTTGTGGGGTCACTTATAAGTCTTCCTATGTCTGGGCATTCACAATCCACTTGAATTTTCCTTGGGAATCATTGTTAAAGTTAAGCAGATGTTGTAGAGGTGCCATTGGGACTTCCTACATTTGAGCTTGTCAATTGATAAATGGGGAAGGTCAGTGTCCACCAACAGGAGAGAGTTGTCCATATTTTTTCTGTATTCTCTCCTTAGTGCAATTATTTTCTGTTACGCCCCCCCCCCTAGGAAGAAGTAAACATTTCGCAAGCCCCCAACTCTCCGCCGGGACGATTGTTTGCAATATTCGGCATGTTTTCACTGAAAAAACTCAAGTGGCTTATCAGCGTGATTGGGGTGTAATGTGTTTAAGTGACGCCTTAATTTATTTGGCTTCATGCTGTCCGCTGCTAACATTTTTAGACACAGTAAACATACCGGTCTTTCCTCGTCTCCCACCGTAGTCACAGTGAAGCCAAGCGCTACATATGCTTCATCATATTTCCTCGTCTTAGCTTTCAGGAGACTTATGTTTGTCTCATTATCTCTGTCTCTCTCCTCCTTTCTTTTCATCCCTGTTAAATATTTTTCCATGGTGTCTCTTAAGGGTTTGTTATCTGCACTTCATATCTCCTGCTCTGTGCTGTGTGCTATTGTTCGGTGCAAAAAACCCCTACTCCCAGCGGCAAAAAAAAGCCCATTCCCAGGGTCATGCGCCCCCCCTGGCAT
Organism: Diadophis punctatus similis; assembly: GCA_023053685.1. Classification (NCBI taxonomy): domain Eukaryota; kingdom Metazoa; phylum Chordata; class Lepidosauria; order Squamata; family Dipsadidae; genus Diadophis; species Diadophis punctatus. Next base: position 257,227,691 of record JALIGW010000001.1, on the reverse strand, counting down.
CGCTCCGTGCCCCCCCAGGGGTCCTGCCCCACTATTTGAGAAGCACTGCCTTAGTGCATCTTGTCTTCATAGACCTGGCAGTGCTATGCAGTTCAGAACAGGAAGCCAGTAAGTCAGAGTGATTTTAGTATATCCGCTTAATAATCCTCATGGTGTCATTGAGTCTGGCGTCTTGCTTACTAGCATGGCAGCTGTTAAGCCATATGGGTGTACAATGTTCTGCTGCAGAGATTACTGCCCTAATGTTGATGTTCTGAGGGTGGCAGCTTCATCATATGTTACTAAAACAGACAAATGGTTAATGTTATTTTATGTTTAAATGCAAATATGACACATTTGGATGATTTATATTGATTTAACACATTAATTTGGGCGGGCTTCCTTTAATCTGTTTTGTTTATGATAGTCTTACAGTTTTATCATTAATTCATTGCTGGTTTTTAAAATTTGCTTTTGTATGATATTTTTTTCTGCGTTTCTCTTTTAAAAATTGCAGTAAATTATTATTTCATTTTAAAAAGTGCAACTCTTAAATCTGCTGCACCCTTTTTTCTGGCTTCACAGAAGCCTGGATTAACTTGGCCTGCTTTAATTTGTCACACAAAAGAATTGGGCTCTTTTAAGACTGTGCACAGCCTTCTTTTAGCCAAGTCTTATCTAAGATTTCTTATCTAAATCAAGAAAATCCAAATAGCATCTTAAAAGAGATTAAGTCCATTAAATTGTATTAGAATTCTTTCATCAAGTTTCAAGTCAAAGGCTCAAAATCTAGAAGTTGTAATAGCAAGTTCCAATGGTCGCAGAATTGAGCGTCTTAATACTTGGTTTTGAATCTCTCCAAATGTCTTGGATTGCAATTTCTGAATTGGAAGTCCTACAATTAGGCAAAGTGTGAGACATTACAACTTCTGGGAACAAGGGAATGATAAACAGAAACCCGAATGTGAATTACCAAAGGAAGTCATGGGAAATATGATAGGATACTTTCAATCTATTTCTATATTAAAAACTCTTCTTTATCATTTAATGCTGTTCAATTGCTTTCATTTGCTCCTAGTCAATATCCAGTAAAGTTTTGTTCTCCACTGTATCCATGGTTCCTTGAGAAAAGAGCTGCAACTGAACATCTATCAGCTCTAAGGGCAGATCAGTCCAAGAAATAAATTCCACGGAAGACTAAAAACTACTTCTATTTAGATTGGCTGTAGTAACATAATATTGAAAGTCTGGTTGCGCTTCCCCTCCCAAGTTTATATTCATGTAAATTAGGGAGGTATCTGTCCAGGTGGTTTTTTTTAATCATTCTCCCTTGTCATTTGGACTTAAGCAATGTTTCCCTTTTTGTTTGTTTCCTCTCTCCATCAAGACTGTCCTCTATACTTTCTACAATTCTGATTCCAAAGTGTCTAATAGAGTATCTGAACCAACTAATTTTGTGACAGCATTCCATAATATACATCCTAAACCCTCAGCTTTTCTCCCCATTGGGTTTTTATATATATTTTACAGCCTTTCCTACCAATTCAAAAATCATTCACTGTTCCTACCAATTGAGAATCTTTCAAGTGTTTCAGCAACCAACTGACATGTGAGAATATACCGTAATCTATCACTGCACTACTCTGTCCCCCTCTTTCTCAATATTTTATCGACTAAGCTTGAATGGAAATGGAGCTCAACACAGGAATAAGCTTCCTTGCACTCAACATTTCACACCCACAAACACACACCCAAAAAACCCAAAGTCATTTCTCTTACTGAGAATCAAATGTGTTACTAGTGGACTGACATAGTTTTGAAATAATTGTGTGGTGACTAAACTAAGAGGAATGGAATGTAGGACAGAACAAACTAATGGTAATTAGAGGAAAATTGTTAATCACAAGTAAAAAGCTACTTTTAGTCACAAAAAGGTTTGCCATTAGGACCTTTTGGCATTTTTAACATATCTCAAAAACATGGACTCTTATGAGTCAATGTGCATTGTATACTACCCACAGGGGACTTTGGACTAGAATAGTAATTAACAAAAACAAAAGAAATACAATATTTTCAAATGTATTTTACCTCAATATGACAGTGTGTTTGATAATAAGCTTTTAGTCTTCTTAATAGAGGAAGCTGTAAAAGAATACTGTGAGCTGGGATTCCAAATACCCTAAGGTTTACATCAGGCATTGTTCATGAATCAAGAAGTATTATGATACTTCTGTATCCTAAAGTGTTTAGGAATCCTTTTGAAATGTTACTTCTGCAAATGCCTTGGCTTTGCTTCTTCTGCACAATTCAGAAAACCAACTTCTTAGGTTGAACTCCTATTATTTATTACAGGATCCAGTCTGGTCAGTCACTGGAACCAGGGGCTTAGTCTTCTGAGGTTTCAAACTCAGGGAACTTCTTTCTATCGGAATGTATAGAGAGACATTTCCTGAGGATGGGCTCCAGCATGAGTCCAAAAACTCAGAACACTAAACCTCCGGTCCCATTGACCAACCCAGATTGGATCCTGCAACATTACCCTAGGACACATATATTTGCCTTCATGCTATTATTTATTTTGTCAATTTGTATGTCGTCTAACACAAATAGTCCTTTCGGTGTCATTCAAAATAGTGACCACACCAAACACAAATACACAGTTTCTAATGCAAGGATAATGTAGCAAATGTACAGTTAAAACTTTTAAACTAAGAGTAGGGGATACAGCTCAACTACAACATTAAATGATAGCATTAGCAATTGTCTTCTATAGGTAGGTCTATCTCAGTGATGGCAAACCTATGGCATGCATGTCACAGGTGGCACGTGGAGCCATATCTGCCGACACGCGAGCCATTGCCTAGCTCAGCTCCAGTGCCCATGTGCGCGCTGGCCAGCTGATTTTTGGCTCGCATGGAGGCTCTGGGAGGGCATTTTTGGCTTCCGGAGGGCCTCCGGGGGGACGGGGGAGGGCATTTTTGCCCTCCCCAGGCTCCAGGGAAGCCTCTGGAGTCTGGGGAGGGCGAAAAATGGGCCTACCAGGCCCACCAGAAGTTGGGAAATGGGCCATTTCCAGCCTCCAGAGGGCCTCCGGGGAGGCGGGGGAGGCCGTTTTCGCCCTCCCCAGGCATTGAATTATGGGTGTGGGCACTCGCACATGTGTGATAGCACGCGCGCATGCACTTTCAGCACCCAAGGAAAAAAAAGTTCGTCATCACTGCATCTGCATCACAAAGAAAATGGCCTGACTAGAATAAAGCAACAAGTAGCCTTGAGAAATAAAACTCAAGCACACATCATTATAAAATATGGACATGGCGTGACATGAATAATAATATTAATTTATTAAAATTGTAGGCCACCTGACAACTCTGGGCAGCTCATGACAATTAATTTTAAAAAATTACAATAAAATCAATGAAACATAAAATATAAAAATAAAAAATGCCAAGTGCAATGAAGCAAGCGAGGGATTTCACTATCTCTCCAAATGAAGGCCAGGATGAAGAACAACTTGCCTTATTTATCCTGAACCGTCTGCTGATTAGTTTCAGAAGATTATCCTATTTTTTAAAAAACAAAACACCCATACACGTAAAAAAATACACATACAAATACCTTAATTTCTCATGTAATGTTCTAATCATTACTGATTTTTTAAAAAACAACTACATACGTAAATAACAGCTCTGCTCAGTCTTTTGATAAACAAACCTACAGATAGCCCTCAAAGATGACCACATGCAGATTCATGTATTGGACAATTGCATATTGCGATAATTCCATGTTTACCATAGCTTGTTAGAATATTCATGACTGGGAGAACCAGTGATAACAAGTTCAGCCAATGAATATGCACAGCAACTAAATCAGCCAATGGGAGCTAACCACGTCTGAGAATCGGAATTGAAACTTAAGCTTAAGGCTGGGTGTGGCTCCACTCCCCACTCTGCTCTCTTGTCCACTCTGTGCTTGTCTGCTGCTGAAATGAAACTAACTGTTCTCTGCTACCTGTAACTACTTGAAGAAATAATCTGCTAATGGTATTGTAGATTCATCTGTTATTATGTTGATAAAGAAGTTATTGAATCCAGCTGAACCAGTCATCTGTGTGCGCTTCTGGTTTTGATTTTGCAACAAACTTTAATATGGCTACCATAAAACTTGATGTTCCCCAGACAGAACCAAATCTTGATGTTCCCCAGACAGAACCAAATCTAGGATTGCCAGAAACACACATATTAAAGTACGAATAAGTGTTCATTTCTTACCAGATTACCTAAATTACTCAGCACATAATTGAAAAAACATTACAGACAATTTTATATTGATTGATTTTAAAATTGTCCATGATGTTTAGGCTTTTTTTATTCCACCTATTACAGGCAAATCTATTAGCCCAAGCAATGTCTATGGGGATTCTCAATAATCCATGTCATGGTTGTCTCAAAGGTGCCCCCCCCCCCCCAAAAAAAAGAAACTGGACTTTTCTGTGTTTATTTTTTCTCTTTGAAAACATTTTGCTTCTCATCTAACAGTTGGAACTGAAGAAATTTCTTGGATGAGAAACAAAATGTTTTCAAATAAGAAAAAAAACCACAAGAAAGTCCAGTTGCCTTTTGGAAAAAGCACCTTTGGTATAGCCAAAGCAATTTTATTTTTAATCTCTGGGGTCCAAATACTGAGTTAGTCCTCTTTTACATTATTTAGGGGAGATGTTACTATAGAACCCAACATGATGTTTTCTATGTGTTCCTATCATAGGAAGTTAATACAAACTGATGTACTTTGCCAAGAAACTGCTGAGAACTACCCATCTGGGTAGTTAACTTGGTTACAAAGTGGATAATAAAGTGGGCTCTTGAAGGAAACTGCACTGTTGCTACTGATTACATTTTCTCATAATATAAAAAATATCAGGAACATGTTGTGTCTCTCATAAACAGCACAAATAATAAAGCAAAGATGGCAGTTTATCAATGTTTTTTGGTTCGTCTTAACAAGGGAGACCGAATAACAGAGTTGGAAGGGACCTTGGAGGTCTTCATCCAACTCCTGCACAAGCAGGAGATCCTATACCCGTGATGGCGAACCTATGGCACGGGTGCCACAAGTGGCACGCGGAGCCATATCGGGGGGCACGCGAGCTCAGGTCCGGCGTGCATGTGTGCACCAGCCGGCTGATTTTTGGGCCTTCTGGGCCCACTGGGAGTCGGGAAACAGGCTGTTTCCAGCCTCCAGAGGGGTGGGGAAGGCCGTTTTCGCCCTCCCCAGGCTCCTAGAAAGGCTCTGGAGCCTGGGGAGAGCAAAAAATGGGCGTGCCATTGCATGCTGGGAGCAGGGGGGTCATGCGTACATGTGCGGGGGTGCATGGAATTATGAGTGTGGGCACGCACACACATGATCCCCCGCATTCCCCCCCCCCTTTTGGCACGCGAACCAAAAAAGGTTCGCCATCACTGCCCTATACCATTCCAGACAAATGGCTGTCCAGTCTCTTCTAAAAAGCCTCTACATATCTCTGTGGCAATCCCTGAGATATTGAAACACTGCTATCATGTCACCCCTAGTCCTTCTTTTCATAAGACTAGACATATCCAGTTCCAGCAACTGTTCTTTATATGTTTTATCCTCGAGTCCCCTAATCATCTTTGTTGCTCTTCTCTGCACTCTTTCTAGAGTCTGAACATCTTTTTTACATCGTGGCAAGCAAAACTGGATGCAGTATTCCAAGTGTGGCCTTACCAAGGCATTATAAAGTGGTATTAACACTTCACGTAATCTTGATTCTATCCCTCTGTTTATGCAGCCTAGAACTGTGTTGGCTTTTTTGGCAGCTGCAGCACACTGCTGGCTCATATTTAAATGGTTGTCCACTAGGACTTCAAGATCCCTCTCACGGTTACTACTGTTGAGCAAGGTACCACATATACTGTACCTGTGCATTTTGTTTTTCTTGCCTTGTAGAACCTTGCTTTTTTCACCACTGAATTTCATTTTGTTAGATAGCACCCAATGTTCAAGTCTGTCAAGATCCTTCTGTATCTTAAACCTATCTTCTGGAATGTTGGCTATTCCTGCAAGCTTGGTGTCATCTGCAAATTTGATAGGTTCCCCATCTATCCCCTCATCCAAATAATTGATGAAGACATTGAAGAGTACTGGGCCTAAAACAGAGCCTTGGGGTACCCCACTGCATTCTTCCTTCCATGTAGATGCAGTTCCATTGAGGAATACATGGTGAGTGTGTTTAGTCAGCCAGTTAGCAATCCATCTGATGGTGATGCTGTCTAACCCACATTTTTCTATTTTATCAAGGAGTAGGTTGTGTTCTTTATCAAATGCCTTACTGAAGCCCAAGTAAATTATATCCATAGCATTCCTCTGGTCCATTTTGTCACTTTGTCAAACAATAATTAAAAGCTCTAAGAATAGCTCTAAGAACATACAAGTGCTTGCTTGTGAATTGCCAGGCTTTGATAAACTTGTAAACATGGCAGGTGGTAGCATGGCTGATGATTCATAAACTCACCACGCTTGCAATTCCATGAACAGACACATTGACCTACAACCAGCCTATGAATCCCTCAGAATTCTAATCAACCGCACAGCCAACCAACAACAGAACTGACCCTCAACCAACCCACACAACCCACCTCCCATGCCACCCCAACCAGCACTTTACCTCCCAATGACCTTCATCTGATGTGACCTCCTCATCACAAGACCCATCACAAGACCCTCACCTGAAGTGATCTCCCCATTACAAGACCTACTGACCACACGAAGCCCTTATAAACAACGACAACAAATCACTGACATTGACATCTCCTAAACTCCACTGAAGATGTTACCTAGCCAGGTAATGAAGTAATTCGGAAACCAACCCACAAGCTTGGAGAACAAACCTCTACCCTCAGATTCATTCTTATTTATCCTAAATAACCCATGCCTGACACTTCCCAATCAGGATGAAATAGATAATGTGATGCTTCCTGACCGTTAATGGAACCGATAATGGCTGAGACAATTCAAAAGATCAAAGTTGATACTTGAACTAATGAATCTCAAGATTTATTGAAAAGCAGGAAGGTCTGAAAAATTAAGATGTGTTTCTCCCTTACAGTTTTAAATTTATGTCAAGAAACCTAATTGACTAGCATTAAGACTAGCATTAACACACACAATGACCAAAAAATGTGTGCAGGTACATAATGGGCAGGACTATCATAGCACACATATCGTCATTTTGATGAAATCATAGTATGCTTTCAAGTGTACCTCTAACAGAGGTAGTGTTTTACTCTACTTCCTGTATATATGCCCCATTTAGGAAGTTATTGTACCAGCTCTTCATCAGTCTTTCAAAGATTCTAAGAGAAAGAAAGGACAAGGAAATGTGTTGCATAAGCATCCTTCCACCCGTTCAGGCTGGGATCTGAATAAACTAAATTTACTAAAAAAATGTTTCATGTACAATGCTCAAAAGAGTGATTCATTGTTATACCTTAAAATGCAGCAAAGAAGAGATGGGAACCAAATAAGGCAGAAATAGATGTGTGGCTTCATACAGGTTTTTCATCTGATGTCCAGTTGTGTGGTTTGAGGGTGTGTTTTTTTCTTTCCTTTTTTCCTTTACATCTTGGATGCAAAAGCCGATGAAATAATGTACCAGATGTGCTAGACTGCATAGCTTAACTAGCACAAATTGACAGGACCATTTACACTTCAAAATGTAATTTTTGAATATATGAAATTATCTAAGCTGGAATGTGGCTAGGGTAATAGCCTGGTGTCTGCACCTGCAGAATGTTAGAATCCTCCCTACACCTAGGTAATAATTTCAGAGTTATCTTCACTGTTACTCTCAACTCTTGTGTTAACAGATGTTAGTCCTTCCTATTGGAATTATGAATTCATGTTATTCCTGCTTTTTCTGCTTTCAAAGCTCATTCTCCTTGTTGATAAAAGAATGGTAAGGCATATTCCTCATATGTGTTCTTACTGTGTGGGTTAGAGCTCATGCTATCCCTGGAATCTCAGAGCCAAATTGTGCATAGAAAATCCAACATCAAGGACAACAAAGGTCATCTATTGATATTTTTCCGCAGCAACATTATTGTCCGTTAAATAAAATTTTACTGGCTGGGTACTTGATGCTGTTATCCTGTAGCATTGGCAATCCACACTTGGTAAAGCAATTGGGAAATTTATGTACTTCTAGAGTTAGTAACATATCTTTCTTTCCTGAAAAAGTCAAAGTCCCATGATTGTGATCTGTTGCTATTGCTATTGGGTAAGTCGCATCCTTTAGCAGATTTGCATAATTATAACAATATTTGAGAGAAGCTATGGAAGTGTATGGGGGAATATTAACAGAAACTGATTATGAATATAGAATGTTTGTTCAATGTGTGTGTGTGTATGTGTGTGTATGAGTGAGTGCACACACACACACGTGCACTTGGAAGCTTGTACAATGATATTCATCCATTATTTTTATTCATATTAATTTGTGAAATATATTCAATATTTCAAGAATTGTAAAAAGTAAGGAAAGGAGTAAGATCCCCTTTATGATTATTAACAGTCATTCCTACAATGATTTTATTTCCGTGCTCAAGTAATAAAAGTTATGACTTAAGGCATTATTTGTAGAATGTTTAAAAATATTTTGGTTAAACATTCAAATCAAGTCAGAAAAACTATAAGAAAATAGCACAAGGAACACTGCATTTTTTTTTGTCCCACTGTCATCTGGATTTTCCTGTGAGAAGTAAATGTCAAACAATATGTAGGAGAAAGTGCTAAGAAAAAATGAATTAAGTCTGCAAATTTAGTTATGCATTTTGAACCAGATCTCATCACATTTTGAGGAGCCAAAGCCAGAGCATCTTTTGCAATATCAAATAATGATACATGTCCTTACCTTGTTTCTCTGTGTGAAATTACTTGTGATTAGTTCCACACTGCAAAAGCTAGTTCAAAGCCAAACTGTTCAGTATTGGGATCTTGCCACACCATATTTGCATCCCTTTAAACCAACTGGAACAGACACATTTCTGCACGAAGAAAATTGTGATAGTTTTATCCATGTAATACCCATTAAACAAGACAATGCAATCAGTCTGGGGACAATGCACAAGAAGGGATATTTTTGCTGCAAAATGCAAGAATTAAGGAAAGGGAAAGAGGAATAAAGAGCTGCAGGCATTTGCAGATTAAAAGAACATTAACTTTGTGTATTGATAGCAAGGAAGACTTCCTCTCTCCCTTTCTAACTGCTATATAAAGATGAAATTTGAATAGAAACAAATTAGGAAGAAAGGGGTTAAGGTCTCTTTAAATTTTACTTTACACAAAGTCAAATCCCGATTAATAGCTTCGTGTTTCTTAATTAACATAAGTTACAGGTACATGTCATATTTGGGACTTTAAAAAAAAAGCTTTAGTTAGTAGCTTTGTACGAAGTTAATGAACAGTTATTATATTGTTTGCTCTCTTATAGCTCAAGCAGTTTTATCTACCTCAGAATCCCAAATGCTAATGTATTAAGATCAGACTTAATGGCATTACCACTTATCACTAGAAGCCTTTAAGACTGGAAGTTTCACACTCAAATCAACACAAGTGCTGTTTGAGAGCTAGTTCATTAGCCCAAGGCATGCAACACTGAAGCCTTTTTCACGTGTTGATACAAAAGTCTCTGGTGAGTCAAAAATAAAGAACATGAAGAGTATTACAGCATGCCATTAAAGATACATTTATTACATAGGAAAAATGTCATTGTAAAATCAAGTTATTTTTTTCAACGTATCAATTTGGCCATAGGTTTCAACCATTGCTCATTAATCAGAACAGAATATTGAAATGTGTTTTTTGGAAAAGCAACCTGAGTATAATAAATATCAATCAGCCAATTTTGAGATGAAGAAAAAAAGAGTGTGTGTATGCTCTTGTGGAAGCAGCAATTAATTTGGGAAAGAACCTAGTAAGAATCTGAATTTCCAACATCTATATACTTGTGCTTCAAAATAGTATCATACTGAAGCTACTCAGTCCATCTCTATTTCGTCTGCAGAATTGTCAATTTCCACAGCAAATGGTCTAGAGAAAAACAGAAATTATGGTTCAAGTGCTTGGAAATCTTTTCTGTTATATATCAAGTTGTTTCTGTATATGAGAAATGATATCTGAACGTTCCATTAAAGATCAGAGAACAGGCTTATCCAGAGTTGAGAAATAGACCAAAATGGCCAAGAGTTCCCTTCCCCTAAAGTAAGCTTCAGTTTCAATGATATAACAGTGTCCTGCATCTGTCTTATCACTGGTTCTCTATTTTGAAGGTTCAAGTTTAGTGCTTTCAGGTGATCACTTACATCTGTTAGAAAAGCAAGATGGCAGAATAATCTAGATAGGAAACTACCTTTCAATTTCATGAAGGAATTAATGTTTATCTCAGAACATTCCCCTGAGTCAGCCATCTAAGTTTGACTTGGTGTGGAAGTTTGCCATACTCACCATCTCTACTTCCGAGAATGGAAGGTATCTTCCTGGGATTCAGCCTTCAAGCATTTGTGAAATTAGTGGTTTTTTTATATCTACGAGGGTGAGTCAAAACGTAATGTCATTTTCTTTAGGACAGGTATAATTACCAACACAGGAACATGTAGCATACATCAAAATGAAGCTGGTCCTCTGTGGACCACATCCCTACTTCTCAACATAGTCACCGTTTCTCTCAATAGCAATGTTCCACCTTTGAATGAGAGCATATATCCCTGCCTGGTAAACTTTTGTTGACTGTTCTTTGAGCCACTTCTTCACTGCAGTTTTCACTTCCTTGTCACTGGAATAATGTTTCCCTCTCAAACCCTCTTTCATGGGGCTGAAATCTAAAGTATTGTCCTCAAACACATTTTGTAATCATCTGTGAATATTCACAGGGGTTTCCCCCTTAGCAACAAGGAATTCAATCACTGCTCTTTGTTTTTGATGCAATTCTAAGGGGCAGCCATTTTGATTTTTCCTTGCGAGTCTACAAACCTGAAAAGTAAGAAACAAAATATTTCAGAACGTAAATGATATAATCATTTATAACTGGGAAACATTTCAGGTATTTTTATCAAAAACCTCACCTGAAATAAAGAAAATGGATTTACTTTTTGACTTACCCTCGTATATTCATAAGTTCTCATTTTTATGCTTTTACTGTAGAGAACATATGGTACAAAAATGTAATATATGCTAGTAAAGTTGATTCCTCCTGTAATGAGGGTGTTAAATTTATGCTTGATGGAGTGTGATCTTTTAGATCAAAATAATTGCCCATTTGTTTTGTCATTAGAGTTGACCAACAGTACCCATCTACCATAAAATCAGAAAGGAGGTTGGTTTTAATGGACAGAACATATGCCTATTTCCATGGCACATAATTTTGAACATGTACATTTTGTTGCAGGTTGCAGAAAATGACTTGGAAGTTGGCATGAAGCCCACAGGTTTAAGAACCCTGAAATGGACAAAGGAACTTATATGGGAACCTAGTTTAGATATTAAAACCACCTAGCCAATGGGACTGTTTTTAGAACCCATTCCAAATTAAAAACCAGTATAAACATTTATTTATGAATGTATTAGAGCAGGGGTGGACAATTAATTTCCCCTAGGGGCTACATGAGAAATTGTGATTGTTGTGGAGGGCTGAAGTAATAGGGCTGTGAAGGTGCATAAGCACTTATGCACACACATATATAAATTAAAAGGGGTAGTTGCCATCAAATTAAAAGCAATGCATGCATGCCATATATTTTTATTTTTATTTATTTAATTTGTCAAACATGTACAAGATATCAGGTATAGTATAAACATAAATATGAACATAGTAAATGGGTACGAAAAAATGGAGACAGTAGGACAGGGACGGTAGGCACGCTGGTGCGCTTATGCGCACCCCTTATAGACCTCTTAGGAATGGGGTGAGGTCAACAGTAGACAGTCTAAGATTAAAGTTATGGGGGTTTGGGGCAGGGGTGAAATGCTACCGGTTCGGGCGTGCCTGGTAGCGATCAGAGTGCGAGGCTTTGCCCACCTACCTGGACGCCGCCATTTGGGTTCTTTTACCCTCTGCACATGCACAAAGTGTTCTGTGCATGCGCAGAGGGTAAAAGAACCCAAATGGTGGCATCTGGGAGGGTGGGCAAAGCCTCACACTGTGATCACTACCAGCTCCCCGACGACTGGCAGGCACGCCCAAACTGGGAGCATTTCACCCCTGGTTTGGGGATGTAACAACAGAGTCAGGTAGTGCATTCCAGGCATTGACCACTCTGTTACTGAAGTCGTATTTTCTGCAATCGAGTTTGGAGCAGTTTACCTTGAGTTTGTATCTATTGTGTGCTCGTGTATTATTTCAGTTGAAGCTGAAGTAGTTATTAACAGGTAGTACATTGTAGTGGATAATTTTGTGTGCTACGTTTAGGTCGGACCGTAGATTGTCCAAGCCCAAAATTTCAAGCCTGGTGGCGTAAGGTATTTTGTTGCGAGCAGAGGAGCAGAGTACTCTTCTCGTGAAATACCTTTGGACTCGCTCAATTGTGTTAATGTCCGATATACAGTGCGGATTCCAGGCAGATGAGCTGTATTCAAGTAATTGGTCTAGCAAAGGTTTTGTATGCCCTAGTTTGCAGTACAATATTATTGGAGAAGAAGCTTAGCAAGATTAGGTTGAAAACTCTTAATGCCTTTTTGGCAATGCTGTTACAGTGAGCTCTGGTGCTTAGATCGTTTGAAATGAGAACTCCAAGGTCCTTGACAGAGTGAGGGTTGTCTACAAGGTCATATCCACCCAATATACTTATTTACATATGATTTCTAATTTCCAATTGACTTCACACAGGCAGGTTGCGGCCTTTGGGGGGGGTTTGTATAAAATGAATTGTTAATTTGTGTCAAGGATGGAATTTAGGCTATACAGTATACTGTATAACCAAATTTAGGCTATATATTATTTCACTTATGTTCACTTTCATCTTTTTCCTACATCAGTACAATAATTCAACTGCCCTTCTCCAGTTTACTAATTGGTTTCCAAGTGTTAACATCTTTCTGATAATTTCCTTAGTTTTCACTTCAAAACCATTTCATCTATATCTTTCTTTTTAATTCATGAATACATTTATGAATTAAAAGAAGATGGGTTCACTCCAAACATGAAGTTAGGGTAAAGTGGGCTTGGATGTTTTTCTTCTCTAGAAACTGAAATAGCATCCTAATTATCTGATTGCTTCCAGTTTAGCAAGCTGAGTGAATGCTTTGATTGTATTCGGTTAGTCCAGAGTTAGATTTGGGTGAGCTCTGTGATCCCAGACATTATGTAATAACAAATCTGGAAAAAATGTACAGCTGCTCAAACAAACAAACAAACAAAAATATGGTCATGTCTCACAAAAACTAACAAGTCACAAAATCCTGGAAATCACTGTACAATAGTTCCTACCCATAAAGGTCAAATGTGCCATGCAAATGACTCACATAGCTTCCAGGACTGGGAAATAATCAGTTCCAGGTTTGTTTATGGCCATCTGAGCACCATGCATGATTAAAAGATAGATAATTGCTGCCAAGATCTTTTTTCAAAACACGATTCTGGTCTTGACCTTACCAAGTATGGCATATATATGCTTGTTACCTTCTTTTCCTATTCACAGTTGTTTAGTTGTGTCTGTTGTTTTGACAGTTACTGACAAGTGTCAGCTCACACAATGAATTATGCCTGTGACACATTCTCCCCCTCATTCCACATTTCCTGCCTGGCAATCATTTGTAGTCCTGCACTTGCTCTTAAGAAAAGGAGGGGCATATGTTTTGATCATTGTGACCAATTAACCTCCTTTACCTGCAGTCTTGTCCCTCACTAATCTCATCATCCACAGTTATCATCTCCTTGGGGTTTTCTTCATTGCTTCCTGATCTCCCTGCCCTTGTGTTTTCATCATACCCGTCATAATGCACAGGACCCATACAAAGTACCTTCCTTGTTTCATTCTTTCAGCAATCAGTCAGGCAAAGAGTATCTGCTTCCAATAATGTAAGGTTTTTCTACATGACATTCTGCAGTTCTGAAGGACAGGGAGATGAGTTTAGCTAACAGGGTATGCATTAATAAGTGTTCAATTCGCTTCTGGAAGTTGATGGAATAAATGCCTGCCTTTTGTCAAGAATTGGTGTCAGCAGATATTTTAATATTCTAATATTCTATCACTAATTTTCCTCTTGCTACCTTCTGGCAGAATTAATAGCAGAATCTGATTCCATGTATTCTCCCCCTCCTTTAAAAACAACTAAGGAGAGAAACACTACTTGTTCCAAAATCTGATTCTTCTTTCAAAAAAACATTTCCGTCCATAGCAGTTTACATTCCATGAGACTTAAATTATACATTGCTGTTTATTTCTGGTTCCTGTCCTAATGAATCAGATTTGTAGTCCTTAATTCTCTGGAGGAGTGTTAAATCACAAGCCAGAAAGCACAGGGGCTAGAAAATTTTTCATCGGCTAAGGGGGAGATGGCTTCTGGAATGTGACTCCTTTCCACTCTGAAATAGCTTCAGGCTCTTTGAATTAAAGTTGAATCTTCGAAGGCAGTAATCAAAGGCAGAGTTCCTCTACGTTCCTGACATGCCAAGTCCTTTTGCCCAAGACAGTGGGGAAAAAAACCCTATTGAATTACAATCCCTTTGCAAGATGATTCTCATTCATTCTGATATGGTGACAGCTGGCTGATTTGCATAGACTTGAAGGAAAGCAACTTTGTTTGACATAGAAGAGGGGAGAGTTAAAATCAATTGCCAACATCTTGGGATGGGTGTGTCTGTCAAAAAATGTAAAAAGTCTGGGATAACTCTAATGAGTAATCCTAGCATCTGCATTTCGTGGAGATGATAGCTCTCCTAATGCCAAGATATATCAGAAAATACATTAGTGACCAGAATCTGCCAGAAAATATATTAGTGACCAGCCCTGCCATTTCTTGTAGAGCAGTCCTGCTGAGACTAACAAGGAGTGCTTTGATTCAGAAAAATAGCACAAGGGGGTAAAAAGATGAAGGGACAAACTGATATTTGACTAATGCATTTAAGCTTTTTAAAGTGTTGTCCAATAAAGAAGCAGCAAAATATTTTGGACTGGTATATAGTACCCAAGATATTCTGCTTGTTGTGGAACATGGCATTATTATTGGTTTTGTGTGTGTGTGTGTGTTTGTGTATCATTTTTAATTAAGGATTTTGATTACAATGGTAAAACAGTAATACCAAAAAAGCTTAAAGAAAAAAAGAATAGGAAAAAAATCAAAGTACAAGAAAAAGAAAGAAGAAAGATAAGATAAAGAATATAATAAAGAAACCTATAAAGGAGTGACTTGGCCTTCATTATAACAAGTATACACAAATTTAATAAGTGTTCTCCCCCTATAAGGTTAGAAAAATATCTCTTCATTCCATATCCCATCCTTTATCTATAAGCAAATCCATAAAACAGCAAGTTTTTAATCTTGGTGTCAGCAAAAAGCCCACCAAAAATTGCCAGAAATTTGTAAAAAAAACCAAACAACTTTATTTCAACCTTGATAAAATACACCAATGTTATATTCCTTTCCCTTTTCTGTCTGTCTGTCTGCCTGCCTGCCTGCCTGCCTGCCTGCCTGCCTGCCTGCCTGCCTGCCTGCCTGCCTGCCTGCCTGCCTGCCTGCCTATCTATCTATCTATCTATCTATCTATCTATCTATCTATCTATCTATCTATCTATCTATCTATCTATCTCAATCATCATCATCATCATCATCATCATCATCATCATCATCATCATCATCTATCATCACTGGATAGTGTGGAGCATTGCCCTTTGGCATGGGAGACCATGTCATAATAGTTCTGGTGGTGTAGGAACACTCACTGTGATTAATAAGCTGGGAAAGTGGCTCCAACAGATCCCAGGAATATCAGTGCTCTATGTCCAGAAGAGTGCAGTGCTAGGAACAGCTAAGATCCTGTGCAGAACCCTCAAATACAGAAGCCATTTTTAAAGGACCTGAGATTGAAGAAGATACATATCACGCATAGGGTGAGAAGACATATACTATATTCATTATATTATGGTTCATTGCACAGTCAGCCAGATGTTCAGAGTGGATTTGGCATTTTGGTCTAGATGATGATGATGATGATGATGATGATGATGATGATGATGATGATGATGATGATGACGACGACGGTGGTGATGGTGATGGTGATGATAATCTTTAGTTCTTTCAAATATCATTGTAAGATTTAGGGTTTCTATTTAATTTTTCTTTATCCCATGGCACAGACTACAGTACATCAAGGCTTCAACAAGGCTCTTTTGTAGATTCAGTAACCAAACATTTTCAGGTGTTAAAAACTGTGGAGGTGTTAAGTCAGAAGTAAGTTGCATTCTTGAAATATGACCAGAGGAATATTCAGTTCTTTTATTCAAAGCAGTATTTCCAGATTTAGAAGCCATTTCCATATTTCCAGGAGAGTACAAAGAAAAAGCCAAGCCTCTAATTGCCAAAATTCTTTCCAGATACAAAACCAATTAATCTTTTATTTTTTAAAAAATATAAGTTATTATTTTAATCCATAATCAGAAAACAAGAAGAAAAAAGCCAGTTCTCAGGATCAAAAGTTTCCATTAAAAAAGCTGCTAGCAAAACGAAACTTAATTACTTTCACTTCCACACCCATGATCTCCGATCTCCATTTTATTGCTTGTTACTTTTTAACGCTTCTTTGTTACTTCCAAAGTGAAAGTCAGCGGTGGAGTTAAAGATTTTGATACTTGCCCTCTGGACTCCTGCCTTTCTCTGTCTGCTTTCTTTAGTCTTTGAAGTAATTATAGATCCCATTGTGAAAGCAGCGGTGGTTGCAGCATCTTGCTCCGTATAAGCAGAGGCTTCCGAACTCCTGGAGCAGGAGACAGGCTACCTGGGGAGCCCTCACCCTTTGCGCCCCTGGTTGACTCCTAGAGCACTAGAGGGGCTCTACCCCGCCTGTCAAGCTCTCATCTCTTCCCTACGCCCGGGGAGAAGATTTTCAAGCCGCCAGACAGCTGATCTGGCGGCTTTTACCGGAGTTCGGAAGAGGCGCCCGGAAAGGAGCGTCCGCGATGCCTGCGGAGCCAAACCGGAAGCCCCAGTAACCAAACATTTTCCAAGTCATTCTCTTGATTTGCTATTTTTATTTCCCTTTTAATTTTTAAAACTTAAACCAGTCCCTTTTTATTTTTATTTATTTATTTATTATTTGGTTCTTCTATGCCGGCCTACTCCTGAGGGTATTTTGTATATACAATCATGTGTTCTTTTCCAAATCATTCTCTTGGCCTGTCATTTGCAGTTCCACTTTCAGTAGTTTCTCTATTAGATAAAATTTGTTCCACATCTGTCATTCCATCCATTCATTATTCGTCATTTCATTAACATTTTTGGGGCATAGTCTGTTCAGAGATTCAGACAATCTCAGACATCATTACTGACAGTGTTCATATTGTAACTACTAATTTCTGTCTCGCTTCTTCAAAGATCACTTTTGATATTTCTAAACTTATGACATTTTGTGTCAGTTTGTAGTACCCAGTATTAATTGAAATCAAAATCAGGCTTATATTTTTTTCTTGTGCTTATAATCTTTAGTCCCATTTAGTGTCACTTATTAGAGTTAAGTGACACTGTTTAGAATTAAAACTAAACTCACCTGGCAACATTTCAAACTTACCATCCTGAAGGTCTCTAATAATTTTCAGATGATTAATGGAAATTAAAGAAAGTGGTAGAAAATGAATCTGGCATTATGACTGTTATTAATATAATTATTCACAGACTTAGGCATATCAGTTTTTGGAACAAAAATAAGGAAAGAAATTTGTGGCACCTAAGAGGATAACTAATTAATCTGGCTTAAACTTTCATCAACTAAAATGTACTTTATTAGATATATGTGATGTTGCCCTAAGTTAAAAATATATAAGTACATGATTAAGTAGGGCATTGTAAATAATAGCAATAAAGAAAGAAGTATGATAATGCTTCATGAAAGATAATAATTATCTGCTTCAAATGCTGATTCCAAGAATTTTTAATCTACTGGCAAAACTGCAGTTTTCTGCCAGAAGGAAGTTTAATTTGCTTTTAAGTGAAGCATATTTTTTCAAATGAAATACTTTATTGGGTTTCCTCAATATGAGGACATAAAATTTTCATTATGAATATTCTATAATCTACATTTTGCTAAATCACAAAATTGAATTGTAACAAGAGGCCGGAAGAGAAATAAATCTGCTGATCCCTCTTAAAAACATGTACATGTGAAGACCCATCCTGGGATACAAGCCAAATCATAAACCCTTGGTCTACCTCACCCATGTTCATACTACTTCCCTCCCATAGAGAAGTACTATACATTATAGTATACTTTCCACAGATCATGAAAGAATTTTAACTTTTGTGAGACCCATAGTTTTGTAATTTTGCATTCTCTAATATTACAACCTGCAGACATGAATGCAAAAGAGACTGATCAACTGATCTACCGATCAACAGAAGTGTTCAATCTTCTGCTTATTTTATTTATTTATTTATTTATTTATTTATTTATTTATTTATTTATTTATTTATTTATTTATTTATTTATTTATTTATTTATTTATTTATTTATTTATTTATTTATTTATTTATTTATTTGTCAAACATGTATAGGATAGTAGTAGTTTGTATGAACATAAGTAAAAAGTAACGATAAAAGAGGACAATAGGACAGTAGGACAGGGATGGTAGGCACAGTGGTGCTCTTATGCACGCCCCTTACAGACCTCTTAGAAACGGGGAGAGGTCGACTGTAGACAGTCTAAGGTTAAAGTTTTTGGGATTTGGGGAAGAAACCACAGAGTCAGGTAGTGCATCCCAGGCATTGATCACTCTGTTGCTGAAGTCGTATTTTCTGCAGTCGAGTTTGGAGCGCTTTACATTTAGTTTGAATCTATTACGTGCTCGTGTATTGTTGCGGTTGAAGCTGAAGTAGTCATTAACAGGAAGGACATTTTGGTATATGATTTTATGAACTACATTTAGATCAGATCGGAGTTGACGTAGTTGTAAATTGTCTAACCCCAAGATTTCAAGTCTGGTGGAATAAGGTATTCTGTTGCGAGCAGAGGAGTGGAGGACTCTTCTCATGAACTATTTCTGGACTCTCTCGATTGTATTTATGTCTGATATGCAGTGTGGGTTCCAGACAGGTGAACTGTATTCCAGAATTGGTCTAACAAATGTTTTGTATGCTCTGGTTAATAATGTAATGTTGCCAGAGAAGAAGCTACGCAAGATTAGATTAACAACTCTGCTTTCTGCTTGTTAAGTTTTGAATTCAAATTTTGGTTAATTTAGAATTAGTTTGCTGCCTTCATATAATGATTAATATTAAGCCAACTTTAAGAAAATCAATTCTTCTTGTTTTAGTTATGTGGTTAAGAGGATGGGAAGGCCTCATATTCTCTAAATGTTGATTCATCAATATCTTAATATCCTCCAGTAGTTTTCTCCATCATTGATATGTTAAGTTGTTTGACATGTAAAAATATTCTGAAGCAATCAGATTTGTTGATCATGCATTGAAGTAAAGTTTGGGTTCAGAAGTTCAAAATCAGTCTGTCCGTCCCCCCCCCAATTTTGTAAATATAATGTTGAATCTCAATGGTACTGATTTCAAGACAGAAATAACACTTAGTTAAGATATTTCAAAAATAAGAAAATAAGATTCTGCTGTATAATTTTATAACCAAATTTAAGAAATTTATCATTTATATGCCATTTATGCTTGGATAAATTTCAAACTTTTTGAACTTTGGTAATATTTTCCCTGATTTTTCATATATATAAAAGACAGTTTTGTTGATTTATAGTAACTCTGTCTTTTTTCTTGCAGGACTAATGTTATCTTCATCAAGAAACAAATTCTTTTATCAAGCCAACTGTCATTCCTATCAAACATTAGATAAGATTTCTTCAGGTAAGACAGATCATAGCTTGAAGACATATTATAGCCAATCTATAAAATATGAAGTCATATTTTCAGAACAAACATTTATTTTTGCTCTCAGGTGTGATTCCATTTTCTTATTTATCTCAATAGTTAATTTTGAATAAGGTCCAATGTTGCATCATAAATTTTGTGTTTTCATTCTCAAAAATTGTGAGAACATTGAATCTCCTCAAATTTCTTGATGACAATTTATTTTAGCCAATTGTGCTGTTTCCATAGGTTTTCTTTTAACTGTCAATATCCATATACTACTTTGTATAAAATTAACACTGCAATTCTAAGTATATTTATGCAAAAAATAATTCGGACATTTGTGTAATAGATTTTAATTTTCAGTACATGCATGGAACATTGCATCTAATGTTTTCACAATAAATAACAAACCAAATTCTGGAAATATAGCACATCAAGAAGGATCTAGTAAACTTAACATGATATAACAAAATGGATTTGCAAAGATGAACATGAATTCAACATAAGGATGGAGATATATATGTTCATAACATAATACCAATACAGCTTAAATGCAAATATATCTCTTTCAGCATAACTGTTATATGCAAGCAGGATCTTATTTTACAAGATGCATTCTATAGACAGAAAAAATTATGGAGTTATATTCAGAAGTACCCATAAAATGATACCTGTGTTTTCTTTTCCATGAAATTGGAGTATTAATTTAGATTTAGATTTATTATTAGAGTTGGAAGGGACCTTGTAGGTCATCTAGTCCAACCCCCTGCTCAAGCAGGAGTTCCTACACCATTTGAGACAGATGGCAGTCCAGTCTCCCCTTGAAGGTCGCAAGTGTTGGGGCTCTCACAACCTCCGCTGGCAAGCTGTTCCACTGGTTGATCGCTCTCACCGTCAGAAAGAAATTGATGGATAAAACATGAGATGGCTAAAATTCAGTGGCACAGCTGGAAATAAAAGTGGGAGACCACGATTTCCATTCCCACTTTTGGCATGAGGCCAGCCTGGTGACCTTGAGCCAGTCACACTCTCAGACCTACGATGAAGGCAATGGCAAGCTAGTTCTGAGAATCTTGCCAAGAAAACTGCAGTTTACCGGAAGGCACAAATTGGAAGCAAGTCTGGGGTTTTTTTTGGGGGGGGGGGGGGTTAAGGAAATATGAGAGATGGCAAAAATGCATCTCAAAATAAGATTATTTATAATTTTGGGTAATGTATTACATTGACCAACTCAACAGAAATCAAAATATGCTATTGCTGTTAGTAAAATCTTGCCAGCTTCTTTCAACTTAGAGTTCTCTATGAAAAGATTATGGAGAAACAATTTCCCACAATTAATAACTTTATTTTGGATTTGCTATCATATTCAATGAGAAAGAAAGAAAGAGAAAGAGGGAAAGGGAAGGAAGGAAGGAAGGAAGGAAGGGAGGGAGGGAGGGAGGGAGGGAGGAGAGGGAGGGAGAGAAAGAAAAAAAGAAAGAGAAAGAAAGAAAGAAAGAAAGAAAGAAAGAAAGAAAGAAAGAAAGAAAGAAAGAAAGAAAGAAAGAAAGAAAGAAAGAAAGAAAGAAAGAAAGAAAGAAAGAAAGAAAGAGAGAAAGAAAGAAAGAAATCCTATGTGCTGATTGAAGCACGAAGCTATTAACAACAAAGCTGATACCTAGATTTTTGTTTACACTTGATTTTGGTTTTGTGCCAAGAATTTTAGTCCAAAAACAGAAGCATTTGTGTTCACTTTTTCTCTTGTACGAGAAAAAAGAAAAAGAAAAAAGAGGAATCTAAAACATCATACATGCTGAGAAAACACTATTATATTCCCCCTTTTTAGGACCGCTAAAAAAATTGCCAAGTAGAATTTTGTCCGTTCCCTTGAAACTGTTACCACCTTTGGGCTTAGATAAAGAAAGTTCAAGCCTGGAGGCTAATTTATTTCAAACCTATAAGCATCTGAAAATAGAGGACTGAAATGAAAGTGTCTTTAAACTACTGGGAAACGCTACCAACTTTCATCTGTGAGTACTTGAAAAGGATACAGGAAACTGCGCCTACAGCATATGTGGAAGGAGAAGTTATTATCTAGTTATCCCATGAAACTTTAGCTCTTGATCAGACTCTTTTGTAATCTTATTGCTTTTCCTCTGCTTCTTTGTCCTCTTTTTTACTGGCCTACTTACACACATAGCAAAAAAGTTGGTAAAACAGCTGTTCCTGGAGGTAACTTAATTTAATCTACCTACAGCTACAAAACCAACATGGGCCAACAGTCTCTTCTTTCATCATTATCATTCTGAATGTGGAAAGACGTTGCAGATAGTCTCCTACATGATTCCCATTGGTAGCTGAAGTGGGGCAGTCAACCAGGGAAACCTTAAAGGCTTCAAATTGTGTCCTTTGTGTACAGTAGGCCTCTAGAACTTCTTCCAATTACTTCTTGAATTCTTTCACATGATTGGTTTTCAAGAGGCAACAGCAATGTGAGACATAGAAAGGATGCCTGCCTTTCCCAGGGTTTGGGATATCTGGCTTAGTAAATTGTGATACACCTGCCCATAAGATCTTGCAATAACCTCTAGAAAATATAATCTTCATAAAGGCAACTGACATCACACCAGCTTTTGATTTGTTGTGGCATTTTACCCAACCACAAGAAAAAGAAATGTTAGAATGGTTTGACCTATACATTTGACTGCCTGTGAAAGAACAGGCAATTAAAAATAATTGGAGAAACTGTTGATTGCAACAACATTAGTTATTTGCTTTTGGAGAGTGTCCTTTTCTCCCACTGTTGTTGTTTATCATGGTTTGTTATATATTCTGCCTTTTCCATAGACACATTTGTTCAAACAACTATTTTTAAGATGTCACTTTAGTTTGTACCCATAATTGTGTTACAGATATACATTTCTTAAAAAAAACCCTAGCTTTCCTCAATTGGAGATAATATAATATAGTATAGTATAATATAATATAATACCATATATCATATCATATCATATCATATCATATCATATCATATCATATCATATCATATCATATCATCATATCATATATCATATATCATATATCATATATCATATATCATATATCATATATCATATATCATATATCATATATCATATCATATCATAACATAACATAACATAACATAACATAACATAACATAACATAACATAACATAACATAACATAACAATATAATATAATAATAATATATATGTGTGTCACATTTTTTGCTGATAAATGAAAATGAAGGGAGAAAAACATATATATATATATATATATATATATATATATATATATATATATATATATATATATATATATATATATATATATATATATATATATATATATATATATATATATATATATATATATATATACATACATACATACACACACACATACACACACACATATATATATACACACATACATACATACATACCAACCATACCATACATACCAACCATACTATACATACATACATACATACCAGGGGTGGATTCCAACTTATGTCACTGCCAGTTCACTTCTTCCCGTGATGAAAAGAAGATGGCGACCGCATGCACAGTGCTGGAAACTTGGCTTCTGCGCATGTGCTGAAGAAAAAAAACCTGGAAAAAAATTCCATTTTTTTTTGAAAAAATAAAGAAAAAAGCCAAAACAAGCCAAAAACAAGATGGCAACAGCATGCACAGTGCCAGAAACTCGGCTTCTGCGCATGTGCAAAAGAAAAAGAAACCCATAAAAAATTCCAAAAAAAAAATTCCAAAAAAATAAATAAATAAGATGACGGCACCCATGGACTGGCACTGACCGAACCAGTTCCGTGACATTATTGTGACATCACCAATGGATCGCTACCCGTTTGGGCAAACCGGTCCAAACTGGGAGAAACCCACCTCTGATACATACATACATACATATACACAACACACAACACACACACACAAATTTAGGCCTTAGTAATCTCTGTGTGGGGACATTCTGAAGAATTATGTTTCCCATTAGTTTTCCCACTACTTTGTGGCAATATTCTTTTCTTTATGATTGTATTGTTCGCTATTTCACATAGTTGATCTCCTTTAGTTCTCAAACGGCAAAAAGATTACAAATCTGAAACATGAATTAGAATGAGTAAAATGTTTCAGCTGAGGATGTAATATACAATATTCTAATAACTGTTGCTGTTATTGATATCCCTGTCCTTCCTCAATCATTTTTTGTATTTCTTTTCCATTACGCATATGTTTAAATTATTTCCGTTAGCAATTTATCCCCAAAATAAGCAGCATTTGGTAAAACAAGATAATCTGTTCAAAATGTCATAGCCCACTGTTACTTATCCTTAGTTCTATTCTGGTACTTGGAGAACATTGTTGGCTCATTTTGAATCATGGTGTTTGAATGTCACCTTCTTCCTTCTCTAGAAAAAAAATCTTCTATAATCTAACTATTGTGTGAGATTGATTATGTAAAAATATTCACATTTTCCATGTGGTTGGATTTGATGTAATATATCTCATATTAACATAAGGTGTTATTTCATATAAATTTGGATGAAGTTTGATATTGCTAGTGCCAAATTGTTACCATTTCCTTGTTATAAATGACCTTTTACAATATCTTGCAGACTTCAAGCTTGAATATATTTCAAGTTTTAAGAGGAACCATTGGATAGAGAATACAATGATAGGGAATTAAACAAAATTAAAAAATCATACATTTGTTCTTTATGACTTCAAGTTATGCATGCTTGTTCTCTCATATGGTGATCATTAGATTATGTGCCTAAAGAGTCATGAGCAAATTTGAGATGCTTGAGAAATGGATTACACATCTAAAACTGGATTCCTGCTAAAACGTATTCCTACTCTGCCTAGGAAAGCCAACATATAACTTATCGATACAATGCCTAAAGTAAGTTCTAGCAAGCTCTTGCTTTGCATGTAGAAGCCCCATGTCCTGGCACCCATAGTTGTGCACTTTGGAAGAACTTGCTCTCATTCTGCCTGGAAAAAAGACAGCAATTCAAGTTGTTGTTCCCCCTCCCAAGAAACAGCTATTGATCCAAAATAAATGTTCAACCAAATGGACAACAGCTGTCTCAAAATAAAACTTTGACAGAAGAAAACTATGCAAAATGAAAGTGACTAATCTGTCCCATTCAGCTGTGGTTTAAAATATAATGGTTTCATTATTTCTAATTAAAATAATTGGAATAAGATAATTTCATAAACTGTTTTATCTGATATACTGTAGGTTAAAAGTTTTATATTTATTTTTTTATCCAACTTTAACACAAATGAAATATTAGTTTTATTCATCTGGTGGCTGTCACCATATTAAAAAGTGTGTTTGACCAGATACATTTTTTCTGAGACAATTTTGGGAAATCTTTGAGAATCAGTTTGATCACTTTCTGTTCTTCATGTGCACCTCTCTGGGTTTATATCAAACCATACAAATGTTTCTTACTATTTTATTACAGTATTTATAGTCTATTTTTATGCCAAGACAAACTTGAATTGGTCCACCAAATAAAACCTAATGTTTCAAATGTTCATTGGAGCTGATTTTAGACTAGGAAAAAAAGACAAACGTACATTAAAGTACATAAACATTTCATTTCTTTCATCATGACTTTTCTTATGTTCTTATCCCTGCCGCCAAGGACAAAAACTATACTCACTATTTATGCAGCCATGTCTAGAGTTGGAAATTCTCTGCCACTGTGGATTTGAGTTATTTTAGCCATCCCTTAATGTTCTTTTTCCTGCGCTATGAACTGCTTAATTGTAAAAATAAGCATTTCAGAAGTAATATGTCAAATATTTGAATTCTAATTAATAAAGGGGAGTGCCAATTTTTCAATTGTCTGCATACTTTTTTTCCTTTCCACCATAACTATTCTATACTGTGAACACAACAGAGCTAATCTATGTCTAAATTATTTGGTAATTCACTTGATAGTATATCACCTTCCTGTTATTGATGAAAATCTAGGCAGGCATTTGTAATTACAAAATAGTAAAAAATGTCCTGAAAATTCCAAACAAAAGAAGAGGCAAACAATGCCATTACCATCACCATCATCACCATCATCATCATCATCATATCATCATTCATCATCATCATCATCATCATCATCATCATCATCCACCATTATTATCTTCTAAGTTGGAAATTAGCCATTATAATAAATGTTTATGCATTTAATTCCAATAGCACAAATATTTTCTACAAATCTCATGTTGTTTTTTATTTTAGCTTGTAATGGTTTGAAAAATTTCTGGGTTTTTTTTTTTTATTGTTTTGAAGGGAAAAAAACTAGCTTCCCTAACATACAGTATACTATAAATGCAGTTCAACCAGATGTCACAGCAGATGTGAACATGTAGAAGCCACTATTTAATATGAAAAAGAAATATAATGTTCAATGTGACATCTGTTTGCATTGTAACTGCGCTGTGTATGAAGAGATATCATAGAATCAAAGAATCACAGATTTGACCATTACAGGTTTTAACTATAAGATCTGTAAATACATTTCCTTCCATCAATGATTATAAGAAAACCGTGATTCCATTTCAATGAAATCAACATAGTGACTTGCAGAATGCAGTATTCTCAAAAAGCCCAACAATGAATTAGATTCTTTTGCCCTAATATATACTATAGCTGCCATTTAATTTCCATTCCTGTAGTTGAAGAAATTGCAGATATCTATGCTTCTGATGAAAACTCTGAAATTTCTTATATATTTATTACGAGGGTGAGTCAAAACGTAATGCCATTTTCTTTAGGACAGGTATAATTACCAACACAGGAACATGTAGCATACATCAAAATGAAGCTGGTCCTCTGTGGATAACATCTCTGCTTTGCAACATAGTCACCGTTTCTCTCAATAGCAATGTTCCACCTTCGAATGAGAGCATGTATCCCTGCCTCGTAAAATTTTGTTGACTATTCTTTAAGCCACTTCTTCACTGCAGTTTTCACTTCCTCATTACTGGAATAATGTTTGCCTCTCAAACCCTCTTCTTCGGCCCCATGAAAGAGGGTTTGAGAGTCAAACATTATTCCAATGAGGAGGAAGTGAAAACTGCAGTGAAGAAGTGGCTCAAAGAACAGTCAACAATCCCCCCCTGTGCATGCGTGCACAACCCCCCCCCCCCGCTCTCCCATTTCCTGACTTCTGGTGGGTCTGGTAGGCCCATTTTTCACCCTCCCCAGGCTCCAGAGGCATCCCTGGAGCCTGGGGAGGGCAAAAAACAGCCTCCCCGCCCCCTGGAGACCCTCCGGAGGCCAGAAACAGCCCATTTTCCGACTTCCAGTGGGCCCAGTAGGCCCGTTTTTCGCCATCCCCAGGCTCCAGAGGCTTCCCTGGAGCCTGGGGAGGGTAAAAACGGCCTCCCTTGCCCTCCTGGAGGCCCTCTGGAGGCAAAAAATGCCCTCCCAGAGCCTCCACGTGAGCCAAAAATCAGCTGGCCTGTGCGCACTTGTGCGCTGGAGCTGAGCTAGGTCAACAGCCCACGTGCCTGCAGATATGGCTCCATGTGCCACCTATGGCATGTGTGCCATAGGTTCACCATCACGGCTATAGCCTATAGCAGTGGGAAAGGTTCTGGATGAGTTAGAATATTGAGATTGGTGGCACACATGAGGATAAATTTGCAATCGAAACAGCTATATGTACTAGGTAGACAACAAGCCAAATAACAGTAATTTTATTCAGACATTTGTCTTCATTACTTTCAAACTGCAAAAACAATAATGGATTCAGGGTATATGTGATATATTCTATACACAAATTGTAAGCTGTACAAGTAAAAGTAACAATAGTTTTCCTGTTAACTGCCCATCAGCTGTGTTCTTGGTCAAAAACTACCGACCAAAGTCCCTTCCAATTCTGTTATTCTGTTATTTCTAAGTCTTACCTACAGGAAATAAATAATAGTATATGATAGAATAATAATAGTAATAGTAATAATAACACATTAATAGCATGATAGCAGTAGATTTGTATACCACTTCATAGTGCTTTACAGAGTCAGCATATTGCTCCCAATAATCTGGATCCTCATTTTACTGACCTTGGAAGGATGGAGGGCTGAATCAATCTTGAGCCAGTCAGGTTGGAACTTTTGGCAGCGGGCAGAATTAGCCTGCAATGCTGCATTTTAATCACTGCACCACCACGGTTCCTTGGTATATTAAATAATGGTATATAAAAATCTGTACTGATTAACAATATAGAAAAAAGTTACGGTATATTAATACCGTATGCAGGGTGACACATTTCCCTGTTTGAAGGAAATCTTGAATGAGAGAAAGAGGGAGGATTGAATGACAGGGAAGGTTTGATTTTCATCCTATATTCTTTTACAAATAGTTATAGATGTAGTATATATTAGTATAAGTTTTCCAATAATAATCCCCAAGCTAGGAGATATGAACACTTTTCATATTCTCCAAAGCACCAGAAGGCAGGACAAGAAGAAATGGATGGAAAGTAATCAAGGAGAAAACCAACCTAGAACTAAGAAGAAATTTCCTGACAGAACAATTAATCAGTGGAATGACTTGCCTCCAGAGATTGTGGGTGCTCTAACACTGGAGGTTTTTAAAAAAGAGATTAGATGCCCATTTGTCTGAAATAGTATAGGCCATGATGGTGAACCTATGGCACACGTGCCACAGGTGGCACACAGAGCCATATCTGAGGGCACGCGAGGCGTTGCCCTATGTCAGCTCCAGTGCGCATGGCCAGCTGATTTTTGGCCTTCCGGAGCGCAGGGGAGGCCGTTTTTGCCCTCCCCAGGCTTCAGAGAAGCATCCAGAGCCTGGGGAGGGCACAAAACAGCACAACGGGCCTACAAGAGTTCCGAACTTCCGGTAGGCCCATTGGGCCCATTTTTCGCCATCCCCAGGCTCTGGAGGCTTTCCTGAAGCCTGGGAAGGGCAAAAAACAGCAGAACGGGCCTATTGGAAGTCCGGAGGCTTCAATGAGGTCTGCATGCATGCGTGGGGGGGGCAGCGGGAGGGTTGTGCATGCATGCGTGGGGGGAAGGGCATTGCATTATGGGTGTGGGCATGCGTGTGCACGCTATCACGCACGCGCATGCCTTTTGGCATCCGAACAAAAAAGGTTCGCTATCTCTGGTATAGGGTTTCCTGCTTGCACAGGGGGTTGGACTAGAGGACATCCAAAGTGTTAAGTCCTTATAGTTACGCCCGTGCAGGCTGCTAGTCAAGCCTGATTGGCTATGACACAAGCAGCCGGCTAGCGGGAAATTGGAGCCCTGCTATTAGTTCAGAGTTTGACAGCTCCAGTATAAAAGGAGCTGTCAAGCCGTTTGTTCCCTGTTCTCTGTTCTGTTACTGTGGTGCTGAAATAAAGCTTTGCTGTTCACCTACGAGTCTGCCTCCATTCCTGTCAGCCCTGACCCACTGATCTAATACAAAGTCCATTCCAATTCTGTTATTCTGTTATTTCTAAGTCTTAACCACAGTAGTTTAAATACCCAATATTGCCTGCAATAACTTATCCAAAATGCATCCGTCAATAGGGTTTAGAATGTCCTAATATGAATTACATCCCTATTCCCTACATATGATATGACAGTTTAATAGTAAATAATATAAACATGGTAGAAATCACAAGAAAAATAAGGTTTTTTTTTTCAGATTAACAGGACATGTTGACCAAAAGAAAATATCAGAAGTCTCACTTCTGGCAACTGCTGGCAAATTAGGAAATAGAAGAAACATAAAGTCCAAGTACATGCTAAAGATGCAACTGATATTAAAGATGGCTTGAGAATAATATGAAATAAAATGAGAAAATTACCTTGTGCTGGATAAAATGTAAATTAATGAGCATTATGATAAAACCTAGAAACTTAAGCTAATTATAGCCAAAATAATATTTTAAAGAAAACTTGCTCTATAGTACATCCAGGATATATAAACCAAATATTTTGCAGAATTTTAAATCTAGCTCCAAATAGTACAAATGAAAGAGAAAAGGACATAAGCCAACTGTCAAAAAGAAATAGGGTCAACAATTGATAATCCTGAAAAAGAGGAACCAGCAAAAGTTGCATGCTTTAAGTTAACAAACCAAGCAGAATAAAGATAACAATACTATATCAATTTAACCAGTAGTGGGTTCTAAAACCCTTTACTACCGGTTTGTGCGCATGCTTGTGCACACACATGACTCTTCTGTGCATGCACAGAAGCATTCCAGGTGGGTGGGCGGAGCCCAGGGGCAGGTTGCTTACTTATCGATACCGGTGCGCTGCGTACGCATCTCCATGATTTGTGCGCTTGTGCGCTCGCTACGCGTGCGCACGCCCTCATGCGATTTTGCTTCTGCGCATGCACAGAAGCAAAATCTCGCTGAAATCTTGTGAGGGGATGTGCGCGCGAGAGAGATATTTCGGCGAAATTTTGCTTCCGTGCATGCGCGGAAGCAAAATCTCGCCAAAATCTCTCTTGCGCATGCATCCCCTCACAAGATTTCAGTGAGATTTTGCTTCCGCGCATGTGCAGAAGCAAAACCGCCCAAAAATTCTTCAAAAAAGATGGCGATGCGCGCGACAGACAGGCGAAGACGGCACTGGAATGGTCATGCGCAAATTGCGCAATCGGCCGCTCCCTACTGGAGCTACGCTCCGGACAGCACCGGTAGGAACCCACCACTGGCGGAGCCTCCCACCGCCGGTGCTACTGGTTCTTAGAACCAGGCCGAACCGGGAGCAACCCACCGCTGAATTTAACCTTTAAGAGACTGTTTTATGTCTTGTCTCATGAGAAGAGACCTCAGTTGGGCCAAGCAAACATAGTCATGTTCATCAGAAAAGGGATTTGTTTTTTTAAGTTGTTTAATGAGTATTCTTATTTAGGACAGTTGTTTTCTGAATCTATGTGATCAGTGCAATTGCAAAGTTTAGATTGAAAGGATGCATCTGAAGGCATTTCATTTGTGTACTTGGAGGAAAGTTCTGTTGATGCTAGCTTCAGCAGTTACATCGATGTCACTAGTTTCAGTGAAGCAATTTGTCTCCTATTGAAAACAGTGCATATAAAACACAGATGTCTTGTATTACAAATTGTTGCTTTTGTTTGAGACTTGGGCAGTTTAACCCAGCTGGACAGCTGCAGAGACAAACAAATGGAGAAAGTATCTGTGGGAAGTAGCATTAAGTTAACAAGAAGCATCTGCAACATTTTAATATGTTCTCTTTCCGGGAAGTAGCTGCTGATTTTCAACTAGACTTCATTTGACATTAGAATATAACAACTCAAATCAAGGATGGACAAAGATGACCTATAGAACACATGTTTCTTTGGGATGTGTCTTTGCGGGTGAGTGGTGGCTTTGGCTTCTGCACAGAGTTTTGGAAATAACTGGTTGCTTTTGCCGTTAATTTTTCATTCTCTTCACAGTAGATTTTACCGAGAAATTAAGGGAATGCCATAAATGAGTGCATAATTGCTGTTAAGATCACATTCTAACAGCTTGGATATCAGCTGGGGAACAGAAGCCTTTCATTGAGCTGATCGTCTGTTCAGAAGAAGATACTGATAGCGTTGATTAGTTCTTAAGCAGGCATGAGTCTGGACTGGAGAACAGAAGCTTAGCATTTGTAAGCCAGGCAGACATTACCCCAGAAAAACAATCAGAGTTGACATACTGGAAAGGACAAAGACATGGGCCAGTAGCAGATGGGTTGGCTGGAGGAACCCAATTGCTAGATTTAAGTTTTTTTTTCCTATTTCAGGCAGTAAAACTAGTGAAGTCCTTATCAGGCACCAATAACCTAATAATGAAGTGGACATGATATTGCCCTGGGCTCTTCAACCCAGTTTGGCTGAAAAAAAAAAATTGCATTCCTTAAATCTGTTGATTCCAAGAGATTCCCAATCATACAAAGAACTGTTCTCAGTGGACACATAGAGTGTTCTCAGGGATGAGGTTGATACATGCACCCTTTTTACCTCCATACTTTTTGAATGTTTTTTAAAAAAACATGCATAATTTTTCTGTGAAATCTGTGCCCAAGTAGAGATTTTTGTGATATTCAAAAACAGCTTGGTCTAATTTAGATATTTCTAGATGTGTTAGAATACTACTGTCATTATTCCTGGTCAAAAGATATCTACCACATATCGTTTGGGATTTACTTACCTTCCTGCCAGTTCGCTTCCTCACACGCCACATGGGTGCATGCGCCGCGCATGCGCCGTGCATGCGCCGCATGGTTGCCGCAAGGGCGCCACATGGGCACCATGCATGTGCTGCGTGGGTGCCGCGCGGGCACTGTGCGGGTGCCGCGCGGGTTATGTGGGTGCCTTGCGGGTGCTGGGCGGGTGCACATGCATGCACAGTGCTAAAAATCCAGCTTCGGCGCCGAGAGAGCAGGGGGAACCGGTCCAAACCAGCAGGAACCCACCTGGTCATATGCCATGCTCTTTAGGAATGATGGGAAATCGAGTTTAGTTTAACAGGAGGACTGCTCAGCAGATTCAGAACCTTGCAAAGAGATAGAAAAACCAAATTCTTGGCTTATATTTACCAGGGGAAAAAAGATATCTACCACATATCGTTTGGGATTTACAATACGTCTAAAGTTCTGTCTCCTATCTGGTATAACATGTAGTAACGGATATAGCTAAGATTATATCTTAGTGAAAATGCTTGATATTTCCCTGTCAACTTTAACAAATATATAAACATTGTAAAGGAATGCCCAATGTAATAACAGAATGTAATTTTCTATTTTAAAGGTTTCCATTTTCAAAGAAAAAGAAAAAATATATAATCAGT
This sequence comes from Diadophis punctatus similis, assembly GCA_023053685.1. Classification (NCBI taxonomy): domain Eukaryota; kingdom Metazoa; phylum Chordata; class Lepidosauria; order Squamata; family Dipsadidae; genus Diadophis; species Diadophis punctatus. The sequence continues at coordinate 257,194,783 of JALIGW010000001.1, read as the reverse complement.
GAATGCTTGCTATTCTGGGCAGTCAGTTTTGAAAAACTCTTTTAAAACTAAGTATGCTGAAAATTGGAGATAATATAATCACTGAAATGTATATGGTTAAAACATATATCAGAATTTTAATATGCCAAAATCAGGGATTTAATTTCCACTTGTAAATTTTACTATGTTTAATATGGCTATTTTAATTTTTCAGCTACTGTAGTAATAACTTCAAAACGATCCCATTTTACAAGCGTTTAAATGAATTGCAAATCCCTTTTTAAAAGAGAAAATTAGATTTTTGTAAAATAAAATAGGTCAAATGTCATTTTTTTAAACATTCCCAGCAAAATGTTCCCAGCAAAATAGATAGGCACATCACTACTTTCTTAGTAATGCATTTTGACAGAATACTGCTAGCTCTTTGGGAGTTAAAAAAATTATCAAGTAAATATTAAGAATTTTAAGTCTGACTGATTTCAATATGAGTGATACTGATTAACATATACTGTTATTTATGCCCCCACTGAGTGCACGTTTTAAGCTCTCTGGGTAAAAATATCAGGCCATAACAGTTGCAATCTAGTAGTATCTCTTCATTAACTGAATAGTAGTAGGATGTATAAATATAAGAGAACATTTAGAAATTGGATCTATTCCATAAGATATAAAAATAATGAGTGGAGTGGAGTGGAGTAGGGTGGGGTGGGATGGGATGGGATGGGATGGGATGGGATGGGATGGGATGGGATGGGATGGAATGGAATGGAATGGAATGGAATGGAATAGAATAGAATAGAATAGAATAGAATAGAATAGAATAGAATAGAATAGAATAGAATAGAATAGAATAGAATAGAATAGTGGTCAAGTTGGACACACAAGGATTTTGCCTCTGGTGCATAAGTTCTCATTGTATATACAAACAACAAAGTAATATAATCATAAGATACCAATAGAAGAAGGTAGTAGAAAAGATGAGGATATTTATTGCTTGGGTAAATATCCTTAGACATAAGACAGTACTGTGGTAATTAGGTGTTCAGCAGAATGATGGCATGAGGGGGAAAAATATTGTTGTGTCTACTTGTTTTGGCATGCAATGCCTGTATAGAATCATCCTGAGGGGAGGAGTTGAAACAGTTTATAGAATTTTTTTTAAATGGCCAAGTGTGATCGGACACAATGAATTTATCTTGGTGCATATGCTCTCAGTGTACACAAAAGAAAAGATATGTTCGTCAAGAATCATAAGATACAACACTTAATGATAGTCTGGGTGCAAATAAGCAATCAAATCATATTAGGAACCAGTCAATATAAATTGTAAGGATACAAGCAACAAAGTTACAGTCATACAGTCATTAGTGAGAAGAGAATGGGTGATGGGAACGATGAGAAGATTAATAGTAGTGCAGACTTAGTAGATAGTTTTGACAGTGTTGAGGGAATTATTTGTTTAGCAGAGTGATGGCATTCGGGAACAAACTGTTCTTGTGTCTAGTTGTTCTGGTGTGCAGTGTTCTATAGCGTCGTTTTGAGGGTAGGAGTTGAAACAGTTTGTGTCCAGGATGTGGGGGGTCTGTAAATATTTTCACAGCCCTCTTTTTGACTTGTGCAGTATACAGGTCCTCAATGGAAGGCAGGTTGGTAGCAATTGTTTTTTCTGCAGTCCTAACTATCCTAAAGTGACCAGATTTTTTTTTCTTCAAGCGGGACACCATTGACGGGGGTGGGTTTCTCCATTTGAGTTTTGCCCTCTGCGCATGTGCAGAACGCTGCGCATGCGCAGAGGGCAAAACAGCAAATGTCGGCGTCCAGGTGAGGTGGGGGGGAGGCGGGAGGGCGCTTAGATGCCTGCAGCTCGCGACAGGTAAGCTGCCGGCTGCCTCCTTTCCCCGTCTCCCGCCTCCCGTTCGTTGCTTGCCAGCCCGGCCGAAGGGAAGGCGGGAGGCGAGGAAAGGCCTCCCGAAAGGAGCGGAGGCTTCGGGAGCCCGCCTCCCTTTCGGCCCGAAAGGGAGGCGGGCTCCCGAAGCCTCCCCTCCTTTCGGGAGGCCTTTCCTCGCCTCCTGCCTTCCCTTTGGCCGGGCTGGCTTCCCTCCCCTCCTTTCAGGAGGCCTTTCCTCGCCTCCCGCCTTCCCTTCGGCCGGGCTGGCAAGCAACGAACGGGAGGCGGGAGACGGGGAAAGGAGGCAGCCGGAGCTTACCTGCTCCAAGCATCCAAGCGCCGCGGTCTCCCGGTCGCCCGCCCGGCCCCAGGGCAACGGCGGCAGCGAGGCGACGGGGGGAAGAAAGGGGAGGGGGATGAGGAAGGGCTGTTTGCGCCGCTCGTAAGCTCAAAGCGGCGACGGCTCCTCATCCCTCACCCCTCCCAACCGCAGTGGCGCCTCCGAGGGCAGGGCTAGGGATGGGTCGGGGGAAGGAGAGGAGGAGCAGCCTCCCTTCCCCCTCCCCCCAGCTTCCAGCACCCGCCCGCCGCCAACGCCGGCCCGAGCTGAGAGGCCTGCTGCCTTTCAGGCCGATTTTTTGAAAGAATGCCCTAGTCAGGCATTGTTTTAAAAAATCGGGACTTTTTAAGAGGGCGGGCGGGACGCGGGACAAATGGTGGAAAAGCGGGTGTGTCCCGCCAAAATCGGGACGTCTGGTCACCTTAAACTATCCATTGGAGTCTGTACCTGCCCTGTTTGGTTGCTGTACCAAACCATACAGTTATAGAAGTACAAATGACAGAATCAATAATTCCTCTGTAGAACTGTATCAACAATGACTCCTAGGGCAGTCTGAACTTTCTAACTTTTTTATTTTTAATAATTTCTTTTATGTTTAGAATAAAAGTATTCTCAACATTACTATTATATGTCACCAAATAACCATATGTGTGATGGGTAAAGTAAAAATAAAGTTAATTTATAAATGTGACAGCTATTTTAAAAAAGAAAGGCAACATATAAATACCAGCATGATGATTTTGCTTTTAAAAATGTAGAATAGTATATACAGTAAATAGATATCTGTCTTAAAATTAACAAGAAAGTTAAAATGCTATTGATCTGAAAGATAACAATTTTATGTTGCTTAGGCTTAGATTTAGTGCAGCTAATACGTTTTGTCCAGACTATTCTATAATATTAAAGCAATGCCTTGTCTCTCCTTATCAACACAATTAAACCAACCCAGTTAATTTCAATATAAAACTAATCTAAGTTAGCTTGACTTAAATTTAAACTTGCATAAAAATAAAACTTGTACTATGCCAAAAATGGCAGTTGAATTAAAATTATTAAACTAGAATTTATGTATGTATAAGAGGAGGAGTATTCTAATTGTTTGAATCTTCACAACAGACAAAAACAGCTACATTTGAAAACTCATAAAACAAAACACAGAGTTAACCGAAAAGTGTATGCCCCAGAAAATATATTTTTGTATAATTCCACACTTCTCAATGAACTGATTGGGAGGTACAATGCTTGCTCAAAACATCTTTTGTGGTTGCTGCAGAAAGCTCATGTTCTAAAAACTGGGAAAAGTTTATAGAAGTACTTAAAGCAAATACACTGCCTGAACCAGGGGAATACAGACCCAATCTTCTTAAATTAATTATGCAACAAATCACTCCAATTTTTCATGGAAACACCAAAGCTTCTAGCCAGCTTGATCATGAAATTATCTAGACCTGAAACTCAGCTTATTGCTCCTCTCTTACCTCTCCCAATGAATGTTTGGAACAAGATCACTGTTTAATTATGAGACCTAAGTTAATAGCAATTGAGTCAGAGGTATTTATTCCCCTTATTTAGTTAAGCCACAATGTCCTTGAGGGAAATAGGTAGTCTAGAAATGCAAAATATTATAAATCTATAAAATACAAACAATGTAATGGATGGTCAATGTCATAGATAGGTCCCTCTCCTCTGAGGAAAGATTTAGTAACTCTTCTCTTAAAAGTTGATGACAGGCTTTGCTTGCAAATTCTCTATGAATGACCAATGATTTAATTCATCACATTTAGGACCAGACCTTTTAGCTCAGAAGTTTGGAAAAACTGTTTTCTTTGAGTCTCATGAATCAGAATGCTATACATCTTTAGCAACCAATTTGATGCATCTTGCCTTGTCTTTACTAAGAAGAAAAATATTCCTCCTGTATTGTCCACTAAGCATGAGTTGGACAGGAATGAATGAAATCAAGAATTTATTGGAATATAGATAGTAAACTGAAGATATAAATGCAGAGATCTAGATCTTTAAAAAAATTAATTTCAGAAGACATAGTCCAGTGATCTTTTTTTTATATTGAGGGGCTTAGTGCCCTAACTTTAGTGCCCCACTCTTATAAATAATTTCATTTTTGGTCAGAAAGTTAAAAATATTTTGTCTGTGCTGTGGCAACTCTTCTTCAATTCCCATTGTAAATATAAAGTAAATATAAATGTAAAGAGCCGAGATGGCGCAGTGGTTAAATGCAGCACTGCAGACTACTGCTAGTTCAGCAGTTCAGCTGTTCAAATCTCACCGGCTCAAGGTTGACTCAGCCTTCCATCCTTCTGAGGTCGGTAAAATGAGGACCCAGATTGTTGGGGGCAATATGCTGAACTCTGTAAACCGCTCAGAGAGGGCTGTAAAGCACTATGAAGTGGTATATAAGTCTAAGTGCTAAGTGCTATACTTACACTAAACTTGCATTTGCCTTTTCTTCCCCTATGGAGATATTGGCAGGCAACTGAAAACTCTCTATTTTTAATAGTGATTTTATTAAAAATGATAATTGCAACAATACAAACTAATTCAAAGTAAAGAAATAAAAATAGAAAATGCAGAAAATAAAAAATAGAAATAGAAATAGAAAAAATAAAAAATAAAAAATAAGAATGTAATAAAAAGGAGGAAAACAAAATATATAGACATAAAGAAATGATTAATAAAATAAAAGAAATAAGCAAATACTTAAAAGTTCATTAAGGGTTTCCAAAACAACATATCTATTTTCACCTTGATCAAGTAAACCAACTTAATATTTCTTCTTTTTTACTTCTAAAAATCTTGATCTTTAGTTATTTCAAATAATGTCCTAGAACCCTGATGGCGAATCTATGGCACGTGTGCCACAGCTGGCATGCAGAGCCCTCTCTGCAGGCATGCAAGCCATCACCCAGCTGAGCACCGCGCATACATGCATGCGCCTCCCACTGGCCAGCTGATTTTTGGGATGCACAGGGGGCACCACGTGCATGCTGGAGATGTGTATGCATGTAGGGGGTTGTGTGTGCATGCAAGGGGGCAGGGGGAGCATGTGGGGGTGCGCCCCTCGTGGCCCATTTTTGGTCCCAGGAGGCTGCAGGGAGGCCTACTAGGTCCAAAATGGGGCATGGGGGGTATGGGGTGCCCCCCATGGTCCATTTTTTGTCCCAGGAGGCTGAAGGGAGACCTACTAGGCCCAAAATGGGGTATTGGGGTCATGAGTGCATGCGTGGGGGCAGGGGGAGCATGGGGGTTGTGCGCGCATGCACAGAGGGCTCCCGCATTGCATTATGGGTGCCTGCATGCATGCATGCTGTTGTGCACACAAGCTTTCGGCACACAACGACAAAAAGATTATCCATCATTGTCCTAGAAATTGATTGCTTTTTTTCCCCATTGTCTCTTCTCATAAAATTATTTCAAGTTATAATAAGCTTCCTTGTAAATCCAATATAGGAAAATTATCCAAGTAGGTTTGCTGTTTGTATATATCTTTTAATTATTAAGACATCAGATTATTTTTTGTTTATCCAATGTAACATCTTTCTCCACCTGAAAAATGTAGCCTGTCATTTTAAAATCGATTTTCTAATCTCAATCTTCAATCTCGTCAAGTAAAAGTGGTTCCTCTTCCATAAAATCTTTTAAACACAGTCCAGCTATAGAGACATTCTTCAAATTAATTTCAGAGTTCATTGTTCAAAAATATCTTTCTATATTTCCAATATTAAAATATTTGCTTCATTCTGTATTTGTGAGAATTATTGTTTTTCCCCTTTCACTGTAAATTTTAGTTCCTTCTAGTTTCCTCTAGTCTCCAATTTTTAAAATCTTACTGTTTTTAAGAAGAATTAACAACAAAAGCATATTCCCATGAGAATTCTTTTAATTAGAATTCTAAAGAATTACAAAAATCTATTTCAAATTTACCTGTACATTTCATCAATTTGTACATTTTTAAAATCAAAGCTTTAACCATCCTTTTGCTGTTTATCCACACCTACTCAAAATTAAGTTCTTAAACTTGTATTTAAAACTTATTTTACTAAGGATTGGAGGACTCTCATCCAGCGCTATAAAATGGGTCTATCCAAAGTTTCCTATCAGCTGAAAAACATGGGAAATTTCTGAAAGTTATTAGAAAAAAAATTATGTAAACCTAGGTGCCAGTGAACACAGGTATTGATCATGGTTTGAGCAAGATGGCTATTCTCTCATCTCCCAGAGCTCTAAACCAATCAGAGACCACCATCTTGTGGTCTCCACATAAGGAATAACTGTCTGGACCACTTGTGGATGATCTCAAATCCTCTCCTTGTCCAGACTGGAATTATGAAAAGCTGATCTACTCACCGGGTCTTCATTCTGCCATGGTGGTCAGCTCCCCTTTTCAACATAGCCATCTTCAGCTCACAATTTCTTCCCCAGAAATCAGAAATGGCTATAAAATTTCCTTGTTTCTAATCCTCTGCTTATTTACTTATGGGTTATGATTCTAACACCAAAGATGCTCTAACAATAATGTACTGTGTGGCTCAGAGGTGGGTTCATGCCGAAGCTGCCCGGTGCGCAGCTCCAGTAGGAAGCGGCCGTTTGCCCAATTTGCGCGCAACCGCTCCGGAGCCCTCTCTGCCGGTCCACCGTGCGCGTCGCCATTTTTTTCTGTAAATTTTTGGCCAATTTTCCTTCTGCGCATGCACGGAAGCAAAATTGCACTGAAATCTTGCGAGGGGATGAACGCGCACGAGAGATTTTGGCGAGATTTTGCTTCGGCGCATGCACGGAAGCAAAATTGTGCCAAAATCTCTCTCGCGCGCGTGTCCCCTTGGGAGATTTCAGCGCAATTTTGCTTCCATGCATGTGCAAAGGCAAAATCGTGCAAGGGAGCACACACACATCGCGAGCGCGCGAGCACCCAAAGCATGGAGATGCGCGCGCAGCGCACCGGCACCGATAATGGAACAACCCACTGCTGGTGTGGCTCAAAATTCTAGAGTTTGGAGAGCACAAAATATATACATTTTCCAAAGGGTACCATGTTAAAGTTTTCTGTTTCCATTTATGCAGTGCTGGAGGAAAATTTAGCAATCAGTTGGGAGATAGATAGGAAGATAGAGTGTAAGTTACATAGCAAAGTAATTGTGTGGTAGATTATCTTCTCATTTCTGATTTCTTTTGAAATTGTTTCAGCAATGTTGTAATTGAAGAGAGAACTGATAGTAATCATATGCCCATAATACTATCTCTGGACACTCCAGTTAAAACTCATTTAAAGAGGAAAGTTTCACATAAAAACTGGTTCTTTTCCTTCTTTTTCTTAGCTCAGGGAAAATTTTAGTCCTTGAAATAAAGCTATTATTATCCTCATCTATATGAGAGGCAATAGAGCAGATCCCAATAAGTGCCACCCAATAAACTTGCTCTCCAATATTGGAAAAACTATACATTAAGTTTTTATGTAACAAACTGAAATAGTGGATTATAATTAACAAAGATGACCAGAGATGAACAGCTAGGTTATAATAGATGATTTCTACCTTAGATCATTGACTGACACTTTTCCATTTTGCAGAGAAATATCAGTATCCTAAAAAAGATAAATTATTCACTGCATTTATTGATTTAAAAACAACTTTCGATTCCGTCTCACATGAAGCTGTTTGGAACATTTGTCAATTGAACCTTGCCTGTTGTTTTAGCTAAAGGCACTATATTTTAATATCCTTGCTCCAATGCTGCCAGGACAAAGAGCCATCTATCTTTTCAAAAGGGGGATCAAACAAGAATTTTTTTTTGCACCCCTATTGTTCAATCTCTATCTGGCAGATTTATTCCTGGCTCCTAGTAAATTGATGCACATCTACCAAAGCTGTCAACATGGAAAATCTGCCTTCAGGTATTTTCTACATTATCCTATACGCTAGTAATGCAGATCTCTTTTCTTAAACTGGGCTGTTTGGAAAGCATCTCATAAATAGGTTAAATGAGCAGCTTGAGTTGCAAACATAACTTTCTATAAATTATGAAAAATCCAAGGTTTAGATCTTTTCACATGTAAAGTGTATTTATATGGATAGCAAAATGAATTGTTTGAAGGAAAAGTGTTCTGCTAAAGCTGGGAATTGCTCAATGTTTTTCCTTTAATCTTGTAAATGTTGTCAATTCTAGACAATTCTGCATTGATATTTAACTACTTTTTTTGGTTTGGTTTGTGCAAACTTACAAAGAACTGATAAAGAAATAAAGGAACACTAGTATAGATCTATTTCAAGCTATTTAGCTCTCATCAGCTAGCCATACCCTTATAGGATTCAAACCAGGCAGCTTGTTTTGTTAGGCAGTGTTTTTACCCTCTAACCCACCGGTTCTCCTCCCTTATCAGCTGAGCCGGGGAAAGATTAAATGTTTTTCTGCTGAGTCACCTGGTATACCCAATTATGGGAGGGACATAAGGAAGCATACTGTTTCCTTACGCTGTTCCTTTTTTTTTTTTTTGCCTTTTTGCCTGGAGTGGGGCTGAAAGGCAAAAAAAGGAACAACATAAGGAAGCAATATGCTCCCTCCCATAATTGGGTATACCAGGTGACTTGGCATATATATATATATATATATATATATATATATATATATATATATATATATATATATATATATATATATATATATATATATATATATATATATATATATATATATATATATATATATATATATATATATACCGTATTTTTCGGAGTATAAGACACACCAGAGTATAAGACGCACCTTAGTTTTGGGGGAGGAAAATAGGGGAAAACAATCTGCCTACCAGGTATACATCTGGCTAGCCTCCTTAGTCTGGTCAGCTTCAGCACATTATTTTATCCCCTGGTTAGGACTTAAAAAAACCTTCTTCTGAGAGAATAACAATGAAAGAACCTGCAAGCCAGTAAGAGCTGGGAAGATCGTTAGCACCTGGTTAGGGCTAGAAAAAAACTTATTCGGAGCAAGTAGAGCAATGAAAAAAAATTCTGCAAAGACTTAGGGCTGGAAAAACATTCTTTGGAGAGAGTAACAATGAAAACACCTGCAAGGTAAGAGCTGGGAAGATCTGTTAGCACCTAATTAGGGCTGGAAAAAAAAGCTACATTCGAAGTATAAGACGCACCCAAATTTTCAGCCACTTTTAGGGAGGAAAAAGGTGTGTCTTATACTCCGAAAAATATGGTGTGTGTGTGTGTGTGTGTGTATGTGTGTGTGTGTGTGTTTTCTGAGGTTTTCACGGGTGTTTGTATGTAGGTCTTTGGGTATTCGGGTTTTCTCCCGTGTGAAATTGGAAGTGTCTTGGCGACGTTTCGATGAAGTCTCATTCATCATCTTCAGGCTGGTGTCTTCTGCTTCCTGCTTCTAGGAGCAAGAAGCAGAAGAATCATGATACTGAATCATTTGATTCTATTTCAAATTATTTGAGGGGCCACTTTTCTATTTATGTCTACCCGTTCCATCAGGAGATTATGAGTCCCATTCATTAGGTCCCATCCATTACCTAGTGAGGCCAGGATGGGGGATTTTTCTGTCTTGTTGCCCACTTTTAGAACACCAGAGATTAGATTGGCCCCATCCCTGTTGGCTTTTTGAAGGCCTTAAAAATGTGGTTCAATTATTGAACTTGTAATCCTGATGCATGGCAGATCCCATGCACGGAATGTGTAGCTTTTGCTGTTGATGGGTGTTTTTTTTTAACCTCACATGGTGATTTTATTTATGAGGGTTTCCCTCCCTTACATTGTGTTATGTTTCTAAATAGTTTTTAATTGTTGCTAGCTGCCTAGAGTCTTGAGGTTGAGATGGATGGTCATATAAATTGAAATAATAAATCAGTTTAGAGCATGTTTCAATTATCTAAATGAGACTTACAACCAGCTTTAGAAATGATATAGATAGGAGAAAGTCTTCCTCCATAAATTATTTGGGGATGGGATTCTGATTGAGTTGCATTTTAGGAGAAGTGGTAATAGCATGTTTACTAAATCTTGGTATGGTTGAATGGGGAGGAAGAGGAGAGCTTTAAACTGAATCTCTCTGGACACTGGAAATGTTAAAGCCAGAAAGAGATCTGTCAGCAATAAAAGGAAGTGGAAGTACTTCTGCTACTATTAAAATATCTAATGAATAATCAGAAAAAATATTCATAAACTCCATAGCCGTCAATGTCTCCATCCTAGTGATCAGAGTATAAGAAATAAACTCTTGAACTTTGAACTATGGTGCTGGAGAAGATACCTGCGAGTCCCTTGGACTGCAAGGCGATCAAACCGGTCAGTCCTAGAGGAGATCAACCCTGACTGCTCTTTAGAAGGCCAGATCCTGAAGATGAAACTCAAATACTTTGGCCACCTAATGAAAGGAAGGACTCACTGGAGAAGAGCCTAATGCTGGGAAAGATTGAGGGCAAAAGAAGAAGGGGACGGCAGAGAATGAGGTGGCTGGATGGAGTCACTGAAGCAGTAGGCGTGAACTTAGATGGACTCCAGAGGATGGTAGAGAACAGGAAGGCCTGGAGGAACGTTGTCCATGGTGTCGTGATGGGTCAGACATGACTTTGTAACCAACAACAACAACAACATCAAGACAAATAAGAGACATAATAACATAATAAGCCTAACAGAGATCTATTGGGATGAGTTTCTTGGTACTGATATAGCAGTTGAAGGATACAGTTTGTTCAAAAGCGATAGAAAGTTGTACAATATGTAAAAATATTCATATTGTTCAGAAATCAGTGTGAAGGGCCTTTGACACCATTGCAAAGATAAATTGGGTTAAAATTAGCAAAGGAAAAATAAAAACAATATTGTTACAGTACTTGTCTATAGTCACCTGTGTAATGAAGGAGAAAAGGTGGATTCTGCTTTCTAGTAGCAAGCATCAGATATTTCAAGAAGGCGTGAAATAGTAGTGATGGCAGAATGTAATTAACCCAACATCTATTGGAGGGGAAAAAACCTCTGCCAGGCAAGGACCTTGGCATTCTCAAGTCATCTTGCTGACAATTTTCTCCTTCAAGGAGTAGGAGAAGGCACAGCTATTCTTAATATGAGACTGAGTTAATAAAGTGGAAGGGTAAGAACATTGGGGAAAGTGTCCATGTAGTGATGAAGTTCAAGAAAAGTAGATTGCAATCAAACGCATGTCTTGGATTTGAAGGAAACAGAGCAATTATTAGGATTCTTTTGCAGGAGAAAGTAAAGATCAAGCTGAATGGATGGATAAAATAGGATATGAAAAAACAAATCAAACAACAAAGAAAAAAGTAGAAGACCCAGAAAAGCATCTATTGCATCATAGTGACAATATGAAACAGCAACATATACATATGACGTGGAAAACAAAATATCACCAAAGAAGGGAACACAGAAAGACTGAAATCCAGGATGAGCTGAGGCTGGCAAAGATACAAACGACAACAACTATGTTGCTATGGCCAAAATCAAGAAAGAGAAACGATTCACTATACCAGCTGCTCAATGAAGATGGCAAAACAACAGATAGCAAAGAAACAGGACCATCTAACTGCCTCACTTTTCTCTGAGAAGAGGATATGTATTCCCTTTGGCAATGAAGAAGAGCAGAGAGAAGAATTGAGATTTGATGCCAATAGAGACACAGACATTTGTCAAAGCCCAATGAATTTCATTCTAGGGCCATGATGGCACGCGTATGCCAGAGATGGCATGCAGAGCCCTCTCTGTGGGCACGCGCGCCATCGCCAGCTACTCTTCTGGTTTCCAGTGCTCCAGCGCACACACGCACATACGTGCATGCGCACATTCCAGTTTGGGCATTCGGTGCCGAAAAGGTTCGCCATCACTATTCTAGGATATTAAAGGAACTTGATTATGATCTATCTTGAAAGTTTCTGGAGAATGAGTGAAACATCAAGTGCCTATCTTCAACACAAAAGAAAAGAAGCTGAGAATATAGACTTAGCAGACAAACATCAATATATAGGAAGATTTTATAGTAAATCATAAAGCCACAAAGTAGTACCATGGAAACATGTTTTGACAACATGGATTTATCAAGAACTGGTCTTGCTGTATCAACTTTATCTTCTCTTTTTCTGTTGGATAACTTCTGTTAATAACCCCTATCCCGGTGATGGCAAACCTTTTCAGCACCGAGTGCCCAAACTGGAACGTGTGCGTGCACGTATGTGCATGCATGCACTGGAGCAACAGAAACCCAAAGACCAGCTAGCCGGTGTGCATGCATGTGCTGGAAACCAGAAGAGCAGCTGGCGATTGTGTGCATGCCCACAGAGAGGACTCTGTGTGCCATCTCTGGCACGCATGCCATAGGTTCGCCATCATGGCCCTATCCTATTGCGTTGTGGAGACTGCAAAGAATAATATGTCTTGTCTATAGGAAAGGTTTTCTACAGTATCTTGGCATTCTGATTAGCAGTAGACAAGTGGAGAGAATACATATTTAATACAGATACCACAGAATTGTTTGGGAACACTAACACCTTAGGAGATAGAAAGAAAGGACAAAGCAGCCTTGGTAGGTAAAAGACAGGCTGAAAAATCCCATAATGAAATGTAACGGATACAAATACAATGTTCTTCATTCTGTAACCTAAAAACAATAGGCACTGAACTGGGAAATTGGACATGACAATAATACTTGTGAAAAATATTTGGAATAGTACTTCACTTATGGAATATGATTTCGTTAGTGTGAAGTGACTCCAGATGCAATGTTAGAGTGTGTCAAAAGAAGTATAGATTCAGAATTCTCACTTTATTCAATGCTGTGTCTCAAGTATGTCATCGATTTCTGACCACTCTACTTTAAGAAGTATTCAGACAAAGTTGAAAAGGTATAGAGGATGAAAGCCTAAGAAACCAAGTAATATGAAAAGAGCTTGAAGGAAATGGGAATATTTATTCTGAAAAGATGGCCGGGAGAGGTAAGAATATGATAGCATTCTTCAAATACTAGAAGGGATGTAACATAGAAGAAAGCCAGTTCTTTTACTCTAATGTACAGGTCGTGGAATAATGGATTTAGTTAAAGGTGGACTTTATGACTGAATATTAACATTTTTTTTCCAACAGCAAGATCGGGTTGAGAATAGAACTGATCGCCCAGAGAGATAGTATTCTCCCCATAACTGGAAGCATCAAAATAGAGATTGGATAGCCAATCACATAACATTCTTTAATGTATGTTCCAGCACAGGGCTGGTAGTGGCCCCTTCCAACTCTCTGATGCTATGACTGCATGGACTATTATTAGACTCTCTCCTTATTCTGCTCATGATGTGAAGTTGAAACAAGCCTCTCTTAGAAGATGCAGGAACCAGAGAATTATCTCATTAAAAAGATATATAGGTAGTCCTCGATTTGTGATGGTTCATTTTATTTATTTATTTGTTTGTTTATTTATTTATTTATTTATTTATTTATTTATTTATTTATTTATTTATTTATTTATTTATTTATTTATTTATTTATTTATTTATTTATTTATTTATTTATTTATTTATTTATTTATTTATTTATTTATTTATTTATTTATTTATTTATTTATTTATTTATTTATTTATTTATTTATTTATTTATATGCTCTTCTATGCCGCCCTACTCCCTGAGGATTCAGGGCGGCGTACAACATTTTAAAGAACAACTAAACATTAAAATTATCAAAAAACAATTAAAAAGTATCAAAAACAACATACAATAACATGTATACATGGGGGAAAGTAGTCTCAAGGTCACCCCGCCTGCAGGAAGAGCCATGTCTTAATGGCTTTTCGGAAGGCCAGCAAGGTGGGGATAACTCTGATCCCTGGGGGTAGTTGGTTCCAGAGAGCAGGAGCCCCTACAGAGAAGGCCCTCCCCCTAGGCCCCGCCAGCCGGCATTGTTTGGCTGATGGGATCCGGAGGAGACCCGCTCTGTGGGACCTAACCGGTCGAAGGGAAGTGTGAGGTAGGATGCGGTCCCGGAGGTAATGACCGTTTGAAGCTACGACGGCACTGGAAAAAGCGACTTATGACCATTTTTCACATTTATGACCATTGCAGCATCCCTGTGGTCATATGATTTACATTCAGATTCTTGACAATTGATTCATATTTATGATGGTTGCAGTGTCCCGGGGTCATGTGACCATCTTTTGCGATCTGTGGACAAGCAAAGTCAATCGGGGAGCCAAATTCACTTAACAATCATCTTATTAATTTAACTACTGCACTGATTCACTTAACAAATGTGGCAAGAAAAGTCATGGGACAAAAACTCACTTAACACATTTCTCACTTAGCAACATAAATTCTGGGCTCAATTGTGGTCGTAAGTCAGGGACCACCCGTATGTTAAAAAGTTAACTAGATATATAAAATAGTAGGAGATTGGTCACACTTTGGAACTTTTAAGGGGCCATCAGAGCTTTGGATCAGGTCAAATGAAATAGGAGGGATGTCTAGCAAGGGGGAGATGAATTTTGAGAGGTTTTTTTTACAGATAAAGATCCAAACAAACTCAAGGAATGCATAATATTGCTACAGGAAGTAACTACAATAACTGAGACTACAATAGCAAAAGCACTTGAGATCATATTAACTTTATTAAGGTTTTATGTGAAAAAGATATGCATAAGATAAAAAAAATCTATGTATGCTCTGATAACGATAAGACTCATTGCATTCATGTTAGAGATATAAAATGAGCCCCAAGCCAAGCCCATTGAAATAACCATCACCCCATAAGAGTACTCACACCTTACTAGATGGGAGCAAAGAAAGGTTTTGGTATTCTGCTAGCTTCTAGTGCAGTGGCCTTCAACCTTTTGGGTACCAGGGATTGGTTCTATGGGGAAAGCTTTTTTCCATGGAGCGGAGGGGGCATGCCTTTGCATTCTGCTTGTATCCTGGGGATGGGGCTTGTGTGCATGACCCAGTTTCTGGCATGCCACAGCCCGGTGCTGGTCCATGGACTGGGGGTTGAGGACTCCTGCTCTAGTGGTCAAGTGGATATTTGTACCCCAGATGCTATTCCCTCTCCCTTGGGTTTTTTTTTTCTATAAGCAGGAAGGGATAGGAGAGGAAGAAGATGAAAAGAGTCACCGGAGCTTCTGAAGGCTTCATTTCCAGTACATGAGACTGAAGTTTTTGTTTTTTAAAAAAATAAATTTTTATTGCAATTTTCCAATTTAAAAGCAATACAACATACAAGACAAACATAAACATCACATATACATAAAATATAGTTCCACTAATACAGCTTTACGCCATCGTAATTTCCTTCTCATTTCTATATTTTCCTAATTATGGCTATTGTTATATACCTAAATATTTTTTATCTTTCTCTATTCAATATATACACTATTACCTATTACCCCACAATTTTATACTCTTATTTACATTTATATACATTATATACATCATTTTACAACCATTAAAATTTAAGGTTACATCTATTACATTTTTTCTCTCTTATCTCATTTCTTAACACATTTCATTCTTATCTTAATTTACACATTACTTTTACTTTTCTTTTCGAGCCAATCATACCATCTATCCCAAATTTTATAGTACCCTGTTTCCCCTATCTCTTAGTTCCATAGTTAATTTACTCATTTCAGCACATTCTAGCACCTTTTTTACAATCATAGCATTTGAGGGGTTCTTATCTTTTTTCCAATTCTGTGCAAATATAATTCTTGCTGCCGTTATTATCTGTTGCGTAATCTAATAAATTTCCTTTTTCACATTTTCTTTCATTATTCCCAAAATAAATAGTTGGGTTTTAATTCAAATTTTTGTTCTGTTATTTCCTCGAGCCAATTTTTAATTTTCTTCCAATATTTTTTTTGCATCGGGTCATGTCCACCACATGTGGTAGAATGTCCCTTGTGTCTGATTGCATTTCCAACAGTTTGGTTTAATAGATGGGTACATTTTGGCCAATCTCGCCGGTGGTAGATGCCATCTGTAAAACATTTTAAATATATTTTCTTTGTATGCGGCTGACATTGACATTTTATAAACCCCCCCCCTACATTTGCTCCCAATGTTCCAAATCAATATCGTACCCAAAGTTTTTTGCCCAGGCAATCATTGTTTCCTTAACAACTTCATCCTCCATTTTACATTTTAATAAGCAGTTATAGACCTTAGTAATCAATTTTTCTTCCATGCCTCTTAATATTTTGTCAATTTCTTGTTTTTCATGTTGGAAACTGAATTGTTCTAAGTCCTTTTTATATTTAGTTTGAATTTGTAAGTAGGGCCACCAATCTATTATAATTCCTTGTCTTTTTAATTTTTGGCTTGATTTTAATCTTCCTTGTTTATCTAATAATTCCTCATACGTTTATACATTTATCTAGATTAATCAAATCTGGGTATACCGCTGCTTCCATCGTTGAAGTCCATCTTGGCATCTTTATATATAATTTTTGTTTCCAATTCTCTATTAGTGCATCTCTTATTTGGTATCTCTTGAAATAATTGTGTAATTTGGTCCGTCCTTCCCAAAGAAATGCGTGCCAGCCTCGTTACAAATCATGGCCTAAGACTGAGGTTTTTGGAGTGGCAGTGGAGAAGGAGATAGTAGCACCAGCAGTGGCAGCAGCAGCAGCTCTATTCTTATCTGCTCCCTTCTTCATTTTTCATCACTATTTACTATGGCTCCTAGGAAAGTCCTGCATTTGGGCTGATAGCTAAAAATGCAAATGATCTGCAAGCTCTAATAATGAAAGTCAAGGAACATCATAAAAATGGAACTAAGATTAAATATAAAGAAAGCCAAACTAACAACCGATGTTAGAACTGACAGTGAAGATATTGACTTGGTAGCTTCTGCCTATTAGGATTGACTGTCAACTGTGAAGGAATCAGCAGTCAAGAGATACTAGCCTTTGGTAAAGTAGTAATGAAGGTTTAGGAAAGGATACTTAGATGTTTTGATATATCTACGCCTGAAGAACTGGGTAGCCAATGGTTTTCCCTTCAACATTTTATGGAAGTGAAAAATGGAATTTCAAAAAGCAGAGGAGTATTGAGTAGAAAGAGTACTGAGCTTTTGAACTTTGGTATGGGAGAAGACTCCTGAGAAAACCATGGATAGTCAATAGAATAAACACATGGATTGTAGAACAAGTTAAATCAGAGTTCTCACTCAAAGCAAAATTATCAGGCTCAAATTAGAATATTTTGGACACATTATGTAAAGACCCAGCTCTTTAGGGAGATCCATAATGTTATGAGAAAAGGTTAGAAAAAAGGATGGCCAGCATTAAGTTGAGTAGACTCAACTACAGAACTGATGAGTAGCTCATTTGAAGATATGAAGAACCTGGTTGAAGACTGATGACCCTGGAGAAAGTCTATCCTTATGATTGATAAGTATCAACAATGAATTGATGACATGTTCTTTATCATCATAGAGATAATGAGATAAGGGAAAAATAGCAAGGAGCAGAGGCAATGGTTTATTCATTTTGAAAAGAAAGTAGGTAGTGCAGAACACTTGCAGCCAAAATGTTTCATTCTGAAGGTTTTGGTCCACAGGAATCAACTGGAACATCATTCAGTCCCTGAAA
Organism: Diadophis punctatus similis; assembly: GCA_023053685.1. Lineage (NCBI taxonomy): Eukaryota > Metazoa > Chordata > Lepidosauria > Squamata > Dipsadidae > Diadophis > Diadophis punctatus. The sequence goes on along the minus strand of JALIGW010000001.1, from coordinate 257,176,972 downwards.
ACTGCTGTTTTGAGGAAAGAACATCAGGTTTTGATCCCATCTTCAATAGTTTCTGCTAATCATATATTAGGATAATGCACACTTTCTATGAGTACTTTGAACCTCCCAGAAATACAGCTATGCATTAAAAGACGCTTTCAGCATCTGTAAGTTAATGCAACTTTTAAAGTAGAGACCAGAAGAAACCTGAAAGTTACTGATTTTAATGAATGTAGACATGTATGTAGGTGTGTATTGAAGGTATTTTCAAAACATTCACAATCCTATTCCACATTAAGTCACAAGTTCAGAAGTATATAGTTCTGAAACCTCCTGCCCTTGTAAACCTTGCACCAACTGTATACCATGAGATCATTTCTTATCTTAAAAGCTTTCTCTCCTTTAAGCTTCATCTCAAAGCAAATCCTCTCCTTCCTCTTACGTGGAATTGAACTCCTCAGACTTAATCAGTGCTATAAACTGCATGCATGGCCTTTCACATTTATAGACCGTACTGAGGCTCTTAAAAGAGAGACCGCCCTGCCCTCTTCACTTTGCGAGATACTGGCTCTAGCGATAGGAATGAAATCCCAGATATTGCTGCAGCCATAAGCCTTGTGTGCTTGCTTTACAACAAATTGCAATGAAAGAAAAGAAGGCTGTGAACATGGGGAGAAATGTATGAGAAGAAAAATACTGGGTCCTGAATGAGTCTTAATAATAACAACAACAACAATAACAACAAAAGAGTTGGAGGGGACCTTGGAGGTCTTCTAGTCCAACCCCCTGCTTAGGCAGGAAACCCTACATCACTTCAGACAAATGGCTATCCAACATCTTCTTAAAAACTTCCAGTGTTGGAGCATTCACAACTTCTGGAGGCAAGCTGTTCCACTGATTAATTGTTCTGTCAGGAAATTTCTCCTTAGCTCTAAATTGCTTCTCTCCTTGTTTAGTTTCCACCCATTGCTTCTTGTTCTACCCTCAGGTGCTTTGGAGAATAGTTTGACTCCCTCTTCTTTGTGTAAGGTGACCAGACGTCCTGCTTTTGGCAGGACAGTCCCGTTTTTTAATAATTTGTCCAGTGTCCTGCGGCATTTCAAAAAAGTCCCGCTTTTTGAATTTGAATTTGCCCTGCACACCCCTCTGCCTCCTGCCTCGCCTGCCTCCTCCTGCCAGGCGGGGAGGGAGGGCAGTGAGAGGGGCAGCGGCAGTCTTGCCTGTTCGTCGCCGCAGAGCCGAAGAAGCTGGTGGCATTCGCGGCACGGGGCTTCCCCCGCCCGCTTTCCCTGGCTGCCGGGACGATGCCATTTGCGTTCTTTTGCCCTCTGCACAAGCAGAACGCTTTGCGCATGCGAAGAAAGCAAAAGAACGCAAATGGCAGCGTCCTGGCGGCCAGGGAAAGCGGGCGGGGGAAGCCCCACGCCGCGAACGCCACCAGCTTCTTCGGCTCTGCGGCAACAAACAGGCAAGACTGCACCGGTAGAAACCCACCCCTGGTGATGAAGGGGGGGTGTTTGGGGGGGGTACACAAAGCTGCAGGATAAGAGAGACGGACCCCTCCCGTCTTGCTCCCCTAGAAACTCCCCCCAATGGTGTCCCGCTTTACAAATATTAAAATCTGGTCACCTTATCTTTGTGGCAACCCCTGAGATATTGGAACACTGCTATCATGTCTCCTCTGGTCCTTCTTTTCATTAAACTAGACATACCCAGTTCCTGCAACCGTTCTTCATGTTTTAGCCTCCAGTCCCCTAATCATCTTTGTTGTTCATCTCTGCACTCTTTCTAGAGTCTCAGAGTCTTGCGTAACTTTCTTTTTCTCTGACAGATTTTCTCTTGCAAAGCGTAAACCAGTGGGCTCTGCGGATCGGTTTTATTAAGAAAATGACTTTTGACATTCCTTTCCTCAAGATGAGGCCTTCAATTCCGATTATGCTGCCATTGCTGGGAAGTTTCACCTGGCCATCGCGTTTCCTAACTGTCCGCTGGGTGGCAGCAGGAGCCCACCGCAGAAGTTCCTTTCTCTTAACAGCAAGTGTTAATGCAATTGACCAATCAGTGCTAAGATGATAGGAGGTAATTGGGTAATTGTATTTTACTGATCACACGCGGCGGGGGAGGGGGTATAGAAAGACTCACCGTGTGTGTGTGTGTGTATGTATGAATGTGTGAACCTGGCGGGGAAAGGGAAAGACCATTGGAAAGTGTGTAGTAGGTAAAAAGATCGGCCCGGGGCAGCTGGTGTATCTCGAGGTGCGATCGCCGAAAGGAAGCGGGAGAAAGCCAGCGTTGCCCTCCGCGGCAGCTGCTGGGTGGGAAGCGGATTCTTTATTTACTTGTCCCCTCTCCTCACCCCAGCGGGCGGAGGAGTTCAAACCGGAGCTTGACGGCCGCGAAGAAAAGCGGCTGCAGCTGCGCGGAGGGCTGAACGTTTCTGGAGCGAAGGCTGGCGGTGTCAAAGAAGCCCCGCGGCGGCCGACTTGCCTCGGAATGAGCCCTTGAGGAGGGAAAGGGGCTGACCTGGGGAGGAGGAAGAGGGGAGCCGGCGGGGGACGTTGTCTTAACTTGTAGATCGGAGGGGTCGCTAAGCGGATTTGGAGCTGCTGTGGGGGGGAGACAGTTGGAGAAAAATACAGTGCCTGCCCCTCACCGGCTGCTTCGCCACCTCCCACTTTAGCTTCTTTTGAGTATTCCAAAGAACACCTTTTCCCCTCCGGCAGCCCTTTCTGCCCCCCCCTCCTCCTCGCGGCCCTTCAGCAGGCTGGCAAGCAAAAATGGAGAGGAAGACGAAATGAAGAGGAGGGGAAATCCCCGGCTGGCAAAATTCACGGCGAGCCGGACGAATCGCGCCTCCCCGGGGAGATCGGCGGGTTCCGACCGGGGAGTTTTGAACGCCGGGGGTGATCTGGAGGAGGAAAAGAGGAGGAAAATGCAGCGAGGGGAGCGCGGGAAGAGGCGGGTGAAAGCCGCCCACCTCAGGTGTTTCGAAAAATGACGGATTGGTTTTTGACAGCTGGTGGGAACCTTGTTTGCTCGCTCGCTCGCTGGATCTCCTCCCCCCACCCCTCTCGCCCGCTCTCCCCCCGCTTTTCCAAGCTCTCGCCCGCCGCCGTCACTGTTCGCCTCAGCGTCTCTTTCCATTTGATGTGAGGCTCTGAAAAACGCAGAGGAGTTGGAAGGAAGGCGAAGGCATATAGTGTACGTGGAGAGTTGGGCTTGCTGGCTCCTGGCTGAAATAAAAAATCCGATTGCGCACTGGGTTGTGATTGGAAATCTAATCAGATCCTTGAATCGACGGAGAAGGAAGGAGGGAGGGAGGGAGGGTGGGTGGCGAGAGAAACCCTAAAGTTGGTTGGGGAGAAATAATGTGAGAGGCTGCGCGCCCGGCTGGTGAGAAGAGGGAATCAGAGCGCCGAGATCATGGGAACCCCCGATCTGTGGTGGAAGCACATGGATCGGAGAATCGACCGGGCGGCAAAGGAAAAAGGACGCGAAGGGTCTTCCCTGGCTCCCGCCGGATCTTAGCAGACAGACGCAAAAGAAGAGAAATCGCCTTAAACGGACGGGCCGTGGGGTCGTTGCGGAGGCTGGGGAGAAAAAAAGGGGAAAAAACACAGTCGGCAAAATCTTTCCTTCGGGGATTCAAAGGAGTTAAGCATTGGAGAGAGGGAGAGGCAAAGGATGCAAGACCTCACCACAAGATCCGGGCAGGAATGAAAAGTTTCCCAACGAAGAAAGACTCTTTTCGTCGAACTGGTTGTTTTCGGTTTGGGTTTTCCCTTCCTCGTTTTTTCCCCCTCCCTGAAGCCTGTCCCGTCCGTTGAGCCCCGGTGAAGAAAGAAGTTGATACAGGCAGGGACATTTGAAAACAGCCACGTCCTAAGAGTGACGGCCGGGTAGGGGAGCGAGAAAGCCAGGAAAGAGAAGTACCATGTGAAGGAAGCTGGAAAGGGGGAAAAAAACCAGCAGGCTTGGAGCTCTTTTGGACCGAACTAGATGGAAAATTGCAGATGGATATTTAATTTCCTATCCTTTTTTCCTCCCATCAAATTGGATCTGTTGCCGAGATGATGTAGTTTTGCCCTTGGTGGTGGTGGTGCCTGTTTTTTTTTTAATTTTTTTTAATGTTCAAACACCCCGGCTCCCCTCTTTTCTTCTTCGGAATTTCATTCTGGATATTCTTCTTTTGCTCCTGGGTGATTTTCAAATACAGTGAGTGTCACATTATTTTTTTTCCTTGGGTCTTTATGCTTGCCCTTATTTTTAAAAAAAGATGATGGAGTTAAGGGGTGATTTATGCATTTGAAGGCTAGGAGAGACCAAAGGGGAACTGAAAATGGTACTTGACAGGGACTGTGGGGTGGGAGGTACTTGGATGGGGGTAGGGTGGGGAAGGGAATCAACCTTTGGGTAACCCTTGCAGATACCTTGGTTCTCCAGCTATCCTTTCCATTCATTCTCTAGTAAATGCCTGTCGTGCTCCTGCAGTATCTGGCAATGTAATGCTTGAGTTACCAAGTGGCCCAAGGCTGCCAAATTCATCGCCATTGCATAACAGTCTTCTCCAACCCCAAAGTAAGGTGGATGACAGTTCCCATCATCTACAGGATGCATGGCCATCTCTGTTGGCTCAGGGTAGGAAGTAATAGGAGTTGAAGTCAATATTATCTCTGGAAGGCACTAGGTCTGGCTTGGAAGGTCAGCCGAAAGAATTTGGTGTGAGGAAGAGTCAAGTAGGAGAAGAAATGGAAAGGATGGTAAATGTCACCATCTGAAGAAGTATTTGTAAGAGAAGGTGTAATAATGAAGCATGATTATCAGGCAAGCTGGGGAAAGATGATTATGAGATTGGTGGCACAAGCGATGCACTTGGCAATCTGTATCCAAAGAAGACATGTGAGGGAGATCTTTCCTCAAATGTCTCCTAGAGCATTCATTCTACTATGATTTGATGGTAAATCCTCTCAGTTTCCCCAGAGCATGTCTGTGGCAGTGTGGGTCCTCATAAATGACACTGTCTTGAATTTTGTGGGTATATCTTATTGTTTTGATATTTAGCTTTCTATGTTACACTGGTTGCAGTGGTCTTAATGCTTCGGTTTAAAATGAAAAGGTAACATTGATCCTATGCATGTTCACTAAGGAAATAGGGTTGCACATTATGTTCTGTACTCCTATATAACTGGGAGGGACTGTGGATCTCTTTGTACAACCTACTTATCCATGGTAGCTTGGAGCATCATATATCCAATTAATCCCATTTTCTGGATCCATGCAACACAGCCATCAACTAACAAGAGGGGCTGAGTTTGCACAACAGACCAGGTTCAAATAATGCGGTGGTTGGACAAAACTAGCCTGTAATTGTAGCCATTTCATAAGTTGGAAAAATGAGTCTGAAAAGTTTTTACTTTCCACTAAGAAAGTTGATTGTTGGTAATTTTGTTTTATTAATTACAGGGGCTTTCTGTTCCAAAAGGAGAGCATTTCATAGTTGTAAAAAATGTAGTGTATAGATACAGAAGAGGACAAGATATTTTAAAGGCTATTGCGGTAACTACCGTAATCACTTTCCATTAGATTAACTTATTTTGAGCATTGATATTTACCATTTAAATGTATGTTTTATTCTCACATGTGGCTGTCCTGATCTTGCATCCATGGGCTGATTTATCAAAATGTCTACACATATACCAATGTACTTAATCAAACTGGGAAGATCTCCGTAAAAGCAATACCTTCACAGGTAACAACTGGAAATGTTTTTCTAACTATCCTCTCTCCAAGATTTTTTTCCAGTTGTAATCTTACAAGAGTATGAGCATTTTATCAGTGTTTCCCCATTATGTTATTTAGACATGACTTCTGGACATATTTGATAACCTGTCAAACCAACAACGTCAATATTTCTGAGATTTGGTTTAATTATTTTTCCCTCATAGCGAAATGAAATTATCTGTTTATAATAGTTATGCTATATGGGGTTGTGTCATGCCTCTTAAGTGTTAGATGCATAAAATATAGTAAACTTTGAACCATCTTCTCAGAGACACGCATACAAGGATTACTAATTCTGCAAAGCTGTCATAGCAAAGTTAAAAAATCCCTTTATTTCATAACTCTTAAGTAAATCGGTGAAAACAAATTGATAATTACAGTTTCTTTACTGAACACATGCCATTATTTTGGGGATCTGTTTAAACAAATCTTGTTTGTCCCCCCCCCCAACTGACTCCATCCCCTGCATACATTTTGTCCCAGTTAGGGACCATCTTTGCATCAACAGCAATAGAACATGGATATTGTGCTTGTGTTAGGCAAGTCCTGAAATAAGATGGAGAAGGAAAAAGCAGTGTGTTTTTAAAGGAGGAAAAAATATATAAAACATTCCTCTTGCTACTGAATCACTCTACTATGATCTGATAAATCAGAATTCATTGGCAAAGCCACCTTGCTATTTGGCAGGAAAATAGTGCCACCATTGTCTGATCCTGGGCCAGTTATATTGCAAAGCTACATGTCCATTGAATCCTGGTGTGTGTGTGTGTGTGTGTGTGTGTGTGTGTGTGTGTGTGTGTGTGTGTGCGCTTGTGGGGGGGGGAAGGGGGAAAATCTTGATGAAATAAGAGTCAATCTCACTGGTGTGTGGAATGGTGATGGTGAATGTGGACTTTCAGAGATGCTAAACTTGCTTGGCATGAGAGCTAAGCAAAAACATGTGGACGTGGTTCAGATTGGAATTCAACATTCTCTTTTGTTGTGATAGGTGAGATTTTGTCATTCAGACGTGCACACCGGTGCTGTTTATAGGTAATAACAGTAGCATTGAAAATATCCTCAAGAACCTTTGTTTTTGTTTTTATGTCCTATTTTGAATGTGTGGTGTTGTTTCCATTGTGGTGGGGATAGGCATTTCATCTGGTTAACTGTTTTCATTGCTTGTGTCAGAATATAAGTGCAACATTCATCAGCATCTGATAATTAGCCAAGATGCCTTCCAAATTTTTTTTTTCAGGATAAAAGGGTAAGCAATTCTGCAATTACCATCAGACAGCTAGGAAGTGACAGCCAGGAGTTTCTGAATAGAGAACAATTTTGGGTATAAAATGCATGAATTGCTAGTGAAAAGAAAGAAACATGGGCTGCTAAAGGTTTGTTTCATTTAGCATGTTTGGCTTTAAGAGGACTGCAAATTAGCTAATCTAAAAAAGAAAATTATTCTCCATAGTCAGGATGGTTCATGATTCAAAATACTTGCAGAAAAAAAGAGTTTCATAATGCTAAGATATACGAATCCCTACAGGGTTGAATGTAGCCTTTAAAAGAATCACGTTAGAACAGCAGAGATGATGCTTTGCAAAGTTTCTATTCCTCTCCTTATCTCCCTCCCCCAATCTCTCTTTTCTATTTTTTTAGTTAATATTATTTAAATATCTATGTTTATGCTATTGGAAGAAATTGTGATTACATTGATAAGTGCAGATGAAGCAATGACTGGCCTCCTAGTTTAATGCTGTAAGAAACGACAGTAGTAAAATGGAATGTGTACATAATACAATATGCTGCTATGAATGTAGATTATTAGGATGTGGTTATTGATGTCAAGCAAAAATGATTTTCATGAGGGCATCCCTTCTTCCTATTTCAAAATACGAAATGAGTTGCAAAAAAGTTATGAAAAAGTTCTCAATAACCTCTCTCTTAACCACGTATGGCTAGGAAGGATTCATGTGTCTATCATGTTCTCTTAGCTATTGAAAGTTTTGTACAATTAGTAAAGCTATTAAATAGCAGAAAATTTTGTATGGTAAATTTAGAGTGAATATTTTTTGTCACAGAGATATTGAGTATCTTATTCCATAAAATAACTGATTTATTTATTTATCTAGTTTCTGTCACTGCCCATCTCACAAACGAGTGACTCTGAATGGTGTTCAACAAAACTAAAACAATAAATCTAAAACTATTATCATTAAATTATTCCAAATCATTAAAAAAACCTATAAAACAGCTAAAACAAAGAATAATAGATAAAGGAATGATAATAATAATGGAGCCATTACTTGATAGTGATGCTTATTTTCTAGCCATAGGAATCTCTATACTGCAAAGTTTGTGCAAACCGTGATATATAGCAATAGATGCTTTCATGTGGACAGCTTCTATTTAATCAGGATTTATTTCATTTGCAAAGAGACTGAGGGAAGTCATGCTAGACTCTGATATAAACAGTCTTTCAAGAGAAATGCAATAATATGTAACTAATGACTTTTTTGATGAGTCAAAGGTTTGGAAAACACTTTTTAAAATCAATTAATTAGTAGAGTTTCATATTTGGGATTGCATAAGAACTGTAATTCTTCATTAGAATAGAAAGATTCAGCTTCTTATTGGAATATTTCTAAGCTGTTTGTTCAACTCTCTAGCAATGATGTCCGCATGTTGGCTTTAACTGTTGTGTGGATAACTATGAAATGGCAAATATAGTATATAAGACACTACTTACATTGATTAAATCATAGAGGAAGAATATTATTACAGGTAAAGAAAATAACATATTTTGCTTTAAGTACACCACAAACTAAGCCAGAGAGAGGTCATTTATATCTGGTATCCAAGGAAGCAAGTATAGAAATGTGCATCGTTTTCTATGCATGGTTTAAATGTTGCTATAGTGATATTTCAGGATGCAAGTTGTATGATTCCTCCTGCCCTTGATCCAGATAGCCTTATTCTCCTGCTCCTTGTTCTTTGTTCTTTTATAATATGGTTCACAACAACAATAATGTCCATATAATTTGATTACAAGAGATGCAAGAGAGAGAGAGAAAATGTTTCTTGTTTATTTCATATACATATCTAAGTCTCCAATATCCTGCAACCTTAAATGAGGGAATCATATTTTTGAGAGAACTGGGCAGATGATATTACTTAATGTTAAAAAATTAAACATATTACAATATTTAGAGTAGTGGGATATGTTATTTGAATATTTCCAAGCAGATCAAATACATGTAGCATATCTATATGTGTGTTATGTATGTGTACACTTTTGACAGCAAGCAACAGAATGTCATTTTTAATGTGTGCCAGAGTGCCCACAGGGAAAAGAAATGACAATAAAGATTATCTATACAGTTGTAGTTAAACAATCAGAAATAGCATTAAGTCTACTTGACTGGAATCCTCATCTCTTTGGAATAATGGTTTCCATTATGGGTAAACTAAAATGCCACTAAGAATCATAAAAAGATTCCTGATAATTGATAATTGCTTAAAAGTTCCTTAATTTGTGATTCTGCAAGCCAAGGGAACTTTTTGACATACTTGGTCTGGAATTTTTAAATCAAGTACAACATAAGGCAGTAAATGACTGTGGATTTTATAAAAAATATATCTAGTTTTTTAAGGGTCTATTTCCTAGCTTTAATCTGTAATATATAATTATAGTTAGAATTTTTTTTAAAAGGTCAAATTTTTAAAAAATATGGAGATCTAGAGCCATGGACGTAACTATTGAACTAATAAATCCTTCAGTATTTTTCCCCCCAGAACAGCATCATTTATGTATTTTTAGGAGATGAGAAATTTTACTTTCCAAAGCTTAAGCAAGATACGTAAGGTTTTCTCCCAGTTAGCATTACACATACAAATAGTTCTGGATCATCTCATGGATCATGGGGTGTCTGTTATTTCTGCTTTCCAGAAAAGTGCATCAGAAAAGTTCATTTTAAACACTTCATTAGAAATAGGAGCAACCTCTCTGAGAGGAGCTTCTCACCCGGGCAAAATAGCTTGCCTGCATTCAACCATATTGAGCCTTGGAGCTGCTTCATGTGTTATGCAGTCAGTAGGGTCTTCACTTTAGTTAAGATGCAATGACTCATAAATTCCCTTGTCATGTCAATGAGTGACTCTTGGGCAAAGTGACATCAGGTGGTCTATGAAAGTCAGTTTGCCTCTTGCATGCTAGATTGGAAAACGTTAATATACCATTGACCTGGATGCAATCTGCTACAGTGATAATCTTAGCAAAGAGGCTGCCAAATCATACAAAAGCATAATTAAAAAGAATTCTCCTGATATTTATTTAGACCTCAGTCTTTGTAATGAGGCATGACTACATTTTCTTTAATAGAAGTTCAAAATTCTCCTGTTTCACTAAGGTACTTCAGTAGTGTACACAAATAATTTCAGCAAATTCATGGTTGGTTGGTTTTTCCCCCTACTGCTTTATTTTTGATTGCAGCTTGACTATCTTTTTCTAGATGTGATGATCTAGGGCCGTGATGGCGAACCTATGGCATGGGTGCCACAAGTGGCACGCGGAGCCATATTGGTGGGCATGCGAGCTCAGGTCCGGCGTGCATGTGTGCACCAGCCGGCTGATTTTCGGGCCTTCTGGGCCCACTGGGAGTCGGGAAACAGGCTGTTTCCAGCCTCCAGAGGGGGTGGGGAAGGCCGTTTTCGCCCTCCCCAGGTTCCTAAAAAGGCTCTGGAGCCTGGGGAGAGCGAAAAATGGGTGTGCCATTGCATGCTGGGAGCAGGGGGGTCATGCGTGCATGTGCGGGGGTGCATGGAATTATGAGTGTGGGCACGCACACACGTGATCCCCCGCATCCCCCCCTTTTGGCACGCGAACCAAAAAAGGTTCGCCATCACTGATCTAGGGAAATAAGGACATTTACATCCTACAGAAAATGGACTAGGCTTTTGTGTGTATGTATCTGTATGCAGTATGCATGTATGTAGAGGTACACAGCAGGAATTAGACATCGTATGTTCATAAAATATTTTAAAAGGGGCTGTGTAGTACAAAGCTTGTACTGCATATACATAGATATTCTAAACATCATCTCGAATCAATGACATGCTGTGGAAACCCAATAGTTAGTAATCAGAGTGATTGCTATGAAATGGGTAGCTATAAAAATCATTTAATTGTTTAAATAAATAAATTGCATTGATGGAATGATCATACTTTCAGCACTTGTGAGAAATTTAGCCTGGGGTGTTGGCAAGAAAACACCCCTGAAACTAACGAGATGATCTTTTATAGATAGCTGCTAACATTCAGAAGATCTAGGCCAGGGGTGTCAAACTCGTGTCGTCATATTGTCATCATGTGATGTATCACAGCTTTTTCCCCCTTCACTAAAATGGGTGGGCATGGCCAGCACGTGACACATCTGGCCAGTGGACCACAAGTTTGACATCCCTGGATCTAGGGTCCGTCTTACCTGGATTCTTATTGAATATGGACTGAATATATTTAGTAAAGAATAAGTAGAAATATTCTCCTACTGTATACTGTTTTGATTATTGCAACTGCTTATGAGGCAATGTCCATTTGACAATGTTGCTATATCTTTTTTTCCCAGCTTGGTGTTAACTAAAGAAGCACCAGGCTACAACTTGGTTTATTAGTAGAAATCCTAAAAATAATTAAAGATTGCCTTGCCTAGTGCTTCAGATTCAGTTCAATGCATATTGCATGTGCCGCAACTTTTTAAAGCATCCACAGCTTTTCTCGGGATCCCAAAAGCCTTATTAAAGTTATTCTGCAGACAGAATGTGGTCTGGAAGCCCCTTTTTGTCACTCAAATCCAAAGGACTGTGTTGCTCTAATGCTTAATCCAAATTGCTTTGGGAGGCAGAGGGACGATGGTACATGGAGCTATATTTTGAACTTGTATTCCTTTTTTTTAAGTTCTCAAGAGATTCAAATAAATGTGTGGAAGTCAAATAGCCAATTTCCCTTCTGTTCTTTTGAGCATCCCAGATGAAACAAAATGTACATCCTGTGCAGAGGGAATCATTTAATTAGCCATGCAATCAAGATTTTTTTTAATGAACTGCAAAGAACAGTAGAAATAAAAATGCTGGACATGCACAACAAACAGAGATTTCATTCCATGAAATTGTCTCAAATGTTGAAGAAATATATTGAATTCAATGACTTGTTGCCATAGACCTCTTCCTCAAGAATTTTTGCAAAGAATTGTACGCTGGATCTGACACTATCCTAGGAGTTGGGTTTTCTCCAACAAGTTACTCTTAGGCTACAGTTTAAGGTTCCACTGTTGCTATTGGTCAAATGACTGCTGGATAAAGCTATATGAGACAACAAATACATACTGATGTTTTATTAGCCATACCGGTAACTTTAGAATAATAGACCTGAATCTGAATTTAGCAAGAGATGCTGTATCCTTATATATTGCCTGCGTCCAATAGAGCAGGATACCCATAACAAAATTTCTAATAGTCATGTAGATGACTATTAATAACATTTCTCTTGATTTAAACTATTTACATACTTATATATTTTGATTCCTTCTCTTGTAATTCTGGGGAAATACTGTTAACATCTTCCCAAATTGTGCATGTTCCTCATATCTGTTTGTTACTTAACCTTTGTGACTGATATTAAGTCAGTACTGACTCCTCTTTTTAAGGTTCTTTCGATGTCCTTTAATTCTGCATTCTGCTGAATGTCCAGTTTTCTATTGTAACTATTTCACACAAATTTACAAATGGAAGAAATGAATGTAAAATAAAATTACCAGTAAAATTTTATTACCAATAAAATTTCCACTGTACAAACTGGATGTTCCATCAAATGGAACGCTTTAGATGTAAAAGTATGCAACAATCAGAAGCTTACGTAGGTATGTACTGTATGTGTATGTGTATGTGTACAGTATGTGTATGTGTACGTATGTGTATGTGTATGTGTATATGTATATGTATGTTTGAGGCACCCAGGTGGGAGGCCTCAATATGAATGAATCTTTACATCTGCAGACCTAGGAAGACACAATTGTTCAGATCAGGATTTACTTAAGGTTCCAGATTATTTAGTCTTAGTTTAGAAGGTTCCCTTTTAAATATCTATTATTTTACTGGTTTACCTTGGGGAAGTCTCTGTTTCTCAGTTGAATGTATTTCACGGAGTTTTTGAGAAGATAAAAAGAGGTGATTTGTTCTTTTGGGTAAGGACAGAATAAAATTATGTTCAATAAATAGGCTGAAATCTGATATAGATTTAAGTAAAGCTCAAAGAAATAGTGGTTTATAAAATTCACTTTTAGGATCTTAGAATGAGCATTTTAGAGTGTGCACAAACATATGTTCCCTTAGGTAATTACATTTCCAGATATAAACTGTATGCAGAAAGAATAGACTAATTAGTATAACAACTTCATAAACCTGCAGTTGTTTCTATTTTTTAGCACAATGGGTGACATTTCCAAGTTTCTGGCTTTGGAAACTTAGTCTATTCTTATTCTGTAACATATATTTTATATATACATTTTTTTCTAACATACCTGCATCTACAACAACAGGATGGTTAGTACCTCACAACTACACATTTTTATTTACATTTTATAATTCTAAACCATCCTTCTCCCTCAGATTAATTTAGCATGCACATTAATAATAAATTATATATTTTGCTAATTGCTACCACGTGTTTGTTAAACTAGTCTCTCTCACATACAGTATGTACACCCAAATAGATTCTTAAAATACTGAAGTGTTTTAAGTGTTCAGTATTCTTAAAATACTGAAGTGGGGAAAAATAAGTTTTCATAGATATACTGTACTTTGCTTATACTTTTCTATGCATAATAGATATGTTTTAGAACTCATGTGTATTGTCCCCTGGGATCAATTGGTGTGTGTGTGTGTGTGTGTGTGTGTGTGTGTGTGTGTGTGTGTGTGTGTGTGTATGTATATATGGTAGAAGATTCTCAGTGATAAAATGAGATATGGAAGAAGGAAAGAGCTAAAATAAATTCTTTACTTTTGTTTTGGTTACCTGCAATTTTACAAGTCTGTTGATACCCATAGTTATATTTATATTTTAAATAAAATAAATAATAAATAATAGTCATCTGGAGTTTTGCAGCTCAGATATGGAAACCTTAGCCCATAGACACCTAAAAACCAGTCCAAACAGGGAGCAACCCACTGCTGATTAGAAGAAACAATTTTAGTAAACATAAAAAGCTATTTTTTAAAAGCTTCCTACCAGCCTTCAACATAAGAAAATGTAGTTCCTCTTTCTCCCTGTGAAATTATGATGATACTCTCTGAAATGATAGAATGTCACCACTACCTGTAGTATGTGGTGAAACACTGTCATCTAAAGATTTTAGATGATGCAATTAGTGTTGATTTTCCTTGTCTGGTTTCTTTGTTTCATCAAAAGTCTGTGAGTGTTGATTATGTGTCATCAAGTTGTTGTTGAATCTTAGCTACCACATAGATTTTCTCTGATAGTCTGTCCCTAACTAGGTCTTTCAGATCTTCCAATAAGGTACGCATCACCACTATAACTGACTTCATACATCTTACTCCATGTTGTCTTCTTCTCGTTCCTTCCATCATTCCCAACATTAGAACAGGAGTGGGCTATAACTTACCTCGCCACCGGTTCACTTCCTCCCGCGCTATGTGGCTGCACGCACATTGCCAAAAACTTGGCTTCTGTGCATGCGCAGAAACAAAAACCAGCAAAAAATAGCAAAATAGAAGAAGAAAGAAAGCCAAAAAAAGATGGCGGCTGAAAAGTGCCAAAAACTCGGCTTCTGTGCATGCGCAGAAGAAAAAACCAGCAAAAAAGCCAAAAAAAAGTTGGTGGTGGCCATGGACCAGCACCAACAGAACCGGCTCCGTAACATCACCACAGTTTACTACTGGTTCTATAGAACCGGTTAGAACCGTTAGGAACCGGATTCGACTGGAAGTGTCGCGGCGAGACAGGCTGGAAAAAGCGAAGCTCCGATGAGTTTCGTGAAAAAACCAGGCTCATGAACTGCTGCTGGGGGGGGGGCTTCAGCCCAGAACCGTCCTGAAGGGATGGTGAAAAAGGAGTGGCATCTCGGACGACCCAGAGGAGCAGGCAAGTTCCTCGAGCGGTCAGAGACAGCTCTTCAGAATGGCGGCGGGGGCAGCGGCCATTATTAAATGACTGCTTCAAAGCTGGGGCAACCGGACCAAGTGTTTGTGCAGGAGCGGTGAATGGACAAAGTGCTGTGACCAGGTGAGAAAAATACCAACTCACAGGTAAAAGCAATTCTTCAATTTGGATTTTTAAAGAATTTCCCTAAGCTGAAATAGCGGCTAATTGGCACTTGGGAGCTGTCAAAAAAAAGTGGACTAAAACTTTAAAGCCCAAGAAGATCCCTTTCACTTTGGATACAATTTTAAACTGGAGAAATAAAAATAATAGAAAGAAGAAATCGGTGAAAAAGAAAGCCTTTTGGTTTTGTGGATTTAAAGTAATTATTGGATATTTTTGACAATCAGCTGGAAGCATATTGTGAATTGGACAAGGCGAGAGGAAATATTGCAACAATGGTAACAGCTTGTGGATTATAAAAGAGAAAGTACAGCTGTCTGATCTTCAACTGTAAGAAGATAAGAGGAAAGCCTGAGAAATTTTAGGGAGTGTTCTGCTTTGCCCAGACTGTTTGACTTTGTTTTCTGATGGTGGCGGAAGATAAATAAACTTTGTACTTGGATCGGATTGGATTATTATTTGAACTGGAGTTAAAAGAAATTAAATAAAATTAAAAGAAAAAGACAATATGGACCTTAAGTTTGAAATTACTGTGATATAGTATAAAAATGTAAATTGGCAACATGGAGGATTGGATGTATGAAGAATTATTTGTTATGTTAAAAGCTGTGGGTGAAATTGTAAAAGGTGATAAAAAAATTAGAAACTGGACCAGAGCCTAAAATAGTAGAAGAGTCAGAAACTGTGTTGGAAGATTTTGAGCAAAAAATAGAAGAGAGGGTGGTTAAGTGAAATGAGGAACAAGAAAATAATACAATCGAAGAAGAGATAGATTGTAAAAAATTGAATGATTTCACTGGGATTTACAGTAGTGAGGGAAAAGTTGAAACAGGAGAAAAGTATTTTAAAAAGAATCAATCAAAGGGTAAAAAGTAAATTGGTGGGAAGGGATTAGAGAAACTTGGGGGAACCACATGAATAATAAATTTAAAAAAGAGAAAAAAGACTCAAGAGAAAAGCTACAAGACACATAAGAATAAAGGTGGAAAAGAAGTTAAAGGAATAGGGTAAAAAGAGAGATTTAGCAAGGAGTGGAATTTTAGAGGGATTAAAGGAAAATGGGTAAACAAAGGCGGGGGAAAGAAGAAAGAAAATAATTTAATTTAATTTAATTTAATTTAATTTAATAATTTAATTTAATTTTTTAATTTAATTTAATTTAATTTAATTTAATTTAATTTAATTTAATTTAATTTAATTATTTAATTCAATAATTTAATTTAATTTAATTTAATTTAATTTAATTTAATTTAATTCTTATAGGCCGTCCAATCCCGTAGGACTCAGGGCGGCGTACAGCATGAATAAGAACGGTACAATATATAAGAAAACAATTAAAAAAAACACAACATAAAAATTTTAAAAAGCAACAAAAACCATTCATCCAGGGGGAATCCGATCTTCTTCACCCCGCCTGCCGGAAGAGCCATGTCTTTATGGCTTTGCGGAAGGCCAGAAGTGTGGGGATAGTCCGGATCTCTGGTGGGAGTTGGTTCCAGAGAGATGGGGCTCCCACAGAGAAGGCTCTCCCCCATGGACCCACCAACTGTGGACCCACCAATAAGGTCCATACTAAAGGATTTAAGAAAACTGTATTGATATTTTTAATGGTGGATAGTTGAATAATTGGAAGGTTTATTGTAAAATGGCTTAGTAATAATTAAGATACATATATTATTTAGGGCAAAACAGAACTAATAGAAAAAGTGGGTTGAGGAATTTGCTGTAGTTAAATGGAATGTAAATTGAATTAAGACGTTTTTAAATATAAGATTTGAAGAAGAAGATGAATACTGATTAGAGTCAAATCGAATGGATGGAATGTGTAAAAGAAATTTGCTTCATTTTAAAAGATGGTGTGAAATAAATTGAATTAAATCAAATACAGAGAGAAGATGTAATATAGAAATACAGAAAATATGAGAAATATATGCAGTAAATAATAAAAAATTGATGTGAGTGAAAGGGACCAGAAATTTGGGCGATTAGTAAATTATGTATGTAATAAAAAAAATAAGTCAGGATAAAGAAATATGTATGGATAATATTATGGGTTGGAACTGAAATGGAGAGATAATAATAAAACTGATTATGTACTAGAAAAACTATGTATGATTATCAAATGTGACCCGGACAACACTTTGTGCAGAAACTATGTATTGTTTGTTGGAAAAAATAAAAAACTTTTGTAAAAAAAAAAAGAACCAATAGGAACCCACCTCTGCATTAGAACCTTCTCCAGAGAGCTAGGTCTTTGTATAATGTGTCCAAAGTAGGAGAATTTGAGCCTAATCATTTGCCCACATGGTCCACAGAAGACTTTTCTAAGATTGACATTCAAGAGGACAGTATTCTTCTCATTTTGCTCCTTCAAGTCCAACTTTTGCTTCCATAGAGTGCCATAGGGAATACCTTGTACAATTCTGACCTTTGTAGATATAGACGTGTCACATAATTTGAGTGGCTTTCCAAGGCGTTCATGGTTTTTTTTACCAAGTGTTAGTCAGCAGCATATTTTTTGACTGCTTGTTCCTTTATTGTTGACGGTTGTTGATGATGATCCTGTTGATGATGCTAAAAGGCAGAATCTAGACACCATTTTGATATCTTCACTCTCAATTTTAAGGGTGGTTGTTGTACTAGTTGTAGAACTGTTAATGAGCATGGCCTTCTTTGTGTTTACTCCCATTTCACTGTGCTCCTTGATTTTTATTACTACTATTTGCAGATCTTTTACATTTGCATGATATAATTTTGTGAACGTTAGCCATTAAGACCATGACATATTTTGCTTTTGCTTTAGGCTCACCTCAATCTTTCTTATGGTTGGAAAATTTCAGTTGTTATTAACTTTCACAGGAAAAGAGAAAATGACAACATATTCTCCAAGGGTCTTTCCTTTCTATATGGCAATTTGTCTAAACAGTCTATACCAGTGATGGCGAACCTATGGCACGGGTGCCACAGGTGGCACGCGGAGCCATATCTGCCGGCACGCGAGCCATTGCACTAGCTCAGCTCCAGCACGCATGGGTGCACCAACCAGCTGATTTTTGGCTGGGGTGGAGGCTCTCGGAGGGCATTTTAGGTTTCTGGAGGGCCTCTGGGGAGGCGTTTTCGTCCTCCCCAGACTCCAGGGAAGCCTCTGAAGCCTGGGGAGGGCAAAAAACGGGCCTACCGGGCCCACCAGATGTTGGGAAATGGGCCATTTCTGGCCTCTAGAGGGCCTCTGCGGGGGCGGGGGAGGCCGTTTTCGCCCTCCCTAGGCATTGAATTATGGGTGTGGGCACTCGCACGTGCATGATAGTGCGTGCGCACGCACTTTCGGCACCCGAGGGAAAAAAGGTTCGCCATCACTGGTCTATACACTACCAGGTCCCTGGGATTGAGAATATTCAATTATAGTAAGTGAAAATAAAAATATGGAGACAATTTACCATGTCACTTGCTTTTTTCTCACTTCACAACTATTAGTGTACTTTTATGAAGACAGCTCTAGTTTTCAAACAGGAATCTTTCACTAAGAATATTCATCATTAAAAGAGAATCTAAAATCACACCCAGTACCTGCTGTATTTTATTGCTTATTTTCAGTAAAGAAGCAAATTATTATTGCTTATTTTTATTGTTACACAACATCCTCCACTCCAGTCCAGTGTTTGGAAAATTGGGTCAAATTATTTCACTTTCAAAAACTTGAAAAACAATGTTATGTTTATCATAGGTGTAAATCACAGAATTATTAACAAACTCAGTAACTCTTTTTCAAGTGTTGTTTAAAAGCAGGGCAACAGAAATGCACATATTTTCCCCCATATCCATTTATTTATTTATTTATTTATTTAAATGGATTTCTATGCCGCCATAAGAACATTTCTATGCTGACATAAGAACATTGTCCTTCCTGAATCACATGCAGAGGGATAATTTTTCAGCAAAGAGGTTCTCTGTATTTTACCAGACATTTATAGTCAAGATCTCATACTATGGCATCAAAACCAGGAATTAAATTTTGAACAAACCACTGCACTTATACTATAGGGTAGTGATGGTGAACCTTTTTGGCAATGAGTGCCCAAACCGGAACGCACATGGCGGAGCACTGGAAACCCGAAGACCAGCTGGCCATGCGCCTGCACACTGACCAGCTGGTCTTCAGGTTTCTGGCACTCTGGTCTTCGGGTTTCCGATGCTCTGGCGCTCCGGTGCTCTGGCACACGTGAAGACCAGCATGCCGGAAACCAGAAGAGCAGCTTGCAATGGCACGCGTGCCCACAGAGAGGGCTCTGTATGCCACCTCTGGCATGCGTCCCATAGGTTTGCCATCACGGCTATAGGGTAATATATTACTCTTATTCTATAGATTCAAACCCTCTAACAAGAATTGAAATTAGGGTTAATGGTATGATTACATACAGTGCAACTGGACAGTTCCTAAAACTAATGCGCTGTGTTATCCTATACAGCACATTAGTTTAGGAACTGTCCAGGTGCACTGTATGTAGTCATTCCATTAGCCCTAAATTCAATTCTTGTTAGAGGACTTGAATCTATAGAATAAGATCTGGCTACATACTGTATGTCTGCTGATTCACAATAAGGATGAAATTGATCATGTACTGTCTGATGATTATTATAACTGAAAAATAATACAGAATACACATTGTGTACAGTAAAAATAAATGCTGCCCTTTGGGTGGTGGTGGGAAACACTGAAGTAATGTAATACCTCCTATACAAGGGAATACTGTATATAACATCTACATCTCTAACAGATGCTGAGATCCTAGAAAGAGTACAGGGAAGAACAATTAAGAAGATAAGGGGTCAGTAGGATAAATAATGAGGAACGGTTAAGGAAACTAGGTATGTCTAGCCTAATGAAGAGAAGAATTAGAAGTGATACGATTGCTGTCTTTCAGTACAGGAGGGGCTGCCACAGAGAGGTGGGGCAAAGTTCTCCAAAGTTCCTGAGGGTAGGACAAGAAGCAGTGGGTGGTTAAAGACAGATTCAACCTGGAACTAAGAGAAACTTCCTGACAGTGAGAACAATTAATGAATGGAAAGTTTTCTTCCCAGAGTTGTGAGTGCATCATCGTTGAAGGTTTTCAAGAAAAGATGAGACAACCATTTGTCTGGGAAGATATAACATATTCTGCCATGGACAGGGGGTTGGATTAGAGGATCTCCAAGGTTACTTCCAGGCTTATGATTCTATGATTCTATGGTCTGTGTCTCTCAAACTTTAAAAAAAATGGAACTGTAGATTTTTTTTAAAAAAATTGTGCTTTAGCCTGACTTTTCCAAATATGCTTTTTTGCATAATACTATGTTTACATTTCTACAAAGGGTAGAAACTGCTTTACAGTTGAAGAGAATCATCATGTAACGTATATGTATTAGACTATTTTATTTTTAATTCATTTGTTTGTCAAACATGTACAAGATAGCAGGTATAGGTATAAACATAAACACAAGCAAAGTAAGTACAGATAAATGAGGACAATAGGACAGAAAGACTATTTCTGTCTTAGCACAATGGTGCGCTTATTCACGCCCCTTACAGATCTCTTTGAAATGGGGTGAGGTTGACAGTAGACAGTCTAAGGTTAAAGTTTTGGGGGTTTGGGGAAGAAACCACAGAGTCAGGTAGTGCATTCCAGACATTGATCACTCTGTTGCTGAAGTTGTATTTTCTGCAATCGAGTTTGGAGCAGTTTACATTAAGTTTGTATCTATTGTGTGCTCATGTATTGTTGCAGTTGAAGCTGAAGTCGTCATTGACAGGTAGGACATTGTGGCAGATAATTTTATGAACTACATTTAGATCAGATCGAAGGCGACGTAGTTCTAAATTGTCTAAGCCCAAAATTTTAAGTCTGGTGGAATAAGGTATTTTGTTGTGAGCAGAGGAGTGGAGGATTCTTCTTGTGAAATATTTCTGGACTCTCTCAATTGTATTAATGTCCGATATGCAGTGTGGGTTCCAGACAGGTAAGCTGTATTCGAGAATTGGTCTAGCGAATGTTTTGTATGCTCTGGTTAGCAGTGTAATATTGCCAGAGAAGAAGCTACGTAAGATTAGATTAACAACTCTTAGTGCCTTTTTGGCAATATTGTTACAGTGGGCTCTGGCACTTAGGTCATTTGATATGAGTACTTCATGGTCCTTGACGGAGTGAGGGTCTTCTACAAGGTCATGTCCTCCAAGTTCTGATTCTTTTTTGCCAATGTGCAAGACAGAGTATTTGTTGGTTGAGATTTGAAGTTGCCAATTGTTTGACCATTCTGATACATGGTCAAGATCTTTTTGAAGGGTAGCAGCATTGTCAGTGGTGTTAAATAGTTTAACATCGTCAGCGAAGAGAACTCAGTTGCTTATAATATGATCACAAAGGTCGTTTATGTAAAGTATGAAGAGTGTTGGTCCTAGAACACTGCCTTGAGGGACACCACTGTTGACAGGTGCAGGATTTGATAGGGCACTCCCTATTTTAACCTCTTGCTGTCTGTTTGACAGGAACACAGTTATCCAATCATGTAGGGGTCTAGAGATGCCATAAGATTTTAGTTTCAGAAGTAGTTTGTCGTGTACCACTGAATCAAAGGCTTTACAAAACTCTTTTTGCATAATACTATGTTTACATTTATACAAAGCGTAGAAACTGCTTTACAGTTGAAGAGAATCATCATGTAACGTATATGTGTTGGACTATGCATGAATGTACATTTTTAAATATAACTGGTAAGGTCTGAGCAACATATAAGTGCAGATGTCAGATTTCTTTGCCTTTTTATTTCCCCGGAATAGCTCTACCATACTATTTATATGGATATACTTTAGCTCTAGTTAGCTGTTACATATTCTGGTTTATGAAAGTATTTCACAAGCAACAAAGTAATTACTTTAAGTAGAGTATGATAAATTAGTGATGTGCATGAACCTTTAGCAAGTTTTTTCGTATGTTGGAATGCACATAATGGTGCAAGCGTCCTTGTTGAAGCTAAGCAGATTTAGATCAGTCTTGTGCCTGTATGAGCAATCTTATGAGCTCACAGAAAAAGGGGAGATATTAATGCAGTAATATTTTAACAGCTGGACTTTAGGGTGCCATTTCCAAAGCCACAAGTGCAGTTAGAAAATGTTGCTAGCTATGTATGAACATGTAGCTATGATCCTTGCAAAAAAACCCAATCCCTTTATAGCTGTTATTTTCCCAAAGAACAGAACTGTTTATTTTTATTTTATTTTTTTTAATTTTACATTTGGGAAAGGCATTCAGTCACACATTCAGCATTTCACCGAATTTGTTTCTCAATCTTGAAAGTATATGTGACATTAAAAATATGAGCAGAGGAAATGAGTTGGTATTTGAGAACATGAAAAAAAAAGAGTTTTACCAATATTCACTGCAAGAGAATTATCACCTAGAAAGCGGTTGTTCTTAGAAGTAAGGAAAATGCTAAATGGGTAATTAAAGCAAAGCCACTGTTCATTTTGTCAGATCTCCTTAGTCACCTATGGACAAAATCCATCATTTATTTATGAGCAACTATCAACACTATCAAATAAGAGCTGACAACTCCCAATTTGCTCAGTTAAGAGAAGAAAAAAACAACCCCAATAAATGTATCTGGCTCAAACAAATAATTCTATAGTTCTGAGCTTATCTGAAGACTTTATTTTCAGTAAAATCATATGCAAAAGGAAAGATCATGCCAGATTTGTAGTTTACAGTTTGAGTAAAGTACCCCTGAAATATAATATGAATTTAGTGTATGCAATAAACAGTCTGTAAACACTACAATTCTTCGTACTTGACAACTCCTGCTTTTTTGAAGTCTTAAGAGAATAGCAAAAAGAGTAACTAATGCTTCATAATTTATTCGTGAACTGTATTTAGCTTTCATGAAAATATGAACTCTTAGCGTTCCCCCTTTACCTTAATTTGTCAACTTTGGTTTTCCCCCCAGGTTCTATTATAATAAGAATCAAACACATTTCAGAAACAGTCCTGGTGATTAATCTTAGTTCAACATTTCATACTCACTCATGATTGCTGTGTTGGTACTGGACAAGAGTAAACACAGCATGTGCAAAATGAAACAGTTACAGAAAGCATAGTGACTCTTACTGTTACGACTGACTGAAAAAGACTGCTGTGGTATATATGGCTTATTCACAGGATGAACTATGTGTGTGAGAGACTTCTGAGTTGTAATGAGATCTTGAATTATTTAGCATGATTTATAAGAGTAAATCTGCAGCTTGGCAAGCTAATTTTGATTTCAAATAGGGTAGATTAGCCCATCCCTAGTCATTTTAATTTTTTTAAAGTTATGTGTTCCTACTGACCTTGTATGCCAATTCTATTAGGCTTGCAAACTTCAATACATTCTGTTCAGAGGTGGTATTGAGCCGGTTTGGACCGGTTCAGGCGAACCGGTAGTGGCAACCTGTGGGTGGGCCCGCCCCCACTGCCCCTGTGGGCGGGCCCACCCCCCTGCCCCTGCGCTATGCCATCCTACTGTATTTAGGCGTGTTTTGAAGCTGTACACATGCGTGCAAGCCGTGTGCGCGATCAAAGTGCATACGCGGAAGGCCGTGCGCGCCCACGTGCCCACATTTGAGAACCGGTAGGGAAAGTAAGTGAATACCACCTCTGATTCTGTTATATAGCAATATCTTTGGTATCTCAAACTTATGGACAGTAGGTTTATAGACAGGAATATCTGCATCTACAAATTAGGAAAATTGATTTTTAATGCATACTCAAGAACCTCAATGTCTCTCCAAAGGGCTTCATAAAAACAGTGGAGCTATTCACCATCTATCTTTATCATGAGTCTCCCCAAGTCTGCCCCATCATGCCCAATCTCTCCTTATGTACTCAGTTATAATGAGATTTTGCTGAAAACTTTCTCCTGCCTGGATCCCTAGAAGCTATTACGGCAGCTGTCCTAATGACATAATCTTGTACTACAGTTCTTCCAGGGTGTGTGAATGTTATATAAATGCTAGCTAGTATAAGAAGCCCAGTGGCATGTAGCTTTCACAGTATCTTATTGGAGTGCTTCTAGCAAGCAACCATTTTCTTTACAGAACTTCCAACGATTGTTTTGAAGAACTCTCAAGAAGTGGTATGAGAATCTCCCATGAATTGCCTTAAGTTGGAGGGGCCAGTTCTGTGATTCTCTAAGAATTTGTCAACAAAATAATTGACAATGTGCAAAATGTATTTTCCACCCAAGTGAGAATGGGCACGTTAAATAATACCAACAC
The DNA here is from genome assembly GCA_023053685.1 of Diadophis punctatus similis. Lineage (NCBI taxonomy): Eukaryota > Metazoa > Chordata > Lepidosauria > Squamata > Dipsadidae > Diadophis > Diadophis punctatus. Next base: position 257,152,616 of record JALIGW010000001.1, on the reverse strand, counting down.
GCACAATTGGTTGTAGTTGTAATATTTGCCCATGTTAATATATATTAATGAGATTAAAGCAATCATAATTACTTTGTGGATTATCATTTTGAGTTTCAATTAGAGAAGATAGAAACTTGCATGATTCATTTACTTAAAATGCTACTACTGAATCATGTTTGCTCAGGAAATAGCATTTTATTGCATGTATGAAATGCAATCTAACATGAATGCATTTATGATGGTTTGTTTATTTAATATGTATGTCGCCCAACTCTCAGCAACAGTGGGTGATTTGCAAAATTTTAAAAAGAATGTATACAAAAATAAAACAAAATAAAACAAATACTTATTGGACAAATACCACATAGGAAACTTAACTTTTAGGGATGAAGGGAAAATGCATAATAAGAATAATAAAAGGATGAACTTACCAGAGAGAGAAATTCTACCATTGTTTCTCATTTCTCATTCCTCAAATCTCCAGGAAATACTCTTACCCCGTATGATGTAGTTTAATCTCACATTGAAGGGAGCTAGTTCAGAAAAAGACTTGTATTTATATCTGGGTCTGTGTATCTTGAGTAGATATTGACTCATCTTGACTGCTTGGACAAATCCCTGAAGTTTTGTTTGGGCAAGATTTTGTATATATAATTTGTTTAAGAATGTTTCTAAATTATAATATGAGCAAAACTGAAAGAAAGAAAAGAGAATAGAGACTAAAATGTCTGGGGTGGAGGGGAGAGAAAGAAAGAGAAAGGTAAGAATATAATAAAGAGAAAATAAATATATGAAGTGACTTTCAACCTTTATCATAGGTACAAACAAATCTATGACATCTCCTCTAAGATTTAAAACATTTATCTTTTCATCCTATAATCCAAGTCTTATCTATAAACAAATACATTAAACATCACCATTTTAGTCCTGGTGTCAGCAGAAAGTCCATAAAGAGTTTCAGGATCCAATCTGGGTTGGTCACTGGGACCAGAGACTTTGTCTTCCAAGCTTTCGGACTCGTGCTGGAGCTCATCTTCAGGGAACCTCTCTCTTCTAGCTAGAGTGAAATTCCCTGAACATGGGCCCCAGCCCCAGCATGAGTTCGAAAGCTTGGAAGACTAAACCTCTGATCACGGTGACCGACGCAGATTGGATCCTGCAACATTATCCTGGGACACTTATATTTGCCTTCATTCGTAATATATCTTGCTTTAAGTTTGATCAAATAAACCAACTTTATCTTCCCTCCTTTTACATTTAATAGCCTTAATCTTTACTATATTCAAATATGGTCGTTGAATTTGATTTCTCTTCATTTCTTCTTTGTTTCATTGCACTGAGTGCTTCAAGGCTTTAACAAGCCTCTTTTGTAAATCCAATAGGAAAAATCACACTCTTGATTTGTCATTTATTGTATATCTATCTCCCTTTTGCATGTTAAAACTTCAGCTGTTTTTTTTTTGAGGTCCAGTAAAGCATATTTTTCTAATTCATACTCTTGACCTGTTAGTTCTATATCTGTCATTGCTTCAGTAACATCGTTTGGACATAATCTATCCATAGAAGCAGACATCACTATTAACATCGTTGCTATTGTGACTACTATTTTCTGATTCCATTCTTTAAAAGTGTCCATTAATATTTTCATTGTTAGAGCATTTCACATTGTTTTACAGGCCTTCGTATCTTTTCTGTACCTAAAATCTTTAGTCCCCCCCTAGTGTCCATTTTTTAAATTGCTTATCTTTTTTATCTGCTGTAAAAATCAAACAGGATCTATTTCACATATATTCACCCAAAAAGATAGTGCAGTTCATTGAAATGTGACTCCAATTCTGGTAAACACTTGCCATTTGCTATATAGCCATCTGAGTGATTACTGTTATTGGGGAATAAAAGCTGGTATAAATATCACACTCTCAGTGTGATATACACTGAGAGAGGGATGGGTGGGAGAGAGAGAGTGGGGGAGGGGGGAGAGAATATTTCAATCATCTTTTGTTAATTTTTTTTCATGTGTTCTTGTAGTGGTGTGTGTGGTGTGTGTGTGTGTGTGTGTGTGTTAATCAGTGAGTATAAGGCATCATATTGACTAGTAGGAGGAATAGAATTAATGGAGCTAGAAAACCTTATAGACATGATGAGCCTCCAATTTCATTCTCAAGAACATGCTTGTCAAGTCCAACTATGGCCAATGTCAAACCAACGTCTCTAAAGTGAAGTTTAATTTTTGTATGTCTATTCTTACTCCTCTTAAGTACTACATGGGAGCTATATATATAACTGATGCAGTGCAGCAGTATCAAGCATATTAATATGATGTGGGAAATTACCTGTTTCTGGAAGCCTTGAGGAAAAAGTGATTGCAATTCATATGTATGTATGTATGTATGTATGTATGTATGTATGTATGTATGTATATATGTGTAACTCTGTGTGTGTGTGAACTTATTTAAATATAATTAATATAATTCACAAAAGTTTGGTCTGTTTCATCCTACTAGTCTAGTGATGGCGAACCTTTTTTGGTTCGCGTGCCAAAAAGAGGGGAGCACGTGTGTGTGTGTGTTCGCGCGTGCCCACACCCGTAGTCCCATGTGCCCCCCACATGCATGCGCGACCCCCCCCCCCCCACTCCCAGCACACGATGGCACGCCCATTTCTCTCCCTCCCTAGGCTTCAGAGCCTTTCTAGGAGCCTGGGGAGGGCGAAAAAACAGGCCTTTGGGCCAACCGGAAGTTGGCAAAAGGGGTGTTTCCGGCCTCCAGAGGACCTCCGGTGGGGTAGGGAAGGCTGTTTTCGCCCTCCCCAGGCATCTAGAAAGGCTCTGGAGCTTGGGGAGAGCAAAAAATGGGCCTTCCCCACCCCCTCTGGAGGCTGGAAACAGCCTGTTTCTCGACTCCCAGTGGGCCCAGAATGCCTGAAAATCAGCTGGCCGGCGCGTACATGCAAGCCAGACCTGAGCTCGCGTGCCCACCAATATGGCTTTGCGTGCCACTTGTGGCACGCGTGCCATAGGTTCGCCATCACGGTACTAGTCTAAATGTCAATTGATAGAGACAGTGCCTTCCATTGCAACTTATAAAATTTTCTTCAGAAACTATCAAGGGTGAGATTTCCAATAGTCCATGTCTCAACCTCTCTGAATTATTTGAACAATATGCTCAAATGCATGTATAAAGAGTCTTGATGCATCCTTATGTACTGTCACTTTAAAGAGGCTTTTTAAAACAGCATTTTATCAATACATGTGGAGGAAAAATGCATGAATGAACAAAAAATGATATTAATGCAACCATGATGTGTTCAGTGCTCTGTAGAAAATTTAAACACTGAAAAATTCTCACTGCTTTAATTTTGGCCTGTGCTATTTAAATCAATAATTTTCTTCAGATAGGAAGCCATTTTATATTCCATGTCTATTTGTTTATCTGCAAATATATGCACATGTATAGAAATATATTGGTATAGATAGAGACATGCAGAGCAGGTGTGGCCAGACATACAGGCTATTACATTTGAAAAGTATCTTAAAATCACTATGAGGAAAGAAAATTGAAACAAAATGAAGGAAAGTCTCTGAGCAGAAATCTATTCCTATTATTCTTTTGTTTAATTTTTTTTATTTTTTAACATTCTTCATATAAGCATCAATACATATACCATAATATATTATCAAAAGATGAAGAAATTTGTTTATAAGTTTTATATGATATATATTCCTATTATTAAAGAAAATAAGTCAGTTGCATTCAATATGGCAAATCAACTTAGAATGTAAGTTTGGTGGGTCAGCATTCTATCAGGAGGAAATATCAAGGGAAAAAATAGTATCTACAATGTAGCAATATCCTTTTCATGTTGTCAGTACTTAAAACAAATGGTTAATTTTTGTTTTACTGTCTGTTATTTTAAAAACAGTGAGACTGTCCTGAATTCCTTTTAGTCCATGTGTTCTGTGTCATCTTCCATCTGTCAGGTTTCAAAGTTTAGTAGTGTATCTTGTCCCTCACTGCCTGTATGTTTCTATATCTAGCACTAGGGACTTTCAATTCTGCATTTATTAATGTAATAATGGATAATTCCTTTATTCACAATGATATCCATCCCATCCTCTGTACCAGTGATGGCGAACCTATAGCACGCGTGCCACAGGTGGCACGTGGAGCCATATCTGAAGGCACGCGAGGCGTTGCCGTATGACAGCTGCAGCGCGCATGCGCATGCTGGCCAGCTGATTTTTGGCCTTCTTTTTGGCAGTTTTCGCTCTCCCCAGGCTTCAGGAAAGCCTCCTGGAGCCTGGGGATGGCGAAAAATGGCCCAACGGGCCTACCAGAAATCCGTGGGCTTCAGTGAGGGCTGTGTGCATGCACAGGGAGGGCAGCGTGGGGGGGTTGTGCGCATGCACGGGGGGGCAGCGCGGGGGTTGTGCGCATGCATGTGGGTGGAGGGCATTGCATTATGGGTGTGGGCACACGCGTGCACACTATCGGGTGCGCGCACACCCTTTTGGCACCCGAGCCAAAAAAGGTTTGCCATCACTGCTCTATACACTGTAATATTTCTTAGCAACATACTATATAGAACTCAGCATTATGTTGAAGTCTGGATGTGCCCTTTCTATATTCTACCGTATTAATATTGCATGTTGACTAAGGAAAAATGCTTTATAGATCAGAGATGGACTGCTTGTAACCTTCATGTTATAGGCAAAGTTGCCCAAGGTCTTGTTTGTGGACCTCAGAGCCTCTAAATCCTTTTTTTTTAATGCTTGGAGTATAATATTAAATCTAATCAATGTAATTCATTTTTATGTAGCCTCAATTCCATTGCATTTACTTTTTCTTCTAGCATTGCCAATTCCTTTTGTCTTTGTCCTTTCTTTTAGCAGGCCATTCTAAAGCCAAATATAGCGTTGTTCGGAAGGAAGGGAGGGAGGAAGGGAGGGACTGTAATAGACACCAAGACTAGAAAAAAGCTTAATATAAAATTGTTTAACAAATATAAAATCAATAATTGCAATGTGAAAAAAAATATGGAGACAATTGAATAAATATTACACTTGAATCAAACAACAATTAATATATAATATATGTAGCAGAGTACATAATAACAGGGAGGAGAGAGGGCCTTGTCTCAAAAGACCCTCCTCCTCCTGCAGGATTCCCACTCAAGCTTGGCTATCCATCAAAATCTACACCTTTCCTTTTTGAGGAAGTTTTCAAGAAGATTCTTCTGGAATACATAAATAGAACCTTTGGTGTCATGGGAAATCTGATGAAACACACTTCCCAACCAGTTCACAATGAAATAAACCCATGTAGAAGTTTCTTGTCAGCCTTTCCAATTGGCACAGCTAGTTCAGGAACATTAGGTACAGGGTTGGTGTGTGCCTCCCCCATCTTTGCCTTTATCTGGCTTTATCCTATTCAGAATCAATATTTAAATGTGGGTGTAGTTTGTTTGTTTCTTTTTAATCATCATCATCGCCGCTAGCTGCAAGAATTGCTCATTGGCTTAGCAGTCTACTTGCATGAATAAATCAAAGTCTATTTCTGAGCGGTTTTATGCATTGCAGAGTTCTATTGAGTGCTATTTTACACACTGAAAAAGTTAATCTGAAGGACTATATTGAGTATTTATGTTTTCTACCCTATCGAGAAATCAGACGATGCAATTGCTTACTGATATGGATTTCTGAGTTTCTCAAGAAGCAACCGTCTCTTTTTCCCCAAGAAGTATTCCAAATACTTCATGCTTTCATCTAAAATATGGCATCTGGGGATTTTTATTTTAAAAAACCATACATTTTATTAAAATAAATTATCATTATCTCTTTATGTAGCATGTCTCCATTGTCATATATGATTCCATGCTATATTTTCCATTTGTCTATGTTTTTCAGTTACGGAATAAACAGAGTGAACAGAATTTCAAGTTACAGAAGTTAACAGAATGGAAACAGTACATAAAAAACATAACTTGCATTTTCTGGCTTTGATAATTATTTCCCAGCTACTTCTTCCCCTTAGCTCTTGATTAACTGAGGAACTTTAATTGAACATACTAGCAGTTTTTAAATGAGGCAGTATGTTGTTATATTAGGAATAGAGCTGATCCAGACTTTCTTTTATTTTCACTGACTTCATGTAGAGATGCCTTTGAAAGTGTCGTTACTTGCAAGAGTCTTGCAATGCAATGGCAGAAAAGAAAAGGATTGTTATTTTTATTATGAAATCTTGCAAATCTGCAGAATACATATGCCGTGGAATCAGCACCATCATTAAAAAAAAACCAGCTTCAGAAGAGCGGAGGGGAAAGCAAAATAATTAGAACAGTACATACAGAAGATATTATAGAGGTGCAGGATGAGACCAGTAACCTTAGCAAGGCAATGTTCTTCCATTCTGTACAACAACTAGTCAAAGTATAGGAATTTCATTAGAATAACAATTGTCAAGGTGTGGTCTGGATACCCTGGAGGTCCCCAAGACACTTTTTGGGGATCTTCAAAATTAAATACATATATTAAAAATTTCTCAGATTTATTTATATTAGAGTAAAAATGATGGCTATTATCCATATAAACCAAAGCTCTTTGAGGTCCTCAGTCAGTTTTAATAACGTAAATGGGTCTCGAGACCAAAATGTTTGAGAACTGCTGGCTTAGCAGAAACTACAATAAAGATGGCCAAACAAAGAATGGCCTGTGAGCTGATATAAACTGGATAATGCTACTATCAACATGGCATGAAAAAATATAGAAGTCACATTTGTGAATGGAGTTCACTATAACTTGATCTCATCCACTCTTCCAGAAATCGTTGGTGACCTACTCTGGAAAGAGGGCAATCTGCCAGCATGGATATGCTATTTGTTTAATCATTCATAGTAGGAGCAAAATAAATATAAACAATGAACAATAACAAAAGCAATTAGACTCATGCTAGGTGTTAATTTTGTATTTTACCACTTTTGTGATGATTGATGAACCATGCAAAAAAACAGTAAAACACCAAGTTTTAAATCTTCAGTACTGTTTGAAAAATATCCCAGTGCGTGAGTTGTCCTAGCAGATTATTATTTACAGAAGGCACTTTTAAATTTCAAGAAAGGTAATGAAAACCATCTACCTATGATGGGTAGACATATCAAAAATGTTCCAAAAATGAAATCTGCTGATGAGAAAGAAATAAGCATTCTTTTAAAGGTTATTGCCAAAGTATAAAATGAAGGTCTTCATATGTCCTAGAAACAGCAACTTGAACTTTAGAAGAAATGCATTTAAGAGTACACTTCATTTCCAGTCAAATAGGTTTTTCACTGTATTCAGTTCAAAACAACTATAAAATATATCAGCTCAGTTTCCTATTCACATACTGATTAAAACTGAGCAGTCTTGTGCACGTCCATTCTGAACTCAGCCTAGAACCTTTTCCTATGAAAATAAATGGGTGTGTATCGGAGGTGGGTTGCTACCGGTTCGGCCTGGTTTGGGCGAACTGGTGGCGGTGGTGGGAGGCTCCACCCACGCGCCCGGACGTCATCACAGATTATCTGCACATGCGCAGAAGGTTCTGCGCATGTGCAGAAGCGCTGCGAGCGAACGAAGCACACATGCACGTTCACAGTTCCGAACCGGTAGCGAAGGTAAGTGAAACCCACTACTGGTGTGTATCTGTTTGTGTCTCTGTGCGTGCCTCTACATTTCTGCCTGTAATGTATATGTGTGTGTGTATACACCAATAATTTTGCAAATCACCTTATCTCTGCTGATGCTCAAGAGATCCTGTAACTTGCTGTTGAGCTCTATCTTTTAAGACAGCTCATGGGTCCAGTTGTTTTATAATAGTGCAGAAGTTGATTATTTTGGTATATCAAAGAGTGATGCAAGTGAGAGCAACAATCCAGCTGGACTAGACCAAAAGTCCATGTGTCACTTTATCCGTTTTTCATAAAATATGGAAGATCAGAGTTGCAAGGGAGCTTGGAGGTCATCTAATCCAATCCTCGGATCGAGCACGAGATCCTATATAATTTCAGGCAAATGGCTGTCCATTCTCTTTTTGAAAGCCTCCAGTGTTGGAGCACCCACAACTTCTGAAGGCAAGCCATTCTATTGATTGATTGCTCTTGCCATTTTCCATAGCTCCGCCTGCAGGGAAAATCCTTGTATATGCTACCAATTGGTTTGCCTGTACAGATTTTACACACTGCATTTACTATTGTAATAAGAGTGCTGAAAAATGCCAACCAATGAAAAAAGCCTGATATATGATTATGATGATACCTGAGTGCCCTGAGAAATATAAAATATTTAAATACTGTAGCTCAGGAGTCGCCAACCTCTGGGCCCTGGCCCACTAGTGGGCTGTGAGCTGTTTGCAACTGGGCTGCGGAAATGGTGGGCGAATGCACGCATGCTTGTGCATTGCCCCTTGGGTGAGCAGCAGCTGAGCATATGCACGTACGCTCCATTTGCCTGTGCAGCAGGCATGCGTGGACACCACTCACACAAATGGAGCTGAATGTGCACTTGCAGGCCACTTGCGCACAACCATCCCCTCTCTTCCCCCCGCCGGTTGCCAAAGCCAGAAAGTTTGGGGAACTCTGCTATCGCTGATTCCTGATGACAATAGACTAGAACAAAAGTGCATGCTTGAAACATTTCTAACATGGCAATTGCTGGCTAGCTATAGATAAACACAATAAACTAGACTCCTCATTACTATAAAGCTGTCACTAAAATGTAGAAGAGAAGAGATCAGAAAACTAATTCTTCTGTCTTCCACCCTTTCTCACAAAGGAAGGGTCTATTTTTTTAGATCCACGCTGAATTACTTAGACTCATCTCAAATCATACTACGGTATGAATAATGATCCAATCGTCCTCTGCAGCAAAGAATTTTGATGAGGCAAGCAGCAGGGCAAACACCGAAATCAGAATATCTCCATCTCTGAGAAATAATTCATTCCTAATAAGCATATATTCAGCCCTAAGCATGAGGACTTTTCAGAAAGAAATTGTGGAGGTGGTACTATTCTACAATACAGGTTCATGTCCTAGAGCACAGATGAAAACCAAAGGGTTAAAGTGATATTATTGCATGATATACACGCTACATGATGATTATGAACATTTTGAGGTATCAGAGATCTTTTTATTCCTTCCCTGAGGGGCTAGCAAATAAGTATTCTTGGGCAATTTGGCTTTTGTAAATTGAATGGGGCTTGGCAGTACCTTTTCCGTAGATCAAGGCTTATATTTTGGGATTGAGTTCCAGGTTCAAATAATTATATTTAAAATAGTTATTTTGAAATAAGATTAGAAATGTATGTTATTTTTTTCTAAGATAAATACAATCATATAATTTCTGAGGAAATTGATTCAAAATATACATTAGAGACTTAGTGCTAATTTTTCTGAAAGTAGAACAGACTGATATGAAAAAATGCTAATGAGAAGAAAAGATCCGGATGTAGAAATGAATCTAGAACTTGATCAACTTACATACTGAACCATTATCAAAAATCTTATATTTTAAAATATTTTTGATAGACTTAAACTGTGCCTTTGAAATATTCTGAAAGTCAGATATTTCTTTCTCTTATAGAGGGACGGTTATCTATTCACCAAAGGTAGAAGGAAGTCCTACTTTAAATAAAATGCCCTTTTCAATATGCTGTGAGGTCCACACTTCAGTTAACAACCAAGCAATGAGATGTAGGAATCACTCAAGTGATTTATTTCATTTGAGAGAGGAGTTCAACTATCTGTATCTGTCATCTCATGGTGCTAGACTATGTTGAACATTTTGTGATTATCTATAATCTACCTAATTCAATATGCTGTGAGGTTTTTGTATTTTTAATCTGACCTGTAAATTACATGTCCAAAGAACCAGCCATCATCACTGAATGATGACAGTAGAACTAATATGGAGAAAGTTAGATTAGAATTTTCTTTTACAATTTTCTACTTTTCAGGTATAGAGAACTTTGCCTGTGGCACAGTATTTAAATATTCACCCAGATTTTGAGAGTGGTCTGCCTTGCTCCCTCCAGCTCCCTCACTTCCTGAATATTTGGACAATGTTTGATATTCTTAGCTGAGTTAGTTTACTAATTTAAATTTATCTTGGCTGAACTGAATGAGTGCATGCAAGCTATGAGAAAAACTAATCAGAAACATGCTTGTGTTCAGTGGTATTTAAAGGACAAGGAAGAGGGTAAAAAGAGAGAGGAAGACCAGAGATATGGCAAAATAAAGATTCTCCTTTCTTGCTCTAAGTTGTGATTAGGTTTTCATTTCCCTACATGAGAGAGAACATCATATCTAGTACTCTGAATCAGCGGTGAAACATACTTACCTTCCCTACTGGTTTGGAAGCGTGCACTTTGCGCATGCGCAGAGGATTTAAAAAAAGAAAATGGCGACGTCCAGGTGGGTGGGCAGAGCCTCGTGCTGCCGCTGCTACTGGTTCTCTGAACTGCGCCGAACTGGTAGCATAGCACCCCTGCTGTGACTGTATCCTCAAAGTAAATAGCATATTGCTCTATTTCTTTCCAGTTGCCAGAAATAGCATCTGAATACGAAAGCAGAAAGATAATGTAGAGTTAGAGTCTATGAGGTCACAAGGAAGAGTTGGTTTCATTCTTGGCTGTATAGAGTGTTGGGATTATGACTTCCTGGAGAGGTAAGGAAAGAAGAGAAGAGAAGAAGAATGCTACTACCAACAAGCCAAGGAGGACAATAGCAATAGCAATAGCACTTAGACTTATATACCGCTTCATAGTGCTTTACAGCCCTCTCTAAGCAGTTTACAGAGTTCAGCATATTGCCCCCAACAATCTGGGTCCTCATTTTACCCACCTCGGAAGGATGGAAGGCTGAGTCAACCTTGAACCTGGTGAGATTTGACCAGCAGAACTGCTGAACTAGCAATCAGCTGAAGGTTGCAGTGCTGCTTTTAACCACTGCGCCACCTCGGCTCCTATCCACAAGTAGATGGATTGATGAAGAATAATGAATAACTCAACAGAAGTGTTGAATTGAAATGTTAAGGTTCCAGTCTCTTCCACATCAACCCTGTGAACTGTTAATCAGAATAGTTCTGTTGTTGCCTCACAACAGTTGAAACCTTTAGGCACCAGGAGTAAGTCAGGCGGTATAATCTGTAACAAACATTTCATGTGTTCTTCACAAGTCGTTAACCTCATCAACATCTTATAAGACATCAATTTGAAAATATTAAGAGGATGCAGTGCAAGGCAATGCTATACCTTTATTTCCTCACAATTTTCCCTCATTCAATTTGGTAGGAACATAAATTGAAAGGAGAGTAGAATATTGATGCAAAATATAGATGCCTTTAGCAAAATAGCTGGATACTCTTATTAACTGGTGCAAATCAGAAATGATGCCAGTAGGTGAAAATTGGATTACCCATTCATTTAAGAAATATTAATTCCATATTAAATTTTTAAGTATGTATATAGCAAAAAAATCCAATTCAGTAACCTTTAATATAAATAAAATATAGAGCAGGGGTCCCCAACCCCCAGGCTGTAGCTCAGTACTGCACAAGCAGAGGTACTTGCACGGGAAGCTCCATTTGTACAAGTGGCAGGTGCACAGACCCTCCACTTGCGCTAAACCATCCCTACTTTCTCCCTGCTGGTCTGTAAAGTTGGAAAGGTTGGAGACTCCTGATATAGAGAAAGGTTTCTTCAGATATTCATAGATGGTAGTCATTAAACCTTAAACTTTGGGGAAGATGAACACTCTCAACATGAATATTAAGCCCAGATTATGCAATACAGATAATGCCTCTTTAAAACACATGTTTCTACAATATCCTTTACTTACCAAGTTTTGGAAGAAAGGAGTGGATTATATATTGTAAATATGACTGTGCAGCAAAAGCTACAATTTTCAGAGGGTAATATTCTTTTGAGCTGCATATTTAGTACATTCTATTTTTTTGTCTTTGTTGCATTTTTTTTCACTTTTTTGTTAAATAATTTTTATTTCTTTTCCTTTTTTCTGACAATATATAATATAACCACCATTACTATTTCTTGTTCTCTTCTTTTTCTCTTTTGAGTTATTCATTAAAACACAATACAAATAAATAAAGAAGTATAGCAATAGCAATAGCACTTAGACTTATATACCGCTTCATAGTGCTTTACAGCCCTCCTCATTTTACCGACCTCGGAAGGATGGAAGGCTGAGTCAACCTTGAGCCAGTGAGATTTGAACAGCTGAACTGCTGAACTGCAGTGCTGCATTTTAACCACTGCGCCATCTCGGCTCTTATAGAATATTTGATGAAATTGTCACAGAGAATATATGGTGTTCTTAGACTGTGAATGGCTCAGGAAGGTATATGGATGTCATATTTTTCACCTGTAAATTGATCTCTCTGATAGTTGTCCACACTTCAGTTAACAACCAAGCAAAATCTTGGGATGTAGGAGTCACTCAACTAGTTTATTTTATTTGAGAGAGGAGTTCAAATGATGCAAATATCTGTAATTGTCACCCCAAGGTGCTAGACTGAGTTGAAGTTTTTGAAATTGTCTATAAACTACCTCAGGGATATCAAACTTGTGACCCGCGGGCCAGATGCGTCGCGTCTTGGCTCCACCCCTGCCCAGTTTAGCAAAGGGGAAAAAAGTCCCGATACATCACGTAATGCCGCTGTGATGATGCGACTTTGACATCCCTGACCTACTTGATTACAGCAGGAACATGAAATAATGTCATATTTATTTCTTATTTTAATGCAATTTGGGGTTGATTTTAATATTTAGTAAGTTAGAGACTATAACACAGTTATATGCTGATATATTTATGTTCTACATGCTAATGAAATTTCAAATGCATATCTTAAGTAAATATGTTCACAACTATTGATATATTGGAGAAATATTCTTTTTAGCATGTGCATTAGGGAAAACAGATGACTGTTTTAACATTTTCTGGTACAGCTATTTATTCATGTTTCATGTTTATGTTTATAAGCAGTAAGATCCCAGATAAGAGGTCAGCACATAGTGCTACAAGACTTTCAGCATTTTAATGTTCTTGCAAGATTTTCCCAACAATGAAATCTCACAGTCTGAATCTTGTAAGATTGTGGTATTTTTGTATAAGATTACATCAGAGGTGGGTTCCTCCCGGTTCGGACCGGTTCACCTGAACCAGTAGCAACCCGCTGGTGACATCACGATGATGTCACGGAATCGGTTCTGTCGGTGCCAGTCTGTGGATGCCGCCATCATTTTTTTGGATTTTTTTGAATTTCTTTTTTTGAATTTTTTTTAAATTTTTCTTCTGCGCATGCATGAGGCGCGGCCACGCGGCGCAGGAGGAAGCGAACCGGCAGCGAGGTAAGTTAGAAACCACCCCTGGATTACATGTGCAGTCCCTGCAATTTTAGAAATAGTATTGCCAATTTGTCATGAGCTTAAGTTAAAAAAAATGAGCTGGATCCAGCTGAAGGCTACAGAAAGAAACATTTCTGGAAAAAAAAATCCCCAATGTATCCCAATGGGAGAAGGATTTGATCAAAGATTAATGTTGATGATTGTTTCATTCTGAATTATTCTCATTCCTGGTAATGTAATCCAGAGAAAAAAAATGTCTTCCCTATGCCTCTTATTGCAGATAATCAAGTGCAACACAAATACAAAGGGAGAACACACAAATAGACATATACACACACACATAAAGAGAAGGACATATATTAGATCCTCTCTCATAATTGCACCTAGGAACACAAAATGTTCATTATTAAATAAATTGGAAAGTGTTCTAGAATGCTTTCACTATTTTGCTAATTATTTTATTTTTTAAAAAAAAATACGGGGCCCATTAAGATTGTACACTTGAAAAATTCACCAATCTGCATTTTTAATGTATAAGTTGCTTTGATAGGAGCACATAAAACATGAAACCTGTAAAAAATCATTTTTCTATACCTTCTATATCTCCCAGTCTATCCCAACATGTCCATCACTCACATTTTCCCCTTTGATAGAATTATTCTAATGTATAGAACCCTTCATAATCGAGATTTACCAGAAAATGTGGTATTATAATTTATGCCCTTGGAAAGTCTGATTTTAATAGCAACAGAGAAGAAAGATTATGTTTAAACATTAGGTAACTTTTAAAAACATTTCAGTAGCATTCCACTTTTGAGCTCTGGTAGGGCAGTGGTTAGAATGCAGTATTAGAATAGAATAGAATAGAATAGAATAGAATAGAATAGAATAGAATAGAATAGAATAGAATAGAATAGAATTTTTTATTGGCCAAGTGTGATTGGACACACAAGGAATTTGTCTTTGGTGCATATGCTCTCAGTGTACATAAAAGAAAAGATACGTTCGTCAAGAATCATAAGGTACAACGCTTAATGATAGTCTGGGTACAAATAAGCAATCCAATCATATTAGGAACCAGTCAATATAAATCGTAAGGATATAAGCAACAAAGTTACAGTCATACAGTCATTAGTTGGAGGAGATGGGTGATGGGAACGATGAGAAAATTAATAGTAGTGCAGACTTAGTAAATAGTTTGACAGTGTTGAGGGAATTATTTGTTTAGCAGAGTGATGGCGTTTGGGAAAAAACAGTTCTTGTGTCTAGTTGTCTTGGTGTGCAGTGCTCTATAGCGTCGTTTTGAGGGTAGAAGTTGAAACAGTTTATGTCCAGGATGCGAGAGGTCAGTAAATATTTTCGGCCCTCTTTTTGACTCGTGCAGTATACAGGTCTTCAATGGAAAGCAGGTTGGCAGTAATTGTTTTTTCTGCAGTTCTGATTATCCTCTGAAGTCTGTGTCTGTCTTGTTGCGTTGCAGAACCAAACCAGACAGTTATAGAGGTGCAGATGACAGACTCAATAATTCCTCTGTAGAACTATATCAGCAGCTCCTTGGGCAGTTTGAGCTTTCTGAGTTGGCGCAGAAAGAACATTCTTTGTTGTGTTTTTTTGATGACGTTTTTGATGTTAGGTGTCCATTTTAGATCTTACTATATGGTAGGACCTAGAAATTTGAAGGTCTCTACAATTGATACTGTGTTGTCTGGTATTGTAAGAGGTGGAAGTATGGGTGGGTTTCTCCTAAAATTACAGGCAAACTCTGCCCACAGTCTGGAGTTCGAGCCTCACATGCTCAAGGTTGATTCACCTTTCCATTCTTCTGAGGTTGGTAAAATGAGGATCGTTGGAGGCAGTATGCTGATATTGTAAACCGCCTGGAGAGTGCTATAAAGCACTGTGGAACAATTTATAATTCTAAGTGCTTCTGCTATTGCTATGCTATACATAGGGATAACCCACCAGAGTATTTCACCATAGAAAAAAATATTTATCCTCCATTAAAAAGAAGTCTTATGTGATATATTATTATGATAGATGGAAAAACCCTTACATATTTGCATATAATCAGAAAATATACAATCCAGAATTGGTTTCATTGTTTCATCAGGTGTTTGTGAAAAGTAAAACTAAACAATGTATAGAGAGGATATTGCACTACTATCATTCACATGTAGTAGCAAGAGTAATTGTAGCAGTATAGAAGAAAATAGACTGAATCAAAACATTGTACTTTCAGGATTATTTTCATATATATAGTAATATTGTTTTCTGTATCAAACAAGAATGGACAGGCAAGACATTGCAATGCTTGTTCCCAGAACAGCATAATCCGTAATTGTGGGTCATCTGAGTATGTGTTGAATACCTGAGACAGAACTGGGCCAGTTTGTCTGGAGGGGAAAAGTTGATGGCTGGAACATACTGAGAGTTGAAATCTAGGTGAATACTTAGTCCTTGCTCAGAAAGAAACAAAGCAAAACAAAATCAAAATACTTGTGAAACTTATAAACTTTTAAACTTAAGTTTAAATGGCTGTAGCTGAGGAAAAGACATGGGATGGATCTATTTTGGTCCAGTCAGTTGCTCATATTTCACTAGTTTGGTTTGCCTAGTCTTTGAATCAGTTTGTGAATAGAATTTGAAAAAAATATATATATTTGTATGATTTGACTGGTACACATTGCAAATGTTTGAGAAAAATGGAGGGCAACACAAATTGTGTTCCAATATGGGCATTCATTTTCATTGAGTACATATTCAGTGCATTTGTTACAAAATGCACATTGTATGTAATTTTCCATCATCTCTTGTTGAATCCTGATGAGACTTAAATCCAAATGACGATGTTTTAATTTCATCATCCTTCATAAGTGTGTTTCTGTATTTTTGCAGAATTCCTGATACAGAGTTCAAAACCAGTTTTTTTCTACTTTCATCAAAAGGGGCCAACTGCCAAACCATTCAAGCTAAAGTAAATTATTAATCCAGTGGAAATTCGATTATATCCAGGTAATGAAACCAAGTGAATTCCAGAACCACTGAACTTAATAACATTGCACTTGAACTCAGATGTTAATGACTGTAAATCTGAGGTGCCTTTATTAGTCATTTCTTACTTCAAATACTCATCATGCATAATGGAATTGGGGTCTAATTCCATTGCTTGTTCAAAATGTGGAACTAAGGTGATATGTTCTGATTTAAGGGAGTTAAGTCATGTCTACTTAGCCCATCTTCAATTAGGTGAATAGAAACAGCTGCTATCCTGACTGCCTCTAGCTGCAATTGCCTTATTTAGTATCACACACACACACACACACACACACACACACACACACACACGCATGCACACACACGCATGCACACAAACACACATATGACTTTTTACTGCTTTTCTGTTAAGCAGTTGATGTGAAACATAGTCAGACTTTATTCTATCTCCTTATACAAAGGATATCTATAGCTTTGTGATGCTATCAGATCCACATATTCCAATCAGTACATATGATTTAGGTCATTATTTATTGTTCAGTCACTGTTGTTCATGTTTGAGTCTTCATACCCCGTGGACCATAGCATGCCAGGCTCCCAGTCCTCCATTGACTCCTGGAATTTGCCCAAATTCATATTAATTGCATCGATGACACTATCTAATAATCTCATCCTCTGCCATCTGCTTCTCCTTTGGCCTTCAGACTTTCCCAACATCCACTGATGAGTCCAATGAGTCCACTCTTCTCATTAGGTGGCCAAAGTATTTGAGCTTCGGCTTCAGTATCTGTCCTTCCAAAGAACAGTCAGGGTTGATTTCCTTTAGAATTGACTGATTTGATTTCCTTGCAGTTCAAGGGCCTCTCAAGAAGATTCACCAATTCTTCAGCACTCATTCTTCCTCAGTGCTGCTTCCTTCCTGGTCCAACTGTGATTTAGCTTAGTTATATATTACTTACATTATTAGATCAATTTTATATGATGGCATCAGTTATACTGCTTCCTGAGCCACTTGAAAACATTCTAGCGGTTTCCATTGCATTGGGGAATACTATTGCCTTCTCTCTGTGTCGGCAAAGTGGTTAGAATACAGTATTGCAGGCTAATTCTGTCTACTGCCAGCAGTTCGATCCTGACCAGCTCAAGGTTGACTTAGCCTTGCCTCCTTCCGAGGTTGGTAGAATGGGGACCCAGATTGTTGGGGACAATATGCTGACTCTGTAAACCTCTTAGAGAGGGCTTTAAAACACTCTAAAGTGGTATATAACTCTAAGTGCTATTGCTATTGCTCTCCTCAGGCCATTTTGTTTATTCTGATAAAAAGGAAGAAGAAAAGTAACATTTATTTCTTCACATTGAAAACAGGTATAAGTGGATAAATATAAATGTATTTGGAATTTCAAGGCAATCTTGACTCCTAGTGACTGCCTAACTAATCCCTGCAGTTGTTTTAACAACGTTTTTCAGAAATTGATTCCTATTGCCTTCCTGGTAGGGCTGAGAGAGAATGACACCTAGCTAGCTTCCTGCCTAAAGTGAGACTGGGATTCATAATTTCCTAGTTTGTAGCTTAATCCTTGTAACACAACACCAAATTGGTGCTCATAAGCATTGGTGGGTTCCTACCGGAGCTGTCCGGTGTGTAGCTCCGGTAGGGAGCGACCGATTGCGCAATTTGCGCGCAACCGCTCCGGAGCCATCTTTCCCGGTCTGTCGCACGCGTCACCATCTTTTTGTGAGCATTTTTGGGCGATTTTGTTTCTGCGCATGCGCAAAGCAAAATTGCGCTGAAATCTCACGCGCATGCGTGTCCCCTTGCAAGATTTCGCCAAGATTTTGCTTTCGTGCATGCACAGAAGCAAAATTGCACCAAAATCTCATGCATGCGCATGTCCCCTTGTGAGATTTCGGCGAGATTTTGCTTCCATGCATGCGCAGAAGCAAAATCGCGCGAGGGGGCACGCGGCCCCCCGAAATGTGGAGATGCGCACGCAGTGCACTGGCATCGGTAAGCGAGCAACCCAGCCCTGCTCATAAGTGATCCATAAGACACTTATTGGTCCCTGTATGTGCTGGAGAAATGCACCCACAGGAGGCAAGTCTTTATATGCTGGTCTGATCTGAGTCATCCAGCCCCCAAAGTGTTTTTAAGGTGGTTTTCCACTTCAAAATACAAAAGAAAATAATACAGTTAAAAACTGTTACAATGGATTAGTGAAATAATTAACGCAAGAGAGTCATAAACAATTGGGTCAGTCCTAAAATAACTACATCCCTGTATGGAATGTTAAAATAGATAAAAGAGATTTTAGATAAAAGAAACAAAAGTCTTTGTTGCTCTCCTAAAACTCAAAATACACCAGTGAAATTTCTTTGGGGGAAAATGATGCAATCTGAAAGTCTAAAATGTAAATAATTGCTTTGGGTTATCTATCAAGTTCATTTCTGAAGGGGATAGATTGCAGAAAAACACTTCTGCTGTTGTATGTATTGCATGAGTAGATTCATACTTTAGACACATTTTTAATTTTTTAAATAACCTAAATATAAGACGCTTAAGACTTTACAAGCATAATGACTAGCTCTTTACTCTTTGCCCAGAAACAAAGCAGAAACACATATATAGGAAACAGTGCTAACAAAATAGAAATGAATATCAAATCCCTCTGCTTGGTGCATTTTCTACTAACCGGGAGTGGGGGACGGCATTCAAGGAAATCTTCAGTGTTACCCTTTAAAAGAGAATTTAAAACAATCCTCTTCCAGCATTGCTTTTGAGTATTTACCTACTGAAGTTAGATATGCTATTTTATTTTATTTTATTTTCCAAGTTGAAATTAGTCATATTATTCCTTTTCTGCCATTATATGCTGTGTTTAATTTGTTTTTGTCTCTTGTAAGCTACCCATAATTATATGTGATTTTAAAAGATTAAAAAAACCAATTATTATAATAATAGCAACAACAACAATAGCAACATAATCCTCTTGTCCTGTTTGGATGAGAGTAGTAAATGAGTGGCACTAGAATAGGCTCTGCATAATCTAGCAATGGATGCAGCTAGATTTTAAGCAGTCTTCAATTCAACCATTACTTCTAGAAACAAAACTCGAGAGCAGAGGTCCCCAGCCTTTCCAGCTCTGCAGACAAGTGGTGGTGGTGGCGGCAGTGGCGGCAGGGGGGAGAGGAGATGGTATTGTATGCCAATGCAGCTTAGTGAGGTCTCCTACCGCTTGTGTGGTCCAGTTCCCAATGGGCCATGGCCCGATAATTGGAACCCCTGTTCTAGAGCTTGAAGCTCAGAGCAACTCTCATAGTTCCTGTTCTTTTTCTGAATTATGTCTAAAGTCAGCACAGGGGTGGGTTGTGGATCATTTTGCTGCTGGTTTGCTCAGGGTCGCGCCAGGCGCGTGCCCCCACAGCAATCAAAAAATCCAAGATGGCGGCACCCACGGACTGGCACCGACAGAACTGGCTCTGTGACATCATCACCGGTTTACTAACGGTTCTTTAGAACCAGTTAGAACCAGTAGGAACCCACCTCTGATATAGCATCTATTGCAAGCCTACAAGCCTACATTTAGGTAGAATGTTATTACCTTTGGTATTAGAAATAAATAAATAAAAGGATTTCATCTGAAGGCAGGATGAATTTAAAAAAAAGAAGAAGCAGCAGCACTCCACTTAAAAGAGTATGTATTTTAATCCATTTCCCCCTAAGTCATGGTTTCCCACACTATGAAGTGTACCTCCATTGGGTTGGTGCAGACAGAGTCCAAAGAATGTGTGAGGAACCTTTTAGCTGTACATTTTTATGATGACTCCACCTTTCTCTAAATACTATTGTCAATAACATGATAGTGCAGGAGGCATGATCTTTCATTTTTCGTTTTTATGTCTTTATAGTTTAATTCAGGGGTAGGCAAACTACAGCTCTTTGAGGACCTGTGGACTTCAACTCCCAGAATTTCTGAGCCAGCCATGCATGTATGGCTGGTGAAGGAATTCTGGGAGTTGAAGTCCACAGGTCCTCAAAGAGCTGTGGTTTGCCCACCCCTGGTTTAATTGCATTGTTTTATTATTTATTTATTTATTTATTATTGCATTAATAAAGTTTAATTGCATTGTTTATTGATTTTGATGTTTGGATTTTTAGAGAAGGTGTGTACATTTAAGATTTCACTAAAAGAGATGTGATGACAAAAGGTTTAGGAAACCATGCCCTTAGTTATTATTGCTAAATTATTAGCAAGGCCCTCAGCAGTCTTCCTCCTTGTAGAAATACCTTCAGAAAATGCCTTTTCAAATCTTTATTTTGTGAAGTATTACACTGAAATAAGAATTAGTGATGATAAAGTGCACCTAACAATATAGTGGGACCCTAACCTAGCTTTCAGAAGATGTCAATCTGAATGCCAAATCTATACTTTTGAACTATCTGTAGCAATAAAAGTAGATCCAAGGAATGCCAACTGATAAGCTAAGTTTCAGTTTTATTTTTTTTATTGAATGACTACACCCTCTTTTTATCAATAGATGGTGCTCAAAGCATAAAAGTAAAATAATAGAAGTAAAATGTAATTTAAAAAATCATTAAAATTCATTAATAAAAATCCATTTTAGTGCCCATATGAATAAAACTTCTGCTTGCTGACATTATCATAAAAAAGGAGGATGCGTGACTTCCTTTGGTAGGTTGACATTTCCATTCAATCCACCAATATGCTTAAGATCCCTAGCTGTACAGCTCTGGTTGGAGAATTAATGCTATAGAAGTGCTTACCCAGTATTTGGAGGCTATGAAGGTCTGGATGGAGAAGAACAAGTCACAACTCAACCATACAAAGAATGAGTGCCCTCGGTGTTAATTGCCCCTAATTATAGAGCCATTCCACCAATAGTTTTAAATGGGGTGGCACTTCTCAGATAGAGTTGGTGTGCAGACTGGTTTTTCTGGATTTACAACTCATACTTCAAAAGTGGAAGTCATGACTTGGAAGATCTTTCCATAGATCCATTTTGTGCACTAGGCCCATTCCTATTACCGGAAGTTTGGAAATGAACTTCCGTTTTTTGCCCTCCCCAGGCTTCAGGAAAGCCTCCGGAGCCTGTGGATGGTGAAAAATGGGCCCAATGGGCCTACCGGAAGTTCATTTCCAAACTTCCGGTAGACCCATTGGGCCATTTTTCACCCTCCCCAGGCTTCAAGAGGCTTTCCTGAAGTCTGGGGAGGGGAAAAATTGCCTCCCTCGCCCTCCAGAAAGACGAAAATCAGCTGGCCAGTGCGCACATGCACGCTGGAGCTGACATAGGGCAAAGCCTTGCGTGCCCTCAGATATGGCTCCGCGTGCCACCTGTGGCATGCGTGCCATAGGTTCGCCATCATGGTTCTATAGCAACAAAACATGGTTATAAGACATGAATATTAGTGTAGTTAATTCATATAGAATTTATATAATGCTCTGTGGATCTAAGCTTCAAATTTAGGTTTACCCTATTTGGGCTGCAAAATTCTGGAGAATTACTAGGCAGCAGCAAAACATGCCCAAGAGACAAACATTTTGCTTCCAATAGAAATGAATATACATAGCTCAGGGTCGAAAAATGTTGAATACTTAGTACTCTTTGAGCATGATCATTTGCTTGCAGACATTTCATTACTCACTGATGGTGTTACCTACTTAGGTAATGAAACATTTGCAAGCAAACAACCAAGCTGAGGGAGCACAAAAAATATTTTGCGGCCATCTAGTGGTCAATATTTCTCTCTGATGAGAAATGAGGATTTTGTCTCTTGTTTACCACTTACTATTCCCACCTCTTTTCTATTCTGGTTCATTAATTTTTTTAAAAAAATATTGTTCTTTCTTCACATGATGTTTTATTTGACCGCTTCCCACAGAATGTCTGTTAGGACACTTGTATGAATAGAGCAATTCAGTATATGCATAGATGCTTCATTCTAGCTTTACAGTGTTCAAATCTCTTTTGTATTAGGTGCCTAATTGTGTATCTAATAAAAATTATTACTATTACTACAAATAGCTACCCTATTTGTACAACAAAAATCCAGATAACCACTCAATGGTGTGTGTGTGTGTGTGTGTGTGTGTGTGTGTGTGTGTGTGTGTGTGTGTGTGTGTGTGTGTGTGTGTGTGTGTGTGTGTGTTTGTGAACTAATCCTAATGGGTTAGCCTTATCTACAAGTATATTTCTAAAGGTCTTTTCATCCTCCTTTAGATATTGAATGCAATTTTTAAATTGCTGTTAGAAAGCTAGTTTTGTTTCTTGGATATTATAGTTCAAAATTATTTTACAGAATCAATAGACATAATTGGTGTACATAATGAATTATCGGTAATGGTAATAATAGAAAGAGGTTCCCGTCAAAGAAAAGCCATGACTTTACAGTTACTGACTGGAATCTTGAATTCTGATAGCCTGAGCTGTAAAATTAATGCAAATTATTCCTAGGTGTCCCCTGATGATGAGATGTTTGAAAGCATTAGTTTCTTTTTTTAGTCTCTTCCCTTGTGAAATCTAGAGAGCTAGATGATGCAGCATCATTGCAATTCTCCATGCATCTGTAACAGTACAAATGTTTTAGAGATAAACTGATTAATTTTTAACCATGACTTTACTCTTGGCAATTCCAAGTCTTCCATTTTTTTGAAATATAATTTAAAGAAAGAAGAAGTAGGGGTATTTGTAATAATCACTCGCTGGCTAATTATTGTGCACTACATGAACCAATGTAGTGTAGTAGTAGTTAAAGTGCTGGATTTGGTTCCCGTCCTCAATCAATATTCATTCAGTGAGATTTAGAGGCCAACTCTCAGCAAGTCTGGGAAGCTTACATTTATTGACAATAGAAACAATAAAATGAAAGAAAGAAAAAAAAAAGACCTGGACATCTAGAACAATCGAATGCATCCAAAGAAAACTAACAGAGGCTTGATAGTTACCTTAAGCCCAGCCTGGGGAGTAAAGATAAGTTTTCAAAAATTTTCAGAACAGCTGAAGAGGGAGGACTTTATGGATCTGCAGGAAGATGCTATTCCAGAGGGCAAGCACTGTGACAGAGAATGACTGTCTCATTGGTTCTGATAGATGACACTATTTCGTAGAAGGGACCTAAAGCACAATAATTCTCCAAGATCTTACTGAGTTGGCAAAACTATTGGAGGTAGGTGGCCTGAAAATAAGAAGATCCTATGCACAACCGGCACCTGGAATTGCACCTGGCAGCCAATTGGTTCAACTCATGAAGCAACACATTAATATAATGTGGTGCATCCTTCATCCTTCATTCTCCACACCATTGCATTCTGGACCAGCTGCAGCTTCTGAGTGGACTTCAAGAGCAGCTCCACCTAGAAAGCATTCTTGTAGTCTGTTGTGACCATGAACTTCCCTTTGGGAATTTGGGCCAGTCATTCTCTTTCAGTTTAATATAGTCCACAGTATTGTTACTGTAGGGATAAAATAATGGGAGACACTGTTTCCTCCAAAGTAAGAGATTTTGATTAAGTCAGCTAAAAATGCAACAAATAACAACTAAGAGTTCTTAATCTAATCTTGCGTAGCTTCTTCTCTGGCAACATTACATTGCTAACCAGAGCATACAAAACATTTGTTAGACCAATTCTGGAATACAGCTCACCTGTCTGGAACTCGCACTGCATATCAGACATAAATACAATCGAGAGAGTCCAGAAATATTTCACAAGAAGAGTCCTTCACTCCTCCGCTCACAACAAAACACCTTATTCCACCAGACTTGAAATACTGGGATTAGACAATTTACAACTATGTCGCCTCCAATCTGATCTAAATGTAGTTCATAAAATCATATACCAAAGTGTCCTTCCTGTTAATGACTACTTCAGCTTCAACCGCAGCAATACACGAGCAGGTAATAGATTCAAACTCAATGTAAACCGCTCCAAACTCGACTGCAGAAAATACGACTTCAGCAACAGAGTGATCAATGCCTGGAATGAACTACCTGACTCTGTGGTTTCTTCCACAAACCCAAAAACTTTAACCTTAGACTGTCTACTGTCGACCTCTCCCCATTTCTAAGAGGTCTGTAAGGGGCGTGCATAAGTGTGCCTACCTGTAAGGGGCGTGCATACACTGTGCCTACCATCCCTGTCCTACTGTCCTATTGTCCTCTTTTATCGTTACTTTTTACTTATATTTATACAAACTACTACTATCCTATACATGTTTGACAAATAAATAAATAAAATAAAATAAAATAAATAAATAATGATGGCTTCATAGCCAGATTGTCAAGCGCAAGACATTTTTAAATGCATTTTCCCCTTTCTCTTTCATTGGTTATAAGACAACTTCAATAAGTCTATGAGGAAAGAGGAAAAATAAAAAAATGTAACAATGAAAGTAGATATCGTAGCTAGGATCAAGACAAATAATCAATGAACGATGATAAAGTGAGAGATGATAAGGAACTATTAAATATGTTAAGACCAAAAACAAAACAACCCCCAACCACCACCCAAAAAAAAAAGAAAACCCCAAAGGCAGCCTTTCTCACTTAGTGCTTTCCAAATCTGCTGGATCTTAAATTCCAACAGACTTTGATTCTATTCATAAAACTGCTGATGAAACAGAGATGATTTCTGGGTTTTACAAAAGCTGCATTGATAAGTAGCCACATAAGAAAACAGATATAACTTATACAGCTGTGATAGGGAACATTTTCAGAACCAGCATGGATTCTATTGCATGGGCCTGAATTTATACAACGATCAACATTCAGTGGATTTTATACTGGGCTTTTATATCCTATATATTGTCTCACTCAGTATTATAATTAATCCCTATCTCTGAATTATATGATTATAAATGAACTTCCTTCTGTAAAGGGGGGGGGGTAAGGGGGGAATAGAGCAGCATGTTCCTTCTGAAATTTAAAAATATGTGGGACTACAGCTGGTCTATTAGATTTTCAATGATATGTAATTCAGCCTGATATAATTTTGTTTCATTTATTTGCAGACATTGGATTGTACTTTGCTTTACCCATAAAGAGGTTTATAATGAATGTAAAAGTAATAGCCAATTATATCCAGTAAAATAACAAAATAGCAGAAACACAGTAGGGCTATTTTATGAAAGTATTTTCCCGCTATACAGTATAGTCTTTTCAAAGGTTTGGCAGAAGGAAAGAGAAAGAGAAATAAAAAAAAGTCAGCTTTTGAAAAGGATTCAATAATGTTGACTATGAGCATGCTCCCTTAGATAAGGTATCTCAGATTAGCAGGGCAATTTCCAGGGTTTCTGGGTTCAGAGTCCCTAATCTACCAAAGAGTGTATATTGTCAGATTTAAAGCAAAAAGTAAGAATAAAGAAAGCCAATCTTTGAGATATTTTTGCAGAAACCATTTAGAGCTTCAGTGAGACTTATTCTCAGGAAAGTCATTTATACTTTACAGCCTTACTTACATATAGATTCCATTATCTGAAAGCTTATGACTGGTTCATGTTTGTGGAAAATCTACTGAAAAAATGTAGAAGCACACATGAAAGAAAAAAGGAAGTCTGTTACTATTCTTAAAACATCAGACATACTATCAACTGATTCATCCTGATTCTTTGTATTTGTTCAACACAATTATCAATTTACAGGCAATATTCCAGATTTGGCAGGAATTTATTTAAAGCAGGAGTCCTCAACCCCTGGGCCAGGTGTCAGCAACCTGTGGCTCTGGAGCCGTATGCAGCTCTTTGGGCCCTCTGCTGTGGCTCCCTGTTGGGTAATACCACCACTGGCTGGCTCTGCCCCTTGCCCTCCCCTCCCAGTCACTCCTTGCCTGGCCTGAGAAGGTAAGGGCAATGGCAGGGGATGGAGAAGCGGCCAGGGCTGATTCTCTGGTGCCTCACCCTTGCTGGAGCTTCTTCTGGCCCTTGTTGGTGCTGGGTGTGCCTCAGTCACTTGGGGAGACACACAACCTGCTCTCTGCCCTGAGATACTGGCCCAACCCGGCCGCAACCGACACCGGCTTCTCTAACATGAGGGCTGGTGGGATGGGAATGGGATCTGGGAGGAGAGGACGATGGAAAGTGGGATGGGCCCGCAATACACAGCCGTGGCTTTAAAACTTGTATGGGGGACTTTTGCCACCCAGAGGAGGACCTTCCTCCTCGCCCTCCTTCTCCTTTCGCAACCACAGCTGGCCAGAGAGAGACATAGAGAGACACAGACAGATATACAGAGAGAGGGGGGGGAGAGAGAAAGAGACAGACACACACAGAGATGTAGAGAGAGACATAGAGAGACAGAGGGGGTGAGAGAGACAGAGAGAGACAGAGAGAGTGGGAGAGAGAAGGGGGAAGATAGGGAGAGGAGGAGGAGGAGGAGAGAGAGACAGAGACAGAGACAGAGAGAGAGACAGAGACAGAGACAGAGATAGACAGAGAGATGTCAAAAGGGTTTTGTGGTTCCGGGTTCTCTGACCCAATGACTGGCTGGGTAGGCATGGCTAGGGGGGTCCATGTGACTGGGTGGGAGTGAGTGACGTTGAGTTGGCCACACCCACTCAGGTTTTGTGGCTCCCTGTGTTTTCTTTTCTGTGGGAAACAGGTCCAAATGGCTCTTTGAGTGTTTAAGGTTGCAGACCTCTGCCCTGGGCTATGGACCAGTACCGGTCCATGGCCATTAGGAACCGGGCCGCACAGCTAGAGGTGAGTGGCAAGTACGTGGGTTAAGCTTCATCTGTATTTGCAATCGCTTCCCAGTGCAAGCATCACCGCCTCAGCTCTACCTTGTTTTATTTTTTGTTTTTATTTTACTTTGTTTTATTTTTTATGTATAATGCACACTGAAAATGGCATTTAATTTTGTTGTACGATGTGCAATGACAATAAACTAAACTAAACTGAACTAAACTGAACTAAACTAAACTAAACTAAACTAAACTAAACTAAACTAAACTAAACTAAACTAAACTAAACTAAACTAAACTAAACTAAACTAAACTAAACTAAACTAAACTAAACTAAACTAAAACCAAACCTGAGATCATCAGGCATTAGATTCTCATAGGAGCAGAAACCCTACTGCAAACTCTGCATGTGAGGGATCTAGATTGCACTCCCATCCTCCCAGGTCTGTGGAAAAATTGTGTTCCACAAAACTGTTCCCTGGTGCCAAAAATGTTGGCATCTGATTTAAAGCATACTTTATGTTTTGGTGTAGTACTTTAAAACCACTCTTGGCCCAGTGGAAGTGATTGGTTTAATTACAGAATGAGCACTGGCAGCTTGACTTGTCTATTCTGAAATGTTTCTGCATGTAGTACCGAGTGAGTCTCTTACTCTGAGATTACCTTACTTAAAATGAGAACGTTATTTAGAGTCCAGATAGCATATTCATCTACTTATGTCCCCCTGTGCCTTGGAGGAGGAGGAGAAAGGATGAGAATGATATAATTTCGTGGTGCTTGAAACTCCTAAATATATTTAAAGGCCGGTTCAGCTGCTATATCAAATGGTAGTTAAGACCTTGGGAGACACAAATGGGAATTATATTGTAGATTGTTTTGTCAGCCTTCATTTCTGTAAGAATAGCGGTACATAAGAAGGACCAGATTGGATTAGACAAAACCTCTATTTGTTCCAACATTCCATTCCCATGAAGGCTGACTAGAGGCATGCAAGCACAGTGTTAAGTACAAAAACAGTCTTGTATTTGAATTTCCCATCAACTTATTTTACTGAAATGCCTTCTCTCTACTCGGTTTTTGAATATGTACTCAAAGTAGAGTAGCCTTTTAAGCCACAGGGATTCATATCATTGTGGCTTGCCAGAGGGTTGTCATCTGGCAGAGATTTTATTGCAACATGGTTAAAATACATATGAACACCACATATACTTTGGTGTGTTGGTAGCAGGGCACTTGAGCAAGAACCACTGGCTAAAACTGAGTGGTCATTTGCAGAATTTACTGAATGCAAGACATAGAATCTGATATGAGGTATATAGGAAGGTTCCAGATATAGTCAGCTTTGAGTCATCGTATCCAAGCCATATTGGCATAACTATAACATTTATAAATTATAACTTAATAAAAGTGTCAAGATCCTTTACACAGGTATAGCTAATATAGTAACTAAAAGCTATTATTTCCTGATCTGAAAGCTTGAATAAAAAAAGAGAGAGAGCAAATAATTTCTGTCACACCCTGTACATTAGGAGAAAGTCATTTCAGAATTTAGGAGCAGTGACAGGAATGTCTGACTTCCAAGTCATCACCAAATGAGATGGAGCAACTAAAGGTGGATTTATCATGTTGACTATAAAGGAGATCATGTCTACACCCTGTGGGTATGTGTGCGTAAACAGTACTTTGAAGTTTAAAAAACACAATCCATGAAAATGTCAGTGGTGGAGGAAGACCAACATAAAAAATATAAGCTTCGGTGTGACATCTACACTGTGCCAAACTTGGAGATGAGTGTAACTCAGAGGAGAGATTGTCCAATAGAACTGGTGTTGCTGCAGAAAAGACTATGTGGCAACCTGTAAGAACTTATATGGAGAGCAATCATTCGTCTTACGACATATGTTCTTCAAACTGCTTTGATCCCAAGTTTTTAGGACTTTGTGCATCAATATTAACACTTTGAACCTGGCTTGATAGCAGACTATGGTAGAAGCCTAGGCTCATTTTATTATGTTAAATCGATCTGGGTTGTCTTGAACTGTTTTGTACATTCATTAATTGGTGCCAAAGGACTGCAGGGTTTAGAAAAACTATAGATGAATTGAGAGCTTTTGTTTGACTGTTTTCTTAAAAGAAGCCACTGGCAAATAGATCCAACTTCTGATTCTGTTAGTCTCTACTCCTAATTACACCAAATTCCTTCTCTGCAGTTTCATTTAAGGGGACATGTTAAAAAAGATTTTTTTAAGCTAATCATCCTAAATATCAATTTCTCAATATCATTATCTTGGGAACTGATTATATATATATATATATATATATATATATATATATATATATATATATATATATATATATATATATATATATATATATATATATATATATATATATATATATATATATATATATATATATTGTATGTATGTATGTATGTATGTACATACATAAATACATACATATATGTATATGTATCAGTGGTGGGTTCCTACCGGTGCGGTCTTGCCTGTTCGTCGCCGCAGAGCCGAAGAAGCTGTTGGCGTTCGCGGCGCGGGGCTTCCCCCGCCCGCTTTCCCCGCCCACCGGGATGCCGCCGTTTGCGTTCTTTTGCCCTCTGCGCATGCGCAAAGCGTTCTGCTTGCGCAGAGGGCAAAAGAACGCAAATGGTGGCGTCCCGGCGGGAGGGGAAAGCCCAGTGCCGCGAACGCCAACAGCTTCTTTGGCTCTGCGGCGATGAACAGGCAAGACCGCACCGGTAGGAACCCACCACTGGTATGTATGTATGTATGTATGTATGTATGTATGTATGTGTATGTGTATGTGTGTGTGTGTGTGTGTGTGTGTGTGTAGCATTTTTTGCTGATAAATGAAAATAAAGAGAGACTATTATAGATCTATTTCGAGCTACTTAGTTCTCATCAGATAGCCATACCCTTACTGGGATTTGAACCTGGGCTGCCTGCCTTGTAAGGCAGCAGCTTAGCCATTAGGCCACAGGCTCTATTCCCTATCAGCTCTTCACCAGGAAAGGGTTATATATGTTTTTCTCTCGTATTATCCTGGTGTACCCAAATATGGGAGAAAGCATCACAGCTTTCATTTTGCCTTTCGGCCCCTCTCTGGGACCATCCAGGCAGTTTCTATAGCCAACACACTATCTTCTATATGTGTAGCATTTTTTGCTGATAAATGAAAATAAAGAGAGACTATTATAGATCTATTTCGAGCTACTTTACTTACTTACTATTACTTACACCAATATATATATTGGTGTAACTCTTCTGTTACCCAAGCTTTTTGTGTCACCATTGCTGCTCATTGCAAATCTGCACTTTGCAGTCCTCATTAAATAACAGCTTTCTGCTATTATGTTTATTACGGACATAGCAATTCATGTGCTCTATGGGAAAAAACAATAGTATGGGAAATGTATAGTAAAGTGGAAGAACACTAGTTCAGAGTCTACTAAAAGAATCAAAGAAGCAGTAAAAGGTTGTATTTTCACAGGTAACCCACTTCCTTACTGGGTTGTAGAGGAATTTTCAAGTAGTTAGCCCAGCATAAAATGGGAGGAGAGACAAAAAAATTCCACTGCAACCTTAAGTCATGAAACATTTAGCAGGATTTCTTCATATGTGCAAACGTTTACCTTCTTTTCCTTAAGGGAGAGAGAGCTATGCATGTCATAAACAAATACAAAATCAAGAAAGTTGCATTATACCATCTTAATAAAGTATTTCTAAATGCTTTCTGTTGGTTCAGTGTCATCATATCCGAGTGTGACACATGCTTTCTATCTTTGCACAATAAAGCTTATTAAGTTTTTTTTATTAAATATAAAAATCAAACACAGAATTCTTGGAGCTCCCTCCTCTCTGATATAATCCAGTCCCAAACTACCTGTACAAAGACATTCAGGGGCGGGTTCCTAATTTTTTTACTACCACTCTGTGGGTGTGGCTTATTTTGTGGGTGTGGCTTGCCAGCCATGTGACCGGGTGGGTGTGGGCCTCAGGAGCTTGGCAGCGGCCGGAGAAGTGGGGGGGCATTGTCCACCCGCAACGCAGCCCCCCGCAGCGAGAACAGCAAGACCACGGCAGTGGTTCTTCTAGGAGGCTCCATCTGGCCTGAATGCTTTTCCCCATTCGATGATCCTAGGCTCCTGCCGCCCGTTCCCCCTCCCCTCAGCAGCTTGAGAAGCCTCGAACGTGCGAAAATGCCTGGGATCATCACCGCGCATTCATGGCTTCTCGGACTGCTGAAGGGAGGGGAACTGAGATAGGTCCTGCCACCCATTCCCTCTCCCCTCAGCAGCTCGAGAAGCCTCAAATGTGGGAAAATGCCTAGGATCATCACCGCGCGTTCGTGGCTTCTCGGACTGCTGAAGGGAGGGG
Organism: Diadophis punctatus similis; assembly: GCA_023053685.1. Classification (NCBI taxonomy): domain Eukaryota; kingdom Metazoa; phylum Chordata; class Lepidosauria; order Squamata; family Dipsadidae; genus Diadophis; species Diadophis punctatus. The sequence goes on along the minus strand of JALIGW010000001.1, from coordinate 257,121,157 downwards.
AATGGAGATAGCTCCTGCCGCCCATTCTTTCAGTGTCTCACGCGCTCCCTCAGCCATCCTCCCCTGGTTGGACTCACTGTGGGGTAGGAAGGCAGCACATGTGCAGTGCCGGAAGCTCTGCTTCTGGGCATGCGCAGAAGAAAATAAATTTTTTTTTAAAAAAAAATAGCAGTGCCCAGGCACCGGCAACCGACCGCACCGGTACTGTGATGTCACCAGCGGGCCACTACCGGTGCTATAGAGTGGACCGCACTGGTAGGAACCCACTACTGGTGTCATTTCATCTTTGAAAATGTGATGTTAGCTTCTCCATGAACGAATTGGCCAGAGTGGGAAAAGAGTGCCCCTACAGTTGCTTCTCTTTGTTTCCTCTGTGTAGAACTCTGTGGTATGTGAAGAAGGGTGTATTTTATGCCGCATGAATGTTTGCTGTTCTCATTCTGATAATCAATGAGATGTAAAATTGCAGCAATTCCATGCTGCCTAAAGCCTCTGCTGATAAACCTCATTTGGTTTGTCAGAAGGCATAAACCACTCATTAGACCACATCATTAGCTAAGCTTGCCTTTAATGTGAAGGAAATGTGAATGAGGCCTTTTTTTCCCCCCAAGACAAAGTTTTACTGTTATAACTTTAAAGAAAGTGCATCGAGAAGCTGCTTTCTGCATTCAAATACAGTATGATAAGATGGTGCATATGAACCCAGATTTCTTTTCTTTGTCCATCCAACAGCCTTTAACTAGCAGGTAAAGTCCAAGGGTGGGTTCTAACTTACCTCGCTGCCGGTTCGCTTCCTCCCGTGCACGTGCGCATGCGCAGTGGCAAAAATTTTTAAAAATCCACAAAAAAAGCCAAAAATAAGATGGCGACTGCATGCACAGTGCCGGAAACTTGGCTTCTGCGCATGTGCAAAAGAAAAAAAACCCAGAAAAAAATTCTCAAAAATACATTCTTAAAAAAAACCTGAAAAAATTCAAAAAAAAAGATGGCGGCGCCCACGGACTTGCACCGACCAAACCGGTTCTGTGACATCATCATGACATCACCAGTGGTTGCTACTAGTTCCAGCAAACTGGTCCAAACCAGGAGGAACCCACCTCTGGTAAAATATATAGGAAGAATGTGAACATATTCCTGGGATGCTGGTTACAGCTAATAGTATGAAAAGATCTTGCAATTTCCTGATTTTTTTTAAAAAAAACAAGCTCTGTAAAAGGCATCTATTTCTCCTCCTTATTTTTGGATGCTTTAGAATTTCTTTCAGCAATCTATTGTTGCTGTTGTCAACTGTTCTTTTATTGCTCTTCAGCCTCAGTAGTAGCTCTCATTTTCTGATTAGAGGAAAAAAGATTCATAGGAGGGATTTCCTTAGAATTCAGTTGACGTCTGAGCAGGAAGAAGGCTGCAAACTGTAGGACAGGTGATTGCTCAGTGAAACACAAAACCTATTAGTACCTTTCGGCTGTCTTGTAACAAAGGGAAGTGTAAGAACCTTTTCTGTTGGGAGAGCGGCTGCCTAATTTTTTTTCTCCTTTCTGATAAAGAGTAGAAAAAATGCCAAAAAAATTGGAAGAGCAGGAAGAGTATCTTGCAGTTTGATTGCCTCTCCATGCCCCTCTATTTTTTTAAAAAAAATACATTGTATTTGACACAATCACAATCTTGTCTTCCAAAGATTAGAACATATCCAGGGGTGGGTTCCTCCCAGTTCGGACCGGATTGCCCGAACCGGTAGCGACCTGCTGGTGATGTCATGATGGCATCACGGATCCAGTTTGGTCGGTGCCGGTCCGTGGGCGCTGCCATCTTTTTTTAAAAAAAAAATTCCGAATCTTTTACTGTTTGGAAGTTTTTTCCTCTGCTGCCGCTTGAAAAAGGGCCCTCCAATCCCCCTTTGGGTTTATACTTACCTTTATTCCTTCACCTGAAGCACAGCTTATCAGCTCCTCAGCTGTGTTTTGGGCTGATTATAGCTACTGAGCATGCGCGGAAGCAAAATTGTATGAGGGGATGTGCGCGAGCAAGCGTAGCGAGTGCTCATGCGTGAAACATCGCAATGCGAACCGGTGGCGAAAGTAAGTGGAACCCACCCCTGAACACATCCTATAACTCTCATTCCCTTGCCTGTTGGTTACACTCCTGGGTTGGATTCACATATTTCATTACATTTTCTTCAGATATTCCCATTGATGTTTCTAGGAAGTGTTGTAATAACTCAGTGATTAAGACACTGGGCTTGTCAGCTGGAAACCTGACAGCCCAGGTTCAAGACCTGAGCGTTGCATGACGGGGTAAGTTCCGTTCATCGCCCCAGCTCCTACTAACCTAGCAGTTCAAATGTATGCAAATGCAAGTAGATAAATAGGTATCACTTCAGTGGGAAGGTGAAGAGCACTCTGCAACATCATGCTGGCCACATGACTACAGAATCGTACTGGCTCAATGGCTCTTGAAACAGAGATGAGCATTATCCTCTATAGTCGGCAATGACTACCAGAGTAAAATCCGTAGGAACTCCTTTATGTTTGCATTTTTTTATTATTTCCTTCTATGTTTCTAGAAGGATGATCATAGACATGGCAAGAAATTGAAGTGATCCGGGACTGTTGGAATTCCTTCAAGGGCTAAGCTATAATAGACCCCAGGTTGTTAGCCTAACACAGGACAATATTCACCGAGTCTCTGAGAAGAACCAAATGTTCCATGTAAAAAGCTGAAAAGTGACTAATCACACCCAGTGAATAACTATTTTCCATAAGTTATAAGCATTCGTCAAATTATTCATGAATTCATGAATCATTATGAGTGAGGAAAAATGTTTGGATATTAACAGATTATTTCGTGGAAATATATCAACTGGGACAAATAGCTGAATCCTCTGCATAAATACTTGGATAACTTCACTCAGACTATTGAAGCAGAATGATATATAAAGATGTTCAGGCATATGGAAAAACACTTTTGATCTTCAGTACCTGGAAATTGACTGTGGTTTTGATGGGCAATTTTTCATAATTTGTTTTACTTCTTACAGCCTTCGTCTTCTTGTCTGTTGCTTCTCTGTTACAGAGTATATTGAGGGTTATTTGGTAGCAGTTTATAACAAACAAAGATCTAACCTTTGCTTTCTTGATCCTCCCTGAAGCACTTCTTTTTCACTTTGCACAAAAAGCAAACTAATGTATAGTGCTACTGAAACACTGAAGTTTTTACTGCTGCTATTTATTTTAATAAGAACGATGTGTTTCATCTTTTTTGCTGTTGTTGTTGTCCCTAACCTACTTGAATGGACTAGCTGCATTTTGATGATGAATTACCTGCAGTCTGTGACTCTAAACACATTTACCAGGAAATAAATCCCACATAGATTGTATAAACTGCTCCTTAGGACAAACCATTCATTCATTTTCTGAGGTGAAGAAAAATTGATCCAGTTTTTGAATCAGGTTTTTTTGGAACATTCTACATTTTTTTTCCATGGAAGGGAGCAAATATTTTTAAATGTATAGTTTTATTGGGACTAACCAAATATTGTTGTAGCAGTTTGAGCTAGTAGTTAAGGCACCAGGCTTAAAAACAAAACAAAACAGGAGACCATGAGTTCAAGTCCCGCCTTAGCCATGAAAGCCAGCTGGGTAACTTTGGGGCAGTCACTCTCTCTCAGCCCAACTCACCTCATATGGTGGTTTTCATGAGGAAAATAGGAGGAAGGTGTGTTGGATATGTTTGCCACCTTGGGCTATTCATAAAAATAGCAAAGGCAGGATTCAAACAAACAAACAAACACTACAAAACTTTTCTGGACCTGACCACTAGCAGGGTCCAGCAATAGCAGAATCTAGCTTGCTTAGGTCTTTGATAGATAGAAGAGCTCCACTGTCCCATATACCACTCCTGTAGGCTTCCTTGAAAAGTCCAAAGACATCTAAGAAGAAAACTGGGGCAAATCACTTCCGACAAGATGCCAAGAAAATATACGGACACATCCATAAAGTCACCACAATTTCAGTTGAATTGAAAGGGACTTTAATTTTTAGTTTTACTGGGGGGAAAGTGTTGTTATATAGACATTAAATAAGTTCATCTTTGCATTATGGAGCACTCTGTTAACTACATTGATGCCCAAAGTGACTTGTACTATAGCAAAAGTAATTCATCATCTATAAAACCTTTCATGGCATAGGGACTGGTTATTTGTGGAACCATGTATTTCAAATTGTTTTGCCCACCCAGTACAGAGAATGGTGTATGTATCATACCCACTCTCCAGTGATTCTTGAAGTCCTTCAAGCCTGGCTCTGTTCTCAATTGGGAACAGGGTTAGTGTGTTTGTGAAGCACTGTTGTGCGTGTGGTTTTTGTTTTTGTTTTTTATTGTTATGGTTCTTTTTAATGTAGGTGGTTGTGTTTTTAACAATTTTAATTGTATAGTCCAATATTATAAGCTGAACAGAGCATTTTAGAGTGGGTGATCACAAAGATTTTATAAATATTATAATAATAATAATTATAATAGCAATAGGTACCTTGGTGCAATCCGAAAACAACTGGAGCACCTCTTGAACACCATTGACATTAACAAATTCACTATCAGTCAATTATAAAAGGCCGCATTGCTTGCAACAGCTTACATCCTGTGACAATACCTCTAACACCATCAGACATCAACATCTGCCTATCACAGATCCTTAGAAAGGACTCGATAGCTGGATAAAAATGCTGATTCAGTCTGAACATCTGGGTGGCTGTTTAATAAACCATAATTTATTTATTATTTATTTATTTATTTAATAGATTTGTATGCCGCCCAACTCCCAAAGGGGACTCTGGGCGGCTCACAGCATATTAAATACAAAATCTAAAAAACAGTTAAAAGATTTAAAAGCAAAATTAAAACAATGTAAAAAATTAAAACATTTAAAAGCATTTAAAAAACCACAATTTAAAAACCCAATAATTCACTCATGGGGCCAAGAATAATCGGTGTTGTATTAAAATCATTGGCCCCAGGCCTGTCGACAAAGCCATGTTTTTAATGCTTTCCTGAAGGCTGGCAGGGTGGGAATTATGCAGATCTCGGGGGGTAGTGTATTCCAGAGGGCTGGTGCTGCCACAGAGAAGGCCCTCGTTCGTGGGCCCGCCAGCCGACATTGTTTGGCTGACAGGACCACCAGCAGACCAACTCTGTGGGCTCTAATCAGTCTTAGGGAGGTGTGTTGGAGAAGGCGGTCTCGGAGGTAAACTGGTCCTAAGCTATATAGGGCTTTAAAGGTAATCACCAACACCTTGAATTGCGCTCGGAGCCCTATGGGCAGCCAGTGCAGTTCGTGAAGGATGGGTGTCACTTGGGTGTATCTAGGGACACCCATCACCACACGCGCCGCTGCATTCTGCACTAGCTGCAGGCTCCGAACGTTCTTCAAGGGTAGCCCCATGTAGAGTGCGTTGCAATAGTCAAGATGTGAGGATAATAATGAATAATGAAAATTATTGATACTAGTGGAGGAGAGAGAACACCCCATATTCATATTATTTAACATGAAATACATAAATATACTTATGATATACATAAATTATTAAATAATCATTTTTTACTTTCCATCATGGATTAACTGAATTCATTTCTTGTTGGACAAAGAAGGATTTTCATGGTTTTCTGAGAGAAGCTTTTTTGTTGTTGTTAATGCACATGATTTCAGTGTGGTTTCTAATACAAGAATGGATAATAAGAATGGATGATAAGCTATGTGTATGTGTATACAACTACTTTTCAATGTGATTTTTGGATCCACGTGGTTGTGATTTTCATAGAGAAGAAGAGAGATACCTAGTAGAATTCCCCTATTAACTGTGCATCTTAAATTTACCGAAGATTAATATAATGCTAATTTTGTTTAATACAAGTCAGTTTTGCTTTTATGACTTGCAATATTCTGTTAATCACTCCCTCCTTCCTTGATCAAATACAAACATAATTCAGCCTTTACGAATTCTTATACCAGCACTGAATATTATTTTGTGCATGATATTGAACTCAATATTCTCTTCCTGTTTTAAACAGGTTAAGACTATGAAGCAAGACTGGCACTTTGACACAAGTGGGTTGGCTTCAATCTTGCTAGCGCCCCAAAAGAAGTCCTTTGTGTGTGTGACTCAAGCAAGTAGAATTACTTCTAGAGTACCTGCTTTACGGGCCAGGAATTAAGAAGGGTAAAAGATGGACTAAGTATTCTGGTAGGTTGTTTGCTTACTCTAGCAATTTCTACAAAGCCTCTTATTTAATTACTGTACATAATATAATGTCCCAAATTTATCATACCTGTGTGGTTATGAAGTTGTATAGACATATATAAATCATTTGAGAAAGACAGTGACAGAGAGAGAGAGAGAGAGAGAGAGAGAGAGAGAGAGAGAGAGAGAGAGAGAGAGAGAGAGAGAGAGCAGACCTGTAGGCATAAAACCTGACCACTCTAATTTAGTGGGACTTTGGCAATATGGTCAAAATGTTCTAAAACTCTCTCTCCTTCCCTCCCCCCCCCCCCGCTCTCTCACACACACGCACACTAAAACAAACAAACTCTAAATTCACTGAAGTTTTGTAGCTACATTGTTTATTTGGAAGCAAACCCTACAGAGCCCTGTTTTGACTAGAATATGACATATTTTGAAATTCAACAAGCATTTGAAGCAAGTATTACATGTTGCTTCATCGGAAGCCAATCCTTGGTGATGTGACTGTTCAGCAACTTAAATATAAGGCTGACAGGAGTAACAATACAAGGATCATCAAAGCTTAGAATTGACATCCTGTGGATTTGACACAAAGCTCTGAGATGGACTCTGAAATGATGTTGTTAAGAAATGAGAAATAGAAAACCTATGCAATTGATATGACTTTCTCCTCTTGAATCATCTACTCTGGTGGCAGTGATTTCAGCATCTGCATCTTTATGTATTTCAGTGTGATCTCTGGTTTTTGAATTCTTCCTGGAAAGCAGAGAAGAAAAAAACCATGCCAACAGCAAACTCTCTCTCTCTCTCTCTCTCTCTCTCTCTCTCTCTCTCTCTCTCTCTCTCTCTCTCTCTCTCTCTCTCTCTCTCTCTCTCTCTCTCTCTCTCTCTCTCTCTCTGTGTGTGTGTGTGTGCTTGTGTATGCACGCACATTAGATGGCTTTTATCTGAAGCAGATGCTAGCATGGAGTGCACATTAACTGGGAACAGAAATCTGTAGAGAATACTGGCAGATTTGGTCGATGATCTCTTAGAGATCTAGCATTTTATGTTGTAACATTTACATGCTCCTTTATCTCATCCCCCAGATTAGTGTGATTGATAATAGGTCCACCTGTATTTATTTCTTTATATTTCATATTTCTTAACTGCCCATCTCTCTCAGAGGGTTATAAATATTACTCATATAGTGCCAAAGTGGGGTGTATGACAGTACATGTTTTTATGCAAAAGATCCTAAGGTTGATCTCCAGCATCTCCATGAGAAATTGAGGGGGGAAATTGCATGATGAAAAATTACTGATAATGGTATTTACTGATTTACTGATAATTCTGGGCTAGATGGACTAAAGGTCATCATCTAAACCTTATGTTGTGTTCAGTTCTCCTTGTTCTTTGGTCCCTCCTCATTAGAAAAATCTCATTATCTTGTACAAACATTAGGAATGGAAAAAGTGAGCATATTCTATTTGTTTGCATCATTAATGTATTTATGCAAGAACAAACATTTTTGAGGGTACACAAGAACAAAATCAAATTAAAAGATGGAGGAAGGAGATGATCGAGCAAGGAATAACATTAAAGGAGGATATGGCCAAAGGATCTGACTTCCTTTATACTACTTAGAGGACCCTGGATAGGTTGAGAGTTGTTGCGCCTAAATGTAAAACCAATGTGCTCAAGTGGAGGCTCTTAGCAGATAGCAACATGCTATGTGAATGTGGAGTTCACAGAGCCCAGCCCATCTGTTGGTATGTTTATTACTACCAGAAACATGTACTGATAATTACTTATTTTTGGCCAATGACAAAGTCTAGAAGGTGGCTTCATTCTGGCACTTTAAAGTTTGATTTAGACATGGAGGAGGAAGAAGAAGAAGTGTATTTACATCAGTAATGTAAAATGCACTACTAACCCTTTTGAGGAAAAACAGGCTTCCGTATCTACTTTGTAATATATTTCGGAGGAAGCAAATTTTACTACCACTTATTTGGTTTTGGTCAATTAATAACTTCATAATACCAAATAATTCAGCCCTAAGGATTGTACTTATAGACAAAGACAGTCTCCTTTTCCTGAGCTTCCCTTTAATTTTTTGGAAAGCCAGCTAAATGTGTATTATCAGCAGTCTGGCTTATGACTAACTATACTCCCCAAGCAATGCAAAAGGATAAATTAACTCAGATTCCAAATCAGTTCATTTATTAAAGGATCCAGCAAAGAGGCTACAAATGTTTAGCAGCTTTTTAAATTTGAAAAACAACAACAACAACCCATTGATTCTGCAAACTAAAACTGAACTAATATTTATTATGAGCTATAACTTTTAAGGATCTTTGCAAGACAAGAACCTGAGTTTTACTGCTTTTTAGAGCAAACAAGTTCAAACAGTTCATTAGTTACTAATGAGTTGGGAATAGCTTACAAAAATAAAATTTGAAATGACCAATCAAATAACTTAGATGAACTGATCTAGTATATTTCCAGTGATTGCTACAGTACTTGTTTAGTTGTTTAGTTGTTTAGTTGACTCAGCCTTCCATCCTTCTGAGGTCGGTAAAATGAGGACCCAGATTGTTGGGGGCAATATGCTGAACTCTGTAAACTGCTTAGAGAGGGCTGTAAAGCACTATGAAGTGGTATATAAGTCTAAGTGCTATTGTGCTATTTATTATAACACTAGTGAAATTAGCTTGGGATATGGATTCATGTATATATTCTAACCCTGGATATACAGTATGTTTCTTTAGAAAAATGATTTAGCAAGTGGCTTAAAGGAGGTCTAGGTTATTCATGTTTATGGATTATAAACTGATCCATTTTGAATAGCTACATTTTTCAATGATAATGATCTTACAAAGGCAACGAAAAAAGACTCCAGATTTTAAATTACTATCCTTCATAATATTCATAAATCACGTAGAAATGCCCCCATGCCAGCTTCCAAACCTGGCTGTTGTTATGCCTAAAAGTCAACAATAACTTGATGGAATCATTCATTCATTCAATCAATCAATCAATCAATCACATGACCATCTTCCTCTAAGCCTCCACACTCTTTGCTCAGAGTAGGCAACCTGAGGCTTTCTATATATTGCTGAATCATAACTAAGATGCATGGCCAAAAGCAATAATTATTGGAAACTGTCATTCAACAATATATGGTATACCATAACCTTCCTACTAATAGTTCTTCTACGAATAGTTAACCAAATCTGCCTTCAACCCCTAGAGTTGAAAATGGAGAATCAGTAAATTCCCATAGGGGGGAAAAAAACCATAGATTTGCCTTGTGTCAAGATTAATAGCTTGACTGAGGTTCTGTTGATTGTTCGAGTCACTCAGAGTCCTATATGAAGTCACCTCAGTGAATTTTGGATTCCTACTCAACAGCATTAATTTATGGTGGAAGAGTCCACAAATGTTTAAATGTTTATTTTTGATTTAAAACATGGATTTTTTTTAAAAAAAGTACTGATCATCATAGGTCCCCCCCTTTCATCAACATTAAGTTACAACATGCTTGGTTATTATCAAAAAATCAAAGATTTTTTGAGAAAAGCAGATATGTCTTCTGTGCCATCAAAGTTTAATTTCAGTAGCTTTTACTAGAGCTGAAACCCAGCAAGGGCCAGCATAAAACAAAGATATCTCTCTTGCTCTTTCCTTATAATTATAACCCTCATAACTTCTTGATGGGAGATCACAGCATAATGTATGACCCAAGTCTTTCCTATTCTTGGAGATTGTGCAGCATATTATTTTCTTCAAAAAGAGAAAAGAAAGTTCCCTCATAATCTGCACTTTGGAATTTACTTCATTGCTCAGATTCAGAGAACTAAATTCATCAAGAAGCACAGATCCTCCATATCCACTCTTATTCATAGTTTATTTATTTATTTATTTTATTTATTTATTAGTGAGATTTATATACCGCCTCACAGTGCCAAGCACTCTCTAAGCGGTTTACACCAGTAAGTAATATATATTTATATTGCCTCCAACAATCTGGGTCCTCATTTTACCTACCTCGGAAGGATGGAAGGCTGAGTCAACCTTGAGCCGGTGAGATTTGAACCGCTGACCTGCGGCTCATAGTCAGCTAAAGTGGCCTGCAGTACTGCCTCTAACCGCTGCGCCACCTCGGCTCTTATAGTTATATAAATTATATATAATCTCAATACTAGATTATCCCATGGATATTTCAGTCTATTCAATGGGTGAACCTAATAAAAACGTAAAGTTTCAGTAGGGAATTGCCCCATGGATATCTCATTCTAGCAGTAGGTGAACATTCCACATATTAATCAGTGGGTGGAGACGTGTTTGTGTCTGCTAATAAATGTATTTTAGTTAAATTCCATTATTATTTATTTAGCATATGGTGATATTACACTATCCAGGAGACTACAGTGTTAATATATAGTAGTTGTTTGGCTGCTAATGATTGCTAGTCCATTCAGTTTACGATAACATGCTATCCATGCCCACAGGGGCAAACTAGTTCCACACTCAGAAAGGTTCATTGGCATTCATTGGCATTCTGCAGTGTCATTTGGGACTTTTCCAATGTCACCTTATATTCAGATGTCACCTTTGGGCAGATCTGGCTCCTGTTGAATTCATACTGCCACTTGAGGTGCCATTTTTCCCACCAAGTATCTATTTATCTACTTGCATGTAACATTCCTTCAAATAGCTAGGTTGGCAGAAGTTGAGGCAAGTGATCCTGACAGTTAATTAATTAATCAATTAATCAGTGGAACAACTTGCCTCCAGAAGTTGTGAATGCTCCAATACTGCAAGTTTTTTAAAGAAGAGATTGGACAACGATTTGTCTGAAATGATATAGGGTTTCCTGCCTAAGCAGGGGGTTGGACTAGAAGACCTCCAAGGTCCCTTCCAACTCTATTATTCTAAGATGGGAGTTCACTCTGTCACACAATGCTAGAACTCAAACCACCAATGTACAGACCTTCTCTAGCATCATTAAGCCACTAAGCCACCATGAACTCCATGATATAAAGGTATAGTTTTTAATCACAATTAGTGTTTTTCTCCTTACTTTTTTTTGTGTGTGTGTGTGTGTTGCATTTAATATTGTTGATTTTTTCAAACAATATCAGTCTATAAATGCCATAGTGAGTTTAGGTGAGTCCCATTTTAATAAGAAAATAATGTGACAGTCGGTATAGAGTTTCCTGCTTGAGCACGGAGCTAGACTGAAAGATCTCCAAGGGTCCCTTCCAATTCTGGTGTTCTATATTCTACATTGAGTCCCTGACCCTGCATATTGAAGTAGTGATTCAGTTACTTCGAGCTAACTTCCTGTCAGCCCTTCGAGGTAGGCCATGTTGCAGTTGCAGATGCCACAGAGATTCCAGAAATGCTATTTTGTCATTATAGATCATATTAACAGAATCTTAGAAGCAAGTCTAAAATATTTCTTCCTCTTTTTAAGAACAAGCTTAAGGGGGGAGAGGGAGGGAAAGGGGGAGGCTGTTCTGAGTCCCCCCCACATGTTTAATTTAATTTAATTTAATTTAATTTATTGTTCTTATAAGCCGCCCAATCCCATGGGACTCAGGGCGGTGTACAGCAGAGATAAGAACAATCAATAAAAATACAATAATACAATACAATACAATAAAACCATTTTAAAAAAATAGAAAAGTTAAAAACCAGTCATCCATGGGGCATTAAGATCTATTTCACCCCGCCTGCAGAAAGAGCCATATCTTAATGGCTTTCCGGAAGGCCAGCAAGGTGGGAATAGTTCGGATCTCTGAGGGTAGTTGGTTCTAGAGAGCCGGAGCCCCCACAGAGAAGGCTTTCCCCCTTGGTCCCGCCAACCGACATTGTTTGGTTGAAGGGACCTGGAGGAGACTGACTCTGTTCAAATCTCCCAGGGCTGATCAACAGTTTCTTCTTTCCCACCGCCGTCACAAGACAGACCTAAATTTGTTTTACCATCCCTTTTAACAACAGGAGCTCTGAGCAATTGCAGATTGTATCTCCTAAGCCACAGAATGATAGTAACTGATTTGCATTTTCTTAGTGTTATATCAGGATCCATAAGCCGAAGCTAACAGGGAGAATTTGTACCAAACCATGATGATTGTAGTAAGGAGTAAACACACGAGAGAGGTCAGAGTTAATTTATACATGAAATTTTGGATAGTTTGTCAATGAAGGAATGTCACGAATTGTCGTGAAAGAAAGAGTGGGAGAAATGGCCCCATCCTTGTATAGTTACAATTCAAGGTACAATTCAAGGTGTTGATCATCATCTTTAAAGCCCTACATGGCTTAGGACCAGGTTACCTCCGGGACCACATTCTGCCTCATACTTCCCTCCGACCGGTTAGGTCCCACAGAGTGGGTCTCCTCCAGGTCCCGTCAGCCAAACAATGCCGACTGGTGGGCCCTAGGGGGAGGCCCTTCTCTGTGGGGGGCGCTCTGGAACCAACTTCCCCCTGAGATCCGAATTATCCCCACCCTGCTGGCCTTCCGGAAAGCCATTAAGACATGGCTCTTCCTGCAGGCAGTGGTCTGAGACAATTTTATATCAGAGATCCCCCCCTGTATGTATGTTGCTGGATGTCTTTTTTTAACTTTTTAAAACTGTTTTTAAATAAGTTTACTGTTTAGTGTTCTCTTAAAATGTTGTACGCCGCCCTGAGTCCTTAGGGAGTAGGGCGGCATAGAAGAACCTAATGCAATATATCCTCTGTAAAATGTATATGCAATTTATATAATAGTTATCACTATTTCCTGACAGTTCTTAATTTGCAAATGAATATTTTCTAAATCTCTTTTTTAAAAAAAGAAAGCATGGTACTCTTAAATGGGCTGAGTTCTTCAGATTTTTTTTCCATTTTTTTTTACAGTGCTTTGGTAATTGTATGCAGCAGTTACTCTTGCTGTGGCAGTAAAATTTGTCCAGCATCTATGCATTTCTGAACTAACTATTACTGAAAGTTTGGAGCAGTAAAATAGTAATTTCATTGATTTCTCTTTTCATTTTGCTGTTAGATATTACTTACATATCTACTTCAATTCTCACTTGCCTTGTTTGCATGGGAAAATCGACTCTAGATTCTTCCATCACCATACATGCAAATCACTGAGTGATGTTCAGTTCAGCTTCTGTATCATTAGAATACTAGAGATGAAAATATTTTATATAGGTCATCAGTGCAGGAATCTAAATTAAATTAAAAGATGAAACATGGCTGAATAGTCTCTGCTTGAAGATACCCTGTATAAAAGGGAGACCACCTCTTCCCTGGGTAATTGATTCCAATGTTCCTAATGTTTCTCATTTAATCAGAATCTCCTTCCTGTAATTTACATCCATTAATCCATGTCCTCCACTCTGAGATGATTATGACCTTCTTTGTGGCATCTTTTATTTATTTGATGAATGCTATCATATGCATCCCATGGTCTTTTCTTCTCAAGGCCAAGTGTGCCCAAATCCTTCCATCTGTCTTCCTAGAATTTAATTTGTAATCGCCTGTGTATCTCCTCTGTTCTTATTTGAACCTATTCCAGTTTCTCTAAAATCTTGCTAAAGTGGTCACATACTCACTCAAGTCTGACCAAAGAATGGTGAAGTGGAACAATCAGTTCCTATTATTTAGAAACCAATCTCCAAAAGTAGAAATTATTTCCAGACAATCATGTCCTGTTCTTTCACCACAATACCTCTTTCAGTTTCTATATATGGCAGCAGTGTAATATTACTCTGTCCATCTTCCCAGTGGCTTATAATGATCTAGTGTGATTCCTGCTTTCTTCCATTTTTCATTGCTTTTAATAGCGAAACAAAAGTAAAAGATCAAAGTCTCTAAGTGAAGCTGAATCCCTGGTAACGTCAAGGACACAGTCATGTAAACCCTCACTCTGTCAAAGACCTTGGAGTACTCATATCCAGCGACCTAAGTGCCAGAGCCCACTGTAACAACATTGCTAAAAAGGCTCTAAGAGTTGTTAATCTAATCTGCATAGCTTCTTCTCTGGCAATATTACACTGCTAACCAGAGCATACAAAACATTTGTTAGACAAATTCTGGAATGCAGCTCACCTGTCTGGAACCCGCACTGCATATCAGACATTAATACAATCGAGAGAGTCCAGACATATTTCACAAGAAGAGTCCTCCACTCTTCTGCTCGCAATAGAATACCTTATTCCACCAGACTTGAAATATTGGGATTAGACAATTTACAACTATGTTGTCTCCAATCTGATCTAAACATAGTTCATAAAATCGTATGCCAAAATGTCCTTCCTGTCAATGATTACTTCAGCTTCAACCGCAGCAATACACGAGCACGTAATAGATTCAAACTTAATGTAAACCGCTCCAAACTCAACTGCAGAAAATACGACTTCAGCAATAGAGTGATCAATGCCTGGAATGCACTACCTGACTCTGTGTTTTCTTCCCCAAACCCCCAAAACTTTAACCTTAGACTGTCTACAGTCGACCTCTCCCCATTTCTAAGAGGTCTGTAAGGGGCGTGCATAAGCGCACCACTGTGCCTACCCTCCCTGTCCTACTGTCCTATTGTCCTCTTTTATCGGTACTTTTTTTTTACTTATGTTATGTTTATACAAACAACTACTATCCTATACATGTTTGGCAAATAAATAAATAAATAAATAAAGAAAGAAAGAAAGAAAGAAAGAAAGAAAGAAAGAAAGAAAGAAAGAAAGAAAGAAAGAAAGAAAGAAAGAAAGAAAGAAAGAAAGAAGCTTTCCTGGCAACAATTTGGAAGTGATTTGCCATTGCATCCCTTTGAGATATTTTTTTCACATCCCCAGTCTAGCCTACAGCTTTCCTAACGCCTAGGGATCTCCCATCCTGGCTTAACCCTGCTAGTATTTATGCCCTGACATTTAGTATCTTGATTTCAAGAAAATGCATTTTCTCCATGAGACAGCGAACCCCCTTAAGAAAAGCATCTGAATGGATAATCTGAACTGTCTTCTGCATGCATGAGTAACTTTTCTTAGGTTCGGAATCGTTATGTCAGATTGGACAGAAAATGCACGCCTTTTAAATGCAATCTGGGTTGTGCAACAGCCTGTATACATTTATATGCAAGGGGAAAGCTCTCTAAATCAATTCCAGTTCAAAATTTATTTTCTAATTAGCTGTTTCATTGTGACTAACACTTATCACGGGCCTTCATAAGTAAATTAATGGCACTTCCCCCCGACCTTACAGAAGGTAGGATTTTTTCCACATTTCTCAATGCGAACCCATGTTTTATAGTCTCATGGGGGTGGGCCTGAGTAGAGGACAAGATTGCATTTTTCGGTCCTGCCTTCGCAATGCCTTTCCTTCACCCCTATCTAATGAGGCAAGGCAATTGCTGCATTCTATTAATAGCCATGCTTCACGCTGCTGTAAAAGCTTGGTATCTCCTTGCTTAAAGGTTGCAGGGAAAAACCCTGGGGGAGAGAAGAAGGATGGAAACAGAGAAGCCAGCATTGTGCAGGCCTTGACTGCTTTCCCCACACTTCCTTCTGTGTTTTTGCCAGATGGTATCATCCTAGCCTTGCCCGACTGTGTGGCAAAAGCCATTCCTCTCATTTCGCTCTGGATTTATCTTTACCACAAGAATCTCTTCCCCATTCCCTCACAGGACAGTCCCTTTTGATGAACAGGCAGAATGAAAATAAAGCTCTAGGCTTGTCTCCCCTTACACCTTGCGCACGATGCAGGATCTGCTGGTGAGTCAGTGATGCGGCATAATCTCTCCCCCTCTCCCTCATTCCCTCTCCCCAATGCCTATTACTCAGGAACTGCATGACGACTTGGAAGCAATAACAAAGCGCAAGATATTCCAAGATAATGAAAAGCCCTCAGCTGAAATCAAACGCTCTAAAAAGGGCAAGTCTATTTCCGGATGGGGCAGTGGCGAGCCATAAATGGGACAGAAAACCAGAATATTATCCTAATACGGTATGGGCAACCAAAAGTAATGGGGGTGTCAACCTTTTCAGATCCCCAGCAAATAGAAGGTAGCTATTGGCAATGTACCGTTTGATTTTTATTTTTAAAAGAGAGGCAGTAAAATACACAGGGTCCGATGTTAAAAGATGAAGAACAAACACTTCTTTCTTCTTGTAATAAAAGCAACAACAGAAAAGCCAAATGTGTTATAGGCTTTCCAAAAGGAGAGAGGCTGTGGTAGGGATGAAATTCCTCTAGAATAAATATAGACTAAGAAAGCTCTGTGGAGGTTGCTAAGCAGCAGTGGCCAAAGAAGCAGAAAGCAGGCAAAGCTTTGAAACAAAATTGGTGACATCTGGGTTAACTGAAGTCAGTGCTTACTCTCTTGTCTTCTGTTGCAAGCAGGAGATACGGGACGGAGGGTGTTTTCCAAGTTTCGTATATCACCCCCGATCCCTCATATATGCTCACCTATTCTCTCCTTAGGGAATTGGACATTATAAATGGGATAGTGGGGACAGGGATTTTTTTTATTTGTGTGTGTGTGTGTGTGTGTGTGTGTGTGTGTGGTGTTAAGTTGAATTTACATAGTCGAACATGATTTACATGATAGTACATCTTACTCAAGGTAGCTTCAAATTTTATCCTTCAGATTTACTGCTGCTGCTGCTTCTGTTGATATTGCCCAATGTATTTCCATAGAGCAAGTTCCTATCTTATATTCTCCACATCCATTACTTATAAAGTAACCATCCCTCCAGACCTTAGGAGTTGAGGCTATGTCAGGCAGTCCAAAAGATAAGAATAATTATCTTTGCATAAATCTATCTGGTGAGCCAGTTGTACGATTCCTAGATTGAGAGGCCCTTCAAAGAATTACCCATGCTCTCGTCACCCCCTCAAATGGATTATTGCAGTGCACTAAACATGGGGCTGTCCTTGAATATTACTCAAAAGCTATAGCCGGTTTAGAATATAGAGCCACAGGCAGTGATGGGCATGTTATGGTATGTCCATAGTACGTCCACACTATTGCTGCAGTGTGAGATGCACTGATTACCATCTTGCTTGTGGGTACAATTCAAGATGCTGGTTGTTACCTATGAAGTCCTTCATAACCTAGGACCTGGTTATTTGAGGGACCCCCTACCTCCAATAGTTTCTGCTCATTCAGTAAGATTGGGGAGAGTGGGCACACTCCAGCTACCTTTGATTGAACAATACCACCTATTGCAAGGGTGTCAAACTTGCGGCCCATGGGCCGGATGCCTCACACACTGGCTATGCCCACTCCCACTTTAGTGAAGGGGAAAAAGTCACGATAAGTCATATGATGACAACATGGCGTCGTGAGTTTGACACCCGTGATCTATTGGGACCTAAGAAGCATGATTGTCTGTGGTCGGGTCTGTCCTCTGGAATATCAACACCCCCATAATTTCTGTATTGCTCTTACACTGATGAAATTCCAAAATTCTTTGTCTTCCCAGACCTGGTAATGGGATGGCTGGGAAGCCCCCATTAGATTTTTTTGGTGATGTTTTTTGTTTTTGTTTGCTTTTTTTTCTGAATGTGCCTTCTTCTCCTCCACCTCCTCCACCTCCTCCTCTTCGCCATTCAGAATTGTATAAGTTGGGTAGCTTCTAAATTTAAATGATAGAAAGCTACACCTTAATGGATTTCCTTGCGTTAATAAAATGTAATCATCATAGCATCAAAGGACTCCCCTTTTACATTTGGGCTCCCTGGAGAAATAGGTTTACTCCTTATATGGCTTCTCTAAACAATTATTTCAATGTGCAATGGACCCTGGGACTATTTCCTCCTTTTTGCAGGTATCATTTATATGAATTAAAGATCAATATTTTTAAAAAGGAATATATAGCTTGTGAGGCATTCAGTAACATAAAATAATCTAATTGTTGATTTGACTTCTTTATATATGTAATTCAGGCAATTACATTTGTCCTAAAATGTAATAATATAAGAGGTTAGAGGAATAATAGAAGTAAAAGCTTTTGCTGGGCAGAAAAAACTAAAATCTTAGCAGACAAAATTGATAGGAGTTTTTTTAAAAGAATTCCATAGCAGGCAATATAGAGACTCATCAATGATATACATTCTTTCAGAAACTGGGAACTTTCCATTCAATTTCTCTTCAGTTTCCATGGGGCTATGAAGTATGAGAAGGGAGCCAAATCTAATCACCACCACCCTGTGCCAAATGAGCCACATTGGAAGAACAAATACAAACTTAGTATAAATACCGATGGGGTGCAAATTGGTTACACTATCCAGGAGAGATGTTGAGTTAACAAGAAAGCTGACTAAAAGAATCAGCTTAGTGTATGTGGTATCATTGGACAATATATATTTGGCATTAAGAATAATTAAGAGAAAGTATACAATAAAACAATGTCATGATGTTTCTTTAAAAAAAACCACCACATTTAAAGTTCTGATAAGTCAGTTTGGGGGGAGAGAAAACACCATGTAGAGCTAGCTTAATAAAAGAGAGAAAAGAGAAATGAACATTCTAGTTAGAGAAAATTACCCTGAGGATGGGCTTCAGCATGAATCCCAAAGCTGAGAAGACTAAACCTCTGGTGTCGGTGACCAACCCAGATTGGATCATGCAGAAATGAACATTAACATGTAGGTTGCATTGTCACAAATTGATTGTGGTGAAGGGGTTTTTTTTAAAGAGTAGACTGTACAGGCTAAAATTCTTTTGATGACAACCTATGAAATTACTTTCTGATAGAGGGGATATGTATTCTTGGCTTGTTTAGTTGGCTAATAAAAAACTGCTATTCGTTTGTTTTTTTGTTTCTCTATATCAGGAATAGCCGTGTGTGATCCTCTAAATCAGTGGTTCTCAACCTGGGGATCGCAACCCCTTTGGGGGTCGAACAACTCTTTCACAGGGGTCGGGAGACTTCACCCGGACGCCAGCATTTGGGTTCTTTTACCCTCTGCATATGCACAGAACACTTTGTGCATCCGCAGAGGGTAAAAGAACCCAAATGGCAGCACCGGGGTAGGGGTCGCAGCGGCGGGCACAGCAGCAGGGTGGGTCGCAGCGGGGGCGCGGAGGCAGGGCGCGGGGCATGGCATTAGGTAGGTTGAGAACCACTGCTCTAAATACTATTGAAGTCCAGACCCAATTAATCATACCAGTAAATGTGTGGAATGGTAGATATCAAATTGTTCAAACGTCTGCACTTAGTTATCCCTGAAAGTTGGGGTTTTTGTAAGATTAATTTCTATATTTGTTCTCTACAGCTAGTGTGATTTTAGGAAGTGAATTACTGTCTTTCCATCTGGAGCTGTCATTATCACCTCTTAATGAATAGTCCACTCTGTCAGTAGTGGTTAAAATTAAATAATCAAATAAATGATAATTACAATAATGTGGTATTTCTCCAGGATAGTTCATGAGCCAAAAGGAACAGGGGAATATTGGACACAGAAATGTATTTATGGAGTACAGTAAAATGTAGATGTTTTGTTGTTCTACCTAATGTTAAGGTAGTGTTCTAAATTTCAATTCACATTTTCTATACAGTTTATTTTATTTAAAAAAATCAGTCACATTGCCAGGCTATGTTTATAAATGTATATGGAGTCTGAGAACCTGGTTGAACACCAATCTCCACATTATTGTTTTAAAAATGTCAGTGACTGTCTATTCTTCCTTCCTTTTGCTTTATTCTAAAGTTAAAAGTGTAGTATTCCTTGCCCTTATCATCATTACAGTTTCTTTCAATGGTTCATATTTTAGCAAAGCAAAAGGTAGTCCTTAGGGACCTAGTCTGAATCAGTACTGAATCAGGTCAGAGGTGGGTTTCATCAGGTTCTGACCAGTTCTGGAGAACCGGTAGCGGAAATTTTGAGCAGTTTGGAGAACCAGTAAATACCACCTCTGACTGGCCCCGCCCCCATCTATTCTCTGCCTCCCAAGTCCCAGCTGATCGGGAGGAAATGGGGATTTTGCAGTAACCTTCCCCTGGAGTGGGGTGGGAATGTAGATTTTACAGTATCCTTCCTCTGGAGTGGGGTGGGAATGTAGATTTTACAGTATCCTTCCCCTGCCATGCCCACCAAGCCATGCCATGCCATGTCCACCAAGCCACGCCCACAGAACCGGTAGTAAAAAAAATTGAATCCCACCACTGAATCAGGTGACAAACAAATGTTACTATCCCTTGTCTTTAGTATAAATGGTCTAGCTGGAGCACATATGTTCATACGAATGGACTTACATTTAGATCTTCCGTTGCCTGGCTTTTTGAGAAGCTTTTTGAAAACTTTAGACTGAAGTCCTAGAGAACTACTTCCAGCATGTATTGATATTATTGTACTGATGGGATCAGATGGTTCAGAGATCTGACTCAATGTAAGTTAATGTTCTCATGAGACTTTTTATCAAAGGACAGATTGGATCATTCCTAAGTGCTGGAGAAGCATGGTCAGAACCTTGGAGCAACCTTATTTTGTTAAGATCAGCAATCAATCAATATTTATGTGAGATGGATTCTACCTCCAAATCTAAACAAAAAAAGTTTGACTTTTGTATGAGGGCCTTAGATATCTACAGAATAGTACTCCAGTCTGGGCCAAAGTAGATAGTATTTTATGTGGAACCTATATGATGTAAAAAGTATAACTAAAGACAGTCTAGGAAAGAGGACCAATTGTATTATAAAAAGAATAGGAGACTTTGGCTCTATCATTTTGGATAGGTGGATTTCATGTTCTCTGCTTCAGCGGAGAACACTTCTTGAGGCTCTCTGAACTGGGTTGTTTGCTTTCATACATCTTATAACCCAACTAGGTAACATCATCAGTGTGAATGAGTGTGGAGTTTGCTGCAAGTTTATATGTAGTAGCTTGCCTTGCCAGCAGTTATCTCTTTCACTTCAGCCAGGCTTTTATCAAGTCCCAAAGTAATCAGGTTATGGGTAGGATTAATAAAATTTATCCTAGCTCTTTATTTAGGCTCTTAGGCTGCAAGAACTAAAAATAATCAAGGAAATAAGTACTGGACCTGTGAGAGGAGGGAAGAAGTATGTCTATAAAGAAATGTTCAATTGTACTGGTCTCAAAATGTTTGTTGCAAATAATGTTTTCTTGAATAGCAAATCATAGCAAATAAATGGTAAAACATATTTAACTAAATGGTAAAACATAGTTCATAAAGTATAGAAATTACTAACTAAAAATATACAGATGGCTATCAACCTGGATAGCAAATAAAGAGGAATACACAAAATAATTGTCTGATTTTGAAATTAAGCAGGTTTACAGTTAAAAGTATTGGTGACGAAGTATTTAGAGATCAATATTAACCTATTCAACAGAAACTGAATTTAGGTAAATGGTGTTTACTATTTAGTTTCATTAAATAGTTTCTACGTTTAAGAAAGAAAAAAAATCTAATTCCTTTCTCAAAACTATCAAAAGAAATGATGTCTTATTTATATATAAGAGCCAAATGGAA
The DNA here is from genome assembly GCA_023053685.1 of Diadophis punctatus similis. Lineage (NCBI taxonomy): Eukaryota > Metazoa > Chordata > Lepidosauria > Squamata > Dipsadidae > Diadophis > Diadophis punctatus. The sequence continues at coordinate 257,099,453 of JALIGW010000001.1, read as the reverse complement.
CTGCTCCATTAAACACTTAAAAAAACACGGTGAAACAAAATAAATATTTTTCTATAATGCATACTTTCTCCATATAACATCTCAGTTTTATTTGTTCCCTTTGAAATACATCAGTGCTGATGTCTTAATTTAATACTGTTTATTGGTTTCTGTATTTTTTATTGCAAGTGTATCAGCGTATATATGAAATATTTAAGTACATTTGTTCAATACATAGCACTTCTTCTAAGAGAGTCTGTAAAATAAAACACACTAGTACAGAATAAACAATACCTGAATCAAGAAGGCTGAAATTTAATTGATCCTCAAATTTATTCAAGCACTTCTAAGTATATTGCTTGGAAGAAAGTCTCCTTGAAATAACCATGACAACTTTTAAGTAACACTTCAGAATAATTGAATAATAATTAACATATAGAATCAGCTTTAGAACTGACATTTGAAAGATTCTCTCTTTATTTTTTTTCCCATGACTGCAGTACTGCAAATGGCTGCAGTACCTACTTCTGTGGTTAGATTAAATTTATGTTATAGTTTATCTAGTTCCAGAAGTAATCAAGTGATTGGGAATTATTTACAACAGACTTGGTAGCAGGATAAATCAGGGTTGCATCTCCAGATACAGAATTGTAGTGCCGTATTTGTGGCAGTTGCCATAGTATCCCTTCCTTCCTTTTTGCTTCCATGCTTGTATTTTTGTGTACAGATTTGTTTCTACAGAGCACAAATGACATTGCCAATTGTCTATCAAATTTTCAAACAGAGAAATCGGGAGGGACACTTCCTTTTCATTTCTCCAAGAGAAATTCTTCAGCAGTTTTTCATTGGCAAGACTTACCATTAGCATCACTGACGAAAAAGCCAAACTGAAGAATTTCCCAAAATGTCTTCCCTCGAGAGTCAAAGGTTGGGAAACACAAGAGGCTGCACCCTGCTGGATATATGATTGTGCAACGAAATTGAAAGACAAAACAGAATGTGAGGTAACAAAAACACTGTGGGAAAATTTCTCTACCCCACTTTACATTGTATGGAAAGCTCTGGACTGGTATCACATTACCCAGAGTCCTGTGTCTTTAGGCATTTCCTGAATTTCACTTCATGCCATGGTCATCCTGAAAAAGTTTGGTAGATAGAAAAATGTGGCAAGTTCTCTTGACTGTAAACTAATCAGGCAATTCTTTAAAAAAATGTTCTGGTGTTGTGAAACGTTTTCATATTCACTTCAACAAGAATGTTGAAGGATCAACAAGAATGTTGAAGGATTTTTAAAAATGGAAAGGAAAAGCTGGAAGTGGGATGGAACAAAATCAAAACCCTTCCATTTGTTTTGTTTTAGGTAAAGGGAAAAGTCAGGCTAGGAGGGTGCAAATAAGGAAAATTGGTGAATGAATAAAGAGAGTAAAATAATCTTGTTTAATGAAATTATAATTCACAATGAACTTGAAGCACATGAACAAAACTGAGTAGGACCTTAAAATTGCAGTCAATATCATGATATTTTAAGGTGGTGGTTGTTTTTTTTAAATATATTAGGAATTATAATGCTTTTTTCTTCAATTTTTTTCATTTATAGAAACTCTTTAAATGTTCAAAGAAAAATGTTACTGCTTTTCTCTTTACAAATCCAAGCAAGTAAATTGGTAAATATATTTGACTTTTGGAACAATTTTCTATTTACATCTTTTAAATATGATTAAGTTAGTAGCTACCTAGATCAATGAACTTAAGAGTCGTAATGAAGTATTTAGTGCCAATAAACTGTTTTACCTGTTACTGTCCCTCCTGTTCTATGTCCAAGTTTCCAGGCAACGAGTGGCTGCCAGAAGTAATTGAAAAGCTAGATATGTGCTTTGGTAGAAAGATACAAACAACTGTGCTGAGACTGACCAAATTCGTTTTATTCATTGATCTTTATTAAGCCATACAATTGACTGAATCTCCAGAGCCGAAAGCTTTAAACTGTACTTTTAGAGCAAGAAGAACAATTTTGGATCCACTTGGCTTCTTGTAAATGAGGTTTCAGTTTGATGTGGATCAGTCTGGACAATGGGGTTTCTCAAAATGCCAGTTACCCCTGAACAGCATTTGCAAAGATAAATACAAAAAAATGAAAATGCCTTACACGCCTTCACAACACCAATTGTTCATTTCAATGAATACAGTTAGGGATTTTAGTAAAACAAATGTGCTTCTTGGAGAAAGAAAAAAAATGATTGAATTGATAACATCATGCATTTAAGTGTTGTTGTTTGTAAGTCTAGGTGTCTGGACAATTGCTAGGATTTATACTCTTCTGCCCTACTTTCAATGTTAACCTTTTTAATGGTATGGGAGTAATGGACAATCAATCTTCCTTTGACCCACTATTTACCAAAAATGCATCCCCATTAAACTTCTAACATTTGGTTGGCACCAATGAAATATGCAGTTTAGCTTTTTAAGTGCTGGCATCTGAGACAGAAGTGGAATGTTATAAATAACAAAATTGCTTTGCAGCCTACTATTTTCTTACATTTAAGTAAATAAAAACTAGAAATACAACAGAACTATATTGTTTTTATATTTTGTCTTATTTGCCACTGACTTCAAAATTCTTTGCTTCCTCCCAGTTAATAGGAGTGATGCTATGTTTACCTGACATAGCAATGATATTTTCTTTAGAATAGAATAGAATAAAATTCTTTATTGGCCAAGTGTGATTGGACACACAAGGGATTTGTCTTTGGTGCATAAGCTCTCAATGTACATAAAAGAAAAGATACATTTGTCAAGAATCATGAGGTACAACACTTAATGATTGGCATAGCGTACACATAAGCAATCAGGAAACAATCAATATTAATATAAATCGTAAGGATACAAGCAAGTTACAGTCATAAGTGGGAGGAGATGGGTGATAGGAACGATGAGAAGACTAATAATAATAGTAATGCAGCCTTAGTGAATAGTTTGCTAAACAAATAATTCCCTCACCACTGTCAGAGTGATGGCATTCGGGAAAAAACTGTTCTTGTGCCTAGTTGTCTTGGTGTGCAGTGTTCCATAGCGTCGTTTTGAGAGTAGGAGTTGAAACAATTTATGTCCAGGATGCGAGGGGTCAGTAAATATTTTCACGGCCCTCTTTTTGACTCATGCAGTATACAGGTCTTCAATGGAAGGCAGATTGGCAGTAATCATTTTTTCTCCAGTTCTGATTATCCTCTGAAGTCTGTGTCTGTCTTGTTGGGCTGCAGAACCAAACCAGACAGTTATACAGGTGCAGATGACAGACTCAATAATTCCTCTGTAGAACTGTATCAGCAGCTCCTTGGGCAGTTTGAGCTTTCTGAGTTGGCGCAGAAAGAACATTCTTTATTGTGCTTTTTTAATGACATTTTTGATGTTAGGTGACTATTTTAGGTCTTGAGATATTATAGAACCTAGAAATTTGCAGGTCTCTACTGTTCATACTGTGTTGTCTAGTATTGTAAGAGGTGGTAGAATGGGAGGATTTCTCCTAAAGTCTACCACCATTTCTACGGTTTTGAGTGTGTTCAGTTCCAGATTGTTCCGGTCGCACCACGAGGCTAGTTGTTCAACTTCCCATCTGTATGCGGTTTCATCATTGTCTCGAATGAGACCAATCACTGTTGTATCATCTGCAAACTTCAGTAGTTTAACAATGTTAATGTTGTAAGCTGCCCAGAGTAATTTTGTAACAAGACAGGTGGCAAACAAATTTAATAAATAAATAAATAATGAATTTTATGTCATATTTCTATACATATTTGTTATTAATTCAATTCATACTTAATAAATAGAAAGTCACCTCTAGCATGTCTTGCTTTTGCTTGATCAAAATGAACATTGAAGTATTGCTGTAAGATAGCAAATACACATATGTTCACAAGTATTTTTATTTATTTACTTTTATTTTGTTTGTCAAACATGAACAATAGGTAAAAACATAAACAAAGTAAGTACAGATAAATGAGGACAATAGGACAGTAAGAGAGAGACGGTAGGCACAATGGTGCACTTATGCATGCACCTTACAGACCTCTTAGGAATGGGGTGAGGTTGACAGTAGACAGTCTTAAGGTTAAAGTTTTGAGGGTTAGGGGAAGAAACCACAGAGTCAGCTAGTGCATTCCAGGCATTGGTCACTCTGTTGCTGAAGTCGTATTTTCTGCAATCGAGTTTGGAGTGGTTTACATTAAGTTTGTATCTATTGTGTGCTCATGTATTGTTGCGGTTGAAGCTGAAGTAATCATTGACAGGTAGGTCATTGTGGCAGATAATTTTATGAACTATGTTTAGATCAGATCGAAGGCGATGTAGTTCTAAGTTGTCTAAGTTCAAGATTTCAAGTCTGGTGGAATAGGGTATTCTGTTGCAAGCAGAGAAGTGAAGGACTTTTTTCGTGAAATATTTCTGGACTCTCTCAATTGTATTAATGTCCGATATGCAGTGCGGGTTCCAGACAGGTGAGCTGTATTCAAGAATTGGTCTAGCGAATGTTTTGAGTGCTCTGGTTAGCAGTGTAATATTGCCAGAGAAGAAGCTACGCAAGATTATATTAACTACTTTTAGTGCCTTTTTGGCAATGTTGTTACAGTGGGCTTTAGCACTTAGATCATTAGATATGAGTACTCCAAGGTCCTTGACAGTGTGAGGGTCATCTACAAGGTCGTGTCCTCCAAGCTTGTATTTTGTGTTCTGATTTTTTTTGGCAATGTGTAAGACAGAGCGTTTGTTCATTGAAATTTGAAGTTGCCAATTGTTTGACCATTCTGATACATAGTCAAGGACTTTTTGAAGGGTAGTAGCATTATCTGTGGTGTTAAATAGTTTAACATCGTCGGTGAAGAGAATGCAGTTGCTTATAATATGATCACAAAGGTCATTTATGTAAAGTATGAAGAGTGTTGGTCCTAGAACGCTGCCTTGATGGACACCACTATTGAGAGGTGCAGGATTTGATAGAGAAGTCTCTATTTTAAGGACTTGTTGTCTGTTTGACAGGAACGCAGTTATCCAAACATGTAGGGGTCCAGAGATTCCATAAGATTTTAATTTCAGAAGTAGTTTGTTGTGTATCACTGAATCAAAGGCTGAATCAAAGAAATCAAAAGTCTATGTAAATTGTGTCTATTGCTTTACCCTGATCAAGTTGTGTAGTTCATATGTTTTTGCAGTGTAGGAGTTGCAGATTACAGGATAGTTTTTTCCTGAATCCACATTGTTTCTTCTAGAGAGTAGGTTGTTAGTTTCTAAGTGGAGGATAATGGATTGGTTTATGATTGATTCCATGACTTTGCAGGTGACGCAACATAATGAGATTGGTCTGTAATTTTTGACGTTGCTGGGATCTCCTTTTTTGAAGATAGGGATGACTGTGGCTAGTGACCATAAGTTGGATAAGGAGCTGGTCCTGAAAGATTTTTCAAAGATTATTCTTAGAGGTTCAGCTACTTACTTACTTACTCATTTACTTACTCTATTTTACTTAATTATTTATTTAAATTTTTTATTTTTTATTTTATTTTATTTTATCTTCCTTCCTTCCTTCCTTATTTACTTACTTACTTACTCTATGAGTAAGTATTCCTGAGTGTGTAGGACATATGGCAACCGACAAGGGTTTTAGTCAAGTTCTAATCATGGGCAAATAGATTAGAACAACAAAATAGACAATAATGCTCAAGACTGTGTCTGTTGTTAGGAAGAAAGAGGCATTCACTTTACACAGCAGATGCTTAGAAATTGGAATGCATCTTTCTACTATTGAGCCCTATAATTTAGATGTCCTGTTCCAACTAATTTATTCCCATCCAGTTTGGTGTAGCGGTTAAGGGACCAGGGTAAAAATCAGGAAACCGTCCATTTTAGTATTACTTAGGGCACAAAGCCAAAAGGGTGACTTTGACCCAATATCTCTCTGCCAGCCCTAGAAGCAGTCAATAAGCAAATCCCTTCAAAAGTTCTTGCCAAGAAAGATATAAGGACTAGTCCTTACATAGAACTCTAGTCTGCTTTGAAGGCATCCACACACATACAAAAATAGTGATAATATTGCTTCATCATCTAGACTGAAATAGTCTGGATGGATTCTATATCTGGAACAGAGCAGATAAGGGGATAAGAATTGTAGCTCCTGGGATTGGCCTGCCTGCTGCTGCAGTGTGTTACCAATGAAATAATTTTGGTTACAGGTTGCACTGCGATTTTGAGTGCTATTTTACTTTCTCTGCAGTAGGGTAAATGTATATGGAGATTCTCAGGCATCCAGGTCATGCTTGTCCCAAAGGTGCTTTTTTCAAGAGGCAACTGGATTTTCTATTTTTTTTTTTCTTTGAAGACATTTCGCTTCTCATCCAAGAAGCTGAGGGAGCTCCTTGGATAAGAAGCAAAATGTCTTCAGAGAAAAAAGCAGAAAGTCCAGTTGCCTCTTGAAAAAGCACCTTTCTATCTGCAGTATGCATTGGTGGCTGTGCTTCATTCTCCATCATTTTCTCTAGTTCTTCATTATAATTCTAATCTAATGCACTAGATGTGAATGACCATTATTATTCACAGCAAAAAAGACTCATAACTCATTGATGAGAATGTATACCACAAAACATTAACTTCCTTATCAGCTAACTGTGGAATAGGCTACTTTGGTATTCAGAGCTCCAGTCTACAGTTTGGCAATTGTGTCAAGAAATCTACAAGGCTCTTGTTTTTATAAGCACTACCCTTAGTGCTCCAATCAGCAACAATTTGTTGAAAAGAAAATTCTACTGAACTTGTTCTTGCCTTGGTAAGAATAGAAAATTCTACTGCATTCTTGCATTTAATTACACAAATTAAATATTGGTTTAATTCTTCATGAAAATCAATCATTCAAGGAAAACTCTTTATTCAAAGAAGAGAGTTTCTTTATTAATCCACATCTGGAAAGATGTTCTTCTAAGAATAAAAACAAAATAATTTTTCACCAAGCTCTGAATATACCTATTCCATGATGTTCTTTTTTTTACAAGAGATGAAACTAAATATGTTCTACTCATGCTTAAGTCAAAGTTCATACTATCCAAGGCTGGGCAAGGTCTTTAAAATTTAAAATCTTATTTTGATTGATTTTGAATCCGGAAGACAGTTCCAATATCAATGAAGTTTTTAAATCAAAATTTTTAACTTTTTCCCAGAATTGAAACTACTTAGTAAGTAGACACAAATGCTTTATGGATAATATATCGTACACTCCCAACTTATTTTCATGGTGTTATACATCTATGTGAATTGTTATGAAGAAGTAATACTGTACATTAAAATGTTTGTGCTAAAATCAGCTGTAGGCTACATTTTTTTTATTTGTGCAATTTTCATATTAGCTCATTCTACATTATTTAAAACTATTTAGTTCAAACTATAGAACTGATATTCCATCCATGATAGATGGGTAGGAATTAAATGTGTTCAATGTAGATGATTGCATGGCTTTACCCAATTCACCAATATAAGGAAAATGTATGCCAAGCATTTCAAGCTTCAGATTTTCTCTGCTAAAAACAGTAATTGCTTAATTCATAACCTCTAATTTTTTCCCTTCCACAATGTCACTCTCACATGGTTTTCTTCAAAAGTATCTTTTTATTTAAACCTAGTATTATTTCCACAACTTGAAAGGAGGATTCATTATCCTTCCACTGATTCTCTCTCTCTGATCTCTGAAGTTTGTATTCTTGATAGAGAGGGATGACCATGGCTAGTGACCATAGGTTGGGCAAGGAGCTGGTCCTGAAGGATTTTTAAAAGATTATGCTTAGAGGTTCTGCTATGGCAGTGGAGAGCTTTTTTAAGAAGTAGGCACATAGCCTTTAAGTAGTAGGCTCATAGATTGGGAACCACTGATTTAAAAAAAAACATTCTCTTGCTATCTCCCTTACACCCAATTCAAACTGAGGAAAAATATGGCACAGGGTTTTACTATTTCCCTCATAGAATGTTTCTGGCCATTCAACTCCATATTTGTAGTAATATTTGCAGGAGTATTCCTAAAAATGCTGCAATTTACAAAAGAAAAACAAAAGCAAAAAATAATATTTCTTGACCATATGAAGAGGGGGGGGGAGACAGTCATATTTAGTTGAAAATCATATTGTCAGTTCTGGAAGCCATTATATCTGTTTGCTTCAACTGCCACATATATTAGCCTGGGAAATTGGGAGGGGTTTTTTTTGTTGTTGTTGTTGGAGCGGTAGACACTTAGTCATAACAAAATTATTTACTCAAGGACAAGAGTGCCTGCACCTGCACGCTCCAGTTGAGTGTGAAGATTTGATTGGACCTTGTGATGAGCTTGTGGGTGTGGGGCAGGGTTGTGAACTTTCAACTGGGTGGGGAAAGCCTAGAAGCTTCCAGATTCGGGTTTCCCAAGATGTTGCCAACATGACATCTCTAATAAATTGGAACTTTGAGGAACTTCTAGCCTCGGAGTTTTCTTTCATTGGGGGTGTTTATTGGAACACTGACACATATATTATAAACCAGAAATGTATTGAAGTTAATTTTTGAGCATATTTGGGTTTTCTGTGTGATACATTCTGTAATAGCTTCTATGTTTTATTGTTTCTGGCTATTTTCTCTATTTCTCTATTTTGGTTCATCCTTCCATTATGGCTTTTGTGATTTTTTTAAAAAGAGATTATCTTGATGTTTCAAGCTAATCTGGGATATGGCAATAAGTATAATAACATTTTGATTTTATCTAGCTAAATGCTTTTAAATCTACAGCTATGGTCTGAAAGAAAGTGAATCCAATCCAGATAAGAACATTGCAATAAGAGATCCTTTGTTATAATTTAGAACTGTTTTTGCTAGCTTCAGTCAAATCATAACCGAACTGGCCCCATAATGGGATTCAATGTTGGCTTTTGTTCTATAACTGGAAAATTGCCTCCAGGAAACACTTTTAAGTGTCTTCCTTCCAATGAAACATATTTGCATAGAAGTAACCCACTGTATTAAAAACTCTTTTTTGCATTTGTGCGTTCTTTGCTTTGGATTTTTGAGCAATGGGTTGGCAGCCCTGCATGCCTTTAATGGCCCTGCTGCCTAAAGCTCTCCTTGTTGCTATTAGCAGCAGGCATTCTGCTCATGTAGCAGCTACTAGTTTTATTCCTTTGTTCTTTCCTGTTGGATGGTACTATTCTTTGGGCTGCTTAATGGCAATTTTACTACAACACTCTATAGGAAACATATCTCCAAATACTTTTTTAGCCTTGTGCAGGGAAACCCCCCCCACACAAATTTAAGAGGTTTTTTCCCCCTCCATGTTTGCCCAGTAGGAGTTTCCTGCTTGCTTTGTATGTTCCAGCTAATTCCCACATATTCAGGGTATGACTTGATTTCCAGGAGTCTACCTAATGAGCCATCACATGGAGAAGCTAATAGCAAAGCAGCCTTATGGCCTTTGCCTGTTGGTGTGCTGTCCCTTTTGTACTTGCTGGTCTTGGACTGGGAGGGAACAGGACAGCTTTCTTCAAAGAGCTGAAAGGAGGTCATAGAGAGAGAGATGGAGACATATTTTCTATTGTTCCACATGGCAGGAAATGCAACAATAGATTTAAACTACAGCAAGACAGATTCTAATTCAGTGTTGAGGGAAAAATCCTTCCTAATTGTTACATACTGACGTACGGAGTATGGATTTGCATAGCCGCCGCTGATTGGCTAATCTAGCGGCGGGAGAAATAAACTGCTTGCAATGGCTAGCTGGCTTCAGGGAAGCCCTTAAAAGCGGCTTCCCTGCAGCCTGCCAATGGTCCATATTAGTTCTAGCTAATAGACAATAAAGGTGATGAAGGGTTCCTACGTCTCAACTTTTCATTCCCATGCGAATCTAACACTAATAATGAGAACAGTTCAATAATGGAACCAATTACAACTACTTACTCAAAAGATTGGAAGGTTCTTCTTTACTGGATGTGTTAAATATTGGACAACTAATATTATGCATGCTTTAATTTGGATGTGTGCAGCAAGCAGGGAGTGAAACTCAGTGCTTTAAATGGCTCTCCCCACTTTACAAATCTGTGATTCCAGCTTTGGTTTTATCTAACTGAAGTGCATGTTTAGCCATCTGTCAGAACTTGCCTGCCTCTCTTTCATCCATCATTTCTCCCTCCTTGAGAATCAGCTAACAGCTGGAACAATAGCCCAGCTCAGACATATATATAGTGTAGCTTTATATTGTGTGTTTAGTCATTTTCAAGTAGAGTGCTAAATTCATTGCCTTTGGAATGCCCTAGTCAATGTCCAGGAGAAGCCCAAAGAGATCTGTGAGAGTGAAATTGAGGAGAGAGAAATAGATGTTACTCTGTCTGCTATAGGCTATTCAGGCTGATTTGGCTCTTCAAATAGGGTTTGATTTTGGGAGTTGGCTCAAAACTCTGGTGGATACATGGCAAGAATCTGCTTGAAAGATCACAGTTCTGCCCCTCTGTCCCAAATGAAAAGATAAAGTCCCTGAAGGACAGTACCCAGTGATTGGAGGAGAAGGAGCTTCTCCGCCCCAACCTAAAGTAGTCAATAGACTGATCACACTCCCTAGGAATTATTTTACTGTGACACAGAACAAATAGTCAATGAATTGCACTGCTTTGTGGCAGCAAAACCATCTACAATTCCAATATTGTTACTGACATCTAATTAAACTGACATCTAATATAAATAGGATTTCTAAACAAAAGAATTAAGACACTACTAAAAAACAATAGACAAATCTACCGATATTAAAACAGAATCCATAATCTCCAATATTTAAAAAGTGCAAATATTTAAAGCAGTTGATCATTGTGAACAGTAGAAGGAAAGTGTCTACAGAGATTATCAATCTTCCAAGTCATGGTTGTCCCAAAGGTGCTTTTTTCAATAGGCAAGTAGACTTGGGTTTTTTCCTTGGAAAATATTTCACTTCTCATCCAAGAAGCTTCTTCAATTCTTCATTCAAACATCTTGGATGAGAAGCGAAACGTTTTCAAAGGAAAAAAAACCAAGAAAGTCCAATTGCCCTTTGAAATAGTACCTTTGAGACAATGGAAGGGAAGAAAAAAAATGTGTTGTTGAAAGTTTCTTCTAATGATATTTTATTTTGTTATATCTATATTTTATCATTGACTTAAAGAATATAAAGTGGCTATATGCTTGCTTAAAGTTTTTTCAACATCAGCCATGAAATACAATACAATACAATTTCATTTCTTTTTCACAATATTCTTCTTACCTGGGGACTTGGTGTATTCTTGGTTTCATACTCAAGCATATTTGAAGATGTGAGGCATCCATAAATACAATTTAACAAAGTGCATTGCAGCAATTATTTAGAACTGTGTGGTTTAATTCATTATTAGTTGCTTAAGGCTGAGTTATGTAGAATTGCAAAAGTTTTTGAGATTTATTTTCTATAATGGTGATTTGTTATGCTTTATCACACATATTTCGGTGTCACTTTGTTACACATTATCTATAGGTCTAAACATAAATACATATAAAAAAATCTAAGTTCAGATTCAAAAGGCTTATATAATGGATTTTATTTTTCTTTCTCCTCTTCTACCTAGTCAAATTATCCTTCTACTAAGAACTCCAAATTATGTAACAGACTAATTTTAAAGTTGAAATTGGCTTTCTCAGGAATGTTCACAAACTATTACAAGATCTTTAATTTGCTGAGCACCATTATGTCTAATGCAAGCTGGCTACTTTTCTTTAATATTAACAAGAGTCAAAGGTGGCTAGTAAAGCAAAATAATACCAAACAATAATGCAAAACTCAACCAAATGAATCCCATTTGATAGTTGTATAATATTAATGTGTATTATTTTTCTTAAAATTAAAAAAATACACTAATTATATTCTGACCTACAATATTTAAATTGTTCTCAGAAAATATGCAGATTAAAAACAATAAGCTCCATAAGTCCCCAGGGAGATGGGCGGCCTATAAGATCAAACAAACAAACAAACAAACAAACAAACAAATAAATTAATAAGTGTAAGAAATACACCAGATTTCAGGTCAACATCTCTTTCTGTGACTATTATGACAATATTCTAAATAGGTTATCAAATTCAGGGAAATTTAAAAAGCAGCTCTACAGTTAAGTGAGTAAGAATGTTTGAAGAAAAACTGATAGAAATGCTTTGATGCCTTTTGGCCATTGTAGACAGAAATATATACAGGAAATAATGAGAGAAGGATCATTTAGTTCCTATAATTCAAGAAATGTTGTCTGGATACCTTTAAATATTATTTCCAATGGGTTTTGCTTAGGCCAAGAATGTCCTATCAAGTGGTTCTATTTAACACAATTCTAAATCCATTAAAATTGTAAAGTTTCTATTCAACAGAACTTTAGCCTAAGAACTCAATAAAATAACCATATATGCATTGTCTTCATTAAAACTAGAGTCTGTCCTTTGCTTATTAATGTCACCATGTAACCCACAAATGCACACAAAATCTTGCTTTATATATTTTTTCTATATAATTCTATATACTGTGAACCTCTTTTAATAACATGCAGACCCTCAGAGAAACACAAAACAAAATTTTGTAATAGTTCAAACAGCAGTATCTTGTCCTAGACGTGCAGGGTCTTTAATTTTAATTTTTTGATTAAAAATCATAATCTTTATGCATTGAGAGACATCTGATGAAGTAAGCTACCACTCCCAAAAACTTATGCTCTTTAACAAAATGTGAATCATAAAAGATCCTACTAAATTCTTGGTCTTTGCTGCCATAGACTAACATGGATTTTGTTCAATGTTCATTTTGCACCAGAGTTTCAAGGCACAACGTTAAGTATTAAGCACAGTAGAGCTATGTTTTCCCTTCCAAAATTCCCCCACAATGCATGGGATCATTTTCTGTCTTTCCTGCGACGGAAAAACTGCAGAAACACAAAACAATGGGACTCTCTGTTCCTATAGTTCTTGCCTGTGATAGGACCAGAAATTCTTCCAGCACACATCTTTCTTTCATCCTTTAATTTGGATAGATAGGGAGATATTTTCTACTTACAACAATCTTAGAACAATACTATTTTTTTAAAAAAAAACATCATTATTAGTTCCATTGAGCTTCCATCTCATAATGGAGAAAACAAGACACACACACACACACACACACACACACACACACACACACACACACACACACACACACACACACACACACACACACACACACACACACACACACACACACACACACACACACACACACACACACACATATATATATATATATATATATATATATATATATATATATATATATATATATATATATATATATATAATTAAACATGGCTTCTGGTATGAGTTGGCCTAAATGAAGAATCTGAATGTGTTCCACTACTTACTAATCAAGCTGAATCTTCATTCCCCTTGATGAAGACAATCTCATGCACCCAGTTAAATAATACTCTGTGCTTATGTAGCTGTGTTTTGATTAGGCACAGATCCATTTAATTAGCAGTTTGTTTGATCAATTAGAAAATGAACCTTAAAGTCACCTACTTACTTAGATCTGCTTTGAACAAGGATTTTAATCTTAGCGATGGCTCCTAAAGAAACGAAGAGGAAAGAATATAATTAAACCATTAATGGATGAGGGAGAGGAGAAGTACTAGCCGGGTATGAAGTAAGGGAAGCAAAGTAGCCTTGCAAGCTAAATATATAGATTTCTAAATAAAACAGAGGTCCAAATGGCTCATGGTTTGAGCCTATAAACTGAACTTCTACTATTAGTCTTCCGGTCACTAATTTTCCCAATTGCAAGGAAGATTCCTTTCAATGAAATCACTGGTGAAACTCCCATTGACTTCATCATTGGAGCAGAGTGAGTTGTTTATTTCAATCCACTGTCAGTATAACCAACCTTATATCTTGACTAAAAGACCAGAACATTTATTCTGCAACTTCTATGTTTATCATGGGTATTGCACTGGTTACATCTCATAATCAAAATCATTTTGCAAACTTTATTCTTGACTTCAAATATTTGGGGGCCTCCCTCCCCCCTCCCCCCTCTCTCTTTCTGCCCTAAAAGCTGCTCTAAAATGAGCTGCCGTAAAAGGACACGACATGCCCGTACACCAGAGGTGCTACCCCTCCCTGAGCACCCCATACACCCCAGCGAATATTATATAATTTCATTTTCAAAGCAATGAATAGATAACATAGTTTCCATTAAAGTGCAATGAAAATGTACAATGTTGCATAGGATTTTAATCTAAGAATTGTATGTATATATATATTTCAAAGTATCATTGAAGAGTTTATACCCATTTGCCATCTTTTTTGTATATGATTTGAGTTATGGAGTTATTATATGACAGATCTAACAGGAAAATGGAGGTGCCGAAAGAATATATCAGCTATTTTAAAGCAACACAAAACTCTTTTTGCAAAATTGAGAATGATCCATTTTAGAAGCAGAAGAAAATCATTTGTACTTGAACATTCCTTGCTGAAGTGTATTCACACTCTTTTTGGTAGGATGCATGTGCAGTATATCTGGAAACACACTTTTTTTTCTCCCCAACTTATTGTGGCCTTGACACTCTGATACAACCAATCTTTCTTTTAAAGAGTCCAGTGTAATATTGCCTAATGTTTGCTTGCAGTGTTGAAGCATTTTATTAAGCTGGTATTTTTATTTTCCCGGAAAGCGATATTGGCAGGTTCTAGAATTCCCTTCCCACAGGCCATCTGCAAATAATGCTCTTTGCTGTCCCTGAAATTATGCCTTGAATAAGTGCTTCTTTATGCACCGGTGGGAAGGGCTTCCTGTTACCCAGTTGAGACAGGAGATGCACTCAGATCAGAGTCAAAATCAGAGGCATGAAAGGAAACAGCATTTTGACTTTGAATCATTGTGACCTCAAGACAACCGTTTTGAGTGTTTTGATCATGCAACAAAACATGTTTGCTAGGAGAGTGTAAATTAGAAATGAACAAAACAAAGAAATGGATATGTTCCTAGAATTTTGTTTCAAGGTCAGATACTGTTTTATTCCAAGTGTTAATCAGATGTTGTGGAGGTTTTTTTAAGTTTTTAAACCTCATTTTTAAGGCATGAGGTTTCTAAGTCTGACTGTTCTGAGCATTGTAATTGGGCTGCTGTCTTCTGGCTTGTGGTTGGATTGCTTTCCCTTCCTTCCCTGTCCCCAATCTTAGCTAATAAATATATTTCTGTACCATTTGTTTAGATGGGATGGCAAGATGTTGAGAGCAGAGGTGTCCATTGGAGCGGAGTGGAGAGTTTAAAAAAAATCAAGCTGGCAGTCACAGCCATCTGATTGAAACCTCAACCTTTTTCTCAACACACCCAAGAAGAAGTGGGGCTTCAACTGTCATAGCCACCATCTTGATTTTTTTGATCCTCCCATGTGGAAAACCTTGTGTGGGAGTGGGGTGTGCAGCAGTGGTGGGTTCCTACCAGTGCGGTCCACTCTATAGCACCGGTAGCGGCCTGCTGCTGATGTCACAGTACCGGTGCGGTCAGTTGCCAGTGCCTGGGTGCCACCATTTTTAAAAAAAATAATAATTTTTTTTTAAATTTTCTTCTGCGCATGCCCAGAAGCCAAGTTTCTGGCACTGCTCATGCGCTACCTTCCTACCCCACAGTGAGTCCAAGCAGGGGAGGATGGCTGAGGGAGCATGTGAGACGCTGAAAGAATGGGCGGCAGGAGCTATCTCCATTCCCCTCCCTTCAGCAGTCCGAGAAGCCATGAACGTGCGGTGATGATCCCAGGCATTTTTGCACATTCGAGGCTTCTTGAGCTGCTGAGGGGAGGGGGAATGGGCAGCAGGACCATCCCTTCAGCAGTCTGAGAAGCCACGCCCACCCGGTCACATGGCTGGCAAGCCACACCCACAAAATAAGCCACGCCCACGGAGTGGTAGTAAAAAAAATTAGGAACCCACCCCTGGTGTGCAGATAAAAGCAGTCATGACCAGACAAAAAAATTAAGACGTCAATTACTGCTTTTTAAAAGCATTTTGTGATAGTTGCATTTCATGAGGATATATTGCATGTGCGTTGTAAAAGGAGTACTAGTCTAGTATTGGGTTTTGTTTTACTGTCCAGCTTTGATACATGTTCTGTTTGGTCCTGTTAATGATGTATTTCAGGCTACATTTACAAAATGCAAAACTTCTCATTTGTGAATATTTGTTGGGGTTTAATCTGTTTTTGCAAATCCTTGTGTTTTGATATTCTTTTGATATTCTTGTGTTCTGTGCATGTGTCTTGATGTCACACCAGCTTTTTTCCCCCTGATAGTAGACACTTCTGTATGCAAGCCAAGCCATCAGCAAAGAGCAACATAGCTGTTTTTGCTGCATTGTGCCTAGTAGACATGCTGCAACACCAACACAGAGATATCAAATCTGTTGCTTAATCTTGCTAAGTAAGTGAGGTGTCAGTGCCTACAGAAAAATTGGCCAAGGAGATTATATTTATTTTTATTTAATTTATAACACTGGAAAACCTCATGAGAATAGGAGAAAGTTAGTGTCTGCCTGCTTGCTAGCCTGGCTTTTTTATTTTCAAACCTGAGCTTGTTTCTCTTCAGGTCAGGGTATGTTCTAATTAAAATAAATGTTTAAAGGATTTAGCTAGTTTCTTTGACTCTTAATCTGTTGGGTGAACAGTGCAGAAGGGTTATTTAAAGGATTTTAAAAGACCTCCATGTGTTTTCTTTTGAAAAGAAAAGGAGATTTCTGATCATAATCAAAGGAGTAGACAATTTTTTCACTAGTTAAGAAGAACATTATGTGTTCCATTGTAACTTATGGTGATTTATTTTAATGCTTTTAAGAATGCTTTTAAATAATTCCCTTAGACATGGTTTATGCAATTGGGGTAATAATTAACACTAAATGGCCAGCAAATATTTTGATGTGGTTCATTTTTATCCACCTTATTCAGTGCTTCCCAAGGACATGGAATAGGCAAATGTGAATGTTTGATGATGTTAAAGATTCTGTCATAGGATGTAAGCTGTTCCAAGTAAAGCTGCCTTTTGCAATTGACTGATGGTTATTTTGTCAATGCTGATGATGTTCAAGTGATGCTCCAGTTGCTTGGGGATTTCCCACAAGGCACCTGTTACTATTGGTACTATCTTTCCTTTCTTTTGCAACAGTCATTTGATTTGTATTTGCAGGTCTTGCATTTTGTTCTCTTTTCTTCTATTCTGCTTTCTTCAGATATTAAAATATTTCTGCACTCAGAATGGGCTTATTTTATTCTAACATTAAAACAAATGTTTCCTAATTTCTGTTCATCCCTACTGTATACCTTAACTAGGCAGGGCCACGTTTGATTATTTCCTTCAAGCCAAAGAGTATCTTTGGATAGCCTTAATCGTAACAGATGTACAACATGCTTAAAGTTATGAATGCAAATAAATATTCTAAATGTTTTTTTCAAAACAATCTCTCATTTTCCACCCTTGTTCTATAATTTGCAATTTAGTTCTTTACATGATATTAAATGCTTGGCAGCATAAACATAAAAATTATACGGCATTACTGTTAATAAAATGCATTACCATTGTTACTTGAGTAACTAATGCAGTAGATGAGATTTTGAGATGCACCTTTGCTGGGTGCATTTCAAAATTACAATAAAACTGACTGATTGACAGAAAAAAGATAGATCAAAATTCACCTCCTTTTCTCATATATCTTCAGTGCACAGTATTGTTGTAGAATGAATCGGGACACAAGCAAGCACTTGGTAAAGAAGGAAAGGTTTATTGAATGCGCAGGTTCAAAGCAAAGACAAAGGCCTGAACCCTGAATACTAATCAGGGTCATACTTTTATACATTGGTTTACGTATGCATTTCCTATGTCCTATGTTTCCTATATTCCCCCCTTTGTAACTCTGATTCACTAGCAAGAAGAGTTACATATTCTGGTTCATGCTGGACTGATTGGCGTAAGCTTTCATATTCCCACATAGCCATTACCTGGGCAGTTGCTTTTCGTTCGGCTAATAAAGATAGGCTGTTAGTAATGGCTTTTACAAATATTGGCAGGACACAAGGAAGGATAACACAACCTGCAGCTATAAGTCCTATCAAAGCTACGATTGCTTGCAGGCATTGAAAAGTGTGTATTCCACTCGACCAGATTTGACATTCCCTTAACAAATGCAGATTATGATTGGTATACAGATCTGGCCGCGGCGGTGAGAGCGCCGAATCCTTGGAATCCTTGGAATCCTTGGAACCGCTCACAGTATGTTCACTCATTTTACTATTTGTCAGGGGCCACCTCAAGGTTTCTAAGAAAAACTGGTTACATACACCCAAATGTAATTGTCTAGAAGTGTTTTATCTGAACATCACTACAGCCTACAGCAATTAGTATTACTAATTGGAAGTAGTATTAATCAGAGAGTAACCCCTGACTCTGTTATGCTAACCATGGTCATTTCCTAAGTATGGCAGTACACCTGAAAGCAAAAGGCAGAAGCCAACAGATGTAGATGGAATTAAGTATTTAAGATTTTAGGAATTCTGTTCACAGATTCAGAAGTCTAATTAATCCATCATTTGATTGAAGATTAATCCAATTAATTAATGAAAAGTAGATAACTTGAAATGCATATGGAATAGTCAGCAGGATAATGAACAGATGCCGTGAGGATAAAATGAAGAAGAAAATTTTATTGGGGGGGAGAGAGAGATTTGCATTTCAGTTTTGCTTTATTAATTTTTTAATCTTGTTTGACAAGGTTTTGCTATAAACCTGAAAAATCAATTCCTGTATGATGTAGAAATTGTAAAGCTACTTGGTATTTGAAGAGAATTCAGCCCAGTGTCAGTGTTGTAATAACTGAATAAGACAATGAGAAATTATCTGATTGCCAATTTCATAAGAGGTTCTGGAGAGATTCTATACATGTTTATGGGGAAGATAGATCACTGTGGTTATTGTAGACTCCACTATTCTTGAGATAATTATTTATTTACTACTAAGTTTATTAATTAAGAGAGCTCAGCTAGCTATTGAACTTTATCTTTAGCTGTCACATACTGTATATGTTGCAATCTTATTGGTGTTAGTTGTGGAATAGTTACGATACTTCCTATATACTGGAATTCATATCTTAAATAAAAATATCTATCTATTTATTTAATTAGATTTAGATACTGCCCTTACTTGTTTTGGAGTAGGAAGATACCTGAATCTAAATGACTAAATAAATATTGCAGGCATTATATTTCAGAAATAATAGTCAATAGAAGGACTTTGGGACTCAATAATCAGCATTACTGATTACTTCCAGTGGCTTTTGAAATTTTTATTCCTTTTGATATGAACCGGTAGTAAAAAAATGTAGAACCCACTCCTGGTTCCCACGCTTTTGACATAGATAGATAGTCAATAGCCAATAACATACTACATACCATTCCATAGTGCTTTACAGCACTCTCTGGCCAGTCAGCATATTGCCCCAACAATCTGAGCCCTCGTTTTACTGAAGGATTGAAAGCTGAGTCAACTTTGAGTGCTGACAAATCAAACTCCAGGCTGTGGGCAGAGGTAGCCTACAATACTGCATTCTAACCACTGTGCCACCAGGGATAGACAGCTAAATAGCTAGATAGGTAGGTGGATAGGTAGGTAGGTAGGTAGGTAGGTAGGTAGATAGATAGATAGATAGATAGATAGATAGATAGATAGATAGATAGATAGATAGATAGATAGATAGATAGATAGACAGACAGTACAGAAACTGCCTTGGTCGCCCTGATGGATGATCTCTGGCGGGCCCGGGATGGGGGGAACTCCTCCATCCTGGTGCTACTTGACCTCTCAGCGGCTTTCGATACCATCGACCATGGTATCCTTCTGCATCGCCTCGGCGAGTTGGGAGTGGGAGGCACCGTTTTACGGTAGTTCTCCTCTTATCTCGCCGATCGGATGCAGTCGGTGTTGGCAGGAGGGCAGAGATCGTCCCCTAGGCCCCTATCATGTGGGGTGCCCCAGGGGTCGGTTCTCTCGCCCATCCTGTTTAACATCTACATGAAACCGTTGGGTGAGATCATCCGCAGACATGGGGTGTGTTTCCATCAGTACGCTGACGACACCCAGCTGTACATTACCACCCCGTCTGACTTCAGGGAGGCAGTGGATGTAATGTGCCGATGCCTGGACGACGTTAAGATCTGGATGGGGAGGAACAGACTCAGACTTAATACCGATAAGACTGAGTGGCTGTGGATATTGCCTCCTAAGGTTCATGACAACTATCCCTCCTTGGTCTTTGAGGGTGCGAAACTGACCCCCTCAGACCAGGTCCGCAACTTGGGGGTCCTCCTAGATCCACAGCTAAAATTGGACCACCATCTTTCTGCTGTGGCTAGGGGGGCCTTTGCACAGGTTCGCCTGGTGCACCAGTTGCGGCCATAACTGGAGAAGGAGGCTCTACTCACGGTCACTCATGCCCTTGTCACTTCGCATTTGGACTACTGCAATGCGCTCTACATGGGGCTACCCTTGAAGAGTATCCGGAAACTTCAGCTGGTGCAAAATGCGGCTGCGCGTGCTGTGGTGGGTGTGCCAAGGTACACCCACGTGACACCGATACTCCGCCAGCTGCATTGGTTGCCCATCGGTCTCCGGGTCCAATTCAAGGTGTTGATCACCATCTTTAAAGCCCTTCATGGCTTAGGACCAGGATATCTTCGGGACCGCATTCTGCCTCATACTTCCCTCCGACCGGTTAGGGCCCACAGAGTTGGCCTCCTCCAGGTCCCGTTGGCCAAGCAATGCCGGCTGGCGGGCCCTAGGGGGAGAGCCTTCTCTGTGGCCGGCCCCGTGCTCTGGAACCAACTACCCCCAGAGACCCGGACCATCCCCACTCTGCTGGCCTTCCGAAAAGCCGTGAAGACATGGCTTTTCCTGCAGGTGGGGGGGACAGCTTAATTCCACCTGAGCCTACCCCCCAAGTATGCATGTGCTGAATGGATGTTGGTGTTTTAAATAACTGTTTTAAATTTTGTACTTGTTTTTAATTCTTTGTAATTTTTGATTATTCTTGTATTTCTCCTTGTTGTACGCCGCCCTGAGTCCTTCGGGAGTTGGGCGGCATATAAGAATAACAAAATAAATAAATAATAAATAAATAGATAGATGATAGATAGATAGATAGATAGATAGATAGATAGATAGATAGATAGATAGATAGATAGATAGATAGATAGATAGATAGATAGATAGATAGATAGATGAGAGAGAGAGAGAGACAGACAGAAAGACAGACAGACAGACAGACAGACAGACAGATAGACGATAGATGGATGGATGGATGGATTTATAGAAGATGATAGATAGATAGGTAGGTAGGTAGGTAGATAGGTAGGTAGGTAGGTAGGTAGGTAGGTAGGTAGGTAGGTAGGTAGATAGATAGATAGATAGATAGATAGATAGATAGATAGATAGATAGATAGATAGATAGATAGATAGATAGATAGATAGATAGGCAGATAGGCAGATAGGCAGATAGGCAGATAGGCAGATAGGTAGATAGGTAGATAGGTTGGTAGATACGAAGATAATGTAGATAAATAATATAAACTCTTGCTCTTCTAAAATTTATTCAACTATTTAAAAGTAATATGACTTGAATTGATTAAAACAAACTCTACAGAACAATTATACACTAAAGAAATCCTGTTATCAAACAACACAGAAAGAAAACTTCTGGACAGCTCTAGAACCTTGAATAAAAAGAAAGAAATGAAGCTGAAATGTTATTTTCATGGAGAGGCCAAGAACTAAAATATTTGCTCTTATATTTTTTTTCATTGCCTGCTTAGTTTCAATGCCCTACACTGAAATCTCTGGTGGCCATATAGTTTTTTTAAAGCAGTTTTGGAAAGCCTAATATTCTCATTTGTTTCTGATAAATAAATAAATAAATATTCAAGCAAGCAAACAAACAAGCTTACATCTCTCGATTATTCCAGCAGAGTTGCAAAATCAGGAAAAGAACTTAAAACTGTTCCTATCAGAATGTTAAAAAATATTTGCCAGTATAATGAGGGGATTTGCATAATCAGGCACCTCTACATGCTTTTAGTATTATAGAATGCTCAATAATCATGGTTGCTTTGAATGAATTTCACATATATTGAATCTCCAAGAACCTGTTCCTTTCTGTATGCATTTTCTCCTATTTCTATTATTTTTATTGTGAAATAGAATAACAACATAGACAGGAATTCAGATAACTCAGTAAATCTTCTCCAAGTTCTTTGTAAATATAACCAATATATAAAGACCTTATTCTATCCATCTGTCTATCTCTGTGTGTGTCTGTCTACCCATCTTATAATGCCTGTGCTATAGTATCTATATAAATGTCCTCTCCAGGTCCATTATAAATATAACCAAAATGTAATGTCTTTTGATATTATCTCCATCTAATAATGCCTATATTATGTTATCTATATAAGTTTAGGCCATTTTTATTTTAGTAACCCCAATCCTGTTTTACAAGCATCAGACTTAAGAAGAGAAGCTAGATAGATTTAGAGTGAGGGGGAAAAATCATGTAATTTTAAGAGAAAGTCAGAGGTTAGAGTAAATATCTGTATGTTGCTTAGGGATGGAATAAGAAATGTTTTGCATCTTCATGCAAATATACAAACATACATATTTTTAGAGTGCTAAATTATTTAAAAATTGCACTTTTCCAAATATTGTGACATAATTTCAGATTAAAAAAATCATACTGAAAAGAAAACATTAAGGCACAAAGATCAAAACTGTCATCAGGTTGGGAAATTGTGATAGAGCAACCCCTTCCCCAAAACATCCAAAACAAAACAAAAAACCAACAGTCTAAACCCCCCCCCCCAAAAAACCCCAATCCAAGGACACACACACAAAATCCAAATTGAGACATTCTTCCATAGATATGCTTACTTACTGTATAAGCCTTCACAGTGTATTATTTTAAGCATAGAATGCAACATTTTACTTGGGACACTTTTTTGGGTGTGTGTCTGTGCAGTTTACCAATCAGAAAAGAGTCACAAGGTTTATTTCCATTACTCCACAATAAAAAATTGGGTCCATCAATAAACGAAGTAGATATAATTGTATCTATTATGATAGCACAGCGGTCTGTTGTCAAAATGAGAAGTGGGGAACTGGCAAAAAAAGAGTAGCTTCTATCCTATTAGTTCCCACTTGTGGGAGAAATGGCACAGGATTTTGAAGCTTTAATTACTATAAAAAAAAGGCTTGCATTTGACACGTTAGTTAAAATAATTCTTTCACAATGGCTTCATTTCTACAATGAATCTATGTATGTGAAGGTATTATAAGTTTGAATGACTGCTTACCTGTTTTCAGTCCAACTTACCATGAAAAGTCTTGCACTTCTTCCTTGACTTATGATCGCTCTCATAGCAACCATTTGCAGTTACCGTAGACCCACCCCGCAAAGCTACTTACAACCTCTGGTTGTTTACCCTTATGATTGACTGCAGGGGTGCTGCAATAGATCCTCAACCTATTCCACCAGGCCTTTGGGTTTTTCCCAACCCAGCCACTCAGCTACCCAAGGGAGCCCAAAGCTGGGCAGCAAAAAATACTGGGGCATGGGGGAATTGTTACAACAGGTATTAGGGCTTGGTCCACTCCCCACTCAACCATCCAAGGGTTTTGTGGGACTGAGCCCACAAGCTCCATTTAAAAAATGGTGATTCCTTAAAATAGCGGCTTGCAATCTTTTGGGCACCAGTGACCGGTTCCGTGGAGAGAGATTTTTTCTGTGGACTGGAGGGTGTGTGGTTTTATATGCTACCTGCATTTCTCAGATGGGGCTTCACTTGTTTGCTTGGCCCTGTTGCTGGCATGTGGCCGACCAGTGCCAGCCCACGGACTAGGGGTTGGGAACCCCCGCCTTAAAAAACAGAGACATTACAGGCTAGCAACAATAGTACCAGCACAAAGTTTCTATCTGTAGGAAAGTTGAGCCTCATATTGCATTGCATTGGTCAGGCCTCTCTACAAAAAAAGGGGGGGTATTGCTGTGCCATGGAGGTACTGGAGAGTAGCAAAATGCTGCAAGTCCCAAGCTGTAACAGGACCTCGCACGCTGGTAGCAGATAGATAGATAGATAGATGGTAGGTGGGTGGGTGGGTGGGTGGGTGGGTGGATGGGTGGGTGGGTGGATGGGTGGGTGGGTGGGTGGATGGATGGATGATGGATGATGGATGATGGATGATGGATGATGATGGATGGATGGATGGATGGATGGATAGACGGATAGACGGATAATAGATATAGACAATTTTGTTATTCTGTATATGAGACTGTTTGTATATATAACATGTGATACAATGTACTTGGAATCATACCCTGATTTTGGACATCAGGGAACCTAGCATTAAATAACTGATCAACTTGCAGGACATCCTTTCAACCTTGCAATCTAGCAATATCTTGCAAATTAAGGACCCTCAGGATTGCTGCAGCAGTTTTGAGGATAATGGAAGAGTTTTGTTTTTTAATGCTCAGCATCTACCGTTCTTTTTTTAATATATTGGCTTCTGTTAGACGATGTCAGCTGGAGAAGGACTGCAAAACACAAGAAGCATCATAAATAACTAGTGTAACCGCTTCAGGGTCTATGTTAGGAATATTGCTTCATTTCTCATAAGAATAATAGATCTTGTTACAATGGAAAGAAAACACAGAAGTGCTCAGTAAGAGTGAGGAGACGAAGAATGAACTTAGTATTTCTGACAACAACTATAATTTTGCCTTCTAAGTAGAGATCTCTATACTGATACTTCATAGGAAAACAGTGATTAAAAAAACCCTCTGTATAACTTTGCTGTTTAATACATGTTCACTAATGCATCAGCAAAATCCATATTCAATTAATGCCGAACCATGTTTTTTCTTTCCCAGGTGGTTAAGAGTAAGATATTAAGTAAGATAGTTTTGACATGAAAACATTGTCTACTAACTCAAAATTCATCCCAAAACTTAATTTTGCTCAATCTGAATTTGCAGCTGTATCAAGATCGGCTAACATTATATACCATATTTTTCGGAGTATAAGACGCACCTTTTTACCCCCCAAAAGAGGGTGAAAACTTGGGTGCGTCTTATACACCGAATGTAGACCCACCCACCCACCCACCCCAACCCTTTGGCCTCTGTCTTCCAGCAATTTACATGTTTGCAGCAAAGAGGGAAGAGCCTGTAAAGCCAAGCAAGTCATTAGCAGCTTCCCGACCTACAGCTGATTTGCCAAATGCTAAAATGAAAGTGAAACTAGCTTGCAAAGAGGCAAATATCTGGGAGAGACATGCAGATTTTTATTTTCTGCTGAACTGGATGCAAGGGGTAAGTGAATAACTATAAATGTCTGTAGAATGTTCAAATTATTAGACTTATTTTTTTAAAGACTGCTTTATTATTGTTCTAATCTAGACAACTTAACAAAATAAAGAAGCTTTTTAAAATAAATGCTTGCTCTGAAGAGGCCCAGTGCTATTGTATTTTCTTTTAAATAATAGAGAATAATGTATACTTCCAGAAATTTTAATTAATTTTAACAGCTCTGTACAAGTATAGTATGAAATGTAACAGTGTCCTGTTTCGTATTAGAGTTTAGTTACCTTGGAGTAGATCTATTTAAATTATTGGGAAGAGTTAGTGTGACTACATTTAAGAAAACTTTCTGACATAATGTACATTTCTCCAATTCTTTGCTATTTCTACGGGTCAGGCACACATGCACAGAAATACACAGCAAACAGTGTATATCATCTGTGCTGTTTGCTGTTTGGCAAATTGCTTGGTGACAGAGGCCTTTTTTCCTTGTTTTCTTCCCCCAAAACTAAAGTGTGTCTTATACTGTGGTATATACTCTTATACTCTGAAAAATACGGTATATAACCACGCATGGTAAGTAATCTATTCTGTAGGTTCTCATGTCATATAACAAGCAAACACAGTTGTGTATAACCTTTCACAGTAGATGGCAATGAATTATCATGTTGTGAATGCAGGCAAAGGATTGGGTGTTGTTTTTTTTGTTGAGGGTTTTTTTTTTTTGGCAAATGAAAAATATCCCCATAAGAATCTGAATGAAAGAGCATATTGTACAAATAAATGACTTCCTTTACCAATCAGGGATCTGCAGAACCTTCTGCACTCTTGTTAGAATGAAAGCAATTTCACTGCATAATACGTTCATGCAGCTTCAAACAATCTTTACATAAATATCATGCAAAGGAACAATCTTGTGCCTGAAAAAAGCAAGACTGTGAATTAGCCTTATGACTTCTGCTTATTTTTCTCCTCTGTTATATAAGTTACAATGATTTTTTTTTTCCATACAATACCGGTGATTAGCAAAATGTGTGTATCGCTGATATTTCCTAAGTAGTAATGTTTCCATGTCAAAGTCTGAACTTTTTATAAATGATACAGATAGGTGTCCCCATTCTGAATGACCTTACTCACCCTGAAATGCATTTTTTTTCTTGCTTGCTTGATCTACCAGTTTATTATTTTCATTATTTCTGGCATCACAGAGCCATCCTTTGACACACAGGAGAAAGTAATAGTTTGTGACTGTTCTTTTAATGTCCTTTCATCACCACTGAGTATAGTTTTATTGTCCTTGCTGTAAAAAGAAATGGATTACTCAAAGTATGGACTGGCGGATAGCCAGCCTTCCTTCCTTCCTGCCGAGTGGGGATTTCCAGTCTTTTGAACACGTATGCATCCTGACTGATCTGTTATCATCTCATTATCTTCAGTGCATACCATAAATCCCCAAGTCAGTCATATCATTACACACAATACAATTTGCACTGCAGCAACTAGTAACAACACAGAAAGATTTTACTGCATTGGAGGCTGAATTTTCTTGCATTGGATCAGTCCAGTGTACTATTAAGACTTATTATATACTGTATATTGTCCCTGGCCGTAGCCAAACGTAGTTGCTTTGAATGAATAAATACAAACACATAACCAATATTATAATATCAGTCAAACTGATACAAAGGTTTTATGCAATATTTAGGGAACTGCTTCTAACACCATTAATAAAGAGCTTCTGGATAAATTTGGAATTATATATAGCATAAAAGCAAGTATATATAAGTGACTGGATGAGATCTGACCATGTCTATGGAGATTCTCAGTCATCCAGGTCATGGTTGTCCCACAGATGCTTTTTTTAAAGGCAACTGGACTTCCTTTGTTTTTTGCTTCTCATCCAAGAAGCTTCTTCGGTTCTGACAGAAGCATATTGTTGAGTATTAGAAATATGACATCTGGGGCACAAAAATCCCTTCTAGCAATGGTGATATTATCTACTTGGGTAATGAAACATCTGCAAGAAAACAATCAAGATCAGAGAGCACCAAGGACCCCCAAAATTTATCTGGCTGCTAAATGGAAGCAAATATATACAGGAAAATTAACCTACTGCTGACAACTAATGGTCATTGGTAATTATTCAGTTCAGATGTAATATGCTTTGTGTGTACCTGTGTGTTGTACACATACATATAGATATTTAATCTGCAAACAACAGTCTATGTTATGATTTTTTTTAAATCAACAGCCTTTTTTTCTCCAATCTTACTATCTCTGATTGAAGAGTCATCCTTAAACGAGAAGGACCACCAATCAAGTAATTAGTCACAGATAGTCTCAGCCAGTGGTGGGTTTCTACCGGTGCGGTCCACTCTATAGCACCGATAGTGGCCTGCTGGTGACGTCACAGTACCAGTGCGGTCGGTTGCCGGTGCCTGGGCGCCGCCATTTTTTTTTAAAAAAATTTACATTTAAAAAAAATTCTTCTGTGCATACCCAGAAGCCGAGCTTCTGGCACTGCGCATGCACTGCCTTCCTACCACACAGTGAGTCCAAGCAGGGGAGGATGGCTGAGGGAGCACGTGAGATGCTGAAAGAACTGGTGGCAGGAGCTATCTCCATTCCCCTCCCTTCAGCAGTCCAAAAAGCCACGAATGCGTGGTGATGATCCCAGGCATTTTCGCACATTCAAGGCTTCTCGAGCTGCTGAGGGGAGGGGGAATAGGCGGCAGGACCTATCTCAGTTCCCCTCCCTTCAGTAGTCCGAGAAGCGTGGTGATGATCCCAGGCATTTTTGCACATTCGAGGCTTCTTGAGCTGCTGAGGGGAGGGGAAATGGGCGACAGGAGCCTAGGATCATCGAATGGGGAGAAGCATTCAGGCCAGATGGAGCCTCCTAGAAGAACTGCTGCCGCAGTCTTGCTGCTCCCACTACAGGGGGCTGCGTTGTGGGTGGGCAATGCCCCCCCCACTTCTCCAGCCGCTGCCAAGCTCTCGAGGCCCACGCCCACCCAGTCACATGGATGGCAAGCCACATCCACAAAATAAGCCACGCCCACAGAGTGGTAGTAAAAAAAATTAGGAACCCGCCCCTGGTCTCAGCCATAGCAACGTGTATGAGGATTCAATGTATGATATTACTGACTCTGGCACTTTCAACCAGAATCTTGTTTATCCATAGCATAGGATATCACCACCTCCATGTCAAAAGGAAGTAATGTTGTTACAAAAGTAAGCATCTAACCCAGGCCACTTTCTTGAAAGCTTGAGACTGAAGCTGGAAATTTGGATTAATCAAAGCCAGTTGTACTCAAGCAGAAGCTGAAGATTTCCCCTAGTCAAGTTGCCACTTAGATGCAGTCAGATGTTAGAATCACTCTTTTAATAATCCAACCTATTTTGTTTTTAAAGTACCACATAGATTGCTATGAAGTTTTCTTGTCCCTGGAGATTTAATCTCTTTGAAGCAAATACTGTAGATGCTCTTGGATCAGTCTTATCTCTTCATCCTTCTCCTGGCTCAATAGCTCTTCTCTTACCTAAGCCAGAATGGGAGATGAATAGTCAACCATTCACAATAATTTGTATGCTATCTACTCACCAGCCTTTAGGCCAAAGCATACTTCAAAAACCCTACCAAAGATAGCTGTTTTCACTCTCCTTTTGAAAGATAAATGAGTGGAAGTAACCTCTCCTGCAGGGAGGGAGGGAGGGAGGGAGGGAGGGAGGGAGAGAGAGAGAGAGAGAGAGAGAGAGAGAGAGAGAGAGAGAGAGAGAGAGAGAGAGAGAGAGAGAGAGAGAGAGAGAGAGAGAGAGAGAGAGAGAGAGGCAACACAATGGTAATCAAAATGAAAGATACAGTTCCCATGAGGCTTGGAAAAAGTACTTTAGAGTTGGCCAAAAAGTACTTTAGAGTTGTGTTCGGAAAATATTTCCTTAGCAGAGAACTCCGTGTGCATTGATCAAATTGAGTACCTTAAGGGACTGCTATTGAGAAGGCCATTTTCCAGGCCTTTACTCTCTGGTTTCTTGAGGTCAGTGAACACTTGGAGCATGATCTCATGGATAGATGATGTAAGATAAATGGATTCCATCTGCTCCAAAGTTAATGAACACTAATACTATAGATATTTTGTACTAGTGATTTGAATTAGGCCTTGAAGTTTGCCAGCAACCAATGCAGCTCCTGAAAGACAGGTGTTATTCTGCTGCACAGGCTGAAGCTGATCAACAAGCCACATTCTATGCTAGCTGCAACGTAGAAGTCATTTTCAGGGGCAACTCCATGTGGAACAAATTGCAGTAATCCAATGAGGGTTTGACAAGGATGCAAATCTTTAATGTTTCCTAGTCCAGGTAAGAACACAACCAACAGACTCACGGAAGCCAGAAGCTTTCTTGGCCATGTTCTGTACCTATTGCTCTAGCCATGAGTGCAAAAGAACCCCAGCTTATTTGACCTTTTCAGAGAAACTGCAGATCCATCAAGATTAGTAGTTGGAACATCCACAGAATCAGAGAGTTTTTGTATCTTGCAGGGATTCAATCTCAGCCTGTTATACTTCGTCCACCTCCTCACAGCTGCCAGATACTGGGTCAGGACTTCTTCCCCATCTCTTCTTTGGCCTGTGGTAGATTTATAAGGCTGGATTTCATCAGCATATTGATGATACCTAATCCAAACTGACAGATGTCCTTCCCTGGCATCTTCATAGATGTTTGTGAGGTTACTTTTCTTTCCAAGGACTTGGCACACCACGGTGCAGCAATTCTGTACAAAATACTTTGTTGCAGCACACACCTTCCCCAATAATATATTGCTCTCCACTCTTCTCAGATTTGCAAGGTGATGTTGCCATCTCTTGAACATTCAATTCTTTAATACTTAGTTCAAGCAGGAGTCTGTAAGTCTGTAAAGCGACATGCAAACTTTGCCTTCTCTCAAAAGTTCTTATAATAGTTGGAATGAAATGCTACTTCAATGTGGTTGTTCCTGTTCTAGTTGCTACCACATTCTTGGTAGAGACTAGAGGGTATGCTGGATAAGCTGCCCACATAACTTGTGATGCTGGCAGTTTTTATTTATTTATTATTTATTTATTTATTTAGACGCTCTTATAGGCCGCCCAATCCCGTGGGACTCAGGGCGGCGTACAACATGAGTAAGAAGCGTACATTTAAAAACAATAATCATAATTAAAATAT
Organism: Diadophis punctatus similis; assembly: GCA_023053685.1. Lineage (NCBI taxonomy): Eukaryota > Metazoa > Chordata > Lepidosauria > Squamata > Dipsadidae > Diadophis > Diadophis punctatus. The sequence continues at coordinate 257,068,822 of JALIGW010000001.1, read as the reverse complement.
AGTTAAAAAAAAAACATTATAAACACAACATTCAGGGGGAATCTGATTATCCTATTCACCCCATCTGCCGGAAGAGCCATGTTTTTAAGGCTTTACGGAAGGCCAGAAGGGTGGGGATAGTCCGGATCTCTGGTGGAAGTTGGTTCCAGAGGGACGGGGCTCCCACAGAGAAGGCCCTCCCCCGTGGCCCCGCCAGTCGGCATTGTTTGGCCGACGGGACCCGGAGGAGGCCCTCTCTGTGGGACCTAACAGGTCTTAGGGAGGTATGTGGTAGGATGCGGTCCCGCAGGTAACCTGGCCCTGAGCCATGTAGGGCTTTAAAGGTAACGACCAACACCTTAAATTGCAACCGGAGACTAATTGGTAGCCAATGCAGCTGGCGAAGGAGAGGTGTTACGTGGGTGTATCTTGGTACACCCACTACAGCTCGCGCAGCTGCATTCTGTACCAACTGGAGTCTCCGGATGCTCTTCGAGGGTAGCCCCATGTAGAGCGCGTTACAGTAGTCTAGCCGTGAGGTGACAAGGGCATGAGTGACTGTGAGCAAGGCCTCCCTCTCCAAGTAAGGTCACAATTGGTGCACAAGACGGATCTGTGCAAAGGTCCCCCTAGCCACAGCTGAAAGATGTTGATCCAATTTTAGCTGTGGGTCTAGGAGGACACCCAAATTGCGAACCTGTTCTGAGGGAGCCAATTTTTCTCCCCCAAGAACCAAGGAGGGACAGTCGACATAGTCCTTGGGAGGCAATATCCAGAGCCACTCAGTCTTGTCTGGGTTGAGCCTGAGTCTGTTCACTCCCATCCAGACCCTCACATCGTCCAGGCAGCGGCACATTACATCAACTGCTTCACTGAATTGACACGGGGTGGAGATGTACAACTGGGTATCATCAGCATACTGCTGATACCTCACCCCATGTCGTCGGATGATCTCACCCAGCGGTTTCATGTAAATGTTAAACAGGATGGGCGAGAGGACCGAGCCCTGTGGCACCCCGCAAACCAGGGGCCTAGGGGCCGACCTCTGTCCTCCTGTCAACACCGACTGCGTCCTGTCAGAGAGGTAGGAGGAGAACCACCGTAAAACAGTGCCTCCCACTCCCACCTCCCCAAGACGACGCAGAAGGATACCATGGTCAATGGTATCGAAAGCCGCTGAGAGGTCAAGTAACACCAGGATGGAGGAATAACCCCCATCCCGGGCTCGCCAGAGATCATCCATCAGCGCGACCAAAGCAGTCTCCGTACTGTAGCCGCGCCTGAAACCCGATTGAAAGGGATCCAGATAATCAGTATCCTCCAAAAGCCGCAGGAGTTGGAGTGACACCACCTTCTCAACAACTTTACCCAAAAAGGGTAAGTTGGAGACTGGACGGAAGTTTTTTAAATCCGCTGGATCCAGGGAAGGCTTCTTGAGGAGGGGCCTCACCACCGCAGCTTTTAAAGGCTGTGGGATGGATCCCTCTCTCAAAGAAGCGATCACAACCGCCTGGAGCCAGCCGCGTGACACCTCCCTGCTGGCTGAGACCAGCCAGGAGGGGCACGGGTCCAATAAACAGGTGGAGGCGCTCATCGCTCCTATGGCCTTGTCCACATCCTCAGGAGTGACAGGCTCAAACTCGTCCCATATAACAGGACTAAGACTCGCCCCTGTCATCTCGGCTTGCTCTGTCCAAATGGAGTCCAGGTCTGTCCGAATCTGAACGACTTTATCCGCCAGAAACTGAGAAAATTCCTCAGCTCTGCCCTGCAAGGGATCTTCAACTCCCCCCTTGGCTAGGAGGGAGCGAGTCACCCTAAACAGGGCGGCTGGGCGGGAGTCGGCGGACGCAATAAGAGCGGAAAAATGCGAGCATTTTGCCACCCTTATCGCCACTAAGTAAGACTTAATGCAAGTTCTTAAAAGTGTCCGGTCAGACTCAGCTTTACTGGCTCTCCATCGTCACTCTAGGCGTCTCTTAAGGCGCTTCATCTCCCGGAGCTCCTCAGTAAACCAAGGAGCCCTCCGGGATCTGCTGCCACGGAGAGGCCGCAAAGGCGCAATCCGATCTAAAGCCCCCATTGCCGCCCGATTCCAGGCAGCCACTAGAGCCTCAGATGAATCGTGTACCAGGGAGTCAGGTATTTCCCCAAGTTCCTTCTGAAATCCTTCAGATTCCATTAGGCGCCTGGGGCGGAACCACTTAGTTGGCCCCGCCTCCTTGCGGTGGAGGAGTGGTGCCATGAAATCCAACCTCAGAAGGAAATGATCTGACCACGACAAGGGTACTGTGACTAAACCCCTCAGCCTCAGATCATCTCTCCACTGCCCCGAAAGAAACACAAGGTCAAGCGTGTGACCTCCCTCATGAGTCGGACCCTGAACTACTTGGGTCAGGTCCATGGTTGTCATGGAAGCCATGAACTCCTGGACTGCCTCCGAGGTTTCACCGGGTGATGGCAAATTAAAGTCCCCCAGCACCATCAACCTGGGGAACTCAATCGCCAGCCCTGCTACCGCCTCGAGCAGAACAGGCAGGGCCTTTGCAACGTAGCTAGGAGGCAGGTACGCTAGCAGAAGGCCCACCTGGACCCCTAAGTCCAACTTCAGAAGGAGCGTCTCACACCCAACAATCTCCGGGGCAGGGCTCCGGGTTGAATGCTAGTCTTCTTTCCTGCCTCTAATAGCTGCCAATCTCCAGATGTTTCTTCCATTTCTCTATGCCATTTGCTTATCACCTTTCTTTCTACACCCACTTCCATGAGGGAAATGGGGAGAGGAGAAACATCTTTGTCTGGCTACAGCTCTTTTTGCAAAATGCAGAAGCAACTTTACTCCCTCACAATGTTAAAACAAGAAATAAAGGGAGAAACAGGCAAATTCTGGGACATCTTACTATGAAGTGTCCAAGGATTCAATCCAGTGGTGGGTTTCCGTCTTACCGGTGCTGGTGCGCTGCACGCGCATCTCCAAGTTTTGGGGGGGACGCTCTCTCGTGCAAATTTGCTTCTGCGCATGCGCAGAAGCAAAATTGCGCTGAAATCTCATGAGGGGATGTGCGCCCGAGAGAGATTTCAGCACGATTTTTCTTCCGCGCATGCGCAGAGGCAAAATCTCACCGAAATCTCTCACACGCGCGCGTCCCTCATGAGATTTTCGTGAGATTTTGCTTCCATGCATGTGCAGAAGCAAAATCGGCCAAAAATTAACGGAAAAAATGGTGACGCGCACGGTGGACTGGCAGAGAGGGCTCCGGAGTGGTCGCACGCAAATTGCACAATCGGCCGCTCCCTACCGGAGCTGCGAACCGGGCAGGTCCGGCAGGAACACACCTCTGATTTAATCTCTCCTGAATCAATAGCAGTTGAAGCTATCTATTTAGGAATGAGTGAAATCACTGCAAATAAGCGCCTCAACCCCTAATCCTCACAAAAGAATAGCACAGTTGATGGTACCAAATGCTGCTCAGGTTGGACTAGAAGACCTCCAAGGTCCCTTCCAACTCTGTTATTATTGTATTATATCTATTGTGAACAGAAGAGATACATCACCCCCATCCTGGGGCTACCATAGGTCATATGGTGCAGTGGTCACAATGCAATATTGCAGGCTAAGTCTGCCCACTCCCGGAATTCAATTCTGAACAGCTCAAGGTTGATTCAGCCTTCCATCCTTCCAAGGTCAGTAAAATGAGGGCCCAGAGTGTTGAAGGGAATATTCTGACACTGTAAAAAGCTCAAAGAGTGTTGTAAAGCACTATAGACCAGTACAGAAATCTAAGTGCTATTGTCAAGATTGAACCGCTTTGCTTCTTTCAAACCTTATTGCTATTCAACTTGTCAATGAACTGGTGGGAGGGAACGGTGGAATGGAGTGCTGAGAATTTGTGCACAGATCATGAGAGCCTGGAAACCATCAAGGTCATGACTGCAGGTGTTTGAGTAGAAGGTGGACAGTTCCATAACAAAAGGACACCTCATAATTTGACAATGTGATCCTCCAGGGGTTGGGGGGAAAGGGAAGCTATTGTTTCACTAGGAAAACTGGTTTTGATTCTTCAGCACCAAAATGGTGTATTGAATAAAGTTTTATTTTTGTGAATTCAAAGCTCCCAAGTATGTGTACTTGTTTTGGGTGCACTAGTCGGACAGTTGACAGCTATTGCTATTGTTATCCTTAAGATTTTCCCATAAAATTCCCAACCCAACCCAATCTACTTCGTCAAAAATCTTTTGTAGTTAAAGTTCAACTCCTTTAACTATGGTGAGTATGTTGTGCCATTCTCTCCAACTTTCCTTTCTTAAGCCAATAAGTTTTGTTTCATTTCGTCAAATAATATGAGAGTTTATATCTTAATGGATGCCAATATAATTAATGTCCCCTACATGGAATCCAGTAAATCTGATGAAGTTCAATCACTTGGCTTTCTAAGCAGGATTTAGATACCTTTAATACAGGCCAAATGACTCAGAAGACATTTCATTTACCTATTGGATAACTGTGATATTGGATACTGGAAGAACTAGGAGAATAATCATGCAAGCATCATCCAGCCATGGCAACTTATCTGCATTGATGATATTTCTGCACAGCTATAGGCATTAAAAATCCACTAGATAATATAGAAAAATAAAAAAAATGGGATTCAAATTCACAATCTAAAATTTGTTCACTGATTACATTCCCAACATACATAAATACAGTCTTTCTCCTGAGGTTTATGTTGCAGTAAGTTTCTGAATATAAAACGAGTAAATCTCCAGGACAAGCTTATGAGATCTTTACCAACAAATATGAATTCACCAATTTTTACACCCTTGTGGCTAGATGAACAGTTGGATACATTATAATTGGATGGTACTTGCAGGTGAACGTGTTTATTTTCTTAGTAGATTGGACACAGTGAACTCCATTTTTAAGGAGCCTTTATGGTAATATTATTATAGATAATCGTGCAGGAGAAAGCACGCAAATGCAGCAATTAATGTCCAATTTGCTTTTTTAGCAGCCCAAGGCAGATCTGCTATGGTTGTAATCCAGTTTAATAAGTGCTTCAGGAACAAACAAAAAAAAGTCAGCTGATAAAAGTTTTGCTTTTATAAGGGGCATGTTAGCAATCTTTGCAGTTGCCATCACAGTATAAAGGAACTAAAATAATAGAAGGATATAGAACCAGGGATAAGCTGAGAAACTGTTTTTAGAAGGATGACATAAGCAAAGTAAGAATTGGATTTAGATTTTCAGTTTCACAATTACCCCTGAATGTTGTGTCATATTATTTGGAAACTTCTTTAGCTTTACAGAATTGAAAAAAATATTCTCCACAAGTTTTAGGGTCCATGTTTAGGATGAAAATTGCTACCTAAAGTTCCCAAACTAGGTATATTTCCAAAACCTATATTTGAAATACTTTCCCTTCATTTAGTTTGTAAATGAATTTAATTTATAATTAAAACCATACCTGCTACAAGACAGTTTTTGCCAACAACATATTGCCAATATTTTTTAGCAATCTGTAGTCAGGATTTTTTTTTCTGGTTCTTATGACTTCAAACAGGGAATGATAATTGCAGCCTTTTTATTTCTTTTCTAGAACTTGCTTTAAAAGTTCTTTAAAATCAAAAGGGATACAGGAAGGGTTTCCTTGGGAAAAGTCAATTCTTATCCTTCTTTATTTATAGTTTAATTTATTTGGTGGTCAGAGTGTCTATGTGAAAGCCATGGCCTTCATTAGATAATAATTTTCCAAAGAGTATCCAGCTTCCTTGGCCTATTAAACATCTATAAAATCCATAGAAGCTATAATGATGGAACTCCTCCCATCGGAATTTTCCATATATCAAAAACTATTGTACACAGTAAGTCACAAGCTTGTCATTTTCACCATCTAATTTGATAAAGAAGAACTTTTCAATGTTTATCCTCCCATTCTGGGGGATAGTTTTTGAAATAAATATTTCCCTCCCTGTTAAAACTCTGGAACTTTTTAATTTGGCTGATTGCACTTTATTTTTTTTTCATTTTAGACTTCAATAATCCCCCCTATAAGTGCATTTCAGGGCTAGGTGGCATATCTTTATAAAATATTATAAATTATAAATATAATAAATATAATAAATTTCACAAATATGATTTCAGGTGTGTTGTGTGTGCATATTATACACACACACAATCATAGCTGTAGGAAAAAAGAATGCCAGAAATGAGCACTATTACCTTGAAGCCATGGGTTGGGATACTCAGGATGCAGAAACAATATTTGGCACAGACGTAAATATAATGCTAGATATTTATTTATTTATTTATCAAATTTATATAGACACATTTATATTTAGATGTTTATATTTGTAGTTTATTTAAGTACAGGAAGTGGCATGGGTGGCATGTGGCTCAGTGGTTAAGACCCTGGACTTGTTGGGGGGAAAGCCAGCAGCCAAGGTTTGAGACCTGAGCACCATGCAACAGGGTGAGCTCCTGTCTTCACGCCAGCTCCTGCCAACCTAGCAGTTTGAAAGCACACAAATGCAATAGATAAATAGGTACTACTTCAGTGGTAAGATATTAGCACTCTGTAATACCATAGAGTAGAGTAGAGTAGAGTAGAGTAGAGTAGAGTAGAGTAGAGTAGAGTAGAGTAGAGTAGAATAGAATAGAATAGAATAGAATAGAATAGAATAGCACAGCACAGCACAGCACAGCACAGCACAGCACAGCACAGCACAGCACAGAACAGAACAGAACAGAACAGAATTCTTTATTGGCCAATTGTGATTGGACACACAAGGAATTTGTCTTCAGTGCATAAGTGCTCAGTGTACATAAAAGTGATATCATAATCATCATAAAAATACATTCATCATAAATGATACAACACTTAGTGATAGTCATAGGATGCTCAATAAGCAAGCAATATAAATCATACTACGAAACTAAATAAAACAATTTAAATCGTAAAGATACAAGCAACAAAGTTATAGTCATAAGTAGAAAAGGAGATAGGTAATAGTAAAGATGAGAAGAATAATAGTAATACAGCATTACTAAATAGTTTGACAGTGTTGCGAGAATTAGTTTTTCAGCAGAGTGATGGCATGGGGAGAAAACTGTCCTTGTGTCTAGTTGTTCTAGTGTGCAGTGCTCTATAGCGTCATTTTGAGGGTAGGAGTTGAAATAGTTTATGTCCAGGATGTGAGGGGTCTGTAGATATTTTCACAGCCCTCTTTTTGACTCGTGCAGTATACAGGACCTCAATGGAAGGCAGGTTGGTAGCAATTGTTTTTTCTGCAGTTCTAATTATCCTCTGAAGTCTGTGGCTGTCTTGTTTGGTTGTGGAGCTAAACCAGACAGTTATAGAGGTGCAGATGACAGACTCAATAGCAATAGCAATAGCAATAGCACTTAGACTTATATACCACTTCGTAGTGCTTTACAGCCCTCTCTAAGCGGTTTACAGAGTTCAGCATATTGCCCCCAACAATCTGGGTCCTCATTTTACCGACCTCAGAAGGATGGAAGGCTGAATCAACCTTGAGCCTGGTGAGATTTGAACAGTTGAACTGCTGAACTAGCAGTAGCCGGCAGTGCTGCATTTAACCACTGCACCACCTCAGCTCTATAATAATAATTCCTCTGTAGAACTGTATCAGCTGTCATGCTGGCCATATGACCACAGATATGTGTTCAGACAACGCTGCTCAATGGCCTTGAAACAGAGATGAGCACTGCCCCCTATAGTCAGCAATGACTAGTGGAGTAAAATCCAAGTGACTCCTTTACCTTTTTTACTTAGTCCTCATTTACTGACCACAGTAAGGACAATCAGATACCACTCTTCAGTTTTTTAGGATGCATTAGCAGAATCTCTAGCAGAATATAATCTTCTGTCACAATTTTTATAGAGAAAAGCAGAATACCTTGACACATGTGTAATGCATTTACTAGACACAATAGGATGTACTGTACTCTCAAATAAGGATACGCACCAAGATTACATTTTCTACCTTCATTCTTTACAGAAGATAAGACTAGATATGTGGAGTGCAACTTTATCTTGTTGTTATTTTTGATGCTATCTTCTTGTTTAGTTTTCTTTTGTTAGATTTCATTACCTACCCTATTTCAGATAGTGATCTATCCCGTTGTTAAATCTGTAAATATTCTGCAGATTGCTGGTTGCAGAAATCAGAATACAGTTCATAGCACAGAATACAGTTTAATCCTATTCTATGCAATTGTAAAATTCTACAGTGAATGGATACTGAGGCTCCAGTCTGCCTTGAAAAAGCTGAGTTTGCCTTAAATCTGCAGTATGCAGTAAGCCACTAATAAATGTACACCATTTGGTATATGTGATGAGGCATTTTTCCATTTACATATTTCAGATTAAAACCTCTTTGAAATCAAGTCCAGAATGTTCAATAAGTTTACTTTAGATCAAACTTATTTGTATTGGGTTTTCTACTGCTCTAGGGGAAAAACACACAATAATCCAGGCAGACTTAACTGGGAGCTGCTGAGTTACTTTCATCAGGATTAAAGTCTTGCCAGTTACAGGCAGCAGGTGCCAGCTATCCAGCCAATTAAGATCAAGCTGAGTTTGTTAACCTGTAGTTAGCCCTTTTTAGGGAAGTATTGCACTGTAGAAGAAGGCACCTTAGGAAGAGGTTGCTTATTAGGCAGTCTTTCCACTCTGTGAGGAGGGGGGAAAGGGAAAAAAAGACAAAAAGTGGGCCAGGAACAGGATAACACACAATAACTGACAGTAATGGCAAATATGTGGCTGAGAGAGAGAGGAGAGAGACACTGCAAAGTTCATAAATGCAGACACTGGTTGCAAACTTACTTTTTCATCATTAGCATAACTTTGAACATTTACTGCCTGAGGCAGTCAATCAGTGAAGTCTATTTGTATTGTACAAAACATGTTTGCTTATACTGGCTGCTTATAAGCTTAACTGACAGTAGACTCTGTGTTCACATAGCCTTGAGATTATTTGTGTTCTATTGGGAGCCAGAAGAAGCTTCATGAGAAGTTCTTGTTAAGGCACACTCCCCTACCTGGTATCCCCTTTTACTAGTGATAGTTGGTGTGTTTGTAGTCCAAATTTTCCAAAAGATTGTTTCAGCTTGGAACAAGCTGATCTAGACAATTAACTGAAACATGTCTTTATGCAGCCTAGCATCTGCTGTCACAGCATTGAAACACTTTGCTGCCAAGTTGAATTGATTACAGATTCTCCATACAGTTTATATCCCAAATAAGTAAGATAAAGACAGGTGATCCCCAGGAATAGTCTAATACAGCTTTACATATGGCTTAATATCAGAATATTATTTTTTGTTGTTTGGATTATGTCAGGAAGATAATGGCAGTCTCATTTTTTAGTAAAAAAAACCACCCCAATTTCTGTCCTTTATCTGGGAAAAATACCATCTCCAAATTAGGAACAAATTCATATAGTAAAATGAAGCTCAGACCAACCTAGAATGAAAAGGGTACACAATAGTCTGACGGGCTTCTACTAGAAGACTTCCAAGGTCCCTACCAACTCTATTATTCCATTGCCATATTTCTTCAAGCCCTACTTAAAAACTAAAAAGCTGCCCAGAGTCCCTAGGGAGTTGGGCGGCATAGAAATACTATTATTAAATTAAATTAATAAGGGTTTGAACACTATGTTGGCAAAACTGAAATGAAATATGAATTCAAAAGATGTTATTCCCTAACTATTTCACAAGATATAAAATTATCTAAAGGTTTTTTTACTTTTATATATCCCTTTTCTTTTTATGTAATTGTCCAGTGAAGAATTATCTCTATTTTGGAAATATTACAGTGGCATTCTTTTCTCGATCCCTTTCTATATGTAACAGTTCTGATGAGGTGGATATAAAAGTGCATACACAATTGCTGGTGTTAAGAAAGGAGAATCTCTTCTGTAATTAAAATCTTAGATAATTACATGATTATTGTGCAGCTACAACAACACTTCTCCAAAATATTTTGCATCAAACCTTAATTTGGTGAAATTAATTATAGTACTTGGTTAACAGTTTCCTACAGATCATGGAAGCAGATCAGCCCATCATCATATAAGCAGAACTGCTTCTGTATAGCTTCAAGAGGTAAAAAATCTGTTATTCTTCAAATACATTTTCTTACACATCTAATCCTGAAGCACCAGGGAACTAACAGAGGATTATAAAAGAGGTGATTTGGTTCCAATCTTGAAAAAGAGAAAAAATTGATCCAGGAAACTACAGACCAATCAGCTTGACCTGGGAAAATTCTGGAAAATATAATCAAGTAGCAGATGTGTACCTAGAAACAAGCAAAGCTATCACTGGAAGCCAACGTGGGCTTGTTAAAAACAGATCATTCCAGACAAATTTGATTGCCTTCTTTGACAAAGGGATTAAATTAGTGGATCAGAAAAAAAATTCTCTGGACCTAGTTTAAAAAGGCATTTAAAACAAAGCCCATTTCTTGGTAAGATAGAAAAATGTGAAATAGGCAGTATCACCACCAGATGGATTTGAAATTCACTGTCCAACCAGATTCAATATGTACTTCTCAATGGAACATCTAAATGAGAGAAGTATGCAATGTGGTATTTTAAATTCTGTCTTAGGCCCAGTAGTCTTCAATATTTTCATAAATGAATTACATGAGGGGATAAAAAGTGAACTCGACAAATTTTCAGACAATACCACGCTGGGGGAATAGCCAACCTTTTAGAAGACAGACTCAAAATAAAGAAGGATATTGGCAAATTTGAACAATGGGCCCTAGCCAACAAAATGGTATTGAAAGATGAGAAAAGTAAAGTCTTACACTTAGGAAAGAAAAACCAAATGCACAGGTATAGAATATGTGGCACCTGAATCATCAGTAGTTAACAGTGAGAGGACTTTAGGTGTCCTAGTAGGTGACCACTTAAGTATGAGGCAACAATATGCTGCAGCTGTCTAAAAAGCTAATGCACTCTCAGGGTGCATCAACAGAGGATTGGAATCAATATCATGTGAAGTGATAGTACCGCTTTATATTGTGTTAGAATATTCATGACTGGGAGAGTCATGTTAACAAAGTTAGCCAATGAATAGGCATAGCAACTAAATCAGCCAATAGGAGCTAACCACTTCTGAGTCTGTGCAGAGAATCAAAACTGGAACTTAAGCTTAAGGTTGGGTGTGGCTCCAGTCTCCACTCTGTACTCTGTCCACTCTCCAACCTGTGCTTGTCTGCTGCTGAAATGAAACTAACTCTTCTCTGCGGTCTCTAACTACTTGAAGAAGAACTCTGCTAATGGTATTGTAAATTCATCTGTTATGACTGAATCAGTCATCTGTGTGTGCTTCTGGTTTTGATTTTGTAACAAACTTTAATATATTGCACTGGTAAGACTACATTTGGAATACTGTATCCAGTTCTGGTGATCATGATATAAAAAGATGCTGACACTCTACAAAGAGCACAGAGAAGAACAACAAAGATGATAATGAATTTGGACGCTAAACGGGATCTAGATATATCTAGTCTAACAGAGAAGGATAAGAATGATATGATGTCTTCCAATACTTCTCACAGAGAAGAGGGGGTTGACGTGTTCTCTAAAGTACCTGAGGGCAGGACAACAAGTAATGGTTGGAAGATCATTAAAGAGAGATCCAACCTAGAACTAAGAAAAAAAAAATCCTGACAGTGAGAATAATTAATCAGTGAATGGCTTGCCTCCAGAAGTTGTGGATGCTCTACTACTGGAGATTTTCAAGAAGAGTTTGGATAACCATATGTCCAGAATGATATAAAGTCTTGTATGTATGATGTATATCCAGCCCCCAGTTGTATAGTATATCAGGGGATTGGACTACAAGACCTCCAATGTCCCTTACAACCATGTTAGTCTATATTCTAAAATAATAGAAGACCTGCCTCTTATATAGGATTGCAGCAGTATCTGAATTTATCATTAATAATTATTCTAAAACCCATTGGTTTTCATTTTATCCTCTATTTGATCTTCTTAGCATAGTTTGCAGCTATAGACACCTTAAATTCATAAATCAAGTAGGTGTGAATATAGGGAAGGAGGAACGAGATATGCCACATTAATATTTTGTTACGTACTCTTTGTATACAATTTGATTTCAAATTTGAATTCAAAATACTTCTCTTTCCACCTGGTTCCTATTGTGCCTACTATGATAATATTCTGTTTGAGACATCTATGTTTTTAGATTTCTCCTTTTGATCTTTTGACTCATTACCAGTTCTGTTGCATTCATGTGACCTGCTTATAGTGTTCATGTCACATTCAAGGCAATATACTTAATAGCTGCCATTTGCTGCCAAGCTTCTGTCTTTATAGCAATTAGGGGTTAAACTGCCATATAACTGGCAAATGAAGTTGTAAGATACAGCCCAAAGATATAAGCATTCACATTAACAAAAAACATAGACTCCAAAAATGATTCTCACATATCTTCTACAATTTCTAAGGTCTACATTTTTAGGAAGGGCCATGAGCTCAAAGTTCAGAGAAAGTTGTAAAGTGCAGATTCCACAGATGTCCTGAGCTCTTTCTTAAGCCCTTTGCTGACTAAAGACAGTTGCTAATTTTTTATAAAACAAAACATTTTATATAACTTTTTGTCCTACGTTTTTGCAAGTTTTATTTGTTCTGGACAGAAATTGTTGGTGTCCTTTTTTATTTCTGTGAATGTAAATTCCTTCATTCAGGCCAGCTATATTAATTATAAATGCTATATTGCAAAGAAGGAATTATTATAAATTCTAGGAAGTTGTTGGATTATTAGAGGATATCTATCTATCTATCTATCTATCTATCCATCCATCCATCCATCATCTATCCATCCATCCATCCATCATCTATCCATCCATCCATCCATCATCTATCTATCTATCTATCTATCTATCTATCTATCTATCTATCTATCTATCTATCTATCTATCTATCTATCTATCTATCCATCCATCCATCCATCCATCCATCCATCCATCCATCCACCCAAACTTGCAGCAATCAGCTTCTCCCCAGTATCTCCAGGGCACAGCAGAACTCAACGTTTTTTTTTGTATAGAGGTCTGACCAATACAATGCAATATGAGGCTTAGTTTTCCTACAGATGCTGCATCATGGAAACCTTGTGTTGTTCTGCATGTAGGTACTATTGTCACTAGCAGTGGTGGGTTGCTGCCGGTTCTGACCGGTTCTTTAGAACCAGTAGCACTGACTCCAAGCTGAGAGAGAACCGGTTCTCTGTATCCGTAAAAATGGGCCCGCCTGCCCACCCCTGGGTTATACTGACCTTTATCTCTGCTTCCAAAGCCCAGCTGATCAGGGGCTGCAGATTGAATTGCAACTCTGCAGCTGTTTTCCATGCTCCTTGCCTAGTTTGCAACACACATGCATCGAAACGCACGCGTGCACAGCAAAGCGCGCACTCAGCGAACTGGCAGCGATGAAAAGCAGAACCCATCCCTGGTCACAACCTGTAGGGGCTGTGTTTTTTAAGGAGGCAGCATTTTTTATGGAGTTTGTGGGCTGAGTTGCACAAAACCCTTGGATGGCTGAGTGGAGAGTAGACCAAGACCACAAGTGGTAGTGTCTATCTGTCTATCTGAATTGCCTTATGAACAATTTTAAAAAGTGGTATTTTTGTTTTCTTGAAAAAGTTTCATTGAGAAGATACACAATGCTAAGATATTTACAAGAACATTCTTGGTTCCCCTAAATATAAAGTATAATTGGTTTCAGATTAGATATAGCTGGTGTCAAAGATATATACTAGCAGTGGTGGGTTGCTGCACACACACACACACACACACACACACACACACACACACACACACACATGTAGTATGTATGAGTCAATAAATATAAAGTGAAGGGAAAACTGATTGTTGGGGGCAATATGCTGACTCTATAAACTGCTTAGAGAGCGCTGTAAAAGCACTATGAAGCTGTATATAAGTCTAAGTGCTATTGCTAAAAGTTCCATTCTAAGATATAATTTGAAGTCTGGCATACTTATCTCTTAATGTAGATTCATTATATCTTATTGCTGATTGGAAGCCCCATGGTATGGAATCTTTGTTGTTCAGATAATGCATTTCTAAAGGAACAAATTTATGATAACTGCAGAACTTTGATACATGTTTAAAATAATGTAATGAGTTGTAACAGAAGTGTCCATCTTGAGGCTATTCTTGGAAACTGATAGCACATTTCTACAGTCATAAAATGGTGAATGTTATGAAAACATTTCAGCCTTCCTAATTATGGTTAAGGAAGACTTGCTAATATGGAGTTCTTGTAAAAAAAAGTTAATCTGTACTGCAATGTCTTCCTATTTTAGATCGTTGGCGAATGATCTATTTCACATAGGTGGGGGTATACACAATTTCTCTTTTGGGAAGAGTCTTGGAAGCCCATTTCAAAACTCTGTTGCAATAATAAATTTAGGGGCTTAAAAAAGTCAATCAACATTTTAAAGAATTATTGTAACCATCAATTTCCTCCTTAGTTTGGTCAATTGGATTATTTTTACTTTCTTAGGCAGCATAAATAAAGTTGTATGCAACTATATCCACAAGTATTGGACATGTATAGATGACTGTGTAAATGTTGTAAACATTGGGTCCATCTTATGAACTAATGAGGACAAACAAGATCTACAACTGAGATTAATGGGAGCAGGTGACACAGGTAGTCCTTGGTTAAGGATTGTCTTGTTTAGCAACCGTTTGAAACAGCACACAGCAAAAGTAGCTTTCCAGTCAGTGTTCAAACATGATTATTGCAGCATCTCTATAGTCACATGATTGTGATTCAGGCACCAATGCACATTTATAATCGTCACAGCAACCTGCAATCACATGATTGCCATATGCAAGCTTCACAGCTGGATTCTGACCAGCAAAATCACTGGAGAAGCTGGCAGTAAGTCACAATTGATGTAAATCTGGTGCTATTTTTTTAATTTAATGACCATATCATTTAGTGACTGAGTTGCTAGTTCCAATTGCAGTCATAAGGTGAGAACTACCTGTTTTTAAGTGCTTAGAACAGGAGTCCCCAAACTTGGCAACTTTAAGACTTGTGAACTTTAACTCCCAGAATTTTCCAGCCAGGTGAGTTTCCCTTTAATACTCAGCAAATGAAAGTTTTAACTAAAGTTTAAGAAGTTATTGAGCGGGGGAAATAAACTGCAGAAGGATGATTGAAACGTTGATTTTAGAAAGTTACAAATGGACTAAGTATCCAGATAAATCTGAAATAAGATTTTGAAATTCATTATCAAGAAACCTTCCTATGGAAAAATGCTTTTAACTTAAAAAAAATAAGATTGTAAAATTTGGAGATTAGAGGGAACTAAAGAGTATTATTAAAGGAGAAGAAAACATGGAATCAAATGTACAATTACTGAACAGAGCAAACTATTCTAACATTGAACATATTGAAGTATATTTTTGAACAGTGGATTCAGAAGCTAATATTAATAGTGTCAACAGAGGCATCTGCTTCTGTAGAGAGACTATATCTAAAATATGTTCTGAAAATTGAACAAGGTTTATCTGATAAGATGGAGAGGGAGTCAAAAGTTGATTTAGAAATGACAGGTTAAAACAATTACATAGAAAAGGATGTTACACTGGACATGCAAAACAAACCCACTGATGTTTTAATAATTAAAAATGATATACAAAGAATAAACTAAGATAGTTGCCCTGATAATTTTCCTGAATTAGCTTTTGGCTCACAATAGAAATTTATTAAAGTTTAAAAACTCTTGTAAAAGGAAGGAATATAAAATTGGTTCATTTGATCAAAGTTGAAATAGATATGTTATTTCTGATAACTCTTAATGTACTTTTACTGACACTAGTACTAAAATGATTCTATACAAATTTGTTTATAGATGGAATAT
The DNA here is from genome assembly GCA_023053685.1 of Diadophis punctatus similis. Lineage (NCBI taxonomy): Eukaryota > Metazoa > Chordata > Lepidosauria > Squamata > Dipsadidae > Diadophis > Diadophis punctatus. Next base: position 257,052,888 of record JALIGW010000001.1, on the reverse strand, counting down.
GAGAAGAAGAGATGTTTGTTGCATCTTAAGAAAGATGAAGTTACTAAATTTGTTTATACTTTGTTATGATAAAGATAAAAATCACTATATTTTTACTTATTTGCTTTTTTTACTCTGTATTTTTGCTATATTTTAAAATATATTATGCTATATTTTTACTCTTTACTCTTTCTTTCTTTTTCTTACCTGCTACTCTTACTTTCTATTCTTTTAACTTTTAACTTGTACAAGTTTTTACTCTTGTGATTATAATCTTTCATAAAATTACTATTTTAAAGGAAAGGGTTAGCGTTTGCAAACTAATTGGCACTATTCCTTTCTATGACTATAATATTTTCCCAATAGTAAAATGTCCACTTTTATAGGTAGAAGGTAGTGGTGACACTTGCTGTATGGCAGACCATTATGCTGGCAAGATTTTTTTGATGGAGCTATTTAATGTTTGTGTACTTGTATATAAAATTTTAACATTTGCTTTCTTTTTCCTCCAAAGGGAAACCATATGTTTCTCATTAGCTTAACCAGGAGTCGACAACCTTTTAAGAACAGCTATTTCTGAATCTTTTGAATCTTATTTCTAATGCACCAGGTGATTGGATTGAAGTCACCTTAGTGAGTTGGGCTTGGATTCCTGAGGAGAGTAGTTAAGACAATCATACACTTTGCCTTTTTGTTATTTGTTATAAAACATGAATTGATGGCAATCCTTCCATTATTGAATGATTTTCTTCCAAATTTTGATGGGACAATTTGAAGTGGGGGGGGGATAGAGATTTGTTTAAAGAACTTTGGGAGAAGCATGTGACCTTTGGGCTGTAGGTTTCTAAGCTGTGGATTAAATTTCAGATTCTATTTTCTCCTTTCCCTCTAGAGAAGTATATCACTAGAGAAAAAAGTAGACCTACATTCCCCCCTCATATTTCAGATTGTATGATATATTTATTTCTCTCTCTGTGTGTGTGTGTGTTTCCTGTAGTCAAGCAATGGCAGCTCATTTGCTTTATCAGGATGTGTTACAGAAGCAGTAGACATTTTATGTTTTGTGGAGAGTGATTGAATTTTTAATGTTGCTCAGGTATCAGCTACTTTACTGGGGCCCAAATGCCATTAAATGCATTGTCTGAGGCAGTAAAACAGATGAACTCGCATTTTCTGATATAAATCAGCCTCAGTAACTATATCTGTGAGCTAATTGCTTCATTTTCTTAAAACAACCATTTGTCAATCACTTACAGCAAAAATTAAATACACTGGTTAAAGATTTTGATGCTACCTGGGGATTGAATGGAATTCTTCCCTTTTGCAGTATCACTAATTAGAAACATGCTCTTTTGGTTCACTGTGCTGAGATTAGTTTAATTTCAGGGAAGACATAATGCTGTGCCTTTGATTTAAAAATTGTTAGTACAGATGTTTCTGCAGAGAAAAATATTCTAAAATATCTTCTGGCTGTAAGGTTCTTTGAATTTGTGCTTAGCAGAACAGCATGATTTTTATCTATATCTATATCTATATAACTATAAGTGTGTGTGTGTGTGTGTGTGTGTGTGTGTGTGTGTGTGTGCGTGCGTGCGTGTGTGACAGAAGACACCCTCCCTAGTTTTTCAAGCTGTAAAGGAGATGGGGGGGGGCGAGTAGAGAGTATCATACTTTGAGATTTGCAAGGTTGATGTTGTCCTTGCAACGTAAACCAGATTGGAATCACAACTAGATGGGCTAATTTTACATTATTGTAAAGCTACATTGATAAGAGCTTTCAAGTCTGAAAGTACAATTCTCCCCATTCACACACTCAAACCAGGGGCGGGTTCCTAATTTTTTTACTACCACTCTGTGGGGGTGGCTTATTTTGTGGGTGTGGCTTGCCAGCCATGTGACCGGGTGGGCGTGGGCCTCGGGAGCTTGGCAGCAGCCAGAGAAGCGGGCGGCATTGCCCACCTGAAACGCAGCCCCCTGCAACGGGAGCAGCAAGACCGCGCGGCAGCGGTTCTTCTAGGAGGCTCCGTCCGGCCTGAATGCTTCTCCCCATTTGATGATCCTAGGCTCCTGCCACCCGTTCCCCCTCCCCTCAGCAGCTCGAGAAGCCTCAAACGTGCAAATATGCCTGGGATCATCACCACGCGTTCGTGGCTTCTCAGACTGCTGAAGGAAGGGGAACTGAAATAGGTCCTGCCGCCCATTCTTTCAGCTTCTCACGTGCTCCCTCAGCCATCCTCCCCTGCTTGGACTCACTGTAGGGTAGGAAGGTAGCGCATGCGCAGTGCCAGAAGCTCGGCTTCTGGGCATGTGCAGAAGACATTTTTTAAAAAAAAATCAATTTTTTTTTTTAAATGGCGGCGCCCAGGCACCGGCAACCGACCGCACCGGTACTGTGACGTCACCAACGGTCCGCTACCGGTGCTATAGAGTGGACCGCACCGGTAGGAACCCACCACTGACACAAACCCTGTCTTCCTTTCAGTCTGAGAAACTAGCAAGGGTGTCTTCTGAACTGGTTGCCCCACCCTGTTGCAGGCTGCACTGCCTCTCACCTGACCGGAACTTGGCAGTGTCTCTCTTCCCAGTTTCCCAAGGTTTTTCCACATATCACTATGTCATATGACAGTCCTGAAACAAATTGGAACTTTTAGTGACTCAGTCAGCAAGTTGTTTTCCCTGCTTCAAGGCTTTGTTCATAACCCTGTATATTGTATTTATCTTGCAATATATGCATATACAAATGTTTGAGAATATGTTAACTTATAAAATCAACCACAGATGATTAGATGGTTTCTGCATTTGGATGGCCTGTTTCAAATTTTGTCCTTTGGGATCTGGATTTTTTTTTAAAATCATAATTACAAGGGACAAGTGGGGGCGGATTTGGCAATTAGTTCAGCAATTGCCCCACTTACATTTTCAAATGCTTGACCTATTTTTTTAAAATCAGTGTAATCATTGATAAGAATTTCTGCTACTCAGTTCTCTCTTTAAAATAAATACAGTAATCCCTCGCTATATCACGGTTCACCTTTCATGGTCTCGCTGCTTCACGGATTTGCATCATGCATTGTGTTCTGCATTCTGATTGGCTGATTGGTAAAACAGTTTGCCAAGAGCAGTGAAATACACGTGAGGCCAGGGGTGAAATCCTCCCGGTTCGCACAGCTCAACAACCTGGTGGCGTTCGTGGCGCGGGGCTTCCCCCACCCGCTTCCCCCGCCCACCTAGATGTCGGCATCTGTGTTCTTTTGCCCTCTGCGCATGCGCAAAGCTGAAGTTACTACTTCACGGATTTCGCCTATCACGGGTTCTTTTTGGAACGTAACCCCAGCGAAAAACGAGGGATCACTGTAATTCTAATTTAATTTCTGATAAATTCTCTTTTGTCCCAAATTGAATTACTCTCACTACTTTGAAATTAAGGTTGCTAAGGCTAGGAGAAGATGCCTCTCTGTTGTTACCTCTGTTTTGTGGAGTAGCCTCCTGTGGAAGTTTTGAGTCTTTCCAGCCTTGCTGACCTTTTGGAACTTGGTCACAATGGAACACTTCTGAGTGTTCTTAATGTATTAATATAGCATTGTTGCAGTTGCTAATTGTTATCAAGGTACTGTTTTAATTTTACGTTAATGATAATGTTATGTTTTTACTATGTGGCTTATATTGCTGTGCTGCTGATGTTTTAGTTTTGTAACCCAATAATAGTCCTCAGATCGCTATACCCTAAAGTCTAATAAAAAAATAACTGTATAGCTAGCTATCCAACTAACTGTGCAAAAAATAAATTCCATACAGAAATGTCCCATTTCATCTTCAGAACAGTCATTTTTGAGCTACAAACTGGATTTTTGGGATCAAGATGTTTCACTGTCAAAACTCTGCACCTTTAGTTGTTAAGAAAAGTTTGATGTGGCAAAAATATTTAGAGCAGTGGTACATGGAATGTCAGAAAAATGTGAGAACTGTGAAGCAAGGCAAAGTGATATTGTCGAAGACAAAATGTTAAAACTGAACGTTGACATTCTTGGAATTAGTGAAGAGAGGTAGAATTGGAATGGTTTACTTCACATTGAAGAGCACCAAATATTCTATTGCTTCTTCAATAATGCTAAAAATTCACCTTTTGAAATAAAAGAAAATCTATAAGGTCACATTTGGGACCTGTGACACTGAGATATGTGGCTAGGAAAATAATCCCCTTCTTTTCTTTCTTTTTTTCGGGAAGGAAGGAAGGAAGGAAGGAAGGAAAGAAAGAAAGAAAGAAAGAAAGAAAGAAAGAAAGAAAGAAAGAAAGAAAGAAAGAAAGAAAGAAAGAAAGAAAGAAAGAAAGAAAAGCAGGGAGGGAGGGAGGAAGGAAGGAAGGATTCAGTGGTAAAGAAGATAGATGTTTAAATTATAGATCATGACACAAAAGGATTTATAAAAAAACATAGAGATAGATATAAGATTCTGGGCAGAACCACAAGACAATATTGGTCTACTCCTAATTTGGAGTCAATTCTTCTCTAAACTGATTTCAAGTTGCATAAGGTGCAGCATTATTGATCTTGTAAAAAAAGCAAAGATATAAGCATCAAAATAAGCTTATTACAGTGTCTTCAGAGACTGATAATCATAACTGTATCCATCACAGAAGTCAGTTCAGATGATATTCTTGCTAAAGGGCCTCTCAGAGGTTTTTGCAGAATTCTAATACATAGATTTCTACATTTAAACTTCTATTATTCCATTTAAGCTGGATATTTCTGAACTGCTGAAATCAGAAATATTTTAATTTTTGCATAAATTCTATGAGGATTTAGCAGAAGAATGGACAGTGTATTGGCATTCAAGCTTCTGCGCCATACCAATATTTTAAATGAGGATCTGAGCAGAAATAAGTAGGACCAAAGATGAGAGATGTTTATGCTAAAGGAGGAAAAAGGAAAAATAAAACTTTTCTTGAATATCATATGATCAATCAAACCAGGGGTGGGTTCTGGATTCTGCTACTGCTGGTTCTTTCAGTACTAAAAAAAGCTTCTGAGCATGCGCAGAAGCAAAAAACAAGATGGTGGTGCCTACGGCGCTACCAAGAGAACTGGCTTGGGGGCGTGGCAGGCCTGGGTCGCTGCCAGTTCCAGCGACCTAGGCCACCATGTTACTAACGGTTCTATAGTACCGGTCCAAACTGGTAGGAACCCACTTCTGAATCAATCAAACAAACAAACAAAAAAGCAAACTGTTCTAAACAGTTAGAACAATTAATAAGTGGAACTATTTATTTGTTTGTTTGTTTGTTTGTTTGTTTGTTTGTTTGTTTGTTTGTTTGTTTCTTTATCATTCTTGTATGCCGCCCAATTCCCGAGGGACTCAGGGCGGCTTTGCCTCCAGAAGTTGTGGTGCTCCAACATTGCACTTTTTTAAAGAAGAGATTGGACAACCATTTGCCTGAAATGGTATAAGTATAGTATATTTCCTACTCAAGTATGGGGTTGGACTAGTAGATCTCCAAGGTCCCTTCCAACTCTATTATTCCGATAAAATAAGCATTCCGATTTTAGAGATTGTCAGACAGATGTTTCTAAAAACCTTCCAAGAACATATTTATGTCTTAGGAGACATACTGATCTACTCCTAATTTAGTTAACTCTTTTCTAAAGTGGTTTCACATTGGCACAACATTTTTGATCTTATAAGAAAGCAAAGGTACAAACAAAAAATGGATTGAAGTAAAATTTAAATTTATTTTTATTAAAATAAAAATTAACCTTATATAATATTTCTAACTATTTTAATCCACCCTTTCAGAGATATCTGTTCATATTTTCATATATTTCCTTAATCTGAGACTTATCCTCCAGACCCCCCCGGAGTTAGTTAGTCTTGATGTTGCTTTTAGATGAAATGAACTCAAGGTCAGTTCTCATCTTCTGTCTTTATTTTAATAAGACAAAGTTTTTCTCTTTAATAGAAAGGGAGAGTGCTGTATACCTCTGCATATACAGCATCCCCAGCTATGCCTTAGTCATATGACCATGGAAGTTCAAATGTTTTGGGCTACCCACAAATGTAGAATTGTCTGTCTGTTCATTGGAACATTATATAAATGCACTCTTTATTCACTAGATCTGCAGACTGGGTATTAGATACCATCAAAGATGAAAGAAAACTCTGAGGATATTGCTGTGAAACATACTAATATTCTAAATTTATCCTTGGCTTATTATATTGTGTGGGAGCATTCTGCATTTGTTGTTGTTGCTTTAATTACAGTGGCACTGTAGAAATTATTATGCCTGTTCTTTGCATGATGAGAGGGCTAATTTGGTTGTGTGTATAGGTAAAGTGTGAAATTAAAGACAAAAGATAGCTTCATTTACAACACCCAAACCAAACTGAAACAACAGAGATATTCTCTGATTCTAAAAACAATACAATCTCAATTTTTTTTTAAAAAAAGGCTCTTTTATTCTCCTTATTTGGAATAAACAACTTCCCCAAAAGGGAGAATATAATAATCACTTTAGAATGATGCTGTTATTGCTGAATATACTTAAAACAATGGGAAACCATGACCACCTCTTTTGCTATAGTGATGAAGCAGTGCATTAATGCATGAGTGATAGTTCTTCACTCCCTGACAATAGACTAAATAACAAGGAAAGGAACAAAACAACTTAAGAATTTATAAAGTCAGCCAGAATCATTTAGACTACTGTGTTTTTCTATACATCTAAGAAACACATAGACTTTCCTATTGTGAAAGTGCACAAAGTATTCTAAAATGCTTCATGAAGCTTGCTACTATGAATTTCCACATTTTTTTTATTTAATATAAGCAACAACAAAGGTGCTTTCACAGCCTTAGAAGACACGATTCTTTTTTTGTTTGAGAAGATGTGGTTTGTTCCCATTAACATATTTCTACAAGCCTATGTTTAAATGAAAAATTTATCAGGCATTAAAATCAAATGGGGGAAGACCATGGCACAGCACCTCTATAACTGTCTGGTTTGGTTCTGCAACCCAACAAGACAGACACAGACTTCAGAGGATAATCAGAACTGCAGAAAAAACAATTACTGCCAACCTGCCTTCCATTGAAGACCTGTATATTGCATGAGTCAAAAAGAGGGTTGTGAAAATATTTACTGACCCCTCACATCCTGGACATAAATTGCTTCAACTCCTACCCTCAAAACGTCGCTATAGAGCACTGCACACCAAGACAACTAGACACAAGAACAGTTTTTTCCCGAACGCCATCACTCTGCTAAACAAATAATTCCCTCACCACTGTCAAACTATTCACTAGGCTGCATTACTATTACTATTAGTTTTTCTCATCGTTCCTATCACCCATCTCCTCCCACTTATGACTGTATGACTGTAACTTGTTGCTTGTATTCTTACGATTTATATTCATATTGATTGTTTCCTGATTGCTTACTTGAACCCTATGACAACCATTCTTGACAAATGTATCTTTTATTTTATGTGCACTGAGAGCATATGCACCAAAGACAAATTCCTTGTGTGTCCAATCACACTTGGCCAATAAAGAATTCTATTCTATTCTATTCTATTCTATTCTAGTCTAGTCTAGTCTAGTCTAGTCTAGTCTAGTCTAGTCTAGTCTAGTCTAGTCTAGTCTAGTCTAGTCTATTCATCATATCATTATTGCATATTTTGCCAAACTCGAACACAATATACTATATGTTCAGGTCCTTCTTGCTACAAGTGATGAGATTGTGATGAGATTGTAGCAGAGATGGGTTTCAGCAGATTTTGACCACTTCTGGAGAACTGGTAGCGGAAATTTTGTAGTTCAGAGAAGCGGTAAATACCACCTCTGAATGGCCCTGCCCCCATATATTCTCTGCCTCCCAAGTCCCAGCTGATTAGGAGGAAACAGGGATTTTACAGTAACCTTCCCCTGGAGTGGGGAGGGAATGGAGATTTTTCAGTATCCTTCCCCTGCTATGCCCACAAAGCCACGCACACCAAGCCACACCCACAGAACTGGTAGCAAAAAAAAATTGAAACCCACCACTGGATTGTAGGTAAGTGTGATGGCTCCCTCTGGCTCCAGTTTGGACAACAAGAAAGAGCCGGGTCTGATGATATCAGAGATGGGCTATGGGGAGCACCAAGAGACATGGAAGGCTCTGTGGATGAATAGTTGAGGCAAATCTGTGCCTGGAATGTCAGGGAAATCAGAGAGAGTGGCTGGATGAACAGCTACCTGTGCAGGCTGGAGAAAAGGCTTAGCTGAACTGGTCAGCACAGAAGAGGAGTTCCTGTACCCATCTGATCTCAGGTAGCACATTGTTGAGCAGAGTGAGGTGCAACAGAGGTCAGCGAGGCTACTCATGAAGAGGCAACCCTGCCCCTCCTAATGAGATGCATCAGTTGGCACCTATTTATCTCAGCTCTTGTAACCTGGTAGTTGTCAGAGGCACCAATCTGTAATCCATCCATCCATGACTGCTTGTGACTTGTTGCCTTGATCTCATTGAGACTGTATTGCCATTGTTGTACCTTGCACCCATTGAAGCCCAGTTGCCTTCCCTATGCCTGGAGTCCAGAGAGTTGTGGTTGCTTTCGTTGGGCCTTGCCACTGGCAGTTGGTGTCATCCTGTTTGGAGTTTATTAGTTCACCATGCTGTCATCTTGCCTGAAGTTCATTGATTCACCTTGCTGTCGTCCTGCTGGGAGTTCTGAGTTCACCTTGAGAGCATTGGCCCTGTGCCTTAGGTGCAGAAGAGACTGTTCTTGCTCCCATTGCTTTTGCTATGCCTGGTTAGTGTTTTTGGAGAGGTTGTTTAGAACTGACTCTAAGGAATACACACACGGAGTTGGACCTGGGTAAGGACTATGGGGGTTGCTTGTGTGGAATAAACATTCTCAATCATCTCAATCTCAATCTCAATCATCTCAATCTCAATCTCAATCATCTCTCTCTCTCTCTCTCTCTCTCTCTCTCTCTCTCTCTCTCTCTCTCTCTCTCTCTCTCTCTCTCTCTCTCTCTCTCTCTCTCTCTCTCTCTCTCTCTCTCGTCAGTTTATTTACTTCCTATAATAAGGCCACTAAACATAAATGTTATAGTGGTAAACTAATTAATTGTGGGGTTAGTATTATTGTAAGCAAATGTCTGACAATGCTTTATATTGCTTAACTTTAAAGTCGTTTCTTGTTGCAATGGTCTTTACCTGGTTGTAATCTGTGGCTAACACTCCAGGAATTGTAACTGAGGAATTTTTTGGCCAGTAATCAATAGAGAGAAGAGCCAGTATGGGAAATAACATGAATAGGGAAGATGTTGAATCAGCATATATTTGCCTTTTTGTAATTAGTGTGACCTATGGAATAGACTGGTACAGTTTGTATTCCACTGACTAAAAGAAAAGATACGCAGTTGAAACACCTGGTAGTATGTGAAAATAAATGTGAGAGTAAAGGTCCAGAATTGCTTTTCAGAATGAGATGGGTACCATATAAATCTAATAAATAAATAAAATTATACAAATAAGAAGTTCTGTTTATTTTGATGCTTATCTCAAGGCTATTATTGCTCCCCCAATCTTTCTACAGCGGGTTTCAATTTCTCTATTTTCTGACAACATGATATTGTTTCTGTGTTGGCTTTTTATTTCAAGCTTTAGATAAAATAGATCAGAACTTTACTTTTTGTGGTGGTAGAAGTCAGCAAACTTAATCTTATGTTAGTTGTTTCAATAAACTTATTTATGCTATTTTTAATTGGCTCATTTTGAGATAGGCTTTCTAATCACGTCTACTACTTGTAATGTGACAATGACAACATCAGTATGAAAATTGGGAGGAAAAAATACTTACAGTACATGAAACTGAAAAGGATCTGAAGAATGAAACTCTAGTTCCCATTTTGTACCTCTTTTGAATAGTGTTTCCTATTTAAAACCAGCGGGATTCAATTAAAGTATAGAGAACTTAGAAGTGCTCATAAGCTTGGTCAATCAAATCAACCCTGACTTCTGGTGATTACAGGAACAAGTACCTGCTGTTTTCTTGGCAACATTTTCACAAATGGCACTCATAGAATCAAAGGACTGGAAGAGGCCTTGAATGTCTTCTAGTCCAATTTCCTGTCTATAGAAGATGACCTTACATCATCCCAGATAAATGGTTGTCAAATCTTTTCTTGAAAACCTTCAACAATGGTGCACCCACAACTCAGAGAAGCAAGCTGTTCCATTGGTTAATTGATCTCACTGTCAGGAACTTTTTCCTTGGTTCTAGGTTGACTCTCTCTTTAACAATCTTCCACTCCTTGCTTCTTGTCCTACCCTCAGGAGCTTTGGAGAATGACCTCCACCTTTCTCTGTACTGTACTGGAAAGCCCCTCATGTACTGGAAAACAGCTATCATGTCACTCTTAATTCTTCTCTTCGTTAGGCTAGACATATCTAGTTTCCTTAACTGTTCCTCATAGAATTTATCCTGCAGACCTCTTATTATCATAGATGCTCTTCTCTGCAGACCTTAGCTCTCTAGAGCTAAGAGAGAGTGACTGGCCTAAAGCCACACAGTTGAATTCATGCCTAAGGCTGAGTTCACATTTAGACACAAAACTCTCACTTTCGTTTGTTTTATAGTACTAAGTGTTTTAGGAGTATCCATGTGTAACAGAGTGTTTCTATGCACATCCAAGGACATTAAAAAAAAAACAGGAAAAAGAAGATTAAAAAAACATGTATCTTAGAAAAGCCTCAAACAGATGAAAGCTAAGAACATGTAGACAATTAGAGTCTTCAATTGATATTGGCCTTGCAGTTAAATTTTAGCTAATTCTGATGGCTGAAACAGCCTGTTAACAGTAGAACAAGGTTTCAACTTCATTCATAATTATTAAACAGCATTTCATTCAATATAATCAGTAAGTTCATGAAAGTTTTACCAGGAATGTTTTCATTCCACATAAGCAATTGGCTATAATGACTCAGCTTTACTTTAATAATAACTCTAAGTGGCTTGTTTTCCATTTCCCTCTGACCCTTTATAGAGGACAGCCATTAAACAGGGGGAACCTTTATGGTACAACTAATTTAACTTCAAAATCCTACTGAAATGAGATGTGAACTTGAGATCCAGTGTTAGGTAGAATTAAGAATTGCATAGTTGGAAAGAACCAATGACTATTTAGCCCAGCCTGCTCTTGTTGAAAATAATTCATTTATACAGAATTTGTCCTGTATTTTTTTAAAAGACAGATACATTGATGAGTGTTGATAAGGAAAATGCACAGTTCTATAATAGTTAAATAAGTTGAATCAAATATTCTTCAGAGTTTAAGCATGGAAAATAGAAGTAGTTGAACACTCTTAGCATTCATGGTATTTTTCATTTCATATTTTTAGTAAAGACCCCAAACTACTTGTGAAAATCTCAAAACGTGCTTGGCATGTATTTTAAGTATTATGACCATGGAGCATCAAGATGTTTTGTTTCCCTAAAGCCTAAAATCATAGTTAATCAATATAAATTAATGTGCTTTAAATGTTCTTTGGTCCTAATTAATCATTTGTTTCAGAGAAGAAAATATCAGATATTGATCCATGGACATTCATATGTTACTTTCATGCGTACTGTGAATTTTAACAACTGCTAGAATGGTAGACTTCTGCATATAATAAGAGAGGGAAGTGAAATTGTCAAAATGGCTTAGCCTTTTCATTTAAATGCTATTCAAATTTGCAATAAAATAAGTGCAGCTAAATCAATAGATAATTGGAAATTTGATGTTAAAAATTTATCATGGAAATAATATATGAACTCCCCATTCTGTTATTGTCCAATAAAATGAATTTAATTAAAGTTTTGCTTCTAAAAACACCTTCTGCAATTTCCCTGAAGTTAATTTCTTAATTGTACATTTGTTTTCTGTTTTTTGATGCTGTTTTTAATTGCTGTGAGCCACCCAGAGTCACTTAGGTGAGATGGGTGGATACACAAATTGAATAAGTAGCATAAAATAGCATAAATTAAAATAAATTTTTAATTTACCATTACCATTCATATTTTTTTCTTTACACTAAATTCAGTGGGACTTCACCTCAGATAAAAGAGTCTAAGATTTTAATTGTACTCTGCAGAATTATTTTAGATTCACAATCTTTCAGTTTCTCCTGTGAGTAAAGAGATTGAAGCATGAAAGTTTGAATTTATTGTATTATAAATGCAGTCCTGGTTTCTTTGTGTACTTTGTTCTAGCTGATTTGATGTGTACTCAATCTCTCCATTGCTAACTCATCTATGAGATTAAACTCTTAGACTCAAGAGAATGATAACAGTGAGATATAGAACATTACCTGGAGAGAATTAGTTCCTTATGTTAGATGAGTTTTAATCATCACTCTTCGGAGGTTTCTCCAGGGTTTATCCTAAGCTTGTACCCAAAGAATTATAGGAGTAGGTTCTAACACAAAACAAATATATATTTGATTACAGTGTAGTTTAAAAGCTTCCAGATTATCTAAATTACACAAATGTATCCCAGAGGTCTTTATCTGCCAATCATACTTTGGTGAATGAAGAGCCTTATACACTGAATATCTGTACATCTCAAAAATAGAGTGCCTTCTCTTAAATGGTATGTCAACAATTTAAGTTGTGGAAATAATTGCTATGGCTTCCCCATACTCATTTATTTATTTTCCCTTCACAAGCCCTGTGAAGGGCTTTCTTTAGCACTTAAAATCTATGTTATGATAAAACCTATTCAGTTACTAATTCTGCTTGCACATTTCCCAAGTTTCTTTCCCTTATACACGGCAAGGAAAAATTTAGATGACTGATCATCTGTTCAGAAGAAAGCATCACAAATTTGATAAAAGAAAGCATGGCCAATAGCAAAACAATTAAACCCTTGGTAGGAATATGTCCAATATCATCCAATCCTAAAATATTTTATTCTGGCATCTCCAAAGATCAGCATTGACTCAGATAAAATAAATAAGCTACAGATGAACTGACTAAATTAGATCTAAGCTGGGCAATGCATTGCTTGAGGAAAATCTATTGCTTTAATAAAATTTGACAAAAATAATAACCAGAAAATATGTCATTTTTGTTTAAATGCATTTTGGCAAGTATTTATTTATTTTTATTTATTTAAATGGATTTATATGCCGCCCAACTCCCAGGGGACTCTGGGAGGCTCACAACATGGCAATCCATTTTCCAATATAAAAAGACATAAGTACTCAGGCCAAACTTCAAAAATTATCACCAGTGCCATAACAACACTACCAAAATTGGGAGAACATAAGTATCAGCACTTTCTTGTGATGGGAAGGGAGGAAAGAGAGAATGTGGGAAAGGATTGTAAGAGATTAAGGGCCAAAGTCAGTTGACTATTTAATTATTTGTTTGTTTATTTGTCTATTTGTTTATCAACATAAACACTTCATGTTGGTCAGTAGATTTGCTGCTAAATTTCAGTCACATGATTCAAAAATACTTTGAAGCTACAGAATGAAGATTTGGCAACTGAAATCCACACCATTAATGGAATATGCACTGTATAACTCACTACTAATCTAGGGTCTGTTTCAGTAGTGGGTTCTGAATTAGTTTGCTAACGGTTCTGCACAGAAGTATCCTGGGCGGGCGGGCGGAACCTCCCACCACCGCTACCAGTTCTAAGAACTGGTCCGAACCGGGAGCAACCCACCGCTGGTCTGTTTAGTAAATTTTCAGATGTACTCGTGTAAAAGTATGCATCCCTTCTCATGAAATGAAAAGACTGATCTACATTAACATTAATCTCTATAGAAGTAAAGACTATCAAAGATACATACATACGTACATACATACATACATACATACATGTATGTATGTATATACACACATACCCCCACACACACATATGTATAATTATTTATAAAGTGAAAGGTGGCAGGAAATCCAAAAATAGTGCCATACAATTTTAAAAAAAAACCGCCCCACAACCCCTATAAATGGTGGAAAAGTTACTGTTGGTGACTTTCAATTTTGTTTTCACCAGACACACTTCCAGTCAATCCATATGTCCAATACAGAGCAAGCACACCCACACACAGTTCAACTAACAACAAAAATGGACTTAAGTTTATTTATTATATTAATCATTTAAAAAGTGACAGTAATGGGATAAAAGGCAGGCAAAAGTAGAAAGAAAGAAAATAGTGAAACATAGGCAACCATAAGATTATCTGTACCTATCAAATGACATAAAATTTCCACAACTGCAGAAAAATAAAAATGAGTATTTAGTCCCAAAGAGTGTAATTTTTAGTTATTCCAGCTTTAATCCTTTTATGTACAAAATAGAAATGGAAAATAGGATACTAGGTGATTCCTCCTCTATGCTGTTCCATGTTTGAGAATTATGCAGCAAATGCAGATCATAGAGTACCTTATTTTTTGGAGTATAAGACGCACCAGAGTATAAGACACACCTTAGTTTTTGGGGAGGAAAATAGGGGAAAACAATCTGCCTACCAGGTATTCATCTGGCTAGCATCCTTAGTCTGGTCAGCTTCAGCACATTATTTTATCCCCTGGTTAGGACTTAAAAAAACCTTGTTCTGAGATAATAACAATGAAAGAACCTGCAAGCCAGTAAGAGCTGGGAAGATCGTTAGCACCTGGTTAGGGCTAGAAAAAAACTTATTCGGAACAGCTTCAGCACATTATTTTATCCCCTGGTTAGGACTTTAAAAAACCTTCTTCTGAGAGAGTAACAATGAAAGAGCCTGCAAGCCGGTAAGAGCTGGGAAGATAGTTAGCACCTGGTTAGGGCTAGAAAAAAACTTATTCGGAGCAAGTAGAGCAATGAAAAAAAATTCTGCAAAGACTTAGGGCTGGAAAAACATTCTTTGGAGAGAGTAACAATGAAAAAGCCTGCAAGGTAAGAGCTGGGAAGATCTGTTAGCACCTAGTTAGGGCTGGGGAAAAAAAGCTACATTCGAAATATAAGACGCACCCAAATTTTCAGCCACTTTTAGGGAGGAAAAAGGTGCGTCTTATACTCTGAAAAATACGGTAATTATGGCTTTCTCATTTGAAATAAGGTTCCTTCTATTAAAGCACAGTGCTTAAAGTTTTCTTTCCTCATCTTTAGAATCCTAGAGAGCTATGAATTATTCAGGTGGAAATGGGTGCACATTCCAGAATATGAAAGGACAATTAAAAATAGATGCTAACCAAGCAACCTAGAATGATGTTTTGTGAGTTTTCTTAGGATGGGAAAGACTTTCCTGGTTCTCATAGTGATTTCTCACATTTCCCTTTTTTATCACTTCTAAATATAAATAGAAAAGGAAGAGAGAAACATTACAGGTTTTCTGTACCAAGCTCTTTTTCCCATTCTCAGCTGCCGTCTGTTAAATTTAATTAAAAAGGGACCTTTTTTAGAGTTTGTGCAAGCAAACGTGGAATAAAGCATCCTGAATCATTTCTGTAGAGCTTTTTGGCACGGTACAATTTTAAAATAGCTAAGCAATCTGTAAAGTGTTTAAAGTTTAAAAAAATGTAATGAAGCTGACAACTTGGACAGCAAACCGAAGGTAAATGCAATTTAAAACAGCAGATTTAATATCCTGGTTTTGGAGAGGAGGGAATGAGGTTTTAGATTAGAAATGCATGGCATATCATTAATTAAACTGAAAGGTGCATTCCTGTAGTACTCTAATACCTTATAGAAAACCCACTGAATTTATGTCAGTATAGAAATTGGTAAATGTCTGTAGCAATGGTTTCTGGCTCATTATTGCTTAGAACTCCTGACAGTTCTTGTTTGGTTTGGTTGGAAAGCTTGGTTTCTGTTCAAAAGAACAAAAATAACCAAAATCAACGCTCCTGTGGTTGCCTATAATACATAATATTTATATAGCTAAGGGGCAACACTTTTTTTATAGTTAAGGTTCATATCTGATTATAGTTGTTGGCTTTTATTATTATTTTTACTTCAATGGACAAGGGTAGAGATGATTTGTGTTATGGCCCACCAGCTGTCAGCAGAGCTGGAGGCAGACTCGGATGATGAGGAGGTTGCGGAGGAACTTGGGTCAGTTCTGGAGTTTGGGGAAGGCTCTGATGGATGCTCTGCATCGGACACAGAGATAGAACCAGGGCAGTCCGACATTTTCCAGCCACCGGAGAGCCAGCTGCCTTTGGAGGCTGATATGAGTGAGGAGGAAGAACAGCTGGGGCCTGTTCCAGATGCACGTATGCGCAGAGCAGTTAGGAGAGGTGAACAACGGAGGACAAGGAGTTGACTTGGGAAGCAAAGCACATGTGGATGCTGAATGGCCCCTCCCTGGCTGGGGAATAAATAGAAGGAAAGGGGAGTGGTTGTCGTAGGAGACAACAGTTCATATTTCTGAAGATTTTGCTCATTATGTTTCGTGCCACAAAGACTGCTTGCCAGAACTTAATTTGCAGCCTTTTGGCTGGGAGCTCACAGCCTTGCAATTATCGCAAGGAACTGATAAGGTCTGTTACTGCAGTTAACTCCTTGAAGAACTATTGCCTGGACTTTTCGGTGGGTGAATGCAATTAATTCACAAGAGGTAAATAAAGAGGGGTTTTTCGTGACAAGGTGTCTGTTTCTTGCTTCTACTAAGACTGGGTCAGAACAATTTTTTGGTATCATGCAAGTAGACAACGCTGAGATATGTGTGTTTGTGTGTATGTTACATGCTTACATGCTTTTTTTCCTCTTTCTTCTTATACGAACTGAGTATGAAATTGTGCTGGTGCTGTTTGGCAGTTTTCCCCTTCCAGGACTTCAGGAGTTAGACAAAAAATACTGTAGGAGCACATGCGTGTTACTAATTATCTACCTGAACTTTGGTATCCATCAATAAGTATATAAACTACTGCTGGAGGCATTGGGAGCCATTATTTTCATAGAGAAGCAGTCAAGGATCCATAGGACCCAAAATTATGGTGTTTTATTTTTTATTCTTTGGTTGTCTAAGGAGACGGCACATGAATTTCTCCAAATGAAAGTGTTTGGATGTTGGTGACATCTTCTCTTCCAAACCAATATGAATTTTAATACAACCATTAATCCACATATTGTGTGATAACAGAGATACCACACAATTTATCTTCACTGGTGATAAGGGATGGCCTAACCAAGCAAGCTCACTTCCAGCTAAACCCTGATCTCCCTGATTCATGAAGACAAATGCCATAATAGCAAGGTTCGGACATCAAGAGTTATTGTAGCTACAGATAGATAGATTAGGTATTAGCATGTGTATGTGCTACTCTTGTTCTCATGTAATAGAATTGTGGACACACAACCTTGAATTCTGAAATTGTTATTTGTCATATAATAAACTGCAGCATTATGCCTGGTCAGCACTTGGAGATCACAATGTGCTGAGGAATGCATAGAATTGCAGGAAATAATCTTTTGATTCATTAAGTGCTGCTTCCCCACCTCTTTTAATTAGCCAGGTTTACAGCTTAGAGCCTTGATGGCGAACCTATGGCACGCATGTCACAGGTGGCACACGGAGTCATATCTGAGGGCACATGAGACATTGCCCTATGTCAGCTCCAGTGTGCATGCGCACGATGGCCAGCTGATTTTCAGCCTTGGGGAAGGCTGTTTTCGCCCTCTGGAGGCTTCAAGAGACTTACCTGAAGCCTCCGGAGTGCAAAAAATGACCCTTGGGCAAACCGGAAGTCCATTTTTCCGAACTTCCGATTGGCCCATTGGGACGTTTTTCACCGTCCCCAGGCTTCAGGAGTCCGGAGGCTTCAGTGAGGCCTGTGCGCATGCACAGGGGGTTGTGCGCATGCACGGGCGGCAGTGCGGGGGTTGTGCGCATGCACAGGGGAAGGCATGGATGTGGGCACACACCCTTTTGGCACGCGAGCCAAAAAAGTTTTGCCATCACTGGCTTAGAGCCAAAGGACACTGTACCGTTTGAAGGACTTCTTTGGAATGAGACCCCAAGGCAGCATCTTTAACACTTCAGGTCATCAACACTTTTGTGATAATTTATATTTTTAATCAAGTCCTACCATGCTGTTATGTTTTCCTTGGTTGCTAATATTAATTTATTCCCAAGAGATAGGTGCTTTTTAAAGGAGGAGGTAACATGATATTCACATTATATCTAAGCTAAATGAAAGTTTATGAAATTCCTTTGGGATGTTTTCAGATTAAAAATGAAAGGCATTTTTCCCCATTACTGCTCTGTTGTTGTAACTATCTTACCTTAAAAAAGAAGTGTGCAGGTTTTTCCCCCAGGCTTAAATACCACAATTGGTCTTTTGATAATGGGTCATGAGACCACAAACAAACAAACGAGGCAGCATAACCAAGAGTTAGAACAAAAACTGGAATAAATGTGAATGCCATTTAAATTGCTTAATATAGTTAAAATGATTACTGACAATAGCTTAATAATTTTGTCTTCTGGTCCTCCGTCTATGGGAGATCTGCATGCAAAGACTTTTATTCTGTTTTATTTTGTTTTCAATTCTTTATTTCAGTGTATTTCCTGCTGGCACTATTTTTCAGACTCACAGCCTGTCAATATCCAGTATGAAATTCTAAAATTGTGCTTACCAACCTTCTATTTTTGACATTCCGGAGATAGTGGCCATGAATCTCCTGCATCACATAGCATCCAGTTTAGGGACCCAGCAGGGACTGCTTGTCTCCTTTTGCCTTGGTATGCCCTTTATTGGGTCCAGCTGATTGTTCCATTGTGCCATGCTAGTAACATGAAATCATTACAGGTTTATGATAATTGATTCCTGCACTTTTATTTTTCTTAACTAAAAATTTAGTACCTGTTTTTGTGAACTTCATCAATGTCTTAATTGATGAAGCTGCATTGGCTAAGATCCCAGAATGTTACATATATTCTGGAGCACTAGGAGTATTATAAACAGTAGGAGGATTGCTTGCTACATCTTTTTCCCCCTTTGAAAGGGATTATGAGAAGGAAATGGTCAGGATATATATTAAAGCTGAGAAAAAGAAGTTAAGGAAGAAGAGCCAATTCATCTAATGTACTACAGGGAGGATGTACCCAGGCGCAGACCTAATTGTTAATTCTGCTAAAACAACACCCAATGATGAAGATACTTAGCTGGAGTCTTCATGTTCTACAAGGCACTGAACACTATTTATTCCACCATGATTTTGTTTCTGATAGATCCTAGCTGGCCATTATAATTAACACCTATTTATTTTGTATTTTATTATTGCTTTTATTCTGTTCTTTTTTGATATTTCTTGTAAATTGCCCAAAAACATTTGGATTGGCAATGGATTGGAATCACTGACAAACACCATTTAAAAGACAGTGACTCCATCTCAAAAGAACCTTCAGATAAATTATCTGAAAAGGAATAAAATACATGGTAGTAGTAAGCACATTAAAATAGTGAAAAGCATATAAAATATTCCAAATACAACAGTAACAACAAAACATAGCAACATCTATTAGACTGAAAAATATGGTAGAAAAAGTAGACAATAAACTGAAGATTAAAGTTTGAACATTCAATTTGAATGTGATTCAATCAATTTCTTCCTTTAACTTGACTTCAAACTGATTGTGTATTGATATGCCGATTCAATTGGGTGTTTTTGGAATGCATCAACAATTTATAGTATGTATGTGTCTGGAAAACAACACCTTTTAACTAACTAAATCAATAATTTAAATCAAAGCTATGCAATTTTAACATTCACAATGATAATTAGATTTGACTGGATTTCTTGCCAAACCAACAATTTGAAGCCATGTTAGATTTCATTTAACTTGTTTTCAAATCAAAATTGTGAATTGTAATATTGGCAGAGTCACACAGCCTTAGCATTTAGCCCAAATAAAGTTGAGTCTTGTCCCTTTCTTTGATCATAAGGAAGTTCATTTTGGCACGGAGCTAGAATATAGTGTAGTTGTTCAGATATTGTATTGGTTACAGGATCATATTGAATTGATAACCTGGATCCAGTCACTATCACTCATACTAAAATCTCACAAAATGATTGTTGTGTGGTTAAAATAAGGAGACCCAAACTTCCCAAAAGAATCTTAATAACTCAGAAAGCAGGTAGGATAAAAATGTATTAATAAATACATAAATAAACGAGAGGGTGCAATTAAATATTTAGACAGTCATCTTAATTAAATAGTATCTTTCTAGTAACAGCTATCACCAGGTTTCATTCAAATCTTATTTTCAAGGTTCTCTTCAAGGAAATCATAACAACAATTTTTAGACAAGTCTCAAGACTTTGATAAGATTACTGAAATTTCTTTGAGAATTTTTGCAAAAACACTATAGAAGGATGAGGCATGCCTTTAAAAATAAAAATCAGTATACCTGCATTTATCAGACTATAAAACGCACCCTGCGGTGGGTTGCTCCCGGTTCGGCCCAGTTCAGTGGCGGCGGCAGGAGGCTCTGCCCACCCACCCGGGATGCTTCTACACATGCACAGAAGCGTCGTGTGCATGCGCGAACCGGTAGCGACAGGATTTAGAACCCACTACTGGACGCACCTGATGAGTCTTCACTTCTTTAAATCTTTTCTTTGTGGTTTCGCTAATATGTGCTCTAAACTGATCAAGAACTAATAAAGCAGGTTTTTTCAAAAGCTCTCCAGGACGTTTGGACCACTCTTTTTCAACCCATATTCTCATTCCATTTTTGTCCATCCATCCTTTCTCATGGACATGCACAACAACACCTTTCGGAATCACTTCTTTTGGAAAGGTTTTCATTTTGAATATTAATGTCAGTGGCAATTTGGTGCCATTGGCACAGCAGGACAACACAACCATGTATTGTGTTTTCTCATGTCCTGAGGTTTTCACAGTTCTGCTTTTGGCACCTTTCAGGTCAACAGTCTTATTAGATGGCACGTCAAAGGTTAGCAGGACTTCACCCATATTCCCAATCGGGCCAATTTCAAAATTATTTTTCTTCCAAGCGTCTATCACAAATGTATGAAAAGACAAAATCTTATATTCATACTCATATTCATACATTTTTTTGCGCAATTCTAGTTTTGGTGCGCATAGCAAGGCCATATCGCCTCATAAATCTGAAGTACCATGATGGTGATCTAGTAAAATCCTTTCTGTACAGCAATGTATTTGGCTTCATATATTACCATTTTTGTGGAAACTGCAAAGCCATTATTCCAATGACGTGTGATCCAGTCTTTCATGTCCACCTCTAACTGTGGCCACTTTGCAGGAAGCCAACGAAAGTTGTGCTTGCTTTTCTCTTTTACTTTTTGCAGCTGATCCACCTGTTTCCTCCACTCTCTTATCATTTTTTCAGTTGGAGGTGGTCCAAAATGTTTCTCCTCTGCTCTGTTTCCATGTTCCTCAGCATATTTCTTTTTTTAAAAAAAATAATAATTTTTATTACGTGTATAAACATTAAAAAAGACATACATACATAAAAAACGACATTATATGTATATATACATATAAACTTATATAGTAAACGTCTTCACATTTGTTCTCTTTTTTATATATTTTTTATACAATTGTATCTATCTATATGTATTACCTTTCTATTTTGCTATTTCTTTAATTATAGTTTAATTATAACTTAATAAATATATATATACATTGTAGTAAGTATTCTTATTTGTTATTCTGTAGATTGATAGGTTATACATTATAGTCTAAGCATTTCTATGATTCTATCTTTCCGTTTCTCTTTTCAAACCAATTATAAAAAAGATTCCACGTTTCAAAAAATTCTGAATTTTCTTTCTGTTTCAGTTCTAATGTTAGTTTGTCCAATTCTGTGCATTCTAGGATTTTTTTTTATTACTATGTTCTCTGTCGGTACGTCTCCTTGTTTCCAGTGTTGTGCCAGTGTTATTCTTGCTGCTGTTAGTATGTGTGTTATGATATACCAGTGTTTCCTTTCTGTATTTTGCTCCACCATCCCTAATAAGAAAATTTCCGGTTTAAACATTATTTTTAAGTTAGTTATTTCTTGCAGCCAGGTATGTATTGTTTGCCAAAAATTTTTAGTTTTAGGACAGGTCCACCACATGTGAAAATATGAACCATTTTTATTCGGGCACTTCCAGCATTTGGGGTTCATGTTTGCATACATTCTAGCCAATCTCGCCGGGGGAAGGTGCCATCTATGGTACATTTTATAGATATTCTCCTTGTATGCGGTTGATTTGGTTATCTTTAAATTTTTAATCAAAGTTTCTTCCCAGTGTTCCAAATTTATTTCATATCCAAAATTTTTATTCCAGCTAGTCAAATTCCCTTTAACCTTTTCTTTTTCCATTTTGTAAGTTATTAAGAATTTATATATTTTAGTTATCATCTTTTTTTCCGGTCCCAGTAGAATTTTGTCTAGTTCTGATTTCTTTTTGGCTATTCCAAATTTTTTCTTATCCTCCTGAAATCTATTTTTAATTTGATAGTATGGCCACCAGTCTATTCTAATTCCTTGTTCCCTAAGAGTTTGAATTTCTTTTAAATTTCCTCGCTCGTCTAATAGTTCTTCGTATTTAACCATTTTGTGTATGTCTGTTGTAGTGGGGTATGTAATTGCCTCCATGGGTGAAAACCATATTGGAATGTCTTTATACTGTTGATGTTTTATTTTTCCCCATATATTGTATAGTGCCTCTCTAGTTTTGTGTTTTTGAAAGTAAGAATGAGTTTTGTTTTCCGTCCCATATAAAGCTATGCCATCCTACCTGTAGGTCATGTCCCTCGAGCGTTAATATTCTTTTATTTTTAATTTTAATCCAATCCGTTACCCACTGTAATGTTGCTGCTTGGTAGTAGATTTCCCATTCGGGAAGTCCAAAGCCCCCTCGCTCTTTATTTTGTTGTAGTTGTTTTAGTTTAATTCTTGCCTTTTTCCCTGCCCAAATAAATTTCGATATCATTTTATTTAAATTGTTAAAATATTTTCTATCCAATTTAATTGGTATCGTTTGAAACAGGTATAATATTTTTGGTAATACAGACATTTTGATCGTTGAGATCCTCCCTATTAATGAAATAGGTAGTTTAGTCCATCTTTCCAAGTCTTTTCCTATTTGTTTATTCAGTTCGATATAATTATCACTTTTAATTGTTGTACATTTGGCCGTTAATATTATACCTAAATATTTAATTTTTTTAACGACTTGGATACCCATATTCTCTTCTAATTCTTGCATTCTT
The DNA here is from genome assembly GCA_023053685.1 of Diadophis punctatus similis. Lineage (NCBI taxonomy): Eukaryota > Metazoa > Chordata > Lepidosauria > Squamata > Dipsadidae > Diadophis > Diadophis punctatus. The sequence goes on along the minus strand of JALIGW010000001.1, from coordinate 257,029,696 downwards.
GCATTTCCTCAGCATATTTCACTACTTCCAGTTTAAAAGAAATTTTATATGCTTGCCTTTTCTGCTTTGACATCCTTGTACCCAGTGGTGGGATTCAATTTTTTTACTACAGGTTCTCTGGGCGTGGCTTTGTGGGCATGGATTTGTTGGTGTTGCAGGGGAAGGATACTATAAAATCTCCATTCCTTCCCCACTCCAGGGGAAGGATACTGCAAAATCCCCATTCCCACCCCACTCCAGGGGAAGGATACTGCAAAATCTCCATTTCATCCTGATCAGCTGGGACTCGGGAGGCAGAGAATAGATGGGGGTGGGGCCAGTCAGAGGTGGTATTTACCAGTTCTCCAAACTACTCAAAATTTTCACTACCGGTTCTCCAGAACTGGTCAGAACCTTCTGAAACCCACCACTGCTTGTACCGGTATGTACCATCAGGAGGTACCATAGTATTTTTCTGCAAGAAGGAACAATAATGTGTCCTTTATAACAATACAGAGCACTGTAGCTGAAACCATGTTCATACATTCATATATAAGATACTGGTATACTGTATACAGTACATGCCACACTAGGTCATTACGCCCCCACCCTAAACTATCGTAACAATAGCAAACTGAGAATTTTAGGACATCAGTGATTCTTTTCCTCCCGGAAAAAAAATCTAGCCATGTTATCTTTACAAAGACAAACAGGCAGGTTCTAGCATGCCTGTCCATGCTAATAAAACACAGTCTGCCACCCCCAAATTGCATCGATGGCTGTGGTGGGGCAGGAAGCCATGCCATGCCCAGCGATGGGGGGGAAATGGATGGCAAGAGGAGCCCCATCTTACCACGTGTGCCGCAATGACAATGACCCTAACCATAACCCTTGCCTGCCCTCTCTGGCACTGGAAGCCAAGCCATACCTCCCTCTGTGTCTCTGGGCTCACAGTAAATGCAGTCCAGGTGATGCGACAGGGTGGCAGGTAGCAGTGGGGCGGCAGGCCCGGCAGCGGGGAAGCAGGTGGTGGCGGGGAATCAGGTGGTGGTGGGGTGGCAGGCCCGGTGGTTTGATGGGGTGGCAGGTTGCAGCGGGGCGGCAGGCCCGGCGGTGCGATGGGGTGGCAGGTTGTGGCGGTGTGGCAGCGCCAGCGGTGGTACAGCAGGTGGCAGCGGCAGTGCAGCAGGCCCAGTGGTGGTGCAGCAGTGGCAGCAGTGGTGCAGCAGGCCCAGCAGTGGTGTGACAGGCCCAGTGGCGGGGCAGCAGATGGCAACAATGGAGCGGCAGTCTCAGCGGCGGGGCGGCAGGCCTGGCGGTGCGACGGGGTCACAGGTGTTGGTGGTGTGGCAGTGCGGCAGGTCTGGCATGCCATCCTCAGCAAACTGCTCAACGAACAGGGCAGGCATTGGTGGGATCAGCCGATTCTCTTCACTTTAACAAATGGTTCGGCCGAACTGTTTGAATCCTACCTTTCTGATTGGCGGTTGGATCAGCCTCCCAGAATCCTGCCAATAAGCTTTCTGTTGCCATTGCTGCCGCCGCACGAACTCCCTTCCCCTCCCCCCAGGTATGTCTGATGCAACATTCGATGTATAAGACACACCCAAATTTTCACCCTCTTTTAGAGGGGTGAAGTGCGTCTTATACTCTGAAAAATATGGTATTTTTTTAGGCAAATAGTTTATAAATGAATCACTATTTATACATCAAAGTCTAGAAAAATATGTTTTGTTGTTATTCCAAAATTCTGAGATACATTATGGAATTGTGAGGATAGGAGCAAAATAAAATACCCTTTATTATATTTGTAGATGATAGACAATAATGCTGCTAGTAATAAACTATTTTAGTTGTTGAAATTATAACTAGTTGGGAATGTATCCTCAAATAATAATAATGAACTTGAATCATGATTATTAATTCAGCATTCTTTGAGGATCTGTGAGCCTAAAGCACAAATGCAATTGAACACAAATCTTTGTCATACATAAATGCTGTGGCTTTACTTTACAGTAAAGTAAAGTAAAATGGCTATATTTTACAGTATATAATAGTAATATTGACTCTCTGAACATCTCATCCTCCACCCCAATTTTGACAGGCACCATCTTTAAATATGCTTATTTTTCTTGTATGTTCATTTTCTGATGCTTGGTGATTCCTTCTTTCTGATTTTCTTAGTAATTCTAATCTCAGATTCTTTACCCATGTACACTATTCAGATGAATTAATGTACTGTGCTCACCTGCGATAACCTAATATCATGTGTTGGACTAGATACACTTGGCCTTATGTCTATTCAAGACATTGAATAGTCTTTCACTGTTACATTAAAATGTCTTTTCCTGTGAAAAGATATCTGAAATATGTTACTAAGTAGCTCTGGCTACAAATCTACAGTGAGATTTGCATTATCTCACTACAGAGATCCAAGCTGCATTGATCATCCATGTTGCTACAGCATAATTTCTGTCACTTAGAGAAAGTTAACTGGCATTTTACCAGTTGTTCCTTCAACCTTTGTACAAGAATCTTTGACTTTTGTGCTAAAGGCCTTTGACAGGCTTTTCTAACTCCCAAAGAACATTTTCAGCTTATTCAATCAGCAGTTGCTAGGATTTCTTCTGAGTGATCACATGGCTTTGATCTTAATTTTATGTCACTTGTTTCCTCAGCTTTTTTTTCCTGATTGTAATAATCACACATGTTCACATATAATATGTAGAAGTGCCTGTAACCTATTCATTGCTTAGCAGTGATAGATCTGGTAATAATGTGCTTGCAGTTCTCTCTGTGCTGTACTTTGTAACACCCAGAGTTTAATTGAAAATACACTTTGACCTTGGTTTTCTTCACTGGGCACAGAAAGGACATAATTGCTGTGAAGCTGCTGAGAGACATTATTCCAAAATGTCATATTGCTAATTTTGGCAGTAGAAGTCCCTCCTACTAAAAGAAAAATCCCAAAATCCAAATATAAATATGCAATGTGTCACTTTGTTCTGTATTGATAAAACAAGTTTTTTTTAAAAAAAAAAATTGCTGTACCACTTCGTTATTTTCAAAATGCCATGGGAGTGTAATCATTTGATTTCTTCTAGTGATCTATTCCTCATTTATTATGACATAAACAGCTTGAAAATATCTATACTCCATTTTACCTTCCAAAGGTTTCCATAGTTACAAAGGACAAGATTATAATTATCATTTGCTGGACAGAGGATTCTTAACAGCATTTCCACTTTCATACGTAATTGTGATTTTCCTCCCAAATACATTCTGTTGGATAAACTGTGATTGTGATGGATATTCTATGCCTCTATAAACGTTATATTTCTATAGTCTATAAACACTGTCCTCTGAATATGTAGAATGTTTCTATTACCAGAGGTTTTCTTTAGAATTCCATGATTAGTTTTCTTATTTTGTTTTATTTCCTTCATGTATATTCCTTAGTAGAAAGACTTCAGAAGATCAATGCCCTTTCAAGAACTACTGAAATGAGGATTAGATAGGCCAAGGATCAACCATCCATTATTATAATGAAACAGCTGCTTTGTAACTCTCCCTAATCAGTAGAGATTACAAGTTTACAAAACCTGATTTAAAATGTCTTGCAATGAGGTGGGAAAGTAAGTTATTTTCCAAAGGTCAAAGTAAGTTAGTTTTGTTGATGACAGTGTTTACTCATTTTTTCAGTAGGAGTGAAATCTAAGGAATGTATCCGATATTCCCATATACGCATAAATTCATAAGTTAATTATTTTTCTAAATAGATTGCTATGTGAACAGTAATATACTGTATTTATCCTATTTTTCAAAATACAAGATTCCCCCCACTGATATGAAATTAATCTGTTTGAAGCTTTAAAGGAAAGCCTTCAGCAGATAGTATTTTTGTTTTACTAAACATGTGTATTGTATATCTGTGCGCTCTGGATTATTAATGTGCTTAGAGCTTGCTGTAATTTATAAGACTTCACTTTGGGCTGATTTATAGGAAATTTCATTAATCTCTACAGCACAGGAACCTTGCAGTGAGCAAGAGATTCAAAATGAATCCAGAACTGGGTTTAGGTACAACCACAAATGAATCAGCACTCAAAAGATTTTGAATGATAATAATAATTTGCAAAGTCGAAAGTTCTTTTTCACTTATTCAAAGATCTGAAAGAAGCAATTTTGGAAGGTAACTCGGAAATTGCCAACCCTTTATTTTTGCATTCGGGACACATTACTAATGACAGTTTCTGTCCTGCAGTGGTCAAAATTTGAGGATTGGGGACAGTGTGTATGAGGAAATAAAATCACTTGAAGCTTTTTTTTATATCTGTTTCCTGAAGTAAGCAAACAATAAGTATTCTGTCAGCAGATGTATTCAAGATATAAAAGCTTTTGGACATCCCTTGGCATAAATAATCAAAGACATTTTCCTCCCTGGAGGGAAGATTTGCAAACCTAATACGATTCATAGAATAATTTTTTCCCCATAAAACAATGTGCTTTGGGTAACTTAACCCACCACTTCTGAAGAGCACCAGCATGGGGAAGCATGATATACACAGTTACATATGAGGGGTGGGGTGTATATCAAAATAATGCAGCATAAAAACTGCATTTAAATCTGCTTTTTCAATTTTTTTACTTTTGGTCATTTTGTGGCTTAATGAACTAGAGTTCAAAACATCACCACACATTTAAGAAACATATATACAATCAATCTCTTAATCTCTCTTTCCCATTATGTATGATTTTGCATATCCATAATTGCTAAAAAGATTTCAAACTTAGGCATTCATGGTAAGGGTTTCACATCTGTGTGCCTTAAGGCTATTTTTTTTTGTTATTTTTGCATGTGCAAAATGGCAGACAGGCTTTGACATACTCTTGAGTACACATAAAAAGTACACTTTTTCAAGATTTTATTAGATTGTTTCATCATTTGTGGGTGTTAGGCCTGTATGGACCCTCTTCAGTAAGGGCTATTATAAACTATTTGTTCATGTTTTTTTTCATTTATCTTTCATCCAGATGGTTAAACAAATAAAAACTGGTCAGATATTTTACTTTTGGTGGGTATGGACAACTTGTATGCTAGACTGTTTTATTTGAAATGCTTGTCAAACCCTAAGTGAAAAATGTAAATCTCATTTTGACAATTCAGTCATCATTTTATCCTTATCCAAAGGTTAATGTTATGGATCTCCATCTTCAGTTTTAGAAGTTCTGCTAAGAACTGATATTAGTTTCCAACTGACTTGTACATCCAATAATTAAAAATCTCTGAAAATAAATTCCATATAAAGGTTCTAAATGTTCTTCTTTAAATAATGCTATTACAGTAGTGAATTATCCAGTAATATACCATTGTCTTTAAGTTAATTATAAATGTTTTAATAGCCTTTTAAATGGTGTTCTAATTAGATTTATTGAAATGAATAATTTAATTCTGATAATTTAGCTTAATTTTCAGATTGATTTTATAAGTGAATAATTCAATCTTTGGCTGGTTACCTTCAGATGTGTTGGACACTTTTTCTTAATTCCCAGCCAACATAATAGTGGTTGAGAATTGGATCAGCAAAACTTCATTATATCTGGAATGTCTGCTGAAAACAGTGAATTGGCTTAAAGTAATGTTCATAGTTCTGTAATCTTGGCCCAAACAGTATTTTCAGTAGGCATTTCCCCTAATGGTTAGAATCATATTTCATTATACACTTTATTTTCTTTTACAAGATATTTTTTGCACCCAAAAGAAAAACTTATAATGACTAAGGGTAATTTTAATTGTTAACTTATATTAACAATTAATCCCCAAGAAGTTTGTTTCTAGGTAAATATATATATTTTAAACAAATGTGTGAATGCATAATTATAAGTATGAAATAAAAATGCAATATTTGATATTAATATTGATGTTTTCTTTTTTCTTTAGACTATTGGAACTCCTGAAGGACCAACTCCAAATAAATTATGAATGTTGAACAAGATGAGCTTACATCCACAGCAGATAATGATAGGTCCTAGGTTTAACAGGGCCCTATTTGACCCCTTGCTTGTGGTGCTACTGGCTCTTCAACTTCTTGTGGTTGCTGGTTTGGTCAGAGCTCAGACTTGCCCTTCTGTCTGTTCCTGTAGCAATCAGTTTAGCAAAGTAATTTGTGTGAGAAAGAATCTGAGAGAGGTCCCTGATGCTATATCTACTAACACTCGATTATTGAATCTCCATGAGAACCAAATTCAAATAATCAAAGTGAATAGCTTCAAACACCTGAGGCATCTAGAAGTCTTGCAACTGAGCAGGAATCACATTAGAACAATTGAAATTGGGGCCTTCAATGGTCTGGCTAATCTCAATACTCTGGAACTCTTTGACAATCGTCTTAGCACCATTCCTAATGGGGCATTTGTGTACTTGTCAAAATTGAAGGAGCTTTGGTTGCGAAACAACCCCATTGAAAGTATTCCTTCTTATGCTTTTAATAGAATCCCTTCCCTGAGGAGGTTAGATCTGGGGGAATTAAAAAGGCTTTCATATATCTCTGAAGGTGCCTTTGAAGGTCTATCCAATTTGAGGTATTTGAACCTTGCTATGTGCAACCTTCGGGAAATTCCTAACCTCACACCACTTGTAAAACTGGATGAGCTAGATCTTTCTGGGAACCACTTAACTGTTATCAAGCCAGGGTCTTTTCAAGGATTAATGCACCTGCAGAAATTGTGGCTGATCCAATCCCAGATTCAGGTGATTGAAAGGAATGCCTTTGATAACCTTCAGTCACTAGTAGAGATCAATCTGGCCCACAACAATCTAACACTACTGCCTCATGACCTCTTCACACCTCTCCGTCTGGAAAGAATCCACCTGCATCATAACCCTTGGAACTGCAACTGCGACATCCTGTGGCTCAGCTGGTGGATTAAAGACAAAGCACCCTCCAACACTGCATGCTGTGCCCGTTGCAACACACCTCCCAGCTTGAAAGGAAGATACATTGGTGAGCTGGACCTAAACTACTTCACATGCTATGCTCCTGTGATTGTGGAGCCACCAACAGACCTCAATGTCACTGAAGGCATGGCTGCTGAGCTTAAATGCAGAGCATCAACATCCCTGACCTCTATATCTTGGATTACTCCAAATGGATCTGTTATAACACATGGGGCTTATAGGGTTCGGATTTCTGTGCTCAGCGATGGCACGTTAAACTTTACAAGGGTAACCGCGCAAGACACAGGCTTGTATACATGCTTGGTGAGTAACTCTGTGGGGAATACAACAGCTTCTGCAATTCTTAACGTAACCGCACAGGAGTGTATTACTTATTTTTCAACCATCACAGTAGAAACTGTGGAACCTTCTCAGGATGAGGCACGGACCACAGAACAGGTTTGGCCCACACCAGTTATTGATTGGGACACCACTAATGCGACAACCTCTCTCACACCACAGAGCACAAGGTCAATGGAAAAAGCATTTACAATTCCTGTGACAGATTTAAGCAACGGGATCCCAGGAATAGATGAGGTTATGAAGACTACCAAAATCATAATTGGTTGTTTTGTGGCAATCACTCTTATGGCTGCTGTGATGTTGGTCATTTTTTACAAAATGAGAAAACAACATCACCGGCAAAATCATCATGCTCCAACACGGACTGTAGAAATCATTAATGTGGATGATGAACTTACAGGGGATACACCTATAGAAAGTCATTTGCCCATGCCAGCAATAGAGCATGAGCACTTAAACCACTATAACTCTTATAAATCTCCTTTCAACCACACAACAACAGTTAACACAATAAATTCCATACACAGTTCAGTGCATGAACCATTATTGATTCGAATGAACTCTAAAGACAATGTACAAGAGACTCAGATCTAAACCATTTACAGATTTAAGGGGGAATTTAAAACAAAAAAAAGACAGTTTATTAAAAAAATGACACAGATGACTGGGCTAAATCTACTGTTTCAAAAAAAGTGTCTTTACAAAAAAAGAAATTTATTTATTAAAAATTCTATTGTGAGCGAAAGCAGACAAAATTATGTGTATTCCTCAGAACCTCTTTTTGCTGCATTTATTTACCATACTCTACTGATTTCCCTTTCCTTTCTTCTCTCCCATACCTTCCCTTCTATCCCATTTGCCATATTTTTCATAGATCAACTTGATTCTCTAAAGAACTGGTCTAGGAATTTTTGTAAGAATTCTGTTAATGCTTTGGGAATTTTTATGGTGAATTCTAGTGGTGAGATTCGGTCTATTTTGTCTTTTTTCATTTCATTTTCTTCTCATGCCCTTTTTGAAATGGTTCAGAGGGGGAATGGATGTTAGCAGTAGATTCATAAGAACAATCAAGGAACAGAAACAAACAAAACAAAATATTTTATTTTTCTTTTATTTTTTTCACATTTCTGTATTTCCTGAAGGGACAATTCTGTGGAAGGGGGAAAAAATCCAAGAAATTAATATTCATGTGAGCATCTATAAAACCCATGATCTTTTAAACAACTCTAGAACCAGGATTTGTAGTTCAAACACTAAAATAAGATTATAAATAAAATATTGTTGTTTTTTTTCTGTACTCATTTTTAGTGTGATGTTAAAATGTCAAAAGATTGTTCCACATTTTACATTTTTTTCATTCATCATTCCATGGCTTTCCTTCAAAAACAAACAAAATATTATAACAACATTTTGAATTTTAACTGAAAGTAATAATACACTTTTTTACTTAATAACCAGCATACCATGCCTAAAAGTTAATGATCACAGACAATAATTCAGGAAATTGAATGGGGTTAAATAAATTAAATGAATTTATTGATGAAATGAATGAAAGTTATCTTCACATTTGATCAGAATTTTTCATTAGATAAAATCATTTTGTCCCTGGAATGTTCTAAAAATTCTTCCTCAGAATTTTGGTTGAACAGTTCGTTCTTGATTGGACACCAAAGGATTTGCTACCTTGTTAACAAAAGTATTTGTGTGGGAGCATCCATTTTATATTTAAAGGTAAGAAAAGAAAGAAAAGAAAAAAGAGAAGGAAGGAAGGAGATAGAAAGAAAGAAAAAGAAGGAAGGAAAGAAAGAAAGAAAGAAAGAAAGAAAGAAAGAGAAAGAAAGAGAATGAATGAAAGAAAGAAAGAAAGAAAGAAAAAGAAAGAAAGAAAGAAAAAGAAAGAAAAATGGGAGGGTGGGAAGCAAGGAAGGGAGGAGAGAAAGAGAGAAAGAGAGAGAGAGAGAAAGAGAGAGAGATTTGAAATGGCATTTGCTATCCAAAGTTCTAAAACCATTGGTCCAAATAATTTGATCCAACACTGATCTTAACCATGTGTTGGAATGTGGCCTTAATTTGTAAATAAAGGTTATAATTAACCACAAGTAGTATTCATCTACTTTTTCTGGCTTTGTTGGTGTCTTCTATAGCAAGCCAAGGACATCAGCAAAGGGTTCAGATATCACAAGGCTTGTTTGAAAGTATATCATTAACCTTTAGTTCTAGCCAACATTTTGTTAGTGTTCATATGAAATAAAGTTTTTATTTATTTATTTTGATTGCATGAAAACACAGCTGCAAATATGGATGCTGTTTGCTATTTAGCTCAGCTGAAATATGGTTGAACAAGATAAGCTAACAAATAAAATGGTGACACTGAAAAAATCCAGGAACAGTATTCAACAACAGGAATTAATGAAAACAGCAACAATTCCCTTAATTCTTTTTCCTTTTATCTGACGTAAACCAATGATAAGTATCAGAAATCCAAGTGAGAAGTAGACCTCAATAGGATTTTTCTATGATGAACTGAATTCCTTAATTAAAACAATGTGAACTATGATTCAGAAGATCCATTGGAATTGTTCTAGTCAGAAGATCCATTCAAGATCATGCCTTTCTTCTTTTTTATGAAGCAGTAATTATTTTTTATGATGCAGAAACTGTAAATCAGAAACCAAGCCACTACAATCCAAAACATTTCTTGTAGGTTAGACCTCAGCCTTGACAAAGTTCTGCTTTTTGAGGAAGATGATCATAAGCAGAAAATTGGCATCTGATTAAACACTTGAACAACACTGATCTTTGCTTTCTTTTCTCCCTTTGACAAAAAATATTATTTGAAGGAGGGGGGAAAATATTGATGTCCATATAACTAATAAATTTAAACTTGTGTTAATAATTAACACAAATATGTTTTAAAAGGCTAATCATGTTTTTTTTAAAAAAAATCAAATGTTGAGCTTCATGGCTCTTCTCATTGGAAAATTATTGTTGTGGTTGAATTACAGTATAATAACTTCTCTACAATATCCTTAAGTGATGCTTTTGACTTGGGTAATGGAAAACAAGAGTATATATTAAAGTTCCTTATAATAACTGTAAATCTCATACCATATAACAATTTGTTCTTCAGCAAAGTTTGGAAACTTACTTGTGAACTTTTCAAATAAGACCGAGCCTTTAAAATGCTGAATGTACCTGAAGCATTTATTGTTTTCCTCCCTATTGCACCCCTAAGAACCTTCCTCTGCAAGTCATCAATTTGTCAACACTTTTCCCTTAAATTTATTGTTTCAGGCAAGAAGAGCAAGTGGAGTACATGAAATAAAAAGGGTTTTTTTTTCTGCTGTCTTCCCCCTCGATACCAGTATCTTACGTTCTGTTCAGCATTCCTTGGCGTATTGCAATTTTCCCTATATTCTTAGTGAAATTCCATCTCCCTTGCATCTCCAGTTCTTGAACATTGATTGTGTTCTCTTTTGGGATATCCTTGTGGCCAATTCATGGCATAGGAAATAGTGGTTAAGGTACTGGAATGGAACTGGGGAAAACAATTCAAGTCTGCCTTCAGCTACAAAAGCTCTCTGGGTGACTTTGAGCCAGACACACTCTCTGAGCCCAGTCAACCTCACCGGCTTTTCTGCTATGAGAACTATGAATGTCACTTTGCACTTCTAAACAAAAGACAGGATAAAAATCAATCAAATCAATTCAATTGGTTTCAAAATAGAATAATTTATCTGGAAAGTAAGCAGCCACAAACCAGGCAGACAAAGAAGCGCATTGACACAGGTAGTGATTTTCTTTTTGTTCGCTCTTGTAATTGAATATGGCCAATAGAATCAAACTAGCCACAAGCACAAAACAAAACAAAACCTAAGAAACTTTAGTTCTGCAAAGGAATCCAGATTATTTTTGTTTCAACTTGGATTCTGTTGTGAGATTTTCCAAAAATGAAAGTTACTATCTGTTTGTTTCCTAAATTAACAATTCAATTCGACTTAATAACATAGCTTTGTGACTATTCCAAAAATTTAGTTTGCAACATATCATGGACTGTTTTGCATCCAACAATTGCAACATGATTCATTCGTTTTCATTTTTACACAAATCTAATAGGTCAACCATAAACCTAACATCATCAGATACTTGATGTTCTTTAATGAAACTGAATTGTCTTGAGTGGCTTATTGAATGTAATGCCTTCTTCAGTTATGTGACAGAAATACAGTAGCTGTTAAAAGATTGGCATCAACCTTGGAGAATAACAATTCACACAATTGCTGGAATCCTTTCTTGTTTTACTGTAATATATGCCTCATAGTTTTCTTAGGCTAAGGCCCTATTTTTGAAATATTTCTTGTGAACCTCTAGCAGAATGAGAGGCATGCTTTCCTTGTTGTCTTATGCCATATGTCCTGGCAACTGAGGGTTTTTTCTTTCTTTCCCAGATTTGTTATTTCAATGGTGTCAAATTAGTTCAAGGTGCAGCTAACTCTTTTGAAAGAACAAGATCTCTAGAAAATTTATTCTATCTGAAAAAGCATTTTTCTCAATGAGTATGCGTACATTCCTGGTATATAAAGTTTTATTATACTCCAGAAACAGAAAGCTAATTTCGTCGTTCTCTCTGGGAATTATTCCTCAAAAATCTCCTGTTGTGGTGTAATCCTACTTTGATTCAATTGTTTTGGATATGAAACTAATAATTTACCAGATTGTTTTCCTTGTTCCCAATAGAACTATTTATTATACTTCAATAAGTATTTAATATTTAAGAGATCTAATTGATCAAGTCCTAATTTAAACAATCTAACGGGGATGTGCTTCCAAAGCATGCTTTCTACAATACATATTCAATGCTTTATGTGTGTTTCCAGTATTTTACAATATGAGTCTTTTATTTTTGTCCTTCAAGAGGCATAATTTAATGTCTTATGCTGTACAAATGCTTTAAAAATTGGCATTACACCATTCCATCCACATAGCCTAATGATAATGGACTTGTAGTCAAACATCTCACTGGTAAGACCAAATTCATTAATCTTTTTAATCTTTTGTTTATCTTCTAACCAACCAATTATTTATTGATTCTTTGCCTAGTATATGGACAAAATCCATTGGAAATTCGGCTGAAAGTCCAGGAACAAAGTCCAGGAATATAATTTCTACCTTCAGCTGCAAGACTATATGGTTTCTTAAAATTTCAGTTGAAATATCTCTTTATCTCTTCAAGAAAGGAAATCAAAAATCGTTTCAAGGAATTTCAAAGTTTGGGTTGGTTCCACTGCAATGAAAGCAATATATTCAGCGGCTGGAAGTCAGCATCTACAAATAACAACATTCAAAATGTGGCCTTGTTATTTACAACAAATTTTCTGTCTTCACTGATTTTCAGTACTATGGTTCTGATCATGTATTTAGAAATAGCTTGCCTCACAGAAATAGTTTTTTATATAAAAGGTGAATGTGTGAAAGCCTTTGTTTAGAAATATGAATCTAACATTCCTTTTTATTGAAATAAGTGAAGAATGATTGGATCTATGCTGAGACCACATGTGAGGAGAAAATATGAACAATATAAGCTTGATTAAATCTCTAGGTAACTAAATATATTTCAGTAAGCAGTAAATTGTGGCAACCAAATCTAGTAATCCAAATAAGAATGATGATTTCAATGGCAGATCTAAACTTGATTTCAGAATGTTTTATTTCCAGCAGTTTAATTGGAATTTCACACAGGTGCTTTAAGAACAAGATAAATATAGCAGAACACACCTATTTTTACTTACTTACTTACTTACTTACTTACTTACTTATTTACTTACTTACTTACTTACTTTACATGCAGAGTCATTTGCCATGACATTCTTTGCCATAAATGTAAACCTATAGGTTGGTGATAAATGTCACCTAGTACATGATGCCTTTATTAAATGGTCATTCATAAGCTCAGACAATAACTGGATTTTGTGGACCCCAGATCTAATCAAAGATTTTAAAAAAGGTCTCTTGAGCCTTATAATCCAGTTACATGCATTCTTGGAGTCTTCTTGAGCAGGCAGCTATGGTATGTTTTTGAAGTGTGGCTATGAAAATTGTCGCAACACACCCAACCTTGGGAGTTAGCAAGACCAGCATTTAATAGAAAAAGTTATTTCTGCTTGTAATTCAGCAGAAAATTTATGGAATTTGAACTTTGGATAATTTAATCTGTGATATTAAGTGTGTTGCTTGTATAATAAGCAGAAACTCAAGTCTGAAAAGGAAGGTAAGTATGAACCATCCTGTACAATAAGCATAATAGACAGATTCCCTAATAGCTTTGTAGCATTTTTCATTCATTCTTGAAAAATAACTTAAATTCCAAGGATTTTAATTTCTAAATAAGTGTACTGAAATCTTAAGCACAATTATTGCTCTGTTTCCTATGTAAACAATATGTTTATTTTCCTTTCCCACTCAAATCATAAAAACACATTTATGGATCCTGTTCAACAACTGCTTAGTCATTCTTTTCAGGACTATTGCTTCTCCAAATGCAAGACATATAATCTGAAATCAGTTCCAAAGTTGTTTAAACTGGAGTATTACTTTTTCAATGTATGGAATATGTAGTAGTGTCTTTTTTTCATTACTGATTTGTCTTCTGCTTTTACTATTTTGATAATGTTTCCTTAAAATTTATATTAGCCATGTATAAATTGGTATTGTTACTTTTATTTTTACTGTTATTATGACAAGCACATTATAGAATATGATATAGTATACTTATAAGCACTTTAAAAAAATACAGAAACGTAAGTATTGCACACACATATGCTAAGAAAGGAAAGCATTATTGTATCCATAAAAAGACAGCACATCATATGAAGTAACTATATTAGGCAAACTTCTGATCAATTCACTGCCTGGTGAACACTTTCTCTATAAAGCCAATATAACTGGACGAGATGACAGTTAATCTTGTGGAAGAAAGACCAAGGGAACAACCTTGGAAGACAGGTGGAAGAGCCACAGACTACATCACTGTCAAACAAATGGCAGCTGAGCCTGCAGAAGGAATGGGAAATAGGGCAAATGTCTCAGTAGGGACCCTCCATATTTTTTGGAACTGTAAAAGTGAGGCAGGATAAATCCAGATTCTGTTAATGAAGTTAATGACCAGTGAATTGGAAAGTCCAAGTTCCCATCAGAAATCAGAGAAGAGTACATGATACAATTCTGTTTTTTATTTGAGAATAATTATAAGCACTAGCAACACAGAAACTCCTGTGGCTTTTGTCCATGTACTCCCCCCATATGCATCCATTTGCAACAATCACCTGATCATTACATGTATAAAGAAGAAGAAGAAAGGATGGCAATAGGAAGCCCAAATACTGATTGGAATAACTTTTACTTCCTCCAAAAGAGATGGGGGGGAGGGACCCCATTTGGTTTGAAAGAGAACTTTTACTAATTCTGGACCATTTGGCTGTGCATTAAAATTCCAAGTAGAAATGATGCAATGTGATCTTTGATCCACAATGTTCTAGCACAGTGGTGGCGAACCTTTTTAGGCTCACGTGCCAAAAAGGGGGCGCGCGCTCAGGCGCGCTCGCATGCCCACACCCATTCCCTCCCCCCATGCATGCGCACAACACCCCCCCCATGCTGCCCCCTGCGCATGTGCACACACCCCCACCCCCGCGCAAAGGCTTACCGGAGCCTGGGACGACGAAACCGGCAAACCGGAAGTGCGAAAAAAATGCACTTCTGGTTTGCCAGTGTGCTGTTTTTTGCACTCCGGAGGGTTCAGGGAAGCTCCCTGAAGCTCCGGAAGGCAAAAAACTACAAAATGGACAAACCGCAAGTGTGGAAAAGTGCACTTCCGGTTTGTCCATTTTGTAGTTTCTTGCATTCCGGAGCTTCAGGGAGCTTCCCTGAACCCTCCGGAGTGCAAAAAACAGCTCACCAGCAAACCGGAAGTGCGTTTTTCCACACTTCCGGTTTGCCGGTGGGCAACCCTCGCGTGCCGGCTGCTATGGCTCCGCGTGCCACCTGTAGCACGCGTGCCATAGGTTCACCACCACGGTTCTAGCATGTTAAAATCTTATGCTTCAAGACATAGAGCTGGATCAATGTAATATTTAGTCATTTGGGAAGTTTTTGAATCCCTTAAACTCTTTTTAAATTCTGTTTCTGCCTAACTGTCTATCACTACAGATGTGTTGGGTGCTTTACAAAGTGATAGGAGTTTGCAATGTAACATATTATTCAGGGAGAAGAACAGATAAAAGAAGGTAATGAGACGCAGTGGTAAACAGAGAAGCAATCGGTTATTGCTTGTGATGTGTGCACACCAGCTTAATTACAGTAGAACAGCTTCCTTACCTTGGACTACTGCCACACCACCATCTGTTTTATTTGTAAAGCATTCCCATAGCACTTTAAAGCTAACCCATTTTCCCTCCACTTTATCTTTTACCATCTGCAGATCCAAGGCACATTCTACACTGTGTTGCCCATATGCTTGTAAGTTCTGTGCTCACAAAGGACACCATCAGCTAATCACTGACACATCAGCTGAGCCAACGTAGGAAGTGAATTAGTTTCTAGAATTAGTTTCTAGAGCTCCCATTTGCACATATACAGGCAAGAGTCCATATTTTGGTGATTTGCAAAGAGATGCTATCAGTAGATTGAGATCAGTTTTAAAATCTGAGATAAAATGCAAAAGTTTCTAAAACAACTTTTCTGTTTGATATACAATTAACTGTACTAGAGGATGGTACTAGAGGTGTTTTGGGGGAAAACAAAGTCCAGTTGCCTTTTGAAAAAGCACCTTTGGAACGACTATGACCTTGATGCCTGAGAATCTCCATAGCTATTGTACTAGAGGATGTTTCATACACCACCAAGGTAAAGGGGACATCTAACCTTTTGCAAAAATGGCAAGAAAACAAATAATTTGACAATTTGCAGAATGTCTCCATTGACTTGCAGTAGTAGCTACATCTTGATGCATGCTACTGTAGATCTTTTGGTGCTATATAAGCTGGGCTGAAATTACAGTGTCCAGGGGCGGGTTCCTAATATTTTTACTATCACTCTGTGGGTGTGGCTTATTTTGTGAGTGTGGCTTGCCAGCCATGTGACCGGGTGGGCGTGGCTTCTCAGACTGCTGAAGGGAGGGAAACTGAGATAGGTCCTGCCACCCATTCCCCCTCCCCTCAGCAGCTCGAGAAGCCTCGAACGTGTAAAAATGCCTAGGATCATCACCACGCGTTCGTGGCTTCTCGGACTGCTGAAGGGAGGGGAATGGAGATAGCTCCTGCCAACCGTTCTTTCAGCGTCTCACACGCTCCCTCAGCCATCCTCCCCTGCTTGGACTCACTGTGGGGTAGGAAGGCAGCGCATGTGCAGTGCTGGAAGCTCGGCTTCTGGGCATGCGCAAAAGAAAATTTTTTAAAAAAATTTTTTAAAAATGTTTTTT
Organism: Diadophis punctatus similis; assembly: GCA_023053685.1. Taxonomy (NCBI): domain Eukaryota; kingdom Metazoa; phylum Chordata; class Lepidosauria; order Squamata; family Dipsadidae; genus Diadophis; species Diadophis punctatus. The sequence continues at coordinate 257,012,942 of JALIGW010000001.1, read as the reverse complement.
AAATGGCGGTGCCCAGGCACCGGCAACCGACCGCACCGGTACTGTGACATCACCAGTGGGCCGCTACCGGTTCTATAGAGTGGACTGCACCTGTAGGAACCCACCACTGACAGTGTCCCAATATATCTGAAAAACATCTGATGGAAAAAAGGCTACAGATGAAAAATGAGAATTTGGATGGAAATTTGTGTAGAGTTTGGGAAAGAGATTCTGAACGTTAAATACTTCTATTAAAAATAATCATTAACCGTAGATTTTCTGTTACAAATAAGGGAGAATGGATTTTATTATGTAAAGTTCAGGCCTATGAATGGATTCTTTGACAGTCAATAATAGCTATTGCTAGGATGAAGACATCCTAAAGAGATGAAGCTAACCTTATTCTTTATCCAGAGACTGGCTATCTTGATATTAGTGTTCTGAGAGCTGAGAATTATAATTGAAAATAAGACTGCACAGTCTAGCCTATAGACCAGAAGGATTAAATTCTATTAATAAAAATGAAACGGAGATAAGGTTTCTTTTTCTGTCCGCTTCCGTTTTAATTTTTACCTTGAATTTCCCATAGGCTTTCAAGGAAGTTGATATAAGCATGATAGTTTAAAAAAACAGATATATGGACATGCTTAGAGTGATATATAATAATAGTTTATGTATCAGTGCAATTTCATTATTTCTTGCTGGCAGAGATTCCTTGGGTTACAAGTTTCTCATTTCTTATTCCCAAGATCTTGTGACAGGGGTGGGTTCCTCCCGGTTCGACTGGATCGCCTGAACCGGTAGTGACCCGCTGGTGACAACACGATGGCATCAGGGATCCGGTTTGGTCTGTGCCAGTCCGTGGGCACCGCCATCTCCTTTTTTGGAATTTTTTCTGAAATTTTTACTGTTTGAAAGTTTTTTTCTCTGCTGCTGCTTGAAAAAGGGCCCTCCCGCCCGCCCCTGGGTTTATACTTACCTTTATTCCTTCGCCAAAAGCACAGCTGATCAGCTCCTTAGCTGTGTTTTGGGCTGATTATAACTACTGAGCATGCGCGGAAGCAGAATTGCATGAGGGGACGCGCGTGTGCCCGAGAGCGTAGTGAACCAGTGGCAAAGGTAAGTGGAACCCACCCCTGTCTTGTGATGCTGGCCAATGTCTAGGATATTCCTCACATAAGCATGAGAGGTGACTTTTGTAAGATGCATTTTCTTTCCCAAGCTTTAAAGAAATACATATGTGAATATTTATTTGAGTACTATAGTCCTGTGCACTGCAAGTGAACTCACTCTAATTGATACACCTCTAACAGGATGTCAACTCAACTGAGCAGTTTATAATAAGAAGATCTCTGAGTTTGTTTGCACCAGTAAGGTCCTCCAGGAGCAAAAATAGAAAATAGAAAAATGATATCGGAAGACATCATATTTTAACTTTGAGAATATCTATGAATGGTGAGATCCTTCTGAAACTCATCTGCTAAAACAGCAAATTTAGCATTCCATCTTTGTATGAGATATTGTAGATATAAATTGCTTTTATCAAATTTTAGTAATAATTTGTTTCTGGAACTTTGCACTTTGATATGGCCCAAGGGCTAATCAATAAAGACTCGTGTCATATAGATATACAGTAGATATATAGATGATAGATTGATAGAGAAGGAGATATATAGAGCTAGCTAGCTAGCCAGAGGGGGGAATGGATAGATTAAATGATGATGATGATGATGATGATGATGATGATGATGATGATGATGATGATAGATAGATAGATAGATAGATAGATAGATAGATAGATAGATAGATAGATAGATAGATAGATAGATAGATAGATAGGGATGGATGGATGGATGGATGGATGGATGGATGGATGGATAGATAGATAGATAGATAGATAGATAGATAGATAGATAGATAGATAGATAGATAGATAGATAGATAGATGGAAGGTAGGTAGGTAGGTAGGTAGGTAGGTAGGTAGGTAGGTAGATGATAGAGAGAAGATAGATAGATAGATAGATAGATAGATAGATAGATAGATAGATAGATAGATAGATAGATAGATAGATAGATAGATAGATAGATAGATAGATAGATAGATATTTACATACATACAATAATAAACCAGGGAGTTACAGGCATACTCCCTAGGTCAGTGGGTAGCTGCATCTCCAAGCCTAAACTTGCCAGTGAATCTGCACTTCCAAATTTTGCAAGAGAAAATAGGACTTTCTTCTGGTGGTACTTGTGTCTGCTTCTATTGATAACAGAGTTTGTTGTAAATGAATATCCATTGTTGCCAGATTAGCAGTGGTTGGATTGTGCCTGTTCAGTGGAACATCTTAAAAAACTGATCCTGAACAGACAAATTAAGTGTACACTAATAGACAAAGGTGAGGGGTAAGTACAGAAAAACAAACATCTTACGAAAACTCCAACACTGATACCATATTAAAATGCTATTTTGATGGATATTATATTTCAAAATTATATAGGATCTAAAAAACATATAAGGCAGCCAGTTTCTGAACCATCTGAAGAGGGATACCTAACACAACATTGGAGTAGAGTTCAACAGAAAGAAAATTATGATCACAAAGTAATGTGTTCTAAGTCATTAGTTAATTAGAAGATGAAAAGAGGATCTCCTGAATATATTTTGTACAAAAGGAGTCTTTCCTGAGAGTATATTATGGTTTTTTAAAGATATTTGACTGCTTCTTGCTGAGTAGCAGAGGCTGCTGTAGGGCCTGTTGGAGGAATATAAGGCACCCATTTCCAAGTGGCAAGCTCAGTGAGTGAACGAACAGGGAGATCTAAGAAAGTTTGGAAATACAGTTTGTCTGGGGAGTTAAAGGGAATAAATGTTCCCTCTAATGTAGACATCGCTCAGCTAATCAGATTCCCTAATAAAAAATAAGAATAAGTAAAGGTCGTTCAATTGTTGCCTTAATAAGGATGACTTGAATTTGCAGGTCAGAAAGGTGAATATAATTCAACAGATATAAAGAAGAACTGATAGAATGACTTATGTAAATGCTGAAGCTAGCAAGCCAAAAATAGAGTCTGGGGTCAGAGAAGACTGTTATTAAAAACATTGCAAAGTTCCCTCAACTTCCAAAGCTGAAGACAGGAACAAAAGAATTGTTTTGTTTCAAAACACAGGAAAAGAGAGTTCTCCTTCTCGCAGTACATACTCAGGATTAATGAAACTCTGGTTTTGCCCAAAGAAGAAATGGAAATCAGTTCTCCTGAGCAAGCAGGAGAAAGGATGACCAGAAAATCCAAAGGTGGGGAAACTCTGGACTTGTCCACATTGCCTAGTGGCACAATGGTTAGCATTTATTTCTTGAAAGCAAAAATGACGTGTTGTCCTCAATTCATCCTTCACTCCTAGAGAGACCCCAGGCACATTTTTATTTCAGTTTGTCTTGAATACTTGACCATCATATTCTTCAAATGCTCTTGGATAGAATGCATCAGTTTGTTGCAGGCTAACTCCAGCGCTTCATTGCAAAGGAAGGAATGCTTCCTCAGCTGTGTCAATGGCTTATTTTGGAATAGCTTTTGGAGTTACATAAATAGCACAATGTCTCTAGCTATTGCCTTGTAAATTGAAAATTGGTGGTTTAAATGCTGACTAGAAATGTGTGGGGATGTTCAGTTAAGGAAGAAGGGTTTCACCCTCAGCTCCCAAATAACTCATGGGAAACTCATGAAACCCTTCTACCATGACTAGAAAAATGGGGTAACTGCACCAATGGACATTTATATTTAAGAAAAATAGTGCATAAAAATTAAGAGAAAATAATGGATTTCTAACCAACAAGGTTTTATTTTCAGGTGAAGAGTTAAAGCCATTGTGCTACTATAGGACTAATGGAAAATGCATTTCTAAAAAATATTTAGAAAGTAGTAAAAAGGCTTTAAAATGTTGCTGTGCTTGCATTTTGCTGCTTTAATTCTGTTTTAACTACACACGCAAACCGATATAAAAACACCTACCTACATAGAAATATAAATGGCTTTTCGACAGGGAATATAAACATATTCCCAAAATCAAAGTGAATTTGGTAGTGTTGCATGGAGGTAAGATAAGTGGAGGAAGAAATAATAGTATCCACCCAACCAAAAAGGAAATGTGGATTATGTGTTGAATTCTTGGTGCTCTTTGGGCTAGGTCAGTGATGGCGAACCTTTTCAGGACCAAGTGCCCAAACTGGAACGTGCATGCATGTGTGTGCATGTGCTTGCGTTGGAACACCGGAAACCCGAAGACCAGCTGGCACATGCTTCTTTTTGGCCATTTTCCGGGCTGTTTTCCAGCCGTTTTATTGCATTTCAGCACCCGTGAAGACCAGCTGGCCGGTGCACATGTGCGCGCCAGAAACCAGAACAGCAGCTGGTGACGGAGCACATGCCCAGAGAGAGCTCTACGTGCCACCTCTGGCATGCATGCCATAGGTTTGCCATCCCGGGGCTAGGTTGTTTTCTTAGAAATGTTTCATTAGCAGGATAGGTAACATCAGTGTGCAAGAGAATGACGTTAGCTAGTTATTTATATACAGTATTGTTGCTTGGCTGGGATTTGGTTCCTTCTCTGCTTCTTCCTTGCTTAGGATATTATTTCCTCCCTGGTTATTTATCTGGTGCTACTTCCTGCTAATTTGGGTGTTGGTTATTAGGAGAGATGGGATGTGTTCTAGGCTGGTTGTTGTCCTCTTAAGCTTTTTTGGTTATGTCTTTTTTCTCTTAAGTGTCTATTGATAACTGATTTCTCTGAATGGCAAGCTTCCAGAAATTACTTAGCAGTTTTGGATTTTATTTATCTGAATATTAACACTTTTCCAATTTAAACTATGGTTGAATCTCTCCATATGTTACAAGACTGAGGAGTTTCCATCACATCATCTGAGTACCAGTTGGCATGTTCATGGATATTGTCTGTCAATCTTCCATTTATGTCCTACACAGTGAAGTTACTGTCCTTGCATTGTATGTTGTGTCCTGTCTTTTCTTCTTTGATTATTGGTTATCTGGGTTTGCTTAAGATGTTTGGGAGGAATTTTCTTTGGTTTGTATGCTACAATGATGCAAAGTTTTTAAAGTAGTCTATTCATTGTCTTTGAGATGTTTTCAGCATATGTAAGAATTATCTTTCTCATAGGTTATAATAATTGTGTTGCATGGGGTTATGTAGTCATATACATTTGATAAAGTTGTGTGAGTATCTGTTATGTTGGAAGTTTGTTTCTGGCATTCCAGGTTACTACTGGATGTGATTGTTACAAACCCAAGAAGCTCATAAAGTATAAATTGCTCAACAGTTCAATCTTGAGCTACATATATTATCTTCCATTGGATGTGGATTATGTTTTCAAAAGCAACTTGAAGATACAGATAATAATAAAACAGTAATGATTGAGCAGTTTAATTATCCCAAAATCTACTACCATCCCTACCACCACATGGACACAAACTTCTTTCTTGAACTTCTTGACATTCGTTATTAGACAAATTTTGCATTCGGTGATTGAAGGAAGAACAAGAGAATAAGCCACTCTCAATGATAGAAAGCAACAGGGAAGAATTAATTAAGTTAGTAAAAATAGCATAAATATTACAGGAAAAGTATTCTGATATGAGAGTTGTTGGTTTTAAGCAACACTAATGTTAAGTGTAGTTGAATGCATGCAACAGCCTTTAGAAAAGTTGATTTTAAGAAACTTAGAACTAATTGGTAAAGAGGTTGAAATTGGGTATGACATACTGCATTTTTTAAAAGGTACAATTTTTTAAAAAAATCCAATGAAGAAATATAATGATTTTCCAATGAAGACATCATAAGAAGCCAACATGGCTGCACAAAAATTAGCGAAGATGAAAACAAACAGGAACACTCATAGATTGTACATATAAGACCCTATACATATTGTACATATAAGAACTATAAAGATAGTCTCTGAAAATAGGACTACCAGATCTGAAATACAAAGGTCTGATTTATTACTATATGAAACTAAGAAAACAGCCCTATGGAAGGACAAAAGCTCTAAATGAATTAAGGTTGGCAAAGGATGCCAAAAATAATGAAAAGGGGCTATTCAGAAGGCAGATCTACAAATCTATTTTGGTTCTGCCTTTTCTGAGAAAAGGGCACCTCTTTCACTATGTGGCTTCTAATTTTGTACCTTATATTTATATCATGTCTCACAGATCTGAACTGGAGCAGTGAGGGGGAAATGATAGCATTGATCCCCATCCTACAGATCAGAATGTTTGAAATTAGTCAAGTGAAGTAAGAAGAAGCTAATCAAAGAATTCACAAAGTAATTCTACTATAGCAATTCTAGCATTGCAAGTGGAAAAAAAGTGACATTACTTGCTGGAAAATGACTGGAAAGGATGTCTAATAATGTTAGCCATAATCACATATTTTTTTTATAAAAATGCAGAAAAAGAAAGGCTTATATGATTTTGAGCACATCAAGTGTGAAAATGCCCTATTTGCTAGGAACTTGTGATTCATGTGTGTATTAGGTTCCCATTTCCTCTTGAGAGAATATTTAGTGGTATCATGAACAAGAACAGAGAAATGTGAAAGTTTTATGATGATTCGGATATATATACTACGTAATTTACTCTATTAAGTAAATGTGTTGGCATCACTGGTCTTTCTTGTAAATCATTCATTAATTTTATACAGTTATAATCTTATTATTATTTTTCTTCATTGGAGCATTATGTTCTTTTAAACTCAGTTGTGTTTACTGATTGTATTTTCATGTAATTCCAAAGTAGCCAAACTAGCTAAAATGCACTCCGAACTTAGACCTATAGTTAATTTATGGTTCAGTGCCTAGTGAATCCAAACACTGGGGTCATTTAGAAAACCTTGATTAGATAATACGAACACAACTACTTCTGGGTTGATTTTATGGAATTATACTGTTAATCTATTCAGTTGGTCTTAGAACAATATGGAAGGAAGGAAGGAAGGAAGGAGGGAGGGAGGGAGGGAGGGAGGGAGGGAGGGAGGAAGGAAGGAAGGAAGGAAGGAAAGAAGGAAGGAAAGAAGGAAGGAAGGAAGGAAGAAAGAAAACGGAAGGAAGGAAGGAGGAAGGAAGGAATCTGTTCTTTATAATCACATCTAATGTTCCTCTGCTTTCAATTAACACATTGTATTAGGCTTGAATTTTGCTTATTTTAGAAATTAATTGGTAATTTGCCTTAATATATAAGACAATCGTATATATCCTGTTGACAATGCTATGGAGAGAAAACTTAGAACATAAGTCTAATGTTATTGTTTAGGTGGGAAACTATATAATCAATTGTATTATTTTGTTTCTGAACATAATAATGCAATAATAATATTCATATGCAGCATAATAATATTCATACATAACATAATACACACATAAGTTTTTCTCTCTTCTTCCCAACTTCAACAACCATTTGATATGCTAAATGCTTCTATATTAATGATATATTTAAGAACCTACACACAAACATAAACTTTATTTTTTTAAAAAAACAATATTTTATTATTAGCATATGCTATTTTACAGTTATATAAATACTAAAAAGATAGTATGTCAATAAATTAAGCACAAAGCAGAAACAAAAGATAACTTATGTGACAATGACATATTTTGCAAAAAAAAAACAGGATTACCCACAGAAATCCAATTTTTGATGTTCAGAAAAACATGAACAGGTAGCACATACATTCAGTGGACGATATAATATCTCCATCTCCTGCATAAAAATAATAATAACAATAACTTCCTTTCCTCATGTCCACATTGGTTTGCTTGTTTGATTTAGCTTTTAAAAGATATTTGGAATAAAATATTCAAAAATATTTAAAAATATCCAGCTTTATTTCATTTTCAGTTCTTTGCATATCACATGAGAAAAATCACAAAAGAAGTCCTGATCAGCTAGATAGAAAGGTGCCAGACCAATATTAAGTTTTTTTCCCCATGTGATCCATTATCATGTGTGAATATCTGCATGTACGCATAGATGGATGGACGTGAATGCATATGCATTCATCCATACATTTGGATCTGGCTATATCTATGTGCTAAGTTTAATAGATTTAAAATTAATGATACAACAATTATAGCAATTGTATACAATATATATTTGGTTGTGTGTGGTGGTTTTTTTTTTACAAAATTGCAGCAGCTAGGATTGAGCTGTGAGGAAGTAGTATTCCATGGATATTACATGAACTGGGTCCTTGCCTCACTCAAAGCAGCTCTTTTATCCTTCTATGTATCTATAGTACATTTATATTGTTTCCATAGCAACACAGAGATCTCCCTTGACAACACTCCCTCCTCGCCTATATGTATAAGCTTGTCCTTCTTTTTCAAAGATACGTACATGCTGAGGCAAAGTAGTATATTCAACTTCTACATTTCCCACTAACAAATATGAGTCATTTCTCATCTGACTTTCAGAAACCGTGTTACTAAACTGGAAGAGCAGAAGAAAAAGACTTTTTCTTTGAAAGCCTAGTAACTTTAATGTTTAAATTGGAAAATTGTTTATCCTGCTTACTCAGAAACACTGAATGTGATAAATGGAGATTGGAAGTGACATAAGGTAGACTGGTGTTGATGGCCATCTATGCTCCCAATCAGTGGTGGGTTGCTGCCGGTTTGGACTGGTTCTCACGTACCGGTGGTGGAAATTTCTACCTGCTCGCCGAACCGGCAGCAATGGCCGGCTGTCCAGATCCCCGAACTGGTTCTCCAGTCGCCGCGGCTGGCAAAGAACCCTCTACGCATGCGCAGAGGGTCATTTGCGCTTCGTGACAAGATGTCGCAATGCGAACCGGTAGGGAAGATAAGTGGAACCCACCCCTGCTCCCAATACAGTTTGAGTTATAATATATTTATTTGTTTGTTTGAGAAAGCAGTTCTAAGCAACTTTGAAAGAGTCAGTTTATGGTCTGCTGTCCTTCATTGCAATATTAAATGTTGTTTCGTACTGTTTTCTCACTTCCAGTGGTTGTAACTTGCAAAGCAGTGCTATTATTTGTTTGAGAAAATTTGTTTGTGTGTTTGTTTGAGAAAAGAAAACTATAAATCACTTCTTCATATGTTCAACAGTTCTTCCGCTGAGGCATCATGCTTGTATAATATGCCATGATCACCATACTTCTCTGGTTCCTTCAAGGTAAATACCGTATTTTTCAGAGTATAAGACGCACCTTTTTGCACCTAAAAAGAGGGTGGAAATGTCGGTGCATCTTATGCACCGAATACAGCCATTTTTGGCCTCCTGAAGCCCCGCCCCTGCATCCCATTTTTGCAAAAAACGGGCCGTTTTTCACAAAAACGGGGGTGTTTTTGCCTTCCCACACCCCCTAGGAGTGCTCTGCAGGCTTCCCAAACCCTTTGCACGCCTCGTTTTTGCAAAGAAATGGCCAAAAATTGGGCCGTTTTTCGCAAAAACAGGGGTGCTTTTGCCTTCTAATTACCCCATCTAGCATGACTGGAGGAGGAAAACTGGGAGTTGAAGTCCACTAGTCTTAAAGCTGTCAAGTTTGAAGACCCCCTGGGTTAGAGGTTAGGGGTGCAAGGGTCTTCAAACTTGGCAAGTTTAAGACTTGTGGACTTCAACTCCCATTCCTGAGCTAGCATGACTAGAGGAGGAATTCTGGGAGTTGAAGTCCACAAGTCTTAAAGCTGTCAAGTTTGAAGTTTGTAAAAAGTGTACATGGTTGTAAAAAGTATACATGGTTGTAAAAAGTATTCTGCTATACTGGTATTTTATTAAATAATATATTACTACACCATTTGGTTCAGAATACTTTTTTCCTTGTTTTCCTCCTCTAAAATCTAGGTGCGTCTTATACTCCGGTGCATCTTATACTCCGAAAAATACGGTAACTTAACAGGGGTTTCATGAGACATGAAGTAAGAAACTCACATTTGATTCTTAGCCATACCAGTTCCCAAATAATATTATATTATGCATGCATAAGTTTATAGTTTGGTAAATTAGATGATCTCCCTTGAGACCATTCTTACCACTTTCAATTGTGCATAAAGTTGTTTACCCTTTTTCTTTATCTTCCTATTCATAGTCACTCCTTTTTTTATGAAGTGATTTCTCATATTTGTCTTATCAACTCTCAGAAAAAATGTTGATGCAATGCGCTTCATGAAAGAGCTGCAGACCAAATTTCCAAATTAAGATTGTTATCTGCAACATTAATGCAAATGATTCAAATTATATTATTTCCATTTATTTTCATCACTTATATTTGTGATATATACAATATTATGAGATATACAATATCAAAAATGATCCCTCCAGTTCTCTATTTTGTGATTTAGTTATCATTCCTGAATGAACCATTGGTCTGTCTATCAACAATGCCTCCCTGTGAAAGTAAAACCTGGGCTCTGAAGAAGTAAGCTAGAAAGATTACTGGAGCTTTTGAACTGTGGTATTGAAGAAGGCTCCTGAGAACACCAAGAATAGTAAAAGGAAACAAATAAATGGATTGTAGAACAAATCAATCCAGAGTTTTCACTTAAGGCACAAATGACCAAACTCAAATGATCGTATTTTGAATACAATGCACAAAGATTCAATTCCCTTGTGAAGTATGTGTGTGTGTGTATGTGTGTGTGTATATATACACACACATAGATGCACACATAAATACACACCTAGATACACATATACATATATAAACATCTGGTATTTTACATGTTAATGTTTTATGACACACAGATACACCTTCTCAAGGTTGAAATCTCAATCTTTAGACCTTCTTGAAGATGATCTTCCCCCACCAAGCCTTCAGTCTTTCCAATGATGCATCCTAACATCCTAACAAGAGATAATATATAATATGATAATGTGTATAATTTCCTCTAATAGGCTAGAACTTGTGTTACTACCGGTAGTCATTTGTACTGGATTTCAGACTTACTGAGTTATTGTATTTTACAATAATGACCAGACTGATCAGTTACTGTTATGTTATAGAGCCATGGTGGTGCAGTGGTTGGAATTCACTATTGCAGGATAATTCTGCTCACATTGCTAGGAGTTTGATTCCTTCGATCCTGACTGGCTCAGTGTTGACTCAGCCTTCCATCCTTCCAAGGTCATAAAATGAGGATCCAGATTGTTGAGGGCAATATGCTGACTCTGTAAACTACTTAGAGAGTGCTGTAAAGCACTGTGAAGCAGTATATAAGTCTAAATGCTAAGTGCTATTGCTATTTCTAAATAAAACCTGATTCCTTATTGTAGCCAAGTACCAGCTTTCTGTGTATGTATTAGGCCTATTAGAAGTAACTTGAAGGTGACCTAACTCACTTTGCTGAAATGGAGAAGCCGTCTAATTCAACTTGATGAAGCAGTTTGGGTGTCCTTGAATCATTTCAGATTAGTGCTTTGAAAAAGACTCCTTAGATTTTTTTTCCCCCTCAGTGCTGTCTGAAGTACTTTCAGAGCTGACAGCTTCAAGAATGTTTACTAACGCCTGAAAGACCTTCAATATATGTAGCCTGGAAGATCATTTAGTAGGCATATGACAGCAGAAGGGATGAAAATTCCTCTCAGTATTTCACCCAGTGCTGGCTGAATGGTTTTATCTTACATTTTCAATTACCCAAATTTTAGTTTTTGTACTATTGCAAAAATAGATTATTTGCTGAAATGGAGCTGAAATAATACATCTTCCCCCACTGTTTAGTATATACACACATTTAGTATAGTGTTGATATTGTGTATTAAGTCGAGGTGATTGTGATGTCATTACAGTTGACAATAATGACAATAACATCATCAGATTTTATTTATTTATTTATTTATTTATTTATTTATTTATTTATTTATTTATTTATTTATTTATTTATTTATTTATTTATTTATTTATTTATTTATTTATTTAAATAGATTCGTATGCCGCCCAACTCCCAGGGGACTCTTTTTAGATTTTAGATGTATTTGTTCCCTTCTCTTCCTGCTTGTGGTTATCTGAATTACAAGATCTTCTCAGGTTTAATTTGATCAATGGCTCCAGATGAATTGCAAAATTGTAGATGTCTAAAGCAACTACAATGCAATGTAATTGTTTAGTGGACATATAATCAAGGGAATACAATTCAAAATTTATTCACACTTGAAACATATTGCGCAAAGCTGAACAAGTTATTAAGTCTTAGCCTAATTCCTAGAGTTGTACCAGGGGCGGATTGCTCACTTACCCATGCCGGTGCGCTGCGTGCGCATCTCCATGTTTCGGGTGCGTGCTTGCTATGTGCACGCGCCCCCTCATGAGATTTTGCTTCTGCGCATGTGCAGAAGCAAAATCATGCCAAAATCTCTGTTGTGTGCATGTCCCCTCGCGAGATTTTGGCACGATTTTGCTTCCGCGCATGCGCAAAAGCAAAATTGCCCAAAACTTTTCAGAAAAATGAGGCGACGTGTGCAACGGACCGGCGGAGAGGGCTCCGGAGCGGTCACGCGCAAATTGTGCAATTGGCCGCTCCCTACCGGAGCTATGCACTGGACAGCTCCGGCAGGAACCCACCATTGAGTTGTACATATATTAAAGAGAGATGGTGTGTGTGTGTGTGTGTGTGTGTGTGTGTGTGTGTGTGTGTGTGTGTGTGTGTGTGTGTGTGAGAGAGAGAGAGAGAGAGAGAGAGAGAGAGAGAGAGAGAGAGAGAGAGAGAGAGAGAGAGAGAGAGAGAGAGAGAAGAAACTTAACCATTAACATCTAACATTTCGCCATTTATAAAATTCCTATAAATGGTTTTATAACTAAAAGTAACTCAAAGTCAAATGGGTTAAATGACTGTACCTATTTCTTACTGGTATATTATTTATTTATTAATGATCAGATATCCCCAAAGGTTTCTTTTTGACCATAAATTATAGGTGCACAGACATACATATACATACATACATAGATATGCATACATGTCATGATTATTATGGATGGAGGACAGGATAATTATACATCCATGTAGCAATTAGAAATAGGTAAGTGAAGAATTAATTTTTTCCATTCCTTTTGTTTTGACCTTGAACTACTAAAGGCAAGTAATGGCAAATGACACTTATATGGGTTTATTAGGGATAAAATAAAATAGCTAAACCTATTACAGGTAGGTGACCACCTGCCCAGCAGATCTTAATAGTAGTCTCTGCTTAATTTTTCATTAATATAGCCTTTTCATTAACTACAGAATTAAAGATATGAAGTCCAAATTTATAAATTCCAGTTATTGGCAAATGTCTGCATGACTAGCAGCAGTTGATATGAAGGGTGATATTATTCCCTTGGTTGGTCTCTCTTCCAGATGGAAATAGCTCAGGAGGAAGGGGACATAGATTTCAGCATACATGCTTTACAATGTAAAATTAACTCTATTCTATACCAAAGAACATGCAGACTTAAGCATATACCAGAAGCATGAATCTGTGTAGT